>CM060890.1:87423764-88779597 GCA_030762935.1 Hymenopus coronatus | reverse complement strand
TATTATTGGTTTCAATTGTAAAGTGCTTATATTTTTCTCACAGGAAGTGCCCGTTTTTCTTATGTTCTACTCCTGGCCAAGCAAAGAAGCGATTTGCAATGGCAATCGTATAACTACAGCTTTTAAAACATTTGACTATCCCTTTAGCATAGCACAGGTCTTTAGTTCCCTTCTAGTTATAAGGAAATAATAGTAAGAACATTCTGCTAATGTTTATCTCGATTAGGATGGTGTAGAAAGAAGAATAATCTTTTGTAAGAAGTTTCTTTGTAGAGCAGCTAGAGATAGTTCTGTGGGTGTAACACATCAGATTTTTAGTGTCTTAGCGGTTTAATCACTTTCAAAATTCTGCAAAACTAAACCAGAATAAAGAGCTCTACAGAACCTGTTTGGAGAAAATTCAAAATATACAGTTAATTTATTATGTGAATATCTTTAATATGCGGTATTTTAATCGAAATCGTTAGAGCTATTTTTAAGGAAATCAACATTTTCGAAAAATATTCCATGTAAAAGAATAGTTGGAGGGTGGGGAGATTTTCTTGAAAATTTTTGCGCGAGAATTTTGTTGGGAACAGAAGTCCTCAAAAGAAGTATTCGCGGTAAAATATTATTTTGGTGGAATGCAATACCTTCTCTACCTACTATGTACATTTTATGTGGTAGCCATAGTAAAAATGTATTTATTCAAATTTTTGGTAATTCAGTAGATGTACAACATCTGTTCTTAAATTGTATTTAACTATTAAGGCACGGAGAAACATGAATGTTTTACAGAATGCAAAGCGCGTTTACTTCGATGTGTAAATAATTTGTTTGAACATGTTGCGATCATAGAGTGTAACGCTCGCGGGATGAATTAGCAGTCAACTGGTAGTGCTTGCTTCGAATGCGAATTCGAATCGGGCTGACTGTCATTTATACGTGGGCTTAAATTCAACAATATTTCAAATAATGAAAAGAAGTGATTTATATTAATGGAAACTTTATTAAAACATCTAGATTACTACGGGAAATAGCTAAAAGTGACACTCATCTGGAAATTATTATAGACGCCAATAAAGTTTATTGTATCTTATAGAAAGAAAGGGGGGGGGGAAGGCGATTACAGAGCTGATTATTATAAAGTCTGTTCCAGTCAGTATGTTTACCCGATATCGCTTAGCGGTCACGTGAACTAATCCATGCTTCTTATAAGCTGCCTCTCACAATTCCCATTCCTTGATTGGCTAAGTACATTTTTTAATGTAGAGCCAGGCCAAGCGATAAAGTGATATAAATACACTGCCGTGATAGAGGAAGGTGTGTGTGTGTGTGTGTTTTATCGGTATCATGTTTTGATGCGTAGTCCGATAAGTATAAGGAAGCGATATCGTTGTAAGCTTTTATAGTGTGCACTTAATTTGCTGAGTTCAGCACTTTCGGTCTTGTTCTTTTGTACATTTCCGGTCTTCGTTTGCCTTGTAGCACTGAGAGTCTAGTACGAAAGTAGCTCCAGCATGTTCTTAATCAGTTATAAGATAACGCTCGTTTGCTCATTTTCATTTGTCGCCTATACATTTTGTATTATACAGAGACTCCGTCTCAACGTGTGGCACTATTACGAAGAATAACAGCCCAACACTGCGCTGTTTTTAACTGGTTGCTGCCTCTGCGTGTGCTGCATAATCAGCCGAAGCGAAGTCTGTGCCCTGTAGGTTGTTGGTGCTGTCCAAAATGTCAGTATGCTTTAGCGGCGATTCTTTCGCATTCGTGTGCCTCAGAGAGAAATGGTTCGTAGGCTTGCGATTAGATTTAGCGAAACGGAATCTTGTTTTTATGAGCCCGTCGTGTTCTTGGAGAGGGAAAATTCGATTACATCGGAGAAACGTTAGAACGAAGTTCAAAGAAATCTCCGAGAAAGTTTTGCACAGGAATGGGGAATTTTGCAGCCAATACTTGGGAGTGCCACTAAACTTTAACATTTCATCTGCATAAGATAGTGGTAGTTCAGAAATTACAACCACCCAATAATGTAAATAGAGATACTTTCTTTATTTGGGTATTGGATAATGCTCATTGTCGCTCTGTTGATTCTCATTTAGAACTGTTTAATTAATGAAATATGGTTTTATATGAAGAGTTAATGGGCCGATTCCTAAAACGTGGCATAAGGCATGGCCTTGGCTTTAACCCCTCGTTCAGTGGTTAAAACGAGCGAGAGAATCTTCAACGCTTTACAGCAAAATAACCTAATATTCGCAGATGCGTTAACTCTTTTCGTTTTACTTCGGTCTATTTCACGGACATTTTAAACCTCTGAAATTTCATTAGAGTGAGCTAATCTCGTTAGCTTCACGTATAATGAGACTAATTTATTATTTTTGTCAGATTATCAGCTACAACAAAGTGGTATAATCTCATTTCCAATCGATTAACGTTTAATTGCTTATTATATGTAATAAAGGAATTCAGACTAATAATTATGTGCTGAGAGCAACATTTATCAAACTGTTCTAAGTGTATAAAGTTCTCGAGTTACGTATACTCATTTTCATTATATTATTCCAATCTAAAAGTGCTTTATTTTACACGCGTTCTAGAGTTCAAATTTAAGCAGAAAGCTAACCTCATTTTCGTGACAATGTAATATTTATGTCAGACAATCAACTGTAATAAAGCTATTTATATACGTTGGTTACACCGCTTGGCATTACTTCAATACGAGATCAGAATTTGGTAGATACTTTTGTTATTCTGTCATTAGAGCCACTTTGTGGCTATTTACTGATCAGTTATAAACGTTTAGGGGTTTAAGCCGCAAGGCGGAGCCGAGGGATGTTTTTTACGAGCAGAGGAGTTCGGCTGCAACTGCGGAAGGACCAGAGGGCGTAGCTGAGGGGTCTATGAAGCTAAAACCCCAATGATCCCAAGAAGTCAAAACCTCGATTATCTGGCGCATTTCACATCTGGACAAGATATTTTCAACACTTTTAAATATTGATCGCCTGTGGAAGTTTCACTTATTACTTACATTATTTCTTAAGGGTGCTGTGTGTATGTGTATCCACCCATCGTACATTTTTACCCAATTAAATATCAATCTTATTTCATAGGTACCTGTTAATGTTATGATCAATTGTATTAAGCCTAATACAATGTATGCACTAAGGGAATTGAGACCGATAATTCTGCGCTGAGTGAAACATCTGGAAAATTGCTTTGAGTTTATTAATTAATAACTCTTGAGTTGGATACAATAATTCATCTGTTATTAAGAAGGGGAAAGAAATATTTAGATATAACACTTTTTGGTGAATGTTTATAAACATTGTATAAGTCATATGCACTGATGTCTAACAAAAATAAGCTTACCAAGAAAACTCACTGATAAATGACAACGTTAATCTCTTGCAATTCCATGTAATCATTACAAACTTTAGGTCCAAGTATATGTGTTATGTCAATGCAAAGGATAAAACTACTTAACTATAATATTAAGTTAAACATAAATGTATTTTATGATAGGAGTTTGGACCTATGTATATAAGTGGCTCCATATCAATGAACGCCACTGTTTGTAAAGCTATTTGAATCAATATTTGTTGCAGAATTAATTACTGCAACAGCTTTCCATGAATCAAGCAGGCATGCGAATGTGTGAATGGTACAATATTGAACCACACACGAAAAGAACAAAATCAGTTAACAGTTATTATGTAAGAGTATCACAACATATATGCATGTGTTAGAAACCTATTAAAAGAACGTCTTGACTAGGCATGAACCAAATGTGTAGAACAGAAAGCTTACATGATTCATAACTCAGTGTTTAGTTTCCAGAACTTCAATTAGGAATTTAAACTGTATAGCATATTACATCTCTAATAGTACATAGCAGTGCTTGCAACTAGAGAAAATTTCATGAGAGGTTCACTAATGTGAACTCAATTGTTTTGGATCCTCAGCATTCATTTAATGTAAAATTGTGACCTCTTTAGACTGCATGCAACAATCAGTTACAATAATAGTTCTCATTTCTAATGATCTGTTTAATGTTATTAGTCGTGATAAACCATACACTCTAGCTTCCATGTGTATTTATACATTACATTCTGAAAGAAAAATATGATCAGCTATTACATCTTCCAAGTCATGGAATGTAAATAAGATTTAAAGTAACGAAAATGGGAATTCTTCATGCCGCAGAACTTCAAAATGAATTAAAATTACTAGAGAGAATATTCTGCATTAGTAATTCTAATTAGTGTCCTCATCTTGGGAAGAATAGACAATTTTAATCTCTGATCATATTGCAATCCAAACATAATTACTGTACTTATAAAAACTCAGTATCAGAACAAGCAGATTAATAATTAAATTACTATTCTGTATAATATGCATATAACTATATGCATTGGGCCTTTATTTAATTTTACCCAATTCACGCCTCACCAACCAAACCAATTAGCAAGAACAGCAGGGATTGACATAATATGCTAGGTAAGTTTGTGACCTAATGTAAGTTTACCTATTAATTTGATTTGTCGTTGGTAATAATGGCAAAATCCAATTAAATGGAAGAACCAATGGTAAAATTTTGAATCAAATGGCAGTAAAACTACCAAGCTAGTTAGTTATACACCAAGTGTATTCATACTCATACTGACCTACTAAGGAAGCAATTCCTAAATATATTTGAGTCAACTGAATGGATAACATTACGTTACATAAGCCATAACCATTTTGTTTGGTTTATCCTGGAAGGGGGTTTTTAGATTATTTCTCTAATTTGTATGTTGCGCATCATACATGATGTTATTTGTAACTTCTTAGCATAATGAAAGTTGAGAGTGTGTGTCTTCAGGCATTAGAAGTTTGACAACAGTTGTGTGCTAATGATGTGTTCCCAAGCATTGCTCACCAAGAACGACAAAATAGTAATATGTATTTTATGTTTGGTAACATTCCTAAGTAAAATTGTTCTGATTCAGCATTTTCCCTTTCAGTTTGCATTTTCAAAATTAGAAATCTATTACATAGAAATGTGAAAGAAAACGTACATTGATAGTTTGCTTGGTTAAATTCACAAGCATCAGCTGTTAAATTTTTTTAAAGATGCCATTTTGAAGACACCATGCTAACACCTCCATAGAGAAGAGCACTCGACTGGATTCATTTTCCCCTCGTGCATTACAAAATACATAATAACACACTTTACCTGCTCCAAATCCAGTTAACTATGAAAATGAAGACAATATAATAATTAAGGAACAGCTCTTAAAAATAACTGGACAAAGAACTTACTGAAGACGTTTGGAATCTGGACAAGAAGGTTCGATGTCAACTACGTCATAGACATATTCTTACATAGAAACCTTAAACAACTTTTAAAGTCAATATATTTTGCTTCTTGTTTTGGCTTTAAAACATAATCTTTTGTTACATGTACACATATTGAAACTGAAAAGCTAAAAAAACTTGTCTTATATTAAAAATATTAATTTTGATTGATATTATTCTTTCTAATCCAGAAAGGTCCTGCTGCACATTTTTCTCCTGAAACAAATAATAATAATAATAATAATAATAATAATAATAACAATAACTGATAATAGCAAATAATAATAGAAATTATGTATTTAAGATGCATTTTGTTTATACAAAGAAAAAACATCATGCTCTAATGTGTTTAGTCATTTCAGTTATATCTTTGGAAAGAATCTAATGGAACAGACAAAATACCAAATGCTTAAACAATAATTGCTTTTAACATGCAGTTTTCTCTCTGTAGCATTCCTATATAACAATTGCATAGTTTTAAAAAGTTAGTCCGTGATTAACTGATTGCCATTAATGAATCATAAATAGTTGCATAATATTAATTGAATTGCAGTAAGCAAGATGTATGTCAAATCATTTTTTGGATACTGAATTTTGAAAACAACAGAATGTACTGTGCATGCAACATTCATAACGACAATATTCAACTTTATCAAGTATAAAGCTGAAATCCGTTTCTATACTCGACCAGGAGTTCACAACTTTCCGAGTGAAAAAAGTTTAGGTATTTTAAATCTGAAACAAATAACAAGGAATATCTCAGAAATGGTCAGTTCAACGAAAAAAACGTATATGTCGCAAATTGTGTGTTTTAACGTGATCTACATTTGTTGTGTAGTAAGTTTTTGTCTATCTCTTACGGTTTACAGTTACGCAAAATTCATTCAGAATAAAGAGGTCTTTAGAGGCTATTCGCAGAAAATTCAAGATATACATTTTATATGCCATATAAATATATTTAATATAGGGTAATTTAATCAAAATCGTTAGAGCCGTTTTTAAGAAAATCAACATTTTCAAAAAATGTTCCATGTAAAGGTTAGTTTGGGCTGGGGGGATTTTTCTCAACATCTTCGTATCGCATCTCTGGAAGATACTAAACTTAGATACCAAATTTGGTATTTTACGGGCTTTTTCTTAGATAACTTAACGTCTATTTCCAGTAAAATCTCGGTATCGAATTTTTGGGTGGAGTGCAAAATCTTCGCTATACACTTTATACATAGTACATGTAGAGAAAGTAAAAATGATAAAGCAGTCAAGTTTAACATTTTTACTTAGTGTAAAATAAATAAATATATCTACTTAATAAAATCATAAGAAATATGGAACATTATATTAGGATTTCTTTAAATATGCTATAATCAGGCAACCTAGAGAATCACATGTCTTAACGCTTATCATTCCTACGTTAATAATCCGAAGGCGAATGCAATTAATTAAAACATTAACAATTATATGTCTTTGTTAATTTTTCCAATTATGATCCCCATAACAATAAGAACAAAAGTATGTTTCAATTTGTCAAAAATAAAACTTAGTTATCAGTAACATGGCTTTGTAATGACTAAAAAGAATATGATCGTTCAACTTTAAATGTAATGGGCGATTATTAAACTTGCACAAATTTTCTGCTGTGTACTCAGTTTCAAAAATATTGGCACTACCTTCACGTAACACTCTGTTAATAGCATTGCTTGCCTTGAATCATGACTAGAAGAGAGCTTATCCTTAATTGCAGCACCAACTGACCCTTGTAGACTTTCCAGAGAAGTGACTATAGAATAAACATTAAGGCTATGAAGTGGAAGAAATATCTCCAAACATTTAATGACAGTACATACAATGGAAAAAAATACATTGGATATAGGCATTATTAGTTTTAAGATTTATAAAGCTAAATTATAGCTTGTTATTTTTTATTCAAAATGCTGGAGAAATTGTTTCACAGAATAAAAATTCTTCGCATAGTAGCCTATAGCATCAATCCAGAGTCGCTACCTCGTTGAAATTTGCTGAGGAGAAATTGGAAGCTCAGAAAATAGTTCTTTGAATGTAGTGATGTAATCCATTAAAAATACTTTGTAAAATCACTAAGGCTTTCACAGCTGGCGTTCATATAGGGCTGTAGTTTCCCGCTGTGGTCTAGCGGATGGAAATTCTCTCAACGTTTCGCCCACGACTTCGCTGGGCATCTTCAGGGTATGATGACTTCTCATGGCAAGGGCCTCACTCTGAAATAATTCGCAAACCGCTGCATACACGGAGCCGAAATACATTTGTTGAAGCCGTTCAGTGCGACTATAATGAATTCAAAGTTAAGGGTAGTGCATTAGGCGAAGAATGTCCAAGTTTTGGACGAACCCGCTGCTGCTTAAAGGCTTAGAATGTGATATTACGCTTTGAAAATTATTTGTTAATACATTTCAAATTGGTTGAAAACGAGCGGCGAAAATGTAGTTAATTTATGCAGATCGTAAAAATTTGGGCGAGCCACAACGTATACGGTGTTGAAATTTTATATGCAAGATCATCAGTATTTCTGGACTCAATTAAAATGTGCTTTAACTTGGTACCAAATTAAAGGCAATTGGGTAGGGGAGCCTCCTGAACGTGTAACATTTTTATTTCTCTAAATGTACTATGTACATAGTGTATAAAATAGGTATTATATATTGCACCCTAAATTCGATACCGAGATTTCACCGGAAATATGTTTTGAGACCCTCTGAATCCAAAAAAAATTTTTTTTTTAAAAAAATGTCCTTGTGTGTGCTCATTTGTGCGTGTGTGTATGTGTGTGTGTGTCTGTCTGTGTGTGTCTGTCTGTGGGCATACCTCAAAAACGAAAAGTCCGTTAAATACCAAACTTGGTATTTAAGTTCAGTACGTTCCAAGGATGCAACCCCACTCACACTGCCCTTTATATGGAAACATTTTCGAAAACGTTAATTTTATCAAAAATGGCTCTAAAGATTTTGATTAAAATGTCGTATATTAAAGATATTTATTTCACAAAACGTATATCTTAAATTTCCTGGGAATAGCCTCTGAAGACATCTTTATTCTGGATGAATTTTGCGGAAGTTTGCATAGCAGGTAAACCGTAAGAGATAGACAAAATATTACTTAATAGAAAATATACAGCTCCTTAAAACACACAATTTATGTTATATACATTTTTTTTTTTTTTTTTTTTCGTAGAGATGGTCGCTTTTTTTTTTTAGATATTCCTTGTTATTGGTTTCAGCAATAAAATACTCCTACTTGTCTCATACGTGAATTTGTCAGCTCCTGTCCATACAAACAAAGGAACTTCAATGATATAGCAACCAGCTTTTGACTATCACTTTAACCTATGGTACTCCCTTATTTCCCTTCTACTTACATGGAAGCAAACAATAAGACATTTATGTTAATTTTTTTCTCGATTAGCATGCACTAAATAGAAGAATAAGCTTTTTAACAATAATTTGCTGTAGAGATGTAGAAAAAGCCATGTGACTGGTACACATTAGATTTTTTTAGGGTTATATTCATGTTGACGCGTCCCCGTTACAAAATTAGAGCATTAGAATTTGGTGCTACACTTGCAGCTTTAAACTTACTTATGTATAAAGTAGGTGTATCCACTGAGGCTAAGGTCAGAGGGCCTCCTGTATCATTCTGTCATTTTTTTTTTTTTTTTTTTTTTTTTTTTTTTTTTGTAGTGTTAAACGCCCGCTTTTACTTTTAATGGCATCGCAGGCGAATTCTGTCAGTACTAACACAAAATACATCATTACGGTTTGTAATTAATATCCTGTAACTCCTAAGTTGAACATAGGGCAGCGCTACGATGTTTCCTTGATCGGATTTTAATTTCTAGTTCGTGAGTGCGCCGCTATGCGCCATGGTGACGAGGGATCAGCTCGTCGCCCAGAGATAGCACTGTAGGACGAAATCACGACTTGCGTTTGCGAAATGGCGGACTTTTGCCCAGGAACCTTATTCTTTCAATGTAGGTGGTTCTTTTATGCGCAAATAAACATTACATCGGACCACCGGCTTTGGGATTGCAGTTTAATTCTGTTAAACGTAGTAAATGCAGAACACGGTCAGCAGTTGAGTAAAAGTAATAAATTACATTATTTATCTTATTACGATAACCCTTTTAAATCAGGCTTTTACTTTCCTTTCTAAGGAAGCCAATCTAGCATTTTTGCTTACGAAAAAATCCATCACCCTCCGCCAGGTTTGAACCTGCAATCTTGGGTTTTAGAGACTAACCACGGAGGGCGATGCTGTTTGTGATAGCAGTCGAAATTTTGAATACCCCATTGTTATGTTTCACAAGTGATCTTCTGGTGCTATAGGAGAAGTCCACCAAGTTCAATATCTACGGGAACTCAATATTTGAAACTGATGTTTTGAGTAACAGTGATCAGTGCCTCACATATATCACTTTGAAAGTAGCAGAAATCGGCAATTGAAACTTAAATGCGGCGAAGAACTTTGCTGTATGAATTAGGTATTGGGTGATGTATTCATAAAGTTTGAACTCATTTTGTGAGATATTATGTTTGGGGGAGGGTTTAACCACCAATCTGCTCTCCCGTCGCTGCACCACTGCTGAACCGGAAGGTTAAAAGCACCATAATGATTATTGGCAAAATAAATGCACCAGCTGATGGAAAGAACCATATCAACAAAACGGACGAAAGCAGTGCAGTCTATCGGAAGTAAGCTGAACCATTGCAGCCAACCAGTCATTTCCTTTACTCACTTTTAAACTGACCAAGCTAAAGCATTATGTACTCATACAGTAGTCTTCAGTTTAATGCCATGAAATGCTTCGGAAAATGTAAAGAAAAAGATGTTCCATATGTCAGGTTTGCAGATGTTGGCCCTGGATGAACGGAGTGGGTGTAGAGTGCAAGGCGCACGTCAGACCAGGCCGAAAAGCCAAGCCCCAAAATAGCTATGGAGGCCCCCAGCCATAGGAAGGCAGTAGTCGAGGAATCGAGGTGTCGTGTGGCCGAATCGTTCTGTGCGCGGTGCTTTTGACAATGGTGCATGCGTGTGCTTTAGTGCTCCAATATAAGAACATATAGTTATAGATCAAAGAACTGACAGTAAGGACTTTTGACTTGCGTGCCCAAGTGCTGTAATTTCATTTGGTGGCAGAGAGGTGCAGTTCAAACCTGAATCACTGTTTGTTCCGGATGCTGAAGAGCGCCAAATTCAGCTTCTGTTTTAGTTCAAAGGGTACACAACTGCGTTTTGAAGCATTGTTTAAATGCAGACATGTATCGGTCACCTCCCCATCTAGGAAATTCACAGCTCTTGAATACATGCAAGAAAATGGTGACAGAGCAGACCGAACTAGTCTAACTTATTGCCAATATATTAAAGACTTTTCACAATATTTATCAAATTATAATGGGTTATTATCCTTCGAAGACATCCATTACTCCATTCGTTGTCTAACAATGCTGCCATAGTGAATAGAAAAAAAAAAACACAAGAACGTTACAGTTAAATGACTCTAGGTCAATGGAGCACATTTATGGATACGACCCTATAAAATCTATTTTATTAAGAGAACCATATCTCGCGTAAATAAAACTACTAGGATTTAGAATAAGAATTCTATTTATATTTATATTATGGTTAAGAAAGCTAGATAAATTATAAATTTTAGTATAGTTAACTGCATATTTCAATTATATGTATTTAAACAAAAATAAAACTAGTCGAAAAAATCATGCATTTGAACTTAATGTAGGAAATGATACTCTCCATTCTTCTTTTTTACTTGTCATAGCCAGTTTGAAGCCTCCTAATTAGATCAGTATTCTTAATATTTCTGTGAGCAAGAAGGGTGTAACCAACTGCACTTTGGGGGGGGGGGCTCGCCAAAATAATATTTGGTACAAATGAATGCCAGCAATTTGGTATTTACTCTATCTGCCGCAACCTCCTAAATGTTTAAGAACTCCAAAAGATCGTGTTTCTAAGCGATTCCTTTAGGTTATAGACCAATTTCTGAGATTTATTAGAAGCAAAAATGAATAAGTAGCAATTTGGGAACATTGATGATCATGATGAAAATGCCTGAAATTGTCAATTAAAAATTCAGAATGTCATTTTGTTATAAGTTTGCTACAATGATTTGTTCTTTCACTTGCAACTAAGTAAATAAAAATGTAAAATAGCATACCGTTTGACCTAATATTTCATGAAGTAGCAAAACATTGCACGCAAAAAAATTTGGTCTGAATCTGTCACCATTTTAAAGCACACCATTTAAAAATACAAAGATTGTTAATATTTAGGATTCTGTGATCTGTCTATTCAATGAGTACCGACATTTCCTTTCCTAGGGGTAAGAGGTTGGCAACTTTATGCCCATTGGATAGAGATGTACGATATGCAGTGTTGGCAACAATATAAAATTAAGTCGTCCTTTCACAGTGGTGATGTTGCATGGCGTCAGGGCGCTAAAGAAAATGCGGACACCATCTTGAACAAACAGCTGCTAGAGCACGCAGCCAAATTTTGCGGTTCAACATTCTAGAGTTTATAAATACATCTGGACCTGCATTATAAACAAAGGATGACTGAAATTGCCGCACATTGCTGATTGTATCACGTAGCCGTGTTAATTATTTCTGTGGAAAATTTTAAATAACTTGCAGAATATTGCGGTAGAACCATTTAAGAGATTAGAGCACTAAAATATATTTTCCTGCATTCTCTTTACTGTTTTCTTTTCACAATGATGCTTCAGCAAAACTTGACAAAAATGTAGACAGGTGTTTTGTTCTTACTTTCTGTGCCACCTTCCTCTAGTAGGCAGTGCACTGAAAACATCGATGTCGAAATATCACCGGAAATATATCTTTTGAGGGACCTGAATCCCAAAAAAAATATTTTTAGGAAAAGTAGTGTAAGTATGTATTTATGCATGTACATTTTATGTTCAGTAGCTTCCAAATATGCAACAAGAAGATTTTCTAATATTCACCCTTTCCCAAAAACTACCGATTTCGTGGGAAATGTTTCAAATATTTACTTCCCCAAAATTTTCTATTGATTATGATTAAAATTAGAAATATTTAAGATGTTTCATTTCATAAAATAATACCTGGGAATGCATTTATTTATTCTGGGAATACACTGTGAGGTCATGTTGATTTTGATTGTAATTTGTATACTAGATTAAACCGAAATATAGACTAAATCTTACTACACAAACATTGTAGATATGGTTAAAGTACAAGATATACCAAATAAAATTCTTTGTGGCGTTAACATTTTCCAGATATTCTTTGCTATTGGTTCGAATTTTCAAATAATTAAACTTTTCTCAAGTATAAAACCGCTTTTTTTTTTGTCTCTCCCTCATGGTCAGGCAAAGAGCACGTATTTAAAGTCATTTGCTATCACTTTAGCCGTTGCATTTCCCTTATCCGCTTTGTATCTACAAGGATATATGCACGGGGAATAAAACCATTCTTTGCAAATGTTTAATGCTAAACATTAATATAAACTAAATAGAAGAAATACTTCAGCAAACTATTAGTGAATATTGGCTACGCAACACATCTTCTTAATTGGAATAATTTATTCAATTTTATCATTAACAGTGATAAACCTCTATTTTGGTTTCAACTAAATAAGGATAATTATTTATCTTACTATCAGGTCGAAACTGATTACAATTAGTTTGCTTCTTATTTTTTCAAACTCTCAGTTAGTATACTATCAGCCGTTATCTCGGCTAGTATTGTCTACTATAAGACAGGCTTGCAACTTCATCGTGTCCCCACCGATGTAGAAAACTATTATAACGTGTTATGTTTTTAGATGAAAAAAATAGATAACTTTAATCCCAAGATGCAGCTTCTTAAAAGGTGAATATAGGTAATTTTGTAAGAAATCTAAAACGATCCAATCTTTATCGGTGTAGAATAAAAAAGTGATTTTGGTCAATTAGGCCATTGATATTATTTTAGTAGTGTTTTTGAGTCAGTTTTACACAGATCAGAGGCGCAGAATTCGAAAAGAGGGGAATTTTGATAGAGAGAGACAGCATATGTTCTACCTTTACATTCCAGTGTTGTACAATGTCATCTTACGTATACAAGGTATCTCTATGGTGACAGGGAACAACTACTATGCGCACCGTTTCTTTATGCTAGTTTAACGTGGAAGCGATGGCCGGAGGGGGGGGGGGAAGAAGCTGTCTTTCCGCATGTTGTCAACCATTCTTTGAGACTCTCAGCCATTATGGTAAATAGGTTATCTAATTTACCGCGAACTAGCTGAATTGTTAAACGAAATAACGCACGCACGTTGCGTGAACTCGGGGTGCTATAGGCAGAATGAAACCTTAGCATGGAAGCCACTAGATATGAGTATAGCTTACTTCATGTCTCAATGATGTAGCTCTGCTCTGCTTCCGAAATTCCGTGAAACCTACCGAATGAAGACTCGGGAGCCGAGCTCAAGAAAAGTTTTGCATATATATTCAGAATGTGTATATAATTAGTAATGTGGTCAATGCATCTACTATCACTGCAATTCTTAAATGTTCCAAGTTACAAGTATTTAAATTCAATAAACTTGGATCGGAAATACATTGTTGTGGATATAGCACAACATTACGCGGTAGAAGCCACTTAAGTTAGCAGTCCCTCGTTTGTAATAATCTGCCCTGTTAGTTGTTGACATCCTGACGTCTCTGCTTTCTACCATTAACACAGCTCATAGTAAACAACTGAAAGGTGAAAACACCCCAATGGCCAAAGCTCACTTTAAGGGGCTGTATACAAATTGAGGTGCCATAAAGGTTGTGCGGTTCACTGTCAGGTTACATCTGCACAAACGATACTACTGCATGTCCAACGTCTGTGTAGACTTCTGACGTAAACAAAACACGCGAAACGTAGAACCGTTCCAACTCGTCGTGACACTCCCCCACTCCTGCAACATAGGTGCGCAATAGCACTAACTAGCCCACTTTCATAATAAGAGAGGTGGGAGTCAGTGATCCACCACTTCTCGTGTCTCTTTTTGCACATATGGAGTGTCACAATAATTTGGATAATTCACGATAATTTAAAATGAGAAATTCAACACTCCGTTATTTCCGTCACGAAGTATTTAACTTCAAGTCTTTTGTTTGTCTTGTTTACGTCATTATAGGTAAATATTGGTAATTACACATCAGTTAACTACTGGCGTACATTTTATTATGAAGGTCTCTGCCCTTTCGTGCTGTAATAGAACGGCAGGAAAGCAAACGGATAGCGTGTACACACGCGTTTCTAATTGCATTTCATTGGGAGCTGTCCTTAATAGTTTACCTGTCTGTCCTCGTATGCTCGCTATCGAGTCAACCTGTATTTTGTGCCGTGCATAAATTCTACTATACTCGGGACATTTAGCGATGCTCGGAGCTGGATTGGTGGCGCCGTTATCGTGTGTGCATGCGATACGTACCCGCAAGTAAACAATGCTGGAGACATACGTCCCAAATAGAATGTTTCGTTCTATAGTAAATCGTGGAGCGTGGTCAACTCAGATCATCACATACATTTTGCGTATGGCGCTGCTGCCACGGTGAATGGGCTCAAAGGCTTTGTGCGTGGCGCTTTCCCAGACGATTACCAAATCCGAGTAATTTTTACTTTCTCTACACGAACTATGTACATGGTGTATAGAGAAGGTATTGTAATGCACCTAAAAATTCGATACCGAGAATTCGCCGGAAGTACTTGTTTTAAGACCCCTGAATAAAAAAAACAGTTTTAGAAAAAGGTCCGTGTGTGTATGTGTGTGTGTCTGTGGGCAGCATAGCTCAAAAACGAAAAGACCGTTAAAAACCAAACTTGGTATTTAGGTTTGGTATCATCCAAGGATGCGACAGAAAGATTTTCAAGAAAATCCCCCACCCACAACTACCCTTTACATGGAACTTTTTTTTCGAAAATTTTGATTTCCTCAAAAATGGCTCTACGATTTTGATTAAAATATGGTATGTTAAAGATCTTTACCTGACAAATAAAATGTATATCTTGAATTTTTTTGGGAATAGCCGCAGAAGACTACTTTATTCTGGATGAATTTAACGGAATTTTGCATAACTGCTAAACCGTATGAGATGTACAAAAACAACACACAAAATGTAGAGCACGTTAAAACACACAATTTATGTAATATACATTTTTTGTGGTGTTGATCATTTTTGAGATATTCATTGTTATTGGTTTTAGGCTTTTAAATATTTATACTTTTCTCATACAGGAATTTGTGAACTCCTGTCCATACAAACAAAGGAATTTCAGTCACATAGCAACCAGCTTTTGACTATCACTTCAACCTATGGTACTCCCTTAATTCGTTTCTACTTACAAGGAAGCAAGTAATAAGACTATTTCTGCTAAGTTTTTTCTGGATTAGAATTGAGTAAATAGAAGCATAAGCTTTTTAACAATAATTTAAGGCAGGGATTTAAAGAAAGTCATGTGAATGGAACACATCACATTTTAATTTATTTATTTTACTATGCGATTGGTCGACGAAGAGGGTGACTGATATTGCCCAATACGAGAGTGGTCTTAAGTTTCCGACCTAATAAAGATACAAGACATTTTTTCAGATTTTTTTTTTTTTTTTAATGTTTCAACATAGTCGCTTTGTAAGTCTACACACTTCTCCCAGCGATGCTCCCATCTCTGTAACCCGTCCAAATAGTACTCGGCATTTTTCTCTGCAAAATAATTGTTCACGAAGGTGATTGCCTCTTCATTTGACGAAAATATCTGTCCTCCGAGCGCAATTTTCAGACGAGGGAAGAAAAAGAAGTCGTTTGTGGCTAGATCTGGTGAGTAAGGTGGATGGTCAAGCAGTTCAAACCGTAACTCGTTGATTTTCGCCATTGCAACCGCTGAGGTGTGAGACGGTGCGTTCTCTTGGTGAAACAGGATTTTCTTTCTCTGCAAATGTGGCCGTTTTTCCGCAAGTTCTGCCTTCAGCTTGTCAAATAATGATGCATAGTATGCTCCTGTAATGGGTTTTCCTTTTTGTAGATAATCGATTAAAATGACTATCCCAAAAAACAATCGCCATTACTTTCCGAGCCGAAAAAACAGATTTTGCTTTTTTGGAGTCGGTTCCCCCTTTGCAGTCCATTGTTTGGACCGTATTTTTGTTTCGGGCGTATAATGGTGTATCCAAGTTTCATCTACAGTAATTAATCGGCGCCAAAACTCGGATTTATTGCGCCTAAACTGCGCCAACAGAGCGTTGGAAATGTTCATTCGAACACGTTTTTGGTCAAACGTGAGCAAACGCGACACCCAACGCTATGACAACTTTCTCATGTCTAAATTTTTATTTAATATGTGACAAACACGTTCTTTTGATATGTTCATAGCCTCTGCTATCTCTCTCATTTAATTCGGCGGTCGTCTAGCACCATTTGGTGAACTTTGGCGATGGTTTCGTCGGTAGTTGCAGTTTTTGGACGTTAAGAACGTTCATCGTCTCCCAAGCTCTTACGACCACGTTTAAATTCAGCTGCCCAAAATTTCACTGTGGTAAATGATGGTGCAGAGTCCCCATACACAGAATCCAACTCATCTTTGATTTTCGTAGGCGTATTGCCTTTCAAAAAACAAATATTTAATGACAGTTCGATACTCCTTTTTGTCCATTTTCATAAAAAACACTCGCATCACCTCACTCAAACGACTGTTACATAACAACTGAGCGTCCAAAATGGCTGAAACTTTGGTGAGTAACTGTCAACAGATGAACAACGAAATTCACTAGCTTTTATTTACGAGTGCTGCCATCTTTATGTTGAGGTCGGAAACTTTTCAGACCACCCTCGTAAATAATACGATCTTTCACCAAGCACGCGAATTGTGACGCGAAGATTAGTAAGAACACTTTTTGAAACATTCTTCACAAGAATCTTTAATATTCTGGCAAATCTATGGAAGTTTAGAAACTTCAGGATGATGACTTTCGTCTTCAGCATTCATTTTCGTGGTGGTCATGGTGGTAGTATTCATTTTCATGGTGGTAGTAATCTTTTATATAGTGGTAGTATTCATTTCCATGGTGGTAGATATCTTCATACATACACCGGCGGCTGAAAATCTCAGAATTCCCCGTCATTGTGTTATGGACAAACGAGGCAATTTATCCGCGAGGACACTTTTAACATGTATGGACACACTTAATTCTCGTACAGCACACATTTGCTAAACTGTACATATGTAAATGTTTGGGCGGTAAATGTAAACAATACCTTATCTGCTTCCCTCTGCTGCTAGAGTAACAGTATTGGACTTCACTGTTCTCAGAATCATTGGAAGATATTCGTTTCTACTTTCGCTTTAGGATGTGGTTCCAGAACGATAAAGCCCTTTCTCACTTCACAGTTTGCTCCGGTATTTCCTCCACAGAAGATTCCCAGCCGGGTGTATTGTTCAAATGGTTCTTACAACGTTGATTTCTTTGTGTCGACACCTGAAATCATTTGCCACGAGAAACTCCGAGTGGCCTCTGGCGAGGACTGTGGCAACGATGCGGAAATCGGGGAGCAACCAGTGCACCTATTAGGGTTTACCAGTTATTCAGAAATCACCAAGAATGAAGAGGATTTTAGAGGCTATTCCCAGAAAATTCAAGATAATCATTTCATTTCACACGACATCATCTTAAAGCTATGTCATTTTAATCGAAATCATTAGAGCAATTTTTGAGAAAATAACTTTCGAAAAATGTTCCAACTAAAGGGTACTTGGGGGTGAGAAATTTTCATGAAAATATTCGTGTCTTATCCTTGAAAGATACTGAACGTAAATGCAAGTTTGGTATTTAACTGACTTTTGGTTTTTTAGTAATGGTGCTCACAGATACAGTTAGACACATACGACCTTTTTCTGTAGTACTTTTTATTCAGGTAGTCTCAAATTGTGTATTTCCGATGTAATCTCGGCATCGAATTTTTGGATGGAGTACAATACTTTCCCTATTTGCTATACGTAATACAGAAAGTAGAAAGTGACTGGAAATACGGAGGAGTGAACGATTTCGTTTGCGGATCGCTTAAGTACGTATGTGCTAAGAAACGGTCGAATTATCCAATTATACAGGATAAAGCACGACTGAACGAAAAAATTAAATGCGTGTGATTTTGCTGCTGTAGACATAAGTGCGTACTGTAGTAATTATGTACATGTGTTTATTTCCTTCATTGTAGTGTACTTAAGTAAAATTTTTATCACTCAGTGCATACATAGTTTATCTACTTTAATATTCTACAATACGTCTCGCCGAATCTAATCATGTGATAAATTAGACAACTTCCTTGAGTTTCAAAATGACATTACCTTAATTTAGCGCTCACTTGTGCTAGTGGCCATTTCGATACCGCTTTAGGTAGGTTTCACTATACTCACCCATTTTTACTTTCTCTACTTAGTGAATAATGCATAGGTAGAGAAGAAATTGCATTCCACTCTATTTTGATACTGGGAATGCACATTTTAGGCTCCCCTGAATAAAACCAGCAGTTTCAGAAAATAGCTATGTGTGTGTGTGTGTGTGTGTGTGTGTGTGTGTGTGTGTGTGTGTGTATGCGCGCGCGCGTGTGTATGTCTGTGAACAACATAACCAAAAAACGAAGTCTGTTAAATACCAAACGTAATGTTTAATGTCAGTGTCTTCCAAGGAAGCGACACGAACATTTTCAAAATCTCCCCCACTCCAAACTACCCTTTATAAGGAAAAAAATGGAAAATTTTGATTTTCTCAAAAATGGCTAACTCTTTTAATTAAAATGTCATATATTAAAGCTACTTAGATGATAAAATATATATCTTTAACTTTTGGGGAATAGCGTCTGTAGCCCTCTTCATTCTGGATGACTTGCATATCTGATAAACTGTACGCGATAGACAAAGGTTTATACACAAAAATGTAGATCTCGTTAAAACACACAATCTATATCGTGAGTTTGCGAGTATGTGTATACACTTTCTTTTTAATTAAGCATTTTTAGGATAGGTCCATATAATTGGTTTTAATTTAAAAATACTTTCCTCAAACGTGAATTATACGTTCCTGTTTCTTTTCTTGTACTCTTGACCATGCAAAGAGAACCGAAATTCATTAACATAGCAACCAGCTTTTAAAGGAGTTGATTATCGCTTTGTATTTTAAAAAAAAAATCTAGTGTATTCATTTCCCTCCTGCTTATAATGATCTAGTACCAAGATAATTTCTAGTAACATAATATTTATCTCCATTAGCAGAAGTAGAAGAATAAGTTTTTGTAAGAATAGTTAGAGAAAGTCATGTAAATGGAATACATTTTTCTTTTTCAAGCAGGAAGTCTCCATTCACTTTTACTTGCGTTGCAAGGTACTTCAAAGCCATCTCTTCGCGCTTTAGCGTACTATATAGTTCTTTTATACCTTCACCGATTGTGTAATTAAACTTTGTCTCGATTAACGAGTAGCAGAAGAATAAGCAAAACGAGTAGAGAAATGTATGTGCATACATCAAATCAGATTTTCGTTTGAGTAATGCTGCTAATAGAGTCACGTTGACTTTTTTCTAATTTTGTTATTGAGGATCACAAAACATATCTTCTGCAAATGTTCTGAACCCTTGCAATTTTTCTTTCGAATTCAATACTGCATCATGGTACATTACAGGTAGAGACAGCAAAGAGAGTGTGGGGGATAACAATGCAGAAAAAATAATCCTTATAAACATCACAACATTGACTCATTTTTTTCCTGGCATATTTATCAGACGGGTTTTTCGCTTTCATGTTTACGACTGTAATCCCTTCTTTGCTAGGCTATATCTCCAGAATGAGGTAATTTCGCGACAAATTAGCGCGGTTAACCCCAACTCATAAAAGGCACTGATAATGTCTTGAGCTTGAGATGTTCGTGATCGAATACAAAGTTCTTTAGTTATTCCCCTGAAAAGCAAAACTGTTTGTTACCATGTTTCAATGCAGTGATGCAATATTTGCATACAATATTTAATAATAGTTTAAATCCTTTTGACTAAATATGCAGTTCTTTCTACTCATTTTAGTGTTATCCCTACAAACGAATGCTTTAACGCAGTTGGATTTATTCTGTGCATGCGAAGAGAGGAAACTAACCGAAGCTTTCAGCTAGCGATGCTTGCCAGTTGAATGAACACCGTTTACATACAGGATTTTCGTTTTTCGTCAAACAAAACATTAGCGTCCATCGAACTGCTTGCAAATTGCAAATAAAAGGGGTTTTCTGTTTCGCAGTTCGGTAAATATTTTGAAACGCTTATTTGGAGAGCACTCGGGCCATTTGAAATAAAATTATATTATGCATGATTTGCCTCAACGCAGTGGATTTTAATTAATCGAAGCCAAAACGTGTGATAAATATGAGAGATCATATATAATTTTATTGTAAGTCTGCCAGTATTGGTCATTAAGGTGTAAATATGAATGTGGAGGAGGAGGAGGTTTGACCACTGGCCAATTGGATGGCTTTCATTGCCTGTTTTGTACTGGAGAGATGAATATTTTTACTAATGTTGCGACAAGCAAAATTGGCCCGTGCGTAGCTTGGGCGAGAAAAGTAATGCATGTGATATTTTGTACGAAAGTGAGAAGTTGTAAACTGTATTAGATTTTCCTGTGTGTCTGCGAAGAGAATGCTGAATTTTGGTGTCATGCAAGAGAACGCTGTAAAATTTTGATATTAATGAACCATAACTCTGAGGATGTGCAATAATTGGGGGGGGGGTGGACAGATAATTCACTTCCCTTTCAGGACAACAGTCCACTCAATTTCCTGTAATGTTCCACACAATGCTAAATAGTGTCATGCAGGTTGCTTATTCTCGAGGCTCGGAGAAAGAAGTTATTTACCCCACTTCTAGCCTAAGCAGTGGAAATTATAAATGCATTTGCCCAAGGTTAGCGCAGCAACATCCCCGGATCTCTACCAGGTTGTTGTTGTTGGTTTTTTGTCAGTTGAAACTCCTTTACTAGAGATCTGTATGAGCACAGAAGCAGAGTTGAGGCAAGGGTCATGGCAAACGGGATCAGCCAGGTTTGCTTACTGGAATACTTAGTTCACTGTGAGAAGCATTGCAATCAAGTTGTAGACTTTCAGAAGAACTATAGTAAAAAATACTGTAACATAAACTACAATTATTAATTTGCTTTGATCAATATGCATTGCATTTTCATTACTAATTTTGAAAAGAATGCTCATAGACCCATTTGTGGCAAAAGTCATATCTGCACCTACTCCACGTACAATCCATATTATTAGCCCACAAGATATAAATTGGGCTGTCCTTACTTTCTGTAGCACGTATGTACAATGTACATAGTATATAGAAAAGGTGTTGCCTTACACCCAAAAATTCGATACCTAGACTTCACCGGAAATATATGTTTTGAGGATCCAGAAAAAATCTTTTTAGAAAAGGTATGTATATTCGCTCGCGTGCGTATTTGTGTGTTTGGGCAGCATAACCCAAAAAAGTCACTTAAATATCAAACTTAGTAAGTTTAGCGACACGAAGATTTTTCAGGAAAATCCCGAACCGCCCTTTACATGGAGCATTTTTCGATTTTCTTAAAAATGGCTGTAACGATTTTGATTAAAATGCCGTATATTAAAGATATTTAAGTGGGAAATAAAATGTAAACCCTGATTATCTTGGGAGTAGCCTCTAAAGCCCTCTTCATTCCGAATGACTTGTGCTGAAGTTATAAGCGTAAGAAATAGACAAAAACTTACAACACAAAACATGTAGATCTCCTTTAAACACACAATCTATGTAATATACAGTTTTTGTAAAGCTAACCATTTCAGAGATATTCCTTGTTATTGGTCTAAATTTTAAACGGGAAGCCCTCATCCATTTCATCTCTGTTTTTTTTATTCCTGGTCATGGAAAGAGAACGGATCTTCAATGACAATGGCATAGTGACAGCTTCTATTAAAAGCGTTGATTATCGCTTTAACCTAATGCGTTCTCTTATTTCCCTTCTTATAAATAACTAAGTAATAAGAACATTTCGAGAAATATTTATCTTGTTTAGCGTGATGTAGATAAAAGAATAATATTTTGTAAGAGTGGTTTGTTCGTAGAACTGATAAGGACACTTATATGAATGGATTCTTTTTTATTCATTAAAAATTATTTTGTGTTTGGACATGGTTAAGTTTGGGATAGATTTCTAAAAAGAGAAGTATGGATATCTGGAACTGGAATGCTGTGCACAGTGTATCTGAAGTGATTGCAGGTAACTGCTTTGCATGATAACAGTCGCAGTTTATGTACTTTGGCGTTTGAAAGATAGTTGATATACATGTCTGCTTTTGAGCTAAGAGACGCCGCGTTTGTGTGGAATGTTATATTACTGTGCTTACAAAACTGACTCGTCGGACACTCATTATGTGCAGGTTCGCCAAGATCAGATAAATATTAATTTTGCGTTTTCAAGTAGTGTTGTTAAAATAGTTCAATCTGTGCTGTATACTTTCACTATATGTTTGGTTCTGAAAGTGGAATTAAATGAACACAAATATGATAATATGGTGGTTTTACATAATATAACTTCAGCAGTAAAAGTATTGATATGAGTGAAAATACAACAGAAGATCAGATATTTCTAGGTTTATTACAGTTGAATAGGAGTAATGCCTGTGTACTAGCGTTTAATGGGACATTAGATGTGGATGTGTATACTCGTTAAATTAAATGAAGAAGACAGCTCTGTTAGCAATTAACGAATTGTTAGATGAATAGCGTATTGTTTTCATCTCAGGTGAGACTAAATAAACGAAATATTTTTAACTTTTCATTAAACTGTCTTAATGTTAAGCAATTGTTGTTGTACTCGGTATCAACTAACCCAGGTGCCCCAACACTCCCTTTTTATTTCGAGCTATGGCACTTAGCACTAAGGCGGCACATGAGCAATTATTAAAACAAAAGTTATATAAAATCCCCAAATATTTAATGGCATTAAACCCCCAATTTTTTCTCTGTGATAAAGAATACAGCAGCAAATTGCAAACTGCGCCAAATAAGCATCCTGAAAACGACCTAAAAAGCGATTCTCAGCTCCAGTGAACTGTTTCCCTAAGGAGACTGCAGTTTTCGTAAAATGCGTTTGAAAAGTTTGCAAAGGCTTAATAATATTTCGTTTTTTTTTTAAAGTGATACATAGTGATGACAAAAAAATCAAACTGATGTTCTTTCCTCGTGCATTAGCAACAGATACTCATGTTTTGCAGAGGCATTCAAATAAAGTCATTCCTCTATTCACTTTATTATAATCACACTTTACCTGAAATTATTTCAAATTAAATGAATTAAGTGGGAATGAAGAGGACTTCATCCAGATATACATTTTATTTCACATGAGAATGTCTTGAATAAATGTCATATTAATCAAAATTGTCAAAGTCACTTTCAGAAAATAACAAATGCCTAAATAACGTTTTCTCCAGAGTGAGGGAGTTTATGGAAGTCATTGCCTTGAAACTTGCTCAGCTCGGTATACACCCAGCGTTTTTACGCTGTTCACACGCACGCGCTTCCTCTTTTCCCTAAAAATACTCTTTTCACGATACCTCAAATCGTGCATTTCCGGTAAAATACCGTTATCGAATTTATGGGTGAAACACACTATTTCTACTTAAACGCTAGAGCAAATAAAACATTTAACATTTTCTAGAAAAAAGTATATAACCAAATTTAGTGAAATTGACATGAAGACACGATTTAGTAGACGGGAAATGATAGCGTGTTGCCCTCATAAAACGTTTCATGCCAGACTATTAAAGCTTCCTGCCTTATTTACGCTCCTGGATGTATAAAAATCTGAAGAGATATGTTCGCATGACTTCTCTACGAAAGCTGTTCTGTTTTCCATTTATTTCATTTTAATCGAAAAAAGCCTTTGCAAAAATAGCTACAGTACACATTTCGTTATAAAGAACTGGACGGTAAATGCTGGTTTGAGAATGCCATATTCTTTCCATGCATTTGCGAAAGACAACTGAAAATCAACAGGACTTGAAATCATTAATAACGGATATTTCAGAAATGGCTTCTGTCACAAAAATGTTATTTGGAATACGTTACGGGTTTAAAACATATCTAAATTTTTGTGCAGTAAATGTTCGCCTATTACTTAACCCATGCCAGTCATACAAGATTATACAAAATTCCTTCAGAATGAAGTGGATTTTACAGACTGTTCCCAGAACATCCAGATATACATTTTATATATTATGAAGGATGTATTCAACAGGCTGCATTTTAATCAAAGTCGTTGCGTATTGTGGAGGAAATAAAAACATGTCGAAAAATGTTCTTTGTTAAGGGTAGTTGGCATTTTCTTGAAAATCTTCGTGCCGCATCTTTGTAAGATACTAAATAAAAATAGTCTGTTGTGTTGCATGCATATAACTATATCTGTCTTGCAAACAAACTATTCCTACAAAAGATTGTAGTCAAATCTTTTAAAAGCTTCTCTTTCCAAGGCAGAAGTAAAATTAGAGAGATAGGAAACGAAAGAGAACTTTCTGTTTGAGAAAAGCTTAAGCAGCTAAAATCGAAACCAATAATACGGAATATCTCGGAAACGGTTAAATCTACAAATAGAAAATATATGACATAAATTGTGTGTTTTAACGATATCTACACTTTTTGTGTAGTAAGTTTTTTCTTCTCTTATGGTTTACCAGTTATACAGAAATAATCCTGAATGAAGAGTTTTTTGGAGGTTATTCCAAGAAAATTCAAGACATTAATTTCGTTTGTAATAAAAATATATTAAATATATGGTGGGGGATTTTCCTGAAACTCTTCGTGTCGTATCCTTGGTATTTAACTTACTTTTCGTTTTTGAGTTATGCTGTCCACAGACTCACACACGTGAATCTTTTTCTAATTATTTTTATTCAGGCATCCTCAAAACGTGTATTTCCGATGAAATCTCGGGATTGAATTTTTGGGCGAAATGCAAAACCTTCTCTATACACTATGTACATCTACATATATGATAGAGAACGTAATAATAAAGTTTCTTATTTATCTGCAGTTTCCTTTTTTGAGTTATGCTGCTCACAGACGCACACACGCACGGTTTTTTCTAATTTCTTTTTTAGGCGCAGAGACCAAGTGCTGCAAAACTATGTACTGATTCTTAATGCATAACTGCACATTTGCCATTCTTACTTTCTCTACCTATTATGTACGTAGTAGAGTAAGTAAGAATAGCAAATGTGCAGTTATGCATTAAGAATCTGTACATATTTTTGCAGCACTTGGTTTCTGCGTCTACAACAGGAGTGACTGTTTGCTTTACGGAAGTTTATTTCTCGTCTTGAAAGCTGCCGTTCCTAGCAGCATCTTGTTGCAGAATCAAAATAAACCTTTTAGTGGGCTGTTGAATTACAAATCCTTTCCGCTCTCTCCGCATTGCCGAATGTTGCTGCTCCATTTAATTTCTTATTGAGAGAGATTCAGCAAAGGTTTTGAAGTCACGTTACTGATTGTCATCGCAGAGCTGCAGAGAGAAAAGACAATATTGAAATTCTCTACTGCATATAAAAAGTAGGGGAAGTATTGCAATCCATCCAAAATATCGACTACGAGATTTCGCTGAAAATACTATGTTTTGAGGTCCCCGTAGCACAACATAATGTAGAGAAAGGTCCGTGCGTGTGCATATTTTTGTGAACATGTGATGTATAAATACCATAGTTATTATTTATTTTCAGTAGTTTTCAAGAAAATCACCAACACCAAATACCCTTATATATTTTTTTCCAAATGTTTTTATTTTCTAAAAAGCAACAAATGATTATGATTACAATGCGATATATTAAAGATAATGACAAATAACTTTAATGTTTCCTGGGCTTGTGAAGTTCTCTTCATTTGGAAGAAAAGTTATATACTCTTGCGTAATTGGTTAACGTTAAGCAATAAACGAAAACGTACTACAGAAAACATGTAGATGTTTTAAAGTACACAATTTATTAATAGCTATTTCCGACATATCCGTTATTTAACACTCAAAATTATTCTTTTATATCCTTACCGATTTTCTCCCGATATCATTGAAAGAATAAGCGTCCAGTTAAAATGTATTGACTATTGCTATTTCTTTTGTAACCATAACTAAACGTATAATGCCGATACTTCCGGAAAGTTTTCTGAATCAAAATGAGATGACTAGAAAAATAAATTTTCGTATAAAAATCTGTATACCCACTAAAAGCGACAGAGGGTAGAGAAAGTCCTATGAATTTTCATTATTAGATATTTTCACTAATGACGGAGCAGTTATTGACGTGTTATTATGAAACAAATCATGGTCTAGCTCTTGTTGACATGAAAAGTTTGGTTAAATTGGCACAAAATAAGAATCGTTTAGGTTGTTTTCCAATTCTCCTCAGATGGTCTAATGACCTTTGAGGGTTACCTCATTTCACCAAGGGATGGCTGAAACTACTTGTGAATTGGAAACATTCAACGGGTGGCGTCCGTTACCTCCGATGGTAGATGATGAGGATAGCAGCGAATGAGAGGATTCCAAACCACGTTGGCCCTCGAGAATACTCCACATGAACTAGGATAGTCGTGGCGGAGACGTGGATAGTGCCATCTTAAAAGCATACCTCGGAGCTAGGAATCGAATCGGGTGTCCTCAGCACGAGAAAGCGAGATCGAAAGTATTTTGCTACTCGGGTTTCCCAGAATCGTTTAAGTCGTCTCCTAAAATTTATGTCTAAGCTAATTTTCGCAAGTGTGGAGTTGAAATCTTGTAGCAAGAGCATATAGTCAATACATTTCAAATTTAGTTGAAATCAGCCTAAAATTAGGGTTAGTATTTTGTGGAGAGTCTCCATTCTCTACGACATTTAGAACAGTTGCTCCACCAAGGGATTTAAAATATTGTGTTTTAAATGCAATCTCAATATTAAATATTTGTAGAAAGCATGTTACATGGTTGTTCCTCTACCTGCCGGTACGTTGTATTGGGGCCCGCCTTCGGGTACTTTTGAGCTAGGGAATCCGCGGTGGCTCGGGGCTTGTGGCTTCAATCTAGAACCGATAAGGACTCCATCCACACTTGCGCCCATCGATCGTCATATAGATCTGGTCGTCGCCCTTCGGGTATCTCATCTTAATACCTTCTCTGTTTAGCCTCAAGAAGTCACAAAGGCCTTCAAGGGCCTACGAGCGATGCTCTGCCCAAGTGACTGGAGACTCCATCCATGAGAACCCTAATCCTGTACCTACCATAATAAAGTGGTAGAGAAACTAAAAGTACTTTAGGGACACAGGACTAGATGTAATTTGTACATTCTCTACGACTTTGTATGTATGAATTGGGGGGAGAGAGAGAGAGAGCAGCATAATGCAAAAACTAATATTTGCATAAATAAAGTTCAGAGTGTTCCAAAGCTACGCCAAGAAAATGTAACAACATTCCCCTAGCCTACCTTTTACACTGCAAACGTTTTGTAATTTCTGTGGTAAACCACAACAAAACTTATTACACAAGAACCATTGTGGACTTCGTTAAAATACAATTTACGCATTATGTATGTTATACCATTTCTAACTTGCTTATAGTTATTCGTTTGAATTTGCCAGTTTCGTTTTCATTCATGGCAAGTCTTCATTCGTTTTCCTCAGCGAAGAGTAAAGTCAGCTTGTAGCGATCTGATTTTTAAAGACTTTATTTAATAATTTTTGTATGTGTAATGAATTAAAAGTTGTGAAATGCATGGTATCGCTGAAATATGTAGAAATAAAACTGTTTTCGCAAAGGTTATACAAATGTAACCTGGGTAAAGAAAGGCATAGTGGGTATGATCAAAAATACTCATTAAGCAAAATAACTACCCATATTCCAAGAATAGCATACAGAAATGGCATTAACGAAGTTCAATTATGTGAACTCTATAACTTTGTGTTTTGCAATTGACTCCAAACATCTCTTGGGTTAGTGAAAGTATAGTTCTGAATTCCAAGTGTTGCTGATAAAGCAAACGCCTGGTTGTCGGATCGAAAAGATACATTGACCCCAAGTTGATTGAATTTGTCGCAGACCAACTCAGCTTGTGGACGACTTGACTCTAATTTTATCCATCTCTTGTAGCTTTTGTTAGCCCAAGAATGAACACTGCAGGGTGTGACACAGAAACAGTGATAGTAAGAACAACAGTTGAAATCCACCTTGTTCATCAAATAGAGTGAGTGAATGTTATGTACCGCACAGTTTCTATCCTTTGCAATAACTGTATCAAAACGGCGTACCACTCTTAGTGCGTATGGCATTTTGTCGTTTATGGTCATATGCGTGATTTTGTTCTCTGTGCCCGTACGTCATTCTTTTTCTCTGGATTACATTTTACTTTCTCTACACGTACCATGTACATAGTGTATAGAGAAGGTATTGCACTCCACCCAAAAATTCGATACCGATATCTCACCAGAAATATAAGTTTTAGGGTCCGCTGTATCCAAAAAAAAAAAGCATTTTCTGAAAAAGCCCCTGTGTGTGTGTGTGTGTGTGTGTGTGTGTCCGTGTTTCTGTGAACACGATAGCTCAAAAACGAAAAGCCGGTAAAATACCAAATATTGGTATTAAGTTTAGTATCTTCCAGGGATGCGACACGAAGATTTTGAGAAAAATTCCTCCACCCCAAACTACCCTTTACATGGACTTTCTTTTTGAAATTTTTGATTTTCTTAAAAATGGCTCTAACGATTTTGATTAAAATACCGTATTTAAATATATTTACTTAACAAATAAAATGTATATCTTGAATTTTCTGGGAATAGTCTCTGAAGATTACTTTATTCTGGATGAATTTTATGGAATTTTGCATAACTGCTAAACCGTAAGAGATGGACAAAAAATTACCACACAAAAAATGTAGAACACGTTAAAACATACAATTTTTTTTTCGTGGAGTTGATCGTTTTTTAGATATTCCTTGTTTTTAGTTTCAGCTTTGAAAAAATTATACTTTTCTCATACAGGAATTTGTCAAATCCTGTCCATTCAAACAAAGGAACTTCAGTCGCATAGCAACCAGTTTTTGACTATCACTTTAACCTATGGTATTCCCTTATTTCGCTTCTACTTACAAGGAAGCAAGTAATATGACTATTTCTGTTAATTTTTTCTCGATTAGTATGAAGTAAATAGAAGCACCCCAAAAGTAGGAGTATATTTAGATATATGCGATTCACTCAAAGTTGGATGTCGTAAGTATATTTTGGCAGTCTAACAATGAATGTTTAGGAGTATTAACAGTAGCAACTGCTTTTAAATTGTCTGCGCATTATTTGACATTCCATTTTAGTCTCATTTCCGCGCATACAAACAGACAAGACACACGTCAGAAAGAGGAGAATTCATCTACCTATTGATAAGTTTGTATAATAGGCCAGGCTTTAAGGTTAAAATGTGAAGTGCGTAACTGAAGTGCCTGACAAATCCAAACAAGGCATGCTTCAGTACCTAATTTGTGTTTGCGGCGAGTAACTAATGTCTGTACACGATGGTAATACTAACTTTCCTTTGCCACTAAAATGATAGAAAGGGATCGGTATAGTGATTGGTGAAGCTTCTGGCTAATAATTTATCTGTAGTAATATGAGAACCTTATAATTTATACTAAGGGCATTGGGATTTCGAATTTATTTCATTATGTTTCATTTCTGAACTCTTCAGTCTTACTACAGCACTGCATGAGGCCGATTCCGTAAGTACTTGTGTTTGCAAAGGAAGGCCTTATTTTTTTCCAAACACAAACTATTTACTTCTCAATAAAGGATATACACTTCCTCCAACGTTCCTGCCATGTTTTAATCCCTCAAAAAATAGGAATTGTAAGCACTCTTGGCCATGACCTCCTCATGCAATCTCAATTTTGTTTCCGCGAGCCATTTCTTCATGTTTGGGGACAAGAAGAAATTGCAGGGAGCAAGATTCAGCGAGTATGGGGGCAGCGGCAGAAATACATAACGCATTTCATACAGCTCGAAATGAAAGTGCTGGTGCGTTGTGATGAAAGAGTACTTTCTTCTTCGCCAAATGGGGCCTGTCTCTTTCAACTTTTTGTCGAATCGGACCTTTAACTCACTGCACAGTATTGTACAATAATAGTTTTTCCTTTTACCAAGATGTCAACGAGTATGGCGCCCTTCACATATCAAAAATCGTCGCCATTAATTTCCCGGCCGATGGGATCGTCTTTGCCTTCTTTGAAGCAAATTCACCATAAGCAAGCTATTGTTTTGATTGTTGCTATGTTTCTGGAGCATGATGATGAATCCAGGCATAATCGACGCAAAAAGTCCTCCGGGTTTCGCTTAAATAGCACCAAACACACTTCGAAGTTGAAATGCCATCACTTGTTGGTAATTGTGAGGAATTGAGGAATTGCGGCACCCGTCGGACCGACAATTTTTTCAGTTCCAACTTACCATGCAAGATATGAATTGCCGTTCCCGTCGACACAACTAGTCTCTGCCACCTCGGCATCTGCGAGAATCATATCCTGGAGTTTTTTAATGATTTCCTAGATGACCATATACACGTGGACTCCTGTGCGCTCTTCATCAAAAACGGATGTTCGACCACCTTTGAAGTCGTTGAACCAATAGTTAATTGTTGTTATAGATGGCGAAAGGTCCACAAACAGTATTCAATTTCGCGTTTATCTTCTCGCAAGTTTTCCCATTTAAAAAAAAATGTGATGTGTTCCATTCACATGGCTTTCTCTATATCTCTGTAACAAATTATTGTTAATAAGCTTATTTTTTATTTATTTCATGCTAATCGAGAAAAATTAGCAGAAATAGTCTTATTTCTTGCTTTTTTGTAAGTAGAAGCAAAATAAGGGAGTGCCATAGGTTAAAGTGAAAGCCAACAGCTGGTTGCTTTGTGGCTGAAGTTCGTTTGTTTGTATGGACACGAGTTGGCAAATTCATGTATGAGAAAAGTATAAGTTCTTCAAAGCTGAAACCAAAAACAAGGAATACTTAAAAAATGATCAACTCCACGAAAAAAATGTATATAAATTTTTTTTTGTGTTAACTTTTGTCCATCTCTTACGGTTTAGTAGTTATGCAAAATTCATCAGAATAAAGTAGTCTTCAGAGGCTATTTCCAGAAAATTCAAGATATACACTTTATTTGTCAGGTAAATATCTTTAATATACGATATTTTAATCAAAATCGTTAGAGCCATTTTTTTAGAAAATCAAAATGTTTGAAAAAAGTTCCATGTAAAGGGTAGTTGGGAGTGGGGGGATTTTCTTGAAAATCTTCGTGTCGCATCCTTGGGAGATACCAAACTAAATACCAAGTTTGGTTTTTAACGGACTTTTCGTTCTTGCGCTATGCTGCCCACAGACACACACACACACCCACACACGCACTCACGCATACGGACATTTTTCTAAAAAAAATTTTTTTGATTCAGGAGGTCTCAAAATATGTATTTCCGGTGAAATCTCGGTATCGAATTTTTGGGTGCTATACAATACCTTCTCTATACACTATGTACATAGCACGCATAGAGAAAGTAATAAAAAGTGAATCACCCAACGATACTGAGATTTTTCCATTTTAGCAAAAACACATTGAGTTGCTAACCGGTGTGCCTGCCAATATGAAACTAACCATTTATCAGTACCAACTTTGCTTTGGTGACGTGCAACGTTCAAATAATATGACAGTAATAATAATACAAAATTAAAATGTGTTCCAATGAATTAAAAAATTCTGTAAATTGAATGAACTGTACACATGTAAATACCAAATTGCGTGTCACACCATCCATTTTGAATACTTCTTATCGAATTGTTAAATAGATAATTTCGTCTATCATCTGTTCCTACAAACATGACCCCTCAAGGAGCATAGTGTGTTTATCACTTTCAAAATGATTTTCATTACTTAGACATGCATATACGTTATAAAAAATGAAAGTTTAATGAATTTTTTTCGAAATTGCTAGTCCTCTTAACGCAAATCACAATGACTATTTGTTCGTGATCGTGGGAAATGGCCAATCCAGTACATTGGCGCGTAAAATTCCTATCGGAACTATTATCTCTGCATTTTGATAGTTTTTATCCACGTGCAATTGTTTCTCGAAATTGGTCATACCCACGTGCATTTGTTTTCTCTCTGAATATCAGTGTGCAGTAATATTCCCGAACATAATGGCGGAAATTCCAATAGAAATATTAATTGCAATTATGCTTTACTAAGCCAAAATAATAGAGTGGCAATACAAACAGATCTGTGTTTATTTTACGCCACAATAATATAATGATATGGACATCAAGATGCAGTGTTGTCCGTGCAAATATACGTCAAGACAAATGGCATTTTAGGAATATCATTCTTCGTGTCCGTATAAGCTATTGGTTGTTATTTTATTCACGAAAATCTTATTAAATACAACTTGAGCTACAACTTTCCCCTAGATAAACGTTGGAGCTCTCGTTATATTATAGTTAACCTATGCATTAGCGCCTTTAAGACAATGTACGGCCTCACTGGTACTTAATTAAACACGCAGAAGACAACTTAATCGATAGTTTTAAAACGTTGTGCTTTAAACTGGTAGTTTTTTCTTTCTTCTACATTATTTTTTCATTAATGTATCTCTATTTCGACCAGACTGGCCATCTAGGAAACCTATTCTCATGCATTTTCCTGTCACATTACGGGTGACACAAACTGTAAAAATTGTGACTTTTGTAATCTGCTGCACTAAAAAACAGAAATCTTATGTGACCCATTTGCATAACCTTATCTGGCTGTTCATATACAAACTATTCTTACAAAGGGGTATTTTTATATACATCATACTAATTGAGATAAACATTAGCAGAATTGGTCTTATTACTTGTTTCCTTGTAAGTAGAAGAGAAATAAGGGAATACATTGGGCTAAAGTGATAATCAAATCTTTTAAAAGTTGGTCGCTACGTGAAACAATTGAAGTTCGGTTCGCTTTGCATGGCTCCTTTTGAGAAAATTTAGTTTAAAATTCAAACCAATTACAAAAAAAAAGTCTCAAAAACTGTCCACTCTGCATAACAAACATATATGACAAATTATGTCAATATGTTATTAAGATATGCACTTTTTGTGTAGTAAGTTTTTGTCTATTTCTTATGATTTATCAGCAAAATTCAGCAAAAATCATTCAGAATAAACAGGTCTGCAGAGGCTCTACCCAGAAAATTCAAGATTTACATGTTATTGAGATGTAACTATCTTTAATAGACTGCATTTTAATTATTTTTGAGAAAAACATAATTTCCAAAAACTTGACCATGTAATGGGAAGTGTGGGGTGTGGGATTTTCATGAAAATCTTCAAGTCGCATGCTTGAAATATACTAAACATTAACACCAAGTTCGTATTTAACGGTCTTCTCGTTTTTGAGCTATGCTGTCCACAGACACATACGCATCTTTTTCTAAAATGATTTTTTGGACTCGACGGACTTCAAAACATGTTTTCGATGAAATCTCGGCATCGAATTTTGGGTGGAGTACAATACCTTCTCTAGCTACTGGTAAATTGTAAAAGATAGACAAAAACCTACTACACAAAACATGTAGATCTCGTTAAAACACACCATTTATGTCATATCTTTACATTTTTGTTTAATGTAGAGTTAACCATTTTGAGATACTTCGTGTTATTGGTTTCAGGTTAAAGCTACTTGAATTTTTCTCAAACGAGAAGACATATTTTCGCCTCTCTTTTGTTTGACTCGTGGCAAGCAAAGGGAACCAAATTTCAATTGTTTCACATAGCGACCGGCTTTTAAAAGATTTGGCTACCGCTTTGGCCTAGTGTATATTCTATATTCCTTCTACTTACAAAGAAGCAAGTAAAAAGACGAATTCTGGTAATGTTTATCTCGATTAGCATGATATAGATAAAAAAAAAAATCTTTCGCAAGAAAAGTTTGTTTGCGGAACAGCTAGAAAAAGTAATGTGAATGGAACAAGTCAGATTTTAATTTTCTTAGGTAATTTCATTGAACTTTCTCACTCATAGTTGTTATTAGGGAACTTCAGTTTTGCAATAATTACCATGTCAGCCGACATTCAACTGCAGTTAAATTGCCGGAAAGTGTCGGCATTCGTGATGTCACTGAAGACAATTGTACGAATAAAACATAAAATATATAAATAAGTACTCTTGAAATAATGATTAAATTTGACGGGATGGAATGTCTAGTCCGGGATTTCAATTTCCGATAACAGTCGGACAGATGAGCACTGAAATTAAAGTGGTTTATGGGATAAAAGGGACTGTCTCGTCGTCTGGTGGTTAACATGCTACCTTCCAAATCCAGGGGTCCTACTACAGAATGGGATTTTTTTTAACCAGGATTAGTGTCCGTCCTCTTTAGAGTATGGAAGTACGAGCGAGAGAGTAAAATGTGTGTGCATGTGCATATTTAATGGAAGATGACATCTGATGCACGAATACTAGTAACTGTAAATTTTTAATAACTCCAAAATATTTTAAGAAATTGTCTGCGGCAAGTATTGATATTCCCTTCATGGCATCACAAAATTGCAATCCCCTAAAGCGTGTACATTAAAAAAACTAATAAATATATTCATAAATTCATGGAAAGCACAGTTATATTACGAACATATTCACAATTGAATGTGTTAAAAAATACGATTACTGTATAACATATTGTTCGCGCCATAGTCTTTCTCGTCAGCCACTGTAGAAGTTAAAATTAAGAATAAGAGCGAAATTTAGTAAACCAGAACAGAAATATCAAAGCACTCATGTGCACTTAGGTCACATAAACACGCGGTATTACATTATTTGTAATTAATATTTAATTCTGTGACAGACTTCCCAGATGTTCTTAATGAAAATGTAGTAAAAGTGTGATGTTCCATTCACATGACTTTGTCTGATTTGCAAACAAACTATTCTTATAAAAATTATACTTTTATCTACGTAGATAATGCTAATCAAGGAAAACATTACCAGAAGTGGCCTATTACTTCCTTATGAGGAGGAGGGAAATAAAATGAATACACTAAGCTAAAGCGACAGCAAAATGTTTTAAAAGATATCACTATGCGAATATTGAAATTCGTTCTCTTTTCGTGTCCAGAAGTAAAACAAAAAACCTGATGTGTACCATTCACATGACTTTCTCTATATCCCTGCAACAAATTATTCTTAAAAAGCTTATACTTCTATTTACTTTATGCTAATCAGAAAAAATGAGAAGAAATAGTCTTATTAACTTGCTTCCTTGTAAGTAGAAGCGAAATAAGGGACTACCATAGGTTAAAATGATAGTCAAAAGCTGGTTTCTATGTCAATGAAGTTCCTTTGTTTATATGGATAGGAGTTGACAAGTTCCTATATGAGAAAAGTATAAGCTTTTCATAGCAGAAACCAAAAATAAGTAATGTCTCAAAAACGACGAACTCACGAAAAACATGTATATAACATAAATTGTGTGTTTTAACGTGCTCTACATTTTTTGTGTAGTAAGTTTTTGTCCATCTCTTACGGTTTAGCAGTTATTCAAAATTCAGTAAAATTCATCCAGAATAAACTACTCTTCAGAGGCTATTCACAGAAAATTCAAGATATACATTTTATTTGTGAGGTAAATATCTTTAATATACGAAATATTAATCAGAATCGCTAGAGCCATTTTTGAGAAAATCAAAATTTTCGAAGATACTAAACTTAAATACCAAGTTTGGTATTTTACCGACTTTTCGTTTTTGAGTTATCGTGTTCACAGACACACGGACACACACACACATGGATCTTTTTGTGAAAATGCTTTTTTTGGATATTGGGGACCCTAAAACATATGTTTCCGGTGGAATCTCGGTATTGAATTTTTGGGTGGAGTGCAATACCTTCTCTATACACTATGTACATAGTACGTATAGAGAAAATAAAAGTATACGAAACGTTAAAGAACTTCCCGTTTGAGAAACATTTTCAGTATTTTAAAATTTAAACCAATAACAAGAAATATTTCTAAAATGGTTTAATGGATATGATATAAATTGTGTGTTTAACGTGATCTGCACTTTTTGTGTAAGTTTTTGTCTATCGCCTACGGTTTACCAGTTACGCAAAAAGTCTAGAATGAAGAGGACTACAGGGGATATTTCCAAGAAATTCAGGATATACATTTTATTTGCCATGTAAACAGCTTTAATATAAGGCATGTTAATCTCAATCGTTAGAACCATTTTTTACCTTCTCCATACGCATTATGCACATAGTGTATAGAGAAGGTATTGCACTCCATCCAAAAATTCGATACCGAGATTTCACCGGAAACATATGTTTTAGGGTCCCCAATATCCAAAAAAAGCATTTTCACAAAAAGGTCCGTGTGTGTGTGTCTGTGAACACAATAACTCAAAAACAAAAAGTCGGTAAAATACCAAACTTGGTATTTAAGTTTAGTATCTTCCAGAGATGCGACACGAAGGTTTTGATAAAAATCCCCCCACCCCCAACTACTCTTTACATGGAACGTTTTTCAAAAATTTTGATTTTCTCAAAAATGGCTCTAACGATTTTGATTAAAATTTCGTATATTAAAGATATTTACGTGACAAATAAAATGTATATCTTGAATTTTCTGAGAATAGCCTCTGAAGAGTAGTTTATTCTGGATGAATTTTACTCAATTTTGAATAACTGCTAACCCGTAAGAGGTGGACAAAAACGTAATACACAAAAAATGTAGAGTACATTAAAACACACCATTTATGTTATATACATTTTTTTCGTGGAGTTCGTCGTTTTTGAGACTTCATTGACACAGCAACCAGCTTTTGACTATCACTTTAACCTATGGCAGTCTCTTATTTCGCTTCTACTTACAAGGAAGCAAGTAATAAGACTATTTCTGCTAATGTTTCCTGATTACCATAAAGTAAATAGAAGTATAAGCTTTTTAAGAATAATTTGTTGCAGGGATATAGAGAAAGTCATGTGAATGGTACACATCAGATTTTTATAAAATTGAAATGTTCGAAAGATGTTCCAATCTTACTGGGTAGTTCGGGGTGGGGATTTTCCTAAAAAATTCATGTCGCATCCTTGAAGATACTAACCAAATTTTCGTTTTCGAGTTAATGCCCCCCCCACATATAGACCTTTTTCTAAAATGTTTATATTTTTATTATTAAGATTCAGGGTCACGTATTTGCGGGGAAATCTCCATATCGAACGTTTGAGTGGAATACAATACCTTCTCTACCCACTATATACATGTAGGTACATACCTGATGGAGGTAAAACACTAAGTTGTCTCAGAGAATGTGAATTGTTTCTTCCACACTAGCCTGTGTAGACAGGAAGTGGAAAAGTGTTGTTCCAAGAGAAGCATTGAATAAGAACATTGTAATGTTCAGTATTTAGCCGTAAAGAAAAGAAATATTCTAAAATATTCATAAGGATGCTTTATAAGATTTATTCGGCAGTTTTATATATATTTATTTATTTATTACACCTAAAATCGCCATTAAAGAAAGGACGAGTTTTAAAGAAATAAACTAGACCTATGCTCTGTTCTGACGGTTCTTTCCGAATTTAAGTGATTGTGTTTATCTTTTAAGTGTTTTTCAAAATAGGGTGAAACATTTAAACCATGTTATTCAAATGCTAGTGATGATACACATTTTCCGACTTTTTTAAAATGTGCAATACGTGTAGGTTCTATAGAGTATAATTGTGGGTTAGATCATTTTTTCTCTTGAAATTTATTATTTATGAAAAATGAATACCTAATCCAATTTGGAATAAAAATGCTTAACGTTAAAGAAATAACGTTTCAATTCTGAAATTAGGTAACCCTAAGATGGATGACTTCGGAGAAAAGCGTGTTTGCAATAGGATGTATGCCGAATCTTTAAACAAACATTGATAAGGTTTAAACATTTATGACATAAAATGAAATACTTCTACCTATGCGGTATGAGGTTAGTGCATATGCATCTGCGCAGACCGAGGTTAATAAACCATTCTGTGATGAATGTTAGTTAATTCTAAACTCAAAAAGATCACAGCCTCATCTGAGTATTGCTTTTAATGCATTCACCGTCTTGATTAATCCTCGCGGGTGCCCTTTTATATCCCAGTGACTTTTTATATCTCTGTGCAACCAAATGTTCATTTTGAGAATAAATTCATTCTTCTGTATGATAGGTTTTTTCAACATAATTATAATTAAACATCAACTAATTATTTTCATTACTGTAGCAGTGTTTCGAATTGACTTATTTTCAACTAATACACGTTCCTGTAAGTGATATGTTTTTACTTATGTTCTTTTTCTTTCGCGTTTATCCTCGTATGGAGGGCTTATATACCCCAGGACTTACAAGCCAATGCCTGTGGTCAGATGCTTGCTGAGCAGCAGACGGACTCTGGATCAAATTAGCCAGGATGGGTGATCAGCTTGATGCCTACCTGGCATGAGAGTTAGAAAGAAGACATGAAATTACTGTGAAATGAATTAAAGGAATTGTGAATATGAAGCAGTGGTGGAATGAATAGCGGGAGAAACCGGAGAAAACCCGCCCAGACGCCGCTTTAAATTCCACATGCGGCTTCGTGGTTTCGAACCCGGCACGGGCCTTGGCGCCGATATGTTGAAGTATATAATGTGAAAAGAAATACTTAAGCAAGTTGCCAATTATTAATGCTGGAATTAGTGTACCTTTTCTCTAGGTGTTTGCCATTTTTTGCACGTAGACTCTTTCGGTCACAAGCTGACGTGTCAAATCCTCACGTAGACAACTGCTGCAAAAGTCGCTGAGGAAACATCAAAACATAATTAATGAATCAAACCCAGAAGCAGCAGTCAGGCTTCTTTATACGCCGGAGCGACGACTTATCAAAGCCTCACCGAGGCCAGAAGAGAGGGGAATTCTGACGATTTCTACAAGTGTCCCAATAGGAGTTCCGGGCAGTTCGATAAAACTGAATCTTCCCTCTCTCTCTCTTGCTTAAGGCATGTCAATCATCCATAGACACCCGCCACAACATATATTTTAAATTCGGAGAGAAATGATTAATTAGAATAAGAAATATTTTTTTACAAATTGGTATTGTGTAATTGCGCTGATAGATGCGTTGGTGAATTTCTCCTTTTTATGTTAGCCCGCCGGGGTTGACTAAAAGAAAACGATTGATTCAGAAAGTGCGGCTCCTTACACCTATATATCGCAAGCAAATGGAAAGAAGGTGCATTTGTTGGGCTATGATATAGCTGATGGTGGAGAATGCAATAATTATATTTACTCCCACATGAGCATGCGGTCACTTGGATGCCAAGTCAGAATTACGCAAATGTTTTGACGTGCATTGTTATTGGACACGTTCCTGTTCCACAAGAACAAGCCGGTTTCGCTTTGCTTTACGTTTATTTTTGTCTCGTACTTGGCTAGCATGTTGAAACTTTTAAAGCTACTTACTACTTCCATCATTCTGTTTTATAACCATTTTAAACGCCGATGTTTTCATGACTACTAACTTGTGGTAGGAGGATATATTGATCTTTCTTCAAAAGCGCCTCTTTAAAGGGATAGTCAAATGAAAATCCAAAATTCCACATTTTGTATAACAAAACGTTAAACTTTTGCATATGTATTTCTCTGACTTGCCTCTCTGTAAAATTTCTGTCACCTATCCAAATAGTTATCACTTTATTGAGACTTTTTAATTAAGAAATTATTTATTTACTCTAAAATGCTTCTTGCGGATATGTCGTATATTTCGTAAGAATGTTTTTAATGTACAAGCAAGTAAAGTTTTGCTGTATGATGAAAATGAACGACACAGGAATGTTTTGAATCTGCAATTTTTTATTTTTTATTTAAATTATATTATTTTGCAATGCTTATTGCTGCAAAAAATGCTCAAGTAATTTTTATCAAAACCCGGAACAAATTATAAAACAATGATTCCATAGAGCTTACATTCCAAAGTTCATAACAATCTGGTCAGAGTTGTTCCACTAGGAACTTTTTATGCAAAGGAAATGAGAAATTAATGCGCTCACCACTAGAAATTCCGTGCATTTTCATGTTTAAATAGCAACTCGGCGATTTAAAATGGCCCAAGGTAAAAAATTAGGCCACATTTATATAAAGAAAAAAAAACAACAACAACAAAGAATTGTTTAGCAATACAAACAAAAATCACAAATTTAGACAAAATTGCATTTTCAGTTGACCAATGTTCCCTTAATAAGGATAAATTTAAGAAACAAATCTTAAGTCTTCACATGACTTTCTCTACAAATCCCTACCTGTAGATGTATAGTACCTACCTGTAGAGAAGGTTTAAAAAAATGAAATCAGCTTGACGTATATTGAGTTCATATAGTAACAGATTTGTCAGCATGTTTGTGCTATATAGGTGGATTTTTGGTGTTGAGTTACTATAGAATTGTAATGTACTACATTGCAACCTAACTGATAGATAATTTTTACTTTATTTAGCGCATTGCACATGGTAGAGAAGGTATTCTACTTCACCCAAAAATTCGATATCGAAATTTCACTGCAAATACATGTTTTGAGGCCCTGAATCCATAAAATCGTGCTTAGAAAAAGGTTCGTGTGTGTGTGTGTGTGTGTGCGCGCGCGCGCGCGCTTGCAGAATGATTAAAAGATGTTAAGTTAAATATACCAATTTAAGTTTAGTATCCCCCAACGATGCAACACGAAGATTTTCAAGAAAATATCCTCACCCTAAACTACCCTTTACATGAAATTTCGAAAAAATTTATTTTCTCAAAAATAGTTAACAGCTTTGATTAAAATACCGTATATTGAAGATATTTGCATGATAAATAAAACATATATCTTGAATTTCCTGGAAATAGCTTCTGAAGTCCTTTTCATACTGAATTACTTTTGCAGAACTGGTAAGTCCTAAAAGATGGTAAGAAATTTACTACACAAAAATGAAGATCTCGTCAAAACACACAATTTGTGTTCTATGCATTTTAATGGAGCAAACCATTTCCGAGATATTCCTTGTTATTGATGTCAATTTGAAAATATTTATACGTTATCCTATTATATTTTATATTACTCCTGGTCATCCAAAGAAGCTAATTTCAATGACAATTGGATAGCGACAGCTTTTAAAACAGCTATCGCTTTAGCCTACAGTATACGCTTAGTCCCCTTCTATATATAAGGAACTACATGTCTCGTATGATCATTATGTTAATATTTCTCTCGATTAGCATGAAGGAGAAATAAGAATGGTCTTTTTTAAGAAGTTAGTTTGCAGGGTAAGAATGAGCAATCAGTGTGAATGAATATCAGACTTTTTAATTGCCATGGTTCTGCTGGTAAATGACATTTCAACAACTTAAATCCCTGGCATATGTTTTAACTAATTTGCTCATTAACTTAGTATTATGGTTCAAATGCACTTGTATTGTACAAAGAATACTGATCATCTAGAATAATTTATGTATACCAGAAATGCTTTTATTATTTTAAAATAACTATATACATAATATGAACAACATGCCCTAAAAATGTCAGCTAAGTGAAATAAGTTCATGATAAAAGTGTACAAATGCACAGTGACGTAAAACTGATAATTTAAAACGTTGGATTTAATTTAAGATAAATTAATTTCTGAAATACAATGTAGATTTTATCAGTTGTCCAAAGTTCGCATATTTAGTACAGATATTTTTATAAAAAGCTATCATCATCAAAGCTAAGACAAGCTGATTTCATCCAATGTTTATTATTTTTTGTCTTGGCAAACATCTTACCGTGATATGGCGAGAAAGAGGGAAGGAGTGCGCGAGAGCAATTCATTGTGTGGCCTTCTTATGACTTTCTCTACTCTTATAAGCGCTTCATTACATATTTTGTTATGGAAAGGGGGATACATGGGGCCAAAACATTAATCAAATCTTTAAAATCTTTATGCTAGCTCTGTAATTGTATACCATTTGCATGAAAAACAAAGAATATGACTTAAGTACCTAATATAGGTGGAAATTTCAAATCAATAGCAAAAAATATATTTGAGGACAAATGCCATGAAAAAATAGTTGACATAATTTAAATGTTTTAACAAAATATAACACTTTCGTAAAGCAAAGTCGATCTCGTGGTTTACCTTTTAAAATGAATACTTACAAGCTGTTCTACAAAATTCAAGGTGTACAATTTGCCATGTAAATATCTTAGACATATTTTGTTATTTTTAGAAAATGACGATACCTTTTCCATTCAAATGGCGATGGGGAAATTTTCTTGGAAATCTTTGTGTCGCACCCTTAGATCCTTGGAAGATACTCAACTTCACCAGCTTTGGATTTCCCCCCCTCATTCTGGGAAGTGATTTTTTCATCCCTTTCAGGGATCTCAAACCATGCATTTCTACAGAAATCTCGACATTGAATTTTGATTGTTATATAAAATATCTTCTTCCATATATTACAGATAGGTGATGGAGAAAGTAAAAATGGTTTCATTTAATTACATGTTAAAACTGCCCAGGAGGTCAATGCGAACAGAGCGCCTCGTACGTTTTCAAATTCAGCAGAGCATGCTTAAATCGAGTTTTGAGAAAGGAGCATTGAAACGCTTCATTATATGTTGTAACTCGAAAGTATTAAATTCGGAAGAAAACTATAAAAATGCAGAATGGATATGGGCACCTGAACATTTTTGTTGCACATTAAATTTGTAGTAATTTGGTTAACAACAGTTTGGTTTAACTGCTCTCTTAAAATGCTAGTTTAGTGTGAACATTTTGTAATAATGGAGCAATTGACTGTTTTGATGTTCGTGTTTTAATATTTTTTCTCCGCCATTTTAGTGTTTAACAATGTGCGATCTCTACCAGGAATATAATAGTGTTGGGAATATGACACACTTTTCGAATCACGTGCTTATGCAAATTCCTTTGGAACTCTTGGCTATTGTAACAGGTCGCTATGGCCAAGCACCTCCATCCGTGTTTCTGTACTTTCAGAAATTGAAACGAGATATTAAGTCGTCAAAGACATGTTATATTAAATATTTGTCAAAGACATGTTATCCTCATTATGACCTGGAAGCATTTGTCTTACTATTGAGTAACTTGGGTTCAGTAGTAAACTCTCACTTGTATGTCAACATTACCCGAGATATAATTCAGCGTTGCTCAATTCCATTTTCGCTGAAGACAACACAACAATAGCAATATGTGTTTTAATTCGCAGAAAGGTAACAACATCGCATTTGCACAACCTGAGATGCGACTAGAACAGCATGTTTGATGTACGGTTTTTAACGAGACTAATGAATCTATAGCATCCCTCGGGACAGTCAAAATCGGTACTCATTGGGTAGAAGTCTAGCTATAGAACCGTCATTTTAGTTTACATAATGAAGGTGATGTCTTGTTTTCATGTAGAAGAGTAGTGTATGAAATGAAGAGTTGACTGCGCAAGAGGTGAATGGCAAGAAAGAGCAGTTAGGTTAGAAGTGAACATGGTGTGTAAGCGAGATGCAAGGCCGACCCGTCGTCTCACAGGAATGGTCCGTGCATGCTCAGCTAACGATCTCGCATCATGCTGGGAACTCTGGAGGCGGCACTACCACCACCACCAGCACCTCCGCCGATCCTGGGGGAGGCGGAGTACGAATGGAGTACTCTTGGGACCGGCCGTCGCCACCGCCACCACCACCACCACCACCGCCAGTGGCTCGTCCGTGTTACGAGTTTCAGCGCGGAAACATTTTGTTTACAACCCGGCCCGCCAAGAGTCGCCTGGATTCCGGGTACAGTAGCGAGCAAGTGTCTCCCGGTTCATACGGTAGTTTACCGTCCCGTCGACCCGTTCAACCTTACAGTCGCCGCTGTAAGAGTACTTGCAGTATAGTACTGTCAGACCCTGTGGTAGAATCTCCTGCACCAACATCAGACTGTGGGGACCGTAACTGTTATCATCACCATCAGCAGCAACAGTTCTCATGCGAGGTGTGTGGCAGTGGGGGCGGTAGGAGTCCTACCTCTGTACGTCGCGCTAACACTTTTACATCACACTTCTGTACCAGAGTCCCTGGTCGAGAGATAAACAAGGTGCCTGACAAAGTGAAGGAGGAACAGCCAGCCTGGAACAAACTACCTAGTCGGGATGCTGCTATCCAGACATCGGCTACTTCTCTGCTTGGTAGTGGAAAGAAGCCAAAGAGTAAGGCAGTCACAACACGGCGGAGAACAGAACCCACGCTGCTCCAGGTTCCGGACTCAACCGACCAAGCTGAGACTAAGAAGGTAAGTTGCAGCATTTATTGTCATTGATTAAGACATTTGTGTAAGAGATTTACTTTCCATAAGAAATACAATCATTCCTCTAACTGGGCATATGCCAGGTGGTCCAACAGTCACCTTCCAAGTTGATTTCTTTATAGTTCCTAAGGTTGTGGGTTCACTCTTGGTGTGGGGAGATAAGATTTTTTGGCCCATAAAATATCTAAAGAATGGCTTCCTTGTGTAAGCAATTAAGTGCCATACTGTGCAAGCAAAGTTAGTAGAAGTGTCATGCTTTATGGTGCATAAAAGAACGAGCTGAGAGGCCTTTAACAAAATGCCTAGTTTTTCCTGCTCAATATAAAATGGAATCCTACAAACCATAGTAACTAAGAGCATCCAAAAATAAAACTCAATTTCATTATTTTCAGCAGCAATTGCAAGTTTTGGGAACGGATATAGCTACTGTTGTTGAGATCTGTTGCAGATTAGGTTTACATGGATACTGTATAGCAGGCAATTTACTTGTCTTTAGGTATTTTATTACTGTTTATCTGAACAATTAATATGGACTGTGGACCACAAGGCATTTTAAGTTAAATCACCGTAAAGAATGTCCTAAAAATATTTTGTCATAAAAAGTTAATTAGTAACAATAAAGTTTTACTATCCTGATTTTTTCTAAGATCCATGCTACAGAATTAACCAATGAGAATGAAATTATACTAAAAGCTCAAAAACTAATATGATAGTATATTTTCTCATATATTTTTTTGTTTTTTACCAAAACTGTTTATAATATCATGTATGTAGTTTTCCTCTCCTCCCACAAACAGGTGTTATTTTGTCACCTCTGCTTCAATTTACTTTCTTGAAATGTATTAATGTAACCTGAGATGTTTATTAGTATGTAATAAATTAAAGCAGTTTCCATTATGTTATTTACCAAACATAAAATAGAGAGTTTTCTCGAAGTAATCTAATTTTAGTTTTAATTATATTAAAATCCTCATGAGTTCAGTTACACTTTAAAAAAATTTGTTGAAGCTGATTTTATAAAACATAATTTTGTAATAGAACTTCTTTATTTTCAAATACACACAAATGTTAAAGAAGTACATTTTCATGGGTGGTTGTAGAAAATTCAGTTGTACTTTAATTTAAATATTTTATTCCTTAGCTAAGGGAGCCTTAATGTATTGATTTTTTTATCATAAGCTTTGGTTTATTTTGCACACAGACTGGAAAGCGTCTGACAAGATCTCCAGCCATCCGCTCTCCTCGTAGCCAGTCTCCCCTTCGCAAGTCAGCATCTACAGAAACATCAACAGCTGCACCTGCTGCTAGTACATCTACACCTCGTAAACCTCCACGGACAGTCCACATTGATGTCTACTGCACTGGCTCAGAGGATGCTGATGCGAGTAGCACCTCTGATGATACTGATAGCACTCTTTCAGATTCCACCCCTCAAACAGTTTTTGAATCTGAAGATATTCATGTTATGCATACTCGAATGGGTAAAGACCAACTTCCACCAGGGTATATTTTGCGCCAGCAACAACAGAAAAAGTCTAAACAAGCTCAAAGAAGCTCAAGCTATAAGCACGAAGAATCCAGCACTAAAGCTTCAAGTGTTGCTCGTGGTTATGACAGTGATGATGGCCTTAGTTCACAATATCCATCACAATTAAGTTCATGCAGCCAAATACCATTAAGTGACACTCCTGCCACATCTCGTGATCCATCATGTTCCACAATTTCATCCCCAAGTATAATACTTAGTGAGGATTGCGATATTACATCATGGAAGGATACAGATTTGGAATCCGTCCTGCAGAGTACATTCAGTCTAACACAGAGTGATAGTTTTGAATATGCAGATGCCATGGATAGGCTGAGGATTAAAGAGAAAGAACGAGCATGGGCAGAGGGAGATTCAAAGACATGGCGCTCACCAGAAGTGGAACGCAAGCACATGCTACAACAACATAAGCTTAAAGAGTTCCTGGAAAAACGTATAGGAGAAAAATCATTTCCGGTTTGGAAGGTAGAACAAACAACAGAGGATTCTGATGATGATGAAACAGGAGATGCTTGGAGTTTCTGCAGTAGGGACACTTTATCAACAGCTAATTCTGCAAGAGCTGCTTTAAGACGAGAGGGCACAGTAGTAGAAAGAGTGCCAACAGTAAACCCAGTGGAGTACCAAATAGGAAGCCCAAGTGATTCAGGACCGCATCGATTTGTACCCAGGGACTGTATTGGACCATTTGGATCACGATCACCATCTCCTCCACCAGCCAAAGTTGCAAGCAGCATCACTTCACCCTTTTCATCCATCCCAGGTGCTCGCACAGATCAACTCTCCCGAGCAGAGAAATTTGGCACAATTGTTGGAGCATTTCGTAAACCAGGGCATCATGTGGGACCTTCTAAAAATCCTGAATGTGGTTGTGAGCACTGTAGGAAGTTCTATGAAGGAAATAGAAAGAGAACAAAATCTATTGGAGACACTCCAGAAGGGTGGATGGGGAGTAAACAAAGCCCTTCAGAACATAGTGCAGATGATGCTTCAACAGACAATGACTCAAAAGATGACAGAATGTCATACCTCAGTGATGATGTGGTGTGAACACTTTCCCTAATAACCTTTTTTGCAAGCTATATTAAATGTCAAGTACAGCTCCATTGTCAATTTTGCTACTTAGTCATAATAAACTTGTACATTAATGGGTTATCTTGCGTATGTCTGAAATAAAGCAGAATTATACTCGTAATTTAATATTTAGCCATTGTATATTCAATTGCCCAAGTGTGAATAAGTCAGCAAAATTTAAAACTGTTTGGGATGGTGAAAAGGTAGAAATAATTTTCTTAGATGCATAGCTTGAGCAGATTTTGTGTAAGTATCTAAGGAAACATGTATATTGTAATAAAATAATGGTTAATGTTAATAAAAGTGCAGATAGAGTTGTTTTGCAGGACTGTTTTTCAGGAGAATTTATTAGTGGTTTTCTTTGTCAGGTTATGTTAATTAAACAACACCTAAAAGCATCATTGTGAGTGCAAGGTTTATGGAAGTCACAGGTTTTATTTGTATACCAGAATATTTACAGAGCTTTCTACTTCATTATTGTTCCAATATCAGGTTTCTTCAAAGATTTGCTTTGTTTAAATCTACATTGAAAATAAAAGAATCTGATGTTTTCACTAACCATTCCTGTTTATGGAGTTTCATTAAATTTGTGCTGAGTAAATATAGTTTCAATTGCTTAGAAAAAGATGGTTTTATACCAAGGCTATCACAAACAATAAACATAAAAAGGTAAGTTCAATATTAACAAAGTTTGATAATTTGTATAATGGTTTGAATTCCCTAAGACTCAGGTTTAGTTGATTTCAAAATTAAAGTTAGTGAATTAAGCCATTTTCCAGTCTTTATAGCATGTCACTGATAAGTTTTAACAGTTTGCAAGTTTTAAGTTCCGACTCTGTCTTTCTCTAAAAGGGTAAATGATTTCAAAAGAAATTATTATAAATAATTATTCTGGGCATATACTCAGATTTTTAATATGTTTACAAAATTAATTACAATTAGAGCTTTGAAAACATGGCATGAAATTAATTTTGTTGCCTTTTAACCAAACCCTGACAAACATTTGGCAATTTAGCCCACAAGCCAGTGTGCAGATCTTTAAACTATAATCTGAAAAGAAACACATCTAACATGCCAAATAGTGATTCGAGTGTACTTTAAACAAATTCATTGCTAATCATCTATAGGTATTCACAAAATATTTCATTTATACATAGTTAAATTGGTAAGGAATCAACCTCCTCCTGATACAGTTCCATTTGAATAACAAATTAAGCAAAGGTTATAAAGTTAGTCATGGTCTAAGAACTATCTTTGAAAAAAAATGTGATGTGTTCCATTCTCATGACTTTCTCTACATCGCTGTAACAAATTATTGTTAAAAATCATATTCTTCTATCAACTTTATTTAATCCAGATAAACAATAGCAGAACTTTTTAATTACTTGCTTTGTTGCAAGTAAAGGAAAATAAGGGAAGACACTAGATTAAAACAAATGTCAGATCTCTTAAAAGCTGGTTGCTATGTAGTTGAAATAAGAGTGTATTCAGGGCCAGGAGTTTGAAACTTTCCATGTGAAAAAAGTTTAAGTATTTTAAATATGAAACAAATAACAAGGAATATCTCAGAAATCGCCAATTCCACGAAAACAAAAACATATATGAAATAAATTATGTGTTTTAAAGTGATCTACATTTTTGTTGTAGTAAGTTTCTAACTCCTACGGCTTTTTGTGTAGTAAGTTTCTGCCTAACTCCTACGGTTACTGGCAAAATTCAGCAAAATTCATTCAGAATAAAGAAACCTTTAGAGGCTTTTCCCAGAAAATTCAAGATATACATTTATTTGCCATAGAAATATCTTTAATATACAGTATTTTAATCAAAATTGTTAGAGCAATTTTTTAGAAAATCAAACATTTCTAATTTTTTTTCCATGTAAAGGATAGTTTTGGATAGGAGGGATTTCTCTCAAAATCTTTGTGTCGCATCCCTGGAAGATAATAAACTTTAATACCAAGTTTGGTATTTCACTGACTTTTCGTTTTTGAGTTATCGTGTTCACAATCACACACACACACACACACACACTTGCGCACGCGCAGCTATATTCCAAAAAGGCTTTTTTTTTTTTTTATATATACAGGGGACGCTAAAGCGTGTATTTCTGGTGAAATCTTGGTATCAAATTTTTGGGTGGAGTGCAATAGCTTCTCTATACACTATGTACATAGTGTGTGTAGAGAAAGTAAAAAAGCATTAAAGAAATAGTTCCACACTTGAAACTAATAGTACCTATGCTGATAAAATGTAGAATAAAACTTAGCCAAACTCTTTAAGAACTTAATCATACATATCAGCATCTTAAAATATGTAGCTGTATTTAAGTAGGATAACCAATTTTCCTTAACATCTAATGCGAGGTAACTATTTTAAGAATCTTGTCATTTAAAATATACTTTTGATCATACAAACTTAAATTGCTGTATTTAAAAGATTTGCTACTCAGGACTGTGTGTATCTAATTGTTTTATATAATTATAATAAAATACTTAATAACAGGGATTTACAGAAGTTGAAGGAATGACATTTTGTTCTAAAATTTCACTAATATCAGTTTTTTATTACTTGCTGCATGTTCAGTTTTTATTCCATCACTACCACAAGGTGTTCTAATTTACCACAGTTTGATGCTATAGTCCTATATTAAGAAGAAAATTTTAAGGGTTATGTGTTCATTTGTAATGTTAACCATTAGTGCAATGTGTTTAAACAGGCTCAAGTGAGTTTAGCGGAATCAAGTCGGAAGTTGGATCTGCTACGTAAGTCCTTAGAGCTTCGGAGACAAGAGCTTCCTCCAGATTCACCTGCAGCTGCACAGTTGAAGAAAGAACTTCAGAATGTGCAAGCTGCAAGTCCTGTTCCTGTCACATACACGAGCCTTCAGCCCTTCCAAGGGCAGGGTGACAACACAAAAACCACTGGGCTCTCGCCATCATCCTTCACCAGGTGTGCTGCAGTCACGGGCAAACTGGAAGTAAGGTGAGACAACCAAAATAACTCCTTAGGTCTATCCCTAATTGAAAAGTGCCTAAAAGTAAATAAAATAATCATATTTTGTGCACTAGTTCTACAAAACTTTTACCTCCGAGCACTTTCATAAAATTCATCTGAAGTCTGACATTATATGTTTTATTATAACATGTAATGTGACATTATGTGAAGTGAATATCCAATATTGTATTTGGTTTATTTCCAAAACTTTTACCTTTTTTATTTTACTGAAATAATGCATTACCAAGTTTGTCAAAATTCTTTCCTCATCTCTTATGTGCATTCACAGCTAAATCAGCAATTAGTTTCCCTTTTCTTTGATGCTTCTTGCTAGAGTTGATATTTAATTAGTTCAGATTTTTCATTTTTTTTTAATGTCCTTTAACCTTTTGGTCATATCGGACGATGAATGAAATTGGTGAAATGATGCTCAAATGAACTCGGGGTCCATGGAGCTTAAAGTTATTCAACATTCGTCTTCTCAGGATAAGGGAAAACTCCGAAAAAAAACCTTATCCAGGTAACTCCCCTAAGTGAAATTTGAACTCACGACCTTTTGAATGTGAGGCAGACACGTTACCACCACACTGCCCAGGCAGTCATGGTCATACTTATTATACATTTGAATGGTATAATTTTGTAGGCTGACATAGAGTTCAATTGTTAAATTTAAAAGTGTATTAACTGCTTCTAACTTCTTGCTTACAGCTTCACAACTGCTGCCCAAACAGTTGCCAGTAGTTATTTCCAGTCTGTCTAGTCTGTTGACAAATCAGTAGCTTCACTGCTGGTCAGCAACACTTTCATAAGATTTTCCATATTTTACCTTTGTGTTTATTTAAGCTGTAATACATCTCCTGAGTGATTACTTTGTGTGTGAATCCCCTTCACTGAAACATTTCCTGAAGCTTTTTATATGCAATTATAGCATTTCTCATCTGTGTAAGGTGCTAAAAACCAAAGTAGTTCAACAAATTTTGGATTACCCTTTGCAAGATTCAGCTGTATGTTGTCCAACAAATTCAGTGAATGTGATGACAGGGAACATGAAATAAATATGGATAAATACTTGCCACGCTTGCCTTAAGCCATTGTACATGTCCATCATTGTTGCTATATTATTTAAACATTGCCCTTGTGCAGTTCATGATGTCTAGTGAATGGTTCAAAACTGCTTGAACTAATTCAGCTGATTTATATCAGAGATTAGGTATAAATCCTAGAAAACATTCCACAGGTTAGCCATTTTTCAAAACGTGCTTCACTATGACTAATAATCGAACTACATTGAAAAATATCTAAAGTAGAATCCATTATTTCCAATATGTTATGGGACATTAATTTTAACTTTATGCCTACAAATAGTGGAGGATGGATATCATAAATGGCTTTTTTGAATTTGTTTTTTTTTAAATTTATGTTCTAGAAGTGGATCAAATTTAATGCCAAGTAACTCCAAAAGTTTGGGGAATGAACAGCAATTAGATGTCATAAACCAGAGCAGCTTTTCTTAACTTCAGAATCAATTCAAATAACAACATTGTTTCACTGTGCTCCAAAAAGCTGCATTATCAGCGCGCATGTACACACATGTGTGTGTGTGTGTGTGTGTGTGGGTGGGTGTGTTTGTGGTGTGTAGGTGTTTTTTTTTTTGTTTTTGTTTTTTTTTATGCCAAATGCTAGGATGGACTGAAGCAAAAGCATTCCATGTTAGGATATTCTAGCTTTTTTACTTTTTTTATAGTGTTTAATGCCCTCTTTTGCTACTATGTCAGGGCAGGTGATGGTACTGATGACATGGAGTGTAAATGGAGCACCAGTGGAATGTGATGACAATGGAAACCAGAGAACCCAGAGAAAATCCACCTCTGCACTGCTTTGTTCACCACAAATATAACATGCAGTCACTTGGGATCAAGCTAGGGCCATCTAGATGAGAGGGAGTGATTTAACCACTCAGCCTCAGTGCAGCCTATGACTTTAAAGTTTATGGAAGAGAGAACGACTTGAAAGACTGCATTGTGCATTTGGGGATCTTTGCAATCCAGCATTTATCAATGGTATGCAGGGTTTAGAAGAGGAAGGAATTCCCTCGAAAATGAAGATTGAGCAGAGTGACTGGCTTTAGCAACAATGGATGAAAATGCTGTGAAAGCAAAGTGCATGTTACACATCTGGTCAGATTCAAGAATCCCTAAATATTGGATTGGTAGCAGTGAAAACAGTCCTGAAAGAAAAAAGCTTGACTTCAGCAGGTAGTTCTGCAGTTGTTGGATTCACCATCTCTTCACAAATTAGCTGAAACTAGCATATATGCAATGGTGCCAGAAAATGATTGAAAAATTTAATGGAGGAAGATCAAAAGCATATTTAACATTATTACAGGTAACTGGATTTAAAAGTATGCTCTAAAAGTAAATAACAACCATCAGTTTGGGTCTTCCCAGGAGAAGATCCCCCAACAAAAGTGAAGTGAACAATAAGTGTCGGCAAGATGATCTGTTCCTTCTTCTCAGCAAGTGGTCACCTTTTGGTGATTCTATTTAGGAACAAAGGACTTTTACTGCCAGTTGGTGCACCACAAAATGCCTGCTACAAGCATTCGTTGAACTGAGAAGAAAGTGTCGTAAGTCCTAAGTGTCTTCATGGAATTTTGTTACACCGTGACAATTCCTCTGCCGACACTATGCAAGGAACAATGCAATTTCTGCAGTATCAGGAGTAAGATATTTGTACTATTCTCCCTACAGTCTGGATCTGGCCCTATGCAACTTTGCCTTCAGCATTTGAAAGGATAAGACAGTGTATAGAACGCAATGGGGAATATTTTGGAAAGGTGCTATGATCAGATCCAAATTTTTAATATTTTATTGCATCCATTCTCAAAACTTTTGGAATGACCCTCTTAATAACCTCAAGAAACGTCATAAAATTGTCAATATAGTCTGATCTGAAGGCAGGATTTATCATATTAATCTTATTTGTTATATACCAAATAAGTGAAGTGCTTGAGGGATATGTTGACTAGGGCAGTACCTGGTTTTAGACACCTCATGTGGTCTATTTTTTAGGGTATTGGTGAAACCGATCTGAAAGTTTCCCATTCCTTTTCTAATTTATTTAGAAAATTAAGCACCTTAACTATTTTTGTGAGTTAATTCTTTACCATCTCAAATAAGTTTTAGAGGATTATACAGGGTGAAAGACAGCTAACTTAGCAGTATATTCATATTAATTTGAAGATTAATTGGTCCCATTTTTTAAGTAGTGCTAATAATGCCCATTTTTACAATAGCATCACAGGCAGGGGACTCAGATTGATATATGCATTGGAATAATAATTGAGAAACAAATTTTGGGGAGAAAATATTTCAAGGTTAAGTTTGATCATCATTGCCAGGCATGATGATGGATAAAAACCAGTCAGAGAGAACAGTCCTGGCAGAGTTTGAACTATAGTCCTGTCATTTATGAGTTTATGTATTAAAATCTTGAGCCACCCATGTCTTTGGAATTTTTTGTTTTCATTATTAGCCACAATCTCCATCTTCAGTTATGGCACGGTTTCACTTCCACCTCATACATTTAAAAACTAATTTTAGGTTCCAAGTTAAAGAGAAAGACGCTGCATGCAGATTACTTACTTTAGATTTTTCATAAAATTATTTTATCCTGCTAATGTTTACAATATTTGCATTCGTTTCCTTTATACTATCTATAAATATTGTCATGTTATTACTCTCTGTATTTAAAATGTTTGATTAATTTATTTTATATGTCTTATTGGGAGGGGTTATAAGTGCCTCTTACCTTTCTGTCTCTCCCCCTATATCTTAGGAAAATAATATAATCCTACCCTCGTCTCTTTAATGCAATACTTTTTGATAAATCAAATAAAGAAAATTTGTAATGTATAATAAATTAATAAGAAATATTACATTAACTTTGTCCATCAAAGAGAGATTCTTGAATGAGAAGTTAAATTTTAATTACTGAACAGTTTGCTCCCACTGTTGATTGCTCAAAGAAAAAAGGCTGGGTCTAAATTTAAATAAATATGAAATGTAAATGGTATACTGCAACAAATGCATGGTATTAAATCCTTGGACTACAAGCAGATAATGCTGGAATTGGTTCATTTGTAAATGTTATAGAATTGGTGCATTGTTAAATTTGAATCCAGTTAACATTTATTATTGTGCCTGACTTAATTTATTTTTGGATGTTGGCTCATTTGAAATGGGACATGCTTTTCAATTAAAAAAGAAAAAATAATTGCCATGTGAATGCAGGATACCCAGGATCAATGGTAAAAAAAACTCTTGCAAAGGCAGAATCAGACTAAATCGTGAATGTCATAGCCAGGATTTGAACCATGGACCTCCTGGTTTTCTTGCATATGTTCTAACCGAGTTACCATGGTAACATGCTGATATGATATTAATTACTCTGGCTTGTGTTTTTCATGGTAAACCACAAGGAGATCTCAATTTTGAGATGAGATATTCCAATGGCGGCAATGTCATAAGAACTTTTTAAGTCTTGGTCTTCACAGTTTAATCAACTTTAGGTCATTCACTGTTTTTTTCCAATCTGATTTTACCTTTCCAACCTTGTATCACACAGGAATTGTGTGAAAGAACAATTAAGAACCACTGATTGACTAAATAGTTGTTTAAATTGTGAAACCACGGGCTTAAAGTACTTACGACATTGTATGTTTTCTGGTAATTAGAATTGCCTTGTTTACATCCTCCATATATATATATATATATATATATATATATATATATATATATATATATATATATATATATATATTTAAATACCGATGTAGGTTTGAACAGGAGATGTAAATGAATCATTTTCAAAATAAATTCCTAAAGAATGTGGCTAGCAATAGAAGTGGAGGGTTTAATAATTCAAACTGTTTATTTCGTTTTTCATCTGAGAATATTTGTTAACTTTATATTTATTTTATAAATGAGAATACTGAATCCTGTGTGTGTTTATACCTTAAAATCAAATTAACTTTTGCAGTTGAAAATTAAATTATCATGTGTGTAAAAGCATTATATTTCTTAAAAACACCTTAGTGGAATTTTGACCTGTTATTGCTGGAACTTCGTTCATACCTCTTGACTATCAGCATAGATAAGCCAGAGTGGATTGACTATAGAGCTGAGTGGAACTTAAGAATATTTTGTTTTGACTATTTTGTTCATGATATGTGATCGTAGGAAGTTGCCAATCCAGTACATTGGCAACTTCCAATTGGAACTCATTATATCTGCATTTTAGTATTTTTTTTTATCACACCTATGTGCAATTTTTTCTAAATTTATCGCATCCACGTGCATTTGTTTTCTCTCTGAATATCAGTGTACAGTGATATTCCTGTGCATAATAGCGGAAATTCCAATAGACATATTAATTGCAATCATGCTTACTAAGCCAAAATAATAGAATGTAGCAATACTCTGCTATTTCACACCACAATAATTTAATGTAGCAGTACAAAGAGATCTGAAATTTATGATATGGACATCTAGTTGTAGTGATTTTGGTGCAATTATACGTCAAGACAAATGGGATTTTAGGAATATTATTCTTTGTGTCCATATAGGCTAATCATTGTTGTGTTATTCACGAAATAGTTTATTAAATGCAAATCGAGCTACAACTTTTTTATAGATAAAAATTGGAGCTCTCATTATATTACTTATAATAAAGTTAAGAGCATTTAATCAGTGATTTCAAACAATTATTTAAAGCCTTATTTGATTATCTTTTTAAATATGTTTTTAATTATATTTATGATTTATCCAAATATCTTATGTAGAGTATAACATTGAAACTGTTTAGATAAATTTAGTCTTTGGGAATTTCTCTCCTATCTCATAAAGGTGTAGTTGTTTTGATGCATTACATATACCATTTAAGAAAATATGATTGTTTGCTTTTTATCAGTTTGTTCTGAGGCACCTTGTAATTTTCCTCTTAATGTCTTTGTACAAAATATATATGATTGTCTAACAAAACATCTTCATAGATTTGGATTTAAAGAAGATAACCTGTGTCACCTGTGCCATACTGGTGATATCTTAAATACTGAACACCTTATTAATTATAAAGAGTTGATTACATTCAGTAAGGACAATAGTCTACACAAATTATATTGGCTGACAAGGCAGAAATTGAGATGATAAAAAATCCTGCATATTGGAACAACAACACACACACATATATTTAAAATGTGTATATTTGCATTAAAATACCAACTGAAAGGAACTCTTTAAACCTGGCTCATCATTATACTGTTGTCAGAGGAAATTAATTTTTAACGCTTAAATTAATTTACAAAATACAACTCTTTAGCTTAAAACCTCAAAAAAATTGTTCTATGTAAATCTATGTAAAAAGTCCTGTTATTTTGTAGATAAATGAATTTATATATATTTATCAATATATAGTATACAGTTGTAAATAAATAGTTACTATACTGTTTTGTTTAAAAGCTTTGTATAAATTTATCATCAGCCCAGCAGATGCCAAATATAAACATCTAAAACTTCCATGCAAAATGTATGATATGCTTTCAGACTAATGGGTTGCCAGGATCTCTTAGAAGAAGTTCCTGGACGGTCAAGGAGAGAAAAAGACAGTACTTCAAGTCCTGGTGACTTAAGATCCTTTGTCAAAGGAGTAACTGGCCGCAGTTCAAGCAAGTCATATAGTGTAAAGGATGAAACAAGCAGTAAGTCCCATTAATAAATATTCACTCTTTTCATTCTTAGATGCAGAAAGTAAACATTTAATTCATAATTAAGTGATAAGTTGTACACAAAATAAAAACTAATAGTAATAAATTTAAGCATAGAGGTAGATTAGGTGGAAGTTAAAATCTAATTTTCAGAAACACAAAGAAGCACTAACTGGTTGCTTTTATTTTAAAACAAAATTAAGAAAAAGAAAGAGCAGTTTGTATTCAGAAAATATATGTATAGTGTTTTTTATTACCTTTTAAATGGTCTGGTATTAAATTTTTATGAAAATAGTGTGCATGCCACCAAAGTTTCATGGAAAATGTTTAATATGGAATTTCCAGCCTTTCCTACCCACATGGAAGTTATCATTTATCTTTACTACTAGCTCTACAATAAAGGACAAATGTAACTGATAGCAAAGATGTTAACATAATGTTAACATAATGTTATTTCAGAAATATTTAAGTTTGGGCACTTCCACTTGATTCTGTAACTCAGTGGCGCCTGGCTAAAGTAACCAACGCAAGATATGACTGCCACCATACATGATGAGGAAAGATACATACAGCATAACCTGGATTATGATTTTTGGCTAGACTTGCCAGATTTTTAGAATTACATTACTCAACCTCCCTTCAGTGAAGACCAGAGGCTGTGCTGTATACATCAACTTGCATAGAATGCCTATTTTACCACATGTATTTGTACTCATTACTGAAATTGTAAAGTATAACCTAGGTGATTTTAACCTAAAGTGTATGCATTAAATAATATTTCTACACTGTGTTTATTTCCATACAGAAAATTGCCTCCAATATGCAATTAGTCATCTGTATATTCTGATGGAGTAATGGTAGTTTTTGATCCCTGCAGTGTTGGTGAAAAAACGTGCATTATTCTTAATAAGGTCATAAAAAAGCCTAACAAACTACACTATAATTCAGTGTGATGTTAATTTCACAGTTTTTAAAATTCCAAACATCTACTCCTTTCAGTGTCAATTTTTTGATCAAAATTAAAAACACTCAATAAATATAACATTAAAATATTTATGTTGGGGATATGCAATTAAATTATATTACCTGAAAATGTTAACAGTTAATTTTAAACTTTCGGACTATTCAGTGACCTTAAGCTATCTCAAAATTCACAAAACTCTTGGTAAACAAAAATCCCCTATTAGTGCCAATACATTCTCTACTAAAGCATCTAAGCTTTTAACCGAAGCTTTTACTTCTGTTCTGTCATATGTAATGCTATTATAATGGTCACCAAACATGTGCTGAATGAATTATATCCTAGTGACATTACAATTGAAACTATTATAAATGAGATTGTGTTAACATACTGTGACTTAACTCTGTAACTAACTGTTCATCATTACTATTCTTCCTCTTCTGTTAGAAGAACCATGCACTACACTTTTTTGATAAACTGTAGAGGATGTTTCAAAGTGGATTAACATAGTATTTAGAGACTAAATTTTCTAGAGATGAAGTCGACTTAACACTCAAAAGTTTTTGCTCACGATACAACAAATGCAGGAACATGTTTTCGTAAACTTTTGCTCATATTATCAACTGCTGTCAACTGGGTTGATTATGTAGGCAAAAGCCTACGAAAACATATTCCTGCATTTATTGTATGGCAGGTAAAAACTTTGTGTTTTTAGTCAATTCCATCTCTACAAAATTTAATCTTAAATTGGTTTTCACTTTGGTAAGTTTCTTTTTCATTGAATTTGAGAAAACTTGTGATTACTGCTGTTACATTGCGCTTTGAAACTGTTACTTTTCATGGGTGATAACCTCAAATACTTTTTTTGATTTTCCCAGTTTGTTAAATAAACACTTGGTCACTTTTTCATTCACATTCTTTCAAACAGTATAAAATTACAATAAACCCAGTACCACAAGTCCCATGAGGCCTTTGCAACTTGGCTTGACTACGTGGATGACCACACACACGAGCAGCTACTAAATACAGCACTATAACTTGGTCATATGGCCAATAGTTACCAATATCAAAGCAGCAAACGAACATGCTCTCACTTCAAAATACCTATAATATCTAAACATTAATTGATTTATATGATTTTTGGTGTCCTGTATAGTGGTAATACGGGACATGATTCTTCCTTCTCAAATGCAGAAAATCCTGTATAATACAAGATGTCTAGCAAGTTTGTTTGTGGCTGTCTGCCATTAATCATCGTTGGCTGGTAGAGAATGTAAACATGTAGCTCCTATGACCATATTACCATAGCATCAGCACTTTATACTAATTCCATTCAATACATCACATATTTGCACCATTTTCTCTGTCTTTAAATAATAATAATCATATTACTATTGTTATTATTATTGTTATTATTATTATTATTATTATTATCATCATCATCATCATCATCATCATCTAGGAATAGCAATATTTATTCTTTTGTTAATAATCCACATCAGATATAATACTGTGTACATTAAGGTACATTATTTATTTTAGAATTTCAAAACGCTGGATATTGGGCATGTTATGCATACTTGCAGTAATTTAAATCTTTGCTTGTGAAAAGAAAATGTTAAAAGATAGATTCTTTTTGTATATTTATGTTGTCAATTTGTTAGGACTTTTTTATCAAACAAATAAGTGTGTTTCAAGAATTTGTTAAGGGAACTTTTATTTATTTATTTTTTTAAACTAATTTCAGAGTAATATAGAAATGTTATGCTGATTAATTGTATTGCTTTTGGAATGAATTTTGATATTTTATGTTTTCTTTTGAAATGGTGAATCAGTCATCTGGGATGATATGGTGGATGTCACATGTTTTAACAAACCAAACTCTCATCGACCAACAAGTAAGATATGAGAAAATAGCACTGGCATTTTTCCCTAGTTGTACAAAAGCTATCTTGCTTAAAATGCTTACATTATGTCATTATTACTGCTCTTTCATTTCTTAATACAGTAGCTATTTTCTTTTAGAACCACTGAAAACAAATGCTCCAGGTTTTTCAGTATTAGTAAATATATCAGAGTAATGAAGTTCATCCCCACAACCTTTTTTAGTATTACAACTACAAGCAGATTCCAGGATTGTGACATGTAGCGGAATGCTATATCATGTGCAATGAATCATGAGTTCATTCAGTTTTGTATTTTCCATAGCTTTCACACGGTCTGCTTTTCACTTTTCCCTCATGCTTATTTCGCTTATCTATTTTCTTCTTCTCTTAACTGGAGGCTCCACTGATTCAGTTATGAAGCACACCAAAAAGCAATATAGGGTGCAGCAACAGTTGCTCACTTTAGCAGGGTCGCCCTCCGTGGTGTAATGGTTACCATGCTAACTTCATATACCCAAGGTCACGGGTTCAAACCTGGCGAAGGACGATGGATTTTTTCGGGCATAAAAATCCTTAGCATGACTTCCTTCGGAAGGGAAGTAAAACCGTTGGTCCCGTGTCTTAGATTTATGGCACGTAAAAGAACCTCATGCCTGATAGAGAGGCTCTGAGCAAAATTAAGCAGTCTTTCATGCCCAATTTAGAATGGGATACTGAGAACCACAGCTGTTAAAGAGCATCCATAAATAAAACATCATTTCATTTCATTTTCACTTTAGCAGTTGGCATTCAACTTGCAATGACTGAATTTTTTGCTTGTTTGCAATAAGTGCCCAATTCAAATTCAAAGCCTTCAGGTTCCAGAAATTTCCATAACTGATGACACCAGCTTTATGGCTCATCAGCCTTTGTATTGTAGTATAAGCAACCAGAGTTGGTGCAGAAAATTAAAAATATTGTGTGGTAAGTTCACATAATTTATATGCTCCATTATTTATTAATGCATAAACAAACTATCCTTACAAAAGTTTATTTTTCCATAAATCTGTACAGAAATACCTATATTACACATTTGGTTATACAAAAGGAAAGCGAGTCAAATATTTTAACAATTGGACCCTGTATGCTACGTTATTATTAATTATTAAAAAATGAATCACACTCGAAGTTCATTTTAAAGGTTTTTACTAAACAATGTTGTTTAGCTGAAGACGCAAACATGTTTTGAGGTAAAAACCTTTAAAGTGAAGTTAGAGTGTGACTCATAATTTAATAATTGAATACGCTTCACTGTATTAAATTCCTTGTTTGAATAACTAAACAGTATCTAAAAATCCACATTGTTTTTAATCACTTGTAATAAACAGCTGAATATCAAAAGGATTTTAAAAGAATGGCCAAGTATTGGACAATTTGAACTATTAGTAAATATCTGGGAAATGGCTTATGGGATAAAAAAACATTATTTGAAATAAAGTATGTGTTTTAAGGAGATCTACATATATCTAGTAGATTTTAATCTATCATTTAGTTGTGCAATACTATACAAAACTCCTTCCGAATGATGTATTTATACTCTACTGATTATACACATACAACGCAATATTTTTTGTAAGGAAGAAAGATTTAATAACTAACTACTATGTACACAACTATAATATCAAAAATAAGGGGACTATTATAGAATCGGAACTAATAAGGCAGCTACAGAAAAAGCTGCATATATTATGGGAACTATTGTTTAATACATTTCCATCAGATATAAAACTTTTAAGAGGGAATTTAAATGTACCTAATTAAGAAATGTATGTATTCCATGAATGAATTATAACCACTTGTAAAAAAGAACATTTTAAAAAAATTGCACATAAAACTTGATAATACTTACATTTGTAAAAACAAATAAATGAGCAATAAAGATTATTATTATTATTATTATTATTATTGTTATTATTATTATTATTATTATTATTATTATTATTATTACGGGTATTTCTAGAAAATTTAAGATACACTTTTGTTTGTGATGTAAATATCTGTAATATCAAAATTATTACAGTTTTGAAACATTTTCCATGTAAAGGCCAGGATTTCCCTGAAAATCTTGAATTAAATGGTAACCTAAGTATTTAATCAACTTATAAATGTAAAAAGAAGCTGGTAACAGTGAAGTAATAACACAAATATTAATATAAAAATAACAGTTACAACAAATCTTCACTTATCTTTTGGAATCCTTGCTTTGGACTAGTTTCACAATCAATTTATTGCATTATCAACAAAATTTCCTTTGGTCTCAGTTTTGGTCGGTTTTTGATCAAAAACCAAAATACATTCATCAAAAACCAGACCAAAACTGAGACCAAAGGAAATTTTGTTGATAATGCAATAAATTGATTGCGAAACTAGTCCAAAGCAAGGATTCCAAAAGATAAGTGAACATTTGTTGCAACTATTATTTTTATATTAATATTTAATCAACTGCTTTTTTTTTTAACTCCTCTAGTTATGTATTTCCAGTGAAATTTGAAATTTCAGTATCAAATTTATGGGTTTAAAATTTGTACATTGTAGAGAAAGTAAAATGTATAATCTAGCACTGCTGTACATGATAAAGTGTCAAGCTTTGTTCATTTTTCCAAAAAGTAGTAATGGTGGTTGTTACTGTGGTTGAGTGGTCAGCTTTATGGCTTTTCAACCTAGGATTCTAGGTTCAATTCCTGGCTGGGGTGGGGATTTGTCTTTGACCAGAAATATTATTTTCCTTCTCTAGCTAGAAAGTCAAGTTACAGCTGCCAATATGACTATATAAGTTACAGATCTATACATACAGGCTCACAAATTACCTAATGTAGGAAGCTTTATAAATGTGCTTAGCTGCTTCGTGTCACCTTGTAGTTCTAAAGCTTATAATAGCAATATAAGATACATGCCCCAAGTCCCAAGCTTGTGCATTTTAGTCTCAAAATCATTATGCTGATGGCATAGGTTTTGAAAATATTTTTTTTGGGGGGGGGGAGGGGGGATTGAGGGTGTTGTTAACTTTGTGTAACCTGGTAAGTCATATTAGTGAAAGGATGCTGAAATGAACCAGGTGTTCATGCCGTTTAAAGTTGCTCAACATTTGCCATTTTGGGATAAGGGAATATCTCCAGTTATCTCCCCAGCTGCAGATGCAATTGACAGATAACTGGAGGCACAGCGAGGCTACAGTTTGTTTGCATTAGCACATAATACATTCAAAAGGAATCTTATGTTTGGACATAAATGCTTATTTAAAATGGGGAGAGCATTTGAAAGTGCAGATCCTCCTGTATTACTGTAGTTGATGGTATACTTTAGCTCTTCCCACTTGTGCAATTCATTTAGTCAGATATGGTATAGGCAATATTTTATAAAATAATAATAATTATTAATATAGACATTTCTTTATTTTTATTCATAGATTCTGTGGTTTCTCTTTGATTTATTAAACCATTATCTGATTTCTTCAGCTTAAACATTAATAGAACCAGTTCTGTTGCATTACTTAGCAGAATATGCATCCAAATGCTATGTTCTACAAATGTAATGCAGTCTTAATAACATATAAAAATGTTTGCTTATCTCCAAGTCTACTTTCTCTTTTGTATCATAATAATAGTGAATTTAAGGATGTTAAAACAAAACAAATTAGTATGGTTATGATTGTAATATTTGTCATGAATTTTTATGCTTCTTAGGTATGTGTTGTACTTAAGTGTATCTTCTCTTATTCTTAGGATCAAAGGTTAAGATACCATGGAAAAAACATTACTGTACTGATGTATTGAACTCACATAACTTTCTCTAGCTGTTCAATATACAAACTATTCTTATAAAAGATTATTCTTTCATCTACATCATGTTAATTTAGAAAAACATTAGCAGAATTGCTTGTATCACTTGTGAGTGGAAGGGAGATAAGGGAATACATTAGGCTAAAGCTATAGTCAGATCTTTTAAAAGATGGTCGCTCTGTGAAACAATTGAGGTTCAGTTCACTTTGTATAGCCAGCAGTAAAATAGATGAAACGAAAAGTGGCTTCCTGTTTGAGAAAAGTTAAGTTAAAATTGAAACCAATCACAAGGAATATCTTGAAAACGATCAACTCTATAAGAAAAACGTGTATGACATAAATTATGTGTTTTAACGAGATCTACATTTTTTGTGTAGTAAGTTTTTGTCTATCTGTTACAGTTTAATAGTTAATACAAAATTCTGCCAAATTCATCCAGAATAAAGAAGTCTTCAAGGTTATTCCTAGAAATTTCAAATATGCCAATAAGATGTAAATATCTTAAATAAACAGTATTTTAATCAAAATCATTAGAGCCATTTTTGAGAAAAACAATTTCAAAAATATATCCATGTAAAGGGCAGTAGAGAGATTTCCTCAAAATCTTCATTTTGCATCCTTGGAAGACACTAAACGTAAATACCAAGTTAAGTGTTTAACAATCTTTTTGTTTTTGAGCTATTCTGTCCACGCATGCATGCACACGTGCACACATGCGCACACAACCACTCTCAAAGACCTTTTTCTATTTTTTTTTTTTTTTTTTTTTTTGAGGCATGCAATACCTTCTCTAGTTACTATGTACATTGTATGTATGCTCATGGTAGAGAAAGTCTTGCAATCGAACACATAATGTTTACTTGAAAAAGCAAGCCAATCATTTCTTCTGAAGGGGTAACACAATTTAAAAAAAATGTTTGTTTTAAGTATAATTTCTTCTTTTAACCATGACTAATAATCCAACAGCTAACAAAATAGTTTAAGTTTAATATCATTTTGCTCAATCTTGTAAAACATAGCTGTAAAATGCTTAAGTTCCTAGCATTTGGTTCATTCCAAAATAAATAAATACAAAATGAAATCAAAAAGATTTTTTTATTCATTGTAACTTATCAATTGATGATGATAGCAAAAACTAAAGACGTGTCATATTTTTGTTTATAAGATAAGGAAGGTTGCTTATCACTTAAATCAAATAGCCATAAATGGAAACTAGAAACCAAGGACTTATCTGCTCCTTCTAGTTTATTCCATTCATAATTAATTCAAAATCACTCCAATAAAAAGTATAAACACAGAGATATGCGTCATACTCTTGATGTCTGCCCATGGTAACATTTTTTGCTGTCCAAAAATAAAGCTGTAAAGTTATTGTTGATAAAGCAACCTAAAAGAGTAAAACCATTTGGGTAATTTTATATTAGCATATTTAGAAGAATTTTGATAAAATATATGTGTGTATTTGTTTTCAGTTTGTGTCACTCCATGACATAAGGAATGTATTTTTACTTTATTTATTTTTATTTTTACTTCATCTACAGCTTACAATACTAGCTACACTATTTTACTCAACCCAAACATTTTATAAGAAATGTCGATGTAAATACACGTTTTGAGGTCCCTAGAAACCAAACCAGAAAATGTTTAGAAAAGAATCTGTGATTTTTATATGAACTGTAACTCAAAAACAAAAAAAAAAAAACGGAAAAATATTGTATTTCAGTCAGACACTTTAAGCATGACAAAATTGTTTAGAAACTCCCCCTGTTCCAAAATAGTCTTTACATACAAATGTTTTATTTTTAAAATTGTGTGTTCAAGTTATTTCTAAGAAAAATAACTAAAAAGATATATGTCTCACATTTTTTGTGAATCGCTCTTTGAAGTTTGAGTAATATTGTATAATTAGGAAACCGATTGACAAAGCCTATGTTAGAAAGAATGTAGAGGCCATATAATTTATTTCCTAGCATTAGCTTTTTTTGAGATATTTTATTTTTACATTTCTGATTTCTTCCTTTTTCTTTGCAAGAGGTCACTACAGTAGCTTCTGAATTTATCCCTTTGTTCATCTGATAAACAGATGAACATTGTTTCTACACATATTTAACTGTTTATTGCTTAATTTGAAACAGTTTCTTGGCAAAAAGTATTGTGAAAATGTAATGTGGATAGAAGAATCCGCTTCAATAATGGATCACATAAACTAATTTTTACTTTCTCTAGTACATATGTACATATAATATACATAGTAGCTAGAGAAGGTATCGTATTCCACCCAAAAATTTAATGTCGAGATATCACTGGAAATATATATTTTGAGGTCCTCTGAGTCACATAAAAGGATTTTTAGAAAATGGTCTCTGTGTGTGTGGGGTGGGGGTTGAAGAGTTTGAAAACAAAAAGACCACTAAATACCAAACTTGGTATTTATGATTAGTATGAGGAGCAGTCAATAAGTCCTTAGAAAATCTAAGAAATTACATTCTTAGCATTGAAAAAAGTTTGTATTTAGTAACTGTTGTCTCTTACTAGATGGCAGTTAAAGTTTCAACTATATCCATCACGTAGTTTTGTTGCCATAGACAATTGAATCAGCAATCTTGTGCTTCTTTAGAAAGATGGGGGGGGGGGGCGGGGGGGGGGGAAGTTTTGTGCAGTGATTATACACTTCTATTTAAAAGGCTTAACACCAAAAGAGATGAAACTGATTTGGATGAAGTTCATGGCACATCTGCTCTTGCGTTTGTAACAAGTTACAATTGGATAAACAAATTTAAACTTGGCCATACATTCACATTACAAAGATTGTTCCAGACGTCCGGTAGAAGTGAATTCCTCTGAAATTATTGACAAAATCCAGGATGTGGTTTTGAATGATCGTCAAATCAAAGTTCGCAAAATAGTAGAGGCCACAAATATATCGCAAGGTACAGTGTTCTGAATTTTGCACCAAAAATTAGGTCTGACAAAGGTCTTGGCAAGATGGGTGCCACGTTTGCTCTAATGGAGAATAAATGCAATCAAAGCTGAAGCTGGTTTGGCACTTTCTGTTGCAATCCTGACGAGTTTGTGTCGATACATAACTGTGGCTAAAACAGATACACTACTACACTTCAGATACAAAAGTACAATCGATATGGTGGGTTTTTAAAGACGAACCGTCTCTGAAGAAGGCAAAGGTATGAAATCTGCAGGCAAGGTAATGGTCTCGTTTTTTTGGGATGCATTTCTTGTTAAAGAAAAATTCCCCACCCCAGCCAGGAATCGCACCCGGGACCTCCAGATGAGAAGTCAGCTCACTAACTACTCAACTATGGTGGAAGTAAAATTTTGTTTTGTTCAATTTGATACACCACTTAGTAGTACAGTTACGTATTTTCTTGTGAGCATTATATAAGTTATTTGTAATTCTCTCTCTTGAATAGCAAGGATTGCTGTATTATCAGCAAAAGTACCCATCTAAGAATATCTCATCGACACAAATAAAGTGTAGATCCTAAAAGATTCTTTGAGGCATACCAGCTACTGTTATTTGCTTGAATTCCAAATATTCTTTTCCATGACAGACTCAAAAATACCTATCTGAAAGCACCATTTAGGTAGGTTCCTTCTTAATTTGATCTCAAAATTGTTGTGCTAAACCTTTTCAAATGCCTGTGCAATGCCAAGAAATATTACAGAACACATTTTACCCATCAAGAGCTTTCTCAATTTCATAGTAATCCTTTGAACTTGATCTGTGGTTGAATATTTGTGTCTGAAACCAAGCTGGTGAGTTGGGATTAGTGAATAATGTCATTAATCACTTTAAGAGTAGTCTCTCAAATATTTTAAACATGGGAAAGCAAAGAAATTGGCTGATACTATGTTAGTTGCTTCCCAAGCTTAAGTATAACTATTACTTCAGCCACTTTCCAGTGACTTGGAACAAACCTAAATTTAAAATTAGCATGTATAATGTATTATAACATCTTGAATACTTCATTGGAAGTTCTTTAATAAATTGGTCATTATATAGTCATCAACTGTTGTTTTTTTAATGTTAAGGCTATTCTTTAAGGAGAAAGATTTTATTTCTTTCTCATTTTCACGTATGGGATATCTACTATAACTAGTTCTGTATCATCTCACAATTAGTGTGTGGATTAAATACATTTTATAAATCGTTAGCAAACAAGTCAGCGTTCCGCCTCTGCATACATCGTTAGCAGAATGGGGGATTTTTTTTTTTTTTTTTTTTTTTCATCATTTAACCAGATAGGTCATATTAGATGATGGTTGAATGAAATTGGTGAAAAATTTATGCAGCATTCGTCTTCATGGGTAAGGGAAAATCATAGAAAAAGAAATCTTATCCAGATAACTCACCCTAAGATAACTAAGATTCAAATTTAGACCTTTTGAATGTGAGGCTCACATGTTACCACCATACTATAGAGGTGAGATGGGGGATCTTGTTGTACTGATGTTTTAAACCTTTTAGTTATTTTCCAAACTGAATATCCAGATTCCTTATTGACTGAGAGTTTACTAAGAAATTGATTTAATGATTAGTTTTTTAAATTAATTTTGTACGTTTTCAGTCATTGCTCAGTTTAATTTAGATTTGTCTGAATTTGCAGGGTATTTAGTTTGTTGCTACTTCCTGTGAGTTCTCCTCTTTGCTAAAATCAATTCACTCTTTGCTATGAGATAACTTACTGCACATTTTAGATTACCATAGTTAATTAATGTACTTTCATCTGCAGCCTGCTGAATTGTAGTTATCAATTGATCCCCTTATTGTCAATTTGATTAAATAAATAAGTTTTATATTAAATTGTCATGTCATGACAAAAATGTACTTTGGAATGAGCCTGCTATAAATTGCTAAATGATGAAAACTTAATATTCTTATATATTGTAGTCATTGTGTATTATTTGCTTCATATATGTAATATCTTCATGTTTTCCATATCACACATGTATGCAATCAGAGTAAATTATTTCAATTGTAGAAATGGAATGTATGCAAATTTATGAAAGGCTATGTGAAATATGTTTTGATTTACTTCACTATATAAAGGGCTTGTATATGTTTGCAGATGAAATTATGGCTGTTATAAAACTTGACAATCAGACTGTGGCACAAACAAATTGGCGTCCATGTTCTCAACAGGCCTGGGATCAGAGGTTTGTATCTAAGCTTTAACCATAACTGTGATTTAGTTAATTTAAAGAGCTCTACCTATTTAAACACACTGATTTTATTAATTTGCACATTTCCCTCTGCTCTTGGATACTTTTATCATATAGGGCAAGCAGAATGTGCAGAAAATAAAGTGATCTTGCTTTGGTTTTGCTTTCATTTTTGTGGAATGCAATTAAAGCAAGATGTAAAACACGTGTTAGAAAGTTACATTACTTATCCTTTGCAGGCATTGACTTAAGGTAGGTATTACATCTGAACCTTAACCCCTTCAGTGATATGGACATGATATGACGTCCTGTGCATGATTTTTAAATAACTCATTTTAACTATGGAAAACATTGGATAACTCTATTAAATAATACAAACTTTGACGTCTGGAAGGAAACCAAGGATCACAGGATCGAAGCCAGTCAAAATTCCATGTTCTGCATTCAAGGGAAGCTGTGCTAAAGGATGGGGATGGCCCAACTGAAACAATCAGTGTGATGCCATGGTTGAATGCTGACAGGTTGCAATGAAATGCAGTTTACCATTTTATTATGTAAAAATACATTTGTAATATCATGCAGCTTAATAGGATCAGATAATAATGCAGCTATCATGTGCGGGGCAAGGCATGGCGTGTGAGAGTTGACCATATTGGTATGTTCAAAGGTTCTCAAACCTAAAGGATTAATATATGTGTTTAACACCTTACCTCCTTTATTGTGTATCCTTGAATGGGTTAAAGACACACAGGGCTTATTTCACCAGCAAATGTTACATATCAAAGTGATTCAACATTGAAGTTAATGTAAATTCTGTTCATTAAACAATGTTAACTGTAACCTTATGTAACTTCATACTAAGGTAGTGGTGGTTGATTTAGAGTTGCTGTATTTGGATTTTTAAGTGCCATTCCTATGATGCATGAAAAAAAGATGTGCTTCATAATTATTTTAAAAACCTACAAGAGCAGGAATTTTTAAAGTAATACAGACTGTCCAAAGTGGCCACGAAAGGTTGTAGAACAAATACATGAGAGGTTAGAACACTATCAATGTAAAATATGCTTCTCTCTCCTTTTCTAGGGGTATCAGGTTACTCTGCGATTTTAAGCTTCCAGCATATTTCATTTAATGGTATTTGATAATATTGGAGTTTCCAAAGCTACCTTTTTGAGCTTACTTGGTTTATTTCTGAAGAAATTGCTTCAAGGAGCAAACAGTAGTGTTTTTTTGGATCTGCTTGATCCTCAATCTGGGATAAAATCCTTTCATCCACTTAAGTTTCAATGCAAATTTCTCAGATATCATCTCATTATCTTGTGCAGTTGTAGATAAAGATACCGTAAAAACCACTTTATGTTTTTGCTCTTGGTGTTTTTGGTGCTATATTTAATGTTAGCATAGAAATTCTTCATTTGCTTACAGGACTAGGAGTATTGCATCCATTGCAATTAAATTCCTCATGAATTTTTCTCCCAAAAATGAAATTGAGTTTTATTTGTGGACATTCTTTAACTGCTGTGGGTCTCAACGTCCACTTCTATACTGGGTGTGAAAGACTGCTTAATTTTGCTCAGAGGCTTCTCTATCAGGCTTGAAGTTCTTTTATGCACTGTAAATCTATGACCTGGTATCAATGATTTTATTTCTCTTCTGAAAAAAGACATCCTAAGGAATTTTAACCTGAAAAACTCCATTGCCCTTGGCTTTGAGCCTGCCACCTAAGGAACCAGAGGTTAGCATGTTACCCCTAGAGGAGGACAGCATTTTTCTACTAGCCTGCACTCTTCTAATTTAATTTAAGACAGTTTTTTAGGGGGCATTCGATAATTCCTGTATACTTAGTAACCACTTCTGCAATAACTACTTTTTGAATAGTGAAAAATGAGTTCCTCTACACCTAGACTTTTTACTTGACATTGTGTTTCTAATCTCAGACAATCAGGAAAATCATATTGCAATTGTCCATGAATTTGACTGGATCTGCTACTGACGCTGAGCACTTTGATGTGTTGAAAAAAATGTTTCATAGCATGTTCGAAGCTTGAGTTCTGTCATTGATGTTGAAAGCTATTATTCGGAGTTGTGTTTGATGCTAACAGGATATTTACTTAACAATTTGTTGTAAAAGCATGATGAGTGCATGAGTTTTAACATATTACCAAATACAATGTTAACATCATTTGGTAGAACCCATATAGAAATTATCAGCTCTTTAATTTATTTATTTATTTATTTTTTTTTTTTTTTGCATCACAGTAATATTGTATTTCCAAGAATAATGTAACTAGATTTTAGTTGTATAAATTAAATATGTTGGACTTATCTAATTAAGGCTTTGTGCACTAAAAACCACTATACCCACTATGGGTATCCATATTTTGATTTGAGTATGATTAAATTTTGATGAATGCTTTGTGGTAACCCTTTCCCAAACAATTTGGAGTGACTTTTAAATCGTAAAGTGATTGTCAAGCATTATGGTTTTCAGGTGTCTAAAGTGAATGAATTAAAACAAAAACTGTGGAATCCTTTTTTTTTTTGGCCTTGGCACATTTTCCCTGTTAAAAAAAAAAAAACTTGTGACTTCAGTATACTTGACATTTTGAAATACATCAGGACTTAGTAATATAATTACTACAGGGCGGCATTTTCTGTATCTTTCTGTTCTCTTTTTTTTTACTGTAAAATTTATTTTTAAAAGAATGTTATCAAATCTTTTCTGAAATTTGATTTTGTACAACTTGTGGAAGTCGAGTATAGTTGTTTTATCACATTGTCATATCGAGATTAAAAGGTAAGACTGCAGCTGTGTAATTTTATTGCAAAATATGTAGGAGGGGCAGGGAGGAAATCATTACATTTAACTGCTTGTATAAACAACAATGCCTTGTTGAATATCAAATAGGATGTATGTTTGTTGTTTATCGCTATTAATACAACTCACTTACATTTTCAATATAGGCCTATATGGTTGTCGATAGCTTATAAATAAATCACAGCCAGCCTTTCCTAAATCAGTTTTGTTTCAACAATGAATGTTTGAATATGTTTTGAACTGTTAACGACTATATTTTAGTATTCAATGGTCTTAGATAATGAGGCTCACAATATATGAAAAAATGCTAAAGTAAAGCTAGAAAAAAATAGGGTGTTAATTGGAAAGTGTAAAAAGTTAGACAGTTTCTTTCTACAACATTGCTCCAAAAAAAAAAATGAAGATGCTCATGGTGCTGCTGTTAATGCAGATTCTACTAATACAGAATTAACAGAAACAAGCACATTTGGATAGCATACAGGTGAAAGTACCAGTAGGAGTGATGATAACAATAATTTCAGTGCATGTGATTCAAGAGGATATAAAGATAATTAATTTGTTCAACCATGTAATGATCCCACTAATGGATTATAAATGATGCCATATGAGATTACATACTAAGACCACAAAATATCGACAAAAATGTTGAGTGTACAAGGCAGAAATATTAATAAATAGGTGCAAACATTTTGAATGCACAAAGCGAAAGTATTAATAAACAGGTGAGCAAAATATTTGGCTAGTTCTATTTAATTGGTTTTTTTTTTTTTTTTTTTTTTTAATTATGTTGATTTTAGTAATATCTATGATTGGAGATCCAGTTCTTTATCTACACTTATCTTTGATTTTTGGACATCCCAGGATTTGGAATGATACAGTATTCAGACACCAGATACCTTTCACAATTAGTATTCAGTCAAACTTTAATTGATGGTGAAACATGGTCTAGATTGTGGTTAGTGTTTTCTAAAAGTAAATCCACAGTTTATTGGCACCCTATAGGCCCTTTGGAAAGTCATCTACCTTAGCTAAGGAACATTACAATGACTGGAAAAACACAAATCAATGTATGAAAGAACATGAAAATTCCTATGAACATAAATGTGCAATTATAACAATGTTAGCAAGAAAAAAATATGGTTGAAAGAATTGATAGGACTTTGCTACTTCAAACAGAAGAGGAAATTAAGTATTGGAGGGAAGTTCTAAAGCATGTAGTAGTAATAGTAAAATCCCTGGCTATGCATAGTTTGCAATTTAGAGGCACAGATGAAAAGTTTAGTTCTAACAATAGTGGAAATTATATCATGTCATTAGAACTGATTGCACAGTTCAACTCATTTCTCGCTGAGCATATAAAGAGATATGGAAATAAAGGAAGCGGCACCACATTGTATATGTCATCACAAATTTGTCATGAGTTCATTAAAATAATGTCCCTGAAGGTGGTAAATTTTATAGTAAATGAGAAAAAGCAGCTAAGTACCTTTATATAATTTTTGATTCAACTCCTGATATTGCACATACTGATTAATTAGCATTCATCATTCGATGCATAACTGAGTTTGGCTCACCAGTAGAAAGGTTTGTGAAATTTATTTCTGCCAAACTCTGGTCATAAGTCTGAAAGCCTAGTAACAGCTGGTATGGAAACTTTGAATGTGCTTGGTCATGCTATTAAATCTTGCCGTGCTCAGTCCTATGATCATGCTAGTAATATATCAGGCACCCAAGCATGAATTAAAATTTTAAATCCCCTGCTGTGTATGTTCCATGCTCGGTTCATTCTTTCAATCTTGTTGGTTCTTCTGCTGTTATATGCCCACAGTAAACTTCTTCAGTGTTATTCAGGAGCTATACAACTTTTTTTCAGTGTCTACAAACAGGTGGAAACTTTTATTATCTCATCTGAAACTAAACTCTATGGTGTTGAAAAGTCTTTTACAAACAAGATGGTCGGCCAGATATGATGCTCATCATAGTTCATGTTCTTCATGGTTAGGGATTCAATCAGCTCTAACTGCAATATCTGACAACAGAGATAAGCCATTTATTCGTTCTGAAGCTGCAGGACTTCATGATTAACCCCAAAATTTGAAGACATTCTTTACTGCATTATTGTGGAATGATATTTTAAAAAGGTTTAACAGTGAGTGTTACAATCTGTTGAGACTGAATTAGAAGTTGTCATCAATTTTTACAATTCATTAGTAACATATCTTGAATGGAAAAGAAGTGTTTGATCTTTACAGACAGGCTGTGTCAAAAACTGAAATGTAGATGTAATGCATATGAAGGATTGTTTACTAATTTTTATTTTCTTGCTAAGCTCTGTGAGTTGAACACAAAAAAATTTTCAAACAGGGTCAAACTTTAAGGGCAACCTACTCGGACAACATAGAGGATGAATTTGACAATGAATGCATTCACCTTCAATATTATATGAGTGATGACAATGTAGATAAAGAAATGTCATTGCTGTGTCTATACAAAACACTCCATAAGAAAGGCCTCTTGGATATGTATCCTAATATTCGTATAGTACTACATATATTTCTGTGTATACACCTATAGCAAATTGTTCAGCAGAGAGATCATTTTCATTGCTCAAGAGAGTTACAAATTATCTTCATTCAACAGCACACCAAGACAAACTGTATGCTATCTTAATTCTTTGCATCAAGTCTGACATGCTTCATTAGATCAACTTCGATGACATCATCAATGCTTTCACTATAAAGAAAGTAGGAGGGAAATTGTTATAATTTACGAGTAAGATACATGTATTTTTATTCCAAATGATTAATTTTTTTTTCGAATTGTAACTTTCATGTAGTAGTTTCATTTAAAACTAATTTAAACTCATGATGACCTGTATAATGGCTGATTATGTTGTTTGGGGAAAATTGGGGGCGGAAAATTTTAGCACTGCCTAGGGGCGGCAAAATACCTAAATCCAGCCCTGAGGAGAACTATAAATGTCACTCTTATTTTGGAATGGTTCCAAGGATAGAATAAAAAAAAAATTTTTTTACAATACTTTTATAAGTAGTTCTAAACTAAATATTCTGATAGTTGAGCTACATTATGATACAATACAATAGTTACAAGTGTGTACATATATGATCAATGACCTGGAACCATTCCTGCTTCCAATAATCTTCCCACCATTCAGATTTAACTATGTTATTGGGTTATGGGACTTGAGATATACATGCAAAAGGTAATTTCCCAAGATGCCCTTTTGGGACATGTAATTATTAGCATCATGGAAACCGATAAAATGTTACTACAATGATGATGATGATGATGATGGATGTGGATCCTTAGGTATGTGTTAGGTGAACTGTAATTACAAGTATTTAGATATAAATGGAATTGTACATGGCTGATTTAGGGTGGGAAGCAGCGGAACATTGTCTCACTGCTTGGGGATTATTCATAATGAAATTAAAAATCAACAGGATTCAAAAGAATCCATCTTGGACAACAAAATTGAGGAAGAAAATGTGGCTGTTATGATTATGTGTAACCAGTAAAGGTCTTGTGGATATACTTGATTAGCTTTTGGAACTTAGTATATTTTCCCCTGCCTTTAAAGGCATGTTCTCTTTTTTTTTGAGGGGCATGAAATTATGCCAGTGGCAGGGAAAGGATAGATAATGTTTGGAGGACAATAATTTAAACCATGCTACATAGTTTAATAATGAAACTGCAGTATGGAAATTAGTAAAGAAAAGACTCATTCTTTTAGAAAATAAAACTGTACACAATAACATTAATTGAATTATTCCCTATCCCCCATAGAGTCTAGAAGTATGAATGTGAGAGTGAATGTGCGTGTGTTTAGTAATAAAGCTTATTAACCTAATGTTATGAACCTACAGTTTCACAAGTCAAAGCCCCCGATATGACCATTGATGTTAAAAGGGGCTATACAAATGAAACAATAAATAAATAAATAAAATAAAACATTAATTACTGGGTAGTTTGCTGAATGGCATAAGTATGACCCATATATTTTCAAATTTCCTAATGTCAGTGAGATAAGGCCCCTTTGTGCTGGAAAGTGAAATATCCTCTGATTTGCCCAGTCTCATGAGAAATGAGAAGAGAAATGATTGATGTAAAAATCTTTGTGTTTGACAGGTTTTCCATTGACTTGGATAAATCACGAGAGCTGGAGATTGGTATCTATTGGCGAGATTGGCGATCTCTGTGTGCCATTAAATTCTTGCGTTTAGAGGAGTTTATTGATGATATACGTCATGGCATGGCTCTGCAGCTGGAACCTCAGGGATTGCTTTTTGCCGAGGTAATAACTCACAGAATCTGAGGAAGATTCCAAACTCCTGCCCATTTTCGTACTCATAACTCTCATTTTTGCACCAATTATTCTGCATATAAATCGCGTCCAATTATAATACACAATTTGTTGATTATATTTGCAATGTGCATTTCTGCCACAACACATTATTGCTGCACCGTCACAGTGACAAAATGTAACAGAAATGCACACTATGGAGTTGATTTGGAGCTCCTGTGCTATTGGATTGCTTAGACAAATAAATAAATAAATAATACTAAAGATATGAGTAGAACTCTTACTTTCTAATCCTTGCAGATTATCCAGTATTATTAATTGTCCTAAATTGTAGAAACGATGCATAAGAGAGAGAGAGAGAGAGAGAGAGAGAGAGAGAGAGAGAGAGACATATACACTCTCTCTTTGGATTCAGGGGCCTCAAAGCATACATTTCTGTAATCTGGACACAAAATTTTTGGGTGGACTGCAATACTTCCCCTAAATGTAGATATGTACTGTGATTATAAGCATGCAAATTTGCAATAATGATATCACTGTAGAGTAAATGAATATTACGAATAGCAATACTGTACAATATTGCAATTCACTTATTTTAAGGATATGGGATTATAAGGATTATAGAATAACTTAGTAGCTTAATTCATTGTTGTATGTGAGAGATTCCAGTTTACATCCCTTGGACCTGACAGCACGAATGAAGTGTTTATCAGATTTCCCTTGCTTGATAGGCAAATCAGAGTTTTGTTTTATGTCTAATCTCCTCCTGCTCTATCATCCCTGTTTTGCACAAACCACTGAATCAGAGCTTATTTTAATCTTGTTGGGAAGTAAATGATGCTTTGATAAGCATATGATTCAAGTCATTGTAATCATTGAAGGGGAGGATAATCTAAAGTAGGAAGAAAAGAAAGGATAAATTTTGCTGAAACTATATTACTTGTGATTGATATTATATATCAAAATTATGGGATTCTTTTATTATTTTCAAAACTTTAGATACTAGTGTTTATCATATTATTTTCTTGCTTGCCTAGATTAAATTCCTAAATCCTATGATATCAAGAAAGCCAAAACTTCAGCGACAAAGGAAGATATTCAAGCAGCAAGTAAAGAATTTCCCTCGAGCGAATCAAATGAATATCAATGTTGCAACATGGGGTCGATTATTGAAGAGGTCGTCACCTTCAATACAGAACAATCATACACAGTCCACGTTGGAAAGTCCACCATCAGGTATGTGATTATCGTTATTGCTCATTTTTGTTTCATCTGTAAAGCATGCTCAGAACTCAAGATCTGCTTAAAGCATACATTTTCTAATTATTGTATCCATTTATGTACAGAACACTATATGTGCAACATAATGTTTAAAACAGCAATATGAATGTGCAAAGCACATATGTTCAGAGAATTGCATATTGAAATATTCAAAATATATAAAATAGTGCTTAGCATAAGGCTGCATTTTTAAACGTATCAATGACATGTTTGAAAATACATTCATCAAAATATGAAACTTGGGTACGATGACGAAGCAAAGAGAAGTTCTGAATCAAAAAGAATAGAGCATGTGAATGCAAAATAAGTTGAGAAGCTACTTAAAAGGAATGGGCAAATGTTACAATTGCAAAGAAATTGCCCAGGACTGCAGTTGATATCTTGTATTAGAAAGCCATTAAAACGATTAATTAAATGCACTTCAAAATCATCAGTATTTAATCAGCATTATAATCTGAAAAAGGTTGTACACAATACTTATATTTCAAGGTTAATGCACTTTAGAAAAAGTTTTGAAAGATGGTTGTCGAAGCTGGATTTATATGCCATTCAAATAAATTTCAATAAGAGTACATACATAATTTTACTCCATTATTCAGTAAAAGACTTTTTTTTTTACAATTTTGATAAGAGACACAGTTTGAAAAGGATATATTTTGCTGATGGGTAGAGATCTCTTAATGTAAATATCTTATTTTATAAATAAATGTGGGTTTTAATATATTTTAATTGTTAGAAATTGTATAAACATATCTTTTGACATGTCTTGCATGAATCGTGTATATGATCTACAGGACCAATATATTTTGAGTTGAGTTCATATCTTCCGTTGATTTCAAAATTCATGATCCTGTTTCCTTTTCTGAATAAATATTTTTTCTCATATTCTAAGTTATTGTGTAGTGATATATTTCAATAATTATACATCTCCATGTATTTTATGATTGGTGTGTGGTTATTGCTGACAAAAATAGGCACACATATACATGGAGGTGCAAAATGCTTTAAATATGCAAGTACCTAATACCATACACCTTAAGGCATGGGAAAAGGAATTTACTCAAAAAATCAAATAAGATCTCATGAATTTGAAATCCTAACAGAAACTAATTTGTTCACACACATCCAGCCTTAACCAGGGATTTAAATTATTGCTCACCAGTTGTGATCAACAGAATGCATAACCTAGAAATTATATGTATATATGTATAACTTTCAGCTTATTACTTATTCAGCTTTCATAATAAGAGCGTGCATTGTTGCAGGTATTCAACCATTACAGCTTTCGTTTGATATGTCTATGACAGAGGATAAGCCTGAAACCCCTGGAGAGTCACCAGATCCACAGGCAGTTGGATTATCTGGAGCTCGTCCTCTAGGGCTAGGTGTTGCTGTACTGCCACCTCTTCCTCCAGAAAGTACAGCAGCCACTCCTATCCTGCCCTCAGCAATAGCTCAGAAAAAGAAAAGCTCTCCACTACCAACTACACCACCCCCTGCTCCAAGACTGGATGTCGAGGTATAGAGCCTATTTGCTGGTCTTTTATTAGTACTTACTTGATTCCTGTATCAAATACTAATCTTTAATTTGGCTTCCTTACATATTTGGCATTGAAATACATAATCACTTATGCTTCATTACAAATGCACATTTGTATTGTACTTTGTTTCCATTTCAATATTGGTGTTGGAGTAAATTTGCACAATAAATAAGCAAAGCAGAGTGGAATCTTAACTATGTGGCCTGAATAAAATGATGGCATATGTGAAGACTTTGTCTAAGCTGTCATGGGAGAAAAAGAAAATTAATCTAAATAGATTGTCCTAAGGTAACAAGAATATAAAATACACTTTTCAGTCATTTTTCTATCCAGGTTAGTTGTTTTTTTCAATTTAAAGAACTTTCAATTAAGAAGTAATTAATTACAATATGGTTTCAGAAAATGCATCATACTTAACAAGCAAATTCATAAACAAAAATTGAGTACTATACATTAAAGTACATTAAAATGTGTATAGGGCAAGTTTAATTCTATTTAATGGCTTTTCCTTTTATGATTCTTCTACAAATATGTTAAACTATTAAGCTCATGTCATCATTATGCTCCCAATTATTTTCTATGTATAAAAAAGATGGCAACAATATCAATACATGGTAAAAAATGCAAAAAAGAGAATGTATAATTTGGCTCTCATTATCTTTCTTTGGAGGTTCAGCACCTCTTTTACCTATCTTCAGTTGCCTAGTTATATATAAGACATCAAATCACTTCATCATTCCTTTTGATACTTAATGTTTGCAACAATACTCTCCCCCTAATGTACATGCCTACTGCATTTCAAAGCTCTTAAAACAACCATCACACTTAGCCAACATCTGAATGTATCATATTTATCTAAATAGCATGCGAGAAAAAAATAAGTTTTGAATTTCGCAGGTACGGTAGTGGCAAAGCCTGGGAGATAACAATCATTATCATCAAGATCATGACATATGTGAACAATTTTTTGCACTTCATTTTGTGGCGCACAATTAACTATTATTAATGATCTAGTGGAATGTAAGGGACTGAAGCATTGTCATTTGAAAAAAGATTTCCTTCTGACCCAAAAATCAAAATAGAGGATTATTTTTCATATCAGGTTTATGCTTAATGTTGTATTGGAAATCAATGGTCAAGTATAAAGAAGAGGTTTAGCTGTTCATTTCCCGCCTCCCACTGCACATATATTTCCATTCTCCCCTTTGCTGCTGCTGCAGCTACCGACACTCTCCCACTGCACACACTCAGTTACATTTTCATTTTGCCCGTTTTCCTTCCTTTTCCACCCATTAAGCAAATTTCTGCACAAATTTGAATTAGGTAAAACTTTTTACAATTTTTTAGTATATTATCTTAAAATAAAATCTTAACCATTACTGCTGCACTACTGCTGCACTACTGCACTACTGCTGCAGGTACTGGCATCACCTTCTCCTATCCCACACATATTGGTACATTTCCAATGTCCCCTCTCCTGCCTTTTACATGAATTTCTGTGCAAATTGAATTGGGTAAAAATATTTACAATTATTATATTAAGTAAGTTGTCTAAATAGAAAATATTATCCAACATTGTCATTGCAGCTGAGTTACCACTGTCACTTTCTCCCACCATTCACATACCAATACATTTCCATTCCCCTCCCCTTCCCTCCCCCTCTCTCTCATTTTCTCCTGGCAATTATATGAATTTTCATGATAATTCACATTAGGTAAAAGAAAAACCAAGAATTAATCAGCTAAAGAATCCCTTAGTTTGTTCAAAATTTATAGCAACACTTTAAAGCTCATTTAAAAATTAAGTTATCATGTCTTCTTTTTACAAAGAAGATATGCTAGATTCCAAAATTAAATTCTGAAAAAAAGGGTCATCTAGAATTTGAGGTTATCTTCTATTACAACAGTGTTTCTCCAAGTGTGTTCATTATCTTTATTGTTCTTACTTTACATGATTTTTGAATTCTCCTTAGTGTCAAAACTCTCCCTTACAGCCTGACTGTAGTATACTGATGTGCTGCAACAATAAGCTTGACATAGTTATTTTGGGAATAATTCTGAAGGTTTTAAATTTTTATGTGGCTTGCCATTCAGACTTGCAGTTCAACCAAATTTTAAAAATATTTTCTTCAAACTGCTATACAAAATTATCATCTCTGCTTGGAGCAGTATGATATATCCTACATTTTTATAGGGTTCTCTACATATCTAAGCTGAATTTTGTACCAAATTTCAGCTAAATTTGAAATGGAGCGACAGATTTTCTACATTAACTTTCAGTTTGTGTATGTAGTTGTTAAACCATTGAAAAATAAATATAAACTCTTCAGGGGTTTGAAGAAAATAAAATAAACTTCAAACGTGTATATATTAAATTTAAACAATGTTTATGCGCCATTTTGTGAGTTGTTTCATTTTTTGCATATGGACAGATGAGTGAACAAAACAAATCTAGCTAATGGTTGCTTCAAAGTAATGGAAACCCCTAAAAATGTATAACTTCAGGGTGGCCTGTTACATGCATTAATGTCCATTATTTATATAAATCCAAAATAAAAACTTTGATTTTATTTAGTATGTACATTAATTAATAAATAACTCTTACAAAATAATTAGTGCAGGTGCCTGCACAAAGAATAAAGGAAAACATGTCACATAATTAAGATTCCACTGTGTGTAGACCACGGTCATGTAATTACATTGTTATATTACTGCAAGAATCAGGCAACACTGAGTATTTATAAAGTATGGTTGATCCTGGGAGAATTGTACAGTTGTGGTAGAAGTATCACCCATCACCCTTTAGGCATCCCCCTGTTTTCTAGCTGCAGAGTGCTCTGCGGGAGTTTGATTTCCTGCACGCAGAGGAACGTGGGTCACCTGATCTAGGTCCCCCGCCGCCACCACCACCTCCACCACCACCTGCCAGCGTCCATACTCCGGAGCAGCGTACACCCTCACCCCAACCCGTGGTCCAGTTTCCAGAAGAAGAGGTATATGACCGTCCCAGTCTCTCTTGCTCAACAGCCACTAACCTACATGTTTTCTTGTCATTAACAGTGTGCTCAAGCTTGTCCTAGAGTGCATGTGTCAGTCCCATTCTTGTGTTAGTGCATTGCAGTCATTCGTTATGTTCGGCATATTAGATTTATGACTTTAGTTACTAACACATTTCATGTGCCATTTGACTTAAATCTGTTTGTCATTGCTTTCCATGTTGTAAGATAGCTGCAGACATTGAACAAGGGAAAGTGTTTAGCTTGAACCTTGTTTTTACCTCAATAATTTCTATCATTTCATTATAATTTCGCCTTTGGGTTCGATAGTAAAGATATTAAGAGTGTTGAACAAATTTCGCAAAAATAAATACTGTTTTTATCTAAGAGATTATTTTCTAGAATTTGTAATAAAATAATTAAAACTGATTTTAAGCTTTTTGAAGTTTTGCAACCTTTTGTCACATTTAATAAAGTTCAAAAGAGAATAAAATTGTTGTCAGTTTTGCATATATTGCACTGAACCATCTTTTGAGAAGCTTACTTCTCTATCATGTGACAATTTTGAAAACCCAAACTGTTATCTTCTTTCACTGAGCTGACAGGTTTGATCGGTATAATTTTCTACCAATGGAAATTCAATGCTAGAAATTCACAGAGCAGATACATCGTATTTAAATATTCCAATGCTAACAGTTGTTACAAATCATTGACTCACATATTCATTTTAACATTGAGAACAAAATGAGTTAATTAGCCAGTTGTGACTTCTCTCAGCAGCAGAAGTGATTTATAACTAAGTAATATATATATATATATATATATATATATATATATATATATATATGCAACTTCTTTGATAGCAACTGTACATTCATGTAGCAAAGGGAAATCATAATATTTGCACTTTTGCAACAGAGCCATTTTTTGATGACGTTTCTCAATAACTCTTGTCTGAGACTACTAATCTACTACTGTTGGCACTGTATAGAAATCTGTGTAAGTACTGAAAATACTTGTAGCAGACATGTAATAAACATCAATCTAATGAAAGTGGAGTAACTCACTGTCATTGACTTTTTTAATTTTGCCATTGTACAAGCTGTTTTCTGCTCACAAAGCATAGCTGCATAATGATATATGTCAATGAGTTAGCAAAAGCTTATTAATAAGCTAATATGTAAATATTGTTCAATTAATTTCCTGATGTAGCTCGTGTAAAAGCCAACATTATCTAGAACAAAATTTGGTAAACTGGAGATAGTGAGTAGCATCACATTAATAGTTTGGTGCTTTCATCATAATTGTGTAGCAAACAAGAGTTCAAAGTTTATTAGCTGCAGTAATTTTGCCCTTGGACTTTCTGTTTTGTTACAATTTGTTCTCTCTCTCATATGATGTTTTGTATTAAGCTTGGCAGTTTGCTAATTAAACTATGCTTAAGAAACTTCACTGTCAATGTACTACTTTGTTATGTATCTGAATGGTAAATTTGCAAGTGTATATCATAGAAACTCCTTTAATCTGTGCAGAATCTTCCTGGAATCCTCATCCCTCATTAAGTAATGTAATTATCTTAGAATGTAAAATCCTTCATTAGCTTTGTGGCTTGTCAGCTTTCTTTCTGTATCTGATTTCATTCTCTTGCAACTAGCATCTTACTAACATTTTTGTATATATTTTTCCTTTTTTATGTATTATTTTCCTTGACATCCTGCTTGTTTTTCTTTCTTTTTAAATAGCAACCTACTACTTATTCTGTGTAATATATTTTAGCTAGATCAAATTTCGTGCAGTAAGCTATAAAGGTATCTTTTGAAATGTGGTTATATTAATGCTATTTAAAATAGATTTTATTTTGATTTTATAATACATTATTTTCATAAATTATACTTAAAGATGCAAGGGTCATTCTTAAACATTTTGAGAATGAACACGCAAAATTTAAAATTCTACATCTGATCATTACTTTTTTTTCAAAGTATTTTCTATTGCATTCTGCATGTTTAGCCTTACAAACCACTTCTCAAACACATAATGCTATTCTTCATAATAGTTACTCTAGTTTCAGGAGATTCAGATTGCATACCTCAAATTTATTTATAAATTTTGGGGAATAGAAAAACCTTGCACAATGTCCAGATCTGGACTAGAGGGAGGAATGGGACAAATGTTTGACACATGATTTCTGCAGATGCACTTTGGGCAGAGGCATTGTCATGATGCAGCAGGCTTCTTGGATTTAAAAATTTGTAAGAGACATTAGTGGTATATCATTTGCCACAATATGGCCTAAGAATAGTGTATTAGTAGTTGTGGCAAACACATGCAGCATCTACAATAGTAATTAGGCACTAGAATAGTATGATCTGTTAAGCTGAAGCTTCCAAAATGGTTGCACACATATATCAAGTTGGTTAACCCTCCTAAACGCAACCTGGTTCGTAGTTTCCAACTTCATAGTGAACTATATTTTAGTGATAATTTATAATCCAAGGCAATCAGATTGGTCTTGCATTTTGACCTCCTAATCCACATAGCACTGAAGAGCTTCATTTAGAAAAATTGCCTATTATCCATATCTGCCACCATCATAAATTGCCTAGAATGTCATGATTAGTATTTTTGTATCACTGAGAAGCATTGCTTGCACTGTCCATCAATTCCTTGGAATTTTTCTCATATAGAGTATACTCAGCCTTATGAGGTCCTCAATGAGCAAAGACAGAAAAGTAGCAGCTTCTGGTCAAAGAAACCACACTAATAAATGGAAGGAGAGCAGCATGCTGAACATATGCCACTGTCATTACTACTTTTGGCCCATAAGATCCCCTGATGAATGGATTTTTATGTGAAGAGTTGGCTAATTATCTACTCTTAGCTCATTGACTGATGTAAGGAATGGAAATGTGGTTTTCATGACTGAAAACTAGCTCCAGGTTACACATCACACTAGAGGCAGAATAAAAATTATAGATCCATTATTTTGGAATGGTTTCCAAAAAGTAACAATAGGTACAGTTATGCAGATTCAAAATAATGATCTTCCAACCAGATCAATGGAGTATGTTTATAAGCAATTCCAAAAGTAATGCTACTATTTTAATATAACAGGCTCATGTATGTGTACACCACAAGAGCATGGAATTGTTCCCACTCCTAAGATCTAATAGAGGGCAGTGTCCACTAAAAGCTTCCAGCCAATCAGACTTATTTATGCTGTTGAGCTGTTACACATGATTATGATATCCTAATCATCCTTGATATGAATTCCTGTAATGGAGTTAAAGTGAGTGGTATTGGTACCAAACATATAGATGTAACATGTATAGGTTGCAAATATGCGTGTGCATGCTAATTGTATGATTGTGAGAGGGAGTATTGTCTTGCCTCTTGGCAATATTCACTATAGATGAAGAATCTGTTTCACGCAAAAAAAAAAAAAAAAACAACCTGAGTCACTCAAGTAACAGTGGAACCAGTGTATCTTGCTGTTGTGGTTGTGCACAAATACGAAAAGACATATTTATTCAAAAATTATTTGGAAATTACCATTTGCTTGGAACTGGGACAGCCAGAAGTATTACTAAAAGTAACCAGCTTTCTGCATCACACCAACAAATTCTAAGTGTTAATGAAGTAATCCCACAGAATCATAACAACTAAAATGCTATTATAAATTCCTGAATGGAAAGACATGGTTTGGGGTGATGCATAATGATTTTGGAGAATACTCCATGAACATATTTACCGTCTGTAGAAAAATGAGATGAGAGTGTTAAAAGTAAGACTGTTACATGGAGAGCCATGACTCTACAGGCTGACTCATAACTCCCAGTACAAACTTCTGGGGATTGTAGAAGGGACTAAGTAAATAAAGTTTTGATTAGGAACCTGTATTCGGAAATGTATCGTTTCAATACAAAATCAGTTTGAAGATCGATTTGATTTTAAATCTCCTGCTTCACGGAATGCAAATAAAATTTTCTGAGGGCATCCTCTGCAATCCCTTCATGTCATACAGTATGTCTTCTGTTTACAAACAAACAGGAGCGACAGTGAGTCAGTTTTTACATCTGCAGTACAGGATGAGAGAGCAGTCCTGTGATATCGTGTCTTCTATTTACAAACAGTAATGACAGTGAGTTGGCTTTTACATCTGTTGTGGTTTAGTCATTGTGCAGTGCAGGATGAGACAACAGTCCAGTGATATTGTATCTTCTGTTTACAAACAGTAGTGACAGTGAGTCAACTTTTACATCAGTTGTGATTCAGTCATTGCACAGTACAGGACAAGTCAGCAGTCCAGCAATATTGTGTCTTCTGTTTACAAACAGTAATGACAGTGAATCAACTTTTATATCTGTTGTTGTTTAGTCATTGTGCAGTGCAGGATGAGACAACAGTCCAGTGATATTGTATCTTCTGTTTACAAACAGTAGTGACAGTGAGTCAACTTTTACATCAGTTGTGATTCAGTCATTGCACAGTACAGGACAAGTCAGCAGTCCAGAAATATTGTGTCTTCTGTTTACAAACAGTAATGACAGTGAGTTGGCTTTTACATCTGTTGTGGTTTAGTCATTGTGCAGTGCAGGATGAGACAACAGTCCAGTGATATTGTATCTTCTGTTTACAAACAGTAGTGACAGTGAGTCAACTTTTACATCAGTTGTGAGTCAGTCATTGCACAGTACAGGACAAGTCAGCAGTCCAGCAATATTGTGTCTTCTGTTTACAAACAGTAATGACAGTGAATCAACTTTTATATCACTTGTGATCCAGTCATTCAGCAGTACAGGATGGTTGAACACACATTTGAGGAATATGCGAAATGTTAATAATTTATGGCGAAGCTGAATGTAATAGACAAGCTGCACAACGTATATATTCTGAACACTTTCCGCATCACCCCACCCCATCACATACCATTTTTGTGAGAATACAATAAGGGCTGCAAGAAACTGGTACATTCAAACTGAGGAGGTCTGATTGTGGTGCTCCACAGATGTGTCACACTGTCGACTTTGAAGAGGAAGTTCTTCATCACGTAGAAGAGCACCTGTCGATGACTGCGTGAAACATTGCCAATGCCATGAATGTGTCCCAATCGACTGTCTGGCAGGTTTTGCATGATCAACAACTACACCCTTACCACCCACAGAGAGTTCTGGCCTTGCATAGTTTCTACACCAGTGTATTAACACTCCCTACTTTCCACATCAAGGTCTTTTCACCAATGAAGCTCATTTTACCAGGGAAGCTGCTTTTAACTGTTGAAACAGTCACATTTGGGATGAAGAAAATCTGCAAGCCATACAGCCACATGGATTTCAGCAACAGTTTGTCATCAATGACAGCCACATGGATTTCAGCAATAGTTTGTCATTAATGTATGGGCTGGCATCTTTGATGGTCATCTGATTGGGCTGTACCTTCTTCCTTACTGCCTAACAGGCCCCAGATACTTGATCTTCCTGCAAGAGATTTGCCATTGGCACTACGTCAGCAAATGTACCAACATGATGGCACACCAGTGCACTTTGCGCTTGAAATCTGCGAACATCTCCACCAACATTTGGGGAAAGATGGATAGTTCAAGGTGGTCCAATTTCTTGGCCACCATGGTCACCAGATTTAACTTGTCTCTTTCTTTTGGGACCACTGAAAAGCTTTGTTTATGAGTCTCCTGTAGAGTCAGAAGAAGATCTTGTTGCACAAGTCCTGGCAGCAGTTCACATTGTTGGACACACACAAGGTCTTGTGGTATGTGAGTACAACATACTTTGCAGGTACACTTTGTGTAATGAACATCAGGGTCGACACGTGGAACTACTCTTGTAGTGGATACTTGTCTGTAGTAAAGTGGGAGATGTGAAATCGATTCAAACTAATTTTGCATAGAAACGACACAGTTCAGACAGAGGTGCCTAATCAAAACTGTATCTACTTAGTCCCCTCTACAACCCCCAGAAGTTTGTAGTAGAAATTATGAATCATTCTGTATATCACAATACAATAACAGCAGATTACAAATGCATTCTGATTACTAACAGTTCAGCAAAAACAACCTGTGTCATCATAACCAAGCACTTGCTCATATTGCATTGTGTCTGGGCAATAACTTTTCGCTAATGACCTACCCTTCTCAGAAGCCTGAATAGAACATTTATGAGATGTTTTGAAATGGACATTACACATCATAAAGATCTGCTTCACTATCCAGAATAGGTAGCTGATCACAAGTAAACCTTTTAATCTCCTAATCAAAAGTGAGGGCTGTTTTAATGGCAAAGTATTAACCAAATATGCAATAGACCTCCTGCTTTAGAAGGATCTATGGGTAAACTCTGAATCAGCCTCAGATGGCCACGCCAATACTTTTCATCACATAGTATCTTTTTTGCTTCATGTGCAAAAGAAATTTGCTCAAAAAAGTTTCCAATTAATACTGTCTGACATAGTTAAACTTTTTTTGGCATAGCATAGATCGTTAAAAGCATTAACAACTTGACTATATTTATTTCTTATGTCAAATAAAGTAAAACCTTGTATTTTTCAATCCTTTTCTTAAAATATTGCAAATCTTCAGTTTTTCTAAAATAGGAAATGTACCAACTTTTTCAGTAATAAAGATCAGTTGAAATCTGTAAAAATACTATACTGAAGACATGCAACAATTCACCCTTCTGTAGTTTCCTTCTTTAAAAGTTTGGTAAAATTGACAAAGTTTTAGAAATAAGTCAACAATGTATAAGTTTCCTTTCATGGTAGCTTTGTGCAGCAAGATACTGACTGGATAGAGATTATGCTTAAATGAATGTAAAATATTATATCTAATTTGTTGTGACCTCAGAAGTCTTTTCTGCTGCTGCTTTTACATGTTAGCTTATACGTATTACTCACTCCTCTCCCCCTTCCAAATCAAATGTTCAGATTGAAATGTAAATATGTTTGAATTCTTAATGTTCAGACAAACTGCATGAACATAAGGTTTTCAGTACTAACATGTTTTAAGTCACTGGTGTATGAGTTTGCATGCTTTTCTTTTGTTATTTTTATAGTCATTAACAGAATAATATCTTGATGTGAAATTTGCTATGCTAACTTTTGATAAATGTTGAAAATATATATAATTCTGGATAAATTAACATGCATGGTAAATGATCATAAAATATCAAAAAGCATTTGAAATTGTTGAGTACTCAGTTTAAATATTTATTTCTGTACTAGAGTTGTTGTCATAAACAAAGCAGTGCACTGACAAGAATAATACTTTATGCAAGTGCTTATTATAAATATGAAGTTGTTTTTCTCGTCAACAGTTAACTTTAATTATGGCAGAACCATGCAAGGTGGCACTGTAGTAATATGTGTGACTCATATGTGGGAGGTCATAGGTTCAAATCCCAGGACATACTGAATTTTCCATAGTTGAATGTTGAGTTGGATAATTTGATGTATGAATTTTCCTACCATTTCTTTTATCACTACATTTAATTTTTTTTCTTCTTCTTTCTTCCTCTTCTTCTTCATACCAGGCATTGGGCTGATCACCATCTTGAATATGCTATGATCCAGGGTTTGCTTGCTCTTCAACAGTTTACTGGCCCAAGGCATTAGCTTGTAAGTCCTTGGGGGTGTAAGACTCACAAAGAGAAGGGCAATCTGTTAAAGAAGTAGCTGAATTATGGCAGAAGCAAAATAGCATTGCTCTTCATATTAGGAAATGATAAGCAGTGTACATGAAAATTGGGGAAAATGATAAAATGCAGAAGGTGTAGAATGACAGGCATATTTTGTTAGACAATAGTATGAACAGTAAAAAGATTTTTAAATAAAAAAAGTATAGTGTTATTAGTGCGATGAAAAATAAACAAAACATAAGATTGGAGTTGTCAGATTTCAGTAGGGAGAAGTAGAAACATTTCTGTCAACTAACATGAGTAGCTTAGAGTAGCCTTATATGTAAGAAAGTCTTCTTCAGTTGCTGACATGGGGTTTTACTGATGTGGAAACTGGAAATTCTTATACTTAAAACAGTAATTTTGATTTAAAAGAACTTATTAAAGCTGTTATATACAGTGAAGCTATCTACAAATCTGGCCACCAACACCAAATCTAGTGGAGCAAGTGTCAGTAATGGACGTCCAGATTTGTGCAACAGTAATTTTGATATTAATTTGGAGTTGGTGAGAGATTAAACTACACACTCATCCTGCTTCATTTTACAACAATATTTTCCAGAAAAATTTAAAATAAAACTTTTAAATTAATATTATTAGAAGCCATTGAAAAATTCAATGCCACAGCTGGGATTTGAACATGAGATATCACTCTCCATGCCGTTTCTCTAACCATTGAGCTACTGTGACAACATGCTGGCATGCAATTCAATCTTCCAACTGATTGTTTTTACCTGGTTCAACGAACCAGTATGTCTCCCTTCAAAGAACTATCTTAATGGCGACTTAACTCTGTAAGTACTTAGTATCCGGGTAATATTAATATGTCATCAGCCAACTAATCAGGCTATTTAATTATAATGATAATGGTCCTCTCTTAGATATATTGAATATTACACAGGGTAATGTTTTTTTATTATTAGAACCAGTTAGTAGCTCAGATGGTTAGAGCATTGCACAGAAAGCGGGAGAACCATGTTCAAATCCTGGCTATGTTATTGAATTTTTCAAGTGGTTATAATTATAAAACAATTATTACACTGTGTATTATTCAATATACATAATGTATATAAAAGAGAGGAGTATTGCCATTATATTAATTTAATGTTTTACCAAATCTAGAATATAAGAATGAAACAGTTGACAAAATCTCTGAAACAAAATGAAGCACATTTGTGTGATTACAATTAGAATTCTCATGGTTTCCCTCCTCCATTATGCATGTGACAAAAAGCTCCATTACCATTTCATGGGCTTATCTTAGCATATATGATGGAACATTGAAAGTGCAACTTTTAAGTTCTTCAATTTCAATTCTTGGTTTTCTAAATGAAACAACATAACAGAGAAAGTTGGTGAATATTGTTCTGCACAAAACCTGGCAATCATGTTATCAAATATAATAATAAGTTCAGGCCATGTACTCACAATCAAATCCGGTAGTGTTAATTCTACAGCATTGTCTGTACTGAAAGTCGTGACAAAGACTCTAGAACAGAACAAATGTTACATATATCTGTATCACTTTTTGTAACTTAAAAATTGTGAAGTTTCATTTTGAACCATTAATTATTTGAATGTATGTACATTACAGAAAATAAATAATTATATATGTGATAAAAGTGATCAAAGCAGGAAAGATATGCAAACCACTTATTTTGTGTTTCCAGCAAGTGGTGTATGAACAGGCTGAAGTGGTTAGGCGTCCATCTGCACGAGGAATGGAATCTGTTTATCGGGACAGTGCATATGAATCACGCAGACACTCACAGTTCTCTGGCATGTCCATGGATAACTTCCGTCTCCTTAGCGTTCTTGGAAGAGGACATTTTGGCAAGGTATAAATTTTTTTTTCAAATATTTCAGCTCCTATATCTGAGTAATACTTAGCATTAAGGTATAGAGTATACAAAGAGAGAGATGCATCGTGCAACATGGCCTATGGAAGATCTATTATGGCTATCTGGCTACCATTCCCCCGGGAGGAAAAGTTAAAGTGAAGGAACCACAGGAGGCTACAGGCTGCAGGCAAATAGGCTTTGGAGATTGCTGAACTGGAGCTGCCCAGAGAGGGCAACTCACGACCTCTCTCCACAGTGGCAGGTATCCGAGAGGGAAAGTGGTGCTGGAAAAAGTGCACTAAAACATGTATCTTAAGGTGAATAATCGAAATGTTGACCTTCTACTCACATATGGACAACACAATTTGTGAAAATATTCTCGTTCACTCATCTAAGCTTAGCAGCAGGAATCCTTGTGATTTCTTGCATGATGTTATCACTAAGCTTCTGTAGATTACACAGGGATTTCTGCTGCTGAGCTTAGGTGAATGAAAGAGAACATCTTCAACCTGTTATACTGCCTGTTTGGAAGCAGATGGTCAATATTTTCAGCATTTATCTAAGGTAAGGATTCCAGTGCGCCTTTGCCGGCACCACTTTTCAAGTGACTTGCCAATCTCTCGCGCAGTAGAGAGAGGCCATGAGAGGGGTTACCTTATAATTGAATGACCCTATATTATGTTTTAAGATAGAAAAATAAAATAAGACTTTTTATCCGCACACACACGCGCACACAGACACACATACACACACACACGTGCACACACACACGGTTTTATTACTCTAGCTTCACTAAATTAATCAGAATTTACTGGGACATGTTTAGGAGACTGTTTTCTCCATTTTAGATTAATAAAAAATTCCAGGTAGTGCAAATAAATATCAAATAATTTCATTGTTAATCCCAAATAAGATTTATAATATTTTCTGTTTGTGCTAGTCCTTTTTTTTTTTCTGTTAAGTATATGGTTTATTTATTATTCTGTTTCAGGTTATCTTGGCACAATATCGCAACACTGGCGAGTACTTTGCAATCAAGGCTTTGAAAAAGGGTGATATTATTGCAAGAGATGAAGTGGAATCACTTTTGTCTGAAAAACGCATCTTTGAAGTAGCTAATGCTATGCGTCATCCGTTCCTTGTCAATCTTTTTGCCTGCTTTCAAACAGAGGTAAACATTGTTTTATACTAACTAGAATTGTAATCTTAATGCATTTTTCTTCTTTATTTTATTTGTCCCAGGAAAAATGAATGAATCTCATTTTGATTTACGTAATATTTGGAATTGGAAATAAGTCCAGTTTTAAAATAACTTAATAATTTGGGTTGTATAATATTTGTATAAGTTAGTAACAGTGATGTGCAATTTAAATTTAAGAGAGAGTTTGAACGGGAGTTGTACATATTGAGGAGATAACATAATATTTGGAGGGTGTTTTTGTTTTTTTTTTGTTTTTTTTTTTTTTGTACACTACTTTCAAATTTAATTTAAAAAAACTAGTGTATATGAGAATAGCGTACAAAACAAATGACTAAAATATTACATCAGATTTAAAGTTTTGTGAATGCATATTTGTTGAATTTTAACAATGGCTGCATATAAGTGTATAGATAAGGTCAGTAATGTAACTTGTTTGATATATATGCTTTGAGCATAAATTGTATTGTTTCTCTTACAGGCTCATGTCTGCTTTGTTATGGAATATGCTGCAGGAGGAGATCTTATGATGCATATTCATGCAGACGTTTTCACGGAGCCACGTGCTGTGTTCTATGCAGCTTGTGTTGTTTTAGGTCTTCAATATCTTCACGAGAGCAAAATAATTTACAGGTAAATATTTAAGAAATGTAAACAAAAATTATTTTTGCCAGAAAAATATAAACGCTTTCATGCTGCATCATATTCGAAAGTATTTGCATTTCTCACACTCATTTGCAGGGAATTGCTTGTTCTTAGATACCACAAATTATAAACTAAATATGTTTTCATTAGAATGGGGTGGTCCCATTGTGGCTGTAGTAGGTTGCATGAGCAATAAGAACTTTTTTCTTCTTCTCTTAGGTTGTAGTATGAGCAAAGGCTAAATATTTTCCAATTACTTTCTTTATTTTATGAAAAGAAATTGAAGAATATTAAACACTTCTTTTATTTATGTGCACTACAGTGTACACTATATTTATACATTTATTCTATTTTGTGCCAGAGTGATTCCTGATTACTACACTTTTCCCTTACCTAACACCAAACTCATGGCTGGGCAGCTAACAAAATGAGTGAAATTTTCTCTCCTACATTGCTGAGTCACTGTCTCCATTGCGATTTGTGAACAATTGTTGCTTTTTTTCTCCTGTTTATAGAACAAATAATAAACTCCTTTAGAAATTCTATTTGCACAATGAGGTTGGCATGCCTGGATTAATTTCTTTTTAGTACTTTCCTCCTTAATTTATTTCAATTTCTAACCTAACAAATTAATGAACATTAAATAATATCATCATTGATGGGCAAGAAAATATGATGAACCACATTAATTAATAAAAACTTGTAGTAATCTTGGCTATTAGCATATATCATTTAGCAAGTTATGTAACTGCTTCAACTGCCTCTTGCTCCTTAAATGTTAATCCTTTATATCAGTACAATTGTTTTTCATGGAACTTCAAATTTAAGGGATAATTCCCTTTTGTTTAACTACTCTATTTTTCTGAATACAAGGCAATGTTTTTTTCCAAAATAATAGTGTTGAGAACTGGGGCTCATCTTGTATTCACACTATATGTTTTCGAATAGCATGTAGGGAAAGAGCAGTTTCAGCAGTGGCATAACCTGGGGAAAGTTGTAAAGACTAAAGATTTCTGTTAAGGTCATGACATATATGGCAGTTCTTGTACATGTTATTCAATGCATTAAGTTAGCTGTTAACAGAGCAAGGATTGTAAGCATTCTCATTGGAAAAATGATTTCCCTCCAAGACTAATAGAGGATGTCCTTCCATATCAATGTTTGGCACTATGTTGAATTGTGAAACAGAAAGAGAAAGAAATTAGTGCTTATTTCACAGCAGACATACCAGGTATGTTTCAGTTCTCCCCCTCTCCCTTCCATCCTTTACATGAAGTTATGCACAAATTTGAATAACTTAAAACTTTTTACCTCCATGTACTATATTAAGTATGTCTAAATAGAACATTTTATCCTTCATTGTCTTACAATGCACTGTCATTCCACTGCCACCTCCTATTGCACACAATGCAGTTCTGTTCTCTGCTCTCTCACATATTACAAGAATTCCCGTGCAAATTCAAATTAGGAAAAACTGTTTACAACAAATTGTTATGTTAGGTAAAAAGGGGGAAGGTATACATTGATCTGGAGAAGGCGTTTGATACCATAAATAATTGTGGGTAAAATTAAAAGCAAAGGGGAAGTCATACATTTATAGAAATAATAAAGCTAATGAGAATGAGTTCTGTATAAAACTGCCAAACAATAAGGTAATTGAATGTTTAGAGTAAAGCAGGGGTGAGATAGGGTTGTAAACTTAGTCCAGTGCTATTTAATCTTTATAATGACAACATTCTAGAGGAGATCCAGATGTATAATGTACACTTACAGTTATCAGTAATAAAGAAATGCCAAGGTTACTGTTTACAGATGACTTTGTAGTTGGGCCCATGTGTGGAGGATTGAGGAAGGCAATCAAAGCAGTAAATAATTTTTGTGGAAAATGGAGATTAAAGTAAACAAAAAGAAAATCAAGATCAGGTTTTTTTAAAAAAGGGTACAATTAAATAAGGATGAGAAATGGCAGATTAATGGAAGAGAATAGAGATTGTAAGGAGATTAGATTACCTGGGGATTAAATTGGCAATGAGTATTATAAGCTCAAGTATAAGAAAACTCCAGACATATATGTTAAATGGCTTAAAAAATTGTATACAGCCATAGTGGAAAACAAAATGCTATATGGGACAGAGGCTTGAAGATAGCTGAATAAAATTAATAGATATTTTTGAAAACATGTATTAGGTCCACCAATAGCATCACCAAAGGGGCAGCTCAGTTAGAATAGGGAAGTCATTCCACCAGGTCAAAACTATCACAGGAGCTATGAAATATCTATCCAGAATTTCTAACTTAGATGATAGGGATATTATCAAAGAATACTTTAGCATTCAGGAGAAAAGTAAATGGGAAGAGTCATGGTCAGTAAAACTTTAGGGATTTATGGAGAAAATAGGTATGGAAAATTCATGATTCAATACAGAATATAACAAATGAGGCTTATGGACAGTAGTAGAATCTAGGCTGTAGGATCGCCTATGGTGCCATGGCAGTAAAAGCAGGCATTAAACCCTATTAAAAAAAAGGGGGGGTTGGAAGATATTGATAGACCAGATATATTTAGAAATATCCTTGAGGATATATAGAGGAATAAAAGCAGTCAGGGAGAGGGAAACATACATAGAGAATGCAACATTCTAGGGCAAGGATAGGTGTAAAAAACTTGAATACTCTCTTGTACATTAATATTGTAATCAAACAAAAATATTGGGAGATCAAATTTGGCAACTAAATTGGGAAAAACTGGATGGGGAAATAGTAATCAGGAGAGGAAAAAAAGAGAAAAATATAACTTTGGCTAAGGTCAGAGAGAAATGGATAAGAAGATGGAAGCAGTAAGAAGTTTAAAAATAAGAGAAAGGAGGAAAGATAGTTGCATGATGTAGGCCAAATACAATAGATATATATAACCCTCGTGTTAAGATGTATGGTGAACTAACAGAAAAATAAAAAAAAATCTGATGTGTTCCATTCACATGACTTTCTCTACATCTCTGCAACAAATTACTGTTAAAAAGCTAATGCTTTTATTTATTTAATGCTAATCCAGAAAAAATTCGCAGAAATATTCTTATTACTTGCTTCCTTGTAAGTAGAATTGAAATAAGGGAGTAGCATAAGTTAAAGCAATAGTCAAAAGCTGGTTGCTATGTTGCTGAAGTTCCTTTGTTTGTGCAGACAGGAGTTGACAAATTCCTGTATGAGAAAAGCATAAATTTTTTAAAGCTGAAACAAAAAACGAGGAATATTTCAAAAATGATCAACTCCACGAAAAAAATGTATATAATATAAATTGTGTGTTTTAATGTGCCCTACATTTTTTGTGTGAATAAGTTTTTGTCTATCTCTTACGGTTTAGCAGTTATGCAAAATTCCATAATATTCATCCAGAATAAAGTAGTCTTAAGAGGCTATTCCCGGAAAATTCAAGATATACATATTATTTGTCAGGTAAACATCTTTAATGTACAATATTTTAATCAAAATCGTTAGAGCCATTTTTGTGAAAAAAAAAAAATTTCAAAAAATGTTCCACTTAAAGGGTAGTTGAGGTGGGGGGATTTTCTTGAAAATCTTTGTGTCACATCCTTGCAAGATACCAAACTTAAATACCAAGTTTGGTTGTTAACAGTCTTTTTGTTTTTGAATATGCTGTCCCCCCTCCCACACACACATACACATGGCCCTTTTTCCAGAAATGCTTGTTTTGGATTCAAGGGAACCCAAAACATGTATTTCCATTGAAATCTCAGTATCAAATTTTTTGGTACATTACAATACCTTCTCTGTACACTATATACATAGTACATGTATAGAAAGTAATAAGCAAAGTATAAGAAAACTGTAAGAATATATGCACAGTATTATGGTTAACAAAGACTTACCGTATTTATCCGAATATAAGGTGACCTCAATGCAAGATGGCCCCCATTTTTCAGAACATAATTTTGGAATTTAGCATATTATTTACATAAAATGAAGATATAACTTAATTATTAAATTACATTTAAAGTTTTGCAATATATTTTGACAAACTAAGGGACCCAAGTTGATTAAATCTCTACACATACAATGTACATAGTGTACGTAGAAGATATTGTATTTCACCCAAAATTTCAATACTGAGATTTCACTGGAAATAGGCGTTTTAGGGTCCCCTGTATCCAAAAAAAAAAAAATTCTGTATGTGCGTCTGTGTGTCTGTGAACACAATAACTTAAAAACGAAAAAAGTGTGTAAAATACCATATAAGTTTAGTATCTTCCAAGGATGCACACAAAGATTTTAGGGAAAATCACTGCACCCCAAACTACCCTTTACATGGAAAAATTGTTGAATATTTTGACTTTCTCAAAAATGGCTCAATTTTTATTTTAATAGTGTATATTAAATATATTTATATGGCAAATAAAACATTTATCTTGAATTTTCTGGGAATAGCTTCTGAAGACCTGTTTATTCTGAATGAATTTTGCTTGATTTTGCATAACCAGTAAACGGTAAGAGATAGACAAAAACTTACTACACAAAAAATGTATACCTCATTAAACACACAATTTATGTCATATAACTTTTTCGTAGAGCTGACCATTTTTGAGATATTGCTTGCTTTTTATTTTTTCAGTTTTAAAATACTTAAAACTTTTCACATACAGGGATTTGTGAACTTCTGGGAATGCATAGAAACAGATTTCATCCAATGTCATTTTAGCCTTATTTTCCCGTTTTCCTTTCTGCTTATAAGCAAACATTTCTGCTAATGTTTATTTGATTAGCATGAAGTAGATAGAAGCTTAAGCTTTTTAACAATAATTTGTTACAGAGATGTAGAGAAAGTCACATGAATGGAACATATCAGATTTTTTTTATTTAATTTGAATTTGTGTTGGGCAGAAGAGTGGGGGAGAGAACAGAAATGTTATACCAATATGGGTGTGATCAAAGAAGGTGGCAGTGGCAACAGTGCAACTGAAACAATTATCATTAATAAGATTTTCTATTCAGACATATCTAATAAAACACTCCTTTGTAAAAAGTTTTACCAAGATTTTAATTTGAATTTGCATGGAAATTTGCATTTTGAGCATCAAAGAGATGGAGAGAGGAGTACAGAAATGCACAATATGTGTTGATGGTAGAATGTATTGGCAGCAGCAGCAGCAGTGTAGATGTAAGAACGATTATGGATATCACAATATCCATTTAGACAATATACTTAATACAACACATCCTAAAAATTTTAAGCTAATTTGAATTTGTGCAGAAATTAACATTGTGAGCAGAAGAGAGACGGAAAAGGAAGATAAGAAATGTACCAGTATGTCTGTGCTTAGTGGTGACGCTCCAACTTAGTGTAATGATGATTATGGATGCAATTTTCTATTAAGACAGCATATTTAATATATCGTAAATATTTTACCTAATTTAAATTTGTGCGTAAATTAACATTTTGAGCAGCAGAGATCCGGAGATGTACAGAATGTGTGCAGTGATGAAGCATTACAGCAACAGTGGCAAAAGTATAGCTGAAACAACTATTACAGATGCAATTTTCTATTAAGACGAAAAACTTAATGTTATACATGGTAAAACATTTTACTTAATTCGAATTTGTGCATAAATTCACATTTTGAATAGGAGAGACCCAAAGGATAGTATGGAGATGTACGGAATGAGTGCAATTATATAGATTACATGATGGCGGCGGTGATGGCAGCATAGTGTAACGACAATTTTATGGCATTTGTACAGAACATCATAACTTCAAAACTGGTATTTTTGTACTAAGACAGTAGTTATATAAAAGAAACAATCCTCTATCATTTGCTGAAGCCCTAGAGATATTAGGACTTCACCAAATGATACAGGATTATTTCTGGAGAAATCAGGGCTTCATGAAACGATAGAGGATTATTTCTTTTATATCACTTACTGTCTTAGCACAAAAAGGCAATTATCACATACTGACCAAACGTCATAGAATTATGGGCTCCCAATGCAACATTAAGTGCAACCACCTATGTGAAAGGAAGATCTGTGAATTTTAGTCTCAGAAAGACATTTTTGTTCCAATGAAAATGCTCATTTTCACAGCCAATTTTTGGCATGAAATGAAACACACAAAATCTGCTGCATATGTGCAGAGCATTGGCAGTAATCTTTACAATTTCCCACAAGATTCGCCACTGCCATACCTGCAAAGTTTGAATCTTCCTTTTCCCCTGCATGGTATTTGGAAAAAATATTTGCAAAAGCAAGACGACCCCAATTCTGAACATTTATATTTTGGAAAAAAACCCAAAAAAAAAACAGTCCTGTATTCGGGTAAATACGGTATATAATCACTTACATCATGTTGGGTATATCATCTAAATTGAAAATCTTATCCAAGCTCCATTGCCGTCACCTATATATTGATATATTTCCGTTCTCCCTCTCAATCTCTCCCCGCGAATAATGTGAATTTCTGTACAATTTCACAAAAAAAAAAGGAAAGAATCTGATGTGTTCCATTCACATGACTTTCTCTATATCTCTGCAGCAAATTATTGTTAAATGACTTATGCTTCTATTTACTTCATGCTAATCGAGAAAAAATTAGCAGAAATAGTCTTATTACTTGCTTCTTTGTAAGCAAAATAAGGAAATACCATAGGTTAAAGTGATAGTCAAAAGCTGTTGCTATGTGACTGAAGTTCCTTTATTTGTATGGACAGGAGTTGACAAGATTTTTAAAGCTAAAACCAAAAAACAAGGTATATCTAAAAAACGATCAATTCCATGAAAAAAATGTTTATAACATAAATTGTGTGTTTTAACATGCTCTACATTTTTTGTGTAGTAAGCTTTTATCTATCTCTTATGGTTTAGCAGTCATGCAAAATTCCGTAAATTTCATCCAGAATAAAGTAAGCTTCAGAGGTTATTCCCAGAAACTTGAAGATATACATTTTATTTGTCAAGTAAATATCTTTAATGTACGATATTTCAATCAAAATCGTTAGAGCCATTTTTAAGAAAATCAACATTTTCGAATGTAAAAGGTAGTTTGGGGTGGGGAGATTTTTCTCAAAATCTTTGTGTCACATCCCTGGAAGACACTAAACTTAAATACCAAGTTTGGTATTTTGCCGACTTTTTGTTTTTGAGTTATCATGTTCACAGACACACGGACACTCTGACTCACAGACACACACACACACACACACACACAGACACTGACGCATGGATGTACACACACACACACACACAAACACTCACACATACAGACCTTTTTCTGAAAATGCTTTTTTTGGATACAGGGGACCCTAAAATATATATTTCCGGTGATATCTTGGTTTCAAATTTTTGGGTGGAGTGCAATTCCTTCTCTATACACTACGTACATAGTATGTATAGAGAAAGTAAAAAGAGAGAAAAGACTTAATCAGTTTAGATGAAAACATTTGTTCAAAATATGTGATTAAAAACTAAGTTATATTAATAAGGATAAAATAATAAATAAAACAATAAATTTTAAACGTGTTTAAATGTAAATTAAGCTCTTCTTATTAAAGAGATGATATGCTAAATTCCAAAATTAAGTTATGAAAAAAGGGGATCGTCTTGCATTTGAGGTTGTCTTGTATTCAGATAAATACACTAATTTATTTACAGTAAATCATGGCTGCTTTCTATCTATCTTTCCTATGTTTGTGCATTTTGTACTAATCTTCTCGGTATGGTTATGATATGCTTCTTAAAATGTAGACTTTGACAAATATAAGTTTGTAATTCCTCTCTTCCTCTTTACTTTGCAAAAGTTTTTATATTCCTTCGGTCTGTAAATTCATTTGATTTTTATCCCAAGTTATTAGCTACATATTTGTTTAGTTGTATGATATTGGCCTTTATTTTCTTTATTACAGATGCTCGAGTTATGGATATTGTTTATATTTTTATGTAACTATGGATCCTTACCCTGATTCTATAATTAAACAGACAAAATTAATCTTGTTATTCATATTATCTTTCTTCTTAACTTTTTTCACTTCTTTATTCATCGTGCTGATTTTATTGTAGTCTATTTATTTCTTCTTGTTTGTTGTCATCTATTTATTCTATTTATATATATTTTGTTGTAGTTCTATTTTTCATTATTAATTTCAACAATTACATCTTTGTTAAAAACATAAATATATAAACTTGTAATATTCTAATATATCTTCTTTGGGGGGCAATTAGTCTGATTAGTTACTCTTCGTTAATAGTAATTACTAACATTTCTTTTAAGGCATTTCTTAGAAAATGTAGATAAAATCTTTGCTCTTTTCTTATACTTGCTTGGGATTCCTCAGATGATATGGTTTCTAATTTTACCTTTTGTGGTTTAAATTATTATATATGTTTTAATTCTTTTCAGAACAATTCCAGTAGTTTGTATGTGAAATTTATCACAGTGAGACATGATATTGGTAATCTTTATAGTATTTTTGTAAAATTTACAAGAGTTTTGTCAATATGTAATGTTGAATATATTTACTGTATTTACTTGCAATGCCTCTTTTTTTAAATTTCAAGGCAAAAAATTGAGGTCGTTGGGGTAGAACTATGCGATAATTTAAAAAAAAAAAAAAAAAGAAGAAGTAATTTGTGATAAATCATATAGTAGGTACCCTAAAACTGAAACACAATTATTTTAAAAAAATAATTATTCACAGAAATGCAACAGTTAATGGAGTTTCACATTATTTCCATGAGTGCCATGTTCTGTTTATAACAGCCAAATTGGTATAATGACTTTGAGCTAACCGCTGCAATACCTAAACTTGAAGGAATAATAAATATGATGAATGAATGCTCATTAAGCTTATCATATGCTACATACCTAAATAAAAATAAAAATAGTGGAAAGGTAGAGTCAGACTGAAAAATTCAATGTCATAGCCAGGATTTGAACCATGGCTCTCCTGGTCTAGCACAGTTGAATTTTTCAGTCTGACTCTACCTTTCCAGCTACTTTCCTACACATAGTTGGTGTGGAAGAAACAATTAATTCACATACACATACCTATTTATTCTATACTACTTTCACCTAATGACATATCTAAGTCATCTGCATCATAATCAGCAGAATTAGCATCCCATGAGATATGGTCCTCAGAGCCAACTATTGCATTTTAAATGTCAGTCTTTTGAAGCTCTTTGTGATAGTTTTTTGCTTGATGAGACTCCACACACTTTTTATTCACCGAGACACTAATTAATTTGGGTTCTGCGCCAAACTGTCTTCCCACATACTTCACTCTGTTTTTCTCGTTTCACCATGCAACTTCTATTATTTCTTCCCATTGCACACTATGTATAATTGCTTAATGCTTTCAGGACAAGAAAAGACTGAATGGCTACAGAAAGTTTAAAACATTTTGAAATATGATAGTTGCTTATGTACATATGTGAAACATGTTTGTTCTAATGACTGAGTAAAGTCTGGCATACTGTGAGTCAAGTATCTGTACCAGAGAAATTTCAGAAATTCTAACAAACAAACCTTATGAAGATCAAGGGCTGTCCAAAAATGTTCACATAAATTGCAATTGAAACCACTAAATAGTTATCAACATTTCACTTTAATTTCTCCATATAGAGAACACACACCTTTTTAATGTTAGCAATGTTACATAGCAGCTGGCATCCAGCAAAGACACCATTCTGATGTTGATAGATAAAGGGGGAATGTCAAAAAAATTTTAAATTGAGATTGTTGCACCATCTATTGCTCATGTTGGTAAGCTTCCAGATACACAATTCAAACAGGCAATGAAAGCACATTCATTCTTGCACTAATTTTGTGTGTTGTTTAAGTGGTGTTAAAGTATTTTAATTACATTCTAAATAGTGAAAAATGGAAGCCTGTGATAAAAACAGTGTCTGTAATGGACATAGTGGATTCAAAAGTGAAAATGGCAGTAGGAAAAGAAAGAAATCTGGTAGAATGTATAGAATTAATTTGATCATATATGCTAGTGACTGCTCATGCTGTCTCACCTATTTGCATTACCTTCCCAACCATATTTTCTTCCTGGTTTACTTGATTGCTTCTCTCCTCTTCTAACATTCCTACTTCTATATTTTCTCTAATCATTTTTACACATGTTAAAATATTCTTATTTCTTAATATGCATATTAAAAACTGATGTCTTCTTTCATGATGTTCCTGTCACCTAGATGCTATGTATCTCTATGTTTTTTTCCTCCAGCAATGTTCTTCACTGTTCAGATGTTTTAAGGCCTTCTGAGTTTCAGATATCTCACTGTCATCATATGGTCAGATGTCATCTTCTTCATTTATTTTTGCTGTATTTCTTTTCTGACTTCCCTTATTCGTGCCACCTTGTTGTGATGCCAATTGTAGCAGTCCCTCATGAATGCATTTCCATAATTAGCTAATGGTAGGTTGCATGAGAAATGAAAGACTCTCTTCTTCTTCTTCTTCTTCTTCTTCTTCTTCTTCTTCTTCTTCTTCTTCTTCTTCTTCTTGTGTAATGGGTAAAAGCTACTTACTTTTTTAATTATTTTCTGTACTATTTTAGAAGGAGAAAATGTGTTAAAATGACACATACCTAGTCAGCAGGAAGTATTGCATTCCACCCAAAAATGTTATATCAAGGTATAACTAGAAATATATGTTTTGAGAAACAGTGAATCCAAAAAGAGCATTTTTAGAAAAAGGTTAGTTTCTATAATCCTGTCTGCCAAATAAAATGCATATTTTGAATTTCTGGAAGTAGAAATTTCTTTTGTAGAAATTTTGTATAACTGCTAAACTATAAGAAAAAGACCAAAACTTACAATACAGAAAATGTATGAGGCTATTTAAAAGCATGATTTATTTCAAATAACTTTTTTTTGTCAGAAATTTCTGTTTATTAGTTTGAATTTTTCAACATTTTTTGAAGTGGTCATCATTTTGTTGTTCTCGTGATGTCTTGGGATTAGTGCCTGTTTTAAAATACTTAACTTGTGTTTCATGTATCCTATTTGTGCCTACAATGTAATATGTAATGAAGCGTTCTTGTTAATGTGTTTCTTGATTAACCTTAAGCAGATAGAAAAATAAAATGTTTGTAACTATGGATTGCAAAAGAGATATAAAATTAATTCTACTGGAGGAGAAAATCATGTGAATGTAACATTGATTTTTTTTAAGAAGCAGCAACCAGGCATTGTCACAAGCAGTGAAAGGTATGCTAAATTAGATTTTACAAGAGGACAATTCCAATTCAGCCTTATTTTAAGCACAGTGAACAGCATTTGGAAATGTGTAATTCATTTCAAATAAAATTAATATGATGTTATTTCAGATATAAACTTTTTCAGTGAAACAAGGTTTAATTTATATTAAACATACAATCTGATTTATATTAAACACTATTTTGTTTCTTTGCAGAGATTTAAAGTTGGACAATTTACTTCTGGATACAGAAGGCTATGTTAAAATAGCAGACTTTGGCCTTTGTAAAGAAGGCATGGGATTTGGTGACAGAACAGGAACATTCTGTGGCACTCCAGAGTTTCTGGCACCAGAAGTCCTAACAGAAACCTCATATACACGTGCAGTGGACTGGTGGGGACTTGGAGTTCTTATCTTTGAGATGCTGGTTGGGGAGGTGAGGATCTATTTATAATTAATACAAAGCAAATTTTTCTCTGTACTTGTATACTGATGGTTGTAGTATTTGTAAAAAGTAAAATATTGTTGTTTAAAAATTTTAAACTGAATCATATTGTTTTGAGCAATTTTCTTACTGCAGAACCCTTATTATGAATTTTGCAAAATTTTCCTCCAGTAGTAATTTTATCTTATAAAAACAGAAGTCTTATGAGTAAGAGAAACAGAAGTCTTATGAGTAGTTGATGCTGGTACATCCTTCCCTTCAAATACAATTTGAAACGAGCCCTGCCCAAGTCAAAGAGATCGATGACGAGAAAAAAAACACCTACAAACCAACAGGTCCATATTACAAAGAAAAATATGCACTCAACCATATAACTGTGATCGGGCTACTAATTAGTGCCCATGGAACAATTCCAAAGCTCTTTGCCGACAACTGCAAATTGCTAGGCTAACACACGACAGATATTAGATCAATTAGTACAACTGCTTTGACGGGCTCAATAGATCTTTTAAGGAATCATGTTTATAGTCTTCATCAATGACATTCTTATTCAATAAGCATTCCATGTTCTTCCACTACTTTACTTGTAAATTTATAACTTGAATTTTGATACAGTATATTGTTTATTATGCTATTTTGTATTGCTATATTCAACCATTTATATGTGTTCTTGTTAAAGTTTGTATTTGTTAAGCTTTGTCCATGAGGCAACCTTACAATAAAGAAAGCTATGAAAATAAAATAAAATAACATAGATTTCATATCTAATGTTGCCTGCTGGCTACCTTCTTGTTTAACTTGAGTATTTGAATACAAGAGAACAAGAAATTAATGTCCTTACTTCAAAGTTATGTTATTTCAACCACAGTATACAGGAATGCCAAGTACAATCAGAATTAACAATAATGAGTGCAAGTGGGTTAACCCCTCATAAAAGATCCCAGTAGTCATGTGTCAGAGTTCCTAATGGGCCAAGCAGCAGCTCTTTTTTCCACATCTACACAGTTACAGCAATTCCAAGAATGTCTGCTGCTGAGACAGGATTGCATCGTTGTCCTGACTTATTTAGTATAACATTGAGTGGAGTCAAGTTAGCAGAAAAAAAGTAGTAAATATCAGACTAAGCTCAACACTATCATAACTGTAATGAGTTCAGAGGTGATTACACTTGATGACCATTTAAAGTGACCAATGCAGTCAAGTAAATGGATCAGTAAAACCTGAACTCCTTCAGGAGCATGTTACAATTCACATTACATTCACTGCCCAATATGAAGAATAACAATCTGAAGTGAATCTAAATTGGATTAAATGTAAGTGAAAAGCTTAGTCAACTTTGGATTCCTTTAATACCTCACTTAAACATAACAATTGTTCTGCATAACACAAGGATCACTTCAACTATTATTGAAATTCAAAGTGTTTGCGAAAACTGAACTAACTTGATAGTAAATGCTAAAGCAAGCAAGGCTAAATTTAATTACTAGACAATCTGAAAAGTCACACATGTGGGCCACTTTAGCTATTATGTGTGAAGTTAAACATGTTTATAAAGATTCACTTGTCTTTAATGTGCCCAGCTAAACTGAATTATTTTTACTGGATTTAGCAGACAGCTCAAGTCAAAGCAAAGCCTAACTTCAATTTGTAAAGCTTGTGTAACTTAAATGTCAATGTACCCACACAGTAAAATTAATCTGAATTATCTCTATACAGGAATGAGCATTATTATAAAGTACCCTGTTCATCTTGTAATGTGTGCACAACTCAAATGACATATTTTTTCCTATAGTTAGGTTTTGAAGTAAAAACATAAGCTTCTCAGTTCTGTAGCACTCCACTTGCCATGCAATAGTCAACATGTTTGCTTTATTGTAATGCTGTGCATCAAAACACACTGTTCCAAAATTACCACTTGCCTTCCTTCAGTAAGAGCCCCATGTTCAAGATATATGTCCTGCCAGAAAGAAAGCTTCAAACTTTGAGTTGTTCTGCTGCTGAAAATGTCTGTATCTAGAGGAGTTCTTTAGTTACCCATAGTTTCTGAATTCCTCCTTCCTTACCCATCTCATCATAAAATGCAACAGTGAGTTTGATAATTTAGCAATCTCCTTATCACCAACAGATTGTAACTGATCATTGTTAAAAGGGAGTATTTCATGTCCCAACAGCAAGAACTTGCATCAGTGATATAAAAAAGGCAAATATGGATAAAATACCATTAATTATACTGCATTACTTAATTAAAAACTGAGTCATATTGCATTTATATATCAGGATCAACCTCTTAGTTGTCCCAGAATTCAGCAGACAAAATTGAAGGAATTGCAGAGGGGGCGAGGATTTATCAGTATCAAATGAATGCAGATGGACAGTGTTTTATGATCAGGTTGAACTATGGGATAATCTTATAATAAGAACTGAAACTTTCCTGGCGACGTATTAATTCAAAATATTCTCGGTATCAAGCCAAGTTTTTACCTGGTTTCTCTATAGTTAAGCACCTAAATAAGTTATTATTGGAACCAGTTGAAAAATTCAATGCCACAGCCAGGATTTGAACACGGGTCTTCTGCTCTCTGTGTGGTTGTTCTAATCATTGAGCAGTGACAACTTGCCGGTATGCCATTCAATCTTCCAACTGATTATATGTGTTTTACCCGGTTCAATCAACCAGTATGTTTCACTTCAGAAACTACCTTAATGGCGACTTACCATCGTAAGCACTTAGAATCCGGGTTGTATTAACTATGTTATTGCCAACATACAGACTATTTTTATTATAATGGTAATGCTCCTCTCTTGTGTATATATTGAAAGGTACATAGGGTAACAATTAGTTATTATTGGAACCAGTGCCTCAGCTGGGATTTGAATATGGTTCTCCTGCTCTCCATGCAGTTGCTCTAACCATTGAGCTGATGTGTCGCCCTCCATGGTGTAATGGTTACCATGCTAACTTCATATATCCAAGGTCGCGGGTTCAAACCCGGCAGAGGACAATGGATTTTTTCAGGTGTAAAAATCCTTAGCAGGCTTCCTTCGGAAGGGAAGTAAAGCCGTGGATCCCGTGTCGTAAATTTACGGCACGTAAAAGAACCTCAAGCCTGATAAGAAGGCCTCTGAGCAAAATTAGTCGATCTTTCACACCCAGTATAGAATGATATGCTGAGAACCACAGCAGTTAAAGAGCGTCCATAAATAACACGCCATTTCATTTTTTTCATTGAGCTGCTGTGACAACTTGCCGGTTTGCCATTCAGTTTTCCATAAGTGTTACCATTAGCTTTGCCTTAAATAAGACGGATTTTAGCAAGCTCTCAAATGGCCAGGAATGAGCTGTTTTTAAAGGTTTACAACTAGCTTAAAGCAATTTGAATATAAACAATAATCCAAGAAAACCATAAATTAAAGTATAATATAATAAATTGTTGGTTAATTACTTATAAAGGCTAGTGAACCAATATTAAAGGTTACCTAATAATATGAAACATTTCAGCACTTGTATCCCAAAATGTAATAATGTTTAATTAGGCAAACTAATTCAGTCACCAATTTTTAAATACAAAGCATATAAATACATCAAAATCTTAATAATATTGAATTTACAATCTATCAACAATAAATATCCTTCTTTTCTTTCTTTTTAAGAAGATTTTTATTCATTGGAATAAATTGTAATTTTTATAAGGTGATTTTTTGGTTAGGTAGATTTAATTAAAAAATGCATTAGTCATAGGTTTTATTTACTATTCATTGAAAGCAATCAATGACACAGAACCTTCATTTTTTCAGTAATAACTATGGTTGCAAGAAACCAGTCTGCAAGTTAGAAGAATCAATATTTGAACTATAATCAATGATGTGCATACTTGTATGGCAAGGCTAATTTTATCAAAACATAAAAGTCGATAATTTTCAAAACACTATTGAGTTACTATTTTCATTTTCATTTTCCAAAATTTATGACAAGATATATAACACTTTCTCAGGTCTTTGTTTAATACTAATGAAAGTACAATAAGAAAGAAAGAAAAAAGGAAAGCTTCCTTAAAATTTGTAAGATTTCATTATTTTAAACAAATCTTTTTTTCTCTCTTTCTTGCCTTACATATAGATCCATGTTGTGAGAGAGTTTGCTAGTTACTTCCCTCTATGCATTTGTTAACTTATAGATGCTTCTAGAATTAATGTATACACACTTGTTTTTCAGTCTCCATTTCCTGGAGATGATGAGGAGGAAGTTTTTGATTCCATTGTTAATGATGAAGTGCGATATCCAAGATTCCTGTCATTAGAAGCAATTGCAATCATGAGAAGGGTATGTAATACATTTTGATGTCTAATTTGTGTTGTTTGTTATTAAAAATTATGAACTATGTGTAAGATGATGCAGACAGAGAATCTTGTTCCCCTCATTCCAATGCAGACAAGTTATAAACGGATAGGGGAAATCTAAGATATTGATCCAGCAGTTTGCAATAAAATCCAGTGCAATCATTAATTTTAAACATATTTTGTAAAAAAAAATGTAACATTCAATAGCAGTCATTGTAACTTTGAATAATCTCATGAAGACATCACGTTTGAACCTGTTTAGATGGCTAATGATCTACATATGTCATAACTTGAAACATTTAACCCATTGGTGTCTTATATTTTATATGCCTTTATGGCTCAGAGATCTCATATAATCCATCTGTGGCTGTGTGTGTTTGTGTAGGTGTAAAGTTAAAAGGTCATATAAAATCAACCAATTTCATTTATTTTCTGAAACCTTACCTGCTTGTAACTTACCAATTTTTATGGCGTAATATAGTTATTTTGTGTGGTACATCTCAAAATGGTTCTCTAAATGAAGGGCAACTGAATTTACATTGTCGTTTTGCTATTTTTGCCCTTATTAAGGCATACAACATTTTTTTTCTCATCCATTTTTCTTCTTTGTCCATGGATGGAATGTGCATTGGAAAAGGGATGCTTTCAGTATTTTAGTGTTATATTTTAAAGCAGTTGACAAGTGACATTGTTTTTAAAATTTGTATAGTTTAAGCAGTCAACTTGTGAAACACAATGAAACAATTGAATATGAAAATGTCCAGAAAAATATTTTTCTATAACATTTAGCTGTGTGTTGCATTGTAGGAGACAAACCCAATCTTAAAACTTTGTTTCATTTGCTTTTAGTATTCAGGTTACATCTTACCTTTCTTTCTCAATTTCTCTTTTGCTGTAGTCTCAGCAGCTTCATGTTTCATCAATGGGAAATAAACAAAACCATAACTTTTTTTATTTCTTACACAATATTCAAGCACAAAAACTCTTTAGCCCACCTGGGTAGTGTGGTGGTAGCATGTCTGCTTCACATTCAAAAGGTCGTGAGTTTGAATCTTGCTGAGGGTGTTACCCGGATAAGTTTTTTTTCGAGGTTTTCCCCTTATCCTGAGAAGACTAATGTCAAGTAACTTTAAGCTCCATGGACCCCGAGATCATTTGAGCATCATTTCACCAATTTCATTCATTGTCCGATATGACCAACCAGGTTAAAGGATGTTTCAAAAAAAAAAAAAAAACTCTTTCAATTGCAAAAATGAGAGGCAATAGATAAACAAACCCTGGATTCTGGCTCTGAAAAGAGTGAGAATGAAACCTGAGCAAAGAGCAGTCCTTCGCTTATCCAGAGACAGACCTCCTACCGGTGACAGCCGATAATCAACAATGTTCCACCCTCTAAATAGCATGTCCTCCTTCTGCATGCAGCTATATATGTATGTCGAAGGAAATCTGGAGCTGCTCTCATAATTTTGCCACCCTGAAGATGCTGGATGCAGATTTTGGCAAAATTTTGGTGAAGGAAACATCTGGACCATCCCAGCATAAAAAATAAAGCTAATAATACCAGCCATGAAAGCCTAAGCTACTTACATATATTAAATGATTACTTAATTAATGGATTTACTAATTTGCTTGCAATGTCTTATTTAGTCAAGAAGTGCTGCTACAGCTACTTTTTCAAAACTTATATGCACACTGTGTTGTCAAAGTGCATGTTCATGTTTACAATAGGATCATTCTTGTCTGAGCTAGAGCATTCATTTTATTTTAGACAGTACATTTGATCTCAAAGCACCAGCACCATTAGTTTTTTTTTTTTTTTAAATATGGAGATTTTTTGAATGCCACCAACATGTAAGCATTTGTGCTTCCATTCTTTAAACTACAAAATCACCCTCTTTGCTCTTACAAAGGTGAAAAATTAAAATTCAACCTACACAATTAAAAATCCTTCAAATTGAGAATTAAAAAAACTTGTGTCACAATCCTTTGATACACTACAGTTAACATTCATTTTTGCGAAGATGACGATTTAGAAATTGTTTATGATAAAGTCCATCACAGCATTGGCAGATTCCCTAGCTACAGCTTTAAATGAATATCTACTAATTGAACATATGTAGAGCCATTCATTGTGTAAAGGAAAGTTTGCGACTGAATTGCTCCCTCATTCCCTCACTGAGAGTCATGTGAATGCAGGTCGGTGGTGTGCTAGTTGTACTAAACACAGATCCTGACATTTGTGCTTCATTTGTGACAATGCTATTAGTAAGCGTACAAAAGAGATACATTTTTGTTATATTGACAGTGTTAAAAAACATCACCATTATTTATTGATTTCTATATTTATTACATCACAAACTTCCTTTTTTACTTTCTATACATGTACATATGAGAGTTGGTAGAGAGGATAATGCATTCCATCCAAAAATTTGATACAGAGATTTCACAGAAATACATGTTTTGAAGTCCTCTGAATCAAAAAAAAATTAGAAAAAGGTACGTGTGGCTGTGCGCACACATGCACACATAATTGCTTAAAAATGAAAAGTTGGTTTAATATCAAATTGATATTTAAGTTGGACATTTTCCAAGATTGCGACGCAAAGATTTTCGAGAAATTCCCCTCCCAAACTAGCCTTTATGTGGAATATTTTTTGAAAATATTGACTTTCTCAAATATTCCTTTAATTTTTTTTTATTAAAATATAATATGTTTAAGATATTTTTATGCTGAATAAAAGGTACGTTGCATTTTCTAGGAATAGCCTATGAAGTACTTAAAACGGAAACCAATAATTCAGTATATCTCGAAAATTGGAAAGTCCACCAAAAAAACCCTGATGTGTTCCATTCAGATGACTTTCTCTACATCTCTGTAACAAATTATTGTTAAAAAGTTCATTCCTCTACCTACTAAATGCTAATCGAGATAATTGTCTTATTGCTTGCTTTCTTGAAAGCAGAAGGTAAATAAGGGAATATATTAGGCTAAAATGATTGTCAAATCTTTTAAAAGCTGGTCGCCATGTGGATAAAATTTAATTCTTTGCATTGCCAGGAGTTGACAAATTCCTGTATGTGAAAGTTTTAGTATTTTAAAATTGAAACCAATAACAAGGAATATCTCAAAAATGGAACTCCACGATAAAAATGTATATCATATAAATTGCGTGTTTCAACAAGATCTACATATTTTGTGTAGTAAGTTTTTGTCTAAATGTAAATGGCGTGTTATTTATGGATGCTATTTAACTGCTGTGGTTCTCAGCATCCCATTCTAAATTGGGTGTAAAAGACTGCTTAATTTTCCTCAGAGGCCTCTCTATCAGGCTTGAGGTTCTTTTACGTGCCGTAAATCTATGACACAGACCAACGGTTTTTTTCCCTTCTGAAGGAAGCCATGCTAAGAATTTTTATGCCGAAAAAATCCATCATCCTCTGCTGGGTTTGAATCCGCGACTTTGGGTATATGAAGTCAGCATGGTAACCATTACACCATGGAGGGCGACAAAGTTTTTGTCTATCTCTTATAGCTTATAGCTATGCAAAATCCAGCAAATTCATCCAGAATAAAGAGGCCTTCAGAGGCTATTCCCAGAAAATTCAAGATATAAATTTTATTTGTTGTGTAAATATCGTTAATATACAGTATTTTAATCAAAATTGTTAGTACCATTATTGAAAAAATCAACATTTTCGAAATTTTTTTCATGTAAAGGGTATTTTGAGGTGGAGGGGATTTTTGTCGAAACGTGTCACATCCTTAAATACCAAATTTTGTATTTTACCAACTTTTCCTTTTTGAGTTACCATGTTCACAGATACACACACACACACATACATTTTTTTGGAATACACGGGACTCTAAAACATCTATTTCCAATGAAATCTTGGTATTCAATTTTTGGGTGGAATGCAATATCTTCTCTATACCTATGTACATAGTACGTTTAGAGTAAGTAGAAATTTATATGGCATAAATTGTGCGTTTTAATGAGATATACATTTTTTGTGTAGTAAGCTTTTGTCTAATATTTATGGTTTACCAGTTATGCAAAAGTTATACAGAATTCATCCAGAATGAAGAGATTTTCAGAGACTATACCCAGAAAATTCAAGATATAAATTTCATTTGCCATATCTGAAACATATGACATTTTAATAAAAAAAAATTTGAGCCATTTTTGAGAAAATCAAAATTTTCAAAAATATTCCATATAAAAGGTAGTTGATTTTTTTGAAAATCTGCATCTCACATCCTTGGAAGATAATGAACTTGAATACCAAGTGTGGTATTTAACCAACTTTTCTTTTTGAATTATGCTGTCCACACGCATGCGACACGTGCACCTGCATGCATGCACACACACACACACACACACACACACACACGCTGCCATGTATCTAAAAAAATTGATTCAGGGGGTCTCAAAACATGTATTCCTGCTGAAATCTGGATATCTAATTTTGGGAACAATACAATACCTTTTCTATTCACTTTGTACATTGTACATACATGCTAGAGAAAGTAATAAGCTTATGTAAGAAAAGCCTTGTAGAAATAGAGAAAGTCATATGAATGTAATATCATATATTTATTAATTCTCTGTCCCCTCTCTCCCTGCATACCAGTATGCCTGCCTATTAATTAATCCCAAATCTTCGTTTGAAGAAGTACATTTTATTTGTATAACTTGAAAGACTTTATTAATAAGGCCACATATTCTAGCTTCTACATTTTAAAGCAATATATTTACAGTTTAAAATACCAATTAAGATAACCTATGGAAGTGTGTGGACAAATTGCCCTCTGATTTGTACTGAAAGAGCCTCAAGTCACACACAAAAAAAAAAGCATAAACATAGAATAAATAATTGCACAACATAAATATTTAGTGTGCAATATTGTGTTATATTTTAGTTTTTCTATTTTTATATAAATTTAATGTGTAGCTATACCCTAATGATGATAGATTGTATTTGAAGTTTCAAACTATATAAAATGTAAAATAGATGAAGCTATTCTGCTACCCATAAACCCATATAATATTATGTCTGCTGGTGAGTACATATAATTGACAATTTGAGAGCTTTATAGGGCAGCATTTTATTATTGATTACAGTTACTAAGGAAAAACCCAGAACGACGTCTAGGATCTAGTGAACGTGATGCTGAAGATGTAAAGAAGCAGGCCTTTTTCAGAACCATTCAGTGGGACGAGCTTTTGCTCCGTCGTGTGAAACCTCCATTTGTTCCAGTTGTGGTAAGTTATCTAACAGTATAAGTTTTACTTTCCTTTTCTAGATTACTCCCTGCTGCTATCCTTCTGAAAGGAAAAAAGGAGATAAATGCAGAATATTGAGCCCATAATGGTGATGAGAGCTTTAGAGTCAATTAAACACTTAACAGAATCAAAATTAGAGGGAGAAGCAGATAGCATGATCTGAAACAAGAACAGGGTTAGCTAAGGAAGTTAAGTATTTAATCTAAAAAAACTATGTAGTATAGTAATTGTACAGTAAATATTTGAAGAACTAAAGATTTTTTAGAAAAAAGTAATTCTCAAAACTGGCATGCATTACTGTTATTAATATCATAAAGATTAATATCATAAAGAGTCAACATTTAATGGACACATTAACTTAATTAATGACATAAAATATATTAGGTATTTGAAATAACTTTTATTACAATTGAATACCATTAATTAAACTATTTTAACAGAATTAAGTGCAACATACAAATATTAAAACCAAAATATAAGTTGATTAATTGTTAATTCTCCTATTAATCTTTAGATTTTTAATTTTTTATTTGTGATTAAAGAAAGAAAGGCATAGGATTACCATAATTCCTTTTTTCTTATTCTTCTGCCTCTTTTTCTGCTTTTTAGAAAGCAGGTTTGGCCAGATTTTTCAGTAAATGACAAAACTGACATCTCTTTCACTTTTATACAGTAAGCAGAGGAAGTGTTGCATATAAAGATTATACACCAGAAATGTAGATTTTAGGTCCCCTAAATCCCCATTTCTACAAAAGGTGTGTGTGTTGTGTGTCTCAATTAACAGAGAATTAATCAATTTGTAGATAGAAAAATACGCTTTTGCAAATTTAAGTTTAAGTGTGTTGAGACTATATGAAAGTAACTAGTAGTAGGGTAGAGAAAGTCAATCAAAGTAACATATTAGGTCATTCAGTTATTTCTCCAAATATTTAGGAAATAGAATTAGATTTTAATACCAACATATAAAAATTTGACTTTTGTATCAGCCTCCTGAATTCATCTTATAGGACTACAATGAGTAGTTAAATCAGATTTCCAAATTTTTATCTGAATATAAATAAAGTATATAGCAAAACAAGCTCTGTAGGAATGGTTTGTGAAAGAGAGATAAAAATAAACTATATCAACTAAAGAAAGATATGTGAATGTATCGCTTCAGATTTTGTTGGCAAGTTCTCATATTTTGTTATTAATTTTAATACCAAGAGGATAGATGAAATATAAACCAAATTTTTCAATAATTGCTCAGACAGTGAGCAAACAGGTTTATGGCCTTGATGGGAGCAGTGGGGATGTCTGGAGGCATTCCTGTCACAGCAAGTTGATTTTCTTATCAGTAGCACAATTATAACAGTTTTTCGCCAAGGGAGTCATAAAGCTGTTCAAAATGTTGACAAGATCAGTCACAGTTTGGGGCTGAAAGTCTTGAAGATCCAAGTATATCAGGAGTAGAAACATTTTCCAATTGGTCAGGAAGTTTTGGCAAACAAACCCTACTATGGACAAAGAAAAGCACACAAAATAATGGTTGTCAGCTGGAAAGATGCTAACATTGATGGAAGGCTTCATGGAAAAAAAAAAAAAGAATAAATATTACTGCAACTAATAGCTCTAGTAAAATCTGCTTATCATAGGAAATAACATCAGCAACAACATCCAAAATCTCATGCAAGACCTATGTTAGTGTGTGAAAAGTTGGAAGATTTAATGGACAAGTATGAACCAGTACAAGCTTGTTCCCCTGCAGTATTGTTTTTCTGATGCTTATAGAGCCTCCTGCAGTATTGTTTTTCTGATGCTTACAGAGGCACTGGCAGGGCAGTGATTCTTTGATAGTAAAAGAATGAATGATTTATAGCACAATTGTCTGTGGATATTTCTTCTTCCCTGGGGGGGGGGGGGGCAGTTAGCAAAACAACAACAAAAACAGCTTTTCAAGAGGTAGAGTCAGACTGAAAAATTCAATGCCATAGCCGGGATTGGAGAATTTAGTGCCATACCAGCATGTTGCCATGGTAGCTCAGTGATGAGAGCAACTGGATGGAAACCAGGAGATCCATGATTCAAATCCCGGCTATGACATTGAATTTTTCAGTCTGACTCTACCTCTCCAACTTGGCTGGTATTAAAGAAACAATTAATTCACAAAAAACCTTTCATTGGTTGAATGAAGATTTAAAAAAAATTCAGGTTTGTTTATATTTGATCCTCTCTCGTACAGATCACAAGAGTGATGATAATAATAATAAGAGTGATGATGATAATAATAATAAGAGTGATAATAATAAGAGTGATAATAATAATAAGAGTGATAATAATAATAATAAGAGTGATGATGATAATAGTTGATGTACTTAAGTAAGATATTACCTGCTGGGGACCAATAAAGACCCAACAGGAGCCATAAAATTGTTGGAAGAGACAATGGTTTAGTCCAATGGTAAAATGGATTATACACTCAAGACTATATTTTAGTTTGTAAGCCCTAGGGGATGTGTATGCTACATAAAGGGAGGGTAAGCAGACTATGAATGTTCTAAAAATATTTTTTGGGATTCAGAGGTCTCAGAGCTCATTATTCTAGTTTAATTTCCACCTGCCTTGGATGAATGACAGTGAAAGTAGGGAATTATAGTCTTTCCAGCTGAAGAAAGGGTCTGCACTTATAAATGCACTTAGTATCATTTTGTGCTTGACATCTTGTGAATCCATGATCCACATATGTTTATTTTTAGAAGCAGAAACTGCCATCATTACCTCTAAATGTTATATTAACCAATGCAATCTTTCACTGTGTGAGCACTCTACTTGATAAGGAAAGTAAACATAATAATGTACTAATTCAAGAATCAATGAAGTAATGTTGTGAAAGCACCTTATCTATTTCAAGGGACTCATTGTTTAAGAAAAAGCTATCCAGTTTGAAGCATATCACTTTACACAAAGTTGTTCACTTTGCCTAAAATACTGTGCATTTATTCTGTTTCTTTTTCAACTTTATCACAGTTTCACCTCTTTTACTTCCTTGCATTGAAAACAGTATTCACGGACACCAAATGCTTCCAAGTTAATTTAACATCAAGGGTAACTTAATACTCAAACAGTTTAATATATGCAAAACTATAGTTTGTTACCATTTTAAGGGCTTTGACTGTTCTAACCTGCTATGCACATGGCCATGATTATAATATACTGATTAGCAGGACTGTTGCTTCATTCCAGTAAACAACAAAAGAATACTAATTGTTGCATGGTCATGATAACAAATCAAAGCTAATTATTTATTAAAATAATGTTTATTCAATATTATTATTTGAAGTACAAAAAGGGTTTTATACATCTAGTGCAGTAATAAACTATTTTTACTCATTTATTTCTAAGGTGAAGGCATGTGTGTGTTTATGCATTTATAACAAGTTACTTTCTTGAACTGGATTGATTGTGTGCTGCATAAAATTTACAATTCTGAGTTATCTGAAAACAAGGAGAATTATACTGAGGATGTAAATTGCTTTATATTTTCCTTTGTTGAAGGAAGGTAACAAACTGAGAAAAGCTATGGTTTTCAGAAATCCCTGTAACAATCTGTTCTGCAAGAATTCGTACATTAGTAACAAAATTGGTTGTGTCTTTGTTCTAGCATTCTGTGGAAGATGTAAGTAACTTTGATGAAGAATTCACATCAGAGAAACCACAGCTTACGCCGCCAAAGGACCCTCGTCCTCTCACTGACGATGAGCAGGGTCTTTTCAGAGACTTCACCTATATGGCAGACTGGTGCTGACATGCAGCATCAGCACTGTAAGCATCTTGAAAGAAGAGTGATATCACGTTGTGCCATGTGCAATATTAAATAGTTAGTTCAAGAAGAGCAAAAATAATTTTATGCAAATTAGGTATGGAAGACACTATACAGTATTTATGGAAGTAGCAAAGAAGGTGGAGGTACTGCATAAGAAGGGTAATGAAAATGAATACCAGAGATTTTTTTCCTGTGTAGTAGGCTGAGAATACAACATACACAGAAAATTGATCTCAGTTCTTAAACTGTAACTGTTGTAATGGTGTGTACTGAGATTTTTATATTTGAATCCCTATTTGGAAGTTGTTGCTTCCAAACTGTAACAAGAATAAGGTATTTATTTTGAAATTATATTGCCCTGCACTTTGAGCGGTAATGTGTAAGAGGAATTCTACTTATTTGTATAGTTCTTTTTGTAGATTTGTGCAAATTAATGTTGGGTGCATTGCATCAGAGAATTTCACTTTTAGAACTTGTATAGTAAAGAAAGCAAATGCTCACATTGCATCCTTAGGATGCAAGTATATGAAACTGAATGTCTTTTGTTATTTCCCAGATGATTACAGATGACTCTAATACTGCATAAGATACAGTATTAGTCAGTGTGATAATTTACTTACAGAAGATATTTATAGAAATAACTATTTTTTCTTATTCCTTTTTCTTTCACTGTCCTATGTTCCTCATGCTACAAAGTGCCCTGCATATGTGAATTACCTACTTGTTGGTTTGCTACATCCTTCTTATCCTTTTTTGGGGGGAAAGGTAGGAACTAACATACTTTTACTGCTCAATATCATATTTGGCTCTCTGGTTGAGTAGCCAAGGAAGTGATAACCACTTCTGAACATTTGTTCAGACAGCCTATCCTGAACACTGGGGAAGTTATTTTTGGAATCTGCTTTTTGCATTTTACCTCCCATCTTTATAAGAACCAAGATTATTGCACAACAAAAGCAGCACAGTCCATTGAAAAGAATTAACTTATTTTGAGTGCATTTGCAAGGTGATGAGATTCACACTTTCCCCCAAGCCAATTTCGGGGACATAATTGATAATGGAACATTTTGCTTTGAAGGGATTAACTTATTTTATTTATCCTTAAATACAACCATTAAAGGACACATCAAACATGTACTCACATTATATATTTGCAATGCTGCGCAGCAAGTAGCTCTTTGGTGGTGCAAATTGGCAGGTGATTGAAGAGCAAAATTTTATATGATTTGGATGGTTGATGGTTTATTGCATATTGCTCAACTTGTATGTTCACTGCCAGCAATAGGATAGTGAGAGGTATGCGTAAAAGGGAATTGGCATCTGTTGTATGGTACCCTATGACCAAATATTAACAGCTGACAGAGTAGAAACTTTGCCAACTTCTAAAAAAGGAGGATGAATAGCATACTCATGTTATATTAGCAACTATATGCTGAGGTTTGCATTCCAACTAAATTTCTATTGGTGTGGTGTACTGGAAAGATATTTCAGAAATACCTCATATGGTTATCTGGCACAATAGAAATTAATTTACCATGTGTTAGCCAGAATTCATATGGATTTGTGAACTAATTGCAAATTGCAAAAGTAAATGTCTGTTAACAGTCCTTTTAATGTAAAATAATTGTCACTTGTACTGAGTGCAGCAAATAAGTAAACTAATGCTTAAAAATAGACTTTAAACGGTATGAGCGCTTAACATCTATTCACCAAATAATTTAGTTCTTTTATTTTTTTTATTAATTCTTATTTATTATTTTGTTTTCACAACAAAATAACAATATATTAAAAAAGGAGTGGGCTCACTACTTTTGTCTAAATTAATGACTACAACATTTAATAAAAGTTAATGGAGATGGAGTAATGATGCTAAAAATATAACAAGCAGTGTAATACCCATACTTGCACTCATCATCCTATGCAATGAAATTTAGTGTGCTATCCCTTTCTTTATACAATGTTCCTCAGAAATAAGAAACAGTTTATTACCAAAGATTGAGAAACATTCATTGATGCTGTGTTATTATTTCAAATTGGCTGACAGGAAGGTCTGCATAATTTGATGTGTTCTCCTTATGATGGCTGTAATTTTTTATCAGTGACAAAACAAAATTGCAGTGATCATGTTTGCTTGCATATTGCTTAAAATTAATTACTGTAAAGCTATGCCAAAGCAAAGAAACTCCTGCAAGGAACTTCTCAAAATACTTTTAATTGTTGGATAAAAGAGAAGACTTTTTCTTTTGAAAGTGACATAGAAAGAAGTTAACTGGAGCTTGGACCCCAAGAACTTCTATTTTAAATTTGCTTCTGTTCACAGTTATTTTGTTTTGCTTATTATCTTATCAATTTGATGGTATTGCATTCCGAGAATAAAAACTAGGAGTAAAATGAAAACTAAAACAATGGGAATGGGTTTTGGATACACTGCATTATTGTGTCACATATTTTTCATTATTAATCAAAGAGCAGATGAGCTAATTATAAGATATCAGAAAGCACAATTTTTAGTTTTTTACCATAAGCGAAATTTAATGTAACTTTTCATTTTATAAAGCAATTCCAATCATTATGATCTCTTGCCAGAAAATGGCAATAGATGTTGCTTTTTTAATTTAAGGATGTTTGTAATGCTACAAAGATATTTGGTTAAGTCCTTCAACAAATTAAATTGTTTTTGATAACTTCTAACAAAACCCAGGCATCCATGCTTCAGTGCTATTAAACTATAATCCTTATTGTTTCATATTTAAATTTGGCTCATACATGAAAGCATTTGTAAACCCATAATGACTAAAACTGTTATCAGGATAGTGTTTTCTTTTGTAGTACAGAAATTAAAAGAAGTAATTTGCAGTCTTCAAACTCCGACCTCCACCCAATAATAGAAGAGGGAAATAGTGGTAGTCTGAGTAAATTAAATATACTTATTCAAATTATGTATGTTCTAACATACTCTTAATTTCAAATATTATACAAATTACTCTTAATTGCTTGACTTTAGTTAAAGTTGGTTTAATTAATTATGCAAAGTTATTACCTGCTTCCTCCAGGCACACAGAATATGTTGGGGGAAGAAAGAAAGAAACAATCAAACAAAAAAGAAACAACATTGAGAGGCTTTGTTCTGCATTACTTGTAACCAGATATGTTGATGAATTTTTCTTCTTTTACATTATAGTAGTTTATATGCAGTATTTCAAAAAATACCATTTACTATGCATGTTATTTATCTTCACAAAACAAAATATAATGATATACAAAATTAAAATCTTCAATTTATGGTAAGCAAAATTTAAAACAACTCTATTTTCAAACTGGCTGGTGAAGTGAATAATTATTTGCTTTGCTTACTAAAAATGTATCCCTTAAACCAGAAGTTTGTCATAGGCAGACAAACTGTGGATGTCTAAGCATGTCACACTATTTGATAATGTGATTAACACTTATGCTGAAACATAACACAGTGTTTACATGTAATTTCCAATGAAAAGTGAAAACTAAAAATATGTTCCATTGCCTATAGCTCTACCACACAGTCTGATAAAAACAGTTGTAAACAGCTGATAGTGCCATTTTTACATTTTTCTTTATTATTTTCTGAAAAACATTGACAACCTTAGATCACAAACAGTAATGATTATTAGCATCTTTCCTCACAAATCACTCTGCTAGAAGCAGAAGCACCTGAATAATTTCTAGAAATTTTGTATGATTATTTTGCTTGGACATTCCATCACTGCCTGTAAACATAGGAAGTATTCAATAACAGTGTTCATATACACCTGCAATACAAAGATGCAAGTTACTTCTGGTTATCTTAACAGCACAAAAGATCTTAATTGATTATTTTTCTGCCAGACGAAGTTCAATGGACTGCTGCATTTGTTGAGCATGAAGAATAATCAAAGTAAATCCTAATGTTGTAGAATGAATAAAATAGTTTTCTTTTCTTTCATCCTACATTAGAGAGTAATCTCTTTAGAGAAGGCAAGCCAAGGAAATAGCAGATTTTCCAAAATATATTCTCCATATTTTCATGACAATGGACTGGTACCATTTTATCAATGAAATAAGAAAATTTTGTACATATAACAAAATAAATATATGTAAAGGCATCTAAATGTATATACATATTTTATGTTACATTAAAACTTCTTAGAGTATTAGTATATGTGTACATATCTTCTATGTTAATTAAGCAATTAAGAGAGAAAGAAAGAAAAAATATGATTTTGTGTAGCTATAAAAATTAGTTTGAGCACCAAATTGTCATAACTAGATTATTTTTAACCATCAAACATCAATGGCTCAGTTCAAGTAAAATTAAAAGCAAAAGTTGTTTATAGGTAAAAAGGATTTCCACACAAAAGTTGAAAATTAATTCAAATTAAACACTCTACTGTAAAATACTTTACAATGTATCTGTGATAGCATTTGTAAATTAAAATAAACATTTTACAAAAAGATAAGTATGCCATTACTGTGAAGCAGAAAAATTTGCTTACTCACAGCATGGAAAAGTCTCTAATTTAAATGAAAATCTGCAGAATGCTGAGCTAAAGTGGAAAGAAGTGAAACTCTTTAGACCCTCCAGCAGCGTTATGTAATGTAACTTTATTTGAATGGAAATGTCACTGAACTTCAATTTTGGAGTACTGCCATAAATGTTGGAACTTTTCAAACCATAAAATATAGGAAATGACCACTGTTAATGGAATATTAACAAAAGTGTTAACAGATTATATAATTTACTTCAAAAAATTTATTTGCAGTTAACAATGAACATTATTATGTATGCATTAGTTAACAGTATTTTGTATATCATTTTATATGATTATTTGATACATTCAAAATGAAACATGGTTATATTAGAAAAAAAATTGTGAAGTGTTAAAAATTCAAAACAATAATGCTTACCTAGAAAGATGTTCTCAAATGTCAGGGTAAGGCAAAATTAAATGCTTATATGATTTTATAATAAAAAACATTATATTGATTGTGAATATTTATAACAAAAATATTGGATTTCTCCTGATTTATGCAATTGACAGCCAGATGCATTGTTGCATAGAACAAGCATTGAACTTGAACAAATACATTGTTGCATAGTATAACAGAGTAGGGTGAAAGAGGTGAATATTTTGCTTACTTATGTTGTTTCTGCTACCACACACTTTTTAACACTTGATTGTTCACTAGTAAGACTAAATTAAGGTCTAGGAACACACACAAAAACTGGCTTTGCCATGTGTCTGTGTGTGTTGCCCCATCAGCTACTGAAGGCAAAAAGAGGAGGGAATGGCTCTCCAAGCTGGTCTCCAAAAGCTTAAAGTGTGCAGGAGTGAGATATGTGAAACAATAGTGCACACAAATACAATATTTAGTGAGATATTAGATTAAAAAATATTGAAATACAAATTGTAAATAACTTATTCAGATGCATGATGAATAGTAAAACAAAGCATCTTTATTATCTAAGATATTTATTAGTAGTCAGTAGCTGTTAAACAACAAGAACCCTATAGTATGTTTATTTAGATATTTCAAATAGATGCTCAAAATGTGCAAAATATTAGAATCTATGCAAGCATTACATTTTTTTAGCCAATTTTGTTCTATTCTGGCTGGAGCTTGTGCATTCTGCCCGCTCTTAAAGTGTGCTCTAAATACGTGTGCAAAGATTATTGATAGCACAAATCTCATCATGGTACACCTTGCTCTTCAAATGTCCCAGAGGTAAAAATCTGACTCTTGCACTTACTGAGTTACTGCAGCAAGTGTTTGGATTTGGAATTCTGCTGTTAAGAAAATTATCCCTCTCTAAACCTTGGGGTTCAAGTGCACTGCATTCACTTTGCCATACACAAGCAGCCCATCTAGGTATTCCTAATAAGAATCAAACTGCAATTGCTCTGAATGCTCTGTTATTAACTGCTTACACATAAAACAACTGAAACACTGACTTGTGCAGGTGGTAAGATAGGTGGTTATTGTGTCAAGTTGCCTGATGTCTCTCACCATGTGCCAACACTGTGTGGTTGCCAAGCATTTCCCACAAATTTATTTCAGTTGGCATGCTAAAAACCAATCATGTAAACCAAATTTAGGCCTAAATAATTTGTTTTAGCAACAAATATAAAAGCCTAAATAATCCATCTTTTAATGCCCTACCTATGTTCATTTCAGTAGTAAAGTAAAGGAGTGTGGACATAGCAGCAGTCAAACCTGTTGATACATTTATACATTTTATTTTTTACTTAGGAAACAATTCTATATAAAGGAATCTGAAGAGGAATCAATGCTTCAGTTTAACAATACATTGTCACAGTCTCTGTACTCATACTCCTAACACCCTATGTAAGATTGGAACATGTTAAACAGTCAATGAATTTATGCACTGACATCATTTACTGTTTTCTGGTTCATCAAGTATATAAGGATTTGTTGTTTAATTTTTTATTTTTAAAAATCTCTACAAATAATAGTTTATATCTGGAGGGCGAGCAGGCCAATCAGTCATTCTGTTATCAAAAACACATAATAGGAAGCAAGTTCATACTAACAGTCCAATTTGAGTAAAACGGCTACACTGTTCTATAGTATATGCCATGATAGCTCACACAGTAAACAGCCAACAGCTTCACATAACATTATTCCCAGTCTACACCATGTCTGAATTGCAAATGCCTTTATTGTCCTTAAGTGTATGAGTTAGGCTACTACAGAGCCAAGTCCATTGGCGAGTTCTCCTACCGCATATACCACCGGTGTACTAAACTTGAGAGGGTTCAAAACAACTCTGAATAAACATGCAAAATAATCAGAATTTTTGTGTCACCATGCTGAATATGAAATAATCGCAAGTTTGTGCAGTTAAATTGTGCACGCACATCTATCTCACCGCAAGTTAAAATAATAACCATGCTCCCAACATTCTCCATTAGCTAGGCAAGGCCAGCAGTGGTGTGCGCACACATCTACTCCATCGCAAGTTGAAGCGATGCACATGCACTCCCAATTCTCTGCTAGAAAGCCAAGGGGAAAGAAGCTTAGTTGCCAGCCGTTAGCTGTCAAAATGCACTGCTAAATTTTGCAATTGGCAACCGTTTTTGTCTGTTTTGGTGTTGTTTTGCTTGTAAGTTTTTCAAAAATGACCAATGTAAGTGTTACTGAAGCTAGTGGTTCTTGTGATTGTGCAGTAGAGCATGTGTTAAAGACTGGATTTTGGAATTTTGTATTTTCCGAAAAACTTAAAATAAAAAGCAACGGTAGGCCCACTCTGAACCAACAGACCTGATTGCAAAATGTCAAGACAAAAAATGAGAGTATAACAGACATTTCTGCATTAGCAATAAATTATTCTAGGTACAAATGATTAACTGGTTGCCCCAAATTAAACAAACTATATTGTTGGCCATGTCTTCTTTTTAGTAACGACAAAAGCAGTACCACATGGTCTCAAGAAGGATTCGACAATAGTTTCTCTAACTGGTTCATTAAGTAAGCATGGGAAAAAAAAAAAAATCACATATTTTGTGTATTCACTCTTTGTAATTTTGGCAATACGCAAATAGATCTGCAGCTAAATGCTCAGAAATCATTACATATTTCAAAGCATAATGAAATGGTTAAAAGAACAGAGAAATATTGAATAGACTCATTGATGTTGTTTGCTACGTAGGGACACAGCAAGTCAGAAAGTTTCTTTAATAGAAGTAATTACATAGAAACATCGGATTTATGCAGTATGTATGATCAACTTTGAAATGGTCATTTAAAAAATTATACAGTTTTCCAGGGCACATCGTTAACCATTCAGAATGATTTAATTGAAGCTTAACTGCTTAACAAAAGAACTTGCATCCGCTAATTTTGTGGCTATTCTTCTAGACAAGTGTTCAGTCATAGTGAACAAATCCCAACTCTCTACCATTTTACGCTGTGTACAAATTGGGGGAAGTTAATGGGATTTACAGACGTCAGTGCAGACAGATCTGCTGAGGTTCTTTACAACCATGTACTTATATCAGTTAAAGAATTTAATATTTGTAAGAAATTTGTCGCTCAGACATATGATGGTGTGGCCGTAATGCCTGGCCAGTTAGGTAGTATGCAATCTAAAGTAAAAGTACCAGGCATTGTTTGTTCACTGTCACATTCTGAATTTGGTTCTGCAACAGTAGTGATAAGTGCAGAATTTTTCAAACTCTATCGGGGCTCTCTAATTTCTAAACTTTGCATTCTTTTGTGAATAAAAACTTCTGCCTGAAGTCTACAAATTAATTTGTCTAATTCTAACTGTACCAGCAACTACAACTTCTGTTGAATGGTCATTTTCCACTTTAAATCGACTGAAATCTCGCTGTAGGTCTACAATGGGCCGAGAAAGATTATCCTCTCTGTCAATGATGTCCATAGAAAAGCAATTACTTTGTACCCTTCGTAAGGATGTTCATGAAAATTTCACACAAGCTGTTATGAAACTATTTCTGAAGAAATCTGGTATGTTGGCACTAGCATCCCAGCAAACCGGCAAGTTTACTAAAATAAACAATAATTTACGAATACAGGTGTCCCTCGCATTATGCAAGTAATTGGTTCTCATTAATTATCGCGTAACACAAAAAATGCGTAAAGTGAATGTAATTATGATAAGAGCTATTTCAAGGTAATCATGAAAAAAAAAAATAGTTTTAAACAGATGCATATATTTATGTCATTTGTACAGTGTTAAAATCAGCATTTTTTAAATCGCTTTAAGCAAAAATGCGTAAAATGAGATCGCATATAACGAAGGGTGACTATATTATATAGACTACGAAAAACGATAAAAGGAGCCATATACCTAAATTACTGACACGAAACGCAACTGGACAAGTCATTCAAGCCTTACCTGCTACAAATCAATCACAATGGCTGTCGGTTACATTATTCAAGATAAACACAGCATATAGTTACAGTGTTCATGTATACCATGACAAAGTCTTTAACATAACAAGTACAATTAATTTGTTAAAACAGAGGTTAAGTACAGTGAGGTATTACCATCTGGTAATGGCAGAAGTGACTCAAATGTTTATTATAGTCACTTTCTTTAACATTTATTTGAATTGAATCCTGATATTAGTTAAGAAGTGAAATTAAAAACATCTGACTCACTCCTTGGTCACTAATTACAACAGCAAGCCTCACCTTGTAAGGAGCCTCCCTTTGAGACTTGTCTTGTGTTTTATTGCAACACTTCATTCAAAGCTTCTTAATCCAATCTTTACACTGTAGTGTTAAGTTGTGGTTCTTGCTTCCCCATGTCCTGTGAACACACTGAATAACTGCCTTTTACATAGTGTCCACAAAATGGCTGCAGATTTGCTGTATAGTGTTAGGGTAATTATATCATGTCATACTTTATTCACCATTTAGATCTTGTACAAAGATATGAGCTTCGTCAAAGCTTATAAAACTAAAAACTTACAAACTAAATTACATACCTAAAAGGCATTACATTAATTTTTATATAAGACAAATTTTAGGAAGCATGTCGAGAAATTGTATGTTAAATAATGTCTTCATAAGTTTTACGTAATCAACTCAGGGTTGTTACAATGCTAAACAAAGAAACTGTTGCACAAATTGCTTATTGCTACTTTTTGTTTCTCATGCAGGCATAAGAAAACTTTGGTTTCGAACCAAATTTGTATTTTATAACTCAGATGGTATCGCAGCTAATAATTTATTAATAGCTTTTATGTCATACATACTGGTACCAGCATAGTTCAGTGGATTCTTTCAAGATTCTTTTACGTCCTTGGTTCAATTCCTGGGTAGAGAGTGATGATTAGCTCAGGGAATGTTCTCAAGGTCTAAAATGATTTAAATTCCATGGTAAAAGTCATAGGTATCCTTGTTTCATCATACTCCTATCCTGATCCCACCATCAGAAGTAATGGATGCCATCTGCTGGTTACTTCCAGCAAATAAATGGATCCAGTCATCACTTAAAGGAAAGATTCCCCTGAACATACTTTATAAAAAATGCTCCTTGTATTACAGTTTTATTTTCCTTAATACAAATATTCAACCTGCCCTCAGCATTCAGGCAAGGATGATACTGTGGTAATGTTGCCATTTCTCTTCTGCAATATTTTAATTGGATGATTACAATTTTCCATGATCTTTGCAGTGAGAGATTTTATTTTTATCTACAAATCTTAATACTTTCAAAAATGTTCATTTGCTTTATTTGTTATGTGAGAATGTTTAATATTTTACTACACAAACACCTAGAACAAATTCTATTCCTTAAGAGTAAGTTACAAAATAATAATAGAAAAATTGTTGTCAAGGAGCATTTTATAAGCTTGGAAAAAAAAAAAAAAAAAAAAAGCATTTAAACATGTTATATCACATACTTATATTAGCATAGGCTAGCAGCCTAAGTTATCTCTTCAGGCTCTGCTCTTTTTTTTTTTTTTTTTTTTTTTTTTTCTTTTTCTTTTTCTTTTTCTTTCCCCTTCTTCTTTTTAAATACAGCAGAGAGTGCTTACAAGGATGAGGGAAAATAGACAAATTATTTTAATTTTAAATGTGGGATTATAAACATAGCCACTGTGGATTTACTTTTGTCTTAGAGGTGAAATTTAATGTGATTTCTAGAAAGAGTATTTTTCAGGCACGAAAATAAAACATTTAAAATGTTGACCAAAATAAAAAAAAATTCAACCTTATTTTCCTTAATTGAAATTCAGTTTTGCAGCATTTGTTTGAAATATCCTTCTAATGATTTAGTTCCAAGCTGCAAGTATCTCACCTTGGACTGAGAAGCTTGAATTTATAAATCCTACTTGCTGAATTTTGCACCAGTAGCCATAATCCTCCCCACAGGCTCCATTTCTATCACTGTAATCCTGAATGGTCTAAATAAAATTGACAGCTTCTATAGTTGTTGATATAATTGCTAAGTGTAAAGAGAAAATAATTAAATCAGCTGTAGGACCTGCATGAGAAATTCTTGCTGAAAGAGGTGAAGAATAAACTAAATGTATGCCCAACTCACCCAGCATTTTCAAGTGTTCACTATGTAACAATCCATTTCTAACAAGAATATTAAATCAATATTCTTGTGTGGATATTCTTTAGCATCCCAAAATAACATGCAGCCATTCCATAGACATCCAGCCTACGGAAAAACTTGAAGCTAATTAACCTTATGCTAAAGTAAAAGTCACCCATGCTGGAGGGTTAAGTAGAAATAACCAATGTACAGTGCGAGGAGTATTTTAATTTCTTTTTATAAATTATCACTTCAAAAGAACTTTTATTTTGAAAAGCTTGTATATGAGATAACAACTGCATTTCAGAGATATTGAATCCTTGTGGGTTTTGAACAGTAGAAATCTAAAATGGAAGTATTATTTATAATATTGTTCCATGAGGCATAATGGCATTCTTCTGCAGAATTTACCAATTTCTTGGTAACAAAATGACAGTTTAAAAATCAGAAGTGCAATCAATATACATTGTTTCAGAAGTTATATGCTACACCTGTAAAGAAGAATGAATGTGATGTTAAAGAATTTGAAGCAATAATGCTTAAAGAGAGATGTAAATAAACATTATGCATTCATATCACATTAGGATCATTTTATATTAGGACAGTTCTAAACAATCATTTTTCATGTGCATTCATTTATTTTATCACCTTTTCTTCTTTTTCTTCTTCTTCTTGAAGTAAGATTAAATTTGATCATATGCATTTAAGGAAAGTTAGGTTTGCTTGCAACTTTCAGGCTAAATAAATTCAAGAACTTTTTTTGTGTAGAGAGAAAGGTTGAATGATGGCATAATGACTGTTTGCATCGCTAATAAGTAATTGTATTTACATTTGTAGTGTTATTTGCAATGAAGATGTTATCATTGTCATCTTTGCAAAACTCTTGAGTGATAATGGCAGCTTTTGCTTTAAGATCTATAATTTTTTTTTGAAAATGCAAGTATAGAGATAATAAAGGTGTGTAACAAATGGAATGGCATACCTCTAATGAAAATAAATCATGTAATGACAATACATAACTCTGAAATTAACTTAAAAGGTGCTGTAATTTGCCTTTACAAGTAATTCCCATAAGCAGTCTGTATAAAGCCTTATTATGAATTTTGCTACTCCAGTGAATTTTAACTTTGTAGGGATTTCAAGTCTGCTTAATAAATATTGTCTTTTATTAATAAAAATGCTCAATGAAGTTTTGTGTTCTAAAGTATGTTATATCCAACCCCTTCCACCTTACAGCTAAACAATAATATCAGCAGTGACTTCACAGATGAAGGAAACAAGTGCTCCTTGCTGCTATTAGCAAATAACAATAAAACAAATGAAAAATTTAGGCTTAATTTGTACCTACAGATGTTCTATTGTTCTGATTAAGTGTAGGCTAAGGTTGAAAGTTCCAAGGCATTACATTTTCACTTTCTCTAATGTTTACCTGAGAAGGTAGAGGAAAAAAGAAACACACAAACAAAAGTACATACAGGGTGGAAGATGATTTTATAATCATCCTTGAAAAGGATGACTCTTTGTAGTGAATAGAACAAAACATCTAGTAATTTTGGTGGTTTTAAAGTAGTTTTTGATAAATTAAAAAAAAAAAAAAAAAGAAAAGAAAAAAAGGCAAGCATTGCTTAATATTAGCTCTATTTTAAATGAGGATTTTATGAAACCTAAATACTTGCTTTTTTCAAATATTTCATGGAGGAGATTGAAGATAAATATATAAAATTTAAAAGAATTATATTCCTACTATTATTATAAGCTTTCAAAATTTGTCTCAGTTGAATCTATTTCATTAGCCATGAGATTACACAATGTGATAACTGATAACACTGTAAGATCAAAGGAAACGCGTTTCAGCTGTTGTTTATTGTGATTATGGCTTGATTTTGAAACAGCAGATTATCAGTTACACTTTATTGATGATAAGTATCATTTGCAGTGAATTGTAATTTGACAACCACTCTAAAAAATCATAGAGAAAGATATCCAAATAGACAAACACCACATCATAGCACATTTGTTTTCATCTGTCAAAGAGTTCTAGATACAATAAGTGCATGATGGAGATTAGTCATTGTTGCACAAGAAAGAAAAAAAACAAAACCTTCTCGGTGGAAGAAAATTCTGGAGGCAATAGCACTGTACCTTGCACTATAGGCATATCTCATTGGACTAAGTCGCCCTCCGTGGTGTAATGGTTACCATGCTGACTTCATATACCCAAGGTCGCGGGTTCAAACCCGGCAGAGGACGATGGATTTTTTCGGGAGTAAAAATCCTTAGCATGGCTTCCTTCGGAAGGGAAGTAAAGCCGTTGGTCCCGTGTCGTAGATTTACGGCACGTAAAAGAACCTCAAGCCTGATAAAGAGACCTATGAGCAAAATTAAGCGGTCTTTCACGCCCAATTTAGAATGGGACCCTGAGAACCACAGCAGTTACAGAGCGTCCATAAATAATACGCCATTTAAATTTTTATTTTCTCATTGGACTAGTTTGGGAACTTTAAAAGAATTGCTATGCTTATATCTTCAGTATATCCAGTATCTAAAGCAGGCTATGCACCAAGGGTAGTATTTTTTTTTAATGCTTATTTTTTTCAACAAGGAGGGACTTTTCCCCTTCAAATTCCTGTAATGGATGAAGCATTGTTTAACAAAAATTGAGTTACTAATTACCATAATGCACACACTGTGCTTGTGACAATCCACACACAATAAGATAGATTGCTTTCAGCACAGTTTTTCTGTAAATGCTTGGGCAGGAATCACAGGAAATATTAATTGGTCCATGGATTGTTCCTTGGGTTTTGACTGGAGCCATTCAGTTTCTTCAAGAAACATTACCAGTTCTGCTTGATGTTATTCCAGGAGTAAAACATGACATTGTGGCTGTTATATGATGATGCACCTCTGCACATATGGCCACCTATGATAATACCAACATTGCCAGATCTAAATCCAAATGATATGGAAATTTGTACATTACAGAAGTGCCTTATGAGGAAAAGTTTTCAGAAAGAATACTTTGAGCAGCAGAAGAAATAAAAACAACCCAGACATACTTCGCAGAGTGCACCTGAATTGATTAAAATGTTGCAAAACATGTGTGTTGTTGCTTTATTGTCTACTCCTCAACAGACATTGACTAAGTCCTGGGGGATGTAAGTCTTCTATATGAGAAGGGTAAGCAAGAGGAAAAGTCTTTCTCTAATTATTCACCAAGTTTTATGATTCACAAAGAAAGTAACCATAATCTTGTAGCTGCTGTGTTTTGATATGTCTTTATAAATAAGCATTCATATTAATAATTTGCATAATTTTGTGAGTTCTTCCTCAGTTCCATATGCCATACAATTAGGTTATGTTGGAATTTGTGTAGTTTTCAGTTTATACGTATACCGGAAGTGTGTATTTGTCCATTGGCATATCAGCAGAAGCTAAAGAATCAAAAGTTAGCCTGTTGAATGTAGAGTGAACCAGTTGAATTGGCTGTTTTCAATATTGTGCAAAATAAAATATGTAAAATAAAAATTATTTATAAGTAACTGTCTCAAGAATGGAAAACTTTATGGGAATAATTTATTAAGGAAAAATACTCAAAACAATCTGGTCTTTAGTAATTTAAAAAGACGATCATAAGTCACCTATCCTGTATATTTTGAGATTCCATGAATCAAACAAAAATGTGATTTTTAGAAAAAGGTGTGTGCATGATGGAACATTGAAACAAAACAGATACAAAACTTGATATTTTAAGTTCAGAATCTCTAAAGGAGCAACACAAAGATTTTCAAGAAAATTTGCAACCAAACTAGCTTTTACATGAAAATTACTTGCTATTTCTGTTTTCTCAAAATGGGTATTATAATTTGGATTAAAAGATCATATGTTTAAGTTGTTCATGTGTCAAATAAAATGTCTGTCTTGAATTTTCTGCAAATAGCATTTGAACTCCTTATTTGGAATGTATTTTATATCATTGCTAAACTGTAATATTCTTGTGTTACATTCACATACTTTCTCTATTCACTATCAGAAATTTTTGTGCAACTTCTAAAACTGTCCATGGTGCTTGAGGAAAACTGAATTAATAATAATCAGATTGCTGGTCATAAATTGCATACTCTTTCCTTGTCATGATGAGAAACAATTGAATAGTGACAGCACCTTAAAAAGATTGCAGAAATTTTAGAAAGAAGGCTTTGCAGGTGATGCCTAGAAAAATGAAGATATGCAGTTTATTTATTAAATATATGGTATTCAATCAAAATCAATAGAGCCATTTTTAAGAAAATCAAAATGTTTGAAAGTTTTTCCAGGCAAAGGATGGTAGGAGCTTGGGAATTTTCTTGAAAATCTTAGTGTCACATCTATGGAAGAAACTAAACTTAAACACTGTGTTTATATTAATTCAACATTTCATTGTCAATTTATGATTCTCTCTCTCTCTCTCTCTCTCTCTCTCTCTCTCTCTCTCTCTCTCTCTCTCTCTCTCTCTCTCTCTCTCCCTCCCTCCCTCTCCCCTCTCTCATGTATGCATGCATGCAATCCTTCTTCATTTTCGATACAGAAACATCTTGCAAGTAATCAAATTACATTAAAATTGGTTTGGAACTACCTAAAACTCTTGGCTAAACTACTGGATGCTGTAATTGAAGGCAATGAAATAACAGATTTTAACCTTGCACAGAAAAGGACTCTTAGGTGCATATACTCAACCTGAGCTAGTTCCAGTAACCAAAGTCTGATGAGTAATGAAAGAGTGGATAAAACAAAACAAAAAGTCAGTGTCAGCATTGGATACATGTGACAGAGAAAACATGGATCTACAGCTTGCTGTGTTGCCACTGTAATCAATTGAGTTATCATGGCAACATAGCATTAAATTTTTCCCGGTAAACCATCAGATTTTCTCAAATTCTTTTTTAGATAATATACAATCAATTTACAATCTCACAAGTAACAGATTACTTCTATCAGGTCAATCAATGCTAATTAGTGCAGTGTCAAGGATCTGCAGCTCAAATCCTGTTTACATTGATATATATTTAGTCATTTACTTTTCCAATGTCAAGATATGATGAATAATTTGAGATCAACCTGTGATTTACCAAAACATGTGAATTAGTGGAATTTACTGTCATGTTGTCATTGTAGCTCAGTGGTTAGAGCAACCGGTTAAATCAGAGATCCGTGGTTCAAATTGCAGCTATGGCATTAAACATTTTTGAGTCTGATTCTACCTATGTATGTTTTTCTACAGGTATTTCTTCAATATGAAGTAAAGAACATTTTGTTGAAGAATGGGTTGAGAAAGTTATCTGAATTTAATGCATCACATTTTTATAAATGGTTACAACAGCCCTTTGAGAATGAAACACACTATTTTTAATTAACAGTATATTAAGTTTTATATTAAAGAGGTTCGGTTTCATCTCAACGGGTATGTTAAAACCCAGAATAGTTATCAATGAAATTCACAGGCTGAATTCTCCATTTTTACTTTTTCTAGCCCCATATGTACAATGTACATAGGGATAGAGAAGTATTGTATTCCACCCAAAAATTTGATACCGAGATTTCACCAAAAATACATGTTTTAGGATCCCCTGTATCCAAAAAAAGCATTTTGAGAAAAAGATTTGTGTGTGTGTGTGTGTGTGTGTCTGTCCATGTGTCTGTGAACACAATAACTAAAAAACAAAAAGTAGCTAAAATACCAAACTTGATATTAAGTTTAGTATCTTCCAGGGATGCAACACAAAGATTTTGAGAAAAATCCCCCCACCCCAAACTACTCTTTTTGGAACTTTTTTCGAAAATTTTGATTTTCATAAAAATGACTAACGATTTCGATTAAAATATCATATATTAAAAATATTTACCTAACAAATAAAATGTATATCTTGAATTTTCTGGGAATAGCTTCTGAAGACCTGTTTATTCTGAATGAATTTTGCTTAATTTGGCATAACTAGTAAACTGTAAGATATAGACAAAACTTACTATACAAAAAATTTAGGTCTTGTTAAAATACACAAGTTATATCATATACATTTTTCTCGTGGAGCTTACCGTTTTCGAGGTATTTATTGTTATTAGTTTCAGTTGTGAAGTACTTATACTTTTCTCAGACGGAAGTGTCCGTTTTTCTTTTGTTCTACTCCTGGCCAAGAAAAGACAGATAATTCAGCTGTTGCACATCATTTTTGGACTCAAAACCATAATTTTCACAGCGAGCCCAAGCTATTAAAATTAGTACAGAATCCAGTAGGATTAACGATTTGGGAAAAATCTATTAATTTTAAAAAACAAAAACAAGGTCATAAATTTTGACATTCCACAAACAAATGGACTCATCTCAAAATTCATCTATCCGGAAGAGAGACCTCTACAGGCTGCTACCACGAGTTCATCAGTGAATCTCCGTTGAAAATGGTGGCAAAAGCCACCGAAACATGTCCGAAGTAAGTTACCTTATTTCAAGAGTGAAGTTTGAGTGTAATCTATGTTTTTATTCCTATTTAATTCCTTTTTTTTATGTTTATTAACTTGGATTTTTAGAGCTACTATTTACACTAATTTTTAATATATGTTGTACTGCCATATTAATTACAAAGCTCAATTACTCGAGACAGGAAAATAGCTAAAGCAACAACTGATACATTACGGTGGAGTGTCATAACTGGTACCCATTCCTAAGTTATTTTTGGTTCAGCTATTTCTTTAATTGTGCTATTGACAGCCAAGTTAAGCAATATTAGTGATATGGGTAAACTGTGTGCAACTCCTTTATGTAGGTATATTTTGGTACTTTTATTCAGACTGGTTTAGATTTTCATACGTTGTCCTATATTAAACTGATAGTTTAATTGTTTTAGTTTAGATCTTTTAATTAATATCCTTTAACCTGGTAGGTCATTTTGGACAATGAATGAAATCAGTGAAATGATGCTCAAGTGAGCTCAGGCTCTATGGAGCTTAAAGTTACTTGACATTCAGGGAAAAACCCTGAAAAAACTTTATTCCGGCAACTCATCCTAACCGAGATACAAACTCAGGACCTTTTGAATGTGAAGCTGACTAGCTACCCCTCTCATAGAGGCAGGCTCTCAAAGATTGTTTGGTAGATCCATATAAAAGCAAATTATGTGTTTGTGTTCAATTTTATCATTAACCTTACTACCTAAGAATGCTACAGCAGTCGCTTTTTTTCTAATTTAACACTCCGAAGACATTCATTATTAATCAAAGAATTTATAGGGCACCAGTAAGAGATATGTAACCTTACTGTGTAGAAAAAGTTATAACAATTTGAAGATATTTGTCTAATACCGTTTTTGTAATTTTGCTAATTGCTGAAAATATAGTACATAATTGGTTTCCAGTTCCTAAATCCTTCATTCCCCATTTTTGAACAACAAAACATTTGGGGAATTTTCAAAGCTTTTGGACACATTTTTAGTTTCAGCTTCCATTAGCTAATAAGCAGAATGCTTTAGAGCTCCTCAGTTTCTTAAATATTTAAAAATATACAATCAAGGCCTGAAGTATCTGTTTTTATGGTCGAAATTGCAACATTTAGAATGAATAGTTCTACTTGAATTTGAATATCTTTTGTCTTGTGAATATGAAGCAGATGTGCTCTGAAAGTATCTAATCATTTGGAATATTAAATTTTTTTTTAAAGTGTTCAGAAATGTTATTCATAAGATTTTTTGTTTTGCTGTTTTAGCTATTCATTACGGTTCTCACTACTTTACATTTCTGGATAAAAAGTTCAAAAGAATGATACAAAGGAAAAACACTTCGTTATTTTTACTTAATATACCCTTCCCAAACTGATCCAATTAAACTCAAATAATAATAATACAAAATTAATATTTATTCCAATCAATCAAGAACATTTTTAAATGAATAATTGCAGTTAAATAAATTTAGTAAAGTGCCTGATTTAAAAGGGTTATTGTGATAGGATAAATAATGTAATTTTATTACTTTTACATTTTTTTATTTGGATTATATAATAAATTGTTATGAATTGCTTTTAATTTCATTGTTATGTAATATCAAATAAATATCTATTTATGAATGTACATGTATAACAAATTACTCAAATTAAATTAGAAATCCAGACTTTAAATGAAGAGTAATTTATTTCACTCACTACTCCTTCCTTGCTTTTATTGCTACATATTATTTACTATACACTTATTTAAATCAGTATTTATAAATTTCACTTCAATAGTTTTTATAGTATTTTATGAACCTTCAAATGTTGTTTATTAAATTTTCAGATGCAAAATAATAAAAACACAGACTTAATAAACATAATTGAAAAAATTAAGAATGAATATGTAACACAAATGTATTCTTTATTTCTTTGCATAGTATACAATAATATACCATAAAAGTTACTTGTGTGAAGAAAATTATGTTTCCTCATAGCAAGATGTTATATATTTATAGTAAGAATAGAAGACATGAGCCTACTTTACAGGGGCTACTTACTTGAACACCACAATTTTTTCTGGAGGTATGCACTTCAGAGGCTGTAAACTCTTCACCATTCAGGATCTTGATATGGTGAAGAAAGTAGAGAGTCAAGGTTTTTGTCATATTACAATCTGGAACTTTCCAGACAAATTAACTCCAACTATTTTTCAGATTTTTAAAGAAAGATAAATATAGCCTAGCATAAAAAAAAAGAAAATATAAATAAGCAAAGAATATTTTTTTTAAGTAAATTGTGTTAAAATTGCAATATATGATGAAATATGTAAAATGAAATTTCAGTACAACGTACATCCTTCAATTCATACTTCCTTTTTGTTTGCATGTGTCCAGGAGTAGAATATATAATTACATAAAAATCTGAGCTCTATTGAGTAAAGTATTGGTTCTGTCCAGCTTCAGATTGGGTGGTATGAACAACAGTGAGACACTGCTAGCAGAAAATGTGAGGTGCATCTTGTTAATTTTCTATGAATAATAAAAATTTCCCCTTCAAAGTGAGATATGCTTTCCATATCTCACATGTGTAAACAGCTCGACAATTTATTGTTGCATATGTGGAAAAGCTTATTGCAGTATTTTGATTCAGTTTCTACTGTCAAAACATTAAAGGAAACATTGCATTTTTATCACATTTTGCAATGTTTTATAAAACTATTTAATGAGATCGCAATTGTCAGAAAATTAGAAAAGGAATTCTTTTGCAATGGCCAGAATAAAATAATCAAGAAAAGTTCTTGGCTTAGATTATAATGAAAATCAGTTGTTTAAGAAAATGAGCAATATGAAAATCAGAATAAAAAGATATTTTAATCAACATTGTTAGAGCCACTTTTGAGAAAATCAAAATTTTCCATTAAATGGGTAGTTTGGAGTGAAGGGATTTTCTTGAAAATCTTCAAAGTGGAATATGTCAATTCCTCGCAATACAAAAAAATGGATTTAATCCACTTGGCAACCTCCTTTTCAAAGATTTGACTATTGCTTTAGCCTAGTGTATTCCCTATTTCCCTTCTAGTTACAAGAAAGCAAGTAATAAAACCATTCTGCTAATTTTATCTCGAAAAGCATGAAGTAGATAGAAGAACAATGTTTTTAACAATATATTTTACTTACTCTAGCATGTATGTACAATGTACCTAGTAGATAAAGAAGGTAGTGTATTCCACCTAAAAATTTGATACTGTGATTTCCCCAGTTATACTATATGTTTTACGGTCTTCGGAATTAAAAAAAGAAGCACTCAAAAACCAAAAGTTGGTTAAATACCAAACTTGGTATTTAAGTTCAGTAACTTTCAAGAATGCAACACAAAGATTTTCAGGAAAATTCCACACTCCATCCACAACAACCCTTTACATGAAACATTTTTGATTTTGAATAAAATACTATGTGTTTAAGACATTTTTATGACAAACAAAATGTACATCCTGAATTTGCTGGGAATAGTATCTCTGGGTAACTTTTGTATAACTGGTAAACTGTAAGAGATAGGCAAAAAATATAGTTCTTGTTAAAGCACACAATTTGTCAAATACATTTTTTGTTGTAGATTTAACTGCTTCCAAGATATTCCATATTATTGGTTTCAACTTTAAGCTAGATACTTTTCTCAAATGGGAGCACATCTTTCCTTTCGTCTCTTTTGTTTACTCCTGGCAAACAAAGAGAACTGAATTTCAATTGTTTCACATAGTGACTGACTTTTAAAGGATTTGACTGTCGTTTTAATCTGGTGTATTCCCTTATTTCGCTTCTGCTTACAAACACATATTAATTCTGATTATGTTTATCTCAATTAGCATGATGTAGTTAAGGATTAATCTTTTGTAAGAAAAAATAACACATTCACATTATATTACAAATATTTCTGCAGATATTGCAATTTTGTTCGTGAATAGAACCAAGCTATTTTGAATCAACACTTGTAAACAATGCCTTTCCTGGTAATGTTTTCGTCTACAGGAGGTTTTAATTTCTTGATTAAGATATGGGTATAATCCAAAGTTCAAATTACATAAATAATTTACTGTTGCCATAACGCTTTGGTTATTTGAAATGCAGCAGCATTTTCCAGAAATGTTATCCAATCAAATACTTGTATCCTTATGCAGTTACAGCAGACCAAAATGTTTTAGATACTGAACTCTGAGAGGTCCCTGTATCTTCTGCAATACCACACTGAAATCCTGGGTTTATTACCTGCCACAATAATATTCCAACTGCCTCTGCGGTGAGTGGTCAGCATTTTGGCTATCAGCCGAAGGTCCCAGGTTTGATTGCTGGCTGCGGCAGAGAATTTGTTTTAACTATAATTATTCTGTATTCCCCACTGTGTAAGTATGCATATGTGTAATTTTATAAAATTGTTAAAGCCAATGATTCCCTCAGAAAACACCCAGAAGTTGTTTCAAAAGTAAAGCCCTGATATGACTACAGAAGTTAAATAAAAAAATAATATAATTTTAATCTTTGCTCTACCTCTTCTTGCTCCTGGAAGAAAATGTGCAAGCCACTGTACATTTTTTGTTTTTTTATTCTATAAAGTTTGTCATAATTTAATTCACCAGAGGCCCTCCTGGTTTAATAAAGCTTCCTTTTGTGCATAGAAAACGCCGTAACTGGTACCAAATCTGCCAATAATTTATTGCAAGAACCTGCATCTCATGTGTTGAGTCATCTACTGAGGTGAGTTAACAAACCAGTAGATGTGTCTCATGAAAGTCATTCCAAAATCTGAGACATATCTCATTATGTAAGCAAGTGTGACATTGGTCACAATGAAGGTCACCTCCAGCTTGAGTCATTGAGTTTTAATTATATGAAAGTGAGACACATCTCACAAGTTTTAAGACATGTCTCACTTTTATTCATACTACCATGTTTCTTTTCAGCTACTCAATCAGCCACTTTGTATGTTTAGGACATGGAAATATATTTATAGCATTGGCCAAATACATAGTGAAACCCTGAAGTCACTAAAGTGTCCTAATATTTATCATTATCAATAATATTATTTCAATTCAATTATAATTTGTGATTTGCTGTTTAAATGTGAATGATTAATCTCTGCATTGCCCTTATAATGTGCCTCAACAATACTTAGTTTCATTTGCACTTTCTTGGCTAGTATTTCTACTTACACAATTTTTTTACAAACAATAATTCTTAATGGCCCACCTGGGTAGTGTGGTGGGAGCGTTTCTGCCTCACATTCAAAAGGTTGTGAGTTCGAATCTCACTTAGGGTGAGTTACCCGGATAAGATTTTTTTTTCGGGGTTTTCCCTTATCCTGAGAAGACGAATGTCTAGTAAATTTAAGCTCCATGGACCCCGAGATCATTTGAGCATCATTTCACCAATTTCATTCATCGTCTGATATAACCAAACTAGGTTAAAGAACGTTAAACTTCAAAAAAAAAAAAATCTTTATGTCCTTTAACTTGGTTCTTCATATTGGACAAATAAAATTGCTGTAATGATAATCAAATGATCTTAAAAGTACGGAGCTTAAAGTTACTCGACATTCATCTTCTCAAGATAAGGGAAAAACACCCCCCCCAAAAAAAAACCTTATTCAGGTAACTCACCTTAGAGATCAAACTGGTGACATCTTGAATGTGAGATAGACATACTACCCCCACACTCCAAGGTGGGCCAAATTATTTTTTAAGTCAGAAACTTATGAATTAAAATTTCCTTCTAGCTCATTATTACATGTGCACAAATATCAGTTTGTTATGGTGGACAACACTAATTATATAAATTTGAGATCTTCTTGCTTTTTTTAACATTTGATGACTAGAAAATCCTGCCATAATCTGCACGATCTCTTTTTTTATAGTAGGACTACGGCTTTCTCTAACTCAGTTAATAATAATGGAATAATTGAGTGCATACTGCCTATTTCTTGAGCTTACAATCTGCCATGTAAGTTTAGTTCAAGACCAAAACTCTAATATGTGATAATATAAGAGAATAGTTTAGTATTATTTCCCTATTAAAATATAAATGAAAATTCCTTAAATTCATAGCACTTGATAAAAGTGGAAAATCAGATAGAAATGAAATATAACATCAGATTTAGTTCCAGAGAGAGTCTGCAGCCACTATAAAAACATTTTTCTCTTTTACCCTCCTCATATGCAGAACTTACAAGCCAGCACCTGGGATTAGATCCTGTTGAGCAGAGCCTCTGTATCGGAGAGAAGCCAAGATGGATGATCATCCTGATGACTAGTATGAAAATGAGAAGGTGGTTTGCAATGATGGTGAAATGGTTGGCAAGAAAGATGATTATGGAGCATTTGATAGAATGGTCACCATAAATCCCATATGCAGTCCCCTGGGAGCAAACCTTGTGAGAGGCAAGTGGTCTAACAACTCAGCCACAAAAAAAATGCTTGTGGTCAAATTAAAATAAAATTCTAATTTCAATATACAAAGAGTGCAAACTATTGAATTCTGTTGATTTTCAAGATTTTTCATTTTATAATTTTCGTATATGATATATAAAAAATTATTTCACATGCATTTTCAGCAAATTGTTTTGTGTATTTCCTGAATTCTGACCAAATAGAGGAAACAATGTTCAGTCAAACATTATCACATTTTTACCCAACTTCCTCCATTCCTCATTAATATTGCATTTTTATGACTTCACAAACTTACTTCTAGAGGTTTAAATTGTCAGCATATAACAGTATATAATAACCAGCTGTAAAAGTGCAATTTTTTTCCCTGCAGGATTAAGTTTGACATAGGAGTTGGACAATAAAGCTACTTTTGTATGAGTTTTTTTATTTCTTGTGAAAATTAGAAAAAATTAAATTTATAAATACAATTAGGACTATCCAATTAATTACACCAGTAGCAATTTTATTGCTTTATCATTCATGAATTTGGCTATTCTTGTTATTTATACACATTGCTTTCTTGGCAAAATAATGTAACATGTTCCCATTTTATTTAATAATATAAAAATTGTTGTTACAAATGTGTCAATTATTTCCCACTTTTCCAACTAACGCAGATAAAATAATGTTGTGGCCTATTCATGAAACATCTGAAAAATGCAATTTCATTTGTTCTTTTTGCATGTTACAAAATATTATTTATTACACTGAGCGGAATTTCTCTGCCCACTTTTCAACAAACTATTCTTATACAAGTTTATTCTTCTATGTCAATTAAGATATTTACACAAATAAATAGTTTACATAGTTGAATCTTGTAAAAGTTGTTTGCCATTTGGTGATTCTGCACGAGCACAAAATAAATAAAAAATGAATATCAGTCACCCAGGCAGCTATTAACAGTGGTTAATCCTTAAAGTGACAGCAATAAAATTGCTTTCATTTGAAAGAGGAATACACCTATAAAAGCTATAAACACATTTCACTATGGAACACTGTGACACATTATTTTAGCAGCAATGCAGCCAGAAGCATGCTCACTGTCATGACACTCAAACAAAGAAATGTCATATGATTTTCCTGCAATGATTTATGACTTCAAAAAGGGCTTAATGGCATAGCAGTGTCCCCAGTCTTTTCGGCAGTCTTCACCATTTAGAGTTACCAATGAAATCTGATTTTGGGAGTTCCAAAGAGATTGGGAATCCCTAAAAGACAAACCTCTTGCACCAAGCGGTAATTCCAGAAACGGTTGCAATTGCACAGAAATTAATAAAGGAGTGTCCCATTTCACCCATGTTGACCTTCTGAGCAACCTAATATTAGACGTACAGCAATGAATGACATTCTTCGAACACCTGCAAGTCAACATGCCTTGTTTCTTGTGGGTGCTACATTCGTTAATTGAGGGTCAGAAAGTAGCTTATGTGGAATGGTGCATTTCATGCTGGAAAAATTTAACAATGGAAGAAGGACATCTACAGCATTGCCACAGGAGATAAATCCTGGATATCTCACTATGATCCAGAAACAAGCAGCAATCGGTGGAATGGTGCTTTCCAGATGATGCAAATGTGCAGGAAAGATGGTGAATCCTTCTCAAAAATCGGTCACTTAGTATGGATCACCCTGGATACCAAAAAAAGTTACTGAACAACTGTCTATCATCAGTCTTTGCAGCATTGAAAACAAAGCATTCATGATAGAAGACTGCTCACACTCTATGGCTGGCACACTTGATTTTAGGCTGTTCAAAACATCAGTTCTTTCTAAACCCCCTTATTTTCCTGATTTGGCTATAAGCGATTTTTTCCTAAAACAAAAGAAAAACTCCATGGTCCCCATTTTTCATCAATGAACACGAAGGCTTCAATATTCCAAAATATACATGTCCAGATAAATGTACTTTCAAATTAGTTTGAATGACCGTAAAAGTGTATTTGTCATAATGGAGAATACTTTGAAAACTTCTTCAAAGTTACAACTCAAATGAAAAATAATTTTTGGCTTCTGCTAGAAACTTTTAATGACCCTCATAGTAACTTACCACATGAAAAATGTTACATTGGCAATGCAAACAAACAGTAAAGAATATCATTAAAATAGTTTAAAGAAATTGAAATGTCATACCTTGCCAATGTTAACTGATGAGTAAATTTATAATTACGTACATTTTATAAGACACGTTAAGCAGTACTTTTACCCTTGAATGAAAAATAATAGTTTTTAAACAATAATCTTTAGTTCATACAAGAGCCTAAAAACTATATGCAGCATTATTTTCTCTACTACATATATCATGTGCCAGGAAACTCTCTCTGCACTGGGCGCAATGTCCAGAGAGTGTTTCCTGGTGCACTTTAGTAAGTAGGGGAAGCATTGAATTCTAAAAAACTTTGATACCAAGATTTCACAGAGATCCACTCTTGAGGACTCCCTGAACAAAAAATGTGACTGTGAACAGGATAACTTAAAAATGAAAGTTGGTTAAATAGGAAACTTGGCATTTATGTTCAGTATCTTCCTAAGGTGCAACACAAAGACTTGAAGAAAACATCCCCACCACAAACTACCTTTTACATAGAATATTGATTGAACATTTTTATATTCTCAAAAATGGCTAAAATGATTTTGATTAAAATACCAATTATGTAAGATATTTTTATTAAAAGTTAAATGTTATCTGGAATTTTCTGGGAATAGCCTCTGAAGTCATTCTATGTTTTTTGCATAATTAGTAAACCTTAACAGGGAGAAAATCTACACAAAAATTGTAGAGCTTGTTAAAGCAACGTATGTCAAACATTTTTTGTACGTATAAATTCACATTACCAGATATTCCTTGTTACTCATTTAAATTTTCCAATAATTACGCTTTTCTCAAATGGAAAATCATTATTAATTTTTTTCCCTAATTTTGCAAAGATAAAGAATTTCATTGACATCACATAGTGACCAGCTGTTAAAAGATTTTCCCTTATTCCTTTTCTATTCCAAGGAAATATGAAATAATATCACTTCTGCTAATATTTATCTCGATTAGCATGAAGAGGTCAGAAGAATAAGTTTTGTAAGAATACTTTTTTGCAGAGTAGTATCATATAAATGTAACGTAAATTTTTTAACTTTAATTTAAAAATGTGAAAGGGTTGCTGCACATGCTTAAAATTTATACTCAATTTAAAATGAAAATAATTATACAGTTAATAGTATTTCTGTTTTTAATATTCATTTTTAAACTATATTAGTGCACATCTATGAAAATTATGCTGTAATGAGCTCAAGATTTGAAATATTCATATAAAATTAAAACCCGAGTATGTAAAAGCATCATGAAAATCACACTTTTGTTTTAATGACAATGATACATGTAACATAAATGTGATCTACTGAGATCTGCATTGTTTTGCATTGTAAGTTTTGTTTGTTGTGTACAGTTAACTATTTGTACAAGAATGAAGAGGATTTCACAAGTTATCCACAAAAATTTTGGGATATACATGTATCATAAAAATAAAAAATTACAAAAATGTTTCCATGTAAAGGGAAGATACTGAACACCAAGTATGGCATTTAATACTTTTTTGCAAAACAGGCCCACATATTCTAAGGGTCTCAAAAAATGTATTTTTATTGAAATCTTGACAAATATGTAATAAAATACTTCCAATACTTACTATAGATAAGATATAAAGCATTAGATTTTTAAATAATAATAAATTGGAGACTTTAAATGTATTATTTATCAATACCATTGTATACTCTGTGATTCCATTTCTGGCTTGGCATGGAATTGTTTTGATCAGAATGATTTGTATGCTGACCATGTTCATACCTTGGATAGGCAAATTTCAGTTAACATCCTAGAATAACAGCTGCCAATTACACAAGCTGAAGTGGTTTCAGTTGTGATTGGTATATAATTGTGATTAGCAGCACAGATTCTGAGCACTGTCCACAAAATACTCCAGGACGATTAAATCAAAAGGCTCCTTGATTTAATTGTCCTGAGTAGCACTAACTACTTCACTTATAAGCTGGCTATATCACTGAACTATACAGAAGATTCAACAAAAACAAAGCGTACTACAAAATAAGAAGGAAGTTTGGGGAAGGAATTCTGCAAACCAGTTTAACTACAATATAACAAAATGTCAACAAAGCGTTTGAGAATCAGCCAGGAAAGAACACCTAAAATTGTATTGAACATGTGGCCAGAATAAAGTATTTTTGCAAGCTTCTTGGTTGTAATTTTACTGAGCAACTACTTCTTGATTTTATAAGGGTTCATGTTTGTTTCCGAGTTTCAAATTCCAAAATATACTGAAATCTTATAAATGTCCGACTCTTTCTGTAGCAAGAACAAAAACAGAAAATGCACATCTGAATCACATTTGAAACATTTAGTGCAATAATTTGGAATTGAAACCATGGACCTTTAACTTTCCATACTGACTCTCTTCTACAGAGCTATGGTTTCCATTACACTTCATGCACTGAAAGTCTGATGTGATTCACATGTATTCTCTGGTAAGGTTCCAAGCAGTCGACTGTGTATCATAACCTCAAATGCAACTCACTTTTGAGAGACTCTTATCACTATCAAGGAGAATGGAGTATGGTAGATAAGGCTTACCAATCTTTGATTATAGCTTAGGAATCAATTTCTTGTGCATTTTTCCCAAGCAAATCAGTACAATTCATTCCAAATATTCATTTCATTTATTTGTATATTTCAGGTATAAATTTCCATTTGTTGTTTCATATAAATGCATGTGATAATAGAATGAAAGCCCTAAATTTGAGCAGTAACAAAATAGTTTTGAATCATTACTACAGCGAAGTAGCAGTGATTGGTGCATTGTTCAAGCAAACAGGTTTTCCTCTGGGTTAAACAGCCTCTTGAAGGCAACAAGTTCTGCAATATACAGGCCGGGAATCAAACCCAGACTGGCTGGGCACTCCAATGCCCAGTTGGTAAGCAAATTAAACTGAAAGGCGATCTTTACTGTCAACAAGAAAAGTTTTGTTATCAGCTAAGGAGAAATAAATCGCGCTATTAAAAACAGATAAACAAATGTTAACTTCCTGAAAAAGAAAAGTTAAGTGACTTTACATCTTCATTTGAATACACTAGTTTTCTGCAACGAAGGTTTATACTGTGAGAGACTGAAAATGGACAGGTATTGCAAGCATTTTATTAGAAATATTAATAACACCAGTATTAAGATCATACAGTAAAATATTATATTTAATGTGTAAACCAACAGCACTAAAAATACAGAGAGAAAATTTTAAGTGGATGCAAAAAAGAACAGTTTTATTTAACCTTGTATTAAGTGCACTGAGTAGATACAGAGCATGATAAACAGTTGAAACCAGGAGATAGTCCTAAAAGTTCAGCATCTTAACATTGCCATAATCAAAAAAGAGCTGCAATATGAGCTTTTATTCCCAAGTGAATCAAATCATTTTGTACAATATCTAAATATGAAAAGTTTATACACATTTGCTGCCACCAATAGACTCTGTGTCTACTCTGGCAAAATTAGATCATACACAACGGCTTATTCACAATGTGTTATTTACATATAACAAAATCATTTTTGGAATGCCTTACTTAATGTAAGTCAATCATCCAAAGTTTCCATTTAACTTGGAATATCACCAGCTGGAAAGATGTGAAAACTTAAAAATTGATGAACACAAGGTAGTTTAAGTGTCACATGTTTCCCTATAGCTGTTAATGATTAAGGTAATGAAGTGATGAAAAAATGACATGAAATAACTGTGCTTAGTTAGTATTCCCTTTGGTCCTCATTTAGGTGCTGCTATTTCCTGAAATAATGCTGAAAAGGAATGGGATCTATAAATCATAATGGCAGCAGATATGAAAAGCTAAAAATTGGAATAATATATTTATATAATCTACATAATTCAATGCAAAAATTATTATCTTTTCAAAATACAAGGTAAATTTAACTATACAGTATTACAACAAAATTATTTTACAATTCCAACAACATATTTACTGAAAATGAAATAATCAAGGTAGTTAAAATACATCACGCTTGACCATACGATCTTACATCAAATCAGAATTAACAATTTGCAAATTAAATAGTTTGTACTGTAAATGAAGCCACACAAAGTTCATTAAAAAATCAGAAGTGTACTACAGAGTAGTAAAAATATGCTCCTGTTTTCAAAAAACAAAGTAACATTTCTGTAGGTTTATGGCTAATAAATGAAGCAGTTCTATTGCATTTTTTTCATTTCACCATCAAAGCTAATTAATGTAATAAGCATGTAATTCTTCTTTTCTAAAAACAATCTCTTTCAGATTTTCCTTGTTGAAAAAGTCAATTAACAATTAATAACATAATTTCCTATAATTAGGAAAAGAAAACATGTTACTCTCTGTTTAGTTATGCAGCCACAGCCATCTGAGCACACTTAAGCCCTAAATTTTAGAACAGTTAAATCACTGCATTTGGTCTATTCTTTCTGAACATATCTTGATCAATAAGTGCTGAAACTGCTCTGAATGATGACCTGCTAACATGAGAACTACCTAGTTTCACACCCTACTACAATTTCTGTTTAAAATTAGTGTACCTAATCAAGCACAACTGATGGCATACAGTAACATATGTAATCTTAATCTATGCACAACTATCATGCCATCATCAGCTGCAATCTATAATTAAGAAGCAAATTTATCAGATATTTAATGTACACAAGGTAAGAAAATTGCACTAAACTGTGCTAAATTACCAAGGTATGCCAAACTCTATTAGTGATTTCTGTTTACTGTGCCCTGATTTAAAAGATGCAATATTTGTCACAAGGTAACACTATATTTTAAATATATTTTGTATCAGCCTATTAAATTAGCTTTCTTTACTTTCAAATTTGCATTAAGGGAAAACATCCTCACAGAGCACTCCTAAAACTGGTAACGCTTTTCAAGAAAAACTAAAACTATCTCCCTAATTTCTCCTTTTCCCACACCCTGTACTCTTTTGTTGGGGGATGGGATTTAAATTGGTAAATGAAGATGACTGTCACTCTCATCCTGAACCATCATTATCTTGTGCGTCAAAAACTTCCCAACATAACCTCTCAAAGCACATTTACTTGATCCTAAGACTGTCACTAAAGAATGAGACATTGGTATCCTGCTGGACAGGCGAAGCTTCTTAGCACATTCCTATACAGCTTGTTTAAAATAAACAAGTATTTACTATTAAATGTTCTCAAAAGTTCAGTTCTGCTCCTGAAAGAGAAACACAAGGTGATAAATCTATGCTTGGAAAGTTAACTTGGTGGAGGTGGGGGTGGAGCTGCAAGAAGACTTGGAAGTCCAGCCAGAGCATTGATGTCTACGGCATTCTGCCCACCGTGACTTGGTGGAGGAGGGGGTTGCACTGGCTGTGGTGGGGGAACCCCAACAAAGCGCTGATGCCAAGGAAACATATTTGGTGGTGGCGGTGGAGGTGCAGCCCTAGCTGGAGGAGGCACAGGACCTGGGGCAACTGCTGGAGGTGGCTGTTGCCATGGAGGGAGACCTGGTGGGGGAGGCAGTGCCGGACCTGCTGTTGGAACTGGGATTGGTGCTTGTTGTGGAGGTGTCTGTTGTAATGGGACTGGTGCCACAGTAACCTGCTGTTGAGGGGGTTGTGAACCAGGAGGAGGGGGCTGTGGTTGGCCTTGTAGCCAAGGCATCATGGGAGGCATGGGAGCCTGAGGGGCTGATACAGGTGGCTGATTGCTTGGTGGTGGTGGTGGTGGGGCCTGCAGAAGATTTGGTGGTGGAATGCTAGGGGTCTGCCAGGGAGGAGGCATCGCTATTGTAGATGGAGGAGGAGGCTGGTTCATATTTGGCATCATCTCTGCACCAGGGGGCTTGTTCACCGGAGGAATTGTAGGAGTCCATGGAGGAGGAGGGAGTGTGTTAGGAATAAGTTGTGGGGCAGTGGGCATCATGCTATGCTCCATTCGCGGTGGTGGGGCCATTATGGCACGTGGTGCCATCTGGCGATCAAATAAATTCATGTTGTTTCCTGCTGTACCTGTACGACGGACAAAGTTATTTTGCCTGGCATCACGGTCGCTGTTGTCTCTATTTGGAGGTGGGCCCTCACCAAGTTCTGCCATGAGGGACATATATTCTTCATCAATCTTGTTCTTGTCACCAGAAACATTTGCACCACCTGTGCCTGCATGTTTCTGACGACAATCCCTTGCAATGTGACCTGCTCCTCCACAGCTGGAACATACAATACTGTTTGTAACATTAGGTTTGTCTGGACACTGCCAAGATTTGTGATCTGATGCTCCACAGTTAGAACATCGTGGACCTTCATTCTCCCTTAAAGTTCCATTTAATAATGCCAGCTCTCTTAGCTGCATGCGGCGCAAATCATTTTGACCCTCAGGTACTTCTACCCCTTGCCGGATTATTTCTTTGATTCTATCCACTGCCTTCTTTACTGCTTCTGGATTATTTGCAGTTACATAGGCGTGCAATGGTTCATCCTCTCCTGGAAGGGGCTGACCATCTTTACGGCCAACTTTCCCTTCTTTCACAGATCCTTTCCCACGAATGATGATTTTTGCACCCGTATCTCGCTCCATTGATTTAAGGGTGTTGCCGCGAGGACCAATTAATAGACCTACGAAATTTATATCTGGGTGATCTTCTTGTGGAATCATTACTTTATCACTAACTCGAATAATTGGAGGTTTATAATCCGCTGGTGGTTTGAAATCTGGATTGAGGCTTAACATTTGTTGTATAAGGTGATGACGCTCCTCTTCTAAACGCTTTCTCGTACGATATTCCCTTGTGTTTAGGCGTTTACCATCACTACTGTATATGGGCTCTGGAGAAGGAGACCGCTCTTCCGGGTTTGCCGGTATTCCTAATTCACCTGTACGAAGCTTCCTGCTGATTTCTTCGATTTGCAGTTGCACTAGATAGGCAGCTTCTTGCTCTTTGCTCAAGTTAGTGGGCAAAACGGTGGGCATACCTGGAATAAACGTTTTTTCTTTTTCGTCTCCTCCCCATCTTGATCTCCGCTTTTTTGCACGCCTCTCTTCTTTTTCCGCTTCACTCTCTCGCTTGTTAGATTCTTTGCCGTTGGACGCCTGCAAATAACTGGGATTCAATAGCGAAGTGAAATTTCTCGAGCTTCCCTGGGATCCAAATGAGGAATCGAACCGATTGGCTATTTGGGTATCATTGGATGCATTAGAACTCATTGCTAAAAAGATATATGTAGTGAATAGCAATTAGTTAATATTAATATATTTTCACAAACCCTACTTTGTCACACGTATAATAAAAGTACTTCAAACACCCACCGCACAATATTTATTCCTCACTAAATTAAAATGGCGATAACTAACATTGTGCAGAGCACTGCCAACGCTACCACTTCTCACTCCTACCAATCTATGTTTCTACCACAACACGGATGCAAAATTAAAATGGTGTTTATTTACTCGTAGTATTTCAATCCATAGCTACAACGAAAAGCAAATAGGATCCGTTATTCAATATTTGTTGTAATGTTTTAATTCGTGAGTTAAAAATTACATTTTAGGTTCTCAAAAATTCTTTACTTCAAAAGTGTCAATAGGCTCCACAGTCCACTGAAGGGGTTGGCTCCATGGATAATTTTTGTGACACCTCTGTCACACTAGTTTTGTGGAAGTTATGGCGGGAGATTTGATTTGAAAGCAGATTTTTTACTTTCTCTACCACAGCATAAGTGGAGAAGGTTTTGCACTCCGAGATTTCGCCGGAAATACATGAAGCCCCATGATATCATTTTAGAAATGTGGTGTGTGAACACTATAACCCCAAAACGAAATTGCCGATAAATGCTAAACATGGGAACTAGGTTCACCAGCTTCCAAAAATATGATAAATAATTTCAAAAAAATCTTGACAACCAAACCGCCCTTGCCATGGAAAATGTTTCGAAAGTTTGGCTTTCTCAAAAAATGGCACTAAGGTTTATTTTTATTATTAAAACCTAATATAATTTTAGAGAATAGCCCGTGAAGCTCTCTTCACTTTGTAGGAAGTTTTTTTTTTTTGTGGGGGGGTAGTGTTTAATGCCCGCGTTTACTATTTTGGCACCGCAGGCGATGACCCTAATGATACATGAAGATGGAGCCCCGGTGGAATGTGATGGTGCAGGAAACAGGAGATCCCAAAGAAAACCCGCCCCTGTGCCACTTTGTCCACCACAAATCTCACATGCGGTCACTTGGGATCGAACCCAGGCCATCTAGGTGAAGGAAGTTTGAATAACTACTAAACCATAAGAGACAAAAATGTACTGCACAAAAAATGTAGATCTCTTTAAACCACATAATCTATTTCAACTGACCTTTTGTGTGGCATTAAACTTTTAGAGATATCCGTTTTATTTGTTTTAATGTTTAAATTTGTTTATCACTTTTTAAAGTGTTGTCACAATTATCTATCCTATAGACATCCTAGAAAGAACATCATATAGTAACATCAGTATTTAATCAACTATCAATTCAGTTTCCTCTATTCCGTTTGTAGCTTCAACAAAACTATTTCTGCAAAGGTTTATCTTGATTAACATGATGTGGATAGAAAAATAAGCTTTTGTCAGCTTAGTTTGTTAAAACCATATAAAAATAATTGAGGATAAGTGCAGGAAGGCATGCAAATATAACAGACATACTTCTTTTTCAAAAGACTGGAAATAAGGTGACCTTATTTATGTTTTGAGGGCTGTATAATTTTACAATTTTGGCTTAATTTTTATAGCACAAATGAAGAAAGGTTGACTTCAAAAACTAAGTAACAGTTTCTTCGCTCATACTTTTTAAAAGAACAGCAATAACACCTAAAAAGTTCTAATTCCCTAATTTCTATTTAGTATAAAAAATAATTCTATATGAATGAGTTTTTTTTCCAAGCATGCACATATATATCTGTGTGTGTGTGTGTGTGTGTGTGTGTGTGGGTGGGTGGGTGGGTGTGGGGGTGTGGGTGGGTGTGCGTGTGGGTGTGTGTGTGTGTGCGTGTGTGTGTGTGGGTGGGTGGGTGGGTGGGTGGGTGTGGGTGGGTGTGCGTGTGGGTGTGTGTGTGCGTGTGTGTGTGTGTGTGTGTGAAATCAATGAATACAACAAAATAAACAAACAAACTTTCCTATATTTCATATCCAATATAATAATGTTTGAAGAAACCTTACCTTCACTCTAACAAAACTCATATTCTGCAACTAGGGTCATTAGATCATGATAAAAGTGTTAAATGACTCCTTCACTTTCTAACTATGACTAAATACTTTTAAAAAACTTATCACTTCATTTTATTTTGCTAAGCCTTGTGCTTCAATTACATCAAGATTTCTTTCAACTGTGTAACTATCTTCTTAGTTAAAGGTTTCCCATACCTTTTAACCCTCTATTCCAATTAAATTTAAAAGTCTAGCCATCTGAATCTCATGGGATTTATTCATTAGTTTCAGCAACCAAAAGACATATTTCAATTTCTTGCTTGCAAATTGTTGTACATATCACCATTGCATTGTATATATATATATATATATATATATATATATATATATATATATATATATATATATATATATATATATATATATATATGCTGTACTCTGTAGTCTTAAAGTTTTATTAGCAAGATGTTATCTTCTAAATATGATGCACCACCAGTTACAATGCAATGGTGATATCTACAACAATTTCACAGTGAGCCAAGATCAGAGACATTGAATATGCAGCACATAACCATCATAAGTGTTTAACTAAAATAAACATGCATTGCTTTTCATACAATACAGAATGAAATGGAGTTTTCCTGATATATGGTGGACTTTGTGTTGTGATGTGTTTTAACAATTGAAAGTTAGTTGAGCCGATTTTATAACACTACATCACTTACTTTTTATTTCGTAAAACATGTTTCAGAAGCCATGTGCTTCATTGGTGGACTTTGTGACAGTGATGTGTTTTAACAATTGAAAGTTAGTTGAGTCGATTTTGTAACACTACATCACTTACTTTTTATTTCGGAAAACATGTTTCAGAAGCCATGTGCACATGTTTTCCGAAATAAAAAGTAAGTGATGTAGTGTTACAAAATCGACTCAACTAACCTTCAATTGTTAAAACACATCACTGTCATAAAGTCCACCATATATCAGGATAATTCAGAGGAACAATGACGGCAGTCGACCAAAGGGATTGACAATGGAAGCACATGGCTTCTGGAACATGTTTTCCGAAATAAAAAGTAAGTGATGTGTTACAAAATCGACTCAACTAACTTTCAAATGGAGTTTTATTTAAGGATGCTCTTTAATTACTGTGGTCTCAGCATCCATCTCATGTGATGTTGCTCAGAGGCCTCTTTATCAGGCTTGAGGTTCTTTTATGTGCCATAAATCTACGACATGGGACCAACAGCTTTACTTGCCTTCCAAAGGAAGCCATGCTATGGATTTTTATGGCTAAAAAATCCATCCTCCTGCACTGGGTTTGAACTCGCGACCTTGAGTATATAATAACCAAATGCATTAGTACAAAAGCATTGCAAATTGCCATCTTTTGCGAGATGCTTGTAAATTAAACAGTTTCATCCTATTAAGTTAAAGTGAAGTACAGTGTCTTTCAAAAGCTACTTCAAACTTCAAGGCATTACAAATGTTGTAATGTTTGAGTTAGGAAAAAAAAAATTAAATCTCACTTAGTTAAACATCACATTTTGTTTTACATTAATTCTTAATTATTTTAGTTACCATTTTGCTAAATAAAATATTAATGATTTGTAATTTGCAAGCCATGCCTCTATTACTAAATGTTTGAACACAGCTAATGCAATACTATTATGTAAACAGTAGGAGCATTTTACTTTCTCTACCATGGTCAATGTACATAGTAGATAGAGAAGGTATTGCATTCCACCCAAAAGTTCAATATCAAGATTTTACCAGAAATACACATTTTAAAGAACCCTGAATAACAAAAAAAAAAAATCTGATGTGACACACTCACATGACTTTCTCTAGCTGCTCTACAAACAAACTTTCTTATAATAGATACTTCTTCTTTCTATACTATGCTAATCCAGATACACCTTAGCAGAATGTTCTTATTAGTTTCTTATAAATAGAAGGAAACTAAGGGAATGTGCTATGCTAAAGTGATAGTGAAATGTTTTAAAAGTTTTGTTATGCGATTGCCATTGCAAATTGCTTTTTTGCTTGGCCAAGAGTAGAACAAAATAAAAACAGACACTTGTAAGTACTTTACAATTGAAACCAATAACAAAGAATACCTCGGAAATGGTTATCTCCACAACAAAAACATAAAGGACATAAATTGTGTGTTTTGACAAGATCTACTCTTTTTGTGCAGTAAGTTTTTGTCTATCTTTTATGGTTTAGCAGTTAAGCAAAATTTGGCAAAATTCATCCAGAATAAAGACATCTTCAAATGCTATTCCCAGAAAATTAGAGAAATACATTTTATTTGGGATGTAAATATCTTTAATATATGGGATTTTAATCAAAATCATTAGAGCCATTTTTCAGAAATCAACATTTTCGAAAAATTTTCCATATAAAGGGTAGTTTATGGGGGAGTGGGATTTTCTTGAAAATCTTCGTGTCCCATCCTTGGAAGATACAAAACCCAAATACCAAGTTTGGTATTTAACAGTCCTTTAGTTTTTGAGCTATGCTGTCCACACACACACACACACACACACACACACACACACACACACATGCTCGCTCGCACACTCGCACGCACACACAGACCTTTTCTAAAAATCCTTTTTTTGGACCCAGGGGACCCCAAAACATATTTTTCCGGTGAAATCTTGACATCAAACTTTTGGGTAGAATACAAAACCTTCTCTATCCACTATGTACTTTGTACATGCGGGCTAGAGAAATTAAAAAGCAATTTTAGAAAAAAGTTGGTGTGTAAATTTGTGTGCCTGTGTATGTGTCTATGAGCTACATAATTCAAAAAATAAAAGCCAGTTAAATACCAAACTTGGTATTGTGAGTTCAGTATCTTCCAAGGATAAGAAACAAACATTTTCAGGAAAATCCCCCCTGTTCTCCAAACCACCTCTTATATGGAAAATGTTTCAATTTTCTCAAAAATGGCTCTAATAATTTTGATTAAAATACCCTGTATTCAAGATATTTACATGGCAAAAATATATATCTTTAATTTCCTGCATATATTTCTAACCATCTGAATCCCTTTTTATTCTGAATAGCTTTTGCACAACTGATAAATAAAAAAATACTACACAATAAACATAGATCTCATCAAAACACACAATTCATGTTATATACATTTTTTTTTTTAGAGCTAATCATTTTCAAGATATTCACTGTTATCGGTTTAAATTTTCCAGTATTTATACTCCTCTCAAATGGAAAGTCCTTATTTCATCCTGGTCAAGCATAGAGAATGGAATTTCAATCCTATCAATAGTGACCAGCTTATAAAAAATTTAGCTTATTGTATCCGGAAATCTGCTTTTGCAAGCATGGTTTATTGCAGCATAGGTAGATAAAGTCATGTGAATGTAGCACATTAGATTTATTTTTAGGATATAAGACATTTTAAAACTTAACCATATTGGAGCATGTTCATATTAGTCTTTTTAATGATAGGAATTAAATCAGTAAGCTTGAAGAATAGATCAGAGTCCATCGTTCAATCACTTGTTACTTTCCAATAGTATGGTTTCTGCAATCATCAGATCTCCATCAAGCTAACTTAAGTTTGGAATTACTTTAAAGAAAGAGTTTTCCTGGCACATCCAACACCATTACAATTGAAAATGAATTGCCCAAAAACTCTGCAAGCTGTTGCAGAAAGAATGGTGGACATATTACAAAGTTTTGAAAAATCAAATTAAAATGAAGATTTTGATTCCTTACAATCTTAAATATTATAATATTTATAATATTTCAATATTTGAAGTGACCTTTGAAAATGCTAAATTCTTACACATTGTATGGATTGTGAGAGAATGACTATTTTATGAAAAACTTATGCTTTTTTGGATAACCCAATATTTTCAAGTCACTTGAAAGGCCATTATAAATTTTGATTGCAGAATAGTAGTATCACCAAGCAAGGTGGCACCACAGTAATGCATGCAACTTGTTCAACTATCCAGGGCCAAATTCAACAAGGATTTTTAGCAGTTTTCCTTAGTCACTTGGCAAATGCTGGATTGGATAATTTCATCTGCAAATTTTGCTAACATACAAAGGGCATTCAATAAGTCCTTAGTAAAACAAATTATTTTTGGTAGATTTTTTTTTTTTTTATTATTTTTCAACATAATCTCCTTTTAGCTTGATACACTTTTCCCAGCATTTCTCTAACTGTTTTAAGCCTTCCAAAAAGTAGGATTTTGGAGAGCCATATGTTTGGGAGATGACCTCTTTGTTAGGCATGAATCAGTTTTTGCTGAGCCACTTTTTCAAGTTTGTTAATAAAAATAAATCACTGGGGCCAAATCTGGTGAATAAAATGTTTGTTGTAGTAATTCAAACCTTAATTTTACAACTTTTGCCATCGAAACTGTGCAGGTGTGCACCCTTGCCTTGTGTTGATAGAAGAGAGTCTTTTTCTTTGCTAGATGAGGGTTTTTTCTTGATTTCTCTGTTCAACTGGTGCAATAATAATGCATAATACTCTCCATTTATCATCCTTCCTTTCTGCAAGTAATCATGCATGCATTCCAAAAAACTGAGGCCATCACCTTGTCTGCAGATTTCACCACCTTTGCCTTCTTTGGAGCCAGTTCACCTTTAAAAAACCCATTGTTTGGACTGTACTTTTGTCTTTGGAGTATAGTATTGTATCCATATTTCATCCATAGTTATGTATTGATGCAGAAACTTGTCAGGATTGCGATGAAAAAGTGCCAAATCAGCTTCCAAATCGATCACATGATTGCATTTATTCTCCATTGAGAGCAAATCCAGCACCCATCTTGCCAAGACCCTTGTCAGACCTTAAATTTTGGTGAAAAATTCAGAACACTGTACCATGTGAGATACCTGTGGCCTCTACTATTGTGTAAACTATGATTCATCAATCACTCATAACCATATCCTGGATTTTGTTAATAATTTTGGAGGAAGTCACTTTACTGGATATCCAGAATGATGTTTATTATTTGTTTAACTTCATTTATTCTATTGTAAATTGTTGTAAATGCAGGAGCAGATGTGTCATTAACTTCATCCAACTCGGTGTTTATCTCTTTTGGTGTTAAGCTTTTTAAATAGAAGTGTTGAATCACCACATGGAATTAGTTTTTTTCCTCCATCTTTCTAAAGAAGCACAAGAATGTTAATTCAATCACCTATGGCAACAAAACCACATGATGGATATAGCTGAAACTTTTAACTGCTATTGTATTAATAAATACAATTTTGATGCTCCAAGCGTAATTTCTTGGATTTTCTAAGACTTTATTGAATGCCTCTCGTACCTTTCATCACAGCATTTGATTTCCTTCTTTTTGGCTGCCATACCAGACATTGGGTTGATCAGCTATCCTAGATATGCTATGATCCAAAGTTTTTCTTGCTTCACTCAAGGGACTGGTTTGCAAGTCCTAATAAGAGGATAAGCCAATGAAGAATAACAGGAATAGTAACATCCTTTTTTCCAGTTTTAGACCATTTGCTGGCCTTTCCAGCAGTTCATCTGCATGCTTGGTTTTGCATTGTCTAGGTTTCTTACAGAACTATATCATGATTGTCTGCAGGAAAGCTCTGGAGTGAATATGTGCATTCTCCAGAAAGAATTATTATTTTAGGTTTCTAATTAATGGTCTGCAGGAATAACAAAGTGCTGCATTACAAAGAATTTGTATAGGTCTTTTTTGAATGGAAAATCTTTGAAGAGAATTACCCCAACACATTTTTCCATATCTAAAAATGGAATGAAAGTATTTACCATTGTGGTGAAAAATGTTTAGATTACTTAAAGCAAAACTTGCTGAGGTAAGTTTTGGCTTTTTTATTTCTATATGCTTTCCTAATTTGATATCTTTATCTATATCATGATCTAGAAATTTTGTCTGAAGGACTTCACTAATTGTATGTAATATTTAATTCAGTTACCTGCTTGTTTTTGATCCTCAATTGTATGACATTTTTATCATTGTTTAGTGAAAGTCTGTTAATCTCAAACCAGCTGTTCCAATGACAGAATTAGCTAATTCTGTCAATTGTTCATGTGACTCTTGAGATATTCGTTTTTCTGAAAAAAGTATAGTACTACATCTTTGTTAAAAATAAATGGCCAGCCATTAGTGAATATCAGAAACAACTAAAGAACCCAATGAAACAAATTTGATAATAATTCGGGGCTCAGAATCACAGCCATTGATTCTAGATTTTTACACTCTGTTTGCTAAATATGACTCTAACCAACTTACAGAGTTTTTATCTATGTTCATAATAGTTCAAATTTGGTAGCAATATGTAGCAAAATAGTGAGGTTATTGAATGCCATTGCCAAATCCTATCTAATGCTCAGTAGAGGCTCATGAGTAAATATTTCAGAAAAGTTTAGTCAGACAGCCCTAAAAAGGTGAAATAGTATCTGTTGTATAATAGTTATGATTATAAAAAAATAATATACACAGCCCATAATAATTTAATGCATAGCTTGTCAGAAGAAACAAAGGTTCTTTTTGTGGATATTTGTTGCTACATACATAATTAAGTATACCATGTTAGAGCAAAAACGAAGCAATGTGTAAGTTCAATTGTGCCTAGTTAAAGTTATCAATGGTATGAAGAATCCAGTCACTCTCGTTATTAAGATGAGATAAGTCATGACAGAGCATTTGTATAGGAAGGTGTAACTAGTAAGAGGAACAGAATAAAATTAAAGTTAGGATTTTCATTTACACTGAAATTATTTATCGTGCAATTTGACATAATCTGAAATTAATAATATTCCTGAATTTAAGAAGTGAAAGCTTTGGAAAAAATTCATGTTGGTATACCAATTTTAGAAGAGTTTATGAAGAGAATTGATTGCCTACTTTTAGATATCCTATTTTAAAGCATCTCTAATTATTGGAAAGAATCTGCGCCTCACCTTTCTTCACACAAAATTAAAACTTTAATTGTTTGTTTACATCTATAGTACTACGTGCACACATTTTCTTGGGTATTCAGTTCTTTATCTTTATTTGCTAGGTTTTGTACAATTTCAGAAGTAGTGCAAGGCGACCACTAGAGAATGAAGTAAACTAGACACACTGACATTTAGTGGCTTTGATGCTAGGATTTCATTCTGTCTGCAGATCCCAGAGCTCACTCACATGCATGTGCAATGTTTAATTTAATAATTCAGCTAGTTTGCAGTAAATTAGATAACCAAAGACACTTTCTATGGTTAAGAACACTGAGAAAGACAAGCAGGCAAGCTCTCTCTTCTTTCCCAGGGCCTTGCTTCAAATAAAACCAGCCCCAAGAAAAGATGCCCATAGTAGGACATGTTGCATGATAACATTAGTGATAATGCACAAATTTCTGTGCATATTATGAGCCAAGTTGATAATTGGCTAAAGTTATCTCATTTTAAGCTAAAACTTAACACTGATTTACATAAAAACTGTTTATATAAGTGAAGGTCCTGTTCCTGCATTATTGTAATGCATTGTTACACCGAGAGTAAATTGTCTGGCAACTTTTTATGTCTAATCTATAAAGTTATCCAGGCTCATTGTTGCTTGTAATTATCAGTGTAGCAATAATGACACCATTATTAATTTATCAAATAAATAATACAAAAATGTGCAGTTTAATTATTACACTCCCAAAATGCCAGAGTGTGTGCTTTCAACACAGGTTGCTGTAATTTTGTACCCCAAGAGGATACTACACAATTACTAAATATATATATTTCAGTTTTACAACATAGGTACATTTTCCCAGCTTCCATTAACATATCTTTTCAGCTTCTTCTTATTTTCATTCTTTTCTATTTTTCCATAAGTCTTCCTCGATTTTCCATTCCATCAATGCTTCCATAATTCCTTGGAATCAAGTGCGAGGTGGTCTGCCTTCTCTCTTTCTTCCTGGTGGTGTCCATTCCATTAATACTCTCTTAGGCAATCTTTTATCTGCCACTCTCCTAGAATGCCTATACCATTATAATGGTTTTTGTTGAATAAATTCTAACACTGCATTTTGTACACTAAATTTTTCTCTTATAGTTGTGTTTCTAATTTTCTCTTTCCTAGATATCCTAGCTGAGTGTCTCCAATAATCCATTTCTGTCGCTATTAATTTTATTTTTAATTGAAAATTCAGAGTCCAAACCTCAGAGCCATTAGTCATAATACTTCTAATTATGTATTATTCTAAAATTTGAGTTTTAGTTTATTTTAATATCTGTTTAACCCATAAAGTACATTACTAAAATTATTCAGTGCACTTCAAAACAGATATTTTCCAAAGTATTTATTTATTTATTTTTGATCATTAGTCAAAATACAAATCAACTATATTAGAGTTATATCTATATACACATCACACACACTCATAAGTACAGAAATAATCATTACTACTGATGGTTATTTGGTCGTCTCCTTGCTTATTGCCAAGTGGGAGACCTGGGTTTGATTCCCAGTACTGGCGTGGGGATTTTTCCCCTGCTGGGAGACCTGGACCTGGGTGCACTCAGCCTCATGAGGTCTCTATGGGCCCAATTGAGGAGCTACTTGATGGAGAAGTAGTGGCTCCAGGACGTGAAGACTGAATTAAAAGGCCAGGGGGGATCGAAGCACTGACCACGTCTCACCCCACAATACTGCACCCCATCCATGACATCTGTAATGCACTGAGATGGAGGACGCAGCGGCCGGGTGATAGTCCAAGGCTCTTAGTGTGCTGTTCCACAGAGAGTCACTGATGGTTATTTACAAATTCATCAATAAGCTTTGCCTATTAAAAACCTTTTTAATATTGTTTTGAATGTATTCTTTTTACACAATTTAAAGTCATTTGGGAGGACATTGTAAAACTTTATTCCCATGAAACTAGGCATCTTTACAAATAAGTGCAGCCGATGACTGGGGATTGCTAGGTCATCCTTAAGCACAGTATTATGTTTGTGTCTATTAGAATTGGTTTCTAGGAGGAAGTTAAACTTCTTAAATGCAAGATTCTTAATAGATATATAGACTAGGAAGAGTTAGGATTTTTAGCTGTGAAAATGTTTTGCAATAAGACTCACTGTATTTAAGATTATCAAGATATTTGACAGCATGGAAATATTAATTATTAAAGTTGACTGCAGTTGTATTTTCACTAGTTCAATTATATTGCACACACAATGATTTGCACATGAAAATGACCACAAATTAAAAACTGTCCATACCACTATAGAAATGCTATTTGGAAAATGAAAGAATGCAGGAAAATATCTTTTGGACTTAGAATAGGTCAGCTTTTACCTAAAAATGTTGAATTTGTGGTTGATCCCACAAACAGTTGATTTTTGACTTCTAATAGCAGGGGGCACCCACCCCAATGAATATTTATTTCCACTCTCATTTTGTTGGACTGGAAGAGTTGGCAAGGATGACTTGATTCTGTTTTTTTAGCTGCCCAGGTCTCCTGAAACCCTGACATCTTCCATTATGGTTACTTGTAAAAATTGTGTGTAAATAGGTATTTCTTATAGAGCTCAGAAAATGTATGTGTGCTATAACCATTGAGAGTGGTTCCATAAAACAGGTATGAAACTGAACTCAATTACCTCTTGTTTATGTTGTGTGACCAAAGGGCATCACACACAACATCACGTGAAGAAAGCTTGGTGAGATTATGATGAGTTTCACATATCAATCACCAACATTTCAGAAAATATATTTTCAAATCTGATAACTTATTTATAGTAAACCTGTAATTGCCACAGGTATAATTTTACCATTTTCAATTAAGTATCTTTGCTTGGGATTAAAAGAAGATATTTTGAAGGTCTTGCTAAGTATCTGCTGAGACCATTTTTACTTTTCTAACATGTATGTACAATGTACATTAGGTAGAAGAGGTTTGTATTTCACCTGATAACTCGATAGCAAGATTTCGCCATAAATACATGTTTTAAAGATCTCTAAATAAAAAAATCTGATGTGTTCCATTCACATGACTTTCTCTACATCCTCAACAAATTATTATTGAAAAGCTTATGCTTCTATTTACTTCATGCTAATCGAGAAAAAAATAGCAGAGATAGTCTTATTATTTGCTTCCTTGTAAGTAGAAGCAAAATAAGGGAGTACCATAGGTTAAAGTGATAGTCAAAAGCTGGTTGCTATGTGACTGAAGTTCCCTTCTTTGTATGGACAGGAGTTGACAAATTCCTGTATTAAAAAAGTGTAAGTTTTTTAAAGCTGAAATCAAAAACAAGGAATATCTCAAAAATGACCAACTCTATGAAAAAAATGCATATAACATAAATTGATATGCTCTACATTTTTTGTGTGGTAAATTTTTGTCCATCTCTTATGGTTTAACAGTTATGCAAAATTCCGTAAAGTTCATCCAGAATAAAGCAGTTTTCAGAGCGTATTCCCAGAAAATTCAAGATATACATTTTATATTTCAGGTTATTAATCAAAATTGTTAGAGCCACTTTTGAGAAATCAAAATTCTAAAAAAAAAAGCTCTATGTAAAGGGCAGTTAAAGGGTGGGGGGATTTTTCTCAAAATCTTTGTGTCGCATCTTTGGAAGATACTAAACTTAAATAGCAAGTTTGGTATTTTACCGACTTTTCATTTTTGAGTTATCGTGTTGATAGACACATGGACCTTTTTCTAAAAATGCTTTTTCTGGAATACAGGAGACCCCAAATCATATATTTCCGGTGAAATCTTGGTATCAAATTTTTGGATGTAGTGCAATACCTTCTCTATACACAATGTACATAGTACGTGACACTTATAGGAAAACGTTTGTGTGTGTGTGTGTGGGGAAGGGGAAGGGGGACAGCATAAGTCAAAAACGAAAAGGCTGTTGAATACCAACTTGGTATTTAAGCCCACAACCTTCTAAGTGAAGATTTTCAGGAAGATCCCATCACCAAACTACCCTTTGCATGGAACATTTTTCAAAATTTGGCTCTAATGATTTTGATTAAAATTCTATATATTAAGGATATTTATGTGGCTAATAAATCCTGAATTTTTTGGGAATAACCCCTGAAGTCTTTTTTTTTTTTTTTGCATAAAAAGTTCTTCTTGACTTTTGCATAACTGGTAAACCATAAGAGATGGACAAAAATTTTCTGCACAAAAAAATATAGATCTCTTTAAAATACACAATTAATGTTATATGCACTTTTTTGTAGAGCTAATTATTTCTAAGATATTCCATGTTATTAGTTTTGATTTTAAAATACTTAAAACTTTTCTTCAATGAGAAGTCAACATCCATATCATATATCTTTTGTTTCAATCTTGGCCATGGAAAGAAAACTGAATTTCAAGAACAATCACATAGTGGCAGCTTTTAAAGATTTGACTGCCACTTTAGCCTAATGTATTCCCTTATTTCTCTTCTATTTATAAGGAAGCAACTGTACGATCATTTCTGCTAATACTCTTGATTAGTATGATGCACATAAAAGAATAATCTTTTGTTGGAATAGTTTGTTTGCAAGAGAAAGTCATATAAATGAAACACATCAGATTTTTACTTTCTCTATACACACTTGTAGAGAAGGTATTGCACTCCACCCAAAAATTTGATACCAAGATTTCACCGGAAATATATGTTTTAGGGTCCCCTGTATCCAAAAAAAGCATTTTCAGAAAAATATCTGTGTGTGTGTGTGTGTGTGTGTGTGTGTGTCCGTGTCTGTAAACATGATAACTCAAGAACAAAAAGTTGGTAAAATACCAAACTTGGTATTTACGTTTAGTATCTTCCAGGGATGCGACATGAAGATTTTTAGAAAAATTCCCCCACCCCAAACTACGCTTTACATGAAAGTTTTTTTAAAAATTTTGATTTTCTCAAAAATGGCTCTAACATTTTGATTAAAGCATTGTATATTAAAGATATTTACCTGGGAAATAAAATGTAATATCTTTAATTTTCTGGGAATAGCATCTGAAGACCTCTTTATTCTGGATGAGTTTTATGGAATTTTGCATAACTGCTAAACCATAAAAGATGTATAAAAAGTTACCACACAAAAAATGTATAGCACGTTAAACACAAAATTGATGTTATATAAATTTGTTTTGGAGTTGCTCGGTTTTATAGATATTCCTTGTTTTTGGTTTCAGCTTTATTAAAACTACTTTTCTCACACAGGAATTTGTCAACTCCTGTCCATACCATCACAGAAACTTCAATCATACAGCAACCAGCTTTTGACTATTCTTTTAACCTATGTTACTCTCTTATTTCACTTCTACTTACAAGGAAGCAAGTAATAAGGCTATTCCTACTAATTTTTTTCTCGATTAGAATGAAGTAAACAGAAGCATAAACTTTTTAACAATAATTTATTGAAGAGATGTAGAGAAAGTCATGTGAATGGAACACATCAGACTTTTCTTCATTGCTACAATTTGCCTTTTTCTGTAACATGATAGTTCTGATTGACAGTCAAAAGCTGGTTGCTATGTGACTGAAGTTCCTTTGTTTGTATGGACGGGAGTTGACAAATCCCTGTATGAGAAAAGTATAAGTTTTTCAAAGCTGAAACCAAAAACAATGAATATTTCAAAAGCGATCAACTCCACGAAAAAAATGTATGTGACATAAATTGTGTGTTTTATCCTGATTTACATTTTTTTGTGTAGTAAGTTTTTGTCTATCTCTTTCGGTTTGCCAGTTATGCAAAATTCAGTAAAATTCAACCAGAGGCTATTCCCAGAAAATTCAAGATATACATTTTATTTGTCAGGTAAATATCTTTAATATACAGTATTATAATCAAAATTGTTAGAGAGTTTGATTTTCGAAAATCAACATTTTCGAAATTTTTTCCATGATAAAGGGGGTGGGGGGATTTTCTTGAAAATCTTTGTGCCACATCCTTGGAAGATACTGAACTTAAATACGAAGTATGGTATTTAACAGCTTTTCGTTTTTGAGCTATGTTGTCCACAGAAACACCGACCTTTTTCCAAAAATGCTTTTTTTGGATTCAGGTGGACCCAAAACATGTATTTCGGTGAAATCTTGGTTTAAAATTTTTGGGTGCAATGCAATACCTTCTCTATACACTATGTACATAGTACGTGTAGAGAAAGTAAAAATGGTTGTACAAGAATAAGCTGAGATAGGCTCATATGCAGGCATGTATGCCCTAAGTAGACCTACATTTTAGGCAAATGCCTGTAAGGTTTCTTTAGGAAAATGTGCATAATGTATATGTTTGCAATTTCTGGAAAATTGTACTTATTGGGAGCAGTTTACTAGTACCTAAAATGGGGGATCAGTGTACCTAAAAGTAACTTTAAACTTTTTCTTTTTTTAAGAATTAATATTACAATTAACTTAAAATATTTATTTAAAACCTTGTCTCGTTCTCTTGCACAGAATGATACCACATTATCAAGATTTTTAGAATGAATATAAGTGACACACTCCCCCTCCCCAACATTCAAAAGGTAGAGGTGGCACTAGAGGTAAATGTAGACTAATATAAAAAATAAAAGAATTTGAGTTGGTTTTTGTAACACAAACATCACTTATTTTTACTTACTGGGGACCGGTTTCGGGTAACAGTTGTTCCCATTTTCAACCCTTAATTATGACTAAATCTTTCTTCGTTGGCGACAACGATGGGGGTGGTGGTGTATTAATTGTGGAGGCATCTGTTGCTGGATCTATGAACTTCCAGAGGTTGCTGTAAGGTGGCAAATCAAAATTCATGATATGGCTCTTTTTCTTCATGATGTAGATCTTCTCCCAGACATCTAATTCTGTGGGTTTATAAGCTGGTTTTAATAGTTTTATATTTGGTGTGATTTCGTGTCCTGATGTCCAAAAATGATAGGCAACAGTGATTTTTCTATTTCTTTGTATTTTAGGTTTCTCATGTGTTCCTTTAATCTGGTCTCCAAATTTCTCTTTGTCCTTCCGATATACACCAGATTACAGTCTGAGCATTTAATTTCATAAATTCCCGGTTTTTTGCCTACAGGGATAGAATCTTTTAAATTTCTGCACAGCAGTTTCTGAATGCTGTAGTTGTTTTTTGGAGCTAAGGTGATGTTATAATTCCTGAATATTTTCTGAAGTTTGTTGTGTGCCCAAGGATGATAGGTGAATTTTCTGAATTGAGGTTGGTAACTGGGGTTCTGTAGGGTGGTTGTGTGTGTTATGCGATTCAGTTTTTTGTATTTATGTATTCTTTTGTCAACTGCACTTTTTTGGAAACCGTTGTTGGTAGCTGTTTGGAGTATCTGTTGGTATTCATTCTTCTCCATGAGAATGTGTACTAGTCTATATGTTAAACTGTTCAGGACTGCATATTTGTGTGTTGTAGGGTTGTAGCTGTCAAACTTTATGTGGTTATCTGTATTGGTGGATTTTCTATATATTCCAAATGTCAGGCTATGTTCTTTTGTTCTTATTATTCTAATGTCTAGGAATGGCAGGGCTCCTTCCTGTTCGGTCTCAATAGTGAACTGAATGGACTTGTTTTGCAAGTTAAGAAGTTTGAGTGCATCGTTTACGAGTTTTTCTGTAACTATGACAATGATGTCATCTGCATACCTATACCATTTTTTGTATATATGTGGGAATGAGTCAGTAATGTGTATTTCAAAATTACTCATGTATAGGTCAGCTGGGAATGGTGATAGAGGATTCCCCATTGCAAGTCCTGTTGTTTGTTGGAAGCATTTATTCTGGAATGTGAAGTAGTTCTGTTTTACACATAAATTGGTTAACTGGACAAGATCTTCTATTTCTTCTGTTGGTATGTTTATGCTTTGTAGCCAGGTTTTCAGAGGTTTTTGTAGTTCGTCTACGGGTATGCTGGGGAATAGGAAGGTGACATCAAAGGATACTATCTTATCTTTAGGTGAAACACTGAAATCTTTCAGGTGATTAATCAGGTCCAATGAATTTGATACACTTTTACTATTGAATTTTGGGAAGGAGTTGAATTAGACTAATATATTTACACAAATTTAATAGACTGTATCTGTATTGTGTTAAATTTCATTGGATGATCGAGGGTGATTTTTCACTGAAATATAAACATTAACAAACATATTTTAATCCATATTTATTTTTATAATAGAAAATTACCCCTAATATATAATTTGGTAATTTGTATATTCTTCACATTATATTTGCAAATTTTCATTTCATTAGTCAAAATAACTTGCATCATTCTTAAATAAGGCCATAGGCAACACTAAAATTCAGTGTAATTTTGATTTCACACTTTATGAAATTCAAGCAATATTTAAACTTTTTTTCATTGTTCCTTATTTTGTTCAAAATTGAAACCTATGAATCAGGATATTCAATAAATATGACATTATCTTGGGGATATCCAATTGAAGATGAGCACTGAAAAATGCTATCATTTTTTGTTTTTGAGATCAAATTTTCAGTTCTTCATTGATCATAAACTTTCTGGATATACATGAAATTTTACATTTGTGATCCCCATACTTTCTACTAAAGCATCTGTTATGTTTGTAAATAGACGTGAACACTCTAATTGTGCAGTAAAAAGAGTGGGGGGAAACAGGTGGAGTCTTCAAGCCATAGCCAGCAGTATTGCCGGCCGACCTCAGCATCAGTTCACTGGCTATAATTAACTTCTTTATTATTGAAAGTTAGTTGAGTCAAATTTTGTAACACTACATCACTTACTTTTTATTTCGGAAAACATGGCTTCTGAAACATGTTTTCTGAAATAAAAAGTAAGTGATGTAGTGTTACAAAATTAAACTCAACTAACTTTCAATTGTTAAAACACATCACTGTCACAAAGTCCACCATATATCAGGGTAATTCTTTATTATTCTTTATCATAAATTTTTTTTTGTTTTTTTATTCCTAGAAGACTTCATTGCACTCTTGCGAGATTAAAGAGGTTTGTTTCAAATTGCTTTCAACACCATGTGTAAGGCGTTACAGGATTGCAAGTGTTACACCAGCTTTGAAATTAATATTTTTCTGATGTGATAACCAATAATACTTCCCCTCACCCATTTTATTAAATAAGCATGGTCTTCAGTAAATCTAAAAAAAAAGAAAAAGTAATAAACATCTTCCCTCTTCGTGGTCATTTAATATCATGACTATGTGACCAACTAGTATACCTAATAAACATGCACATATTTCAAAATGCAAACTTTAAGCCCAGAATAAAATAAAGAGTTTGACAGTACTATGAGACATGATTACACCTCCTCAAATATGGGAAATTCCAAACTATACAGGACAGTTAGTAAGTACAAAGACTTACAAAGGGGAATTCATGTCAACAGCAAAACACTTACTATTTGCAGCTGCCACCAACAATTAATATGTTGCTGATTAATGGTTTCATTACAAACTAACATTTTGAATGCCTTAATGACAATGTGCAAAGACATAACTTAAATTTTATATCCATTTTTTGCCTCTGGTGTATGATTAATTGCTCATTCTGCATTATGTTTATTGCATTCCATAGCAGTGTGACACAAAACAATGTCATAAGACAAATTTGAAAGATTCTCCAATTTCTTCCTTGCTGGTGAATTATAATCTTATTATGGTAAAATAATTTTTTTGTTTATGTAACCTACAGGTAAGAATTAGATTTTCTTTGTTATGAGTATGCAAGCCTGTAATTAATTTATTAGTTTTTAAGTCTTTTCAGATGTTTTGTCAAGAAATGTAAGCCTATCATTCTCTGCAAATTAAAAAGATGATTACTGTTATTCTTCTTCTTTAACCCTTTGTGGCCTGTCAATGCTTATATGTCCCACTTGTTTTAAATGCTGCTGTATAATAGGATTTGAATTCAAAGTTTAATTTCATGTCTACTAACCTTCAATTGTAAAATACAATTAAGGCTTAAATTGAGCATTATTTATGGACACTCTTTAACTGCCATGGTTCTCAGCATCTCATTATGTTGGGCATTAAAGACTGCTTAATTTTGCACAGATGCCTCTTTATCAGGCCTGAGGTTCTTTTACATACCATAAATCTACAACACAGGACCAATGGCTTTACTTCCCTTTTAAAGCAAGCCATGCTCTTGCACGTTTTTTCAGCATCTTCACTTAGTACCTGGTGCAGTGCACTTCTCGTTGGGACAAAGATCTGATACAGTTCCTCGGATAAAGAGTCGCCTCCCACAGGATTTGCTGTTTTCTTCAGGAAGTGATTCTGAGAAAGAAGACTCTCACTGAATGAATGTGTGAAATCATCTCTGACTGTTTAGTGCCAGAGGGGCCTCATGTGGCTAACCTCACAAATTATGTTCTTTGTTACTTTTAGTTAAAATGTATTTTATTTCAATTTCTATAGTATAATTAATGCTGAACGAATCTAAATAAATTAAAAAAAAAATGATTTTTATGCCTGAAAAAAATCTTTGCCTTCCACTGGGTTTGAACCCATGACCTTAGGTACCAGAGGCTAGCACGTTACTAACATGTTACCCTAGACTACAGAGTATGACACAATTAAGACTGTTTTATATTGTGAAATTCTTAATATTTTTGCAATAAAATTCAGTATTTTTTTTAATAAAAGGAGCAAAATCCACACAACTGCAGTCAAATTACACCAGTTAATTTACTTGGGCAGTTCCCCTCCTTTACCACAGGCATATTTAACTGCAGTTGCTGGATTCATACTCTCAACATTTGGCTTTGAATGTACATTAACTATCACCTTAAAACATTAACAGCCATTTGAACTGCTTCATTGGGGGTACCTTTGGCATGATTATGAAAGCCAGTTTAGGAAATAGAGGAAAAGTGAGATATGTGGCAAACTAATGCATACAATTATGGGTTAACCCCAAAGTTGCAATTATTTTGATACATAAACTGCTCTTCCTCTGATTCTAATGCACGCAATTAAGGGACAACCCCAAAGTTGCAATTATTTTGGTAGATATACTGCTCTTCCTCTAATTCTAAAATGGTCTTCATATCTCTTTTATAGGCACAGCAGGTATTCAACACTAATAAATAAATAAATAAAAAAAAAAAAAAAAAAAAAAAAGAAGAAGAAGAAGAAGAAGAAGACAAAAAATCTCACATTAAACATCATGTGGGTGGTATGTCATACATCAAAAGAAAATAATTTCTATAAATAAATTCTGTTTTCGCTAACTTCCTAAAATTAAGCAACAACTAATGATTTCAGTTCCCATCTTTGCAGAGTACTGATAGCAGCCAGTAAATTTTAGAAGTACTGTCAAAAACCCATACCATTTGAGTCATCCTCAGAAAGGTGATTTCCTCATTTGGGTAGATGCCGAGAAGTCAATACCCTGATATGCAATATGAAGAAATCTTTCAGAAAGCTCCATTTCGCTTTGCATCAACGATAATTAACTGTTCTTTCACACAAGTGTGTAGGACAAGGTTTGGAAAAGTAATACTCAGATTGAACAATTCAATGCCATATCCGGGATTTGAACCACACATCAATTATCCATCGACGGACCTAACAGTTGCTCAAACTATGAAGCCTGGGACTTAAAGTACTTATAAATTATGTTGGGGTGTGTTATCTCAAAATAATTTGAGATCTCCTTGTAGTTTACCAGGAAAATGTGAGTCAGTTAGGAAAAATGCTATGGTAGCCCATACACAGTTCTATGGTTCAAATCCTGGCTATTACATTGCATTTTTCATTCTGACATTTTCAATCCTTGTCCTACACATGGTTTGTATGGCAAAAACATTAGCATTTATGTTTATGTCATTCATATATCTAGGAAGAGCGTATAGTTTCAAGTACACTCACTTTAGATGCAATAGCGCTAATCATGTTATAAAAGAATCACTGTTGATTAATATGGGGGAAAATGGATTATTGGAACAAGAAAATTAATAGGTTGACAATTTCTATACAAATAGAAGCAGGCATCTTTCAGTGACAGTTCAATAGACAGGTGCTGCTAACGAAATGTTTCACATTATGTCTTTGTAGCAAGTAATTCACTTCTAGAAATTATTCCACATTTACATTTTGTTCACACTTTGGAAAACTAGTTATATTGAGAGGGCTCACTCTTAAAGTTTTAAGAATGGAACAACAATGAGTTCTGGTAAGCCAAAACAGCTTTTCCTAACTTCAGATAACATGTGTAGGTCTGGGCTCGCTACCAACAATGTGCATCATGTGTATGCACAACAGGTTTTGCTATGCCATACGCTGAGGTGAATTTAAACTGTGCTATAGTTTTCTACGACTTTAAAGGGTGGAGAGAAAGACTGCACCGTGGCATCGTATCTTTGCCATTTAATATCCACCATGGTGTGCAGAGTTTAGAAGAAGGGGTTTCCTCAAAGATGAAGACTGAGCAGGATGGCTGGCTACAGCAACACTGGACGAAAATGTGGTGAAAGCAGAGTGCATGTTTCAAGATCACTGAACATATGTTCAGATTCAAGAAGCCCTAAATATTGAATTGGCAGCAGAAAACAACCATGAAAGAAAAACTTGATGTCAGGAAGCTCTGCAGTCACTGGATCCCCCACCATTTCATAAATGAAAAGAATGGTGCCAAGAAATGATTGAAAAATTCAATGGAGGAAGAACCAAGCACATATTTTAACATTGTTAACAAGCTGAATTTGCCAGTATAATCCTGATAGTAAATGAGTCATTATTCTACATCTTCCCAGAAGATCCCCCCCCCCCAACCTAACAATGCAATGAAGAATATTTTGAAAAGATGCAATTATCAGATCTAAAATTTCAATATTTTATTGCATCCATTCTCAAAATTGTTGGAGTGACCCCCGTATCATGTATTTCTTATGGTTATAGAAATTGTTACTTAATAATAAAAGTGTAGCAACTACTTTAGTTTCTTTTGTTCCTTTTCTTTTTTCCATTACACACACTGCAGAAATGCCCACCTGGGTAGTGTGGTGGCAGTATGTCTGCCTCACATTCAAGAGATTGCAAGTTTGAATCTTACTTAGAGTGAGTTATGGAGATAGGTTTTTTTTGGGGAGGTTTTCCCGTATCCTGAAAAGACAAATATCAAGTAACTTAAGCTCCATGGAGCCATTTCACTAATTTCATTCATCATCCAACATGATCAACTAGGTTAAAGGATGTTGAACTATCACAAAAACTCCAGAAACGAGAATGTATGTTTCATTTACAATCATTAAGGTTATCCCTATTATGTACCTATGCAATAGCATTAAATTAATCACATAACCTTTCATATCAAAATATGTATATCTCCGGTCAGCTCAGTTTGTGTTCTATTACTTAATACAGAGTTATCAGCATTTTATTGTTCTATAAAGCACAGAACAAGCAAATGGAACACTGACACTCAAGTGATCCTTGGTCCCTTTGAAATTTAGTATCAATGGTTATTGCAGGCTGGCATTAAATGGACTTGCTTGGTGGGAAAAAGTATATCAGCGAAATTATAGTTAACAGAATCATGCTTTCAATAAAAATGTTTAAACTTATCTCTCTGGATGGGAATGTCTAGACCCAATGGTACTCCCTCTCAGCACCATCAGTGCACTCTACAGGCTGAACATGATCATCTGCTGGCATCATGTGAATATTTGTGGATAGGCTCAATTGTAGGCATCATAGGCTGGGGAATTAAACTGAGACAGGTTAGCTGTAGAAAACATTTGGATGGTATAAGCTGGGAGGTAAGTTCATCCATTGGGAGGTCAGGTTCTGCTGATTGTACATTATAGAAAACTGCATATTTTATACAGCTATATAACAGATATTTACAGAGATAAGCTACCTTTAACTCAAGACAATTGTGTGTTTTGCACTGCCAATTTATTTATTATTTTTATAGATCATAAATTAATTCTTTTACAAGTTCAAACATAATTACTGTTTTCATCAAAATTCTCCCCAATTTACAGAACATTCTCAAATGTTTAAATATTTGCTTATCTACTCAGTAAGCAAAAAGTAAATCACACAATACTGAAGGTTAATGTGCTTATTGGCAAATGTGTATTTATCAACACTAGAATTTCTTATTTGAGAAATGGTTAGCATTTACAAAGAAGTTAAGTAGAGTATGTAATACATGCATGTCGAGTAAAACTGAAAAGTTATAATGTATAGAGACATTTAACTAAGTCCTATTAACATTACTGGAGAGGGAGACAGAAATCAGTTAAACATCCTCAGTAGAATATTTTTATAATGTATATTTCAGTACACAGTTGTAACAACTATTACAATAATTGTAATAGTTCTCTAAATGAAGCTGTAGCAAGAGCTCAATGGCTGATATGTAGTTTTCATTTGTGATACTATTTCTCTTTTCACATTTTCTCAATTAATCTACTTTTTAATAACTGGACTTATACCACCATTCATGTTCACCATAAAAATTAGCAATTATTATATAATGCAATTCTCAATAATCTGTTTACCTGATCATCAATTAATACATTTTGTGACAATTTCAAAATTATAAGTAGTAGAAAGAATCCTGCAGATACTTCTGGACCAAAAAAGTATCTGCTTTATCTTCATCCCTCTCCCTTAATGTTTCTAAATTGATATCACTTTATCCTTTGTTCACGTTAACCTTCTATGACAAGAGTTTACAACCTCAAAGCTGCAATGACATACTTTTGATATAACTCAAAAGTTAATACTTTACACTTTAATTCATATTACGTAAACTACATTCAAATACAATGTAACTGATTTAATCTACATTGCACAATACTGCTTTTAGATTTCTTCTTGTTTTTTCTGCATTAATCTGTTAACGAAAGGACACAAAAAAGTAGATATGAAAGTTCCATTAATTCCTAAAAGAATACCTGACATCAAATGCTACTTGTTTTTTAAGAAAATTAAATAATACTAAGTTGTTTTAACAGTCTTGAGTTGCAAAAGTTTGGCACTTAAAAATTAACAATTTATAGAAATAAATGTTGTAAAAGTGCCACTTAAGTTTGTAGCCTGATGTTTAGCGCACTTGCTGTACCCGTGGAGCAGCTGCACTGTCTCCTTGCACCATCTGTTTCATATCTATGGGCTCTCTAACATGATTTGGATCTATGGGCTGAGGTGCATGTTGGGGAACATGTGCTAAATTGATGTTGTGCGCTTCCTTTGCTTGAGCAGCCTGACCCTGAACTTCTTGATGTTGCTGGCCAGTATGTGGCTGTTGCTGAGGTGCCTGTGGTTGTTGCTGTTGCTGAGGTGCCTGTGGTAAGCTATTACTGGGCTGCTGTGGTATATTGTTGCTAGCTTGCTGGTGCTGTCCCTGTGCTACATTATATGCAGGTTGGTATTGACCTTGAGGTATGTTATTGCTAGGTTGTTGTGGAACTTGTGGTACATGATAACCAGGTTGTGGTTGCCCTTGTGGAGGATGGACATATCCTTGAGGAGGTGAACCATGATGAGGATGAGGCTGGGCCTGATACTGTGGTACTTGTCCTGGGTGTGCCTGATTTGGAAACTGAAACAAAGCAGAAACATTTAACTAGAGGAAAAATACATTTTCTATCTCAAATTTACCTAATACCATATCAGCCTCCGACAGACAGCAATTTGGGAATTGCAAGAGATTTCCAGAAGCTGAGAAGAAGAAAAACATGTGATTAGAGAGAAAAGTAATATTGGTACTAATACATTTTGTTAATGCAATTTTCTGATACTGTCCATTTAAACACACAAATCTTTAATGTATATTAAAAATATTAACTCTTAATTTAATATTCATGGATCTGTGGAATACAGAGGGTTGTTCAATATACAGGGTCTTTCAAAAATCACTTCAAACTGCTATAAATATTATATTTGATATGGATAAAAACAAATTAAGTCACATACTGGGCAACCAGTGTGGTTTGATTCTCTTTCTTTCTTCTTCTTCTTTTTAGTTCACCGTTACCATGGGCACAACTTTATTGAATAAAACATTAGCGACTTCATTCATACTGCTCTAAGAATGTATAGCTCTATCACAAAATGACACAATACAACTGATTAAATGCTATTATGAAAGCAAGAGGAATTTTCTCAAAAGTCTGACAAAATTTATAACTCTCTTAACAATTTAAGAGCAAGCCCATGTTCCATTCATAATTATGGAAATTTAATAAGGAAGTTTGAGGAAAATGATTCTGTTGCTGGAAGGCCAATCAAGGATGTCTCTGTTGCTGAGGTGCTCTTTGCAAATAATAAAGTAAGGAGAAATAATAATTATGGAATTTTAGTGTTGCACAAGTATTGAGGCAACTTCAGATTAATAATTTCACAGTTTGGAGAATTCTGAGAAAACATCTTAGCTTGTATCCATATAAACTGAAATTGAAGTTTCAAATATGATTTTGCTTTATTTGTGTTAGCAGTGATTCAAATAAATAATGATTGGTTGGACAATTTTTTTGGATAGATGAAGCACACTTTTCTTAATGGTGGAGTTAACACACTTAATTGCAGAATTTGGTCAAAAAATGACCCTCAAGTTGTAATTCATGAAGATCTAAAATGATTTACTGATTGGTGTGGCTTCCATTCACTATTCATCATTTCGCATTTATCTGAATATTAGACGACCTCGAATGCAAGATGACCCCCATTTTTTAAGAACTTTATTTTGGAATTTAGCGTATCATCTATATAAAAAGAAGACATAACTTAAATGAAATTTAAAGTTTCACCATATATTTTGAAGAAACTAATAAACACTTAAACTAATTAAGTCCATTATTATTGTTATTATTATAATTATTTAGTTTTTTTTAATTCTCTCAGAAATCCACATTTTAAGCAGTTGTTGGAGAGGGGAGTATGTAGACATACAGTATGGATGCGATGATGTGTGATGTCAGCTGTGGTTGCAGCATAACTGCAATATGATACAATTTTGTATTTAGACAGCACATTCAACACACATTGTAAATTTGAATTTGCGCAGAAATTCACATTGTGAGCAGGACAGATGTAGAAGACAGAACGTAAATGTATGGCATGTGTACATACATAAACCATGATGGTGTTGGAGGCGGCAGCGTGACAGTAACAATGATGAATATGCTTTTCTATTTATACAACCTATAATAAATTAGCAGGCACTTTGGCATAATAGCATTTTTTTAAAACCTATACTTCTTAGTTATTAATAAATGCACATTGCCTTGCAGTATAACATAAAAATATTACATGCATTAAGAAACTTAAGCAACAATAATCTTGCCTTTTTATATTTAAAATGAAATCACAACACACAAGAGTTATTTAATTTTCCATGGAACAACAATGTTTACCCTAATTTTCTCATTAAATTTTCACAAGCTATAAGATTATCTTCTGTCATCAATGAAAATGAAAGTACTTAGCAGGTTCCTATCTTATAGAACTAATACTGAGTATGTTAGTTAATCATATGGCTCATGTAAGGATGCATTGGAATAGGCATTGTGCTGCAAATTGCTTTATCATTATTAAAACTCTATACACTGCTATTCAAACATTCAGATTCTCCAAGCACAAATGAACTGGCACCAGCATATTTGCCAATTTCTGAAATTGAACCCTGTAAGGCTCTCTCATCCAACAAAGTACAGCAAGTTTGTAATGACATGAAATTCAAGAATGCGTTAAATGTTCAGTGGAGTGAATGTACAAAAATTACAACTCATTTGATAAGAATCCTTAAAGAGTAGGTATAGAACATGTGCATTGCTGCAGCCAAACCATTGTTCCCCTGCTCTTAACCCCCATCATAAACATTCTGGGAAAGAAGAAAAATCTACAAAGCACAGGATGGGTATTTTAACAGAACCACCATCTATGGTTACAATTTGCAAGATCCTATTAATCCTTCGCAATGGATTTGTGGTCATATTTCAAAATGTTCCGTTGGCTTTGTTGCCTGCTGGTTTGCTAATGTGCATGGCTTCTAAACTATTGCATACTTCTGTCACACATGCTGAAATTCTTCCTTGTACCACAGATAGGTTAAACAATAGCAAAGAAAGCCACTTCCTAGCCTAAACCCACATTTCTAATTCATATTTTGTGCTTCATATCAACTACAATTAAAACCTGTCAAAAAATATATGGAACTTCATCCCGCCATAAAATATGAAATAATAAATAATGTACAAAGGAGAGGTGACTTTACAAACACATCATCCATTACTGAACATTCATGCCCATTTACTACAACTGCTCGTTGGTTACTAGTGACGTAATCAAATTTTATATTCCCCAAAACAAAGTATGCACACACTGCATTTTATTGAAGCCCAGTGAAGGGAAGCACCATGAAAAATTTTCAGATAAGCTCTGATCTATTACAGCATTGTATACAGTTGAATCTCACTTACACATTATTCAGTTTTATGTTTTTCACAGATAAATGTTAGATTTTTAGGCACAAAACTTAGTTCATTAATATTTAACTCGATTATACTTTTTTCATATTTCTTAGAACCAGCTGAAAAATTCAAAGCTGGGATTACTCTGTCTCTCCATGCAGTTACTCTAACCATTGAGCTAGTGAAAACATATCGGTATGACATTCAATCCTTCCAACTGTTTTAGTTCCTCATTAAAATTCACTTTTGTGTTTATTTACATTTACATTATTTTAATGTCTCTCTTTGAAAATGTATTGTCCAACATGACACATTTAGGCTGTAATCTGAGTGGGAGTCTTACATTATCATAAAAATAAAAAAAATTAATGCAACAGAAATTAGAGTTTTACTATGTCCATTGTGATCATTCCTGTAAAATAAAAAGCCTCCACTTCCGCAAAGTTTAGGGAAAAAACATAAAAATGGGCACCAGTTATTTCAACCTTCTGTTATGTGCTAGCGGAGGGCAATCTTATTATATGTCAAGGTTTTCTCCAATCAAGATATAATTGTGATCCAAAAATTCTGCAAAAATTGCCAATCACGATCCAATCGTGATGCTATTTTCATTCATTATAACGCTTTCCAGTTCCCACTTTCTGTGTACTTTCTACATCATAGCCATAGAGAAAGGTTTTCTGGTGCATTTTAGGACCTTATCTTCACTTCAAAGTGCTAAATTAGCATCAAATTTAATTCCTCTAGCCAATGTTTGTATATGCTGGTTGGAAGATGGCGTCATCTAATCGAAGAGAAAATAAGAGCTGCAGTTCGCAATGTATTAGAAGAAAGTGAGGGCTTTTGAATTTTCACCTTGATCAAAGAATTTCTGACATCAACATAAGAGAGAAAGATATATTCTAGCTTCAGCGATGAAAATGCATCCGATAACAACGGGCTTCATACATACGCAAATGACTGGTGTACTAATCAAAATGAATTTACAGAGGGTAACCAGATGACGAATACAATATGAATCAACCATTCAGCTATGAAATAACACAAGTGCTAAATTGTAATCCATGTTACATTTGTATCCTATTGCTTTATGCCATTTTCGTTAATAATGGTATCATGCTATGTGTGTGTTTTTGGTGATTTTTTTTTTTTTCCTGTTTCAGTTATGAGAATTCATTTTTTTATTTTAAAAAATAAAACACCAGACCAAAACTGGATGCTATTTTAGTAAAGAAATATCTATATTTTCATTTAATTAGCCTGAATTTTCTGTGTAGTAAGCTTTTGTATGCCTAATTATTGATTGTTTTGGAATTTTTAATTATATTTTCAATTTTTTTTTTTTCCTGTTTTTAATTTTTTAAAAATATTGAAAAGACTTATCCATATAATGCATATTATACAGTAGAAAAAAGGGTTCACTGAAAATGAAAAAAAGATTCAGCTCTCGTGTCATTTGATACTTATTTTATTACTTATAATTTAAAACCCTGCATTCTCCTTAAAATTGCTTGGCACTTTTCAGACCGCATTTTGCTATGAGGCAGGCACTAAAAGGGATAAAGTCTTTATTAATCTTAATACTGCATGTGTATTTTTACAATTTTCTTATACCTTACTTAGAGTTCCTATTTATATTTGTCCCTTAGAAAACCATGCACCTTTAACACCAAGTCATTCAATTTCTTGAAAATATTCTCCTTTTCAAAATATTCTGATTCTGATTTGTCTCCTCTTTTGTAATTTTGCAATGTCGTTAACCTTTCACTTACATATCATTCAATGGCTTTGAAAACTACAGTAGGTGAAACCAACTACACACAAATGAATGTCAGTGAGCATCATACCTAGGATCTTGTTTACTAGACAAATACTGGCTTGACTTAAAATGTGGCATGATTTTAAATAATTTGGATTTTTTCACAAATTAAGTAATGTATCACGCAAATAGCATTTTATTTCTAAACATAGATATTAACCAATGTAAATAGTTATTGTTCAGTTCTTAGCATTAGTTTTATGGTTGTCTTATTATATTCTATGGGGTAAGGTTACACAGACACTTTTAGGAGTAATTGTATATCTGAGAATTTATTAGGTGAAGAGAGAAAAAAAAAAATGAACCAATCACACTCTGGCTGACAGTACAAACTTGTGATAGTATGCCAACAAGAAGCAGAAGGTATCTTTGCTACAAATGGATTACACAATATTTTATATTTATTCCTAAATGTTTTGCCTTTGTAAATATTTTATCTCCCAAATGCACAAAACTCAATGTATAGCGTTACTATGCAGTGCAAGATACTAACCTGTTGTTGAGGTGGAAGGTGCTGCACTGGCACACCATGCTGATATCCTGGATGTGGAGGGGGCATGCCAGCCGGGTAAGGTGGGATCTATACATCAAGCAGTGCAACAAGCAGTAAGTACTGGCTAAGCAACTCAAATTCTATCTATTCTACAAACTTAACAAAGCCACAGGAGCAGGTATTTCGTTTTGCTGTGCTAATCAGCAATCAAATGTTACTAGTTAAAATCTGAAAACTTTGTCATTATAATGAAAATATTCTCATGATTTATTTTATATTCAAGTTGTCCCAATTTGTTTTTTACTAGCACTATATTGCTTCTATTATACATAAACTATTTTAAACAATGCAGCTTACCTTACAGGGGAAGGAAAGAAATAAAATCACTGAAAATCTAAATTCAAAGCAAGTTAAGCAGCAACTGCATAGGGAGTATTTGTTTCATTGTAATACCACTTTTAAATTTAATCCATTCTGTGTCGTATGCAAGCAATACATTTGCAGAAATGTTTAGAAATTCAAAAAATGCAGAAGAATTCCAAATGCAAATAATAAAATTTGAAAGAGCAGCAAACTTACTATTTCAATGGGTATTTGCTTATCATAAATTTTACAAATTTTATTAGAGTGATGTTAATCATCTGATCAGTTATAAGAAATACATTGTATTACTACAAAATCTGGAGGATTAAGGACATTTAAGAGGATACTATGGTCAAAATATGAAATTTTTGGCACCAAGTTCAAGTTTTTGTTTAGCTTAAAAATATTTTTACTTTCACTGTATGTCTGTATTATATTAATTGATCATCTTTCAAGATCTTGTCAATCAACTTCAACACATTGGCCGTTTATGAACCCCACATTTTTCTTTTTGTGATCTTAAAATATTGTGTCATGGCTATAAATAACGTTTAACGATCACAAATCGAAGCTAGTATAATTGAAAGATTTTATCTAGTATCATTTGAGAACAAAACTGAATACTAATTTTGCTTCCCACCTATTGTACCACCACTGAATTTCTGGCTATGACACTTTGTGCAACCGAGAGAGGCAGTATTGCCAGCTCTTGCCACTACATGTACATACATGTGGTATTTCTTCATAAAATACAATGAAAACTGTAACCTTAACTATAATAACTACACGAACTATAACGATAACAATTAGATTAACTATAAAAAAGGCTAACATAACAAATTGCATGACAAGTGCTTTGCTTACTATAGAATTGGCAACATAGCTGAAAGCGTAATTCACGCACATGGGAGGAAGCATATAATTAGTCTTAGCAAGCAACTTCCACCCATTGCTTGATTTAGGTTTCTTTTCTTTCGCATTGTGTTTTGCATGTAGCAAAGTTATAAGCATCAAGAGTAAACTATATTTATTAAAACATTATAGAAAATCAAATTAGTGCGCCGAAAAAACTGTTGAAAAATGTCAGAATAACTTTATTGTGGAAATTCACAGTGCTAGTATTGCTAAAGGTGGACAGTCTGATATATACCAATCTATTTCTTTACCCTTATGAAACATCAGGACCAGAGATACAGTGGTAGTACAATACAAAGTTTTACTATCATAAGAAAGTAATCAGGTTATGGTGCAATGTGCATTTTATACCTAATGGAAACAAAGCCTGATTAAAATATGCATAAAATGCATACTGGTTGTAAAGAAAACTCAATTTTGGACAGATATTATTAGTTATTTGTCTATTTATTTACTTATCTTCGCATGCTAAAATAAAACAATTTTATAGTCTTTTAATATCCTGTTTGTTAATGCTTAAGAAGGTCTGTTAGGCAATCATATTCCTTTAGGGCACATAATTGTAAAAACAGAATATTGTTTCAAATATTTGCCATTTCTTGGGCCTTCACTCACAAATGCTCCTGAATTGCTGAAATTTATGATGCTTTACCAGGAAGAGCGTTAGCCAAGATCACTAAATGCATAATGTGATTTGAATCAGCTGAATCAATGGCTTTGAAGAAGCCAACCAATCTCCCGAAATTAATCACTTATGCAAAACTATTAGGTATTTAAACCTTTAACAGTGTTCAAGGTTTGTTATCTAAGTTTTTAAGTGCATGATAACTCACTGTAACACAATTCTTGCACAGAGCAATATAAGAAAATTGAAAACTGAAAGAAAAGTAAAAAAACGTAACTCCATGGCACAACAGTCCGCAAGGGACCTTGGCCTACCGCTGCATCCCCCATCTCGGCCTGAAGGCATCATGAATGAGGTGCAGTGCTGGAAGGTGATACATGATCAGCACCTCGATTCCCTCCCGACCAGTTAATGCAATCTTCTCAATCTGAAGCTGCTACTTCTAAATCAAGCAGCTTCTCAATTGTTCCCCCAGGGACCTCATAAGGCTGAGTGCACCTTGTACCAGGGGGAAAATTTCCCATGCCAGTACTGGGAATCGAACCCAGGTGTCCCGCTTGGCAAGCAGTAGCATTACCACCGCACTAAGAAGAAAGAGAAGTATGGCATTTTATTTAAAATGTCTTAGGCTTCTAGAGCAAAAAATGTCTAAGTGATATTTTCCCCCCCCAAATGGGCAAATTGCAAACAAAACAGAAGCATATGCAATTGAGATACTTTTTGAACAGAAACACATATCTACAATATGTTTGTTTCTGATTTGTCTGTTCGATGGAAAATTGCCTACAAACTCTCTAGTACAACTACCTAAGGTAAGTAAGCAATTAAGCAGATGAACAATTGCACTCACAATGCCTTGAGCAATCATTCGCTGTATTTCTTCTTGTCTTCTTCTCTCAAATTCCTGATATTCTTCTGGTGAGTACACTGTCTGCTGGTCTAGCCCTTCCCAACCCTCGTCCTTCTCAAATTCTGGTTTTTGAGTTTGTGCTAGGAATTCTTCATAGCTGTTAAGAAATTAAATAATTAAATCAATACACTTATACTTGGGAAAATGTTACTGTTCAACATGAAAAAACAGCCTTTGACATAAATTGTTTTAATGAGATCTACATATTTTGTGTAATAAGTTCTTGTCTATCTTTTATGGTTTACAATTATATAAAGTCATTCAGAATGATGAGGACTACAGAGGCTAGTCCATAAAATTCAGGATATGCACTTTGTCAACAAGATGCCAAACATACAGTATTTTAATCAAAATGTTAAGAGCCATTTTTGAGAAAATAAAAATGTTCCAACTTTTTCCATGTAATTTGAAGCTTAGGGGGGGGGGGGGGGGCTTTCTTAAAAGTGATGGGATGCTGTGAAAACTTAATCATAGTAAAGTCATAGTATAAGTAAAGCACTGGATGGTACACTGGCATTTGTTGTATCAGGTCAGAGGTTATTTATTAGTTTGGAGATCAATTTCTAAGATATAATGAAGGTATCCAAAAAATGAGTCAATTCTTTCCTAGCTGGAATTGATATTTGTTGAAAGGCAACAGACCTATATATTACTTAGTAATATTTGAAACATTTAAGTTTAGTCCAATGTTATACAATAGGAGTTCTCTTTAAAATATATTTCCAGAGAGGTATGCTAATAAAATGAATTTCAGCCTTCATGAGAAGGATAACAAATACCTTATTAGACCATCATGATTAGTGTCAGCTTCTTTGAAAACATGTTCACGCATTCTCTCCATCTCCTCAACACGTTCACGCATATCATCCTCTGGGGCACCAGCCTGGTACATCTTGTCTAGTTCTTTGAGGAAAAGTGCTTTCACTTCATCAGCATCCCATACACCATTACCATCCAGGTCTAAAAGAAGTATCATATCACACACAGAGTACCAGATGAAATTAGATTTGAGAACATAAAACTAAGACCTCAAGGTAAATAAAAACTTGTTTCATATGGAACATACAGCATAAATTATTATATACTTAAATACTGTACAGATGCAATAAAACAATTATTTTAACATTAAAACAATATTGTAATAATGACAAGTAAATTTGACATTTTAACCGAGATTAAACTTTTCAGACTTTCCAATAGTTTTGGTTAAATTTACTTTTCTTTGAAAACATGTATGGAAAACATTACACATTCCACTCACCTAATAGCACTGCGTTTCTTTAGTCATTTAAAAGTATATAACTACTCCACAACTGTCTCACCTATAAATCTATTAATGTGTTACTTTACACTGGCACTACAAAGTTTAGAAAATTCTTACAACTAATTTTGTTCAATAAGATTCAATGCAACATAAAATTTATATTCCAATACATCAAAAGTACTTCATTTGCTTTGGAAACTTTGTTGTGCTATGGAATTACAGCTGCAGAGCTATAACATGCTTCACCAAAGTCATTCACATGTGCTATTTTAGGTCTAGGTTAGTGTGGGTTTACACGGATTTTCATGCAAACCAGGTGCCAATCTACCACGTTTCACTCAATATATTATGTTTGCAATAGCAGCAACATTTTCTTCACAACACATATGTTTGCAATTCTTAGAATTCAAGCTCTTGATGTGGTGATTGAGGTGTGCTGATTCAAAGTATTAAGGATAATATCATAGCTTCCAGATGATTAATACTGTTTATTTCTAAATGCCTTATTTGCCCTGGGACATTTTGTGGAATGGTAGCAAATTTACTACAAAATCCACTTAAAGAGTGACTTAATTAAAACTCTCAGGTCAAGAAAGAGGCTGTTGCATATGTCCTAGATGTTATCAAAATTATATGAATTTCTGGTTTACATTGGTAAAAGCTGAAACTATCTTGTTAATGTGCTTCAGAGGTCAATGTGTCATGGGCACACACTTTTAATGAGCAATGTCAGCTATCAATTGTTAAACATAAAAACTGCTTTGGCCAAAGGAAACATTGCAGAATTTGGTAGTTGCAAAAATGCTTTATGCTATGGTAAAAGAACAATATGATATACTAAATAAATTCAAAGTAAGGTGTAAGACAGTAAATAATTGCAATTTTTCAGGTGAAAATCTTAATTTCCCTTGCACCTTAAAAATGAATGCATTACATAATGAATTTTATCACTGCGGCTCAGTCACTTCACTTCACAGTGGATAACGTCTGTGTCACTTCTTAAATGCACTATATAAAGCATCTATCCTTTTCTTGCACCATTTCTTCCAAATAAATGCATTAAAATCCATTCCTTTCACATGCAAAAACTTCATGCAATTGCAACTTTTAATTTCATGTTCTCGTCTCCTAAGTATTTGATTTCAGATTTTGCTTCCTTTAAATCATTGGTCAGCATTTCTATAATTAAATGCAGCGAGGCGATTCTTTCTCTCCCACCATTTTCACATGTTGCTTCACCGCCCAACTTTTTTGCGTCTTCAGGCATTGGCATATTTCAGCGTAACTTTAATCCACTTTTACCATATTTCCACACCTATCTTCATTTGTATGCACAAATTGGGTGGTGGTGTTCCTTTTAGAGGTCCTCTCGCACTTATTAGATTAACTTTTACTAGCATTAATGGCATGATTACAGAGCTTATCTTTATACATACTTCCACACGCCGCCATCTTCTCAGAGAAACATTAGCTGAAATGCTTACTTGTAAGTAAAAGGGAAATAATGGGATATACTAGGCTAAAGTGATAGTCTAAAAGCTGGTTGCCATATGGATGAAATCCATTTCTTTGCATTACCATGAGTTGACAAATTCCCATATCTAAATAGTTTGTATTAAATCATTAGAGCCTTTTATGAGAAAATCAATTTTCACATTTTTTTTTCCCATGTAAAGGTTAATTTGGGGTGTGGGGATTTTCTCCAAAATCTTCATGTTGCATCCTTGGAAGATACTTAACTTGCATACCGACTTTTCAATTTCGGCATTCTGCAGAAAGTTGTGTTAAGCAAGTTCATTTAACCCCTTCCAGAGGAGACAGCACTTAAAACCGCCAGCTTCACCACAAGGAATTAATCGATGTCCGGTTGAAAATGAAGGAAAGTAGTCCTTCAAAACAAGTTCTGTCAAAAACCCCAAGTAGGTGTTGTTTAGTGTAATTAATAAACTTCTCAAATAAATAAATAATTAATAATAATAATAATAATAATAATAATAAAAACATATCTAAAGTTTGATATTTTACCAGCTTTTTGTTTTAGAGTTTGTTTAGTTTTGTTTTAGAGTTACCCATGCACACACTCTTTTCTAAATAAACTTTTTTTGGATACAGGGGACCCCAAAACATCTATTTCCATGAAATCTCGGTATCAAATTTTTGGGTGGAACACAATACCTGCTCTATACACTATACATATAGTACGTGTAGAGAAAAATAAATAGACTGCCTCCGTGGTAGAGTGGTCAGCAAGCTGACTTCTCACATGGGGGTCCTGGGTTCGATTTCCGGCTGGAGCGGGTAATTTTTATCTAGCCAGAATTATTCTCTATCCCCCACAGAAGTTTGTATGCTAGTGTGAATGTGTGCGTGTTTGAGTAAAACGAAATGATTTAAACCAATGTAAAAGAACCTACAAGTTGTTGAAGTGGAAAGCCCCTATGACCTTAGATGTTAAAGGGGAGGGAAAAAAAAAAAATTAATGTAAATAATGACTTTACATATGGAATGTTTAAACCATTTGTTTGGTGCAACTTTTAATTTTGTACTTCTGGTTTACTGTTTAAACTTCTTATCTGAATGAAATAGATTTCATGCACAAGCACAAAAGATGTTATATTAGCATATTACCAGAAATACTCATTTGGAATCTCCTAAGTTTAAAAACAAACAAAAAATCACAACACTTGTGTGATACAAATCTTTCAACATAAATCTCAAATGTCCAATTAACCATTTACATGCAACATTTTCATTTTTTATTTTCTCAAAAATATCTTCAATCATTTTAAGTTCTTTGTAAAATTCTAAAACATTCAACTACTTAATTAGGGATTTTGCCACCTCTTTTTAGCACTGTGACCATCACTGTGGTAATATTTTTTCTATCACTCTATAGGAGGTAGACATAGTATTTCACCTTACCATGTAAGTGGAAGAAGGTTCTTGGATTGAAATCTTGGTTCTCCATATGGTCTTCCTTCTCCCAAACTTCTTCCAATTGCTGCTTACTGCCAGGATGGTGAAGCTGCAAATACACACAGATTAAAAAGTTAAGTCACTGGCTTACATTATTCTATTAAGGAAACTATGACTCGGAGATAAAAATGTTCCAGGAAAAAGAGCTTTGCTCAAATATTAAGGACAAAACCTGGTGTAGTTGACCACAAGTAAATATGCATCACATGGCTGAAACTGCCGTGCTTTCTGAATAAGTTTGAAATTTTAGGAAATGAAAGCAACATCACAGCTCATCATAACAAAATAACTGACTTTGATAAACATGCTCAAAAAATGACAAAGATTAGCAAAATTATTATTCTACAAAATAAGTGATCCTGCAATATTCAACAATCTATCTTTCATTGTTGCATGACAGAAAAAATATTAATGAAATAAAATAGACAATTTTAGGCTCCAAATCCTAAAAATAAGTATTAATGGTTGAAATAGGCATTTTAGGCATCACAATTCCATTTCATACATTTGTATACCATACATAGACACGTAACATTGTTTCAGTTTGTTCGTACACATAAAAAGTAGGCATTTAATCCGAATTCCAAGGTCTATTACATGTAACCAATCACAGGTGTTTCACCATGAACCCAAAATGAAGAGACAAATTTAAAGAATAAAAGGGATGGCAAGCTGGTTCCAAATGGGGCATCAAACTCTGTGGTATAATAGAAAAGTCATACAAAAAATGTACAGTATGTATACAAAAATGCGTTTCCAAAGTAAGTGTCAGACTGAGGTTAGACCACTTACACTGAGAGGTTAAGGCATTTTGGATAAGAAAAAGACTACAGCAAATATGCATATTCACACCTTCACCTATTAGAATATGACACTTTTTGAAGACCACAATACTTTATACATATAAATACTTTTTGAAGACCACAATACTTTATACATATAAATAATACTTTTTGAAGACAATACTTTATACATATAAATATATAAAAGGATTTGGCGTTTGTCCAATAAAGGTGTCATCACAGCAAACAATAGAAAAAGCATTATTTCCAAAGTTGTTTTGATCAATTGAGAAACACTTATACATTCCTAGATTTATTAATACAAATTTTGGCATTCCATCTTTGAACAATCTCTGCAAACTCATCTGTCTTACAGTGTGGTCTTGGAGGAGTGTAATCATTATGCAATTGGTAAACAGCAAAACATACCGAAATTATATGTTGAAATTGAAGTTCTATTAATTATTCCATGGGTTTCTTTAAAAAAATGTAACATTGGTTTTACCACTTACCGGCTCATGTTCCTTGTGTTTCTTTTCCTTATCCTCCATTTCCTTCAACGTCTGTTTTTTATGCTCTTCATCCATGGTTTTAAGTTTTTCACGTTTCTCAAATTCTTTTTGCATTTCATATTCCTTGAACTCCTGACGACGCTTGCGATCGGCTTCTGCCAAGTCTGCTGTTGTCTGTAAATATAGGTGTGGAAATAAGCCTAGAGTCTACACAAATTCTGTGCAGAAACTAAAACAAATTTCTTACAATATCATAGAGATCACAAAGTTGAAATTCTTTACTGTTCACATGTATAAATAAAAATTAAGCAATGCATCAGTAAAACTTTAACAAATCACAAGAAAATAAATGTTCATTTTTAGTTTCATGTTTATATACTGGCATCTTTTGTCTATTAGTTTTGGTCTATATGCCTATAGAAATAGTCCTGTAACTACTTAGAAGTGAAATTTGTATATGAATTAAACCTTAGTATTCTCAAAACCACCAACTTTTAATGAGCCATGTACTGAACTGAAGGACCAGACACAAAAATGTTGCATTATTCTTTATGAGCTATAGATGGAAAAGTGCTGAATATCACATATGGTAGGATGTGAATACTGGTTATAGCATTTGATGATCTAAATATATTGGTATGATTGTAGTTTTATCTAGTGATATGCTAAAAACATTTTTTGGTGAGTATTTATTCTTTAACTGCTTTGTATTCTTAGTATAAATTTCTCATTTTCCAAACTAGTGAGTAATAATTAAGAACTGGTTTGAAATGGTTTCCCTCCAAAGCCTCAATTCACCAGTTTATAAGTTCTTTTATCTATTTCTGTAGTTGAGTAAATACTAAAAGCTATGTGATTAAATAAAAGGAACTTCCTATTATAATATTTTTGTTACACTGCACTATTCTTTTGTTCTTAATCCATCAAAGTGCATATTACTAAATGATGTCTATTGCTATAATAAGCTTAACCCATTCAAGAATACCCAATAATGGAGGCAAGGTGTTAAAAAAAAAAAAAGTTTCTGGTCCTTTGAGGCATGAACCTCTGACCATGCCAGTATGGTAGGTGCTGGCATTTAGACATATAATAGCTGCAATATTATCTGATCTTATAATGCTGCATAATGGAATGAGTGAATTTCTTTAACACAATAAAATAGTAATATGTGTGTATCTGCATTCAATTAAAACCTGTCAGATCACAGATGCCATCTCACTGATTGCTTTAGTTGGGCCCTTCTCGTCCATTACCACAGCTTCTCTTGAATGCAGAACACACATTTTGACTGGATTTGACTCCCTGCTCCTAGGTATGATGGGTTAGCCACTCCTATTGTGCCTTAGACTGCATGGTCATAAATCCAGACATCAAGACATGAAGTTATCCAATAGTAAAATGGGTTATTTAACAATCATGCACAGGACATCATATATGTTCATCTATTTATTTATTTACCTAAAAACATTAAGTAAATAATGTCTCTCTCCTACATATACACACTAACATGCATTACCTTGAGTATAAGTTTACGCAAATCTTCTATCTCAAATGTATGTGGATTCGAATGATCAAGATGCTCTGGTGGAATTTTGAGATGCTCTGTATCTAAGCCATTTCGTAACTCGTACTCTTTTGTTGCAAGGTGACGTAGTCTTTCTAACTCCTGACGTTTAAGTTCATCCAACTTGTTTCTGACATGGTGGTTTACATTTTCCAGTTCCTGTGCAATTTTTCCAGACTGCAAAAATATCAGAAAAAGTTAATTATCTAATTATATAATACCCATTAAACCATTTGCTTTTCATTCAGATTAATATTGCTAAACAACATTTCTGTATTTTGGCTTTAAATATATAACTCTGTCAGAGTGGGTGTTCATAATAAACCTGCAACCAATTAATGATAGCTATTTTCTGGAGTATGCACTTTTATTCCATTCAGAGGTTATTTACTGCAATATTTGCCTAGCTTTTATATTGCCAGCAATTATCAGGATGTCAGTGGAATTTCCTTTGACTTTTGATTTTTTATTAATCATATTTTATAATTTTTTTTCTATAATAATTATTTCAATTAACACCATAGATGGCTAATGTTTACTTCAAGCAGAAGTTCTAGTGGATGACTGGCATGTTTTATGAGAGTTGTATTTGCATCTATTTCATGATTGAAGTCCCAGAAATCAGCAGTTGCTGGTGGTAATGAACTTTTGTCCTATTTGTTTACTTTCACATTGTACAATATTAACTCCTGCTACACTGGTCCTAAATTAATAGTAGTATTTAACAGGTGTGTTATAAAAACCTTCTTATAAACCATTTTTTTTTATTTATTTATTTAAGATCTCAAGATGGTACATACAGAAGTCACGTGATTGCCTAGTCTTCCATTTTATTTATTCATCCTTTGAAACGTTGCGCGCGCTCTCTCTCTCTCGCACGCGCACACACAGATATATGCATGGATACAATAAATGCAGCCACATTAATGGAAATATTGCAAATGTCATAAGAATACCTAGCAGACCTAGATTTATTGTTATTTATGCAAATAGAGTTTTTATACAGCAAAAGTGAAATAGTAAACATAACATATAACATATTCGTAATGAAGTAGTGTATCTTTGCAGCACAATCAGGGAAGATGCCTCAGTGGCTTTTCAATTTTCTTCAATTATATGTTTAAAATGTTAGAAAAATGCTATTTTAAATAAAATGGACCTTTACCATTTTTACAAACCTAGTGCAAAATCAAGTTTGAGTGACAATTTTTCTAAAGATAGTGTTAAGCTTTAGTGAATGCCAACACTCCATTAAGGAAACTGAATATATGTGCAGCTTCGGAGTTTCTTAGAGAAGTACACAAACAAAAGGGTCCCGGATGAGTCTACATTGAGCAAAACCTATGTACCCCAGTGTATTTAGGATGTAAGTTCTAAAATATGGGATACACTGGGACATGAAAAAAGCTGGGTTTCAGCAGACAGAACGCTGCTGGACAGTGTGTTGCTAGTGCTACAGTTGGTGCAATGAAAGTGGGTAGCAAATCATTCCTCTTGAATACTCAAGTATTTGACAGGTAAATCACAGCATGGTTGCAATATTTTTCAATGACCCATTAGCTTTCTTGTGGCCAGCTGGAATACAGTAAGACGTATTTTTTTATTTCTCACTGATGGCATTCATATATGGTAAAAGTAGAAGCTGGATTCTTTATCCCAAATTAATTAATCTGACTTGCCTTCCTCCCAGTTTACATCATGTTGCTGGAACTATTAAGAGTTCAAATATAATGAAGTGGACTTACTTGTCTCCAGGGTTAAAAGTGTTTGTGAGAGTGCCACAGCGAGTTCAAAAATTTTGTGAACTATTTCCAAATCTGTCCTAATTCCCTGAGCTAGTTTTAACTCGCTAGGGCTCATTTATAGGCTGTGTCATACTATATTCACTGAACATTTCAGTGAAATGAAAGCCATAATAGAATCCTTAAATGTGAAAGATGTGGCTAGCATTGAAATAGCTCAGGAATGATTTTCAGAAGATAGCACAGTAAAAGATCCAGTACATTCAAAGCTGGTTCTCAACATTACCTGAAATTATAACACAGTTGTAGTCTTGAAAAAATTCTTAAGAGTATTCACTTTCAAATTTCAAATATGTCTGCAGAAACTCATGATGTTGCTATAATTGTATTCTATAACTAGGTATTAAATAAAAATTCTGGTTACAAAATAATCTGTCAAATCAGCAAAATGTTAGGTGATTGGGAAAAATGTATGTGCAACCCAAAAACATCCGAACTGCTCCACAGTGTTTTTCCACTGACGGAAACATAACACACAGCTGCTGTACACAAGGTCACAGTGCTGACTTGTTTTTTCTGTTCTGAAAATAAAATATTAAGCTGACGGTGATATTGTGTGGTTGAGTTATTACCAGTGTGCATTATTATTTTGTCCTGTACTTAGTTACAAAGCGCATTATGACTCAGCATTTGTTTTCTACTGCACAGCATGTATTTATTATGATTCTGTGGGTGGACTCTTAATTGTGTACACAATGGCAAAATTGACTCACATTTAATATTTTTCATTGACGAGGCTTGGTTCCACCTTCATGGATATGTGTGTACACAAAATAATCATTAGTGGAGCTCTGAGAAACCTAATATTGTTCATGAAATACCCCTTCATAACAAAAAAATTGGTATATGGTGTGCCATTAGTGGAGAAAGAGTTATAGACCGAATTTTTTAGAGATTTGTGTCCCCTCTGTCCAACATAAACCCCTGCGATTTCTATCTCTGGGGTAACAAAGCATAAACTGTACAAGATAAATCCACACACACCAGTAAATAAATAATAATAATAAAAAAAAAAAAAAAAAAAAAAAAAAAAAAAAAAAAAATTTATCCGTGGCAAGTGATGGAGTTTCCTAAGATGTACCAAAATGTAGGACAACGGCAGTGTCCAGTTTCAGCACCTCCTTTAATAACACTGGTAAGTAAAGCCTTTAAAAGTAGTTTTAAAAATGTTGCATGATTTCATCCACCCCTTTCTATGTTAGTGGCATGACAGTCAAAACACAGTGCAGCCGGTTCGGACGATTTTGGAACACCCGGTATAACAAAAGAAGAGTTGTGATGTTTTTCACTTGCACCTGTACCATCATGAGATGTAGAAAGGAAGTACTTCTTGTATAAAACCTTCACTGAAGATGTGAGAGCTTCACTCAAGAAAACCTCAGTGAAACTTTGTTTATCTACTGCAACAGCCACAAATAAGGTAAGATTACCAAAATTTGCCCTATTTGATTTTTTGTGTGCACATTATGGTGCATATTTTGCAAGATTTTCATGCATATTTGCATCCATATTTTACTCTTATTTTGCATACAAATCTGGGCTGTAGTAATCACAAATTACTATTAATTTGGGATCAGTGTAGTCAGGGTTAATGTTGCAAACAATTCTGTACAATATGAAAGTAAACAAACAGGACAAATTAGATAAATTGGTGTTAATTGTTCTTTCTACACAAGTCTTGTGTTGGATAGGCAGTCAGAACAAAAACCTCAATGCCATAGCCAGAGATCCATGGTTCAAATCGCAGCAATGGCATTGCATTTTTCAGTCTGACTGTGCCTATCCAAATAGAGAACTGTTCATTACTGCTGGCAACTGCTGATTTCTGGGACTCCAATCATGATATAGGTGCAAATACAACTGTCATAAAAAATGCCAGCCATCCGCTAGAACTTGACACTTGGGAAAAAACTCAACATCAAATAAAGCCTCTAGATTATGCATTTTGAAAGCCTCTCCCACTGGACAGATTCAGCAGATTATTACACTTACTTCAACCTCCAGTCCAATAGGTGCTGCCATCTTGACACCTGCTTCCATATCCAATCTTATGGATGCTTTCAACATTAGTCAACCTTTAACCAAGGGTAGCTCTTGAAACATGTCCAAGTGTTAAAATGTAAGTGTAGTTGTGTGAAAAGTTTGATTTAAACAAATAATTTTCCAACTTCTGAGTTTCAATTAAGATAGAAACTATATGATATTAAATTACTATAATATTCTTAATTTACAAACTTTTCCGAATATAATAGAGAAAAAAATGTCTTAAATGATGGTTTATTATGTATTTAAATGTGTTAAGCTTTCTTGTACAAAAAGTTGCCCTCCATGGTGTAATGGCTATCATGCTAAATTCATATACCCACGGTTGCAGGTTCGAACCCAGTGGAGTAACAATCCTTAGCATGGCTTCCTTCGGAAGGGAAGTAAAGCTGTTGATACCGTGTCGATTTACAGCACATAAAAGAACTTCAAGCTTCTGAGCAAAATTAAGTTGTCTTTCACGCCAAATTTAGAATGGGACACTGAGAACCACAGTAGTTAAAGAGCACCCATAAATAACACACTATTTTATGCACCTTTCATAAATTGTGCCCAAGCAAGATTTTGTTTTTATTAAATATCGAGAAATTCTAATACAATTCTAGAGTGCTTAACTTTAAAATTAACCTTTTTCTCCAACACATGAATAATAATACATAATTTTACCTTCCATTCAAGAAGAGACTTTACTATTTTTTTTCTTGTAACATAAGAAAAAGCCCACTTTACCACCATATCATCCAAACTTGGTATACTTTTGTTATTCTGTCATTAGAGGCATTACCTGTAATCACTTACTGATCAAATATGAACTGTAAAGGCCCTAAACTGCAAACAATAGCCCAAGCTGGAGGATCCTAGAGTAGCAAAACACAGCCAAGGGATATGTGAAGTGCCCGATTTAAAAGGGTTATTCTGATAGGATAAATAATGTAATTTCAATATGCAGATTTTTTAGATATTGAATTTGATTCATATCATATATTAAAATACAAATAGTATAATTCTTCAAAATGAATTGGATCCTTATAATATTTGACTTCTAGGTTAAAAAAAAAATAATATGACAATCTAGTGGATTTCATATCTGGACTTGTTATTATTTTAAATATTTTCAAATCCAAATTGGCTATGGTTGAACATTTAAAGAATTTTATACTTCTTATAATATATACATCATTAAATGTAAAAAAACAAGCTTATTGACTTGTCTCTTTAGTATGCTAAAAAAATTACTTATGTGATGTAATTACCATCTCTGTGTGTGTGTGAGTGTGCACATGGTCGTGGGCGTGTGTTATATACTATTCAACCATTATCACCCTTGGAAATACATGCAATTATATAAAAATATGATACTATTGCGTGGCATAAAAATAACTTACTCTGATATCACTTTCTTCAGCCTTTTCCAGCTTTGCCTTGAACTCGGGATCACTTTCTAAAGCTGAGACTACTTCTTTCAAGTAGCGATTGTATTCCAAGTTTAACATCTGAAAAGAAAGAAAGGTGTATAATACCAGTATATTTAACTACAACTTTAATCCTTGATTAGTAGTGAACATTAGTTATATTCTTTACTGCTGTCAAAATTCCCATAATGAATTGTAGAGATTTTACCATCTCTCTCTCCCCCCCCCCCTTATTTATAGGGTAATGCTCCTTTTGGTTGCTAAAATTTACTAAGATGGTCAATGAAGTTGGTGGAATCATATTCGAATGAGCCTCTTGTCAAGTGAGCTGAAATTGACTTTGTATTTGAATAGGGAAAATATTTTACTTGGACAAGTCTCCTATAAACTTAGATCTGAATTCAGGCCTTCTTGGGTTAGAAGCAACCACAGCAGAAAAGTGAGTCCTTGTACATAGTATAACATTCTATTCAAAACAATGAGTACTTCTTGTGAAATTTTTGGGAGCAGCATAATTTTACATGTTAAAGGTTACAAAGGTATGTACTATCCATTAAACAACATATGCAGGATTAGTCAGAATAACACAATAATTTTAATGCATGATTCAGGGGTGATAATTTAGTATTTTATTATTGGGAACATATGTACGTAGACATTGTAGAGGGCATTAATGTTTTGAAACACAGTATCAGGTTAGATGAAATTCTGCCAAACATTTTGCTATGCTTTTTGTTACAATACATTAGGGGAATTTTGAAATATGAGTAGACATGCATCTTTAATTTTAAACATACAATACAAAGCTCTCCTATAAATCTTGATTTAATTATAGGGACTAAATCCATATGCTCTGAAGTAGGTCAAATCTTTTATCTGATCCACATGTATTGCCAATAAATATGTGTCATGATTATATGATGTATGGCAGTAAAGGTGCTGAGACGAGGCAAATGCCTCCTTGGGTAAAGCTCAGTATAAAGATCCTGTGTCCTTTTTGTATTTCCCTAAGCAGCACCATAAATGTAATGTATGTCTGCTAATTCTGTGTGGTACATTCTTACAATAAGCTGTAAAACTAAAACTCCTTCCAGTAAATGAAACACTTAAGCATATACTGATAAGTGAGACTGATAACCGGAACCACAAAGTACTGCATTACATGCAATGGAATATCTTACCATTTAAGTAACAAAATGTGGTTTTAGGTTAATGGTGATATACACAATGTTAAGAATACAAGGTCAAAGGGGAAACAAAGATCTATGTGATGAATTTCATTTAACCCAATGCGGCATTTGAAAAGCATTAATGTCCCTTAGATAAAAAACAAGATAACAAAAAGTTTACGGATGTACATACCGATTAAGAAAATACTCAATTATATCCCCTGAATCACACTTTAAAATTATTCGGTGTTATTCTGACTCACCCATTATAACAATTGGTAAGAAAAAGGAATGAAAGCTTTCATTCTAATAGGAAACCTTAATTTTTGCTTGCATAACTATAATTCCATTACACAGACAAGGACCTATTACTATACTCCTGTTGCATATACTTTCCTTTACCTTCCATATGGTATAAGAAGTCATGCTGCTAGTTTTCAACTTGAAGTAACGAGAAACGAGTTATACACAACATAACACATCACTGTAGACAGGAGACTGGACAACCATGATGGGTCAGCCTCACATGCATAACATAAGAGCATAGTATGTACTCTATTTGTGGGTTCTCCTGCCATATATATGCATTTGATATTTACAATGTGTGTCTTTTAAAGTTTCAAATGCATGCATGCACATGTGTATCTAATGCTCAGAAGTTAATAACAAAATCATTCTCCTTCTTGTTTCCCAATATTTTAAAGTTAAAGTTTCAAAAGCCATAAAGGATTCACAATTTTTTTTTATGTTCCATGCCCATTTCTTCTTCTTCTTCTTTGGAGCACAATAAACAATTTGGAGATGCCACCATTCCAATTCTGAAAATATGTTTATTCAAACAATCACGTGCTGTGACCAGTTGAAATGCAGCAACAGAGGATTTTCTTTAAAAAGTGTTGTCCTGAAGAAACAATTGAAATTTATTCATACATATATATGAAAATGTTTCCCAAAACAAAATATTACAAAGTAATAGTCCCTCATTTGGATTTCTGGGCAGGGGCTGTTTTGAGAAAACATGATCAAATGCTTAAGATTCAAACATGAGTTTATTTTGCTTAATGTTTTGGCTCTTCTTTCAAGCATGATGCACAATTTCTTCTAAGCCAAACATGAGCAAAACATTCTTTCAAAGTATGGCTTTAGATTTTTTTTACATATTTATTTAAAATTATTATGCATGCTACATTAACTAAGCCTAGCCTAAACCTAATCAATGTCTTCCACAAGTTCCTGGAAAGGATCTGCTGAACGATTTTTGGTATCACTATGCTGCAAATAGCAACAAATGTGAAAATCAAATATTTCTATTAAATGCCTCCCTACATAGACAATGCAATTGAGTTGTTTCCATTATTATCATTATTATTATTATTAAGAAGTTTAATGCCCTTTAGCCTAGGTCATATCAGGCAATGGGTGAAATGATGCTCAAAGAACATGATGCAATGAGCTTAAAGAAAAACAACATTCGTCTTTTAAGGATAATGGAAAAACCTAAAAAAAACCTTATCCGTTTAACTCACCCTATCTGAGATTCAACTTGGGACCTCTTTTTAATGTGAGGCAGAATGCTACCCCTTCACTATGGAGATGGTGACTGCTTGTAAACAAAGCAGAAAAAGAGGAAAGAAAAATATCTGGGCAACAGTCTTTCCTGCTCAAACCCTTGCCCATATGTCCAGTTCTGAAAACACTAATAAATATAGCTAATTATTAGATAATTATTCATATCAAAAAACATAAGAACAGGACTCTATTTTAACATTATGCAGCAAAACTCAAGATAATGTGTGATCTCATCTCTGAATGAATGCAGGATGACATTACATTTAGGACATAACACTCTTGTTCTCAGCTGACCCTCGTCAAATAATAATTTAGACAAGACTGTATCATTGAGCTAAACTGACAGATCTGCCTTATTAATCAGACAAGCTATTTCTAAAACTATTATAATGTGTAAGAATATTGCTAAGGACACACTACCTACGAAAAATTCCATAAAACTAAAAGTAGGACAGTAGGACAAAGTTCATTTCACAAGCATTTGTAAAGAAGAAAAACACGAAGTAGCAGAAAGGTTTTTGGAAACACAGAAGAGAATGGCTGTTAAATTACCCTTTTTCCTGCATTTATAATATTTATCAAAGTGGTTTCAAGTGCAAAAAGAAAGCAAACAAGACAACTTTGGTGGTGGAGAAACACGTATAAGCAATTTATTAGTGTCCTGATCCATTCATACACTATTATGTCCACTATTAGTATGGATGAGTATATTTTACCTAAATTATTTTTTGTACTGCAAAAGAATACTGTCAGTTTTGAGCCAAAATTTTTTAAGGCAGATGTTTAAAGCTGACAATTTTATTGTGAAGGCAATGAAATTGGGAAAAATAGAGCAAAGGAGAATAGATCCTGGTAAACGAGCCCTTCTTCCCCTGTGCTGGAAATAATATCCTCTACCTTTAGATTCATGGATGAGTTTCAATGACACTATATATCAATATATTTCCCCCCAAAAAACCATTGAACTTCTGAAATTCTTCCTGCAGCATGGAAAAACTTCAACCTTGCCAAACGAACTTGTGTTTTAATCTCTGTGCATTCGGGATGCCATGCTGCAAGTAAGTGATGTCATCTCCTGATGTTCCACTAGTTTGACCCAACATTTTCCAGTTTCAATCTGGGATGCTTCAAGTTGGAAACGGCAACTTATATTTGAAACATGGGCTTCTTATAGCCCATAGATGATACAGAAAAACTTTTAAAGTATTTGCGATATGAATGCAGTGATAGGTTCCTTGTAGGATTCAAATATTTTTGGAATATAAACTTCAATTGCAGTTTTAAAGTAAGTTTGACTTGACAATTGATGAACATTTTGTAATTACATTAATATGCTGTTTAAGAGCTGGATAAACTGTTTTAGTTCTAAAGTTTTGCTTCATGGAAAAAAATAATTATATAACTTTAATATTCTGTATGTCATCATAAATGGCTGAAAGCAATAAAATAAACACACACAATATAGCACATACATATATAAAAAACAAGTTAATCTAAAATTATATAAATTTGATCACAAGCAAACAAATAAAAGCATGAGCCTGAACTATGATTTCCAGAAAATGCAACATTTAAAATGACCCTACAGTTTAACAACTGAAGCTGCATTGAAAACATATATACAACTTAATACATAATTGCATTATACACATGGTGTTGCGCGAGCTCTCTCTCAAAAGTTATCACACCTGAATCTGTAAATTTAAAAAGGATAAAATGGACGAGAAATGCAAAGAACAGAAGCAAAATATTTCTGGCATGGTTGTATGCAACATTAGTTCTAGCATTCGTGCTTATCATTGGTGGAGTAGAGCTCAATTCTGGACCAGATATGGAAGACATAAGGATGATTTTGAAGGGAATTACTGAAGATATGGTACAGATGAAATTTGTGGAAAGTAGAATAGACAAAAGACTAGTCAGAAACATAGATGAAATAAAAGAGATGGGGAATTTCTTAGTATGAGAAAAAGTTGCAGAGTTGAACCAAAGATTGATATATGTGGATAGGATTGAGCAAGCTAATAGAAAGAGGAATATAATCAGTTTTGGATGTGAGAAGGTAAAAGATGGTTCACAATAACCAGAGAATAGCAACCAAAATGAAAACGAGAATGTGAATCCATATAGGCCACAAGGTTCACATCCCAGTAACAAGAACAGGAACATTTCTTCTGTTCCTAGTCAATTTTGAGCACTGTGACGTCATTTCTTTTTAATTGACTTATGAACTTTTTTAATCCGTTTCCAATTCAACCAATATAATCCAAACTAAAGTGAGCTCTAAAGGCTGCCCAGAATAATCCCTACAGTCAAGAATCTAATATGCACAATATACATCTAATATGCTGTATTCAGGAATGAGAAACTTAAAACTTGGCCATATCTTGCTCACCATTTCTGGGACCCAGGAAGGCTTTCTTCAATTATAAACACTCCCATTAAAATACACATTTTGTAATTTGTCGTTCTCATTCTGGTTACCATTACTGGTTGTTGTGAAACAGCTTAAAAGCACAAGGACCTTGCAACAAGTGAAAAACCTCAAAAGATAGAAGAAAGCTAGAGAGAAGTAGAATTAAACAGATGGAAATTAACTGATTCCTTTTATAAGGAGAGCACACCCAATACCCATACTAGCTAAATTGGCAATGGTAGACTTCAAATAGAAAATTTTAAGTAATATGGCAAAGCTTTGCGGTTCAAATTTTACAGGAATAAAGAGAAATTGGAGGCACTTTATTATGGAAATGAGGAAGAAAATTAGAAATTGAGGAAAAAAGACCTTTATATGAGGACTGACACAATAGATAGATGGGTCAGATAGGATATCAATGAGAAAATTGCGACATGAGCTTCACCACAAGAAACAAACGAAACATAAGAAAAAGCAATGGAGAGGGGAATCATGTACCATGAAACAGATGAAGCAAGAGCAACATGAAGGAGGACAAGTGACAATGTATGGAATGACATCAGTACAGTGCAGGAGGAGAGAGATCAGCAGAAAAGCTGTTGATATTGCCATAAATACAGATTTCACCATTGCATCAAGTGAGGGAAGACTTGAGAAGGCTACTTTTAGGAACAAGACAGGATTGGATGTTTGGAGCCATGGGAATGTTAATACACTGTCTATGTTGGTTGACAATACTAGGCAGAAGGAGTCTGTCGAGGTCTATAAAAGGCTGTGAGATTAAATAACAGTAAAATGATATGGTCAATTATTAGGAGAATGTAATGGAAGCATTGGGCTGAAAATAATAGTGGGGCAAAGGAGGGATAAACATTTTGAACATCTCTTTGGGGCCAATGGAGCTCTTCACCAAAATAGATGGTTGACTAACACTTCAATAATATTAAATAGACAAATAATTTGACAGTAACCAAATAAGGAAATAAAGCTAGTTGCAGGGGAATTCTGGAGGGCATGGAGTCTTGAGGAAAACAGAATGAATATATTGGTGGGAGTATTTAATATGATTCTTGAAGAGAGCAAGGTACAAAAATAGAGGACAGCAATTACAGTGCCATTATAAGGGAAAGTATGTAAAGTTCAATTAGCATTTAGAAAAAATGGAATGGTGGACAATTTTATGATAAATACAATCATAGACAAATATTTAGGACAAGAGAGAGGAGGGTTATACATGTGATTTTGAAAAAAGGTTTGACACAATTGGGAGGCGTTATGGAGCAAACTAAGAGGAGAAGGAATAAGTAATAACTTTTTACAAAATATCTACACTGGTAACAAATATTGTATTAAGATGGCACAAGATATAGTTAACTTCAGCTCAATATTCTTAAACAAGGTTGTCAATTAAGACCAATATTGTCTAACTTGTTTACTGATAACACTCTAGAGTAGTGAATAAGATATTCATATGTTAACAACGTTGAGATTCTAGCTTATATACTGATGATTTAATAGTGGGATCAGTAACAAGTGTTGCTTTAAGGAAAGTGATTGAAGCAATTTTGCAAAGATTGTAGTTTAAGAATAAACATCAACAAGGTATGATGTTAAGCGATTTATACAGTGAAACTTTGAATTTATTACGTAACTAGTTTCACTTGCTTAGTTTTTTCCCAAGATGCATTTCAAAGATTTCATTTTCATCATCAGCAGATGTTTGACTGGCTTCAGAGGCAATATTAAGGTGTTGTCTGCCAGTGATGTTTCAAAATTCATAACTGTGCGCATTTTAATGGATGGTTTAAAAGGTTCCTGAGGTTGTATTTGTTTTGAGGTGCTAGCTCTATATTATGATTTTGGAACAGATTTTTGAATTTATTGTGCCAATCTACCAACAGATATAGTAGGGAAAAGCTATTTACAGTAAAATCAGATAAGGGCATTAAGGAAATTGGTAGTAGTGTTATTATTATACTAGAAATGCTGCTATATTAATGTCACTTGGCTGTGGCATTTAATTTTTCTGCTGGTCCTAAAAAAGTAAAATTGGTAATTATTTAGGAAGAGTACAACAAAAATGGTTGAGAATATATGTAAAGCAGATATTTAGGTACAATAGATGGGTCTATATAGGGAGCTTGGTATGTGGTCATTCTAGTAGTGAAATAACCATGTGTTGGGGCTTTTGGGACCAATACATTAGGCAGCAATTTATAAGATTCAATACATTCAGAATTGAAGGATGTTTTTATATTAATTAAATTAAGACAGTAATAGAGACAACTGAATATAATTATGTAAGTACTACATAAATCAAAAAATAAATCTATATCTAACAACCATCTCACACACACATCCTACATTAAGTCTGGAGCAATGGTCACATTGCAGGATAAACAGCTGCAGCTACTCAAAGTTTTTGGGACATCTCTTAAATACCCCTAAAGTACTAAAGTTGAGCAGTCATATTTAGGGCAAGGCAATTTAATTACCTAAAATGTAAAAAATGCATTTATGACCTAAAAAAATTAGCAAAAATGACCAAAAAATGAGTAATAAAAAGTATGGAATTATCACAGTATGCACAGTAAAAATGCCATTTATTACATTAAACACTACATAAAATATAACACAATATCAGAAAATTAAAAGAAAATATAAAAAATATTTTATTCATTTGAGTTATAATTGTCCTTATGAAACTTTTATTGCATATAAATTTACTTTAAAAACAAGCTAAGTACCTTGTATTGTAGAAGATCAATTTCAGTACACTTTTGCCATTTTGAATTGCAGTTAGCATTCAAAACTTGCTGAAGATTATCAAACAAAAATGAATGCTAGTACTGACTTATAAATGGAAAAGCTCTTCTCTACATCAACGGAAAAATTGAGCATACTGCAAGCAACATCTTCGGGTTTAACTAACAGTCAGCAAGAGAAAAATGTTCACCAGACAAAGCTCTGCCAATTAAACACAATTTTGTATCCCCTATTCTTTTCTATCACCTTCATTTTCATTGACTCTATACCACCCACTTCATCATATGCAGAGCTCAAATTATTCACTGCATTATCCACCATTTGCAGCTGTTCCACTGTAACTTGGGATTTTTCCAGAGAAGTTAAGGCATCAGGAAGGAATCCAAAATTTGTATTGATGTAAGAAAGTTTACCTGCAATTTCTCTATCAGCCAAACAGTCAAGCTATTTTTATTGACACAGACTTAGTATTATCAAAGGGATCAACCACTTTCTTTACAGCATCAAAATTCTTGCAATAACATCAGCAAGCCTCAAACCATGTTCTCCATCCAGTAAAAACAGGTGAAAAGGGCTTTTGAATTTCTGGAGCTTCTGTTATGAATGGTATTAACTTGAGGGGGCTTTCAGAACACTTTCTTCAAGCATTCAATTAGTTTATCCACTTCAGGAAAATTTGCACATACTTCCGTGACCTGGTAATGCAGGCACTAAGCATGTGACATTGACTATACCTGGGCAAAGTGCACTTAAAGAAGCAGCAACTTTCATTATATAATGTGTTGCATCCGTTATAAAAAGCAATACATTGAAATTCTGAATCCCATCAGGCCAAGTATTCTCAATGTATGGTCAAATACTAAGCTGACTTTGTCCAGCGGCTCACAATAAGCAGAAATTGTTCTCCAGGACTGTGTGCTTCTAGAACGCCAACAATAACATTCGCTAAACAACCTATAGTCTGTTGTCTCGCTGATGGATTCAAATATATTATTTTCTCCAATCCTCTCTATTATTTGTTGCAAAGTTTTGTTTGAGCACCAAACAATGTAGATTCTTCTCAGTATGCTGGGATCTGGAATTAATTTTCCAGTCTCCTCTTCTAAGAGAGTGCACAGCTGATGATTCAGCTTGTCAAGTGGAATATAAGTGGATAAAAATGCTTTACACAATTTCTCACAAAATGCAAAAATGCTGATAATTTACCCCAAAAAGCATTTGCTGTAAATTTACATGGGATTTATTTTCAAGTCACTGCAGACTGTTTCTGCTTTGACATGCACTGTTCTAGCATAAACGCTTCCCCCCCCCCCCAGCAGCCACTTTATCACAGATCTTGAAAAATAAAATATGACCGTCAAGGGAAAAAATATTTTCTCCATATTTTGAAACAAATGCCTTTAATTTAACTATTACTTGCCTTTATGTTAGGCATTTTGCTCTTATGGTATTCGTACAGATGGTTAGGAACAACTAACCACCTTACTTAATAGCACTATAGTGCTGGATTACCAGGAAATAGGAATTTCCCTGAGAGTGTGGGCAAGTCAATTAAGTGCATTCCTTGAAACATAGGGTAGGAGCTAACCTAACATCTAAAAAATTGAATTGAATTCCGAGAAGTGGACAAGTTCATGAAGCACATTACCTAAAAATAGAGGTAGGAGCTAGCATAATATATACTTAATTCCAGAAAGTGGATTGACAAGGAAAGTACTGAATTATAATAAAAATCTTGAACTAAATATAAATAATCCCACAGCCTCATGGAAAAAAAGCTTAAAATGCTCAAAATGATCTAAAATTGCCTAAAACTGACAAAAATACAAAAGAATACCCCCAAAAAATTGTTTTTCTTAAATCTGTTATTCAATGTCATACATTTTCATGTATGCAAGAAATGTTTTAACCTTCATAGGAAAAAGATGCAAAATCATTAAATGCTTTGCCATAGTCATACTCACTTGAGTTGCACAAATAAATTTACCTTAGTGAATCAAAAGTTTTGAAACTCAAGTAAATTAGTTGGTTTCAGAAACAAAAGACATAAAAAGGCAGAAAAACAATTTAAATTACTTAATAACAATAACACGATAAACTCCTGAATATGAGAGGCCACTACAAATTGATATCTCCATTATTTTATGTACTATTTCAAGAACATTCACTCTAGAAGACACCCTACTAAAACTTTTACAGCACTTGCTCACTTATATTTTTCACTTTTTTCAACTTATCAAGCATTTGGTGTAAACACTGTATCACTTTCGTCACTTTTTCTTAAAACTGTAAAGTACATCCAACCCATGGCATCATGGGAACATTTTCTCTTCTATTCTTGTCTTCTCCATGTGTTACCAACATTCACAATATGAACAAAGTGAAGATACAGCAGCCAACATCTTAAACAGGTAATTGCTGATGCAGTAGTCAATAATTTGAGCCTCTAAACAGAGGACCCTAGGCCATAAAGTGTTGCCCGGGGTTCAGGGTCCCGAGCCGCAAAGCATAGCCAAGGGATTGGGGGGTCCTAAACTGCAAAGCATAGCCAACAGATTGGGGATCCTAAGCCACAAAGCATAGCCAAAGGATGTTTTTAAGAAGGATAGGAGTGAAGCAAACACAGCCAAAGGCAACGAGATATAGCTGAGGAATCCATGAAGAGCAAACTCCAATGAATCTGGCATAGCCAAGGGATGTGTGAGGTCGCTAATGCAATAGCCAATGATTTAGGACTAACAAACCACTGGCTATTACTTCAGTGACCTCACACATACCTCGGCTACACAGCATTCATTGGGGGTTTACTCTTTACAGATCCTTGCTTGTTCGAATGTTTATCGCTAAATTTTAAACATCATTTGTAACATTGCTACAGCCATATTTTCATTTCCTAGGTTGGCAACACCTATTGACTGGTACTTTTGGTATGTTGAAAGTGGTGTTGATTTGCCTCATATATCAGTGCACTAACAAACAAGGATGGGTGCGGTATATAAGTGAGCAAACAACAAAGGCAGGTGGGTGGTTAAAATGACTTCGTTCCAGCAACATCATCTCTCTAATATGTTCTTTGCTCCTGAACAAGAGTGTTCCTGAAAAATAGAATCACTCTACATAAGTTTTTCGTAAAACAGTTGACGCTACGCTTGGGAATGAAGCCCAATAACCAACTTTCTGATGAAAATGGTCCTTACATGGAAAGTCTTGCTGACTAAGCACAGGAGAAGAACCCAATATATGGTAATATAACCAACTCATATAAACCAAGACATCCCCATTTTATATTTCTATAAATTCTTCTTAAAGTTTATATTTAATACTTACTAAATCCTTGAAATGCTTAAAAGGCATTCTCTTTACAGGTTAAGGCACACCTGTCATGGCACACAAACTAAATTTTAACTTACCTGGCCATTCGGATTATCTGGGTCTTCAGTATCTATCTTATTATCCTCATCCTCTTTTTTTTTCTGTGTTACTGGTGGACTAACAGCATCTTGCAAGATTGCAAGAGCTATCAAAACAGCTAGTGTTAACTTCATCCTGCAAAGCAATTTAAGTAAACTGTAGGTTAGTAATTAAAATGTGCCAAAAGACATTTGAATAGGAAGTTCTACAGTGACATACAAGTACTAAGAATCCATTTATATGAAGGCTTGAATAAGCTCTGATTAAATAACATAGTTTCCTTGCTCTTGCTTTGTTTTCTGTCAAGGAAAAGCAATGAGCAAGTGAATCTGGTAATTCTACACAACGGCTCTATTAATTCTACCATCTAATAAACAGAGATACGTCAGGGTTTTTATAGTAGGAATGAAAGTGAAATGTGCAGATTATGGTGAAAACAAGAGTAATTTAAAATCGGTTAATAAATAGAGTGTCTGCGATTCAGATTCAGCAACGACTGTGATATTGATTTCAGCCAAATTAAACATACATCAGCTCAAGGATTCTGCAAACTGCTAAACAGAAACTACGTTGAGGTATCTATAGAAGGAAATGTGTTGATTGTGGTCAAAACACAGAAAATTCTTTAAAATCGGTTAATGAGTAGAAAGTCTAAATCTTCAGATCCAGCAAACACCGTGAATTCAATACAATAATTAGAAATTCTGCAATTCAGATCCAGCAAAGACCGTGAATTCAATACCTGCCAAATTATACATAAATCAGAGTAATTCTGCACCCTCTATTATTAACTGATTTTAATTTACTTGAGTTTTCAACACAATCCGCACATTTCACTTTAATTTCCTACTATAGAAACCAACATGGAAGTTTCCATTTTGCGGACGGCAGAATTAATAGAGCCATTGTGCAAAATTATAGTGAATTTATGTTAATAATTGGTACTGTGCTTATCGACTTTTCCTTAGGAAGTTGGTCCAAACACTACTTAATGTATGGCATAACCTAATTTTAAAGTCTTTACATCTAGTATTATTCTTATTTAGGATTAATTTTAAAAATTCACTAGAATATCTCTATATCTGCACGTGTACAAGCCAAAAGTTTAAAGTTAAGCAGCATCTACTCCTATGGCAAATGAATTCTATCTTTAGAATTGATATTATATCTTCTTTCAAAAATTATAGATGTCTCCATAAAATATTTTGGCATTTTTATTGCATCTGAAGTACTCTAGTCCTAAATTTTACAACTATAAGTGATAAATGCTGAATCGTCGATCACGAAATTACACTGACAAATTTGAGAAACGTCCATGCGAGATTAAATATTTCTAAGACCTGGACAAATAAAACTTAAACAAAGTATACCCATTGCTCATAGTCTCTTCCTGAAATAAAGAATTAATTCTAAGCCATGACGTGGATTTTCGCTAACATAAACATCTGGAAGCTTGCATTCGCGTATCTGTATACAAAAGCATCTAAAATCAGCGCTTCTCAAGAAATAGCACTTCTATCTGATTTTAATTTTGCTCCTATACCTTTGAAAGCTTGTTTTCACTTTCTGTTCGTACAAATCAAATCCATTTGCAACAATTCTTTAAATTTACCTCAAGAACTAAACTAATTGATGCCAAATACCTAGGCAACTTCTTCCACCAGGCGCACCATGTACAGTACGTGTACAATTGCTCTGTTTTACTGTGCTGGATATTCATTTACAGGTTGTCCAAAATTATTGGAACAATATAAAATCGCTAGTCGGAACAAGATATGCTTTACCTTGGATAAGTTGAAACGTTAGTTTATAATTTTAATGAAATAAAGTAAATATAATCGATTACCTTATCTAGTATCATATGAGATATACCCTATTTATGTTGCAATATCATTAGAATTCACGAGAGTGTTGGATGCATTGTTATGTGATTGTGGGTGACAGATGGTGCATTGCGTCATAACACAGATTGGAACTGCCTAGGAAGTCCCTGATTATATTATATCAGTTTGTGTAATAATTTCCTGGTACCAATTGCGAAAGAGAGGTAAGGATAAGCTGGCTAATGAATAAGTTTTAGAAAATTTACCTCAGAATCAAAAGAACTTATCCTATAAAAAGTAGTTGTTTTTTCTGCTCTAAATTTAGGACATGGGCTTGGCCGCTAAAGCATTTAACTGCAAATGAGTGCTTTAAGCAGAAAATATTAGTTTGCATCCCATTACAATACCACTTAAACTGTTCAGCATTATTATCTTTCGATAAGGCGTTTTATAGGCCTTAAAAGATAATTTGTTAAAAAGAACCATTCAGGTACGCCCACATCCGTAATGACACGTCCTTCACAAATACAGTTATTCTGATTCTGGATAATATTTAGAGCAGTAATGTGATACAATTTATAATAGTTTTTGTTTTTTAGGTGAAGCAGTAAACAATGAATAAGCCAACAGCACCTCCTGCCTATGGACCACCTCCAGCTGCACCCCCAAGTTATTCACAGGCAGTTGGAGGAGTGCCACCTTCCAGTCCATTCACTCCTGTAACTTCAAGTAAGTTTATTATAATTATTTCATTTTACTTGCTTTGATTAAACCAGTACTCGCAAATTTCAAAGTAACCTTTTGTAGCACGCTAAAGAATAACACTTTCTCTGATTTTATTTTTCCTTAGTGCCTGGAGGACCTACTATAGTTACAACAGTGGTACCTGTAGGACCACAACCCACTCATATGATATGTCCATATTGCCAAGCTGAAATAGATACTGCTACAAAGACAGAGCCTGGACTAATTGCATACATCTCTGGTGTGGTGATTGCTTTACTTGGGTAAGTTGAATAAATAAATGGCCAGTAAGATTAATATTGAATAAATGTGGAGGTGCACATGGGCTGAAGCATCTTTAATTTCTGACTCATCCCTCCCCCTTCACTTCTTCTTGTGCTGCAAATGTGCCACTTGTACTTAAGGTACAATTCAAATATGTGTTATACAGTCTCAGAGAATTTATTTTCCACTAGAGAGAAATGGCACCACAGTTGACTGATGAGCCCTCTCTACTACGAAAGAGTTTTGATGGTTTGCAGAAAGTCGGAGCATAAATATAGGTACACTGTGCAGAAGACAAAATTTAGCCAAGGCACTCTGAATATGCCAGTTAACACATTCAACCCCTTCATTCCACAGAAATGAAACTGAACATTCAGAAATGAACTCTGTCCTTAGTCAAAAAAGCAAATTTATTTTTTCCTTGAAGCTGTAAGGCCATTTGACCCAAAATATTTCACAAGATAAATATATCTTGATACCTTCATAATTCATTTCTTCATCCATTATATCTGGGAATTTTGTCATTTCTCCTTCAGATTCAAGAAATTCAACAAGCTCAATTTTAGAGCAACAAAGTGTGATAGAACTTGGCTACAGCTTAATCAACATGCATCAGTGGGTATGGTGGATCCCATAATCAGCATCATTTTCTTATAGAAATGCATGAAACATTCTTTGCTTCAAAACTGAACTCAATTATAGTTGACCACAGCAACTACACTTTCATCACATAATAAAATTTCAAAACCTTTAAACATGAATTAGGGGCTCAATCTTGTTAATGGTTTACCTGCATACTATTCAATTATTGTTATAGTACCAACATATTTCCATGCATAAAATGGGCTCCATCAGTGGAAACTGAAATTTTTAGAATAGTTTTTCAGTGACATATATCTCAACATTTTCTGTGATCTCCTTTCCTGTTGTTTTTACTTTCATTGAAAGTAAGATTCTCTGTCGCCTCAAAATTCATATTAACACATCTAACAAAAATAAAAGCTATATAGTTTCTTTCATGTCAGTACTCCGTCCATAGCAAGTGAATAACAGACAAATGTACTAGCTGATTTTTGCAAATTAAGTTGTAGATCCTGTGAAACATCAGTTACCTTGTTTGAGCTCTTATGCAAGACAAACTAATATTTTCAAAATTATTTTTCTTATCGGGACATACATATATTCAAAATTATTTTTCTTATTCAGACATGTTTCAGAAAATATATTCATCTGACCTTTTATATCAACTCTGCTTCAGTAAATGGTCTACCAGCTCAACATTTTTTCATGATACTTTTAACTTTACCTTTGTGGCAACTTCATTTGTAGATGTCAAGATTTGTTGCCCACCACTCATAGCTGTTAATAATTTTGCTTTATATTTGCTTTCAACTTACTAAGTTAGGATACTTTCATTTAAAGTGATGTTTTTCGACACAGCAATAGCTTCCTGGCAGGCACATAATTTAGTCTTTACACAACTAAAAAATATTTTTTTGTTCATTCAAAGTTAAATGCTCGAAGTTCCAAATCTATTTTATGCTTTTCACAGATTGAGAATTATGTACATTATTTAACCACTGCAGATTTTATAATGTACTGCTCCTGTTATAATCAAGTGCACTGCTGACCCCAGTTGAGGCACAGCCAGCTTTGTGGAATATAATTCATTCGCATTCATAGACTATGATCATGGGCATGTAACTTTGAATTTTCTCACAGTGACCCTAGTGCTAGCAAAATCCCAGACATGTGGAGCAACACTAGGGCTAACAAAACCTCAAAGTCAAGTTAGAGCAACACTAATCTCAGTTGGCCATGTTGGAAATGAGTCTAATAATTTATTTAATTAAATTTGACTAATTTAATAGTTCCTCCTATTAAATCATTTCAATCAGGCAAATGGGCCAAAATAGCAGTGCAGGTCATGAGTGGTCAGCAGGCCTTATGCACCTTGCCCAAGAGGAACAGCGTTAACCTTACCTTATAATTGATGGCATCACAAGTATGAACTCTCGCTGCTAGAGTGGCAGTATTAACCTCTCCTCATTGCTGATGGCATTACATCACATGAAATCGTGTCACTAGAAAACCATGGTAATATTGCAGCCTTTGCATCCAGAGCAGTGTACCATCAGGCAGAAAGCTAATGAAAACTAAATCTAGGAGAGTTTTGAATAAATGTTTTATGTTCAAGGTATGAAGTTGGTATGACATGCAAGGTTCCTTAAGAGTGAAGAAGACAGGAAATATATTTTTATTTATGAAATATAAAGCTCCGTTATAGAAGAATAAACTACAAAACCTGAAATAACTATTTAATCATAACTTCACGCAACTGTACAATACAAAAATAACCTAAACATTTTTATTTATTTCATAAAATATGTGATTTCTGCAATAGGCAGATAACCTTAAAATGCAAATATATTTTGTATCACACATTTATTTAAAAATTACAAAGTTCTATTGTAGAGGCATAAACCACACAAGCTGAAATAAATTTAATCTTAAACTTGTGCAGTTCTACATGGGAAGAAAACATGAAAATGTTAATATATTTCATAATGCATGTTTTTTCAGAAATACAAAGTTCCATTATAGAGGCAAAAACCACATAATCTGAAATAACTACTAAATCATAACCTCATGCAATTTTACAGTATTACCTTAAAATCTGAAAATGGTTTGCAATATGTTTAACAAATACAACACTCTATCACAGAGTTACAAGTGGCAGGGTGCCACATTACCCAAAATAATTATTAAAGCATTAACTCGTACAATTCTAATTAAATTACTGTTAAAATCTAAATTTTTCATAATATGTTAATGATAAATGGTATGATTTCACAATCCAGTATTACTGAAATTAAATTTTGATAATTTCTGGGGATTAAAATGTGATTTTAAATGCATACGAATAGTAATTAACAGCAAAAACCAAATGAGTTAAAAAAAGGAATTCTTCAATGCATTATTGTTTATGAATTCCCCTTACCTAATACAATTGGTTTGGTTTAACTGTTCCAGTTACAAATTACGTTCCGGATAAAAGTCACTTCTGTTCCCTAACTACCTAGAATAGCTTCACTATTAGCCAACCTACATGTAAGCTTAGTGATTTCATCCTTTCTAAAATTGTTATGATTTAGTGAGTTTACACAACTATTGAATGCGAAGGGTGCAATGGAATCAAAAACCTCTTCATTAATGATGTAATTTCTTGTGCATGAAATCAGTGCAGTATATATCCACTGAATGGTTATGCAAGACCTACTCCCTATATTCCAATGTTTGCAACGTTTGTGAAAAACAGTATCCAAAATGCACTCTGAAGATTAGGTAAACCAAAACTGTCTTCAACTCTTACTGTTATCCTTATTGTGAGCTGGTTTCATTTGAAAGCACTAATGGGTAGATGGTACCAAGAAAGCATTTTATGAAATGCTATTTGGTCATTAATGAATCTACTGAAGTCATGAGCAATAGTTTATAAAAATCGTAACCTTTATTTTTCAAACCTTAAGTGCTTATAATGATGGTACCAGCTTTCATCGCCTGCCACAATACTTGTCAAAATATCATTACTTTCATTTTAGCCTTGAAAGAAGGTTTTGGATAATGGTTCTTCTGTGAAGCTTTTGATCTTCTGTCAATAAATATGTAACCCAATGGGCACAAACTTTTTGATAACCGAAGCTTCCAAATCATTTGTTGCACAGCATTATGGCCTATTGCAAAATTTTCAACAATTTGATCCACAGTGACCTTCACAGTCTTCTCATAAACTCTTTTGTGTTCCTTGAAGGCAGTTTGAGGATGTGCTACGAGGCTATCTTGGACACCCTTGCTCCCATTTTTTTAATATTTCACTGATCCAACACTTATGGCTTCCAAGCAGACATTTCCATAGTCACATTTAACTCTGAGGTGAATTTCAGCAACAGATTTTTTTTTGTTTTTAACAAGAAATTCAATTATAGAATGCCCACATTTTGAAATATTGCCTGTGGTCACATAATAGAAGCTAATGATATCACAGTATGGCAACATGTACAAAGTCTATAGATGACAATCCTGCAGTCATCTTTGTTACATTGTTGGATATCAGTTGGTATGACATTTAATAGTGTGTTAACTCTTCCTTCCACAAAGAGAAACAATACAAAACAATTGAGCCACAGTTTGCTGCTCTAATCAGTTCACGTATGAGTGCCTGGTTACTTTAAATGCAATTTTGATTTGGCATAGGTTGCCAGTCAGAATCAGTATCACTCAACCGCAATATGAAGGAGGGCACCTCAGTTTTGTTTAAATCTTCGAGACAGGATAGGAGGGAAATAAGGGGAAAACAATGGTCTGAATGTTTGGTTGTACAATGAAAGCTTCACTAATTTGCTGTCTTCATATTAGTTCTTCAAAGCAGCACTTTGCATAATTTGAGATCTTCTTGACGTTTAGCAGGATATATGCAAGTCAGATGGGAAATTTAATGCTGTGTCAGCATGTTATCATGGTGGCTCAGTGGTTGTAGCAACTGAACAGAGACCAGGAGATCCATGGTTCAAATCTTGGCTATGGCATTGAATTTTTCAGTTGGACTCTTGCTTTTCAAAACATGAAGTTTGAGTAAGCTAATAAAAGAATTTTAATTTTTTTAAGAAAATCACTTATGTTTCCCTTTCTACTGTACATTAATTCTAAACAGTTGTGCTCCTTAAAAAATATCACATAGAATTGCTGGGTTCACAAATTGAATAATTGTATATGAATGAAAATGAAAATATTTTAGTACAAATCATGAACATAACTTGGGACCCTCTCCTTTTATCGTTGGACAGTCCTCTACATATTTTACAAACAATTGCAATTTATAGCTTTTACCTATGTGAACCTCATGGTTCCCCTTGTATTGGTGTCTTTGGATTCACTCTACGATCAACTTTACTCTTATACTGCCTAATTTAATATTTCTTGAATCTTCCCTTAAACTCTCCTTTACCTCCTTTTACTTTTCTAGTCTCTAGCCACTATCACTTGTCTTTTCCCTTTACTTCACTTAATTCACACTATACCCTCCTTTCTCTCCTGTCTGTATCATCTTACTGCTTGCTCTGTCTTGTCACTTGAAACTGATGTGCTGTGCCTATTTCCCTGTTCTTCTGATTCTCACACAAAATGATTCTTCCCTTCCATTTCTATGTACCATCTACTTATATCGAACTACTCTCCTTTCCTTTTTTTTCCACAACACAAACACACCAAGTCAACACCTGAGTCTTTATCATCCCATTTAAATATCTCGTATTTTGCCTCTCCCACTCTTCCCTTTGGTAATAATTCTTTTATTCGTCTGTCAGGTTTCTGGAATTGCCCTCTTACTCCCCTTTCCAATGACTTGCTGACCTGTTCTTCTCTTCTATATACTTTATTTCAGAACTGCTTTCTCCCCCTTCTTCACAGCTACTCCTTTCCCTAACTCTGACATGTTGCTCTCCATCTTTTCTCCTTCTTTGCCCCTCTCTGACGATCCCTTTAATACATACTATTGCGCTCATCAGCTTTTGCTGAGTTTGCCGTGCTAGCTCTCAAATTTAAATTTCCTTTCCTCTCAACTTTCTTGCCTGGTATATCGTCTCTCACCATTTTCATATTTATGCATTTTCATAGAACATTTCTCTTCCCAATTCTAAATGCACAATAACATACTTAATAATTGGTCAGATCCATCTTTAGTCTTCTGCGTAATAATTTTTGCACCTATTGTTTCGTGTCTCTTCCCATTTTCTTCTTCTATCCTTGATATTACCATGTTGTACCTTCTGCTCATATTCTCTATTCTTTCCACTTTTCTAATATCCCACACCTCCCCCAGGATTTTTCCCTGTTTCCTGCTTATTTCTTTAATGTCTGTTCCCTTCCTGTACTTTGCTCCAATATTTTCATCAAATCTTTCAACTCCCTCATTACTGCTATTGCTTTATCTTCTACTACCTTATTCCCTATTCTCTTTTTCCTGTCGCATGCAGAGCTCCTTCAGCCGACATCTTTTCTTTTCCACAATTAACTTTGCACTCAGATAATTTTATATATGGAAATGCACAAGCATCATTCTCTGAGCACCTCGAGAAAACTTCACAATAAGAAAGAAAAGTCCAAGCCGTTGTGCATCTGTACCATTGCTTTATATACATTTACAAAGTATCAAACATCTTAATTTAAAAGAGATGTAATTAACAAGATCAATACATGGAAATTTGGATTAACTGCATTGTACTCATATAGCAAGGCTAAATATATCAATCACATTTGCTTATCAATAGTATATAGTATTAGCTTATCAATAGTATGAATATGTTATATTCATAAAGACACATATACCATGACATGACCCAATGTGTTTTAGAAATTCTAAGCACATAAATCTTTAGATGTGTAATGGCAGATTTAAATTAAAGTAACCTGTCATTACATGTAGCTTCTGTAAAGCTTATTTCTTTAAAGGCCAGTTGTACGAACTCGGAATAAATCCTGGAATAGTTATTCTTGGAATACACTATTCACTGTATAAGTGTGGAGCCAGGTTGTACGATGCAATTTTATTCCTTGGATATCTATTCGACTGTTTGTAGATTTACAAGTCATTCATGGCCAACTTGATATGTAATTACTGCTTTATTTTGCTGAAAATTTGGTTGTTTTTCACAATCAGCTGCTCCTAAACTATGTATTATTTCTTATTTTAACTACTTACGGTGCTATGAAATAATTATAAATGTTCGCAAGCGTGTTCAGATGTAAAATTGCTATACACTTTACAAAACATAAACACATATGTATATAATGTGACTTCTTGCGATAGGTTAGGAGTATGGGAATGAAACCTTACCATATGTGCAAAGTTGTATCTTGTGCTGATATATGGCATCTTTCCATTTCTATACTCAAAACAGCTAACGTACTTAGCTTGATTTCTGCATTTTATTCATTAAAATATTTAGTAAGCGAATTTTGAAAATTACAGCAACTAGAAATAGTCAACCAAACCAATAAAACTGAGAACATTATATTTTACGGAAGGTATTCTCTATTCAATCAAAATTGTCTCTAATGTATTAAACCTACAGCATATAATACGAAAAATTATGAATTTATTGTAAAACAGTATATTTAGATTTACGAGCTCTGAAGGCATCTTTTAACCTGGGCATCTGCTCCCTACATCACAAAACTTGTAGTGTTATTATTTTTAAACTTGCACGTAACCTCCAAAATCTGAATATATACAGAATGATGCTAACATTAACACTTGTGGTTGTGGCTATCTTACATTTTGAAGCATGTTAACCTAGAAATAACCTATCCTTTGTATTTCGTCAATAAAACGTAACCTCACTCCTTACAACGCTATGCATTGTGCTGGTGAATTGTTGCACTACATTATTTTATATTTATCTTGGGTTGGATTTAGCTTAATTGTTTCCATAAAAATAGAGGTATTTTGATGTTAATATTGTAGGTACCTTTTACTGTTTTATAAATGAAACTTTATTTTAACTATCGTCTTGTCATGTTTATCTTGTAACCATCAAGTTGTCTGTGTGATATCCTTTCTCAACTTTAATCTCCTTATAGCCGTGTACATTTATCGGACTATCTCTACAACATATTGTATTTAGGTATAATATGTCCTTAAAAACATATTATAAAGAAATTAATCGTTTATAGGGTCAAAATTGTATCGCGTACCCAAGCAGCCATTTTCCTTTTCATACTCTATTCTCGGAATATCAGCTTATCCCAGGAGTTATTCCATGTTTATTCCCTTGTCGTAAAACACAATTTAGCACATAATCATGGAATAACATCTAACAAGAGCCTTATTCCGAGTTCGTACAACTGGCCCTAAATATGAAATTGTTTATGTAAACTTGATGTCACAGCATACCACATGCCCTGATTTTTTGCTTCTATTTTCTATGATAAGGAAAATTAATAAGTGCTTTAAATTCATATAGTACATCAATGTGTTTACTTATGTTTGTTTGGATTTACAGCTGCTGGTTGGGATGCTGTCTTATCCCTTGCTGTATTGACGAGTGTATGGATGTGCATCACAACTGCCCCAACTGCAAAGCATACCTTGGCCGTTATCGACGATAAAGACTTTACTTGCTATTCATTTTATTTCTGCAGCTATTCAGTTAATGTTAAAAAAATTAAATTCTCTGTATAGTTGCAGATAAACTGTTACATTTCTTTGATGTATTAAGAAAATAAGACATTGTCCGAACTTGCTTGCCTTTATATAGCAATTGCGCTAACTCTGATTAGTAGTTCTTCCAATAGCAATGTATGATCTTGTGACTGAAGTTGTCAAATATTTTCGACCTGTATTTTCCCCCTTGGTCAGATTGCAGCATTTGACATCTTGGTGTTGTACGCCCATTGCATCTCTCAATCTGGTCCCCTCTTCTTTCTTACACAGCATTAAATAAAACTGGAAAGTAACTTTGAAAGAACTGGCAGCCATGACAAACTGCTAACCAAAAGAAATTGCACAGTCTATACATTTTCTGTAATGGCACCAGTGAGTTAAACTTGAACTATGAGTTACCAAACAAAAATTCTGATAAAGTCAAATTCATCAATTGTCTCTTTAAAAGTTGGCATTAAATTGTTAAAGCATTTTAGTAGCTCCTATAAAAAATTATTGCAGACATATTTCTGAAATATTTATCTTCAAGTACTGCATTTTTATTATCTAGCAATGATTAATTAGGGGAAATAAAAGAAAATGAAAAGTTACATGAATAAACTGCAATGAGTTTGCTTTGCATAATTATATGTAAATAAAGTGGTACGTATTGCAAAATGTGCGGTGTTATTAATGAAAATATTTTAGTAGTGTGTTTACAATGAAATATAATTATATTTTATGATGTACATGTATTGCAAGCATGATTGCTTATCTTCCTAAAGCTCTTGTGTATTGAAGATGTAATTTATCCAAACTTTCCTCAGTTTTTCAAACTTTTGTAACATTTATTTCTCTTCAGACTGTGCCTTAGCTACTTAAGTGTGCCTTTGTTTTCAGTCTTAAGAAATGAATTGTAATATAAATAAGGTAGTAGAAAGTGAAGTTAGTTAAAGTCGCAGCCTTTAAGAATATCCTGTGTGATAGCTCAGAGACATGTCTGTAGCGAATACAATGGTCACAAGGAATTTTATATTATGGAGTATAAGCTGGGCAGATATTGAAATAATTCATGTCTGCTCCCAAAAATCTCAGGGCTATAACATAATGATCACAAAAAGCTTTACAAACTACATTCCCTTTAATGAATTGTTGAACTACTCTAGGTCATGGTGCTGCAACTTTCATAATGTACAAGTGGTATTGTATTAAATCACAATTGCTTAAAAACTGTTTTTTCAAGTTATGGTAAGAAAGTTTATTTTTCTTGTAATATTTCCTAGAGCAGGTTTCCATTTGAGGTCATTTATATGTTTTACTTTTGTATGGACTGCTAAGCTGTGAATTAGTACATACAGTTGCCTAGGCTCTAAACCTCCAGAGACATCTGATATTGTTGTGGTATAAGGGTAATTTCATTGCATGAGTACAGATTGTTAAGGCATATCAAATGTCTCAGAATCTTATATAGTGATTATATAAAAATTCAACTAGATAAAAATTAAGTAAGTCTAAATTATCAATAACTTATTTTTCTTTAAAGCTCCACAAGTTATAATTTTGAGCTGTTTTGTTTCCCGTTTTTAAGTTTACAGAGGGTTGCCCCCACTTAAGCTGGGACAATTATGAATGTTTGATCTACAATGGTTATTTTTAACACATGCATGCATTTTTGTAACAATATGGCTCTGGAGCAATATAATATATCGCACACAGAAATCAAATAAAAATGGTGCAGAAATTCTTCTGTTTCAAGGGTATATTATTCCAAATGGGCTCCATGATTTTCTTTTAGAATGCTAGATTATATTGTCTTAGTTTTTGACCATTCTGCAAATGCTGAATTGACCACAGATGCAAAAAATCAGGAACTATCCAACCATGCTTCTCTAGAGAAGTTGTGGTGTTGGTGATAAAATATGTTTGGGTTATCAGATAATAGCATGTGGCATGGTATTGATTAGTTTCATCTAGAGAAACCACGCATTGGTATTTATCACTGCTGATGAATTTTCTGGCATTGTTGAAGCATACATAGGTAAACATTCCTGGAACTTATTCTTATACTTAATTTCAAATGGTAATACTGTTGTCATTTTGTGCCTGTATGGCATCTTCACGTTAGTGGTTTTCTGATTACTGCATTAGTACACACTGCCATTTTTGTAGTTTTTCTTGGCTGCCATGCTTCTGTTCAGACTTCTCTTTTTGCAGCATTTTAAAACCAACTTCAGAGACTCCAGAAATATACTTGTTATACAGATCTGGGATTTTGATGCAACTTTTCTTCCACTCTTGCATGCACTATGCAAATAACTTATATGATTCACATTGATTATAAAATGAGTAACAGGTGTATGTTGATTTCAAAATCTGTTGATGTAGGCAACGTGTGCCAAAACATGTCCAGATAATTTATTACTTAGTGAAGCAATTCTAGTGTAAATTCGACTCATTTTATAACCAATGTGTAATTATGCTTCACTGTGTACTACTTCCAGTATTTTGAGTCTTTTGATTATAGCTTATATGATGTTGATGCTTCTCATTGGTGTGCATGTGTGTGCTTAAAAGTAGCTGAGGCAGAAGTCATCCAGGCTTAATTGGGACAATCTTCGAAAATTTTAAGTATCATTAAGACTGAAAGACTGCAGTACTATATTTCTTTACACCAAATGAGTACAAGTTAGTTCTGCATTCTTTGTAAGAAGAAATATTTTTAAACCAATAAGCTTTAGCTGGCATAATTTTATTATATTGTCATAAAGTATGATGGGAATATCAGTTTGCATAGTAGAAGTAATTGAGAAGTCCAGAAAATTGTATGTATGACCTGATGCATATCAGATTCTCCATATGTGTAGCAACCTACTGAATTTATGTAAGTATAAAATTAATTGCAGATGGGATAGAGTGGGCAATAGTAGACTTATAATTGTTCCTGACAACTCCTATTCTGGAAAGAACATGAGAAGAAAGAAGTATGATATTAACTTCCAATGAGATGAGTTTAGCGGTGAAATATTTTTTGAAAAGAATCGATTTTCTGAAGCAGTAGAATACACTAAATTTCATAGACATAAAATTCTGCTGAGGATCTTTACAAAGGTATCATAGGAAATGACTGCAATAGTGTAAAGCAGTGAAAAGTTTTAAAAGCTGATGAACAGCCATTATTTGCATGGTGCACCACCATACATTGTGTTCATGTTGGGCACATTTTTATGAATATGCAAATGTCTTATACTGGGATGGAAGGCTAAATGCATACATAATGTAGGTCATCATCACAGCAAAGACATCACTTTGTTTTTAGTAACTTAATCATGTTGAATACAACCAAAGTTAAAATTCTGTACATGGAACCTATGAATTTAATTGTAGCGCTAATAAAGATTTGTGTTTAAAAACTGCTTTTGCTTTCACTCATCTTCTGTCAAACAGCCAAGTAGCACTGCATCTGGTTCAAGTTTTAAACCAATAATATATAGGGAGAGATACAGTAATTGTAAATTGAAGTCTCCATCACAAATATGGTTGAAGAAGTTGCAAGGAGTGTGATCACAGGCTGCGATGGTTTGGCATGGACAGACTTGAAACATTTAATGTCAAGTAATACAAACCAAAATCTTGAGCTCTTATGACAGTGTTCATGCCCCTTGAGATTACTATGGCAAGCTACCTTTATTCTGTACACACATTTAACTCTTGCCTGATTCAAGTATCCTATAAAAAGCTGAACAAAATCTCAATGGTAGGAGGGCTTTACTTTCTGAATCAGATTAAAGGATTTAATGAACAAGCATGTAAGCTGCCATTGCAGCTCAAGTGTTACAAGAACATTGGCATTGCGAGCACTTTTTAAGAACCACAACATTGGATTTTCCGGATCTGACTCAATTGCCAACACATAGCTGGGGTGAAGCAACAATTATAAAAGCACAGATTGGTGGAAGCAGATGCTATTGCTATGTGTACAACCTTCTGTTCCTGATTGAGATTTTATTATTAATGGGATTGTGAATAGGGGAACAGAATTTTAATAAGTCCAGGTGTTGACATTGTGTGTATAATGCCTTTTCATGGTAGATTAGTAGCAATATGATGACAAATGGCATTTATGATGTCAAGGTAGGAATATTGGTTTAAGCATAAAGGGGACTTAACTGCAATAGAAAGTTTACAACATACAATCTCTTTTGTGCTAAGCTTGCTGAATCTCTCAGTATTATGGCATTTATCTCCATTGGTGCAATCATCCCTTAATGCAACAAATATAATGCTTGTGTTATTAAATAGTAGATTCTCAGGCAAGTGCCTGTTCTTAATATACAGGATATAAAGAAGTAATACCACACAGATTTTACTGACAGTAGATGGTTTCTAGTTGATCAATTTGAAACAAGAAACCAGTGGTCTACAAGATCAAGTTATCTGTGCTTAAAGTAATAAGAGGTTAGGATCAATCATAGAAAGAAATATGTAAATAGTTGCATTTGAAATGAATCTAGAGCATATTACACACTTAGTAAAGCCTGCCTTATCTCTGAAGAAGCATTTCTAAATTTTAACTTTACCAGAATCACTTAAATTGCAGACCTAATATGGGGTTGTTTGCCACTGCTACATATATATATAAAAAAACAAAATTGGGAAATTCTGATAGTTGTACTTTGCTGGAGGGTTAGGAGGATTGACTGTGAACCGGAATAAACCTGAGGAATCAAGTTCAAACCTGGATATGGGAAAACATTTTTTTTTATTTCTTTTCCATCTTGTGAGCAATATTATGCTTATACCTTAAAATTGCAAACTACAACCATCATTTACAATGCACTGAGTATTACTTACTGTTGCTTCCTCTCACATCTTATCTCTGATAGAGAGGCCTCTGAGCAAAATTAAGCGGCCTTTCATGCCCAATATAGAATGGGACGCTGAGAACCACAGCAGTTAAAGAGCGTCCATAAATAACATGTCATTTATTTTATCTTCTTATGGCCAAGGCTGGAGTGCTGTGTATTGACAATGCCCTGAAGTTGTAGATTGGTGAACAGCAATAGCACAAAATACTACACTCTCCAAAAGAGGTGTTAATACTGATATGGTAGCATGACAAATGCATAATACTGCCAATAGATGACTTTGACACCCCTAGTAGACACTAACACCACCATTTTACGTAAGTGTTTGATAATCAAGTCTCCCACATCTCATCGCCTGTTTTCCTTCTGAACACACTACTTAGAAACAGTTAATTCGGTACTTGGGGAACATAGAGAAAAATTACACTTCTGCTGAATTTGCTGATGTACAACTTGTGTATGGCAAGCAAGATGTTGTTCTACGATTTACAGCAAAAGGTACCCCAGTAGATGGCAGCCCTATCGGACTACATTTGAATCTGTAGATCAGCATTTGCAAGAACGTGGTTCTTTGATGCCAAATAAAGCAGATTCTGGTGCAAAACATACCCATGGCACTCCAGAGTTTGAAGAAAACATATTGCAGCATCCTTGCTATTGCATGTGCAATGAGCACCAACCACATAAGTGTATGGCTAGTCTTGTACAAGGAGCAACTCTGCCCCTTGCATCTGCAAAAGGTACAAGCCTTAACTCCAGAGGATTGTAATTTATGCCTGCAGTTTTGTGAATGGGCCTTAAGGCAGGCATCAGAGTTGTTTTAATTGCATTTGTTCACAGATAAGGCCACATTTACTAGTGAAGGACCGATTTTTAAATACAAGAATAGTCACATATGGGCATATGAGAGCCCCCATACCACTGTTCAGAAGAGCCACCAACAGTAGTTTATGGTGAACACATGGGCTGACATTGTTTCTGACCATGTCTTCCTCAACTGCGAGGTGACACTTATAAAACATATAAATATATACTGGCAGCCCTGTTGGAAGAAGTGCTACTAGATGTTGTGTGCACTTGCCTTTCCAACACGATGGAGCTCCTGCATATTATGCGATAAATGTATGGGAGCATCTAATTAAAATGTTCCTAAATTGCTGGATCAGAAGAGGCAGTCCTACCATGCCCTGGCCACTCATTTGCCATATCTCAACCCCATGGACTTTTTTTTTTTTTGTCTGAGGTCACCTTCAGACTATGGTGTATTCATCACCAATTGATTCTGAAGAGACCTTGGTTGCCAACATTATTGCAGCCATTGATGAGATTTGCAATGCATAGGACTACTCAACAGGGTTCAGGAATCATTTCTGCATCAAAATCGCTCGTGCATCCATGTTTCAGGTTGCCATTTTAGCAATTCCTTTGAAACCTGTGCCTACTCATAATTTGTTTTCTTACTTTTGTTCTGCCTGTATCTAGCTATTGTATTGTAATGTTATTACCAATGCAATTTATTTTTGTAATAACTTTTAACATTTAGCTCTTTTAGTATGTATTAAGTATCCAGTATGCGCATGAAAATGAAATGATAGTAAAAAGAAGTTGAAATACATATATATATTTTTAATAGAACATATTATTTAAAATAGTGGAATAATACAGGAGTTAAAGTAAGGGTTTCAAGTCTTTAAAGAATATAATTAGGGAGAGAGTTCTCTGCTTTTGCATTTAATTAGGGGTATTTGTGGCATGAAAGTGTCCTTGGGATCGTGAAATTTGAAATATTTGTTGAATAAAAAATTACAGCACAACACAATGTTTCCTGTAAATCGCATTCAGCTAAGTAAAGAAAAAAAAAAACTGTAGTAATGGGGTTTCAAACCTACAATTATAATGTACTTTTGCATTCTCACACCACAGCTATTACACTAAACACACAGGCTCCAAATACTTCATTTGTTTTCTAAACATGTCTTTGTTGAAGTGGGCATGATTAGTGGTGTGCATATGACCTAGCAATTTTAAGGCATAACTATAATTTGTATTCGTAGACCATAGGTTTCCTATCTCAAATTGATTGCCTATAAACTGTCTATATTTACACACACACATATTTATAAAGATTAGAACATAAATATTTTGCAGTGTTAAAGGAAAATTTAGTTTTGTTCGCCATCCCTTTTATGTTTAAAATAGGTTTATTTGCATATGGATCTGTAATTGGATAAAAATGTTAATAATATTTATTGATAAGATTATAACAAAAGGGAGAAATACCAAACTCTCCTCCATAACGCACCATACAAAAAGGAGATATAAACATAGACTGTATATATCTCCAGGCCCAGATCAAATATAAGTTGAAATGGTTAATCACATAAAACCCAGAGGTCTGTATTTGGCCCACAGTGATTGCTGTTTGGGAACTAAAGCTTCAGAAATTTTCTATTGAAATAAAAAATTGCAGATCAATTTCCTTAATTAGCATCCTTATTAAACCCCTAGAAAAAAGGATTTGTATCAAATTGAATAGAATTCTTGTATACCCAATTATTTAATCCACACCGAGAAGGTTTCCAGAAACACAAAACAGTAGATCAAGTCAGAAAAACGATCAAAGTAAAGTGTAGTGTTGAAAGCTTTTGTAGATTTTAAGAATGCATTATCACTAGACACACAAAACTAAGCGCTTAAACAATAATATGCAATTTGACTGCTTTTGCAATTAAATTATACTTCTCAATTCAAAGATCCCTGTTCAATACCTGGCGAGGGTGCAGAATCTTAGTTGAAGTTGAATCGTCCCCATCCTCCATAGAATGTGTTTAGTTATAAAAAACTGCTAAACTAACTAAGAAATTCTACAGTTCAGTTAACAATAATAATATCGGTTATGTTCCTGTCAAAACTCCCACTGTAACCATAGAAATTAAAGGAGCTATAGAAATAATAATAATATGCAATAAAATATGGAAGAGTATTGTCAAAATTTAAACAATTTAAGCAAAGCCTTTCCTTGTAAATAGAAGGGAAATAAGGGAGTATACTAGATTAAAGTGGTAGTGAAATCTTCTAAAAGCTGGTTGCTATGTGATTGAAATTCTATAAGGCCTTATTTAGCTTGGTAAGGGTAAATAAGCTTATCGACAAAACATTAGTTGTGCTCTTTTGGATGATTAATAATTTCAACACCTGCAATTAACTCACCAAATAAACTTGGTATTTTGTAAATTAATAAATACAAGATTTTCATATAGTTCACCAGTATACAAAAGTCATTCATAATGAGGAACACTTTACAGGCTCTTTACAGAAAATTCTAGATATACATTTCATTTGTTATGAAAGTTTTTTAAGCATGTGGCATTTTATTTAAAGTCATTAGAGCCATTATTGAGAAAAACAAAGGTTTCAAATAATTTTCCATGTAAAAGGTGATTTGGGGTGCAGGGATTTCCTGGAAAATCTTTGTACTGATTCCTTGAAAGATGCTGAAGTTAAATACCAAGTTTATTATTTAACAGAGTCCTTTATGAGTTATGCTGTTCAGAGGCATTTTCCTAAAAATGCTTTGGGGGAGGGCAATCAGGGAATATCAGTGTAATTTCCAGTGTAATCTTGGGAACAAGTTTTTGGGCAGAATGCAATAATTTTTGTACCTATTAATGTATATCGTAGAGAAAACAAGCAACATAAAAGACAAGGAACTTGTAATGGAAATGGCCTGTTATTTATGGATGCTCTTTAACTGCTTTGGTTCTCAGCATACCATTCTATATTGGGCGTGAAAGATTGCTTAATTTTGCTCAGAGGCCTCTCTTATCAGGCTTGAGGTTCTTTTACTTGCCGTAAATCTACGACACGGGACCCACAGCTTTACTTCCCTTCCGAAGGAAGCCATGCTAAGGATTTTTATGCCTGAAAAAATCCATCGTCCTCCGCCAGGTTTGAACCCGCGATCTTGGGTATATGAAGTTAGCATGGTAACCATTACACCACGGAGTACGATGACCACTAGAATTGGGCATATGGAAGATTTTTATCCCAAAACAAAAATCAAAACTATTGTATTTTGAAATTCCTGATGTACAAGTTCATAGAAGCAGTCCATGAAGAATATCAGCAATAGGCCCTTCTGCTGATGTAGGCAACATGTCTGCAAACATGTTCAGGTAATTTATTATTTAGTGAAGCAACTCGAGTATAAATCTTACTCATTTTGCAATTTATGCATTATTTAACCTTATTCTTCTATGCAAATCACATTAAATGTTTATGTTGTATACATACAATTTCCAATAGCTAAGACTTATTTGATTTTAAGGCATTTATGCTCAAAATCAGTGAGCAACACTGAGACACTGTCCTTATAATTTTCAAGCTAAATATAAAATAAATATATTCTTAATCGAAAAGCAAATAAAAATAGAAATTAATGTAAATCGGGGGTGTAAACAGATGTGCAAGAAGCTTTTAGCAGTGATTAAAACATTGTAGCAACAGCAATGTGAGTGCTTTCATTTGAAACAGGCATATTTTAAAGGTAAACCATGCTTTACTATGCAGCAATGTGGGCTGTGTTTTGCAAGAATGCAGAGGAAACGCACTCATTGTTAGGCAGACAGGCAAATGCAATAGAGCTGTCATAATGTTATTTTCATGCCATGATTTATTATGACTTCAAAAAGAGGCTAACGGCAGAGCAGTTCACAAATCTTTGGTGGAAGTTTTACAGGACTCTGCACCATCTAGAGCAGGTATCCCCAAGTCGAGTCAAGGTTGCTTGAGGGCATGCAGGGCTAACATTACCCTCACTGTGGGCCGCACAGCTACACAGTATATCCGTGCAGTGGCGGTGTAACGCTACATATTAGTACTGTGGTGTCTTACTTACAATGGCTGATACATCTGCGTTGGGAAGATGGTCGTCCACACCTGTGATGCTTCGAGCAAAATGGGAAGAAAGCTTTCTCTTTATGGAAGAAAATGATGTGGCAAAATGTTTAGTGCGTTAAAAACTTCTAAACAAAATAACTAAATATAATTTGCAAAGGCATTACTCGCTATATCACTCACACGATTATGATAAATACAAAGACACTGAATGCACGTGTGTTGTTGCAGGTCTGAAATGTAAAATGAACAAGGAAGATGTAAATACTCGTTCTAGTGTTAGAGTGAGTAACAAAATAGCGTCACATATTGCCAGGAACATGCCATCCTTCAGTGAAGGTGAGATGGTAAAGCAATATTTAGTTGATGCAGCTGAAGAATTGAGTCCAGAGTATGTACATGATTATCAATCAGTCAGTTTATCCATCCCCACGATAACACGTCGTGTGGAGGACCTTGCAGATGATATTCAGAGTCAGTTGTCTGAGATAACTACAACATTCATTGCATTTTCTCTTGCAATAGATGAGAGCAATGATATAACCGACACTGCACATCTTTTCATCTACATCAGTGTGTAGAAACCTTGGATTTTGATGAATATATAACATACTGCGACAATTGTGCGAACGTAGATTCCAGGACATTATATCACTTGAGAAACAATTTAAGTCATTTGCAACACCATTTTCAGTGGGTATCCTCCATAGTCCTGTTGAACTGTAGTTGGAAGTAATAGATATGCAAAATGATATTGAGTTAAAAGATAAATATCAAAATAGAAAAAAGTATAAACCATTTCTACACCTCTGTAAGACGCGAAAGATTTCCTAAACTCACAATATGGCATGTTCGGGACAACCTATGTTTGTGAATCACTATTTTCCTTAATGTTTTCCTCAAAAACGTGATGAACACTTGAAAGCATGTTTGAGATTGGGTAGCTCGAAAACAATAGTCCCACGTAATGAACAACTGGTTGAAAACAGACAGCTGCAAATATTACGGCGATTGTCTGATGCCTAAAAAAGAGTAGTTTTCATAGAGACATTTATTTGAAGAATATTATGTTTATTTGTATTGTTTACTTCATTGAATTGCATAGTACCAACAAGAAGAACGGTCTATGTCATATTACATTATTTAGTTTATTGGTTTTATGCGAGTGTTTGTATTTTGTTAATTGAATTTCCTGCCAATTAGATTTTTATTTTGTATTATATTAGTTATCAGTATTAACGTGTATAAAATACTGCTATCATTATTATGTAATTGACAGTGAAAGTGTAAGTTAATTCACACAATCGTAGTTCCACCACTGCAGCACCTCATTTCTTGCCCACAATTGGACGGTCAGGGCTTGAGGGCTTGAACTGCTGCCCCAGCGTGCAGTCTATTGGGGAAGCCTGAACTAGAGCCATCATTGGAAACTGGTTTCAGGATTTCTAAACAGGTTGGCAATACCTGGAAGACAACCCTTACACATGTTGCTGTCCCACAGCAGTAACATCAAAAGCAATTGCAACCGCACACCACACCATCTATGCTGACATTCAGAGTACCCTTAAGATTGGATCAATGGATGGCAATGAATGCCATCTTAGGTGAACATCTTCAAGTCACTGAGTGTTGTTCTCATTGGGTACTGCATTTGTTAACAGAGGACCGGAAAGCAGCTCGCCTGGAATGGTGCCATTTCAAGTTGGAAAAATTCAGCATTGGGAGAAGCAAGGACACCTACAACATTGTCACAGGGCATGAATCATGGATATACTAATATGAACCTGAAACAGTGGCAACCAGCTGCTTTCCAGATGATGACCCACCAACAAAGGTGCGAAGATGCAGAAGTGCTGAAAAGAAGAAGTTGGCTTCCTTCTCAAAAACTGGTCATTTAGCATCAGTCACCTTGAATACCCAAAAACACTTACTGCTGAGTGAGTCAAAAAGCTCTAAACAGGCTGCACAGTATTTTTCTACTGGTCTTGTGGATACATGATTCTGCACTGCTGCTGTAAACAAGATCACGCTTCTGACACAGTTTTTCTCTGCTCTGGAAGTGAAGTATTGAATTGACAGTGATATGGTGTAGTTCAGTTATTAAAAGTGATTTTTTATTTTGTCCTGTACTTTATCACAAATTATATTATGACTTAGCATATGCTTTCTACTACTCAGCATGTACATATTTATTTATGATTTGTATGTGTTAACTCAGCTTGCCAAGTGTAAGTACAATTTGCAGAAAGATTTCTGAACTTTTCAATACATTGCAGACCACAAGAAGTATTCAGGCTAAGAAATCTAAGATGGCATACATTTATTACTGAAAAGGCATTAGACAACATCAGTCATCGTTTGGAGAATTCCTCCCAAAAATCACTTAGGCGTCTTTCACAAGTAGGTGTTTCTTATGGGTCTGTGCAAAGAGCTACTAAATTGCTGAAGTTAAAAACATAAAATAACTGTGACACATGCCCTTCAACCAGGTGTACCTGTAATTTGAGGAAAATATTTTGAGTGGACTCTCAATAGTGTATATACTCTCAATAGTCAAATAAACCCACATTTAATATTTTTCATGAATGAGGTTTGATTTCACCTCCATGGATATGTGTGTACACAAATTAATTGTTTTTGTAGCTTTGAGAAACCTAATATTGTTCATGAAGTATCCTGAATAAAAAATTGGTATATTGTGCACCATTATCGGAGAAAGAGTTATAGGGTCAACTTTTTTTTATCAACAGTTACGTCCATACATACGTGAATACAATTTTGCCCCTTCGCTTTTTTAGAAAATTAAGACAGGGAGTATGATTTGCCTTTTTTCAACAAGATTCTGCAACATCTCATATGACCAACTTTTGAGGAGAACAATTGAAAGTGTGCTTCAGGACAGAATTATTAGCAGAGATTTGTGGCCCTCTCGGTCCCTGCCCTAACCCCCTGCAATTTCTATCTCTGGGTAACTTAAAACATAAATTGTATAAAACAAACCCACAAACCCTGGAATAATTAAAACAAAATATCCGCCAGGAAATTGCCAGCACTTCTCAAAGTGAACTACAGCAAGTGATGGATAGTTTCCTAAAGAGTGCCAAAAATGTGTGGACATCAACGGTGGCCAGTTTCAACATCTCCTTTCATAAAAATAGTAAGTAAAGCCTTTAAAAGAGGTTTTAAAACTGTTGTATGGTTTCATCAGCACCTTTCTATGATAGTGGCAGACAGCAAGTGTCGAGGATGCACAAGCAAAACACTATGCAGCCAGTTTATACTTTTTTGACTCACTCATTATGTCTGCCATCTGTCATTACAGCATGGAAAACCAAGCATTCAAGATCAAAGATTGCTCACCTGCTACTTCACCATGATAATGTTTCTGCTCATTCAGAGGCCAGAACACTGGATTTCTTAGCTAGTTAAAATGTCTGAGTGCTGCCTATTCTCCAGATTTGGCTCTGTATGACTTTTTTTCTTTTTCCCAAAACAAAAGAAAAGCTCCATGGTCACATTTCTTATCGCATGAAGAGGCCACTAGGGCTTACACAGAAACTGAGTGACCTCCAAAAGAAGCTTGGCCAGATGCATTTACAAATATGAATGCATAATGGAGAATATTTTGAAAAATTGTACAATATTTGTGGCTACTTTTAAAACTTTTGGAGTGACCCTATTACTGCCTTCATGCAATGGATGATGTCAATTCCTAGTCAAATTTTTAGGAAAGGATATCTCCTCCCAGCATTCTGGACTTGAGCCCACAAAACCTGTTTTATCTTGCAAGCCAATTTAACTCTAAAACTTTCTTCACCTCTGCTAAAATATTTTCAATAGGATTCAAATCTGTATCGTGCCTTTGTGAGAAACAGTTTGAAATCTGCAGACTTCTGTGCACAGGGTGGTTATCCTGCTGGATTTCAACAACTCCATCCAATATCTAGTCCTTACAGAAGGAACTATATTTTCGAGAATATCGTTATGCAGCCATCTAGACCATCTTGTGATATCCAGCACCAATGTGACACAGATCTACATTGGTGATCCATTTGTGCCACATTTTGCAATGTAATGTTTTCCTCTGGGGAGCATTGAAAGGAGTAATTTCTATAGGCCATAATGAACCAAGATCAATAGGAGCAAGACTTAAGTGATAAGAGATTTAAAAGAATGATACAAATACTTTCTCCTATTTGTAGATCAAAATATCACCTCATCTGTGAATATAGCCTTATTTTATGATTGACACATGTTTCTGCATGTTTTAGCGAATATAATGTAAACAATGAGAACACCAGTTTCTGCTTCATTCACTTTATTCGTCATTACAGTACTCAATGTCATAAAACGTTACATTTTGGTACACAAAAAAACTGTCAGTGTTCATGTCATTGACTTAGCATTCATCACTCACTAGATTGACTTTTAACTCTCTCCCGGCAGTGTGTTTCTCTTATACAGTCCTATAGCAGCTCTGAAAGTTCTAGTCTTAGAAAATATGGGACATCACCTTTTATCCATTTAGAAATAGACTCTGACTTAGAGATAAAGAACTCTCCAGGCACCCTGCAGGAAAACACACAGACATTTTTGCCTGGCTATTGTGTCCATTTGCTCTATTGTTAGAGCAGGCTATGTAGCCATACCCTCAGGCAGAAAGATGGATCCAGCCATTGTTACAATAATCTGTGATCCTGTGTAAGATGCTGCTTGCTTATAAACAAAGGGTTATGCTTAATAAAATGATGCAAGGCTGTGCTGTTTGATACTGGGAAATTAATTTATTTTTATTGTAAACACATATCCCATGTTTGAAGGGATTACTGTCTGCCTCTTCTAGAACCACAGTGTCCTGTTGAGTGGACAAGCGTTTTCAACCCAAGCCAGGACAAAGGACCATTTTCCTGGATACCACATCTCCTCACTGCCGTAGATCTAGGGACTGCAAGTGTTTAGCAGTGTGAGACACAGTATCCACTATTTACTAATGTAAGAAGAGATTTGTAGATTCATCTTTATGTGTGTGCATAATCATGCAAAAGTCAGTATGATTGTTAACATATCATGCACAACTCCAAGACTATGAGGTGCACACACATAAACATGCCAGTGCTATTTATAACTGAAGAATGAGATTTGGACATCCAGTATTAAGTCAGTTAAATGTTTGGTTTATCTTTTCACTTCAGAATTCTTATTCATATGACATATATTTTGAACAAAAATAGTAATTTGTTTGTATCTTTTGCGCGAATGTCCTAAACCATGCTAACTTCATATACCCAAGGTCGTGGGTTCAAATCCGGCAGAGGACGATGGAATTTTTTTGGGCGTAAAAATCCTTAGCATCCATCCTTCCTTTGGAAGAGAAGTAAAGCCATTGGTCCTTTGTCAAATATTTAAGGCACGTAAAAGAACCTCAAGTCTGATAGAGAATTCTCTTAGCAAAATTAAGCGCTCTTTCACACCCAATATAGAATGGGACGCTGAGAGCCACAGCCGTTAAAGAGCGCCCATAAATACAATTCATTTCTACTCTTTATAGATATCTTTTGGATGAAAAACATGTAGCATTTCCATATATTTAATAAATTAAAAATTAAATAATAACTAAAAGAAAACACAAAGGATTCAAACCCAGATAGTTTCAATTATGTGACGCATGTGTATCATTGCTCAGCTACCATATAAACAACCAAACTGGAAGGGTATTTTTGTAGCTTTAATATGAATGCAATATAGTGAATGCTAGCAATGTTTTTCGGATTAAACTCTCTGTCTGTTGCTCATTTATCTTATCTTATACTACATGTGTTTTACAATGTATTAAAGCTTTATGGTCAGTTTTCATTTTACTATAGTATTTACCAAAAAAAAAAATTATATATATATATATATATAAAATATATAGCTGATTCATAGAGATATTGTGCATGTTTAAAAGTGGAATACTTGGTCAGTTTAAATAGCAATTGTTTCTTGCTTATTAACTTGAATTACAAGTATTTGTTTTCTAGTTCTTATGTTGCTTTATTCAATGTCAGTATGTTTGTTTATATGATGACTTACCCCAAGGCAGAAGACAAATTGTTATAGAATGACTTATGTAGACCTATAGTCAAGTTGAAATCATGCAATTTTAGTAATGTAATATTCAAAAAGGATACACAAAATTTTTATTAAAATTCCTATTCAGAAAAGTACAATCAGCAGGCTAAAAGATTAACCTTAATTTTTATAAATGATAGGTAATACATTTTAAGTTTCCTTTGGTCATATCTTTCCAAATGAACTATCTTGTACGTAAATAGAATGCCTCGCCCTGATATATTTTACTAACATACCAACTCAGACCAAAAGAAAACTTAAAATATATTACCTATCATTTATAGAAATTAAGGTTAATTGTTTAGCCTGTTAATCATACTTCTCTGAGTAAGGTTTTTAATAAAAAAAATGTATATATCTTTAACTTAACCTATACGTAGGTATATTTTCTAAATAAACAATTTTTGCTAAGCAGTGTATTTTAAAACAGGCACTGTTATATTAAGAGTTCCTCCCACTTTAGCTGTTCATTGATGTATATTCCTAAGATTTTTCACATCAACGTAGATGATTACTTATTGGGATGATTTTAAGAGTATATAAAATTTAATTTTTCCTCACACTTTTTGTCATATTCAATTTTAGCCTGTTATTATCAAACCATTATTCATGGTTATTAAAATAGTTATAATAATAGAAACAGATTAAACTGAGTTTTATTTATGGAGCTTTTGAAATGCTATGCTTCTCAGCATCCCATTCTGCATTGGGCATAAAAGACTGGTTAATTTTGCTCAAAGCCTCTATTATGCTTGAGATTCTTTTACATCCTGTAAATCTATGACAGAGAGCTACTGGTTTATTTCCCTTCAGTAGCAAGCATGCTAGGACTTTTATGTCCCAAAAAATACATCATTCTCCACCAGGTTTAATCCGTGACCTTAGGAATCAGAGGCTAGCGTGATGCCCCAAGATCAGAAAGGATGACTAGTAGAAATATGATTATAATATTACAAATTAGCAATATTTGAAAAATGTCTAAATTATAAAGAATTATACTGCCTAACTTCCTAAAGAAATAAAATCACTAGCACAAATATGTTTAAAAAAAATACTAAGTAAATATTTAGTTAACAATCAACTAGATGTAGAATTGATTGATCTCTTATATATAAATAAACATGCATATTTTTGTAATTATATTGTAAATAGTACAAGGGTCATTATATTTTGAGCCTTGACAACAATGATTGCTGTAGGTGCCATGTGTTGTTTCCACTGGAAAGTTTGACATTGTTGACCTTAACCTACTCCTGATATTTTGCCAAAATACTTTTACTCCAGAAAAAGGTTATTAGAATAATGTCTGACGAATCAAAGCTAGCTCACTGCAAACCATTATTAAATTAAAAATAATGACTGTAGTAAATCTATAAATGTACACCATGTTATTGTATATAAAAAGCTGAACATCAGAACTACAAAATAAACAAAATATACATTCCTATAATACAAGATCATGCCAACATATTAATATTCCATATTGTAGACTGACTACAACTCAGAAGAGTTTTGAAATACTAGGGTCTAAAATGTATAATGAGCTATCTTTAAACTTAAGACAATTCCCTGCAGCAACTTTTAAGCAAAAATTCTGAGTGGCTTGTTGCAATGCCTTTTTATTCTCTTCAAGAATTTTTTGAAATATAATAAGCACATCTGCTGTATCACTGTTAATCTTAGTTAGTATATATTATGACATTGTTGTAATCAGTATAGTTATTTTTTTTTTACATGTATTACTTTGTATTATGCTGTATCTTTTATTCCTATACATATTCTGTATTGTAAATATATCATTTGTAATTATTTGATTGTATCACTCTGACTTTATCTATTGCTGCACAAGCTCAATGACAATAAAATTATTATTATTATTAATGAAATTTGTGGTTGTCCAAAATCAGTTGTTGTGCCAGAAAATATTGATGCTTGCAAAAAACTGATGGTGCAAGATGATCATGCCACATACTGTGAACCCTAGGCAGTTCCATCAGCATATATAAAATATTGCATGATCATTTAACTGTGAAAATAGATTTGTTCTCGTAAGATCCCAATAATTTGACACAATCTCAAAAAGATACTCATGTTAATTGGTGCACACAAATGCTCAAGAAATACAATAGTGGGGCTTCAAAAGACGTGTATAAGCTTTTAAGAGGTATCAAATCATGGATCTATGCATATGAGCTGGAATGTAAACAGCAGTTGACTGTATGAGTGTTTCAAGATGAACCACATCCAACAAAAGTTGTTCACACTCGAAGCTCTTTGAAACAAATGTTCACCTGTTTTTTCAGAAAAACTGGTCATATGGCAACAGTGTCTTTAGAGGAACGAAAACAATCAATTCTGAATGGTAGACCACCATTTCTCTGTCCGAAGTCTTTGATGAAATAAGGAAAATAAAAAAGTTGCATTGGAGCGTTCATCAAGACAATGCAGGTACTCGTACATGTCTAAAAACAGACTGAACTAAAAATTGAATTGACTCATCCACCTTAGTGTCTCGATTTGGCATCTAAGGCTATTTTTTGTTCCAAAAACATCAAGAATAAAATGCATGGACAACAATTTTTGTTGGCAAAAGAAGCTGTTGATGTGTTCTAAAAGCATATTTTGGAGGTGTCTCAAGCAGATTGGAAAAAATGCTATGACAAATGTTTGAAAGCATGCAAAAATGTATTGATCATAAAGGAGAATATTTCAGGAAACAAAGCAATTTTCAATGACAAATTAGAGTTTTTTTATTACTAGGCTCAAAATATAAATAGTGTCCCTCGTATCTAGTTAGTGTTTGTAACCTCTACAGGCAACAAATGAGTTGAACTTACAAATTTCTGACATTTTGTAACATTTATTAAGATAGCAGTATCTTTTAGATGTATACAATGTGTAGAGCAGCTATCCTAAAATACTTTCTTGAGGAGTACCTGATTTTATATTTCTCCAGTTTGATTGAACAATTTATTTGCCAACATGTAGAAATTAAATTAAAACTAAACATTGAGTCCATTAATGACATCGACTGATCATTGGTGGTGAAGCTGAACTATCCATTGATTGCTTTGGTGGTGGTTTTATGAACTTGTACAACGAGTCACCCTTGATTTTCCAAATGAAAATTTATTCCCAAGTTACCAATTCCTGTTTTCTGGTTACATGTTTCAATGGTTTTGGCTCTGAGTTTATATCATGGTTTTCTATCCAAAAATGGGTTGTTCTGAAGGAACAAAGGAGCACTTTAGATGCATAAAACACAAACACCAAGAAATCAGCAGTTGCTAGCCATTTTTGGACAGAAAACCATGACTTAAACCCAGAGCCAAGAATATTGAAACATGTAACCAGAAAGCAGGAATTGGCAACTTGGGAACAAATTTTCATTTGGAAAAACAAAAATAAAATTATCAACTTCAATATACCCCAAGGCGACTCATTGTACAAATTCACAGAATCACCATCAGAGCAACTGATGTATAGATCAGCTTCACCACCAACAATCATTCGATGTCCAGTTGACAATGAAGGAAATTAACCTCCGAAACATGTTCCAGGAAATTTAAATGTGAGTGTTGTTTAGTGTCATTAATTTACTCAATGTTTACTTTTAATTCGATCTCAACAACACTGTCATGAACTTCAAAAATATAAATATGTAGGAATTAGTCTTTGTTTATAGTCCATTAGATAAGAATTATTTTAGGCTAGTGGTTATTTTTTTATGTCACAGAAATTTAATTTTTTCCATGTATCTTTGATTTACAGTTTGAGTTATCCTCAAGTTGGCAGCATACTAAAGCAACTAAAAAAAACCTTTATTATGTCCAAAACCATGATGTAAGATTTACTGTTCCAATATTAGAGTTTTAAAAGTAATTTACACCCTGGTTAAAGTGCTTTTTATTTATTTATTATTATTTTTTTTTAATTGCTTCATTTGTATAGCCCCCTTTAACATCAATGGTCATATCGGGGGCTTTCACTTGTGAAACTGTAGGTTCAGAACATTAGGTTAAACTTTATATTACTAAACACACGCACATTCACTCTCACATTAATACTTCCAGACTCTATGGGGGATAGGGAATAATTCCGGTTAAAGAAAAATTCCCCGCCCCAGCCGGGAATCGAACCCGGGACCTCCAGGGTGAGAAGTCAGCTCGTTGACCACTTGACCACGGAGGCAGTCTGTTAAAGTGTTATAACGCATAGTGTCTGGTTTTTTACTTTCTCTGCATGTACTATGTACATACACAGTATTGAGGGTATTGTGCTCCACCAAAGAATTAATTGTTGAGATTTCATTGGAAATAAGTTTTGAGGTCCCCTGACAAACATTTCTAGAAAAAAGGCCCACATATCTGAATATCATAACCAAAAAATGAAAAGTTCCTTTAAATTCCAAATTTTATATTCCAACCATGTGACATGATGATTTTCAAGAAAATCCATCACACTGTATACTTGGAAGAATTATGTACCATCTATAGAAACATTTTTGAAAATTTTGACATTTTCAAAAATGGCTCTAACAATTTTTATTACAGTATATTAAAGATATTTACACAAGTAAAATGATATATTGAATTTTCTGGGAATAGCCTATCAAGTCCTCTTCATTCAGAATGACCTTTGCACAACTAGTAAGCTGTAGGAGTTAAATAAAAAGTTATTACACAAAAAGTGTAGATCTTGTTAAAATACACAATTTATGTCCTATACATTTTTTTGTAGAGTTAAAGCTCTCCGAGATATCCCGTTATTGGTTTCAATTTTAAAATACTTGAACTTTCCTTACACAGGAGTCCTCATCTGTTTCATCTCTTGTTTTACTCCTGACTATGGAAAGATAACCAAATTTCTATGATAATCATATAGTGGCAGCTTTTAAGGGATTCAACCATTGCTTTAGCCTAGTGTATTTCCTTATTTGCTTTCTACTTACAAGCAAGCAGGTAATAACATTTCTGATAAGGTTTATCTCAATTAGCATGATGTAGATAAGAGAATAATCTTTTCTAAGAATACATTTTTTTTGGGAAACAGAACATATCAGATTTTTTATATACAGTACTTTTATTATGCTTGTATAAAATACAAATTTATCTTCAGAGCCTTGGAATTTGGATGAAGAAATATCCCAATTGGTGACTAACGAGTTACTACAGATTTGTACTTAAGCAATAAACTGTCACGTGAATATATAGGTATTCAACACAAAATTGATTTTTTGAGTTACAGGGTTTGAATTCTTCTCTACAGTGTGACAGAGAAAAAAATGTTATTTCCCCTCTCCCTGTGTTTCATTCACGTCACTTTCTTGACTCTTTCTTCCACAACTTTTAAAAACCTTGCTCTCTTGTCTACTTCCTTAGTCAAGGTGACTTAAAATTCCATTCTTTGCAGATAAAAAAAGAAAATAGTTACTTCCCATTTGAGAATAGTATGGGTATTTTAAAATTGGTGCCAATAACAAGGAATATCTCGTAAATTGTTACCTACACAAAAAGTGTATTTGACATAAAGTGTGTGTTTGGAGATCTACATTTTTCATTCTATCTTCTATGGATTACCAATTTGGCAAAATTAATTCAGAAAAGAGGGCCTCAAAGACTATTCCCAGAAAATTCAAGATATACATTATATATAATATATACATTAAATTTAGTCCCAATATTTTTGCATAATTGCAAATACTAATAAATGCCAATTATAAAGGTTATGGTCATCTACCAAGTAAATAATGGTAGTCATTAGGTGAAGAGTAGTGCCCAGTTTGTTTATTTTTGCTTTTGAAATATTCTGTTATATACATATTTACACACACAAACCTTATCACTAATGTTAGTGTTGCAAATTTTACTAACTCAAGTCAAACTTTCTGTAAAATCATATTGGAGTAACTGTTGGCAAAACTGCTTGTAAAAGCTTCTGCACAACGAAATAGAGATTCCTTTTCTTTAAACCAGTAATTAGTAGTACATGCTGGCATGAAGCACGTTAGTCCCATTTTCACAATTTTGCAACTTCTAATGGTTCAACATTATCAAGATTTAAAAAAAGCCTAACTAGGTTTGCCTCAGGGTACAGTACTTAGCACCACTCTATTCAATATACATGTAAATGATCTACCCAAAAAACTTCAACAAGCAGGCATCAACCCTGCTTTTTATGCAGATGACTTAGTAATTTGGAAATCGCTGAAATCGACAAACTGGGAAATCTAAAGACAAATGTTCAAAATTCTTTGAATACCAAACAATGGTGTTCTAAAAACCTCATGAAAGTAAACACTGGAAAAGCAACTTTCAGCTCTTTTCCCTAAAAAAAGAAACAACCCAATATTACCTTAAGTTATAATAATACACAATTAACCAAAACAGAAAATGCTCAATATCTTGGAATATTCTTTGACAAAAAGTTAACTTGGAAAAAGCATATTGAAAAAATTAAAGATAAAGTAACCAACTGCTTTAACTTATTACAAAGGCTTGTAGGAACTAAATGGGGTTGTTCAAGGTCTACAATAAATTGTATTAATTATATCCATAACATCACCTTCAACTTCCATGATGCATGAGCACACACAAAATCAATTAGGTTAATTATTAAGGCTATTAAAACTACTGCTATAATGACTTTACAAGCATCCCCATGAAATACACCTCCAATGAGATTTGAAAAACTTTTGAGACTTCCAGAGAATAAAAAATGGGTAAATGGTACAGAATTCCAAGAGCTAAGAAATAAACTACGTTACCCATCTGAAATAGAACCTCTCATGCCTCTACACATCATCATTGAAATAGAATACAACCTTGATTTAATTGCAGATTTTAAAAAGAAAGAAAATCCATTTAAAGAAGCTAAAGTATTTGCCCTTGAAACCATAAATGTTATCAGTAGATGAATGGACCCACATATACAAATGTCTCTCTTTACAATCAAGAAGATGGAGCAGGAGCTACCTGCAAATTCTTTTCTTTCTATAAGCATGTCGGAAATTATATGACAAGCTTTGATGGGGAAATTCATGAAATTTATACTTCCTTACAAAATGTATTCCCTGGATAAGTTTTCCAACATAGTTTTCTTATCAGATTCCAAAGCAGCTATTCAGGCTATTATTTCAACTGACTGCCTTAAAATGGAAAAAATAAATTAAATTCATAATATGATTAAACATCTACAAAATTTAAATAAAGGTGTAGTTTTTCAATGGATTCCATCCCACTATGTGGAACTTCTGAAAATGAGCAAGCAGATATGTTGGCCAAGAAGGGTTGCAAAATTGTTCAAACAAACGAAAATATCTCCTAAGAAACAGTTAAAAGATTAAGGCATTTTCAAAACAATTATGACATATATCTTACTCCCTTTGAAAAGCTTAATTGGAAGAATCATCAGAATGAAATTAAAATGATTCCAGATCTACCTCAAAAATCATCTGTTGCAATGTTCAGATTAATCATAGGCCATGATTGTCTGACTGGACATTTGTTCAAGATTTGGATTAATGTCTTTCCCACAATGCTTTTTATGTGGTAAAGATGACTTAATGAACATTACCTAACTATGTGAAATCCTCAAAAATGAAGAGACCTAGCCCCTAAATATTGGGAAGCAAGAAGAATGATTTTATTATCAAATTCTGAGCCCCCCCCCCAACTCCACACAAACCCTTGCACACACACAAAATTGTACGTAAATTCACATTATAAATTATGCTTTCCTAAAAGTTTAACATTATTAGTGCCACATTGTTAAGTTAAACACAGAATAATGCTATTAAAAAAGTAAAAGGTGTTTCGGATAAGAGTCCCATGATCTTTGGAAAGCTTATTTTTATTTCAATTAAAGCACCTATGTATGCCATTATGTAATAATTAAAACGTACCTTTTAAACTACATACATAGTGTGTACATCAATCTTAAAACGGCTTAATATTAGTAACAAACCATGTAAGTTACCTCTAAAACAGAATATATTCAGGCCTTTAAACGTGTAAAATAAAATATGCAGGAATGTAAAATTCAAAGCAATGTTTACATACGGTACACTGAACAATAACTCCAATTTTTCCTGGAATTTTTTGGAGTCTCATGCACCAGTGACAAAACATCTGAATTCACATCTGGTCAATGTCAGCTAAACAGTTTTTGTAGAATGTTAGAATAATTCAAAGTGCCGCCAGTAAAAGTGACTGTTCAATCAATAAGTTGTGCCAAGTTGCCAAATACTCATAGTTTTAGACAACTTGCAATTAATTACAAAAAGAAGTATTAGTTTTTGTTAATTTACATCCATTCTCTCCCCTCTTCACTGTGCAGGATTATTTTACTTCCACCCTGAATATATAGTTATATCTAATAACTATTTATTTATAAATATTTAATTTAATTATTTATACAAGATTTGAAGTATGAAATTCCTAAAAACAACAATGATCACCCAGTGATAATTCACGAAGTGAAAATTCTTTATGTAAAGGTGTGCGCTTAATATTAAGACATTGGAATTTATTAAGCATGTCCTGGAAATTCTTTGAACGAGAGGAGTACTTGAAGATTAATGGGCATCCCTCTATTCCTGCTGATAAAACTGGCAGAAAACTGTAGCAACTCTTGAACTAAGCACAAGAACTATTATAACAGGTAGTAACACTTCATGAGGAGGAAGACAAAATTCCTGAACCATCTGGAATGTAGCAAGTATTCAGTCAAGTCCAGGGAAGAAAAATAAGTAAGTTTTGTCCAGTCATGATTCTTGATGCTTTAAAATTAAGACACCATAATATGCACATACACACCTATTATCAAAAATCTGATGTGTTCCATTCACATGTCTTTCTCTACATCTCTGCAACAAATTGTTAAAAAGCTTATGCATCTATTTACTTCATTTTAATCCAGAAAAAAATAACAGAAATAGTCTTTATTACTTGCTTCCTTGTAAGTAGAAGCGAATTAGGGGAGTACTATAGGCTAAACTGATCGTCAAAAGCTGGTTGCTATGTGACTGAAGTTCCTTTGTTTGTATGGACAGGAACTGACAAATTCCTGTATGAGAAAGGTATGTTTTTCAAAGCTGAAACGAAAATCAAGGAATATCTCAAAAAGGAGCAACTCCATGAAAAAAATGTATATAGTATAAATTGTGTGTTTTAATGTGCTCTACATTTTTTGTGACTTAAGTTTTTATCCATCTCTTACAGTTTAGCAGTTATATAAAATTCCATAAAATTCATCCAGAATGAAGTGGTTTTCAGAAGCTATTCCCAGAAAATTCAAGATATACATTTTATTTGGCAAATAAATATCTTAAATATGAGAATTTAATCAAAATTGTTAGAGCCATTTTTAAGAAAATCAAAATGTTCGCAATTTTTTCCATATAAAGGGTAGTTGGGGGTGGGGGGATTTTCTTGAAAATCTTTGTGTCACATCCTTGGAAGATATCAAACTTAAATACCAAGTTTAGTTTTTAATGCTCTTTTCGTTTTTGAGCTATGCTGCCCACGGACACACAGACAGACAGACACACGGACATTTTTCTAAAAATGCTTTTTTTAATTCAGGGAATCTCAAAACATATATTTCCGGTGAAATCCCGGTATCAAATTTTTGGGTGCAATGCAATTCCTTCTCTATACACAATGTGCATAGTATGTATAGAGAAAGTAAAAATAAGTATCCAAGTATTAATTTGTTCTACATTGTTGAAACCACATAATTTATTAAACATGCATTGCAATATAATATGCATGTTATTTTCAATTAACAATAATAATAGTGAGTTAGTTATTATTCAGTGACATTTGCTACTATGTACACTGTTTATATGCAACTTTAGACACAATGGAAAGGCTGGTATCAGCTGTTGTTGTTTACTAACAACTCTGGTAATGAGGCAACCTCAATGCAGCCAACAATACATAGAGCCATCTGAAATGCCAAGGATAAAGATTCAGCAACAGGGTAAATCAAATGACTAAAAATTCTGATCTTATGAACCTAAGTGCATTCCAAAGAATGGAACCACAGCCTTCAAACATCTACACATGTATAGCACACGGTGACTCCAGAGAGTAATTATCTACAACATAATGGCATTTAGGAATTAAGAATGAGTACACAAATTAAAAAGTCCAAGAAAGTTAGGTGTCTAGATTTCATTATTTTCTTATATAGTATTTTCTAAAACTTTGATATAATTTTGCAAAGTTATAGGACAAAAATCAAACATTCCTCTATATATACTAAACAGGTATATCAGAACTGTTATTCTGGAAAATTGCACAACCATGAATCATGGATATAACTTTCTGAAAAATAAAATGTTTACCTTAGATCAAGAATTTCATAATAAAAAATTGCACAGACAAAACATAAAAAAATGAAAATAAGATCAATCATATATTTCAAGTGCCTTCGAATCTCTTACATAGATATATGCATTTGAGTATTATACAGTCAAACAGAACTTAAAAACATGACTGGAATTTTTAATTCTTTATTTTAAATAGTATATATATATATATGTATATACATTTACATATTACAAAATTCACAATATTAAATAATAATATCCAGACATATCTTTTATAACATAGTGTCAGTTTGCACCTTCTGATGCTTTGACATCAGTAATTTTATCATTCACTCTCACTACACCTTTATATTCCAGCTTGTTGACATTTAGCATATGAATCTACTGGCTGGAACATTCATGCCACCACCACAACTTCCTGGTGGGTTACCTCCATCTTCATCGTCGTTGTCATGGTTTTTGCTATTATAAAATCGAGAAAAGTATTTCCTTCTCTGTGCATGTCTCTGCTCTTCTCCTTTCAACCATTCTTGATCATTTTGTTCTACAAGTTCTACAAGATGTGGTTTCAATGGTGGCAAAACACTTCCAGGCACAGGCTTGATAGGTTCATCTAGATGGGAATAGAACAAAATATATGGTGTGTCAGGTGGAGCCATTGGCGGTGGCCTATCATCACATGTGTTTACACATGAATCATTAAACAAACTCCAGGAAAAGGAATCATCACGAGCAACTGTGTAGTAATGACCTGAATCCACAGATGACCCTCTGTGGACAACAGCACCATACAGTCTGTAGGGTTTCTTATTTATTTCAATTGCTTCTGAGCAGTGGACCCGATGTAGAAGTTTAGTCCTTTGCCCTGTTTTGGAATCAAACTGGAAGCGCTTCAGTGTGAGGATCAGATGGGGAGGTAGTTGCAGCAACCGAATTGAGCGAACAGCATCATGCAAACCCACACAGTGATTACAGTGGTATTGGTTCTCCCCAGTTAAATGCTCTGGTGAAATGTAATAATCAAGCAGATCCTGTTTAAAAAGCAAGAACATTACATTTAATAATATACTAACAATGAATGCAAACTTCTAAAAAACAAAAAAAAAGCAACAATTCCTCATCATTTCATAAAAATGAGGACTTTGATTTTAAAAAAATAACCTTATAAAATAACATTTACACATTGATGTTTGGAGGAATATAGTGACAATGACGGTCAAATTATACGTTTTATTAATTTGTTGAGTTGGTTTTTTAACACTACGTCACTTACATTGTTATTATGAGGGACTAGTTTCGAAAGCCTATGCTTTCATTTTCAACCTCACGGGTCCAACTGCCATTGCTGGCTGCATTTGCTTGTACACTCTTCTCTGGTGGCGAAATGATGAACTTCTTAACTAAGCTGTCTACTGGCGGGATTTCAAAGTTTATTAGCCGATCTTTATTTTTCTATATGAGGATGTTTTCCCAGGTTGTGAGTTCATTGTGCCTGACATAGTTTTAAGCAATTTTGGATTTGGATCTAGATTTTGGTTTTCTTTCCAAAAGTGAAATGCTACTGCCGATTTATCTTCTTGTTTCAACTTTAGGTTTCTAAAGTGCTCTTTGGATCTGATTTTTAAACTTCTTTTGGTTTGTCCTATGTAGAACTTTTCACAATTGGTGCATTTAATTTGATATATTCCTAACCTATTTTCTGGTGGAATTTCATATTTTATTTTTGAATTTAGTAATTTTATGACGGAAAATCTGTTTATTGGAGCTAGGGTGATGTCTTGTTCTTTGAAGATTTTTTTGAATTTTCTAAATGCTCGGGGGTGGTAAGTGAATTTTTTGAATGTGTTGATATTGTTTTTTCCTGCTGTTAGGGTAGTTATTTCTTTTATGGTTTTTTTTCTGCTTTGCTTTGTTTAGTTTCTTGTACACAAGGTTCTTGCTGTATCCATTTTGTTCTGCTGTTTGAATTATGGTTTTTAACTCTTTGTTGAATTCGGTTGTGCTCATAGGTACATTTACTAATCTATGTGTGAGGCTGTTTATTATTGCATGTTGGTGTGGTAATGGGTTGTAGCGTTCATTTTTAATTTTCTGATTGAGTTGGTTTTCTGTAGATTCCAAAGTTTACTTTTGTGTAGTTTCTGATGATTCTTAGGTCTAAGAATGGGAGTTCTCCATTGGTTTCTTGTTTCCATTGTGAATTTTATTGTTTTTTCCTGTATGTTTAACAATTTTATGGCATCATCTAAATTTTTACTATAACAAATATGTCGTCAACATAGCGGTACCACACTTTGAAAATCCATGGGAATGCTTTCTTCATGTGCGTTTCGAATTTGCTCATAAATAAATTTGCCAAAAATGGAGATAGAGGGTTGCCCATAGAGAGTCTTGATTTTTGCCTGTAATATTTCCTATTGAAGGTGAAGTAGTTTTGTTCAATGCACAAACTTGTTAGTTGTATGTAATCATCTACTTCCGCAGGTTCTATTTCTGTTGTATTTAGCCAGTTTTTTAATAGGTCTTGCAGTTTTTGTGTTGGGATGCTAGGGTATAGTGCTGTAACATCAAAAGACACTAATGTGTCTTCTGTGTCTATTTTTAGATCTTTGATTTTTTCAATTAATTCCAAAGAGTTTGCTAGATTGGAACTTTCAAATTTTGGAAACGAATCAAATTTATTCAATTTTCAATAACTTTGAAATCCCGCCAGTAGACAGCTTAGTTAAGAAGTTCATCATTTCGCCACCAGAGAAGAGTGTACAAGCAAATGCAGCCAGCAATGGCAGTTGGACCCGTGAGGTTGAAAATGAAAGCATAGGCTTTTGAAACTAGTACCTCATAATAACAATGTAAGTGACGTAGTGCTAAAAAACCAACTCAACAAATCAATAAAACATAACATTTACACAACTTTTATAGAAAGAAAAAAAAAGAAAGAAAAAAAAAACAAGAAAAAAACAAAAAAAAAAACAGAATTTCTCAACATTTCATAAAAATGACTTTGATTTTAAAACAATAACCTTATAAATTAACATTTACACAACTTTTATGCTTCTTTCAACTTTCCTGCAAATATATCCTATTAGACGCCTGCATACTTTTTGAGTTTTTGCAGCTTGTATCATTTTGAAAACACAAGATTATTTGTTTACAGATAGTGCAAACTTGGTAAATCAAAGCATGCTCACATTGGCAGAATTATTAATTGTTTTTTTTCATACAAGCTGTGTGTAAGACAGGATTACTAATGTTTAGTTTTGTTTGTATGGCAGCATATTATATTTGTGTAGTCTAATGGTATGTATTATACCTACTTAGGCTTGATACACATAACGATAATCTATGTGATCAATCCTAAAAAGCTCAGATGTGATTCAACAGAAATTATTGGTTTTAATTTTAAAATAATTGGAACTTAACATAATTAAAGCAAATAACTATCATTAATTGTAGTGCATCTTTTGCTAACCTATGTTACGCCCTTATTTCGCTTCTACTTACAGGGAAGCAAGTAATAAGACTATTTCTGCTAATTTTTTCTCACTTAGCATGAAGTAAATAGAAGCATAAACTTTTTAACAAAAATTTGTTGCAGAGATTTAGAGAAAGTCATGTGAATGGATTACATCAGATTTTTTATTATATTATCAATGTGTTTTTCCATGATAATTTTGTATCAAAAATAATACCTAAATATTTGGCTTCATGTGTTTTTGTGAGAGTTTCTCCATTTAGTTGAAGGGAGATATTTATTGGTTTCTCCTTAGTGTAAATAGTTGATAATTTGTTTTCTGTGTATTAATTTTCATTAAATTATTAATGTTCAATTCTGTAATGTCATCAAGGATTGTTGTGCTATATTTATTAATTGTTGATTTTGATTTTTCGGTTTAGAATGCCATATGACATTATCTGCAAGCATTAAGTCTTTTGATTCTCTTTTTTGTAATTGATATGGAAGATCATTGATATAAATATTAAAGTGTTTTACTAAGAATACTGCCTTGAGGTATGCCACGGTGTGTCTGTTGATATTTTGATAATTTATCATTATATTTGGTAGCAATAAAGAGTTGAATAATGAATTCACTGATCCAATGTAATATTTTGCCTTGGATTCCTAGAATTTTAAGCTTATCAAATAATTTGTATCTCCAAATACAATCATATGCTCCTTGAAAGTCAATAAATATTGCTAGAGTGTCTTCTTTTTTATTTAAAGCATTTTTAATGTCTTGACTATGATTTAAAATCTGTTCATTTGTTGAATGGTGTTTTCTAAATCCTGCTTGTTTAGTTGAAATTAAGCTATTTTTTTCTAGAAACTAATTTAAATGATTGGAAATCATTTTTTCCATGATTTTTGCTACTACGCTGGTAAGTGTGATTGGACGATAACTTGAAAAATTTTCTGCTGGTTTCTTTGATTTCAAAATAGGTATTATTACAGATTTCTTCCATTCATCTTTTGTATTCCAAGACAAATTATAGAGAACTATTCATATGTTGGACCATCTAAATTATTGAGAATATGTCTCTTGCTATTTCCAGGTTTATGAATCTTTGGGTGCATTTGTTTGGTTTCAGTAGGAATTTATTTTTTTCTATTAAAATGCTGTCTTCCTTTAATGTAAGTGGTACATGAATTGTGCATGAAAAGCGGGTCTGATTTCCATGTAATTGCCAATAATTAACACTTTCCCTGGCGACAGATGAAATTTGCAGAGACGCCATCAGTTTCCTGGCATTCACATCTTTTTATGCTTTGATATACAGTTCCACTCTACATTGCATTCTGACTCAGAAAGTTAATAGATATTCAATGATTCTATGCCACATGTTTATTAATATCTGCCCATGGCCTTGTGACTCAATTCACTTCTCAGCTGAAGATGATCAAATATGATACTAAAACCAATGATAACAATGATAACACCATGCCTGCTGTATCCATTACATCAACTACATGGACAAATCAAGATATTACAACTTAATAGCCCCATTTACCAGTTTTTCCGGTATAAAAAACTGATCCTTTTGCATGGCTAAAATAATAAAATTTGCTTACAATAATTTAGTTATATAAATTGCATGCATTTAAAGGACTTCAGTTTAAATATATGTCACCTTTTATGTATACTGCAGGTTTCTTTTCCAGAGAGATGAAAACTTATTATTGGTAGGGGCATATTTACAGGGGGGGGGCACAAACGGAATTGGACCCTCCCCCCATAAAATACGTACAAGTTCTTCCATTTGTTTAACTTAAAAGTGAAACATTCATTGAAATTCTCCATCATAAACAGCTTTCTGCTATATCACAGAAATAAAGGAATACATTTAGCTTTAGAATATAAACAAGATTATAAAATAATATTTGTGAATTTTGTGTCGGTTAGTCACTTTCCAACCAGCAACACTCTGCAACTAGAGACTGCTGGCACAGCGTTCATTCCTACTACTACCTACAACCTCTCAGCCTGTTGGTTCAGTGCCTCTTAGCGTTAGTGTAATGTATATCATTGGATACGATAGCGAATGACTACTTGTGCTCTTTTCCTCTGGTTCATTGATCCGTTATGCTAATTAATTTACATTTTGTTTGTTCATTATTCAATTCAGTTCCCGTTTTTACTTCTCGCATCCCGAGAATTTTTATTGGAACGCGAACAGTCCTGTATTTGCTTGACACTGCCTTCCTAAATTAAAAACCTAATTAAAAGTATTGCCATTTCTTGTTGTGAGAAATGCTGAGTTGGCACCTATCTCGCTTATTTTTGTTATTGTTTAGCGTGTTCTGTGAGCATCTTGCCCAGTGTTAGCAGTTGATGTGCTGTGATATTTGCAAGAACTTAAGCTATTATGCCTAAACGGAAGTGTATCTTTTTATCCAATTTACAGGATAGATATCCTTTTTTCGAAGAGACAAGGCTTAATTATAGAGTTCACTCTAAAATTTGCAATTGACGTTTTCGATTGCACATGGTGTGAACTCTGATATTGTAAAGTGCATTTATTCAATATCATGATTCCTTCACTCTAATGTTAATACCGTATTCAGAAAGTATTGATCAGTTAATCCAACCTTTTCAAGCATCCTGTATGGAACAAAAATGGTAGGCTTAAACTGGTATTAGCACTATTTATTCCGTTTTTAAAAGTAAAACAACTTCAGAAAGTGACAAAGGACATTAAAGCTAACCAATCCAGTACCTGACAATACACTGCTGAGTTTTCAATTGGTACCTAAGCTTCGACGTCTAAGTTCATTCCCAGCCAAAACACACATCTCATATCATCAATCCTAACGACATTGGGCTGTATACCTATAAAGTAGGATACTTCATTAGTTACTTTAAGATTTGCATAGCTGCTTTGTATTCTTAAATTATTTTATTAAAAAAAATAATTTGATTGTTTTTCCGTATGGGTAGCGCATGAAAACCGGCCCCGCATGCAGACTGCTCCCCAGCAAATTACGCACGAGCTGTTGCTTGCCTCAAGCAGATACAACAATTAGATAAACTTGTATTAATTACATAATAAAGAAATAACAAATAATATAATGCAAAGGTATATATTTACAAAACTAGTCGAAACAGCTTTGCAGCAATAGATAACAATTGACGGGCGATGATGAGCAGTCTAGTACTAGAAGCCGTTTTTTTTGTGGGCTATTCTGTAGAACCTTATTTTCTCGTGTTTATTGATTTTTTAATCAATTGATAATTTTTTCATTAAAATTACCTAGTGTGCAACTTATTTTGGCAAATCCAAGCACTATACATTAATCGTAATACAGAATAAGTCTACAAAGCTGATAAACGAAATTGCATTTTATTTGAGCTTCAGACACTGGGAGATTTAAGTAAGGAAAATAAAAATGGAAGCATTATTATATCAAAACATTAATAAAACCATTGAGATAAACTATATTATAAGCTAAAAAACATGGTAAACAACCGAATGCATTTAAACTAATAAAGAAACATTTAGGCTTTGCCGTATATTTGAAATAGTTGGTACATGTCTAGATTCTCAAAACAATTTTTAGAACTGCCCAAAATATGGTCTTCTCTTTTTTAAGTGATAAGTCATTCCATGGTTGCCGCTATATCTGCCGAAGAACTAGGAAAGCCGATTTATAACAAGTGCATTATAATCATAATTTTTGGCCAATTTTCACCTAATTTTTTACGAATAATAATCATTAGTTATTTCCTTATAGGTACAAGAGAAATAAGGGAATATATTAGTTAATGCAATGGTCAAATCTATTAAAAGCTGGTTGCAAAGTGATGATTTTGACATTCCATTCTCTTTGCATGCTCAAGGGTAAAAAAAATTAATGAATGACGACTTCACATTTGAGAAAAGCATTATTGGAAAATTCATACCAATAACGAGGAATAACTACAAAATTGTTAACTCTACAAAAATGTACTAATATAAAATTTTTTTTAATGAGATCTATATTTTTGTGCACTATGAGTTTTTAGGCTAAAGTTCTCCAGAATGAAAAAGGTTTCAAAGGCTATTCGCACAAAACTCAATATCCACATTTTATTTTCCTCTAAATTTCTTTAATACATGGTTCCATTTAATGCAAACTGTTAGAGCCATTTTTGAGAAAATAAATTTCAGAAATATTCCATATAAGCGGTAGATTGGGATAGATGGGGAATTTTCCTAAAAACCTTCGTGTCGCATGTTTGAAAGATGTTAAACTCAGACACCAAATTTGGACTAAACCTACTTTTGGTTATAGTTATGATGTTCACAGACGCACACGCAGATCTTATTCTAAAAAACTTTTTCTGGGATTCACATGTCCTCAAAACATTTATTTTCGATAAAATATCACCTTTAAATTTCTGGATGGGATGCAATACCTTCCCTACCTATTATGTTCATTGTATGTGATAGAGAAACTAAAAATACAAGCTAAACATAAAATATGAAGGTTGAATAATCAATGAAATTTTAAACAAAAATATAAGTAGTATAATACAGGAATACACTTGACTAGATCACAAATAAGTCTAGTTCTGAAACTCTTTCATTCCTTTAATTTGCTGTTGGTAATCAGCAGTATCATCTAAAATTAAATATAAAGTCCAAAAATAAAAATAAGTTTGTATTGATTATGTAAAAAAGGAGACTAAGTTTTATTAATGGAGTTCTTTAATGCTACAGTTCTCAGCATCCCATTTAGACGGGAAAGGCCACTTAATTTTCCTCAGAGGCTGCTTTATCAGTTGTGTGGTTTTATGTGCCATAAATCTACAACACAGGATCGATGTCTTTACTTCCCCTCCGAAAGAAGCTATGCTAACGATTTTTATACCCAAATAAAATCTATCAACCCCCCTCAGATTTGAGCCCGTGATCTTAGAAACAGAAGCTAGCAAATTACCACGGAGGACTATTGCTATTGCAGTTTTTTTAATGTTGGCATGATGACGAGGGAGTGTTATTCCAAACTCCTGGAAACTTCAACTATAAAAAATATTCTTGACCCCCTCCCCAGAGCCAAATTCTAGATACGCCACTAATTGTTGGTATTATATATAATTGTATCAGAAGGTACAAAATACTATATTTTGTACCATTTACTATATTTTTTGGCATTTGTGTTTTACTATTACTTAGTCATTGGATTACAAATCTTTACTGGCAACTTAATGTTTCCTTTCTAGTTCTGGCATTGAAGATGGGAATAAATGTTTTGAAACTAACCCTAGCAATTAATAAGTGAAGTTGAAAACGTGCACTGAGTCTTTAAATGGTTACAGTTTACTATATCTTCTGTACTTCATCTTGTCTAATTAGAGGATTTAGTTTGAGCCATTAATTTTTAACTAACCTGAACACTAAGCTCATCATTGCACTTCTGTGGAGGGAAAGCAAGTTGGATGTCTAGGAAATGATCCACATTAGTTGATAATATGCGGCAATTCAAGCATCCATAGCTTGTTTGCATGTGACCTTCAAAGCATTTCTGCACCAAAGTTTGATAAACAGGAATGACAGGAACCAAATCCATATTTGTAGCAGCAGCCCCTTCATCACCACACACAGACTGAATTCCACTGTCAGTGGAATTTGAATGCGAATCTGTGAGATCCTGTCCGTCATCTCCTGAAAGAAAGGCAATTTTCACACTCAATACTACCATGCAATTTAACTACATTTATGACAAAAATGATTTTCATATCTTTACATAACAAAAGTTACAAAAATGTTGCGGATATGCAAAGAATCTTGTGACAATGATGTGATTAGTATTAAATGAAAGGAATTTGAGTCAGTTTTTGTAACACAAAACATCAAAGGGGTTGAAAATGGGAACAAGTGTTCCCGAAACCGGTTCCAGTAAGTAATTATTAAATGACGCTTTGTGTTACAAAAACCGATCAAATTCTTTTTATTTAAAGGTTATAAAGCCCACCTCTGTAGTGTGGGAATAGTATGTCTGCCTCACATTTAAGAGGTTCCGAGGTTGAATCTCGGTTAGGGTAAATTATTTGGATGTGTTTTTGGGTTTTTTTCCCTATTCTGAAAGAACGAATGTCATGTAACTTTAAGCTCCATTGGCCCTAAGCTCAGTTGAACATAATTTCACCAATTTCATTCATTGTCCATTAGGACCTCCTAGGCCATAGGACATTAAACCTCAGACCAAAACTAAAGTTATAACATTGCATTAACATTAATGGACTGGCTAAGCATAAGCCAGTTAGTTTAAATGATTGCTGCCGCCCCCACCACCACTACAATATGTCCACAAACATCCATTTAATGATATACACTAGTGGCAGGTATATCAAAATACGAGATGATTTAAAATACAAGACGACCAATGAGTTTCTCAAGATTTCTTATTTCAGATATGGCACAGGGAAACTGTACCCCTTAACCACTGTGGTCAGACTGCATCTAGCTGTAATTCTCCTATTACTCTCCCTATGAAAACCAAAGTTAGTTCTCCTTGCTTCTGAGAGTCTTTTTAGTTTCCACTAAAACTGTTACTAGTTCTTTTAAAGAGTAAAGATCTTCTTTCTGCCTCTCTGCTGATCCCTTCTGACATAGAATGCTGGCTTGACTGGGTGCACCCTCATAAAGGGAGAGAAGAAAAGGTCCATGGATGTGCCTGTATACTACCACCAAGTTGTCTTTCAGTAGTACTTATACTCGTAATTAGTCCATGCTTATTGTTTAGCTAGGACTAGGAGAGTTTTCACAATTCTAATTCAGGGGCTTTGTAACTATCATATTGTATCCATGAATTTTTGACCACAGAAATAGGAAAAAGTCATTGTATGATTTGATTTTTACCAAAACTGATCACAAAATGAAGATGCATTATCATGCAGCAGAAACCAGCTTTGTATGCATATTTTTCCATTTATTTCCTTCTTACATGGAACAACACAAAACAACTATGAATATTTATTATATATTATTTCATTGACAGTATGTCATCCCAGATGATTACCCTAGTTTAAAGGAACCTCTTTAAGTTTTCTATTGTCCTTGGTAAATTCCAAAGATAAGCTTTGTATTTTCAATAATCAAATTACTTATTTATGTCATTCCCAAACTGGCAATAACAGCCCTATTGCTATGTTGAGTTCAATGGCAAGAAATATGCTTTGATCTGCCACTATTTATCTTAGAAAAATGCTTCAAATGTGTTTTGAAAGAGCATTCTTCTAAATTTCTAAAACATACCCTGCGTAAAATCTGCTAAGGAGCGTGCCTTTCTATGGAGAATATTCTTGCTGGAAAGATCCTCTTCAGTTGTCCATCTTGTCATGGCAACACTGCTGGATTCATCATCAGGGGCTGCATCTGTTTCTGCACCTTCATCTCCTGCTCCACCAGCACTGGAGTTACCAGAGTTATCCATATGAGGGGGCACTGTTTTTTTCTCCTGCTCATGCAGTACATCGAGCAAATACCTGAAAAATAGTACAAATAACATTACAGCCTTCGAGGTATGTGTACTACAATATATTTGTGCACAATGACAATCAGGATTTGTTCGAAAGGGAATTGAACATATTAGGCAGAATGTTTGCATGTGCACACACATTTAATACATTTACTTTCTCTAGTGTATAAAGTAGGTATTGTATTCCACTCAAAAATTTGATACTGAGATTTCACTAAAAATAGAGATTTTAGGGTTCCTGTAAAAAAAAAAAAAATTAGTATCTTTCAAGGATACAACATGAAGATTTTGAAGAAAATCCTCCCACTCCAAACTACCCGTTACAAGGAAAAATGTCTAAAATTTTGTTTTTTTAAAAAAACGGCACTAATGATTTTGATTAAAATACTGTATATTAAAGATATTTACACAACAAATATAATCTATATCTTAAATTTTCTGGGAATAGCCTCTGAAGACCTCTTTATTCTGGATGAATTTTACTGGATTTTGCATAACTTGTAACCATAAGAAATAGACAAAAACTTGCTACACAAAATATGTAGATCTCATTGAAACACACAGTTTATGTGATAGATTTTTTTGTAGAGTTGACCATTTTTGAGATATTTTTTTGTTATTGGTTTCAGTTTTAAAATATTTAAACTTATCACATACAGGAATTTGTCAACTCCTGGCATTACAAAGAAAAGGATTTCATCCAAATGGCAACCACCTTTTAAAAGATTTGACTATCGTTTTAGCCTAGTGTATTCCATTATTTCCCTTTTACTTACAAGAAAGCATTTCTGCTTATGTTTATATCGTTTAGATATAAGAATAATCTTTTCAACAATAATTTGTTACAGAAATGTAGAGAATGTAATTTGAATGGAACATATCAGATTTTTAAATATATGTGAACCTCAAATTTTGGATCTCAACTTGAATATTTCTCACATATGTGAAATTTGGTGCCATCAGTAAGCATTTGAGGCTAGTTTACAGTTTTGTAGGTAGAAGGAGGTATATTATACAGAGCATGTCCCATTTACCTTGTGCACCTTGTATAACTTTTAAGATTACAGTGATATTTGATGCAGGAATTTATGAGATACCAAAATTATTATAAATAGGAATAATTTTAGAAAGAAATTGAGGCAATTCAGGTATTTTTTGCAGTGCACAAATCTGTCGGATCAGAAAAGTGATACAAATCAATAATTTTAATCAAGAGGGTATAGCAAGGCTAAATTCCTTTTAGAAGTTTGACCTTGTATGAGGCGTTGTCGAAAAAGAAAAAGTGGGCTACACATCCCATCTTTGAAAAAATGACAAAGCCAAGGTTGCGACATACAAAGGGACAGAGCACTAAAATCGGTTGGTAGGATCTTTCCAAGGATACGAGAGTTACTACAAAAGTTTTGAAATACACAAAAACTACACTGGATAGAATCAGTCTGATTCGTGGAGTTTTTCAAAGTATTCACTACTACACCTTATGCACTTTCTCATCCTCTCAAACCATTTTGAAAGCACTCCTGCCACTCATTTTCATTAGGTGTTAAAGCTCACTTTCATTCACTGCAACAGGTTCTTAAGGGCTCGAAAACCTCTTTCCACAGATGAATTTTTACTATGGGGAGTAGAAAGAAGTAACTTGGAGCCAAATCAGCTATATCTCTGAGGTCAGAAACTGGATTGTTGTATTGGCTGTGCATGCAGTCATTGTCATGGTGGAGCAGAATTCCTAGCACTCCTGTCTTTGGCCGCAATTCACGAAATTTCTCTAAAACTTGTAGTAAGCAAACTGTTGTGTACTAGTGCGCAGTAACTCCTTTGTTCTACAAGAGGAATGGTAGCCACATGACAAGATTTAGAGAAGAAAGTGGTCACCATTTTCTTCACAACGCTGTGCACATGCTTCACGTTTGTTTGAAGATTGTCATCTGGAAAGACCCACACAGCTAACTGATGCTCAGTCTCAGGATCAAACTCGTAAATCCAAGTTTTGTCACCAGTGACAAAATCAGAAACCTGCCAAGAATTACCTCCATCAAATCTGGTCAGCATTTCTTCACACCATTCAACAGGTATGCTTTTATAGAGTAGTTAAACTGTGGGGCAACCAATAGGATGACCCTTCCTTACATGAAGATAGTCACGCAATTTTGGAAATTGCTGGTAATCCAATCTGCATAGTTACCTCTACTTCCTTAAATGTCACATAATTGTTTTCACGGACCATTAGCTATGTTTTCCTCAGTAACTGTTGTAGATAGACAACCAATCCTAACCTTGCCCTTTAACCTTTGTCCTGTTTTACTGAAAGCATCAAAAAACTGTAGTACAAGAAGGAGTAATGTCCCAAAAAGCCTATTGCAAGCACTTTGGGTCTCATTTAAACTAATTTTAAGATCATATAAAACCATTGCACGAAAGTGCTTTCTTTTAATATCCATTCTGGAAACCACCTGTCACCATACTAAAGGTTAACCTTGCGCTGTAGCAACAAAAGATCACACTAACCCAGTTATTATTTGTTGTCACCATTTAATCAAAATGATATATTAATATAACATCATGAAACAGATCGTGTCAATTTATTTACGTCAATTTCCTACTATTATCTACCTTAGACATGATAATAGAGAGCTGCTACAATAATTAACTGAAAAGTCTAATGAGGATTGTAATCAATGGCTGTTGGTAACAGAAACGGCTGCATATTGATGTTTAGTACTATGTGATTTATTAAATTTACAATAATAACGAATCATTACAAGTCTGTCTACACTAACAAGTATTGAAAATAACAACACAATGGAAAGTTAATCTTGTAGGATATTCTGTTTCCAATATTGCTCTGTCAACCTATCAAAACATGCATTAAACAAACCAAAACAGCTATTGTAGCCACAACCTATACCACCTTCACTAATTTTGTTGTTTTCTGAGAAACATGTTGGTTGACCAAGTTATACACTGTTTGCACAGTGTTCCAATATGTATTACTGTAATGAAGAGAAGGTTGATATGATTCACATTTTCGGGAAATGTCAAAAAGTAAGCAGAGGAACTTAGAGTAAAAGCTATTCTCAGAGAAACTATCAATCTCAAATGACGTTTATTAATCTTGTCTCTAACTTTATTGAAGCAGGGAGTATTTAATTTTGGAAGTGATATAGTCACAGAACTTGTACAGGTGAAGAAGCAGAAGTTGCAGTGTTGGCTGATGTTGCAATTAATCCACATCTGAGTACTATAGGTATTGAACAGCTAACTGGCATATCAAAATCAAGTGCCCATGTGTAATTCACTCTGCAAAATGACATCAAAATCAATACCCATGTGTAAATTCACTCTGCAAATTTCATCTATATTACATGTCTCTTCATGTGGAAAAGATTTTCAAAACTGCATACAATTATGTGAATAAGGAGCTGTAACAATTGGTAATAAGGCCAATTTTTTCTTAAATGTCTGTTTACTATTGTAGCAACCTTTACCAACTCTGGAGATGTGGCTATCAGAAACATGCACCATAAGTCTGTAGAGAAATCATGATGGTTCCATCAAGTGGATTTTCAATACAGGTAGAAGATAAATATTAGTATGGCTTGATGGTAATGGCATTATTGGGCCATACTTCATCTATGGTACTCTAAATGTTACTCGATACCATAGATTTTTACTGCAACCTCCACTTGATTTTTGGAAGGTGTATCCATGAGAGAGTATCAACGTGATATCAACAAGACGCTATCCATCATATAATGCCTGAGTGTGTCAAATACTCACAGTAAACTTCCTCGTTGGTCATTCTCTGAAGCTATTGTCACTAGAGTTCTTTCTTTCATTAGGGAATTATGTACCAGAACACTCTCAAAACACATTCTCTGAAACTGTCATTGCTAGAGTTCTTTCTTTGGGAAATTGTGTACCAGAACACTCCCAAAGCACCAAAAGAATGCAGCATCACACAATACAGGCATGTACAACTATTCAGCCAGCAGCAATTCAGGCAGCAATATGGATTCTCAAACCATGTATTGTATTGTTAAAGGTTCAGGTTTCAGTTCTCTTATTTACATGGACATTGTAGATACAATTTCACTGGATAATTTGGTTCAATTAAACAGCAACTGCATTTAATTTGTTTACTTGTTGTGACATACCTCAATGCACGGCAAAGTACATTGACTGCAGATAATTTCAGAAACAAATCATGCTGGTGTCTATTGTTTCAGATACTAGTAATTATTTCATAATGCAGACAAATAATATGATACATTTTCAAAGAGTATTATAAAGTACAATGAATAAAGTATGCAGTGTTTTGAAAAAGTGTTTTAAAAGGTGAATGTTGTGATCTATTTTATGTTGCCCATAACAGAAACCGCCGATTTTTCAGTGTGCTTATTTATTTATTACATGATCAAAATGTTCTTTCAGTCTTATGCCTATATATATTTTTGTCCTGACAATTTATATTTTATCAGTCTTTGTAACGGATTCTATATATGCCTGGTTTCTATAGTTTTGAAACTACACTGGAAGTGACGAGATTCTTGACCTTGAATTTATTGTGGAGTGCTAAAACTATACTGTAATTATTAAAAATCATTTGTATTTTTTAAGTAGCCCATGGGTGGAATGTAAACATTTTTACCACCTTTTTATTTTTATGAGCTTCAGAGTGATGGTATAAGTTTCAGTATAGGTTTCTATTTTTATTCTCTGTAGTTTTTTTGTTCAGCATTTCTTTGCTAAATTCATTCTTTGCTGCTATATCTAGGATGTTATTGAGTTCTTCATTATATTCTCATTTTTCCAGAAATATTTTTACTAGTTTATTGAGCAAGTTGTTAAATGCAGCATACTGATGTGTTTTTGGGTTGAAACTATTTGCTTTAATGTAATTATCAGTCTGGGTTTCCTTCCTGTGAATTGCAATTTTAATTTTCCTTTGTTTTTCATAATTTAGATATTTAAGACAGCTAATATAATGTTTTTTTCCAATTCCATCCTGAACTTTATTTCCGATTCCTGTAGATAGCGTAATGTAAGCGCATCAACTTATTTTTCATTAACACATTGAAGCCAAAGCCCGAGTATAGCTCGGGCCGTGCAAAATGGTCATGCGATCCACACAGGTATTTCTAACACTTTTAATGCATTTCCATAACCTTAACCCGGCCTTGAGCTATGCGGCACAGGACATATATAAGTTATCATTTAGTTGTCTGATTTGTGCTACCATCTTTCGCTTTAGTCAACTATTAGGAAATTTAGAAGAGTGAGTAACATTGGCTGCTCTCAGGCAGTCACACCATTTTCTTTGAAGGTGGTGATCTGTTTGTTACATTTTGTGCTGCATTTTCCTAGATTTCTGTGAACTAAGCTGAAGTTCAGGATAAAAATGATGCTCTGGAAAATTCCGAAACTGATGGAAAGTTTTTCGAGGTTTCAATAAATGGAGTGTCAGCAGCTTTATCCAGATTTTTCCAAACTCATACTTGATACTTGTTGTAAATTTAAAATAAAATATTAATACGGAACTTACAATTATTTTCTTACTTGTTGAGAAATCCTTGAATACCATACTTTTAGATTGTACCAATACTTTTTGGCAGATTTGATTGATGTACTGTAAATAATAACCCAAAGTTGGCATAAAAACCCTGGGTTTCTCGGCCCTTCAACTAAAGAAATGCCTGGGCTTCAATGTGTTAACTATGGCAAATACATTTATATAACTGTACCAAACTTTGAAGATGTGAGGGAAGAATGCCGACTTTGTATCTCAAAAAACTCATATATAAGTTTGCTAGAATAGTGATAATGGACTGCCCATACATACCCATAGTTAGAACTGCATTCTGTTTGTGGAATTTATTCTGAAAATTGAAGGATAATAATTGATCATTGCTGATTAAAGTGAGTTTCTGGTGGTATGTTTATGAATTGGAGTGCTTGGAAAAAGTGACAATGTTGAAAGAAACTAAATTGTCAGATGTAGAAATCTGACATTGAACATTCCATATTAGTTCTATGCATTGCATTTAGGGTCTCAAATTTTAGAAAACTGTTGAATTCTTAACCAGCTATTTTGATGAAGAGTATGTGAGAATATTTATGTTGCTTATGACTATGCGCATTTCCAGTTTTAGAATCTTTGGAAGGTCATGTATTATAGCTATAGTGGGAGTGTTGGACTTGTCTAGACCAATATGATTGTTTAGTAATTTTGGAGTGGAATATGAATTCATTTACTTGTCTTATGCATTTGTTTAGTGGGTCTGACGGTATTTCACTGAACTCTGGACTATTTAACATCTCTTTCATGTTGGTGATATATTCTGAGGTGTTAAGAATGACAATGGTATTTCCTTTGGCTGCTTTTATGACTTTTTTTTTAATTTTATTTATTTATTTTGTTATTTAGTAATTTGATGATTTCACTGTAATGGTTGTGTCTGAAATTTTTGTTTTCAATTTCTCCATTTCTTCTCTTGTAGTAAGTTTTTGTTTATCTCTTTCAGTTATCAGATACACAAGTCATTTAGAATAATCAGGTTCTTCAGAGGTTATTCTCATAAAATTCAATATATACATTTCATTTCTGTGAAAGTATCTTACACATATGGTATTTTAATCAAAAATGTTAAGAGACATTTTTGAGAAAATCAAAATTTTCAAAAATCAATGTAAAGGTTAGCTGGGGGTGGGAGGATCTTCTTGAAAATCTTTGCCGCATCTTTGAAAGATACTGAACTAAATTTGGTATTTAACAAACTTTTTGTTTTAGAATTATGCTACCCACAGACATATACATGTTTCTAAAAATGCTTTTTTTTCTTATTCAGGAAGTTGAAAACACGTATATCTGGAGAAATCTAGATTACCAATTTTAGGTGGAATACAATACCTTCTCTATTTACTAAGTACATTGTCCATTCATGCTTGAGAAAGTAAAAATATATCTTTCTCATTTATTGAAAACTAGTTGCCTGCCCCAGCTTTGCACGGGTGGTGTAACCAATTAAAAAAACTCAGTCAAAATCTTCCATTTACAGTATGAATCTGCAATGGAGTAAAATTACAATTACATAATTTGACAATACTTTATTGTAATGCCTTATAATGTACAATTTCGCTTCTGGAGAAAAAACAAATGTTTTGCCGACTCTCGAGCACACAAACTACAACTATCCATGCGAAAAACACAACACAACTTCTAACAATTGACCTTGGGATTTATTGTCATTGTGAATGCAAGGCTCGCCGGAAGCAACACGCTTAAATTCAAAAGGAAAGTCGGTTGACATTAGTGGTATTCTTGGAATAAGTATATCCTCGCCTTTGAGCTTTCCTATGTTATAGTAGCTTAAATCAAATTTTTCATCATTTTTTTTAACGGTGAGTTTTGTTCTGCTGCATAATTTTGGCTGATTGAGATTGCATAGCATAATTATCACCGATTCAACCTTGAGCTGAAAATTGTGTTGCGGTATTCCTGGTAAATGCAATGAATTTAGGAATTCAGTAAGATAACTGACGACTTCATTTGGATTGGATCTCCATTTAACCCAAAATATTACTTGATCAAATGTATTAAGAGCAGCGCAATTGTAGTGTGATGGTGACGCAGGTATCTTCATGTTCTTTAGCTAGCTCATGTACCACATAACGTCAAATAACCAACATCTGCAATAGGAAGTTAAAACTAAAACGGATCCTGTTATTTCTCCACCATTTTCAGATTCCAAGAAAGGTTAATTGGTTCTGTGTGTTGTTTATAACTTGTTCGTTTTAAAAAATTACAACAAAAATATACTTATTTCTTTATTTATACGATATGACCAAGGGAACAATAGTTAATACATAAGAAATACATTTAATTTTCACAGTTATCTTGCATCATTGTCTCCATAACCAGGTATATTCCAATAGGACTGAAGAAGAAAACCAGAGCAGGAGGTATTATGGCCAATTGGTGGAAAATAATAAATACGTATTTAACGAGTTCGACACCAAGAAAGCTCCTTTATTTTAAACAATAGGAGTATGAAAAGGACAGTTAATGCTTAAAAATGTATCTGAATTTCACTGCTGCATTGTGTCATCTCGATAAACTGTTTTGTTACCTTAAGATTGGATGGGGAAGGAAAATACAACTATGGCCATCTAGTGGCAAATAAATAAGTACTTACTCTAGCTGTTAGTCACCAGGAAAGTTTCTTTGCTGCTTTATTTTAAACAACAGGAGTAAGGAAAGGACAGTTAATATATGGAAATATATTTGAATTTCACTGCTGTATTGGGTCACTGTGTCGATAAACTGGTGCGTTACCTTTAACATTGAATGGGGAGGGAAAAATATAGCAGTACAACCATTTAGCTACAAATTACTGTGATACCACTGCCATCTGGAGGCTATTAACCGAAATGTGTTTGCTTGGCACGGTTTTTATTCGTTTTATGAGATTTAAAATACTTTCCCGTACTATTTTTAATCATTTTCTATTCCACAAACCTTGTCGTGACAATAATGAACACATCAAAAAAAAGAATTTTTCAATTTGATGCAGTAGTTCAGAAGTGATATGCATGCATGCATGCATACATTTCAACGATATAATTTTTATATAAAATTCTCAAAAATTTGTGAAAATACATCATCTCAAAACTATATCAAATGCACACAAAGTATTTTGTTTTTTAATTCAGCTTTCTCATTTATTGTTAAAACCAAAAACTCTTTGCCTATGATTATAATATAAGTAAAATGTGCAAATTTACGTGGTAAAACTTGAGCAAAATCAAAGCAAAACAATAATGAACAGAAAGCTCAAATTCTGCTTATGTAAGGAGATTTATTGTGCACATTTATAGAAGATGAAAAGGTAACTATTTTATAAGTAACATTAGCTAAATAGCATTGTTATCTGTGTGTGCTATTTTTAAGATGGATGAATTTAGGAATAAATCTTAATCATTTTATTTTATTTGTTGTTTCTTGTCTCTTTCACTGCATTTTATTACAATTTTTACATTTCTATGTAACTGATGCTGTATCTATATGTACTATAAAAATTTAAAAATAAACAAGATATAAGATGTGAAGAGTGATAATGATATTGGAAAGAAATTGTATTATTGCAATACGGATAAAACAAAATTTGAGCATTAATGTAAGGCTTGGAATGTTCTTATATTTGCCTTACAATATATAGTATGTTGTTTTGCTCCTCTTTCTTGTTTTATTTATTCTACTTTAAGCAAATTCTCCCTGCTAGCAAATTAGTTTCCTTTAAATTGTTGGAAGAAAGTTTGCCATACCTACAGGTGAAATACACAGAATGACAACTATGGAGTAGTAGATTTGTCTATCTGCACAGGAACAACTACTAAGGCTGTCACTATAGGATAAGCAATAGAGAAATCTTTTAAATGCAGGGTTTTAAATTTTTGAATTATCACTATTTAAATGAGTACCAAATGACATAGGGAGCTGAATTTATTTATTTATTTGTTTATTTTTTTTTTAGTAAACCTGTTTGTCTACTGTATGATGTATATTATATGGATGGGAAGTCTCTTCAATATTTTTTAAAAAATTAAAAACAAAATAACATTTTGAAACTGAAATTAAATTAGGAGACTTCGGATATATAGGTTTTTACCTATTTTTACTTTCTCTATACGAACTATGTACATAGTGTATAGAGAAAGTATTGCACTCCACCAAAAATTTCGATACCAAGATTTCACCGGAAATATATGTTTTAGGGTCCCCTTTATCTAAAAAAAAGTATTTTCAGAAAAAAGTGTGTGTGTGTGTGTGTGTGTGTGCATGCGTGTGTGTGTGCATGCGTGTGTGTGTGTGTGTGTGTGTCCGTGTGTCTGTGAACATGATAACTCAAAAACAAAAAGTCGGTAAAATACCAAACTTGGTATTTAAGTTTAGAATCTTCCGGGGATGCGACACGAGGATTTTGAGAAAAATCCCCCCACCCCAAACATGGAACTTTCTTCGAAAATTTTGATTTTCTACAAAATGGCTCTAATGATTTTGATTAAAATATTGTATATTACAGATATTTACCCGAAAAATCAAATGTATATCTTGAACTTTCTGGGAATAGCCTCTGAAGACTACTTTATTCTAAGTGAATTTTCTGGAATTTTGTATAACTGCTAAACCATAAGAGATAGACAAAAACTTACCACACAAAAAATGTGGAGCACAATAAAACACACAATTTATGTTGTATACATTTTTTTCTTGGAGTTGATCGTTTTTGAGATATTCCTTGTTTTTGTTTTCAGGGTCGAAAAGCTTAACTTTTCTCATACAGGAATTTGTCAACTCATGTCCATACAAAAAGGAACTTCAGTCACATAGTAACCAGCTTTGACTATCGCTTTAACCTATGCTACTCCCTTATTTCCTTTCTGCTTACAAGGAAGAAAGTAATAAGACTATTTCTGCTAATTTTTCTAGATTAGCATGAAGTAAATAGAAGCATAAATTTTTTAAGAATAATTTGTTGCAGGTATATAAAGAAAGTCATGTGAATGGTACACATCAGATTTTTACTTTCTCTATACGCACTATGTACATAGTGTATAGAGAAGGTATTGCACTCCACCAAAAAATTTGATACCGAGATTTCACCGGAAATATATGTTTTAGGGTTCCCTGTATCCAAAAAAAGCAAATTTGTTTTGATTCCAGTAGTTAGCAATGCATTTGTACACAGTCCACCTAGTAGCAGTAACCATAACAGTGTAAATAAACAACATCAAAAAAGAGACCAAAATGATATGTTGATAATGCAATGAATTCATTGCAAAACTAGTCCAAGCAAGGATTCCAAAAGATAAGTGAAGATTTGTTGCAACTATTATTTTTATATTAATATTTGTGTTATTCTTCACTGTTACTGGCTTCTTTTTGCATTTATATGTATATTTTGAATTTTCTGGGAATAGCCTTGAAGACTACTTTATTCTGAGTGAATTTTACGGAATTTTGTATAAGTGCTAAACCGTAAGAGAGAGACAAAAACTTACCACACAAAAATGTAGAGCACATTATAACACACAATTTATGTGGTATACATTTTTTTCGTGGAGTTGATTGTTTTTGAGATATTCCTTGTTTTTGGTTTAAGCTATAAGTTTATTTTTCTCATACAGGACTTTGTGAACTCGTGTCCATACAAACAAAGGAACTTCAGTCACATAGTAACCAGCTTTTGACTATTACTTTAACCTATGGTACTTCCTTATTTCGCTTCTACTTACTCATATGATAGTAACTGGAAAACTTTTGTAGGTATTTTTTCCAGAATTTAACACACGTTACTTCTCTACTCATGCACTTCGAGTAACAGAGAAGGTTCAAAACCAGTTCCCCAAAATCAATGGTTTAATATCCTCCATAAAAAAAGTATTTTTAAAGTCAAGTTCTAGAATTGCAGCTTTCAAAGAACTATGTCCCACTCTGCCTTTGCATCAGCGCCTATTTTGACCTGGCTGCAGGGTGTTAAGTATTACAGCGTTGAAGAGGTTCTAAATAGTTTTTCAGAAGAAGAATCACAGTGTATTAAAGTTGCCCAGAATGTCCTACGAGAGAAAGGTTTGAGACAGGATCTGTCATATATTCATGTTAATTTCAATATTTTGGAAAATATTACAGAGCAATTAGAATCATGAAAGCTATCTCTTGAATCAATTACATTATTTACAAGAGCAGAAAGTCAGTTAAAACTGTTGGCAAGGTTGGGAAAATTGTTTCCAAAAAACTATTAATGGTGCTCGCCAAAAATCCTAGATATATGGTTCTGTAAGGAATATCCAGATTTTTAAGTGGACATGAGGCAGATCACCCTACAGCATTTAATCTGCATATGGTTTCTCTTTCCAAATATGTTCCAGTCACCACTGGAGATGTTGAGAGATCTTTTTCACCATTTAGAGCTAATTGTGATCATCAAAAGACAAACTTATCACACATCATCTCGGGCCCAAATGACCTAGTAGTCGACGGACCCTTAAACCCTACTCACTCACCCCAAATCATCTAGAAATGCTTCTTGTTATTTATTCTGGACAAAATTATGGCCAAAAGTGAAATTGAAGAATCTGTCGTTTAAAAAATAACAATGTTGCATTAATTTTTAAAATTCATGTAAGACATACTTTTATCCTTTATATTTTAATTAACCGACGTGACACAGATTTTTATAGAATGATTGTTCAATTATTATATTATCTTATCTATCCTAAGGTATTTAAGTGTGTTTTGAAATAAAACATTAATCACTGTGTTTTGCATAAAGCGATGCATTAAATTTATTTATTGTGCCTATTAAAGACCCATTTCCCTACTTTTTAGGATCTTTTTAGGACCTAAAGATCTGAAGTCTAATAATTAGGCATACAAAACCTTACTGTACAGAAAGTTCAGGGTGATGAAATGAAAGTGCAGATACTTCTTTACTAAAACAATAATCTGTTTTGGTCTGGTGTTTTATTTTTAACATACAAAAAATGAATTCCTGTAACCTGCAACTGAAAACATCACCAAAAATACACATACATTAGCATAATACAGCTAATAATGAAAATGGCATAAAGCAATGGGATACAGATGTAACGTAGATTACTGTATAATTTAGCACTTGTGTAAATGCATAACTAAATGGTTGATTTACATTGTCTGCATTGTCTGATTAGACTTCCCTAAATCCATTTTGATAAGTATACATTATTTGCATGTGTACAAGGACCATTGTTATCTGCTGCACTTTCATTGCTGAAGCTAGAATATATACCTTTCCTTCTCTCTTAAGTCGATGTCAGAAATGCATTCATCAAGGTCTGAAAATTCAAAATCACTGGCTTTCTTCTAATATATTGCTAACTGTGGCTCTTATTTCCTCTTCGGTTCATAACCTCCTGCTAGCCGATGCCATTTTTCAACCAACATAAAAAACACTTGCTAGAAAAATTAAATTTGGAGCTTTGGAGTGTAAATCTAATGCCCTAAAAGTTCCCATGCTTCGTCATGAACATTGGATCGTCCATCATTAAACTGCCCAACCCACTTTCTCACTGTTCCATGTCATTATATTTTCACTGCAAATCTCTACAAGTTGACAATGAATTTCATCTGGCTTAACATTCTTGCATTCAAAAACCATTTTACAGAATGCACTTCACAGGCAGTGAGATCAAAAATTGTCTTAAACATTTTGAATGATCACTAACAACAGAAAAAACAACACAATCCTGTAATGGCATTGGTGGACAATCAATCAGAGAGACGAGTGCACATTTGTGGAACTGTGACACTAGCATTGTGGTGGCAGTAGAAGGAAATGGTACTTACTTTCCGGACACACCTTGTATTATGTATAAATACAAAAACGACATTCACTTCTACAAAACAAAATCACCTAAGCACATTTGCAAAGAGTCAGTTTACTAAATATGGAATAAAAGGTATATTACATAGTGCTGCGAAAACATATTAACAGTCACCCATTTGATGTCAAAGAATCTCTTAGCTTATCCTAATTTAAAAACAAACTCTTCAACTCTGCTTGAGCAATTCTATAATTTAACAACTCAACAACAGAAAAAAAATATATCTCTCCCCCTCTACATAAGTTGTGTAGTGAGACTTTATCTATCTCTTACACTTTACCAGTTATGCACAGGTCCTCCAAAACAACAGAGAACTTCAGAGACTATTCCCAGAAAATTCAAGATCTGATTTCCATTGGTCATATAAAATAGTTTAAAACATGTTTGTTTTAATCAAAATCATTAGATCCTTTTATGAGAAAATGAATATTTTTGAAAAAAGTTCTATGCAAGAGATAGTTTAGGATGAGGAGATTTTTTTGAAAATCTTTCTGTCAAACTTAAGAAACCTGTTGCAGACCAATGGTTTTTAAATGTTCTTAAAAGTGACAGTCCTATGTCAGTAGATTTACTGGCACATTAAAAGACTACTGCAGGACAAAATTGCAGCACACTGGCGGTGCTATATGATTCTGGCATCCAACAATGTCATTAACAAACAAATATAGCTAAAAATAAAATTATTAATCCTGGAAATGAATAAAATTAAACTGAGTTCTTTAACTACTAAGACTCTCAGAATTCCATTCTATAATATTGGGAGTGAACAGAGACTGAGGTTCTTTTACGCGCTGTAAATCTGCAAAACAAAATCATCAGCTTTACTTCCCTTTCAAACAAAGCCATGCTAAAGATTTGTAGACCTGAAAAAATCCATCATACTTCAATCAGGTGCAAACCTGTGACCTTACGAACCAGAGGGTATCATGTATAATGCTGAATGTAAGTATCAAATTTTATGCATACAACTTCTTCTGTGCACACACACACACAAGCACACATCTTTTCTTTTTTTCTAAAAATACTTTTTTTGATTCAGTGGGCCTCAAAACATATATTTCTTGTGAAATCTTGACATTGAATTTTTGGGTAGAATACAATACTTCCCTTAGTTACTAAACAAAGTAGAGAAAGTAAAAAGAAGGCCCCAGGTTAATGAATTCCCAATTTGACCATACATTCATTGTTGTAGGCAAGTGGTCAATATAGAGCCTCCCAGACACTCTCCCTCCTACACAACTATATCATGTGTTAATGTTCTTGAAGTTTCTAGATGTATCATAAGAAGTGCACCAAAGTGTTTGATGAAATGTCAGGTTTTAGGATAAATGAACCACAGTATCAAAGACAAGAAGATGAATTTATTAATACAACTTCCAGTAAGAAAAATTACATTATTATTTAATTACTCTTTCCAACTAATCACTTTGAATGATGGTTTCCTATCATTAGCAGAAATCAACCAATGCCAATTTTAATGCAGTGAAAATATTTCTTTGTTGTTATGTGAAGTAGAATTTACAAAAAGTCTGACACAAATAAAAAATGCTTTCCTGCACCACTGCTCTACAGCTCTTGAAGTGTTAGTTTTGAACTTTAAAGTGAGCTAAAACCAAATGTACACATACTAGATTTTAAAGCAATAAGTAAATGATTATTACTCACGTTAAAAATTCTGAGCTATCCTGCTGATGCCCAGGTTGAAAACCTGGAGGTCGAGCAATAGTAAGCAATGATGTTGGAGCAATGGATCTACGTTTTGAATGCAGCAACAGAGCAAACAATGCTTGTAGTTCTGTCAGCAATGGTTGGGACTGTGCCTCACTTTCAAGCAGCAAACTGCAAAACCTAGCAAACAAAAATGATTCTGTTATTGTCCCATCTCCTGAATTTCATTTATGTGATGTCCTGTATAAAAGCTATCATATGAGATATTAAAACAGGCTGAGCTTAGCTTCTTATTTACATATGCAATGTGGGCATTTGTCTATCTGTAGTCCCAGTATTTTGCTGCAGCCTTCTTTCATTTCACTGACTAAATTATATTGTTCTGAGTTTGCATTAGCTGTAGTTCTCAAGTGTAGAACTGTAGTTTTTGTTTTATGCAAGTTAATTTAATTACAGTTGAACCAATTCTTTTGATAGGGTTATCACTCTATCAAAAGAATCATTATATCAACATATAATAACAAAATTAAAGAAGATAATGTATTGCAAACAAAAGGAAAAATGTATGTAATGACACGACCAGAATCACTACATTACCAAGAAAATCCTCTTTAGCAACTTTTAGACTCCTTACAGGCCATGACTGTCTCAACAAACATTTATTCAGGATTGGTATAGTGAAATCTCCTCTGTGTCCTTTCTGTACACTTAAAGAAGATATGGATGGAAACCATCTCTACGCTGCCCAACCTTGAGTCTACATAATAATATGACATCAAAATACTGAAATGCAAGAGAGTGAATGGCTTCACTGTCAACTGCTCAACATTAGATACCAACCGACCATTTTTAAATTTGATAAGCATTATTTGTACTGTATTTTAATTTATGAAGACTAGTGTTTTGAAAAATAACTAAGATATCAACTGATTACCTCTTATGCTGTAAAGTAAACTGTTTATGCAAAGAGTATATAACAAGCCATAGTACTAAGCCTTATGGCACAGCATCTGTATTAATTCTCCACTGTGATTTATATCCTCTGTGTTACATTTGGTACTTATACTTCATTTATGAGTTATGATTTAATAAATATTATTGGATCTGAACACTATAAGATCTAATATTATATTATCCAAGCTTTCACAAAAAAATTGCAGGGCTTAGCAGTCAAATCTGGACAGTCGTTTAGCATTAATTACTTTATAGAAACTTGTTAATCTGGACTAATTTCTGTAATATTACCATGAAACAGGTCAGGTAGTTATTGGGGCATTAGTTTTTGTATTCATTTGTGCCTCTTTGTGCTGGAGGGTTATAAGCTCAAATTTAATTTTTTCTGAAAAATCACCCATAAGAAAAGATGGATTAAATATATTGGTAAGTAGTTCAATTAAGAGTTTATTATTTGTATAATAGTTCATCCTAAGCACTTGAGATTTTTGGTTTCAGAGTAAAGATAATTTTTACACAATTTGTTAAATGCCCAATATCAAAAAGAATAAATAAACAATACAATACAATACATAAGGTAGTTAACTAAAGCAATCATATTATGGTTTATTAAGATTCCTTTGTGTAAATGGAAGCAAAGTAAACATAGATATGTTTGTGAAATAACTTAGAAATTCAGTCATGTTTGCTGTAAAAGTGTTATCTTTTTGATTCAGAATTTTGGCTCTATCACTAAACAGCTACTTGCCATGGTTTACCTTCAACTCAAACAGTACTGAATTAAGAAGATACTACGATGAAATGTTGATGCAAAATGTTATTCAATTTAAAGAAAGATTTTTTTCTTTTTTGTTTTGACTAATGATATCAGTTAAACTGCAGACAAATGTTCAAACCGTTACTGATATGGCTATCTGGGACATTTTATGCTAACTTTCTTGTGTAAATAAAGAAACTCTTATTCATTTATCACAAGATGTCTGATCTATCCAATAAATTCTCAAACAGAGCAAGATAACTCTTTTGAGAAGGTCAGAGCATTGAATAATATTTATATGGACTATTTCATAAATAAAATATGAATTTAAATATTATATTGCAAAGATTTGACTGGAAAATGTTAAATTCTATAAAAAAAATTACCTGGCGACACTGACAAAAGAATGACCTAGTTATAAATGGTACAAAACAAAAGAATGACCAGGTAGTAAATTAATTACATATAATAAATGAATGCCTCTATGTATGAAATAGTCAACTTAAAACTGTTACATACTGCATTACTTTGTAGGAAAATTATGATAGATATACCTAATATTCTCAATAATTCACTAGCAAACAATAGAAAAGGCAGCAGCTAAAAGGTACACAAACACATACCTTCTTACCTGCTATAACTTCACACACACTGCAATAATACAGAGGAGGAGAGGTGCAAGCTATTAGTGCCAATTGTTAAGAAAATCAATTCATACATTTTTGCACTTACACATGCCTTGAAAGCAGATCTGGGAAGCCAGATATGTAGCAGACAGCATTGTTACAAAGAAATAACATAAACAAAAGATGTGCAACAAAGTTAAAACACACTCTTTTTCATTCTCTCAGGTCATAGCATGTTCAAGCTATAGGAAACAAACGTGGCATGCTTTGGCTCTTAACAAGTTATTAACATTGCATGGGAAAGCTTGCTGAAATGTAAGAGCTGTAACATGATGTTAACAAACCTCAACTTAACATTCATAAAATAAATCAGGCCGAGGGAAACCTTAAATGAAATGCTACATAACACTATGCAAAGTATCAACAGCAATAGCACCCTTGAATAGGCTTAATGAGACAAGAAAACAGATAAATTACCAAGCACATCCAGTAAGAATCTACATACTTACTTATGAGTCATGAACAGAGCTTGAAGAACGCTGTTCATATAGCATGTGTTACCCAAATTATCAAGTCCCACACGACCTCCTGGAGAGCGTTCTGGGACTTTAAATTCTTCTGTAAGTTCTAACATAGTTTCATACTTCCATTTCTTCGCTTGATCGGGTGCAAATTCTCCAGGTGGCATGAACCTTGAACACAACTACTCTACAAAATTACAGGTCAGTCTATGTACAACCTAAGCCATTAAAATTTATATTAATAATGATGAATAACAAAGAAATATAACTGAGTGCATTAATCTGCACTCAAACTACATGATTAAATGGAATTAACCACATTATGGAAATGATTGGACTGTACCAGCAATATTTAGGGATACTGGCAAAGTCTAACTTGCATCAGGAAGCAATACAGAAGCCATCCTTACAGCTTTTGTTTGTTTCTTTTTTAAGTACTATTCAACACCCTTTCTTAATGCATACAACTCCACAAGAATTGATAATTGAGAATGCTAATTTAGGAAGGAAATATTCTGGCCTAAGTTTAGGGTAATTTCCCGGCATTTGCCTCGAAAAATCCATAATAAGGAGAATGGTCCTGGTAGGATTTCACCCACATTACTCCCATTCACAAATCTGTGGATAAACAACCTCAGCTACTATATCAGTACAGATCTTGATGAGTATGCTGAAAAAGTTTACAAGTTGATTCTAAATTTTATTGATTTGTAGAACAATTCACGCATATTTAGTACTGCTTTCTTTCCCTTGCACAATGGAAAAAATCACACTTGATGGTTACATTTAGGTCTATTGCAGAGTAAACTGCATACTCTTTTTACAATATTGCTCTGAAGCTTTTGTTACATTGCAGGAATTATATTAACTTTACTAGAAACACTTAATAACAAGAAATGCTTACAAAAGTTTTACATTTTCAACATGATGCTTAACGCAAGTATTTGAAATCAAAATACGCTTGTTTCAGTTAGTAAAACCATTTAAGAAAATGAAATAAAGAAAACACATACATATTATACATTTAATGTAAAAACCAAAAAGATATAGTACTTTATAAACATCAAATAAAAAAGAAGTTCACATATTCAATAAACCTAAAGTTTAAAAAATGCAATAGAAAGTAAACAATTTTATTCAATAGAAGGAAATAAATAAAAAGACATATACTATGTTGGTAACAATAGTTATGCTAAAGATATTAACAATTAATATTTAACAGGTGAGGGATACTAGTTATGTGAGGCATGTTTTTGTGTGGTTAGTGGTACAGCTTGCACTGTAATTTGAGTGTAAACTATGATTTGTACAGATCAAAAATGCCAAATAGTGGCGAAATGAGCTACTTAAGGAAGAAGCAGAAAGAAAAGGGAAAAAATACAGATCAATAGCTGTTCTATCCTTCAATAAGATGTGCCAATTGCTCTATAATTGAATTACTATATGATGAAAGGCTATGAAGCGTTTTTTCTGATTAAATATGCACTCACAGACTAAAATGATATCAATATTTTTCATTTACAGCATGCCTTTTCAAATAAAATAAAGGAAATGTCCCCATGTCAATGACAGGGAGAACTTTTAATTTGCAGACTTCTGGTTTATTTTGTCAGTTAAAGATGATAAATGTTTTGATAACAAACCTTCTAACTAAAATTTGCTAATACTGCTAGGCAAGAATTTTTCAAAATTAATTGTTTACACAGGTATAGTTATAACTCATGAAAGTACCTCTATCTTCAAGATAAAAATGTTACTTCATTGTGCTAAAATAATTTTTTCTGTGAAGAAATATTTATTTCTTAACGAGCTGTAAAGCTAGTGATATACGTCCTTTACTTCCTCTTTCCTTTCTTTTATTTGAAAAGGCAAGTTATATTTGCATATAGCTACTGCTTGTTTTTTAAATTAAATGCAAAAATATCAAACCAAAGAAGGGGAACACTCACTAAAAACATGCACTAGAGAAGAAAACACTTCCTTTACTTTCTCTTTCCATCAGTCCAACTAACAATGCTGCTGTAAATTACAACACTATATTGAGCCATTGAGGAAGAAATAATGAAAATATCAAGAGGCCTGAAAAATAAAATTCTTGAGACATCTGAATTCCCAATTCTCTGGTAGGACAGTATGTGTACACTATCTCTCAAAGTCATTCTGATCAGAGTGAACTGATATTTGCAATGCCTTGCATGAAACAGGACTCTTTCCAAATGTAATTACGACAGCTCAAGACAACCATTATTCAAGAAGAGTGAGCAAACAAATACAGAAAATTATAGGCCTATTTTTTTTATTATATCTTTTCAAAACTCCTTGAGAAAATTGTGAAAAATAAATAGACTTGTCCCACTCTTAGAAAAGCATCAGATTATATTGGAAACTCAATTTGGCTTTAGGAATAAAAATCAATCAATAGTGGAATATTTTCTATCACAGAAATTATCTTTAAAGCTAAAGAAGAAAAAAGAACAAGTAGCAGCCCCATTCCTAGATTTAATAAAGCATTTGATATAACTGATCACAACATTCTGATAAAGAAGTCAGATACTGTTGGTATTGGCTGACTACCAACAAATGCCTTGCTTCCTATCTTGAAAATGGGTACCAAATCCACCTGCTATAGAATCCAACATTTGCTTGAAATCTTTTTTAGGATCACTCCTATTTTTAAGTTATACCAATATCTACCTTCACACTTATTGTTCATTCAATAATACTTCAAGCACTTGAATATATTTATTTAAAATTTTTGACCAAAAGTACAGGGTTACTACAAAAGAAATAGACAACTTCAACTGCCTGTAAAACAAAAACTATTAGATAGCAACCTAATTATTTTGGAGGTATGTTGAGAAACTCTCAAAGTTTCGTTTGTTACTATTGGTAATGCTGTAGTATTTTGTTTGTTGTTGCAGAAGCTGAAATGGCGGAAAATCCTGTGGAAAAGGCATATTGCATGTTGGAATTTGCTAGAACGCAATCAGCAACTGTTGTCCAACGACATTTTAGAACACGTTACCACAAAAATGAAATGATGCGCTCACAAAAACCAGCATTGTCTTCATCATGTCGATGCAAAAGTCACGCCGTATGACCTTATCTTCTTCACTCAGAAACAGCAACATCTGTAAGGCATCATGTGCAGTCGCTTCCGCAAGATTTTCCATACAGTTTGCTGTGGAATTTGTAATTGCATGCTTGCCCTAGATGTTGATTTCTGTGGGCTTCTTATGTAGGCAGAACGAACACGTTCAACGTTTTCTTCCGAAACTCTTGGTCTTCCCGAGCTCTTCCCTTTGCACAAACATCCTGTTATCTCGAATTTTCTATACCAGTCGTAGATTGACTGTCTAGTCAGTGGCGTTTTGTGGTAACATGTTCTAAAATGTCGTTGGACAACAGTTGCTGATTGCATTATAGCAAATTCCATCACGCAATATGCCTTTTCCACAGGATTTTCCGCCATTTCAGCTTCTGCAACAACAAACAAAACACTACAGCGTTACCAATAGTAACAAACGAAACTTCGAGAGTTTCTCAACATACCTCCAAAATAATTAGGTTGCTATCTCTAATAGTTTTTGTTTTACAGGCAGTTGAAGTTGTCTATTTCTTTTGTAGTAACCCTGTATATACACAAAATGAAGATGTATACAAATGAGCTGCAATCAAAATAATGCACATACTCAATATACTCAATTCTATATTTTGTTGACTTGTTGGCATACAATAACAGAAGGTTCAAGTTAACTGTATTTCTTGCAGTTTTTACAAGCATATCTTGTTTTTCTGTCTTTGCTTTTGTATTTCACATAGCATCCTTATGAGCTTGCAGTTAATTCAATTTCAGAACCTTTCACACCACAAAACTCTCAAATTGTCTCAGTTACTTGTTTTACCAAAGACTTGGACAAGAGCTGAAGATGGTCTTGCAGAAGTGCAAAAGAAATTTCTTCAAGAATCATCTGCTTCACTTTCTGCCATTACTTCCTTAATCAGCTACCTAATTCTCTCCTTTTCTGCCTTGTAAGAATGTCTTAATGCAATTACAATACTTACAAGATACTAAAATAGGTTACCAAGCAAGAAAAAGTCTGTTCTAACACTAAACAAAGCCAATAATGCATACATGATGCGTGCATGGGAATAACTAGCAAAGCTAACAATAAACTCATTACAATGCACCTGATCTGAGATATCCTAGAACTATTTGCCGTTAAGTTAACTGGAAGTGCTATTATTGAAATACCAGGTACTCCATACCAAGCGATTCCTATTATACTCACTTTAAGGTACTAAGAGGAAGCTTCTTGGAAGTAATTGGCAAATAATGTAATAATGATCTCATACACCACCTGCGAGTACTTATGGATTAAAAAAATACTTTAAAATTATGTTTTGGAATGACACCATTTCAGTGATCTTACTCTTGAGTATCAGCACAATTTATTTTTTTATTTTCTTGGTAAAGTGCTATTAGAAAAATACAATTACTTTATCTACTGAAATTTGGCAACTCATTTAGTAGCCATGCTACATTCACAAGATTTAATGACTAAATATCATTAGTAATAACAAATAACAATAACCAAATATCACAAATTGTTTCTCCTTTTGCAGTTTATTGCCATTATTTTTTTACATTATCTAAATACTGATCCCTCTTGCTTTCTTCTATAAATATTCTGTTTAACTAATCTTCTATCCTTTAGAAACCCCTTCAGAGTAATTCTTACCTCCATGTTTTAGTTTGTTTTACATTAAACGTTATGTGCTCTAATTCTTCCCCCCTCCCATTCAATGGATATTCCATAAAACCATTTCTCTGGCATTTTAAATTTCCACACTCCAGTTCTTGCACATGATAATGCCCTTTGTTTTTATTCTATCAATATATTTTTCTCTATCCAATTAACATTTTAACATTAGATACCAATTATTTCTTCTTTGTTAAGTTACTAACAAGTATTGTTTCTCTATAACCAGGGAAGCCAACGACCCAAAATTTGGGAGTTACAATCTAAGGGACAAACTTTGACAAGAGCCACATTTAATTTCAGGGGCTGCAAATTAAAATAAAACCCATTGTAAAACCTAATGGTACTTTCAAATACCAAACATTTAGGTCAAAGACATGAATGAGTACATCACTCAACATTTTTATGAACACAAATTGCAATGCATTTTTTTGGATATTCATTTCCTATTCAGATGTCTCTATAAAGGTGGGCCAATATACTAGCAAGGCATAATGATACTTAATTTTGGGTATTTGAGTCATCAGCTGTTTGAAATCTTGTTGATGACTGGTAAAGGAACATTTGAAGGAGTTAACTTAAACATTCATCAATTAAAATAATGCAATACTTAGCAGATGTCTTCTAACAGATACTTTTATTTTCATCTTTTTAGTACATACATTTAAAAGACATGTATTCTATGATTACTAAATCTGCCATTTATTACTTCTGCCAGACCATTTAATTTACATACGTTATCTTCTGTTTCTACTTCAGTTTCAGAAAATGTTTCCAAAATTTCCGCCTACCCCAGTTTTCTTTTCAGAGAAGTAAAGCACAATATACTTTAGTCTCAGGGTCTCTTTGAAACAGTCTAACTTTACTCTGGAAACTGAACACAGTCAAAGCTAGATTTGCAATTAAAGGTTTAGTGATTGCAGATGTTGATCATCCATGAAAAATGCTACTTCTAGCAACTAGAAAAAACATTGTTGGTTAATAATGATTTCAATTTTTTTTTGTTCATGTAAGTACTAGCATGGGGATGATAAGCAGAAGGAAAGATTGGTTTCTTTCTGTAAGAAATGTTTTTAAAATGAGAAAAACATATCAAGAGCATTACTTTCAGTCAATCTTACTAAACAATGCCATGATACATCATCAGGCCGCTTGACACTCATTATCATTGCCAGTTTTTCCATGCAAGGTTTGAAATTCTGTGTGTTTTGACACTATCAGCAGTTGTGGTTAATAATACGTAGGTCCATTACATATTTAATATATTTTTTTTTTATCAGAGATATACAAATGTCATAGTTGGAGCAATAAAAAAGCATTTGTATGAATTAACTATTTCAATGTTAGGAAGAGCAAGAATGGTGAAAAAGCAGCTGCAGGTTGAAAACTATGGCCTCCCCTACCATATCTTCCAAGTCATAGTCTTGCCTCTTCCCAAAATCATTTGGTAATTGCTTCAATATTGGCACAACGAATCAGAGAAAACCATAAATCTGTTCATCTGGGGGTCTGAGATGTGGAGATGTAATACAGAGGTTGCAACAGATGGACTGCATTATTACAACATATCAAAAGAAATCTTAGAGCATGCAACAAGAAAAGGATGACAAAGATAATAGAAATGTAGAAAAGAAAGAAAGAAGCAAAAATGTGGTAGTTTAAACTACACTGCCATTCAAATGTATTCTTTATATTGCTCTGAAGGATATAAAATTGATGGAATGCCCTAACGGTTACCAAGATGGCTTATTGCTTTTTCACAAATTGTTTTTTCAGTTACTACACAGAAATGCAATATTATAAATGAAAACTTAAGAATTCCCTATTTTCTTCCAATAATAAAACATTAAGCATAATGTGTAAAAATATTTGATACAACACAGATGGAACTTTGCATTTAAAACTCGATCAAATACATCTTTTTGCATGTTTCTTAATGCTCATGAAAATAATTTTGGTTTAATAATTCAAAATCAACAACCCAAAATATTTGTAAAATAAAAACATTATTAAATTAAAAATGTCTGTATATTTTGGACAGTGAGCTTTACACTATAATTATTATTTAGGGAAAATTTGTTTAATCTAATCTATGCATGTTGATTCAATGCTCCATAACTATACTACCTGCAGTAATTGATGTTAATTAGTGAATTCAGTCTGAAATGAACTAATTTGAATTATCACTAATACAAGAATAACATAGCAGTAAGGATGAATACAGAATACTGAAATATTATTTCCACAATATGTAAGTACCTTTAATGTTTCAGCTACAGGAATACTGAAGCTCTCACATCCTGGAAATGTATTTATCATGTAGCAGCACATGTTAACAATTTTTTGCACTGTTTCCTTGCTTGCCTCAGTATCCTCTCGCAACAGATGGGTTACTACCACTGGAACTAAGTTGCAAAACTGTAAAAATCACCAAAATTAGTTGTGAATTGTATTGTATGAATACAAATCATGACACATTTTAGCTAAAAATGAAAAAACTTAAATGTTATACCTTGCATTGAATAATGGATTTTATTTAAGTAGAAAGCTGATATTTTACTTATACTTTTTAAGATGTGAATAAGTTTTTATAAACACTTATAACTTATTTATACCAAAATGTAAAATCTTAGAATATTCCATGCTCACCACAGTGACAACTAAAGAGTCTCTCTTCCTCCTTACTCTTCAGCCTGAGATCAAACTGCTGCCATCTGGTAGTAAACTTAACAATGTTGCTGACCGGTAAGATCTCAAAATTTAAGAATCTCTGGGAATTTTTAAAAATAAAGATGTTTTTCCATGTGATGAATTCTAAATGATTGTCAAAGGTTTCAATAATTATTTTTGAATACTGTGATTAACCCTAAATGGTATGCTATTGCTGATTTGTAACTTATTTTTGTTATTTCAATCTGACATTTCTATGCACATTCTGACTTAGTTCCTCTTGGTCATTCCTATGTAAGATCTGTTGTAATATCACATTTCATTTGATAAATGCCAGAATTCACATCATATGGTAGAATGTTCTTAAGTGGTTTGTTTAAAAATTTCCTTAAACTGAATTTATTTAATGGAGTCATTCTGATATTCTAGTTTTGAAATGTTTAAAATCTCAAAGGAGGTGTATAAATTTCTTATTATTTTGATTTTAATCTCCATTTTCTTGAAAGTAGAGCTACTGTCAACCTCTTATTTCTTATCACATTTTATCACTTTGGCTATGGAAGCAAGATTAAAACCAATTAAACTTGCTCTCCTAAGTTATGTTGTGAAATCTTTTCATATAAGTGAATTTATTTAGGTGCAGGTATATTATTGACTCATTCATATTTTGATATTAAATGAATCCATTTTTAATACTTTATTTTCAATATTTATAAGAAACCTGATAGTTTTCTGAATACTTTCAGGTAACCCACCTACCTTATGGAAGACAGCTGGGTTGTGTCTCATGCATATCATTATACGCCAAAAGACTGATTCCATGCTTGGCCGGACTGCAGGAAGCTGGAGTACAACAAATAACTTATCTGAAACCTCCAGAGCAACTTCCGTCAGTACATCAAACTTTTGCTCAGCCTCCAGCCCATCAACAAAGGCTTCCACCCAGCAAGGCAGCCTGTTAGCCCAAGTCCAAAACAGCCAATCACATAGATGTCGCAGGCAGCAAGCATGACCTGTGTCTGATCTTAGAAGAGCCTTCACTGCCTGGGGAATTAATGAAGGTTCCACCAATTGTATCACAGATGAGAGAATGGGATTAGGCTTCCGGTCTGTTCTTATCAGTTCTTTATGTATCACCTTCAAGGATGAAAACACTATCTCTTTATTGTTTTGGCCTTCCCAAAGCTTTAACAGAAGTTGCATTACTTTATTCACCTGCAAGAAATAAACTAAGTTATTTCTAGAAGGGACTTGGTAAATTGTGGTATTAATTGCCCTCAAGTTCTTGAATAAGTTACATGTAAATTTAACATCTAAAAGTTCTTGAGTATTTGATAATATTGAAACTAAAATTGCTATACAAAACAGTTTCTTACATTAGCTTCAGTGTAATAATTAGTGACACTTCTCAGTCTTTATTTTTTAACTCCCTCTCCCATTATTTTCTCAATGTTTACCCCCTCAATCTATCCTTTACTCTCTTTTTGTCTTCTTCCCCCATCACCTTTACCCCTTTCTCTCCTCTCCGCAACTTACATATCATGTGATGCTTGGAAAATTAAAAAGAACGACTTATTGGGTTTTAATAATATTTAAAACATTCAAAGATGTACACAAACTTGTGCTCTTTCTTATGCTTGTAACCATTTTAGGTATATGAATAATAGTTATATTTAATTGTTATAGCTTCTTAAATATTTATCCACACTAAATTTTATATTTACAAAACTTAATGATAGAAATGGCTTTAATATGTGATATTTAAAAAAAAGTTAGAGCCATTTTTAAGAGAAAAAACCACCGCCACCCACGCCCACACACACAGACCTGTTTCTGAAAATGCTTTTTCTGGATTCAGAGGGTCCTGGGATTAATATGGGTATTATGCTAGGAATTATTGAGGTTGTTAATGGAGACTTTAATGCAAGAATTGGAGAGCTGGAAATAGCTGAGTTAAATGTGTGGGGGTATGGAAGGGAGAAGGAAACAATGAAGGTTGGTCAAGGATGTGACACAAAGATTTTAAAGAAAATCCCCCAACCTTAACTACCCTTTACCTAAATCAATTTTCGAACATTTTGATTTTCTCAAAATGGCTGAACGATTTTATCAAAATGTCATATATTAAGTATAATATGGATACAGTTATGAAAGAAGCAGCTTTAAGGTTTGTGGAGTCTCATAAAAATAATAGGCTGACAATTTTGAATGTTGAAGAGGTTGATGTAACATGAGAATATACTTTCCAAGTGCTGTAGGTAGAGAGCAGAAGTTACATTCAGATGCAAAAGGAGACAAAAATATGTACTCATTTTAGATGTCTCTTGCTACTAATTGAAATAAAACATTTATATTATGCAGTATTTAATTAAAATAACATATCTGTAAAATGTAGATAACACTTAATATAATGGGCCCTAACCAAAACACTATAAGAACAATATTGCATATTTCATTAAGGCACTCTACCACTTTCAACATACATTTAATTTTTGCCAGTCTTTATCAGTGATTGATTGCACATAATTATAAGTATACTTTTTTAAATTTTCTACTTTAGATTATGACTCATTGCCTACATTTTTGAATACTGAAAATGACTCATGTTTGTAATTTTTATTTGTTCTTTTTTTTTTTTTTTACAAATAATAGATTTCGGTTTTGTAGTTTGTACAGGCTGCAAAACCTGATACCTTTTTCTGCATAGTTCATTGACATTTCAAACGCTTTGCAAAACAGGACTGCGCCATCAGTAGAGAATATTTCCACTGCTGATATATTTCATGAAATTACCGAGTTTTGTTTTTAATGTTGCTGTTTCTTTAGGCATGGTAGAGTAACCTGATTAATGAAAGCAAACAACTCATATCTCTTGCAAAAAAAACCAAAAAAAAACTGTCTTCACAGAATGAGAAAGAAACAAAGTTTTCTTGGTATCTTCGCATTATGGGCAGCTGAGCCATAAAGCTCACTCGAGTTAAAAGTGTGCTCGTTGATATGTAACTTTGTTACCTTATGTCTGCAACAGGTGGTTTACTACTAAACTCATGTGTCAGGAATATGCCGGCTAAAAGGTTCTGCTGAATCAATTTTGAGTTTTATGTCAGTCTTCTGGCTACTTACTACACAACACAACAAGACTATTAAGATCAAAAGAAGCATACTTCAATTATTTGTTCATAAAGAAACACACTTTAGCTGTTTATTGTGCTTATGGCTTGTTTTGGAAACAGTGGATAATCAGTTACAAAATTGACTCACTTTTTAATATCAGGTATTTTGAAATGTTACTAATTTGCAACAAAACAAGTCATAATTCAATAGATTTAATAGATTCAACAATTTACCAAGAAATATTTCCAAATAGACAAGCACCACGACATAGGACATTTGTTTTAATCCATCTCTTGTTGAAGGAGTTAGTGAAAGAACTGTTGCACAAGAATGAGAAATCCATAACTCGATGGAAGAAAATTCTGGAGGCAGCCGTCCAGGTGTAGCTTGCACTATTGACATATCCCACTGGATTGTTTTGACAATATTATAAGAATTACTATATCGTATCATCTTCATTGCATCCAGTATATCTCTGAAGAAGGTTATGCACCACGAATAGTATTTTTTTATCCTGTTATATTTGTTTCTTTAATTTTCATGTATCAAATACTGCAGATGTATATGAAATGAAAGTGTGTCCAAACCTCTGAACAACTTTTATTCTAATTCTATAGATGAAGTTTATGGATGACAAAACATTCTAATAACCCTCATGTAAGAAAGTTGTTTTATTTTGTTTGTATTTGTGTTATAATCAAGTTGTTATCAGGGCACACAGAATTGCTAACATTAGAAATCAGTGAGCCAATGTTTTGTTAACTCAGAAGATTATTTTTTTGATTACTGTAGCCTATGTTTGAATAGCCTGGGATGGGACCAAAAGAAAGTACAAGGGTTCAAAATTTAACCTACTACAATTATCTAAATAATTGCTTCACTAGTCCTACCAAGAATTCTTCCACCATCAAAGGGTACTTATATGCTAAGTGGCATTTCTTGAAGGATATTCTGCCCATGTTTGGGCAGCGAATGTTCATAAAGGCCAGCCAAATGGATTGTCAAACTCCTAGCCACCATTGCTGTGCATTTGGCCATGTGGAGGTCCTGAACAACAGCTCCTGGATATCCCAACTAGAGGAAACACACAACATGATCACAGCTGCTCACTTCCTGAACCAAAGGACAATATTACATCGTAGCTCCAGGCCTCCATGCCATCATCGTGCCTACACTTCATCTCACAGGAAATTCAACTTCACCTGCCTTGAGAAGTTTGAGGCAGTCAACACATCCATCCAGAACTGCAACTCAAGAGATTCTTGACCAAATGAATGAAGTACATTCCCCTCTTATACAGGACTTGCAACATCTCCAAGATGTCATCAATGCTGTCAACACCACACCATAACAGTGCAACTCAGTAGCTGCCAAACTAGAATGCACCACCAATGTCCTCTACGATGACTTCAAAAGCCAACACAATGAACTTTTCCCCAAGATCGCTACTCAGCAATGATGCACCAATTACTAACAAAACACCTTGCCCACATCACAAGTCATGACCAAAAATCCTACGAAGAATTTTGCATATGTTATTGTTTTATGATTAAAGTTACCCCCACATTCTATCTCTCCTCTCTTTCTCTTTCCTTCCTTTTTTTCCTGCAAGCCTCAATATTTCATTATGGCTATAGTTAGGACCTGGTCAACAATGCTGCAGCCCATCAGGCCACAGTGGACAATCTCATTACTTAAGGAGGTGATTCAGCAGTACTCTCGTAAGTCCCATTACTTCTTCTGTTGCCCTTCTTTCCCTGCATGTTTTCTTTCCCCTTTTTAAAAGAATAAATGTACAAAAAAAAAACAAAAAAAAAAAACAGAACTTTAGAAGACTGTCGAAGAGAGGTTTAAGGAGTCAGACGTTCTGTTGATGTTTCACATCCCTTTGTGTCAATATCAAGAGATTTTTCATCCATTAAATAGTTTCATGTTTTACAATTCTAGAATGGGTGTAAGGATTATAGATATCTTTCTTTAAACCAGAGTTAGATCTCAATGAGTATAATGAACATTTTTAATAAATCTGTTTTTTATTTCACAGATTTCTATGAAAATCTTTGAAATGCAGACTGACACACTTTTGGTGGGTTTGAAAAATGGGTAAAGTCCAACCCACAGAAGAGAAAAATCTGCACTGTTTTTCTGATTATGCTGAAAAATTGCTACTGTTTTATGAAAACATATTAACCCTACTAATGGTGGTGTAATTCCAAAGACATTTCCTTCATCCATTTTCAATTAAATATCTTAGTTATGCAGGCAATTAAAATTAAATCACAATTGTGTAAGTTTAAATGAAACAATAGAAAATAAATTTTTAACTTAATCATTTACTTATTGTAAACATCAAATTGAAGTTCTTAATAACTTTAAGAGATTAAGAAGTCAGGAGCTTATCAAAGCATTCAATGAGAAACACCCAAAAATAAACAAAATGAGAAGTTTTATTTTAAATTTAAATTAAATGCAATAAAACAAAGTAAATAAATCAAAAACTTAATAACTGAATTAATACTCTCATATTTTTATTTAAAAATTTATAAAAATAAAATAAAAACAATTTATAAACCTGGTGACATAGCTTAACCAATATTAAGAGGGCTGTCCATAAAATAAGATTCCCAAGGCCCTGCAGTCATAAGGAATACTGTTACGTGAGATTTGGCAACACTGCTGTGTAGCTTGATTCTCCCCCCTCCCCCCTTCTTGGCAAGCTATCTTTGATGCTGTCTTGGCTTGGCAGCCATTAGTGATGGAGCTTCCACTCACTACTCTTGCCAGGTGCAAATTATGCTCTGAGATTCCGTTTTTGTGTGCAAAAAATACTGCACTGTTGGACATTCATTCCCATGAGGTGTACAGAGAACAGTGTATGAGCGCACAACATGTGTGCAATGGTGCAGCATTCTGGACAGCTGTCAGTTTCAGAAGAAACATGGAATAAGCAATGCTGAAAGAAGAAAGGGTGATGGTTTGGGAGCTCTGTGAGGTGATCCCTGATGTCAATAAGACCTGCATTCACAACATTTTGACAGAACATTTAGGGTATACCACCAAGGTTTGTACAAGGTGGGTCCTGAGAATGCTTACAGAAGACCACAGACAGAAATGTGTTAAAGTGGCCTGCGAATTTCTTCAGGCCTACAAAACCGATAGCGAGAAACTCTTGGACTCACGGGGGATGAGAGCTAGGTCCACTACATGACATCGGAAAAAAAAAAAAAATTTTGTCAGTGAAAACATCCAGATTCACTGACGCCATGGAAGTTTAAACAAACAATCTATGCAGGCAAAGTGATAGCAAGCGTGATTTGGGACAGGAAGAGGTTATTGTTGTGTGAATTCCTGCCTACCTGTACAACAATCGATGCAGACCACTACTGTAATATGTTAAAGAAACTTCGCAGCTCGATCCAAAACAAGAGGAGAGGTATGCTCACAAAGGGAGTGCATTTCCATCAGGAAAATGCTCGTCCGCACATTGCCCATGTGGCAACCAATCTCATTAACAAATTTGGATGGGATACTGTCCACACCCTTCCTATAGCCTAGACCTAGACCCAAGTGTCAACCATCTCCTCCCTGACATGAAAAAACACCTGGGTGGGAGGCATACAAAAGATGTACATCGCATGCAAAAATGGATTGATCTGAACAGTAATTATGTTGAAATGTAGGCAAAAATCTAAGCTGCGCAAAAATGTATTGTTCAATGCCAATAAACATGTTATTCATTGTGAAAATAAACTGGGAACTTGACTGTATGGACAACCCTTGTATGAAAACCTGACAGCAAGCAGGTAAGACAAGTCTCTACATGTCATTCAGCTATCACTGTGACAGTGTTAACTTCAATGTAAATTATAATTCAAACAAAACAAATATGCCAAATTGTGGCACGCAAGGAAGAAAAAGATAAAAAATTTAGATTAAATGCTGTACTTGCAACAAGACTTGTCTTAATTATTTGTATGTGAATTATGTGATGAACATTGTGGAAAAGTTTTTCTGCTTAAAATCAGTGTTCACAAACTAAAATGACATAATTCTCCATTCATCTTTGTACATAGGAGTGTACATACTTCCACTGCATATAAACACTACTAAGATCCATGTCACTTACTTCATCATTTATTGCCCTTATTTTTGAAGGAATAGCTTTTGGTAATGGGGCTTCTGCTATGCATCCTACAATGGCTTCACATAATCTCTCGCGCTTCCATCCCTTTGGAATGCATTGCGGATATTTCATAAGCAATTCTGTTACACCAGCCAACACTGACATGTTACCATTCACTCTTTTCTCAACATATTCTATGATATTTTCAGCTAAAGCCATTTCCATATCTGAAACAAAGGATAGAAAATAAAAGCTGGCATTATTCTACTTCATACAGGACCTTAGCTGTCATTCATTAGCAGCTGGGAAAAAAGAAAATCATGTACATACAGATTCACATTACATCCTATTTTACTGTCTGGTACTCCTTCCCTCACATTACTTTAGGAAGTCTGCCATGCATTGATGCAATATCTGCACCAATTTAAGCTGTTCTTTACAGTCATGTAGAGCAGGCATATTCAACCTGGGGTACATAAAGACTTCTTAGGGGTACATATAATATGTTTCCTGAATGATCACAAAATAACAAAAAAATATTTCAACCAGAGAGATTTGAACTGCCCTACCGATATACCCAACAATGATAACATATAGTTACGCTCGCTAATAATTTGTGTTGTTTGTTTCAAAAGTCAACAACAATAACAGTGTCGGAGAATGTATGTCAGTTAATTGTTAATCTACTGACAGTTCAGCACTCAGTATATTTTCGTTTTCTTTAGTCAAAGTTTCATACCTCATTCTTTATATTTGTGAACTGTTGAATGTCTTTATTGTGATAGTTCACTATTTTAACTTTTGTTGTAGGATGGATAAATTTGTTATAAGAGGAAAACAGTGTACATAAAGTTGAACTACCACAAGTGAAAAGTGTGACAACGCTTTCACCATGGGACATTGGTGAAAATTGCGTTGAAGTTGAACCATCTACGAGCAAGACGAAAAACCCAAGAAATGTGAAATAGGTACAGATATTACAGTGAATCTTACATTAAATATAGATTTGTGTCAAATGTGTGATCTACCTCTTCCCCTGTGCATTATTAGCAACCAAACTCTGTCGAATAATTCTATGAATTACTTAACAGACATTTGGTAACCAATCATGCCGAATGTAAAGACAAGTCAGTCAAATTCTTCCAGAAAAAAGGCTATTCCCAGAAAATTCAAGATGTACATTTTATCTGTCACATAAATATCCTTAAATTACAGTATTTTAATCAAAATTGTTACAGCCATTTGAGAAAATTTTTCCATGTATCTTCATGTCACATCCTTGGATTTAAAGCTTAGTATTTTACCACCTTTTAATTTTTGAGTTATCTTTTCACAGACACACAGACCTTTTACTAAAAAAAGCTTTTTTAGGTTACAGGGGACCATAAAACGTGTATTTTCAGTGAAATTTTAGTATCAAATTTTTGGGTGGAATACAATGCTGTCTTTATAACTATGTCCATAATTATGTGTAGAGAAAGTAAAAAGTAGATGACAGATGGATAAGCTGACATTTGTGCATGATGTAGGTTGCTTTGGAAAATACCCACTCATGATTTTGAATACATTGTTTGGCTCAACGAGATGTGGATAAATGATACTCATTCTATAAACAAAGGTTGGACAGATAACATGCTATGCTGGAAAGGATAGTGAATGTACTATTTTGGTAAACAGGAAGGCTTATTAATTTACAACATTTTTAATCTGCTTTGACTTATACAGCAATTTTATTTCTTCCCTTATTGTCTGCATATGACATTCAGTTTGGTATGTGTGCTTGTGTTTAAACATTTGTTTGTTTGTTTTTTTACATTATTCATGGAATCTTTATGTGCAAGAACTTCCTCTTTGAGTTTGATTCAAATGGCACTCGCTACTCTAAAGCTTCTTTGGAAGGACAAACTTATCTTCTACATTAAAATCTGAGGCTTATATTTAAAGTAAGCTATATACAAGTGAATATGACTGGTGTCTCATTTGCAATTTGTTCTTTAACTCTGTTTACTGTTCATATCCATTTGTTTTTCATTCTGTTAAAGTACTGTCTACCTTCTTACAGGTTATGGAACTTTTGTTATAGTCATATTTCTCTCTAATCTAAACCATTTCTTATTGAAATATATTTTTCTCCAAATTTCAGCTTCTTTATATTTAAATATTATGTGTTTCAGATATTTATGTCCACCACGTATAGGACATTGATAACCATCCTTAGACCTTTTAGCCTCCATAATTCGGTTCTCCCCCATGCAATGACTTCTCGTTCCTTTAAGTTTGTCATGTCTATGTATTTTTCTCTTCACAATGTACCTTTCATTGACATATAGATAACTAAAGACATTACTAAATATTGTTTGTATTTCTACAACCTCAAATCTCTTTCTAACCAATTTCCAGAAATTTTCACATTGTTTTCTCTTCTTCTCATTGTTATCTCCCTAATCCATTACTTTCCAAGTTATTTCTAAGACAATTTATTCATCCATTGTTCTTTTAGCTATTCACTTTATATTGTAAACATTGTTTTAACAAATTTCTTTCTGCTAAGTTCAAGATTTTATGCAAAAATTTCAGTACCCTTTCCATTATTTTTCTCTTACTTGTCACTCTACCCTACTCAATTTGTACTATTTGCCTAACAGTTGCATTTGGTAACCCAAGCATTTCTCTAGAGAATATCCTCTGCACCTCACCAATGACTTCCCATCCTCCTCCTGATCCTCATACTTCTATTCTATACACCAGTTTTGCCTCAAAAACCATATTATACTTTTTCTAACCATTTAATATTTATATTGGGTACTCAGTATTTGCAGCTCCTGTTAGCTTATTAACCTTTTCCTTTTGCTGGTGCATTTCATTTGTTTTTTTCTATCTGCTCCCATTATCTATTTTAATTCCTAGATAGCTGCATTCTCTCAGTACCCTATATTCTTTATTTTCATTCTAAAATTTTTTTAATTGCTCAATAGCTCCCTTTTCTTACACCTGCAAACTGTGTCTTGTTTTGGTTCACTTTTAGTCTCCATTCTTTACAATTATTGCCTTTTCGTTGCAATGATTGTTTCAAACCATTAACGGTAATTGTACCCACCACTAGATTATCTGCAAAAAGTAAATCACGAATCTGGATATTATTTTCTGGCTTGAAATTGTTACTGCTCCCAATTTCCAATGATACATCCCATAGGACCGAACTTTACTTACATCTTTGCCTGAGGCCTTTCTCTTCCTTTTACAAAAGATATTCTCATTATATAATGCTCTTAGCATGTTTACCATTTGTTTACTCACTACTCTTTTTTAATTGTCTCCTTTAACCTCAATGGTCATATCAGGGGCTTTGCTTTAGAAACAATCTTGGTGTTTTCTTGCTAAACTGTAGGATTTCTTGACCTTGGCTTTTCACATACATACTTCCAGACTCTGAGGGGATAGGAAATTATTCCAATTAAAAAAAAAGTTGCTCACTAGCTGTGAATCAAATCGAGACCATGTTATCTATATTAAGACTGTAGTCATTTTTCAAGGCAGCAATGACCAAAACAGCCACAAGAGCTCTCTCTATTTGCAAACTGGGTAAATTAAACTTGAAGAGATTCTAGCACATTGGGATCCTAACCTCAAATGCTGATACCCACAGATCCACTGTGCTTTGGATCTTCTTGCAAATACATCTATAGTTTTTTATATAAATAAAACTCAAAACTATTGTCACAAAAACAGTATAAATAACTACAAAGAGCAGTAAAAATTGGTAGAAATTAACAAAGAAAAACAACTTTAAAGTGTGCCATTAATAAAAAAAATGAAAGCTTGATGCAACTAAAGGAATTCGAAGCAATAATGCATGTTATTAATAAATGTTTACTTTTAGAAGAGAATACTCATGCATTTATAAAATTATTTATATTGAATTTTAATGTTGGCTAATCTGTATTAGGTTGGATGGATTGGAAACAGGTGGAAAAATATCATTGGTTGGTTAGAAACAAATAAAATCTCAATGCAAAAATTTTATTTTCACTTTGCTATCGATATGGGCATCAATATGTACTCCCATTACTATAGTAACCAAAATGTATGCTAGCCCACCTGGGTTGTGTGGTGGTAGCGTGTCTGCTTCACATTCAACACGTAAGTTTGAATCTTGCTTAGGGTGAGTTACCCGGATAAGGATTTTTTTCGGGGTTTTTTCTAATCCTGAGAAGACAAATGTCAAGTAGCTTTAAGCTCCATGGACCCTGAGATCATTTGAGCAACATTTCACCAATTTCATTCATCGTTCGATATGACCACCCAGGTTAAAGGACGTTAAACTAAAAAAAAAGTCTGCTGTTTTGCTTCCATTCTTGGATTATTATAATCTAGCCTATTACTGAGAAATTTGGATATTCAAAGCTTAGCTCATTATTCAATCGTGTTATTATTATAAAAATATTGTTTACATCACTGCTTAAATAGTACTTTAACTGGGTTGAAAAAAAAGATACCTTAAAAGTATATTTTAAATAATTTCCTTTACATTGCATATTGGTTCCTATTACAGTAAATGATTGCATTGCAATCAATTCAAGTCATGCATAAGATAAAGGGTAGTGCACATATTAATATTAAACTCGGGACATAGTTCAGAGCTCAGCTTTCCTTCTGGAAAGGTAAAAATACAATTTCTAGCTAAATGCAGTACACTATTTGCTGGATTAGCATCTGTTTTTTAGCCAAAATAGACTTAGCATAACATGTTGCTTATAGTTTTGTTATGTGTATAGATTATAACTTTGTAAATACCTCATTGAAATCTTACCATTTTATCTATATATGCTATAAATCTTTACCTTTTGAAGAACTAATTCTCAGAACCCAAGCAATAAATGGAGGGACTTGGTCTATGTTCACCATTGAAGGATCCAATTTCAGAAAATCTGAAATCAATACTGGTGTTATAAGGCTTAGTAGGAGATCTCTTTGCAGGCTTTCAAGGTGTTCTAACACCAGCCATCCTAATTCAACCATAGAAGCTTCATTATTCTTGAGCACCCATCTGCATTGCAACATGAAAAATAAAAAACAACAAGTGGTTATAATGTACAGAGGAAAAAGAATATTTTAAATATGCATAGAAAGTAAGACTCTTTCTCTGTAAAAAATAGTAAGAAGAATAACAAGGTGCTACATTCTCAAATGAAATTAAATAACCCACTAAGATATTTTGAAATTCATACACCTTATTTTAATTTACAATATTTACTCTTGGTTGCTGTACTATAATGTTTTTCAAATGGGAAGTGCTCTATTCTGCAGCAAATGAGATGTGTTATCATGCACTGCATGTCAGGTTGTTACTCCAACTCTTTTCATACTTCCCTCTCACCCGCACATTTAGCATGCAAATCTGCCTGGCAACATAATGGTTGACGTAAGGAAACCCTAACTGATTTTTTAAACTTCTATAATTTTGCAGTTTTTAAATTTAAAACTTGAACATGCATATTTGCATATTATGCACAAATTTTCTTAAATGTTATATTATTATAGTTTATGAATTGCCTGTTCTTTTAATCCAATGGAACTGCCAGTGGCTCCTCCATATATGTCATAGTTACGTCAAATGACAATAATTTGTCATTGCTGCATTTTTTAGAAAAACATGTACACCCTAAAAATAATACTTCAAGCCTGGCTACCCAATACCTGCATCTTAGATTTGCCACTAAAAGCCATTGCACTTGCTCTATTCCTGACTGAACAGCAACTGAAAACTGACTGTGACTTGAACTCTGTAGGGACTAGGGTTAAATAAACACGAGTCGTGATTTTGGGACATAAACATGCGATAGCTGATGCTGCATTCTACAGCTAACAAGAGTAAGTTGGCTCTCTGTCTCTTGACTTTAACAACCTGCTAAGCATAATAAATGCAATAATTCTTTTACTTATGTCAATAGTTTACATTCCTTTTTTGTGCAATTACACATGCATGTACATATATAGTAGAACACACATACATACATAAATACAAATAATGATGTTTATGCGATTCTATTTATGATATAATACATGGAAATGTTTATTCATGTGTATTATGAAAACTATTTAACCTAAAAATCTGTGGTTTTTACAGTTCTGCTACAAACATTATTCCCTATCATCCTCATGGATTGTTTTTTGCAATATTGAATATTTTGTGTTAACGCAAGTAGTATTTATGAGAGACAGAATCACTTAACGCATTACTCCCCAGTTAAGGAGGAATGCAATATGTCAAAACAGCAGCACTCCGGTTAGCTGCCGGCCTGGTGATGCTCAAGGATAAACATCATCCCATTTGAAAGATACTGTAGTTCCAACAACAGTGGTTGCAGTGTAAGGTAGGTTAATGTAAAATTTCTTGTTCTCTTAACTGAGCAAAATCTTGACATGTATCTTTGTAGTTTTCTTCACTAATTGGCTGTTTTTCAAAACAGGATTGAAGAAGTAGACTGAATTCATAATGGATGTCTGAGAAATTGATGCTTCCCTTAACATGTGTGCTTCTTGTTTAGCAGTTGTTGAACAGGATCTTTACAGTGTTCTCAATTCTAGTTAGGTTGATGTAGAATGAGTCTTGGGTGGTCATTTGTTCTCATGATTTTTTTTACATTAAAAATGAGTAAGTATGCTTGTCTTTGAGAAATTCTATTCATTGTTTTACATGTACCTGATATACAAAGACTACAATGAGTGGTGTAGGTTTACAGTGTGAGAAGCTATATTCTGTTCCTAGTCATTTGGGAAATTCCATTTGTTTCTTTGAATATCCATTACCTTATTAGACTACATAAATATGGCTTTTGTTCGCCATGTGATAACCTGTTCAAGGTAGCTAAAATGTCCTTCCAGGTCCCACACACTGTTTACAGTAGCAAAACATATCATGTTCATGGGGGTGTAACCCGAATGTTTTCATCTTCGTACACTCTTTCTCTCACACTTTTAGATCTCAAACTCACAAACTGTGTGGATGATGAAGCCATGCTTCAAATCTTGAAAAAAAATTGAAAATTGAAAAATAACCATTTATTATCTTCAACCACCAGCATGACCACTGTAACCAATTAAACCTTATAAACCAACTGAACCTTTAGTACAGCCTGTTCAATAACTACAATATAAAACACACATAACTACAATAAAATGAAAATAAACCTCACTTCCCTGTTACATACGTTCCTTGGAATATGAGGTTCCCTTTCACATAAGAATTAATTCCCTAAAGCTATAATAATAGATTTTACTTTTTCTACATGTAGGTACTCTGTACATAGTAGGTAGAGAAGGTTTTGTTTTTCATCCAAAATCTGATGTCGATATTTCACTAGAAATATATGTTTTGAGATTCCCTAAATTCAAAAAAATAAGCATTTTTAACAAATGACCCCAAAATTTTTTATTGAAATACCATATATTAAAGATATTTACATGATAAATAAAATGTGTATCTTGAGTTCCCTGGGAATAGCCTTTGAAGTCCTCCTCATTCTGGATGACTTTTAGGTAACTTGCAAACCATGAGAGAGAAAGTAAAACTACACAAAAAATGTAGATTTTTGTTAAAACACAACAATTTATGCCATGTACAATTTTTTTTTTTATTGAAATACCATATATTAAAGATATTTACATGACAAGTAAAATGTGTATCTTGAGTTCCCTGGGAATAGCCTCTGAAGTCCTCCTCATTCTGGATGACTTTTAGGTAACTTGTAAACCATGAGAGAGAAAGTAAAACTACACAAAAAATGTAGATTTTTGTTAAAACACAACAATTTATGCCATATACAATTTTTTTGTAGAGTTAATAATTTCCGAGATATTCCTTGTTATTGGTTTCAATTTTAAAATACTTGAACTTTTCTCATATCTATTTTGTTTTACTCCTGGCCATGTAAAGATAACACGTTTTTAAAACATTTGACAGTCCCTCTAATGTGTATTCCTTTATTTGCTTTTAACTTATAAGGAAGCAAGTAATTATCACCATTTCTGCTAATGTTTATCTCAATTATCATTATGTAGATAAAGGGATAATCTCTTTTTAATAACAGTTCATTACAGAATATGTGAGGTAAGTCAGTTACCCTGATGAAACTCAAACATATGATCCTCTGAAATCCAAATTACTCGACAAGCTATAAGTGCCTTTGGGTTTGAGGATTATGATGATAGTCTTCTGGTAAATGTTTCCAGTGTGTAAAATTATATTGAAAATAAGAAAGTTGATGATTCCTTAAAGTGTAATGTTTTGTTGAAACCATGGCAACCTGTCAATAATTATGATTTAAAAAATGAAGTGGATGACACACAGAGTATTTCAATGGAACTGGCCATTATATCCATGGCTGGCTTATTCTAAAGTAATGAAAGGGCACTTTGGAAACTGTGCATGCTTTTGCGACCATGGGTGACTCATGGCAGACATCAAGGAGCATTTTTAAACCGTTCATTCACTAATTTCAATAAATGTCATAAGTCTTCAAAAATGCATATTAATTTTGATTGGCATAAAGATCCCGTTAAAAATCAAGTAATTTTTTGAATATTAAGACCAACAAAACAAGAAGTGTAGAAGAACTCACCAACGATAATAAAAAAAAAATCTGATGTTCCATTCACCTGTTCTGCAAACTATTCTTAATTTGATATACATCATGATAATACAGATAGACATTAATAGAAATAGTCATATTACTTGCTTTCTCGTAAGTAGAAGGGAAATATGCAAATACACTAAGCTAAAGAGATAACCAAATCCTTTCAAGGCTAGTCGCTATGTGAAACAAATGGCAAGTTCCCATTTGAGAAAACTGAAACCAATGATGCAGAACATCTCAGAAATGGTTAATGCTACAAAAAATATATATATATCATGCCTAAATTGTGTGTTTTAATGAGATTTATATTTTCTGTGCAGCAAGTTTTGTGTATTTCTTATGGTTTACCAGTTATACAACAGTTGTTTAGAGTGAACAGGTCTTCAGAGACTATTCCCATTAAATTCAGGGTATACATTTTATTTGTCATGTAAATATCTTTAATATACAGTATTTCAAAAATAATACGCAAAAGGATGTGACTTTGGCAGAATGTCTTATAAATCTCTCTTCAATTTGAGCGAATCTGTACAATTTACATTTCTGTGACTGAAAAATAGCAGTTTTGTTTCCTTTTCCTGCCTTTATAAATATAAATGCTTGATTATTATTGTTTTATTATTTATTCCTTTACTATTACAAGCTGCCCACATGTATTTAATTTACTGCTGTAGACCAAGTAAAGTTTTGCTATATTACTTTTTATTGCCTATTTTAGCTATTTATATTGCATTTTTGCCTGCCTGTTTAACTGATTTATAATGCCTAAACTTCAGGTCTCTGAGAATGACTATAAGAACTCTGTCTTTCAAAATCCTAACTCATTTTGTGTTGGGAAAGTGTTCTGCCTCTACTGAGACGAAAACGTGCGAGCACTTCTGATCCCTTGAATTATTTTGGACTTAGCAAACGGTAATTATTTACAAGTTGGGCCGCTAACTCTCTCCGCTGTGACTTATGCCAGTTTTGCACTCTAACGGGACCAGTGTGGTTAGAGAGGGATTATGGGTGGTGAGATGGTTTAATAAACTAATGTTGTATCCATTGCGCTGTTAGGAGTTGTTGGAAATATCGATAATGAGGTACTATCACGATATAAAATTAGAAACATAAATTTATATACACACACTAACCTAAACGGATTGGAACCTAACCTCACGCTAAATTTGAAATCCACAGGCTTTGAAATTATCATCATAAATACAAAGTCAATCAATCGCACTTAGTTTCATTCGATTTTAGAGTGGCCGAAGTTCTGCATAATAAAATTCACTGAACAGCTGTATCTGCATGAAACATACTTGTCATACATCAGCACAGCGTCTAGAGACATATGCCGGTGTTGCATTCCACAACACTGTTCGCCTGCCGCCGACAATGAAACTCAGGTTTTAGGCACTTTAGTGTGTAGTATTATAGTATTATTATATATTTACATTGCAAAAGTACTACAAGACTTCCTTATTTATATTCTACTCCTTCTAAGCAGCATACTTCATAAATATTCACAAAAAAAGGATCGCTACGCGCACGTAATAAATTAGCATCTAACTTAATTACGGAGCTTTTCCGATAAAAAAAATTGGTGAAAACGTAACAAGTATAAACCAAACTTACAGTCAAACTACAATTTGTTTAATTTTTAGAGGGGCCCAAGTTCTCTATAATTACCAGAAAAACACTCATCTACCAGAATACATGAAAAAAACATTTTGCAGGGCTGGTAGTGAAATATTGTTTTGACGCAGGAATCTGACGCAATTGACAAATGCTAACGAAATAGGTTGTGCGCTAATGGCTATAGCAAAATGATATTGGTACTAACCCTTCTGCCAGCCTGAAGGTAATGCCACAATCTTCGGGATCTAATTGCAATTTCGATGATAATAAGCTCTTTACGAGTTCCCTTTTGGCTTCAACGTCTAGCTGGGAATCCATAATCTGATTCAGAGCCTCAGCAAGCATCATATTCACCTAGAACAATAATTTTGGAAGAATGTAGAATAACTAGTAGGACATTAACAACTTTCAATAACATTTTGTTTCAAATGTTCTAGCGCACCTTCATTGCAGCAACACTTGTATTTGTGTCTTTTCATTAATACTAATTATGACAATTCTCCGTATGGTGTTCACTTTAAAAACGTAAAACGTTCACAAAACAGCAATTTCTTACATAGATGACAAACAAAACAAGCATGAAAACACACAAGTTGCAATCTGCAAGTGCAAGTGCACACCATAGAGGAACAAACTATAAAACGAAAAACTTCTCGCACTTCTCAGGTTTGTGTGACAGAAACCATTAATGGCATTGCATTTTCATTAACGGCAGTGGCATGGCGCAGAAAAACATTATTTCAAAATAACTGAATTCCGTAATTAACGCCTTAACGTTATATAAGTATGGCAAAATCTTTCTATTTGAACTAATGGTTAATGGTTTATCACGTGCTGTATAACAAGTTTCTAGCACTGCGACTTGTAATGTCATATGGCACTCAAAACGATTGTAAATTACCACTTGAAAAAAAATGTAATGTTACATTTTCATTTTTTTCTTACTCACGGTAGTTTATTTTTACATAGTTTAGCAAGCTATTTTTATGAAAGATTATTTATCTGGTTTTCAAAATATTTTGAACAGTCTAAAACTGCTCATAGCCACAGCAAAAACTAACTGGGGAGGGGGAAAACGAAAATTTTGCATTGAAAGCAAATAAAGTGCCCTATTATCGGTTTCTGCCATTGGAAGGTGAAAATCCATTGCATAACCGCATATCCTATCTAAGCTTCTTTCTGCTATGATGTCATGCCGCCTTAATATGATTTGTTCCCGGTAGCCGAGGAAAAAAAAAAAAAAAAGAAAAGAAAAAGAAAAAACAGGCTGGACTTTGTTAAAAACAGCAATCCCACTTATACTGGCACTGACATACTATTCTTACATTAGTGTGTGGATATTGCGCGCTATAGTTGTTAGTAGAGACATGCTTTAAGTTATGGTTGTATTGTAAAAATGTTACTTTCAGTAACGTCCCTATAATATTATTATTTTCATTAGTTATAACTACTGCGAGTTTTAATTTTACATCATACATAAATATGCATATTTCCATTAAGTGTTGTGTCGTTGTTCTAAGTTAAAAGCGTTCAGAGTGCAGCACTCTAAGAAAGGGTTGCCAGGCATTCCTATTCTTTTATTTATTTTATTGGCTATCTTTTTATTTGAAAGTATCCATTTGGCGACTGGCAATTTGGCTTGTAAGAGAGTCAGTTGGCTACTATATGGCTACTGTCAGTAATTAAATCTGTTTAATAACAAATATCTGCACAAGCGATTCTGTAGCACATTACATCGAGAGTGGAGAGGATTAAGTGTTTTTTCCATTAAGGTAGTTGTCAAAAACACAGATATAGAGAGAATGCTCTCTCCTTGTGTATTGCGGTTGTAGAAGTACGTTTTTGTCAAGCCGCCATATTTTAATTCTACACTTCTGAGATGGGTAATACTTTTGTGGGTTAAATGTGCACCCAAAAATAAGATTTGGTGGCGTTAAATGTCAATTAAGCAGTACATTTCTACTATAGGTTTTAATTCAGTATAACGGTGAAATATAAATATAAATGCATGTTACTTATGGACGCTCTTTAACTACTGTGGTCCTCAGCGTGAAAGCGTTCTAAGTTGGGCGTGAAAGACCGCTTAATTTTGCTCAGAGGCCTCTCTATCAGGCTTGAGGTTCTTTTACATGCCGTAAATCTATGACACGGGACCAACGGCTATACCTCTCTTCCGAAGGAAGTCATGCTAAGGATTTTTACACCCGAAAAAATGCATCGTCCTTCGTTTGAACCCGCGACCTAAGCAGTTAGCATGGTAACCATTACACCACGGAGGGCGACGTATAATGGTGAATATGTGCGTGGTGTTTGCTTAGTTTCTCGAATAGTAGAAGCAAAAACAAGGAAAGGGAAATGTGTTTAAATACATAGATTAGTGTACTTATTTAAATGACTTTTCGGTGATATACTTAGTGAAATATGATATACATTATCAACAGAACGGTTCTGTATTGTTTGTTAGATTTTAGATTTCCAACTGGAAATGACCACTGAGAAGCAGACCACATTGGGCACCTACTCCGTTCTATAAGAAACATCTTGCTAATTCGCCCATTTAGTAGCTATCGCGACAAATAATGAGTATCAAATTATATGTTTATTATATCAGAACCGTGAGAACGTTTTCCTCGGGCTCGGAATGAAATACATGTAATCCACAATGAAAGTCATTATAACATTTGGGATAGACTCTGATACTTGTCTTCTTCTTCTTCTTCTTCTTCTTTTTTTTTGTAAACTTTTATAAGTTCATTAGTGGAATTAATGGCTATAAGCGTGTGAGACAAACAATAAGGTTTGGTCAAAATCTCCTTTAGTTTTAGACCAAGATATTAGAACAAAATTAAGTTATGATATTGTCGCGATGTTTACTGCAATAATACCTTCTGACAGGCCGAAAATGTGATTGTATTAAATATTCCTTCAACTAGAGATCGCTTTCTTTCCATTTTTTGTTTTTTACTTTAAAAAAATTGAAAAACAATTAGTTTGACAAATGCTGCATATGGAGGTGTATAGATTCGCAAGATGGCCGCTGATCACAAAACGTTAGGCATTTCCGCCCTATAATCAACAATGACAATTGATTGAATGCAACAGCGACGCTTTCATCTCTGTATTAGACCCATATTATCGCTTGATCGTCCCTTACAAACTATCCTTAACAGTTTATACTTATCATATTGGCTATTTGCAAGTAGCAAAAATTGAATAAAAATACCAAAACACCTTATGCCGAATTCACAATGGAGAGACATTGGCGACGCAGCACGCGTGGCAAAACGATTGACCTATAGGAATTCAGAATTGACGTGACGAAACCCGTGCGAAGAAAGTTGAATTGGATTTAACTTTTACCACGTGGCATGGGCGTCATCCACAAAATTCCTGTTGTTTGATATTTTGTGGTCCTTGTTAAAATTGTTAAAGATGGCGTCAACATCAAGGGAAGTTCATTCGGTTTTTGTCTTTTTTTTTTTTTTAATGCTATGCTTTTATCTTTTAACTGTGTAATAATGGTAATACAAACGCTAATGAACATGGAAACTGTCTTGGACAACCAACATTATACCTTCATTTCAGAATAATCTTGCCATCTAATTAAAACAACGTCTATGCTATGCTCATGTGGCACATGAGCTAGCTAAAGGTGATTTAATCAAAACATAAAGATAGCCCCATCAACGTCACACTGTAATTGCGGTGCTCTTAATACTTTTGATCAAGTAATATTGTGGGTTAAAGGGAGATATTTAATACACAAAGCTACTGTTAAATAAGAAATTATCGATTGCTTTGTATCTTATTAATGAAAACAGGAGCATTAGTAGTAAATATAAATTATGATTTTTATTATTATTATTATTATTATTATTATTATTGGTGCTTGTATGATGACGAGTATTATTATTATTATTATTATTATTATTATTATTATTATTATTATTATTATTATTTGTAAGAATAACTGTCAGCCCAACCAGATATACTTGCTCTTTAGTTATGCCATTGGTAGCCTTGAAAAGGGCTGTTTTGTCATTGAAGAAAATGTAAGAGGTGGAGAACAGTAGGAGATATTCAGAAAAACATATAAATGCATATTTCAGCGTTTCCCACACCTTGCTATGAATGCACTGCCTCATTGCATATATTTCTGGGTTTCTCCGCCTTGCTATGGTTACGCTTCCTAAGGCATATACTGTTAATTGCAAATTTCATGTTTTTCACTCTACCGTATGACTACGATGCCTTCCCTTTTTTTCGCAATACCAACTATATATGCTCAATTACGCTGAACATTGCACCTTTCAGATGCAAAGGTTGGCTGCCAACTGACCCTTAAACGGCAACATTGCCCTTGTTCGTTTTAAAGAATCACAACAAAAATATTCTTATTTCTTTATTTATACGATATGACCAAGGGAACGATAGTTAATACATAGGAAATATATTTGATTTTCACAGTTATTTTACGGCATTGTCCCAATAACCAGGTGGTTTCCGCTAGCACTGAAGAAGAAAAATGGAGCAGGAGGTATTACGTCCATCTGGTGGCAAATAATAAGTACGTATTTAACCTGTTCGTCGCCAGGAAATCTCCTTTATTTTAAACGAAAGGAGTACGGAAAGGACAGCTAATACTTAAAAATGTATTTGAGTTTCACTGCTGCGTTGTGCCATCTCGATAAATTGTTTCGTTACCTTAACATTGGATGGGGAGGGAAAATATCACTATGGCCAACTAGTGGCAAATAAATAAGTACTTACTCTAGCTGTTAGTCGCCAGGAAAGTTTCTTTGCTGCTTTATTTTAAACAACAGGAGTAAGGAAAGGAAGTTAATATATGAAAATGTATTTTAATTTCACTGCTGCGTTGAGTCATTGTGTCGATAAACTGGTGCGTTACCTTAACATTGAATAGGGAGGGAAAAATATATCAGTACTACGACCATTTAGCTACAAATTACCAGATACCACTGCCATCTGGTGGCTATTAACCGAAATGCGTTCGCTTGGCACGGTTTTTATTCGTTTTATGAGATTATAAACACCTTTCCTCCTATTTTTACTTTTTCTACACGTACAATGTACATAGTGTAAAGAGAAGGTATTGCACTCCGTCAAAAACTTCGATACCGAGATTTCATTGAAAATATATGTTTTAGGGTCCCTGTATCTAAACTTTTTTTTTCAGAAAAAGGCCCGTGTAAGCGTGTCCGTGTGCCCGTGTGTCAGTGTGCCCGTGTGCCTGTGAACACGATAACTCAAAAACGAAAAGTATCAAACTTGGTATTTAAGTTTAGTATGTTCTAGGGATGCGACACGAAGATTTTGAGCAAAATCCCCCCATCCCAAACTACCCTTTACATGGAATCTTTTTGGAAAATTTTTATTTTCTAAAAAATGGCTCTAACGATTTTGATTAAAATATCGTATATCAAAGCCATTTACCTGACAAATAAAATGTATAACTTGAATTTTCTGGGAATAGCCTCTGAAGAGTGCTTTATTCTGGATGAATTTTATGGAATTTTGAATAACTGCTAAACCCTAAGACTTGGACAAAAACTTAAACACAAAAAATATAGAGCACGTTAAAACACACAATTTATGTTATATATATTTTATTCGTGGAGTTGATTATTTTTTAGATATTCCTTATTTTTGCTTTCAGCTTTGAAAAACATATTTTTCTCATACAGTAATTTGTAAACTCCTGCCCATACAAACAAAGGAGCTGTCCATAGCAACCAACTTTTGACTACCACTTTAACCTATGGTACTCCCTTATTGCGCTTCTATTTAAAGGAAGCAAGTAATAAGACTATGTCTGCTAATTTCTTCTCAATTAGCATGAAATAAATATATGCACAATCTTTCTAACATAATTGGTTGCAGAGAGGTAGAGAAAGTCATGTGAATGGAACACATCAGATTTTTAATCATTTTCTTTTCCACAAACCTTGTCGTGACAATAACGAACACAACAACAACAATAAAAAAAAATTGTTCAATTTGATGCAGCAGTTCGGAAGTGATACGCGTGCATACATTTCAGCGATATATATATATATGACTTTTGGTACATATAATATTTATTTCATAAGCTATTTGCGCTTAGTGAGTATTTAAATATGGGTATACAACGCTTAGGGTCGTCTCCTTAGCACGGTGGTAGTGCAGCTGCTTACCAAGCGAGAGACCTGGGTTCGATCCCCAGTAGCGGCGTGGGGATTTTTCCCCCGCTGGGAGACCTGGCCCGGGGTGCACTCAGCCTCGCAAGGTCCCTGGGGGACCAATTGAGGAGCCACTTGATGGAGAAGTAGCGGCTCCAGGTCATGAGGACTGCATTAACCGGCCGGGAGGGACTCGAGGCGCTGACCACGTCTTACCCTCCAATACTGCACCCCATCCATGACGTCTGTAGAGGACCGAGATGGGGGACGCAGCGGCCGGGCGGTAGACCAAGGTTCCCCGTGAGCTGTCGTGTCAAGGAGTTATACAACGCTTAGGGATGCAGTATACTAAAAAGAACAACATCCTTTTTCATACACGTAGCAATGCAATTACCATTGTTGAATATTTTTAAAATAATTAGTTCTGATCATAAATGAAATTATACTTAAAATACACATAAAAGTCAATATTATGATATTCACAGAACACTAGCAAGCTAATTAATTTTAGTAATTAATTGTTTCTTTGCCACATAATCAATAAAACAATGTGACATTAATTTCCTTCCATTAACAAAAATAAGCACTTGATATCAAAACGCTTGGCTTCCATATATTAACGACTCAGGTGTCAATTAATTCTTCAGTAATATGTAATTTTTTATCAATTCCTCTTACAAATACTGTTATTTGAGCTGTGCCTACTATGTCGTTGCTTTCATCTACGGCTATAAAGAAACATGCGAGCGCATGGCATATTTTGTGTGTTCTTCCTTGACCAAGGTCACTAGATGCCCTTAAGGAAAACATTGTTGCTGTGGCGAAATGGCTAACTGACTGGTATTGCAATGGTAGCAGGCAGAGCATTTCTGGGTAATTAATTTTCCCTCGTTTTATGTTTGAAGTGTGGAAAATGAAAACGTTTTTGTAAGTCCAAAGGAAGTCGGAGAGATTATTTTCGAGCAATGATCTTGCACGAATTGAACTATGGTTCAAATGAAAAGCAGCCACTTGAGCATTTGAATGAGGGCTTTTTGGGATTATTCTCCGTCACGTCTATTCCGCTGGTTTGGAGAATTCAAAATGGGGCGGCAATCTCAAAGATGCAGGGAAGAGTGATCGAATAACTGCAGTAGTGACTGAGAAAAATATCACCACTGTGGATACGATGATTACGGAAGATCCAAGACTAACCTGCAAGGATATTGAGTTGGCATTAGCTATTAGTTTCCCAAGTGTTTTAACCATATTTCATGAACACCTTCGTGTAAAACAATTTCTTCAAGATGATTTTCCCATAATTAATCTGAAGCACAGAAACCCCAAAGGGTGGAATGGTGACAAGAAATGCTACAAAGATTTAACTGTGGAAAGTCTCAGAATTTGCTACTAATTTCGAAACATGGGTATATCGGCTTAACCTAGAAACAAAACGTCCTCTATGGGTTATTACGGGTATTTGAATATTTAATAGGAATTGGTATATTAATTAACGATTTTGGATTTTCCTAGACGATCAACCATCGGCCAAGGGCAAGAGAGCACGAGGTGTCGGAAAGAAAATGGTTGCTTCTTTCTTCCCCACGAGTAGTCGCTTCTTTGTAACCGTTGCGCTCGAAAATCAGAAGATTTTCTACAAAATGTACCAGAACTTTTTCTTCCGAAAGCGTAAAAAAAAAAAAAAAAAAAAAAAAAAAAAGCGTTCGAAGGCATTCTTGTAGCACCATGTAAATGCATCAGCTTACACCTTTAATTTAACAATGATTTTCCTGCACGGAATCTAGGCAACAATATTGACTCTTCCACTCTGTAATCCCGATCTGGCACCATGTATTTCTTCCTCTTCCCTTCGGTGAACAACCAGTTTCGTGGTTACCTCAGAAGAAGCTGTTAACACCTACGAAGAAGAGTTGTCTGCAGCCGGAAAATGAATGTCGTAGATGCTTTCAGAAGAGGATGGAATGCTGCATACAGTGTCAGAGGAATATTTTGATAAATTGGGATAAACAAACAGGAAAGGACACAGGAGCTCCGACATTGATATCATGCGCTGCTTAACAAACTTCACATCCGTATAAGGACTGCAAATTCTGGCGAAATTAGGCTAACAATCTAGCTTGCATGGACATCTATCTCTCTCTCTCTCTCTCTCTCTCTCTCTCTCTCTCTCTCTCTCTCTCTCTTCTCTGAACATGGCTCAATATACCGTTGAAGAAAAGAAAAACGGTTAAAGGTTAATGAAGTCCCACCAAAAATTAAAGACGAACTTAGGTAAAATAAAGGCAGACCTTTAACAAAAACCTGTAAGAACTTCTTATAAATACTGAAAGTTATTGATAAGTATAGACTTACTAGAGCAATGAAATTAAATATACTTCTTCTAAGAGTAATTAATTCGTTGAAATGATGCGTGCATCATAAGAGCATGCCATTTTGATCTTTAGTTTCTTAATTAATTCCTTCCATTCTTCCCCGATTATATGAGCGTGTTGGTTATGAGAATGTTTAACGCCAAAATGACGCTGAATGTGCTTTTCTGCCCTACATTAGTATGGCATATTAAACATTGTTGTGATCAAAATGGACAACAAGATGCAGACTCTTCCAAGAATGGTGAAATCTTGAAGGAATTGTTATCTTGAAGGAATTGTTAAGCATTAATTCTTACAGGGGTTGTTATAAAAGATAAACCGTGGGTAACTGACTGTACGAATCGTAACTCCAAAAAGTGAGTATTGACGGCGGGAAGAGCACAGGAAGAGCTGACAAGCGCATGCATCCTGACATCACCATAGCCATAGCGGTGAAAGCACTGGGCTTGCCTTGGATTGCGTCAGGGTGCCCAATCCCTCAAACGTGTATTGAAGTGGTTTAGTTCAAATGGTACAATAGACTCACACCTTTCTAAAATAGTAAATCGTTATTCCTTTTCCCTTGGCAATTAGCGATCAGCTCCTTAAAGATTTGACTGTCTCTTTAGCTTAGTCTGGCCTTCTGATCCCAAAGTCGCAGGTTCCAACCCGGCTCTTATTGATGGTTCTTAAATGTGCTTAAAAGAGACACTTTGTGTCAATATATTTGCTGGTATGTAAAAATGCCCACGGGATGAATTTACGAAAAATTTCCGGCACACCGCCATCGCTGTTATATCCCTGACAATTGACAGAGTCATTAACAAACAAAATATGATTAAATTGCTTTAATTGGTGTTTTTTCCCCTTCTAACTAAGGTAACACTATTTATATTAATGTTTATCTCGATAAACTAGATAGAAGAATGAGCTTTTGTAAGAATACTTTGTTGCAGCAAAGAAAGTAAGTAAAGAAAGTGATGTGAGTGGAATACATTTTTTTTTTTTTTTAAATTAGTGGTTTGTAACAATTGTATAATACACAGAGATTCACACTATAGGTTTATATTTAGAAATGGGGAAGTTACCGTTGCTGCTTGAAGGACTGCTTTCTCCACACTTGCGTTTCTTGCCCTTCCATCCTAGCTGTCTCTTCCTTCGTGCTTCCCGCAGATCGGCTACTAAAATTATCGCTAACATCTCGTCTGCTTCTACCTCTGTCACGGTTGGTACCTAATCAAAGTGAATCTTATCCTCGTCTCAGTTAGAAATGGGTGTGTATATTGCGAATACCCAAGGAATGGTCATGACGTTTTGGTGAAGTTATTGACGGAACCCGGAGTCCATATGAAAACACTGTATTTCTAGGACTAAAAGAAAGACATTTCGAGAGAAGTTTATAAATGTGCTTAAACGATAGTATAAAGGTGACAGAGCTTTTGTTGTGCGTATGCTTTGTATTCTTCACATAAGGAGAGTGGAGAAATCAATATACTTTGCGAATTGAAAACATGTTGTTTAGGGCTTCCGTTTACATGACAAAACGTTGAAGTGTAGTGATAGAAAATTTTAATCTGTGAATAATAACAACCTTCCGAGCATTTTGGAAATGTTTCGACTGCACGCTCAAGGGCAAATTTTAGAAAACAGACAAAAACTTACTTCAATTATAGAAACAGCTATATTTGATGGTAATCCAAAACTTGCTCTAAGAGGAATTACTGACTCTGAACCACTAGCTAGTTATTGATGCAAGTGAAAATGAAAGATTTTTAAAATTTGGAGATGAAGTTCTGAGGCCAAACTTCAAATTTTTACAAATGTTTAAGTCCTTTTCTTCAAAATGAACTCATTGAGATTTTTGACTATTTAATTGTTTAGAACATTGTAATTAATGTAGAGAGTGCAAAATGCGTACGAGCCCTGACCGATGAAACACCACATGTTGGGCGTATTGAACAGTTTCCTTTGCTTTTTCGTTATGTCGCGGGACGAAAGAGATTTTAATATTCATACGATTTGTTAAAAGATGTCCGAGTTACAAACACAATATGTTCCATATTCTTATAGTCAACATGGCATTTATTATTCTGGCATTTATAGAAGAGCAAGAGGCTAATGTCGTGGATATCCATTTTAATATTACATCGCTAACCACTCAGGCTTGGGCAAGATTTAAATTACGTACCTGAGCAAAGCTATGGTGAGGAAAGTCAGGGGTTCGGTTATTTGCAATTAGCAGTCGAGGAGAACAGACGTGTCCTTTACACCGAGGCTCTAACTCAGGACATTCTGCGGCTGGCCGCCTGCGGCCACTCACAACCTGGTGCTGCTACACGGAGACGCTGATTGATGGGCTTCAGCGGTTTCACGAACAGGCGCTACTAACAAGGAAGTTGTCAGTATTCTCATATCGCAAAAACAGCAAAATGCTTCTTGTGCCATATATTTTTGACAGGAAGTCTTAAATTTAATCTGCTGTTTTCAACTTAAAGTACAACAGATCGAAATCAGAAAAGGTCCGTCGAAGCAGTGGAACATCGGGGATATTCATCTCCTCCCAGCCGTTTCGGATGAGCTGAGCCAATGCCCTGATTAGGGCTTCGCAGGGACGAACGCGAAACAGAAGTGACAGGCATTGATATGGTGCTTAAAACACAAGTTCGTTTGCACCATACAAAAAAATCGAATCAAAAGCACATTCTTCTTTACGTTTTAACAGTGCTATGTTATGTTACCCAAGTTCCAAGACATTTGCCTCTCATTTAAAAGTATTTGAAGCTATAAACAGCAGCTTATATTTGGAGCACGGACTACTTATACCACATAGATGACGCGGGAAATCATATATGATTTGCGATATGAGTTTAGTAGTAGGTTATTTATAAGCGTTACAGCAATTCACCGGAATTCCATTCCTGGATATCCTCGAAGTGATTATTTCCTCCCACGCAACCATTTCAGGGAAACTTTCTGTGTTGGACTACGACATTGGCAATCAGATTATTCCGTCCAAAGCAGCAAGACTTCAGCCATCTCATTCCACTCCTCTATCATGGAATAGGGAAGAGAGATCTTCCAGCCTTTACACGAAGACGATGAGAAGACGACTTCTGTCTAGGATGCTCACGGAGATTACATGTAGTGCTGGCCGATTGGCTGTAACAGGCGTGCTTACTGACCAATCAGACGCATGCGCGACCACCACTAATGGCTCCACCTAGAACGATGAGGACCGGAGGCCTGTCGGTCTGTCGGTTACCTTAAGGAAGTAATGCCAATAATGCCGGGGTAGTGCACGGTGCGGAGAAACTTGTTCTTTCAAGCTCAGGTTTTCGAGAAATATAAACTCCTGCTTCAACACATAAACAGGAAAGATAGTTGTTCTTTAAAAAGGACGCAATTATTATATTAGCCGCTTCCATCTGCTGCCATCAATGCCTGGTGGATCGTCTTAGAGCCGCCGTGCATCAGTCACTGCCTTATCTTGGCATGACGCATGAATTCGATGAAGTAGTAAGCAGCTTCCTGGGACACGTAAATAAGGCGGTTACTAGCTATGTTCACTAGCTATTCTAATGCGAATCTCTCCATCGTTTTCGCTATCAGTCGCAGCCTTAACTTGAGTTGACTGCGGCCAAGCAATGGCTCCTGGAGGCTAGCTATCAGCTGTGGGTCTTCTAAACTTAAGTTGTGGGTGGCGATGTCGGCGATTTGTCGGAGGAATCTTCGAAAGATTAGTCGTAATTAGGTAGAATGACACGTGCAGATGCCTGTGCTTTTCAAGCTCGTCAGCCTCCCGTCTATTTTGTATTCATTCTTAGGTTGATCCCCGCCAAAACAGATCCACGTGGTCAGTGGACCGCGATACAACACATAGCAATGCGCGCAGTAATGTAATACTAGGCTAACAATCTAAATGACAGAATAAAGTTATTCTTAAATATTATAATATTGTATACAAATACCTACGTGTTTAACAAACGCCGCTTTATACCGCTAAACAGAGCTAAAGACCCAGCATGCAATTCGTATGTCATCTGATTTCCGCAAATTGTTTACACAGTAACGGTTCCTTGCAGTTCGAACATGTAACGAAAGAAGAAGCGTTGTTTTGGGAGATGGACAGTTTAAGTGTCACTGTTTTTGATAACCTGGTTATCAAACTTGAATTGGAAAGCATCGGCACAAGCAGTGCAGACGACGATTCTGATCTGAAGAGAATACAGCTCCTTCCAGAGGGCGAATAAATGTAAGTTATTGCATACATGATTGCATACATGTTATTTAATTTTTTCGCATTTATATTGATACGCTATCAATTTTATCACAATTATACTTAACAGAATAATTTAGTTACCGTTGAAATTGTAGGAATACGGGCTCTGTTCTTTTTGCATTACAATATGCCGCGTGTACACCCCACGTGGTCAAGAAAGTATGACAGTATTTTTGGCGCGAATGGCGGAAGGCTACGTTGCAAAGGGGCACTGGTCGCCTGGGGTTGTTTTGACGAGGATCAACTTAAGGCTGAACTGGATCTAGTATCTTTTCCATCATGCCATTCAGTCCCTTGGCGCCACCGTCGGCCCTTCCTTACAGGGAACTATGACATGTTTCCCGAGACATTCCAGGGCCTTAAGCCATAAGCCAACGACTGCCAGGGCGTTAATTTGTTGGCAAGGATCTCCCATGTCTTTCTTCTCACCGCTTAGTTGTTTGTCAATTTTGGTCGATATCGCCATCTTTATCTTAGATATTTTCGTCTTCATCTCTGTTTCTTCATTCTGAATTTCATTTGTGTACATTTATGGCTGCAATTTCTTCATTCCCATTTCAATTTTCCTTGTTCTACATTCTTGATTTCAGTTTCTCTTCCAGTTTTTCCATGCCGGATTCCAGTAGAGATTTCATTTCCGTCTTCATTTCCTCCATACTGGATTCCATTTTCGTCTATTTTCGCCATTCCGAATTTCAAGTCCCCTACTCCATATATCATAGACTAAATTTCTGTTAATAGTCTTCTCAAAATCTCCTACATTGCGGCGTTAAATCTCATGACACCAGCGTAACAGTTATCTCTTTATTACTTCAAGTTCTGTTTACAGCAACTTGTCTTTATTGTAATGCTGCAACGCAATTTTATCAGTCAGCCATTCACCTGTTACGGCTGTTTCTCTACCACTGACTCCAAATTCAATGGTGAATCTCTCTCTAAAACGTGGATCTCTCTCTAAAACTAAGTTGCGCCGTCGTTATCTGGTAGAATCGTAGTGAGCCTAGATGTTGGTTAATTGCCCTTTTTCCCCCTCTCACAAACCGTAAGTAGTACTGGAGTTGGGTAGGTAGAGTCAGACTGGAAAATTCAGAGCCATAGCCGCGGTCTCTGGCCAGTTTCTCTATCAACTGAGCTAGCAACTTGCCGACAGGGCATTCCTCAACTGACTCGCATGTTTCCCGGTAAAACACAAGGTGGTTTCAAATTATTTTGAAATGACTTGCCCCAATGAAAACGATATTTTATTTATGGGCGCTCTTTAACTACCGAGGTTCTCAGCGTCCCATTCAATGCTGGGCGTGATACACAGCTTAATTTTGCTCAGAGGTCTCTTAATCATGCTTAAGATTCTTTTACATGCCTTAAATTTACAACATGGAACCAACATCTTTACTCTCACTTCCGAGGGAAGCCATAACCCAATGGTGACTTACGTTGTCACAAGTACCTTAAGCCCCGGGCATCATAGTTTAATCAACCATTAGGTCAATTAGTGTTAATTAATCATTTTTTCACACAAGCCATGTGTTATACAGTAGTTGGGTAAGCGTTGTTTTTAGAGATTTAACATAAGAATAAATTTGGATGATTTTAAGCGCGGTGTAGTGGATTTAAGGTAGAGGGTTTTAAGGAGGTGTTAAGTGTGCCACAGCCGCTTGCCTAGGGGTAGCCTCTGGATGTTGTAGTTGACATTATTAATCCTCTTCACCACGAGGTACGTCCTTTGTCATACTTGTTAAAACTTGAGACAGAGTCCCTTGAAACGGTTAGAGTCATATAGCTACACAGAACACTCTGCTAGAAACCTCAATTGTTGATCTGCTGGTCGTAGCGTATCTTCATCCGGTCGCTAACTACCTGGATGTGCTGATGGGTCCTGTTATATATAGAAGTCTGTCTACGAGATTCTCCACATAGCCGATTGCTGGCTGATCTGCCCTAGGAGAAATTCCAAAAATTAGGTTGCATAGTAATCGAAGTTTCCTGCCGAAGACCAAACTTTCTAGTGTCAACCCGAAGGTGTCCTGTGTTAAAGAGCGGTAGGCCAGCAAGAATAAGGCACCCTGACATCGCGGTCTCTCTGCAGATTGGTCACGACCTTCCTCAAGTGCTCTTCTAGAGTTTTGATATTTCGCACAACTAAGTCGACTGAGCACTACTGGAGAGATGTTATGAACGCCTTGTGCACTCCAATTCGCTCCAGTGCTTCCCCTATCAGCTTAGAGTCAAAGTTAGGACTCTGATCGCTGTGTAACTCCAACGGTGCCCGAAATGACGTATTTTTTCTACGAGGCCTTTCGCGATTGCCTTGGACCTCCGCCCACATGGTGAAACAATTCACAACCACCAATAGTACCAGTTAAACCTGTTTGACACAGGGAATGGTCTAGCTATATCGATAATTGTGTGTTCGAAGGATGCCACGGTTACTTCTGTATGAGACCCCGACTCTTGATATCTACCCCGCGATTTGCTACACACACTGACATTAACGATATCAACGCCTAGTGTCTGCCCTTGGCCTTAACTAGTAGTGCCATTGTCGGATTGTCGATCCCAAATGCTCTGCCAAAGTCAAAGCATGTACTTTCTCCAGTACTTCCGTCACCTTACTCCGAGGGAGGACTACCTGCTCTCCCGGATATTTCTGACATGTGAACGCCAAACTATAAGTACTACACCTTGCTTGGTCTTCAACAAGTTCCATTGGGCCCAGTAGTACTTATACATACTACTAAGTTTGTGGCGATATCTTCCCAGCTCGGTCTAGTTTGGCCTCTACTTCTCTCAAATGTGGCTTTAAGACGGCCTTCCCTTCTTGACTCTGCGTTATCCCATCCACCAGCAGCCACAGCCCAAATCATACGGGTGCGGCACGCTGCTTCTACCTCTTAGTGCAGTGGCGGAACACCTCTCGGCTGAGTATTCATGACAGGGCATCCGCATTGGAGTGGCTCCTTCGTTTCCGATGTGTGATGTAAAGTTATTTACTTGGAGCTGGATCAAATAGCCCATCGGTGTCCTCTAGGTTCTTGAAACGCAACAGCCAGTTGAGGGCGGAGAGATCAGTCCTCAGATGGAATGGCTAACCAAATGCCACTTGAAAGTGTGGTAGAGTCTTTATTACTACTAGGAACTCCCGCAGCGGATCGTTTAGTCTTACAGAGCGTCTTAGTGTAAGCTATACCCGCTCCTTGCCACTCTCAACTTGGTAAAGAATGACTCAAATCGCTGGCGTTTGTGTCCAAACAAAATCACCTCCAGGTTGTGGAAAACCTACGAGAGGTGCACTGCAGAGTGCTAAATTAAGTGCCTAGATCACACTTAGTGCCTCTTCCGTCCACATATAGATCGTTGCACTCTTCAGTCGAGGGAGTGGTTTCATGATGTTACAAAAATCCCTGACGAATCTGTGGCAGTAGCTGCAAAGATCCATGAAACTACGCATCCCTCATTTGTCTTTCGGACGAATCAAACCCTCATTGCTCAAGCCTTCTCCGTAGCTGAAGTAGTTCACCCGGGGCAAAAGTGTAGTCACTTCTTTGCGCTTATCTTCAGAATAGCTGTATGAGCCTTTGCAGTATCTTGGTCAGGTTATCGAGATGGTTTTCGACGTTGTGGCCTACGACGATGATTCATCCAGATAAAGTAGGCAGGCGTGATAAGTAAACTATCTCGTCAATGATGCTTTGAGGTACTGGAAAGTGGCTGACTCTCCTTTTTCTTGTTACTGGGATCTGGGGCCGGTTACTAGAATACCGATTTCAGGTTTAAATGGAGTACCAGCAAGAGTAATCAGGTCTCGTCAATCCAGAGTAAGGGAAAACAGTTCTTCAGCTTCCTCTAGTCCATGCAAAAGCGTAGCTCACCGTTCTTCTTCTTCACCAAGACTACAGAGGAACACTAAATGAAATCGAACTCTGTAATAATATCCCTGGATCTCTGATCTTCCCTCGTGTTCCGCACCCTCGCTTGCTTTCCACAGAAAACACATTTTCGTGATAGCTGGTTAATTCGGGCGACTCCGGTATCGATGTGTTGGAGTACCCCGTCAGAGCGGCCTTAATCACCGTTCCTTTGGCTGAAGACAGATAGTGTCACCGAAGTAGAGCCATACTCTCTCCAGCCGCCTTCTTCAGCAATTCTTCCAACCGGGGCCCCAGGTACACTCACAGCTGTCTCATTCTTCCCCAATCCGCACCAGCCTGTGTTATGTCTGATCGGTGTCCGATGGATTCAGTAGCCTAATAGTTTTTTTTTTTTTTTTTTTTTTTTTTTTTACAGTAAGGCAGTGAGCATAATCCGCTGTGTTCCTATCCAAAAGCAGGCTCATTGACGTTCGCTTTTAATACTTCCTCGTTTCTTGAGGCACAATTACATTGTTTGTCGGATTACTCTGCAGATCCTGATGCTTGTGGCCAGCTCCGAAGCATCGTTTTGACTTGGCCGAGCCTCAAATCCCTCCTACCACCTTGGACCGCCTCCTACTGCCTCCTGAGAGTATCCTGTCCGAGTATGACATCCTCAGCCGCCCTCGCGGCATCGTCAGCTCATAGTGCTACATCCCAGTTTCAACTCTAGCAGGGTCTCTTTCTCCATAGGCAAGTGTCGCCCGAGGCCGTCACTGGATGTTAGGGTTGACCGACACACGTTTCGGCAAGTCATTCGCCACGTCAGATCTTATTTCAGTCACGACTGCACCTTATTTACTAGTATCCGACAGAATTTTCCTTGTATCCAGGCGTCTGAGATGAGGCTGATGCACTCTTCTGTCAAGGCACTGAGTAAAGACGACACCGAACTCGCCCTCGCTACGCCTGTGCATTTTCCGACTGCTTGACGGCTTAATATGGACATTCCTTCACAAAATGTCCTGGCTGGTCACTCCCCCAGAACACACTTCATGAAGGTTGTCTTCTGTAGGATATCCTCTGTCGCTGTTGAAACAAATATTCCCGACCTTTCCTGGTAGTGCTAGTGAATACTTGTTATTTCATCTCGTGAACTAATAAATTTCCAAATTTCGCCCCGTACTACACAATACATCTTTAAAACTCGCCACATCTTAACAAGACGCTCCACGGCTGACTGCAAAGACAATCATCGCACGACAATGTGTCGCAATATTTCACTATACCATGCTGAACAAACTTTGTTTTTAGTTCCTCGGAATTTTTTAATGATGAAGAAAAGTCTGAATAAATGTTAAGAACTAGGTTTTCTACATCACATTTTAGAAGATTGAAACCAAATTTAGCGTGTACATAATATTATATTATGTAATATATGGCAACAACATTTGACTTTGATTAAGTTTGCGTTTGCTTCTTTTACTCTAGTAAAGCAGAATTATGTTTACCGAAATTAACTGAAGCACTGTCGGCTGAATAAGAAACTACAATGTTTAGTGTTAAACCATTTTCCAATAAAATAGATTTTAGTTTATTTGAAGTGGCTTCTGCAGATTCGTTTACATCGTCATAGAAATCGAGAGCTTCGTTACATTTTCCTTTATCTTTGGAAAAGTCCGTTACAACTATCGAGTAATGTTGTTTGTTACCTTATTGGAAGCGTCTGAAACTATTGAAAACGGAACACTTTGCTTTAATTTGCTTTGTAGCTTCTCTTTAGCATAATGCAGAAGCACATTTTTACTAAGGTCTCGCTTTTAGTTCGGCCGCAGCTCACTTTCGTTGCTACGGAAGAATAATTGAAAACATGTGGATATCATTTATTGCCACAATCTAGAGAACTGTAAGAATGGTGGTGTTTCCCACCATGATAAGTGAAAGTTGATTCCGTTGCAGTGATTTTGTCATCTTCTGCAGAAAATTGTTTTTGGTAAGAATTTAAGAAGAGATTGATTTTGCTTTTGTATGATAACATTAGCTTTGTGTTTTTCTGATTGTAAATGTTTATTCACGGCTCTCACGCCTTCATATTTAACAGTAAATGAGATACTGCATATTCTGCACTTACAATACACTCGTCAGTATCAACTTTTTGTAAGCACTTTATAATTTCCGTCCTGCAACCATTCTTCACGGAACGAACTTCATTTCACTGTTATTACTCACCATCACGAACAACAAATTATAACTATTCTCAATTATGAAAGGTAGTGCTAATCTATGCACTCACGATTGAACGTTCCAATAATTGCCGGTAAACTACTGACAAGTAACAATGAACGAGCCGCGACTTGCCAGTGTTTCTTTAATAATGTGAGATGAATACTACAGACGCAACAATGAAAAGTTGCCAGAATAAGAATAGAAACATAGCGTTTTGTTACAATTAAAAATTAACATTCGAACCAAATTATTAAAACTTATTCATGAGAAAGGTGATATTCAAGCCCGTAGGTTAGTCATTGGTCCGTATACCCGGAGAGATCTGGTAGCCCTACCTGACAATGAAGCAGCACCTACTATGGACAAACACACCAGTCCCAGGACAAATTTAATTTTAATCTTATGCACATTTCAAGAGTTTTAAAAAAACGTCCTTCCCAGTTGTATGTTCTGGTAATCGTAGCACATATTTGAACGTCAAAATACCAAACTTATATAAGCAGCTCAACATCATCAGACCCATGACTCGTCGATTTGAATTGCAAATCCTTTTTCTATATGGTCAACGATATCTTGTGCTATAACATGAATTCTACACTTCACTTGTGCCAGAATTCGGGTTGTTTTGATTACTTTAGCGGAATTTTTGTGTAACATTTTATGTGCTATTATCAAAGAACAGTTTGGCTTTAGAAAAGGAGTAGTGACAGATAATGCAACCTACAAGCTCACACATAAAGTGTTAACAGCGTTAAATGAAAAGGAACATGTCGGTGGAATCTTTTGTGACCTAGCAAAGGCTTTTGACTGTGTGAATCATGAGATTCTGATAGCTAAACTAAATTTCTATGGAATAAAGAATAACATATTAAATTGGTTCATTTCATACCTAGAGAAAAGAAAACAAAGGGTCGTAATTAATAACTCCAATGGGTATCAAAATAGTGCTTCAGAATGCAAATCAGTAAAACATGGTGTTCCCCAGGGATCAATCTTAGGGCCTCTTTTGTTCTTGGTTTACATAAATGACCTCCCATTATACATTTACAGTTTTGCAAGTATTTATTTGCAGATGACACTAGTGTTCTAGTAACAAGTAAAGATTTCAATGAATGTGTAGTTAAATTAAACTATGTTCTAAATTGTATGTCAAATTGGTTCAAAGCAAACAAACTCTCAATAAACCTTGAAAAAACAAAAACAATTAAATTTATAACTACTCGCTCACCACAAACGCAAATAGAAATAGGAATTAATGATACATTGTTAGAACAGCTACATGAAGTCAAATTTCTTGACCTTCAGGTAGATAAGCATTTGGACTGGAAGTCACATATGAGCTACATCACACCTAAACTTAGCTTAGCACGTTATGCTCTCCGTGCACTGGTTAAATTTCACTCAATCGATACACTTAAGTTGGTGTATTTTGCCTACTTTAACTCCATCATCGAGTATGGAATAATATTCTGGGGTAATTCAGTAGATAGTAAATGCATACTCCGGATGCAGAAGAAAGCTATACGAATAATCTGTAATGCTTATAGCAGACAGTCATGCAAAGAACTATTTCAAAAATTGGGCATCCTCACCTTACCTTGTGTTTATATATTATCCATTTTAAAATTCTATGCAGTTAATCGACATAGTTTTATAACAGACATAGAAATTCATAACATTAATACTAGACAAAAGGGATTGATTCATCGTCCCAATGCCAATCTTCGTTGCTTTCAGAAAGGTGTATATTATGAAACAATCAAGATATTTAATGCTCCCCCCAATAGTCTCAAAGAAAATGTTGGGAATTTCAGGGCTTTTAAGGCCTCTCTTAAGCAGTACCTTTGCAAGAAATCATGTTACTCCGTAGATGAATTTTTAAGTGACAAATCATCTGACAATACCGTTAATAATCATTGTATTTATAGATATTGCAATGTATTGCATTTTGTGTATATTAGTGTGTGTGTTTTATATTAAAATTAAACTGATTTATATTTTGACTTGCACGAATGTGTCAAATGAATTTTTTTTTTTTTTTTTTTTTTTTTTTTTTTTTTTTTTTTTTTTTTTTTTTTTTTTTTTTATTGCAATGACACAAGGTCTGTAAAGCCTGATGTTTTGATATTTTACATAATTGTAAATTTTTGCATTGGAAATTCTATAACATATTTGTAAATATGTATTGTAATTTGTTGACATTTATGAAGAGTACATAATACAATAATCATGTTTTAGTTTATATAATTACTACTAGTAACTATTATATCAATAATTTGAAAACTATCATCTGACATAACATTAGTTTTACATATAATGCAATTATATTTATTTATTTATACATTTATAACCATATTTTGATACTCTTTGTTTTTATGTGCATTCAAAAAAAAAAAAAAAAAGTATTCTGTTGTTTTTGTAACCTATGCTTTTAGCACTAGAGCTTTATACATTTTTTTTTTTTTTTTCATAGTATATAGTATATAAACATATGTATACATGTATATGCCTTGACAAGTTCTATGTTCAGTGACTTTCTGGCCTAAACGAACCTACAGAATGCTTTCTAATCCAATCTAATCCAAGAACAATAAGAGATTAAACTCTGGTATAAAGTGATTTATTTTTTTGCAACTAGCAACATTAACTCATACGATCTCTAATGCTACTTAGGTGATTTTGGAAAACTGTGTATCACCTTGGAACTTTTATTTAAATTTTCTGCTGGAAAAATTTGACAGACCTGTCTTTATAATCTCCGTGCGTCTTTTGAAGTAGAGATGGTTTCTTAGACTTATTCGACAGATTTAGTTGCAAATAATGCAGAGGGGAAGAGGTGAATCTCACATATTTGATACGAATCCATACTTAATGTAAGATTCACTGTAATGTCTGTATTTCACATTTCTCTGGTTTTTTGACTTGCTCGTAAACGGTTCAACTTCAACACTATTTTTAACAATGCCCCGTGGTGGAACATGAGTTGTCGCATTTTTCACTTGCGGTGGTTCAGCATTATCGCCCCTATCATTTGTTAAATGAGTTTACGTTTTCCTCTTATAATGAATTTATCCATCTTATATCAAAAATTAAAATATGTAGTCCAGTTTCACAATAAAGACATTCAATAGTTCACAACTTTAAAGAATGAGATCTGAAACTTTGAGTAAAGAAAACAAACCTGCACCTAACAGTCACGAAAATATACTGAGTACTGAAAAGTCTGTTACTAACGTACATCCTCAGACAGTTATTTATTTATTTATTCTGTAGCTTAACGACTTTTAACCGGGTTGATCATATCAGACGATGAATGACATAAGTGAAATAATGCTCAAATGATCTTGGTGTCCATACAGCTTAAAACTACTTGACATTCGTTTTCTCAGGCTAAGAGAAAACACCGGTAAAAAAAATCTTATCTGGGTAACTCATCCAGGATTCCAACACGTGTTCAGTTGAATGTGAGGCAAATACGCTACCACCATACTACTCAGGTGGCTAAGAAAATTATTGTTGTCGGCATTGAAACAAACAACACAAATGATTAGAGAGCGCAACTATGCATTATCATTGTTGGGTATACTGGTAGGGAAATTCAAATCTTTCTGGCTGAAATTTTTGTCGTTATTTTGTGATCATTAAGGAAATATATTAGTATATGTATCGCCTAAAAATCTTCAGTACCCCAGGTTGAAAATCACTGATCTAAACTATTCCAAAACAAAATTTTGCACTCATGTTTGTATATGTTCTTACTTTTCATCATTTACTTTATTTATTCACCTTACTCACATAGCATTACCCCTTTCACTCACTTAACATACTTTTCACTTCCCTATTGGCTTTAAAATAAAAAGAAGGAAAAGAAAACCTCTGTTTTCACTATTTTAAAATAATTTATCCTCTCAAATGAATAAATTGATAATTTATAAACAAAATCAACTTACTGCTTTAAACTTTCCATCTACAGCCTCTAAAACTAAAATAAACTTTTTTTAAATTATTTTCCTGATCAATCAGTGCACATAACGCTATACAATCATTGATAATATTAGAAACATATATGTACAGAAGAAACATCTTAACAAAGAACATAACCGAAGTGAGGTCAACCTCTGCAGGTTCCTCCATAAAGAAGTAGCATAACCATGCTCTTCTTCTGTGTTGGAGAAAAAGGGTGATGAAGCAAGGTAACCAACTGCAGATAAACATCTTAACAAAGAACATAACCGAAGTGAGGTCAACCTCTGCAGGTTCATCCATAAAGAAGTAGCATAACCATGCTCTTCTTCTGTGTTGGAGAAAAAGGGTGATGAAGCAAGGTAACCAACTGCAGATTCTGGTAGGAAACTGTGAAATTTTGCCAAGAGAAAAGAAAACTGACACTTTGTATAGATTGTGAAAGAACCTATGAGGCTGTTTGCAGATGAAATCTTCAATGGTTAGAATAACAAATTCACAGTGTAATTGTGTTCATGACAAACCATGGTGCATGGACAGTGAAATGTAGACCTTATTTTGAAAAGCCTAGAGAGATTTAATTTGGTGGATGCTGCAACACATTAAACTGGGCAGCCATAGATGAGAATGGGATGAAGAATGGATTTGAAAATCAAAATAACTGTGACACTGTTCAGAGAAGATTTATGATTTATTAGAGGATAAAGCTGTGACAGACGAGAATAGGCTAAGTTGAGCTTCTTATTGATGTGAAATTTCCAGGTAAGGTGATGATCGAGGTGAACTCCTAGATTCTAGACCAGAGAGAAACCAGGAGTGGTGATCAGCCTGACTCCCAGAATGGAGTGAGGAAGAGGATGGTGTGAAATGACAGTGAAATAGATGAAAGGAAACATGTTGATACAGCAGGATGGCAGGAGAAACTGAAGAACCCAGATGCCACTTTGTCCACTAAAATTCTATATACGGTCCCCTGGGATGAACCCAGTTAGTCTTTGAAAGAGACAAATGGATGAACTGTTCAGCCACAACATCACAAGAAAACTTTGGTAGAAGAATTTGGAACAGGAAGAAAATGTGATGACAAGAATTAACAAAAAACTATATTGTGCATCCACCACTCTCCTCACTGTTTAATTTACATTGTACTCGTATTTACTTTAACTATGGTGAAAAGCTTCCATATAACATGTAAAGGCTTGAAGGTTTGGATACAAATATATCCCAGATGACTAAGCTGACTAAGGAGTACATTACATCATTTTTTTATGAAGTTTATTGTAGTTTACCTGCTAGGAAAATTATAATGGTTTAACTACAAATAAAGAGACAAAAATAAATATATGAATGGTTGGATAAACTTAATAACATTTTGCTGCAATCCAGTTAGTTGTGCACTCCACCACAAACTTACTTTTGTTAACTGTAACTGTTTAACACCTTTTCTGTTTTGATACACTGTAATGAATCAGCTTTGACAAATGATGACATATTCTTTAGTACTCATCAGCGATTAGTTGGACAGGGAGAAGGGGCGATTCCTTCTTCCCAATATAAATATCAAGGTAAGGATGCTTACAAGATAAGCACAGCTTCTTATCCCCTACCTCTCACAAACAGTCTAGAATTCCCTGATATTTATATTTGACTACGCCCTACAATAGGTACTTTTAGAAAATAGCGGTTAACCTTTTCATGTCAGAGTTGAACCAGCATTAAGTGCTTTATAGACAGCCTTTTGATATACTGTTTCATCATACATTTGTTCATAGAAATCAGAAGGGATGAGAGAAGCACTATAGAAATTTCTCAAAGGTTCCCAGTTATCAGAGAGCATTATATGAGATGCAGTGGTAGTGAATTCTACCTAGCTAAATTTAAGGGACAGCAAAAACTATGGATTTCTCATGAGTCATAACTAGGATTAGATTTTAATGACAAGTCATATTTTTTTTCTGATCTTTAGGGCGAGTTTTATAACAATTTATGCATGAACCCAGGTATTGTACTGTAGAAAAATGTATTTTATTGTGCATATACAGTAATATTAGGCCTTTTTTAAGTAATAGGTTATATTTCTGCCAAATTTTGCCATACTAGGTCATTTTCAGACAACTTTTGTAAAAAATGCATATATTAGTTGCATCTTTTGGGACACAAGAATAAACTACAAAAGTGCTGACATGACAATGTGTCAGGTGATATTGTCACATAAACAGCGGTTGGTTTGCTGACATAAGGTATTGTTGTGTGGGGTCGATAAAATGCTCTTGAAGCCAACAAAGGCAGCTTCCGACATAATAAACATTGCACACATGGTCACACTATTCAGTTTGAATATAACCCAGGTTGGTTCAACATGCTGAAAGTTAAGTGCTCCAACAGCATGAAGTTGCAAGTTTTGTTCAAGATTTTGGAGATAAGTTCTTCTGCACTGATGGGGAAATATTATTTTGTAAAGTATGTGAAGTTACACTTTAATGTACAACAAAACTGCAATACCAGTAAACACAGCAGCTGTGTGAAGAGAGGTACTGAAAATAACAGCAGACAAACATTGTTAATTGAGCAGACAGGTCCTTCCTCAAAAAAGAAATCGTTCTTCAAGGACTTGTGTAAGATGATGGTGTCTTGCAACATCCCGCTGGAGAAGCTGAAGAATCTGCGCTTCAGGCAGTTCTTGGAGAAGTACACAACACATCCTGTGTCAGATGAGTCTACATTGAGAAAATCCATGTGTTACGAGTAGGTGCTTAAAAATATACGAGAGTGTTGCTGACCAAAAGGTCTGGTTGTCCATAGATGAAATCATCCATGTGGGTGGGTGTTATATTGCAAATGCCATTGTTGGTGTTTCAAGAGTTGACAGATCTGGAGAAAAATTCCTCTTGACATTTGAAGCTCTCGAGAGAGTAAACAACTCAGCAATTGCCATTTTGTTTGACAACTCTGTGAAGCTACTGTGGCCGCATGGTGTAAACAGAGACAATATTTTGCTGCTAGTAACAGATGTTGCTTCATACATGGTTAAAGCAGTCAAGGGGCTTCAGATTCTTTACCCAAATATGGTGTACGCCACTTGCCTTGCACATGTGTTACACAGAGTTGCAGAAGAGGCACAATCAAATTACCCTGCTGTGGACAAATTAATTTCCTGTGGCAAGAAAATCTATGTGAAAGCTCTGCAACGGGTTCAGAAATTCAAGGAATAAGTACCTTCACTGCCTCTCCCCCCCAACCTGTTCTTACATGATGGGGTTCTTGGCTTAATGCTGCTGACTATTACTGCACCAACTACACCAAAATAAACTTGTGAGCTTGAGAGCGATGAATCAAGTGCTATCAAAACTGTGAAAGAGGTATTTACAGACACCTTCTCTGGAAATGTGGCATACATCAAGCCAACTTTTCAGTGGTTACAAAAGCCATCATAGGACTGGAAGCTGCTGTATGCTGCCCTGGATATTGTGCAACATATACAGAGTGAGTTAGGTAGAGCTTGTAGTCATGTGGCTGACAAAATGAACAACGAATTGCAAAGTGTTCTCCAGCAGAATCCTGGGATGTGCAAAATTAGTGACAGTCTATCTGGGAATGCCACAATATTTGTAAGCAATGAACCAATGCTGGCCTGCAGTGACCTTGCCACCTTCAAATATGCTCCTGTGATATGGAGAGGAGCTTTTCGAGGTACAAAAGTATCCTGAGCGACAACTGAAGAAGTTTGAAAATGGAAAACTTGAAAATGCACCTTGTGATCTAGTGTAACTCAACAGAAACTGAAGATTGACAAGATGTGTTGACTAATTAACTGAAGTGAATTTTGCATTTCATGCTATATAAAAAATTAAAACATTTTAAATAAAGTTATATAAAATTATATTTTATTTTTAAGGTCATATTTATATAATGTTTGGTCATAAATGCTTACATATTTTTCTGTGTTTTAGGAATTAAAATCCGGGCCCTAGTCATGACTTTCAAAATGTATCTATCTCTAGTCTTATTTTTTATCCCTTACTTCAACAATGGACATACCTAGACATAATTTTATACTCATATGCCAAGAGACATGTTAAAAATTACAGGGTTACTTTACAAATTCCAAAAGTTATCTCTACACAAATTGTAAATGCTTTTGCAGCATCTGACCAGTTTCATAAACTTTTGAACACTTACACTTTGCAACACTAAAAAAGCTATACACTGCCTATGTTTCTTGAACAATTTGGACAAAACCTTGGTCAGTTATGCTGCAACAAATAGAAAAAGATTACAGTGCATTGAATAGTTTTCATCTATCATGTATCCCCTAGTTTTAACTGCTTATAAGGAAATTTAAACTTTTTGAATCTTCTGTATGAACTTTTAAACACTTATTCTTAGGGATACAATGAAAATGGTATTAACTAGTACTACTTTCAAAACCTGTTCTTATTTTCAACCCCTTATTTACAAATCTTCACTGTTTTACCTAATGAACAAAATACTGTACAATTTCTTTATATGAAAAACCATTGGTCAACATCTCCTCTATACCCTATATTGGAAACTTTGCTTTAAAACTCAATAAAAATAATAGGAAAGATTTCTATTGTATATCTGTTGTGTCTATGCTGTTAACCAATACATTATTAATATATCTTAAAGCCTTTTGGTTGTTTTTATTTATATCTACAATTCTTAGATGAATTTTTACAGGACTTTTGTAGGCTTAAGTCCATCCTAGTTAAGATCTTTTTTCTTTTCTTTTTTTTCTTTCTTCTTCTTCGTCTTTTTCTTCTAACATGTTGGTATATGTACATTTCAAACATGAAAATTCAGCTTTTGCAAACCTATCTAATCATCAAATACTGCTCTTCCTGATTGACATTTCCTGAAAGAATTGCAGTTTAGTGGAAAGGGTAATTTATTATTATTCAGGTTACCCACTTCACTCCAGATTATGAAACATTTATATAAGAAAATGTTGTTGGTCCCTAATTGCATCCTAAAACAGATACATGAATTTAACAATCTGACCATGTATGGTAGCTCATGTATTATAAAACTTAAAGCTAGGCCTATTGCCTGTGCTTCATACTTTTACACGACCAGAGTTTGATCCACATTATATTTTTGGTTAAGATATTTTGGGATTTTCTTTAATTGAAAAGTGTAAGAAGATTTTTTTCAAGATATTTGTACCTTGGAAACATTTGAACTTCTATTTCACCTTTTAATTCCTTTTCCATCGAAGATTGTTCATTTGATTAAAATCATTAAATATTACATAGAATAAAGAAAGAATGAGGGAAGGGAAAGAAAAAAGAAGCATACTAAAATTAAAACCATAAGTAAATTGTTAACAATGTAACAAGTTACAATTGCTAAAGTGAATCCATAGTATAAAGAAAGAAATTAAAGATGGAAGTATGCATTTTTATAAATTGCGGCTGATGCTGCAAACCGCAATTAAAATTTTGACCACCATAGCATTAAGGGGACAAATGAGTTTTAAAGCTAGGAATTTAACCTGCAGTACATATATGCTACATTACCTACGTATGCACCTAATGAAGTTTTAACTCTGTAACTTTAATAGGTTTTTAGTTATTAATTTTTTTGTATTTAAAGAACATAAATTTTCAAAATTTATCTCCTCCTGCAATTTTAATGGAAGGAGACCAAAAATGTTACTGAATATTCTAGAAACTGTGATTAATAAAATTAAGCAGGTATCAATTTTTTATATCTGCTTCCTGTGCAGAATAAAAAAAAACATTTTGTGTACTGATGAAAAAATGTTTGCATTTTTTGCTCTCATATCATATAGTACTTTATTTTTTATTTCATAAACCATGCAATATATCAAAAGCCCAATAATAAGTTTTATTGGTTATGGTGTCTTAAATATCTAGTGGAATATTGTAAGAGGAAATATCTATTTATTGCAACAAAATGCTAAAAATATGAAATGGGAACAAGTTAAGTTTAAAGTTTACATATGAAGGGCATTTAAAGGGTGAAGGCTTTTTATAAAAATGTATTAAAATATTTTATAAATTAGAAACATTGTAGAATTACTTAGTAATTAGAATTAATTCCTTATAAGTATGTTCGGCAGGAGGAAGAATATATATACATTCAATAGATCTATTTACTTGTGATGAATATAAAACTGGTCAGTTAGAAATTATACTATCTCCTCAAAACTTTAGAAATACAAAAAACAAAATTGAATAGACTTGATTTTAGAAAAAAAGACACATTGTGCCCATTTGCCCCCTTAAACACCGGGAGCAAACTGCCATCCCATGTACATGAACTAGATGAGAATGATTTTAATAGAATTATCTCTGGATATTTGACAAATAATCATTTTTATGATATTAATATATTTTTTAATAGTAGTATAGATTAAAATATTTAAATACACATTTTTTTATACAATCTTCTAATTTTAACCATCAGTATGTGTTAAATATTTGATTATGTTACACTCTCAAGTGTTCTCTGACTGTATATTTTAAACTGCTAAACTATTGCTTCCTTTTCCTGTATTCCCCTTGTACCTACAACAAACTGTGTTATGGAATTATTTCTCCAAAAGTTTATCTTGATGAGCATGAGGCTCATCACATGCTTAGATTTTTCTTCCAATTTTTAGAAAGTGTTGGAGAATAGTTATATTTATTATTTTAATTACAATAGTAATGGTATAATACAAATTCTTGGTGACACAAATGTTATCCTGCTTATAGCTGTACTCTCAAACCATTCATTGTGTGCAGTGGCCATTTCCATCCCTGGATGCTGTGCAAAAAGTTACAGTGCATTCACCTCTGCTTGACGCTAGCTGCTCTAGATCAATGGAAGAGCCTTGAGCTGCATGCAGTAAAGCTACAGCTGTGGAGAACTGAAAGCATTTGTTGACTTTCTCTTATATGTTCAGTTTTGTTAAAACATTTTGCTGTGTTGTTTGATTCCATATTATGCATCAAACAACTTTACATGCATGAATTTAGTTGTTATTGATTGGTTTCTTATTTAATTGTTATTGATTGTTTATGTTTTCTTTATCTTATCAATTTTTTATTTGCTGTTCAACACAAGTGTCATCATAGGATATGAAGTATTAAGCTTTAATACAAATATGACAAAAAATAACAAGGAAAACATTAGGACACTATTCTGCTTTCGATCATTCTCAGTAAAACAAGAAATGGTTGGATATGGCCCACCTTGCCTTTCTTTAATTAGTTTATCAAGTAAACATAAAGATAAGAAGCAGGAGTATGTAAGGCATTTTCAAGCTTCACAATATGATAAAACAAACTGGTCAGACAGTTATGAAGTTGAATAGAAGGTGTATTGTTCGCCCTGTCTATTATTCAGTGCCAACAGAAGAAATATATGGACAAATCATGATTTTAGTGTGATTAAGTGTGTGACATGATTTGAATGTCTTATCAATTTCTGTTGCAAGGCATGGAACATCTCTTGCCTGTATTTGAGTCAGTTTACTTTCAATGTTTGTACGAATAAGAATAGATCTGCAATTAAATCAGCAGACAAAAATATCTGTTTAACTTCATATCAAGGTTGTAACAAATACAGACAAATATTAAAGAGATTGATAGATGGTGTATACCTTTTGGCTAAGCAAGAGCTCCCATTTAGGAGCCATGATGATTCTGCTTAAATGGGGGAAATTACACAGAATTATTAAGTCATCTCGGTGAATATGGCATTATGCTTGAAAACCACTTAAAGGAAAGCACAGCTTTTTGTGGGACATCAGCTACAGCTCAAAATTACCCAACAGATTGTATTTGGACAGTGACTGTAGATGACATCAAACAGGAAATAGCTGAATCTAAATTTGTTTCAATTCTTTTAGATGAAACAACAGATTCTATTAATAAGTCATAATTGTCTACATATTTGAGATTCATAAACACTAAAGGGCAACCCTTTGTAATGTTTTCCTGACGTAAATGCTGAGTGATGTACTGAAGTATTATGTCAACATGGTATCAAAATTGTCAAAGAATTTGATTTTGAATCAAAATTGTTTGGACTGACCTATGCGGAGCGTATTCATACCAGGGCAAATAACTGCCCTACAAACTTGGATATTATCCATGCAAGTAGACAAGAGCGGTGTAAACATGATGCGCAGTGGTATGATCTGATTGCCTCTTTCCTCATATTGCACAATTTGACTGCTTACATCTATTTGCAAGGATAATACAGAAGTATATCCTTCAGCTACATTTGCCCATTGTTACAGCCATATTTTAAATTTAATATTACAGTAGCCCTCTTTTGCAATTAAGGATTGTTGCATATTTTTTAAATAACTACCTGGGTTAACCTAATTTTTTCAACATCATCAAAAGAACTCATGCCTTTAAGCAGTTCATAGAGAGACAAAAATACCCAGAGAATTTCTGTTCAAGACTTTTGAACACAGTTCATGAAATGAGGAATAAGCTAATAATATCTTTTGAACACATTATAGAGTATTGTGCAGATTTGAATTCTTCGTGTACATCATAAGTGCATGGATTTATTTATTTATATCAAATGTCAAGAACTACTTTCTTGTGGAGGCTTTCAAGATCATTTTGCCATTCAGACATACTTTTCAATATGCTCCAAAAGAAAATGCTTGATATTGAATATTGTAATAAAGAAATCTCAAGATTTCCAGAACAGCTTCTACCATAAAGAAATGATTTTGGAGAAGAACGGTGAAAGTCTAATGCATAGGAAATAAAAAGTGGTGTGGTGACAAAAATGAAAATTGGTGGTTATATATGATATTTAGATATATCAAATCAAATAGCTGAAAAAAAGACAAATTTTTCTCTTACAAGTATCTAATTTTCCTAACACCCTATTAAATAAACCCAATATCAGTCCATGTAATAAGCTATTTGGCTTTGTTAAGCTAAAAATGAGCTGATTTCTCTTCATTCTGAATTTGAAAATAAGCATATCCATGAACTGGTACCTTATAAGAGTACCAATAATATATTTTTGTTGTTGTTAGTGTTTAACGCCCGCTTTAGCTACTTATGGCACCGCAGGCGGTGACACTGATGATACATGAATGATGATGGAGCACCGTGGATGCGATGGTGGGGGAAACTGGAGTACCCGGAGAAAACCTGCCCCAGCGCCGCTTTGTCCACCACAAATTTCACATGTGGTCGCTTGGGATCGAACCCAGGCCATCTAGGTGAGAGACGAGTGGTCTAACCACTCGGCCACAGCATGGCCTACTAATAATATTCATACAGTTTTGAAAGAAATAAACAAATTATCTTCTTTAATTCTATTTATACCAGCCACTACTGCATCCATAGAGATATCATTTTCAGAATTAAGAAGAATACATAATTATGACATGGTAACCCAGTCACAAGAAAGATTGAGCTCTCTTGGAATATCACTCATTGAAAATGAACTTCACACAATGTCATAAAGGAATTTACCTCTAATTGTAATAACTGTGATATAGTCAGGTTCATACAAATTCTTTTGTATTATATATATGTATAGACAGATATTATTTTATTGTATAAATCAAACGTAAAATTAAATACATCAGCTTCAATTATTTTACAATGATTTTTAGGAAATTTTTTATTCATTAGAATGAATGAATAAGACATTTCCTAAAAATTGGAATGAATTGAGAGTTTTAGATATTTTCTTATTAAATTAAATAGATTTAAGTAAAAATGTATAAACCATTTCTTCACCCTTCTTGGTAATTTTATATATGGCAACAACATTGGTAGGTTTCATGATTTTCAAAGAATAATTAATAATTTTACTTTTTAAACCCATAATTGCATTATTCTGACAGTTTTAGACCGTTAGTAATAGAGCTATTTATCAAATACCTTCAATTAAAAAATGGAGTACAGAATGTCCTTTATGAAAATCCAGAATATGCCCCTGGCACAAAGTATATAGAAAAACAAGTTTTATATCAATAATTTGAAGACAGTGGGTGCATGTAATACAGCTTTGTGTTGCATCTTTGGAAGATACTGAACTTAAGAACCAAGTTTGGTATTTATCAGACATTTCACTTTTGTGTTATGCTTTTACAAATACACACAAAAATAATCCTTTTACAAACTGCCTTTTATATGGCGAACACCTTATTTTTTCACTTTCTCAAAAGTGACATAATATTATAAACATGTGTGTGTTTGTGTTTTTCTTTTTAGTTCCAATAACTATTTATTGAATATCATCAGCATGCCCCACTACTGAATAATATCATGTATTGCATTATATTATTTCCGGTTGTTTTCATCTTGTTTCTTTCATTGTTTGCATCTAATAATAGTAGCAACATTAATAACAATAAAGTCATATGTACATTTTTCTTGTTTATTTAGTTATTGCCTGGTTAAATCATGCACATAATATAAGACGTGTCAGTACAATATACATTAGGTACTACTTAACTGGAGTAAACCTGCCCTAGCACTGATTTGTCCAGCACAAATCCCACATGCAGTCACTTGGGATTGACTCCATGATGCTTGGTGAGAAACGAGTGGCCTAACTAGGCTATGGCACAACTCTCTCTCTCTGCGTGCGTGTGTTTGTGTGTGTGAGCGCGAAATGCCTTATTCTTTCAGATGGTCATATGCTACATAATGTTTCCAACAATTTCAAAATTGGGGGTTATGGATATTCATACAGCAAATCCCATTTCATTGAATATGGATATCAGAAATGGCACTTTATTGCAAATAGGAAAGAGTTTTAATGGCTTCTAGCTCAAAGAGGTAAATAGGGACAGTTAAAATATTTTAAAATTGAGTTATTTTTTTGGTCTTAGGGGGTTATATATCATTCATTTTACATTTCCCCCATATTTCACTTAAGTTAAATCAACTAATACTTTGGCTTATATTTTGGATTAATCTAATAAAATGACAAAAGTGATAAGTTATGATCAATTCCTATCTCAACTCTTTGCACACAAGCTAATATTTTTTTGGCCTATCTAGATGAAATGTTTTGTGTTTATACTGTAGGATCCAGTGAAAATTAATAATTTTACAATTCCTTACAACTGTCTCACCCCTTCCATGTTTTAAACTCTTATTTAGATATGCAGTCAAACCTGCAGCTGTTTAAACCTCTTATAAAATACAGTTTTGTAATAGGTTACATTAAAACATCCAAAAACCGCCTAATACTTATTTTGAATCATAGAGAACTCAAATGTTTTTAAAGCAATCCCACTTTATTTTCAATCCCTTAGAGATTTATTTTGAACTCGTACACTACTTGATCAACCAAATTATAAGACTTGGTGAAAATTATAGGATACCATACAACTTCAAGAAAACTACCCATATCCAGTTTTTCAAGCTTATGTAAAAAATGTCACTACCTCCCATATTTCTCAGGCTTCTAGCCAGGCAAATACATGGTTTGACACTGATGCTTCAAAGATATCTTCATAATGAACTGATAAAAATGGAAGATGAATTATACTGCCAGAATGAAGCTGACATCTGATTGGTTTGCATAATATTCTTCGCCATGAAGCAATTTTTTACTTTCTTTGCACAATCTTGTACAGTGTATACAAAAAGTATTGTATTTCACCCAAAAATTCAATAATATTTCACTGAAAATATATGTTTTGAGACCCTTTGAATCCAAAAAAAGCATTTTTAGAAAAATTGTGTGTGTGTGTGTGTATGCATGTGTGTGCGTGTGTGTGTGTCGTAGCATAGCTCAAAAATGAAAAGTCTGTTAAATACGGAAGATTACAAAGTGCCCAGTGGCGGCTGTTGACTTAAATGACAGGGGGTTCACCACTTTTACTGCTTAATGAAGTTTACCTTTCCAAATAATTTGACTTTCTAAATTATTTAAAATATATCTATAATTCTAAAATGACCTTAAAATGATCCTGAAGACGTTGATGGGTTTGAATCTCCTGTAGAGGTATGTTTATAGAGAAAATCCATCCTCCTTTCCTTTTTCGTGGCGAACCTGTCTATGACTCTGTCGTTGAAATGTGGGAACTTGTGGATCATTTCCTTTTCAATGGATAACATGGCAAGAGCAGACAACCTATCTTCAGCCATGGTGCTTCTAAGAAACGTTTTTATCCACTTCAAAGTGGAGAAACACCTCTCTGCTTCACACGCTGTCATTGGGACAGTAGTTACCAAGTACAGCAATTTCATAACGTCTCCAAAGGGTTCTTGAAGGCTATTTTCAATTAAAAACTTCAGAAGTGCTACTGAACTTTTCATTTCCTGAAAATCATCTCGAGAATAAATGACTTGTAGTTCTGTTTTTAATTTAGGTTTATTTAAAAATGGATAAGACTGCACAACAGCAGAAAGCATTTTTTCAGGAAATTTATTCTTCAGTGAAGGGAAGAAATGCTAGTCAAGTAAATTAGAGGCCAATAAGTGGCTGGAGAATTCAAACGTTTGTTTGCTCTGCTGAATTATTATGTCACATACATCTTTAGCTGCTACATTCCTTTTTGCTACATTTGGTTCTTCCTTGATTATGATATTATCAACATTGTCTCTAATTTTCGAAATTTCATATTCGAATGCTGCTATTGCTTGCTTTATTGATACAGGATCAGTGGTGCGCTTTTGTAATTGGCTGTACAAGATATCCACGTGGGGCATTATTTTTATAAAATAACTCTAACCAAAAGGAAAATGTTGGCTGTTGCAGTTTCAACCTTAGACCATAGGCTTGATTGACAGTATAAAAGCCAAACAACGCACGACACGACTCCTCGCAGCGGCCTCTACACGCCTCAGTCACTTACGGACTACACTACATCATAACGCCGAAGAAGCTGACTCCGAGACTCTCCAGTCCATTTAGCGCAAGCTGTAAAGACTGGAGAAGTACTTCGAGGACGCCGAAACTAATAACTCAGCCAACAACACACTAGCAGTACTCCCTTACCAACAACAGACTGACGACACTGACAATATCACACAAAAGCTCAACTCCCTAACGGACATGGTCAATAAACTTGGAGTAGAACAGGAACAAACCCGCGCACAACTCCGGGAAACACACCAACGACTAATCGAGAAGGTCAACAATGAAACTGTCATAATCAGCGCAGTAGCCGACACCTGAGGAGACCGGTTAGAAACATTCATCCTCCACCCTGTGAACCCCACCCTGCAGCGACACGCGGCGGGCAGTACAACAGACGTTAACGCCCTGACAAACATAGATTATTTTTATTTATAAAAAAAAAAAGAAAAGAAGAGGAGTTGATTAAACGCACTCATCACCGTCAACTCCTTCCTAACCTTCAAATTTTACCTACCCAATCCTATCACTAACCTAGCATTATAGTCAGGGCCTCCGGGTCATGTCTATAACCTAGTAAAACCACCTTTTTAATTGCTGCAGCCCTTATGGTAGCAGCAAGAGCCACGAGGTGTTTTTGCGGAACTCCGCTATCCCACGCTTACTTCCTCTTTCCCATCATCTCCTAGCTTCCTTGTTTGAACTTATCCTAAACCCCCCCCCCCAAAAGGTGCTTTTTGCGTAACTCCACAAATTATGAACAAAGATGTTTTTCATCATCATTATTTTCACCTTTCCTACCTCTTCTGCCTTTAAATCCTTCTCCTGTATCTCCTTACCTTTCATCAACCCTTACACCAAAGTTTTTACCCTTTGTCTACCTTCTTGAAGTGCTTCATGGCCAAGAAAAGTATGCGAACCAATCATATGTGTCCTTCATATCGGTACTATAAACATGGATAACCGAAATTCCATTTTCATCAGTTTATCGCCAATGGACATATTCTTATTTTCAACCCCACACTTAAAGAACATTGCACTCAATGCCAGTACGATAGATATAAGGGAAAAGGAAAGGATTCGGCATACACATTTTACCTATAGATAATTACAGAATAATTTAATAAAGAATGGGCGAGGTTAATTAATTAATTAATTCGATATTTGAGTTCAAAAAGCTACTGGTACAATTTCGGGGATCCAACTATTTACAATTTAATAATTTAAGATAGGTATATACATGCCAGATGTAAGATTATGTGCATGATGATACGATATATATCATGATTTTTCTGTGAGTAGCTTGACGAAAACTGTTTATTCGGAAGGACTTTGTATAATTTTGTGTAACTGGTAAAACTTAACTCCACAAAGGATGCAGCTCCATAAAGATGCAGTTTATTTTAAACAACAATTTGCGGCGTAAGTCTATTAAAAAATATCCATTATTATTAATGTCATTATTATTATTATTATTATTATTATTATTTATTTGTTTGTTTAATTTAATATAATGGGCCAAATAGGTCATATCGGACGGTGAATGAATTAAATGGTTGAAATGATGCTCAAACAGCTTCGAAGTTCCTACGGCTTAGAGTTCCCCGACATTTATCTCCTCAGGATAAGGAAAAACCCCGGAAAATCCTTAGCCAGGTGACTGACCTTAATCGAAATTCGATCTCGGAACCTCTTGAATGTGAGGCAACACGCTACCCCACGGTAGTGAATCGTAGCGCTAGGATAGGATAGGTTAGGATACGGCGGGAGGGAATTCGGCACTTAACCATATGTGTTTATTGTACCTACAACGAAGGAATGGGGTGAGAGGATAGACCGGGCGGTCGGAACAAGGAGAACAACCATGACAGCATCCAACGTCTCCGGCAGGGACGGCTCTCATTCCGACAACCAGCCGAAGTTGGAAGACAGAATCACAATGTCCTTTTTCCCTGCGACCGAGAACCATCACCGACACTTCCAAACCTGAAAATAACCAGCGGAATGAAGGATGGATGAAATGGCAAGAGAAACGACATAGAGGGACAGGAAATTCGGGAGATGTAGGAAAATATTCGCCTGGCGACACAGGGAAACCCCCGTAAAGACCTTGGGTTAGATAGACCGGCCACGGGGATCGAACCCGCGATCTTCCGAATGCGGGCCACAGACGAAATCGCCTGAGCCATCCCGCTCCGTGCGTACCTACTGTGAATGTTAAGATTTAATTCTTGTTTTTTTTTTTTCTAATTTTTTATTTTTTAATTTTTATATTGAAATGTTAGATATAATTTTGGAATTTTAGAAAAGAAAAATGTTTAATTTATGTTACATAAATTAATTATTATACCTATAGGTATGAAGAATTGGGTAACTATTTTGCTGTTATATGCAGTTGTTTCTCGAGATGAAAGAATATGGAATTTCAATGTCAGCATATGGCGACCCCGTTTTAAACATTTTACTATTGCTTCCGTTTTCTGTATTCGCCTTGTACATAGAATAAAATATATATAATAATACTGTTTCTGCAAGGATTAACGGTTAGCACGAAGTACCATTAGTTTGTAGTATCTATTCAAATAAACCTTGTGTAGAGAAAGGCATGTGAATATTACATAAGATATTTTGTTTATGAGCTATATTGTTAACAGACAGATAAATGTTTACTATCTCTATCACGTACAATGTACATAGTAGGTAGTGAAAGTATTATTTTCGACCCAAAAATTCAATAGCGAGATTTGACCTGAAATACATGTTTAGAATACAAAGGGCATAATTCTAAAACGGAAAGTCGGTTAAATACCAAACTTGATATTAAAGTTCAGCATCTTCCAAGGATACAACCCGAAGATTTTCCAGAAAATCGCTCTCCCCAAATTTTGATTTTCTCAAAACTGTCTCTAGCGGTTTTGAATAAAGCACCAAAGGCTTAAGACATTTTCATGACAAATAAAATACAGTAGAGCCCCGGCAATTTGAGCTAATTGCGGAGAGACTTCCTTGAATTACAAAAGCTCGGATTATACAGAAATTTCAAATTCAAGGGCACTCATTGTAATGTACATGATTAAAATATTACAAAAACACAATACATACTATACCTACTGTAAAACACTTTAAAATTAACGTGGCAGAGATGGCCTCACTACAGTGTGCAGTATGTACAGGTACCATGTCAATCTGTTACTGCTGTAATATGTATTACTTTCTCTACACGAACTAGTATGTATGTGTATAGTGTATACAGAAGGTATTGCATTGCATCCAAAAGTTCGATACCGAGATTTCACCGGAAATACATGTTTTGGGTCCCCCTGAATCCATAAAAAGCATTTTTAGAAAAAGGTCCGTGTGTGTCTGTTGACAGCATAGCTCAAAAGCGAAAAGACCGTTAAATACCAAACTTAGCATTTAAGTTTAGTGTATTCCAAGGATGCGACACGAATATTTTAAGAAAATCCCCCACCCTCAACTATCCTTTAGGTGGGAAAAAAATCGAAAATTTTGATTTTCCCAAAAATTCCTCTAAGGTTTTGATCAAAACCTTTTATATTTAAGATATTTATATTACATCTTCAATTTTCTGCGAATAACCTCTGAAGACATGTTTATTCTGGATTAAATTTGTAATAGCATAATTGGTAAACTGTAAGAGATAGACAAAAATTTACCATACAAAAAATGTAGAATTCGTTAAAACACACAATTTATGTTATATACATTATTTTTTCTCGTGAGGATGTTCCTTGTTACTAATTTCAGCTTTAAAAAACTTGTATTTTCTCATACGGGAATTTGTCAACTCCTATCTATACAAACACGTACTTCAGTCAGGCTTTTAAAGTATTTAACTATCGATTTAGCCTATGGTACTCCCTTATCTTCCTTCTACTTATAAGGAAGCAAGTAATAAGACCCTTTCTGCTATTTTTTTTTTCTCGATTAGCATTAAGTAAATAGAAGAATAACCTTTTTAATAATAATAATATATTGTAGAGATATAGAGAAAGTTATGTGAATGGAATACATCATTTTTTTTTTTTGAAAGGATGGTATGCATTGTACAATTGATTGGCACGCAGTCCCACTTGATTAAGGGCCGGCAAAGAAATAGCACGGTCACTCCTCCAAACGTATCAGTTGCCGTCAATATGTAAAAGAAATGAATTAGCAGTCTAAGGCATTAAAACCAGAAATAGTTTTACCTGTTTTATAATGAAACTTTGAAAGCAAGTTCAAAATGTAACAATTCGGAAGTGCTAAAAGGTAAATGTGGACAACGTATACAAACGGGGTTTTACTCTAATGTTAAATAATATTTTAATTTTATTAAGACCAGCTTGAAGCACTTGGAACCTCGAAATACCTACCGGGAGCTCGACTTACCGGGTTCTACTGTATCTTGAGTTTTCTGGGAATAACCTCTAAGTCCAATTCACTTTGGATGACTTTTGTATAACTGGTAAACCGTATTAGACAACAACTTGATACACAAAAAGTATAAATGTCGCTAAAACATAATTTATCTATTCAAAATTCACTTTTTTGTGGAGTTAGCTACTTCCGATATATTTCTTGATTTTTTTTTAAATTTTCCAATTCTTATACTTTTCTCAAATAGGAAATTGTCATTCGTTTTTAAATTTTTACTCCTGCTTAAGTAAAGAGAACGGAATTTCAACAACACATAGCGACTAGCTTTTGAAATATTGACTGTCGCTTTAGCCTAGTGCAGTCCCCTATTCTCCTTGTACAAGGAAATAAGTGATAGAATATTTCTGTTAATGTTTATCTTTATTAGAATGAAGTAAAAGAATACCCTTTTTTAAGAATAGTTTGTTACAGAATAGCTTTTTCTAAAGGTATAAAATCTACATTTGTGACGAAATCACATATTGAATTTTTAGGTAGAATGCAGTGAAAGAATTTGTCCTTGGTCAGAGAACTGAGAGAACTTTAAAATGAAGCCAGATAACAAGAGGATTATTGTTTAAAACCATTTTTATAGGTTCTATTTTAAATAACAATTCAATTCAAGTTCTATCTCACCATGTCGAATACTGGGCAATCTTTACTGGTTCCTTGAGCAGAAAATTTCTAGTTCGCAAGTTCACCGCCATGTACACATGGTGACGAGGGATCAACTCATCGCCCATAGATGGCACAATAGGACGAAATTACGATTTCGGATGTGAAAAATGGTGAATTTTAAATACTAAGCTGAGGCCATATTAGGTAGTAAATGAATAAAAAAGATGAAATGATATTCAGAGTCCGGGGTTCATAAACCTTTATATTTGTGCCCCCTCTACCATTACAATATTACAAAGTAGGTAGAGAGGGTATTACTTTCCAACCAAAATATCGATGCCGAGTTTCACAATAGTGTGTTTTGGAATCTCTGAATCCAAAAACGCATTTGAAGTAAAAGGGCCGAGTGTGTATGTGTGCGTGCGTGCGTGCGTATGGGTGAGAGTGTTTCTTTGAACAGCACAACCTCAAAACGAAAAAATTGGTAAGTACCAACATTTATACTTTTCTCAAATAAGAAGTCGCCATTCGTTTTTCTTTCTTTCCTTCTTTCTTTTTCATTTTGGTGATGAAAGAGAAGGAAATTTCAATACCATCACACAGTGAACAGCTCCTAAAAGATTTGACTGTCGATTTAGCCTAATGTGTCCCTTTTCCTTGATCCTAGAAGGAAATTATGTCATACATCTATTTCTGCTAATGTTTTATCTCAATTAGCATGAAGTAGATAAGAATAAGCTTTCTGTAAGCTTTGATTGTTTCAGAATAGGTAGAGAAAGATTTGTTTTAATAATGTAATGTCCCTTCTTACTGCAAATGGTGCCTCAGCGGTGGACATTAAATGATACGTGAAATGAAAACTGGAAAAGGAAATTAGGGAAGGAAACACTCTATGACTAAGTTTAAGATATGCACCTCTTCTGCATTTACAAGAAATGACTTAAGCAAATCTGGGGGGAATCAGGGAGGATGAACGTGGCGGTATTTGAAACGCGGAACTCTCGTGCCGAGTGTGTCTAAATAACCTCGGCCGCCACATGTTTTTCATATATTTTAACATTTCATCTGCCTTAGCCGCTTGCTTATCCTTTGAGTATCTTTTTGCACACATCAGTATATATGTTACACTTTACTATTGCATTTAATTTCTTCTATATTTGATGCGCTCAAAAAGACCACACGATGCTGTTTTTGTTCAGATTTCTACAAATTTTCAACAGAAGTTGATGAATAATAATGAAAATATCGGATGTGCTCCATTCACATGACTTTCTCTACATCTCTGTAACAATGTTTTGTTAAAAAGCTTATGCTTCTATTTATTCCATGCTAATCGAGAAAAAATTATCAGAAATAGTCTTATTACATGCTTCCTTGTAAGTAGAAGGGAAACAAGGTAGTACCATAGGTTAAGGTGATAGTCAAAAACTGGTTGCTATGTGACTGAAGTTCCTTTGTTTGTATGGACAGAAGTTAAGAAATTCCTGTATGAGAAAATTATGTTTTTTGAAAGCTGAAACCAATAACAATGAATATCTCAAAACGATCAAATCCACGAAAAATATATATATGATATAAATTGTGTGTTTTATCGTGATCTAAATTTTTTGTGTAGTAAGTTTTTGACTATCTCTTACGGTTTACCAATTATGCAAAATTCAATAAAAATCATCCAGAATAAAGACGCTATGCCCAGAAAATTCAAGATATACATTTTATTTGGCATATGAATATCTTAAATATAAGAGATTTTAATCAAAATCGTTAGAGTCATTTTTGAGAGATTAAAATGTTCGAAATTTTTCCATGTAAAGGGTAGTTTTGGGTGGGAGATTTTCCTGAAAATCATCGTGTCGCATCCTTGGAAGATAGGAAACTTAAATACCAAGTTTGTTATTTAACGGTCTTTTCGTTTTTGAGCTATGCTGTCCACAGCCACACACGGATCTTTTTTTTTTTTTTTTTTTTTTGGATTCAGAGGAACCCAAAACATGTATTTTCGGTGAAATCTCGGAATCGATTATAGACTATGTACATAGTACGTGTAGAAAAAGTAAAAGAGAACAATAATATGATTTCCTGATATGTTTACAATACTATGGGTACAGGGAAATTTTCAACGGCCTATTACTTCAATTCTGGAAATTTAGGAAGTTTTCTGAATCAAGCTTGGTTTCGAAATATGACGAATGTGCCTATGTTTTGATTGTATAAAATCTTTTGTTTTTGCACCGTGTGTCGGCTAAAAAGTGTATAATTCGACTTTTACAATATTTTGTGTTATACTACCAGAGTAAATACACATTTTTATTAATTTAGTTGAGAATTACAGTATATGGAAATTTTACCCATGCATTCACATAAGGATTCGGTTAACAGTAGGGATGGGATCGCCTATTCTGAACACTCCATTTCAAGTAGTAGTGAGCGATCCTTTTCCCGCAAGGTCCAGACTGCACATGTGTATGACAACTAGGGCGTGACAGAAAACTTCTGGGCCTTGACGAAGACCTTGCCTCTGACTGGCAACCCTCAAACATAAAACATCTCTAATTATAACTAGAGGCTTTAGCTTATGTATGAGCAACAGTTTTATTTAATGGTACAGTAGAGGAAATCGCAAATGGGGAGAAGAAAAACAAAGAATCTGATGTGTTCCATTCACATGATTTTCTCTAAGCTCTGCAACAAATTATTGTTAAAAAGCTTATGCTTCTATTTACTTCATGCTAATCAAGAAAAAAAATTAGCAGAAATAGTCTTATTACTTGCTTCCTTGTAAGTAGAAGCGAAATAAGGGAGTACCGTAGGTTAAAGTGATAGTCAAAACCTGGTTGCTATCTGACCCTCCTTTGTTTGTGTGGACAGTAGTTGACAAATTCCTGTATGAGAAAAATAAAGGTTTTTAAAGCTGAAACCAATAACAAGGAATATCACAAAATGATCAACTCCACAAAAAAAATGTATATGACATAAATTGTGTGTTTTATCGTGATCTAAATTTTTTGTGTAGTAAGTTTGTCAATCTCTTACGGTTTACCAGTTATGCAAAATTCAATCCAACTCATCCAGAATAAAGAGGCTATTCCTGGAAAATTCAAGATATACATTTTATATGGCATGTTAAATATCTTTAATATACGATATTTTAATCAAAATCGTTAGAGCCATTTTTGAGAAAATCAAAATTTTCGAAATTTTTTCCATGTGAAGGGTAGTTTGGGGAATTTTCTTGAAAATCTTTGTGTCGCATCCTTGCAAGATACCAATCTTAAATACCAAGTTTGGTATTTAATGATCTTTTCGTTTTTGAGCTGTGCTGCCCACAGACACACACGGACCTTTTTCCAAAAATGCTTTTTACTTTCTCTACACATACCATGTACATAGTGTATAGAGAAGGTATTGTAATGCACCCAAAAATTCGATACCGAGATTTCACCGGAAATACATGTTTTGGGTCCCCCTGAATCCCAGAAATCATCTGTGCATGTGTGAGTTTATGTGTGTGTGTGGGTGTGTGTGTCTGTAGACAGCATAGCTCAAAATCGAAAAGACCGTTAAATACCAAACTTAGTATTTAAGTTTGGTATCTTGCAAGTATGCGACACAAAGATTTTCAAGAAAATCCCCCCACCCCCAGCTACCCTTTAGATGGAACTTTTTTCGAAAATTTTGATTTTCTCAAAAATGTCTGTAACGATTTTGATTAAAATATCGTTTATTAAAGATATTTACCTGACAGATAACATGTATATCTTGAATTTTCTGGGAATAGCCTCTGAAGACTATTTTATTCTGGATGAATTTTACGGAATTTTGTATAATTGCTAAACCGTAAGAGATAGGCAAAAACTTACCTCACAAAACATGTAAAGCACATTAAAACACATAATTTATGTTATAAACATATTTTTTTCGTGGAGTTGATCGATTTTTTTGTTTTGTTTTTTTGTTTAGACATTTCTTGTTTTTGGTTTCAGCTTTGTAAAACTTATACTTTTCTCATACAGGAATTTGTCAACTCGTGTCCATACAAACAAAGGAGCTTCAGTCATATAGTAACCAGCTTTTGACTATCACTTTAACCTATGGTACTTCCTTTTTTCGATTCTACTTACAAGGAAGCAAGTAATAAGACTATTTCTGCTATTTTTTTTTTCTCAATGAGCATGAAGTAAATAGAAGCATTAGGTTTTTAACAATAATTTGTTGAAGAGATGTAGAGAAAGTCATGAGAATGGAATACATAAGATTTTTCTTGATTTCATGGGGACCCAAAACATGTTATTCCGGTGAAATCTCGGTATGGAATTTTTGGATGGAATACAATGCCTTCTCTATGCACTATGTACATAATAAGTGTAGAGAAAGTAAACACAACTGAAGCGACTGCTTTACATTCAGCAGATACCGAGTTTGAACCTCATTTACTGCTACTGCTACTGCTCCTGCTCCTGCTCCTGCTGCTGCTGCTCTTGCTGCTGCTGCTGCTGCTGCTGCTGCTCCTGCTCCTGCTCCTGCTCCTCCTGCTGCTGCTGCTGCTGCTGCTGCTATAATTCAGTTCAGTTAATTTACTTGTCTAAACTTTTATCCGAAATGTTCTCTTATCTTTTGAAAATTAATGCGAGTTAAATATTAGCTCTATGAAGCCTGGGCTCATTTCAGCTTCGTGTTATCTTAACTAAATCATTAATTTACCGCCCGATATAATATATTACAGTTAAATAACATTTAAAAAATACTATTTAAAATAAAACCTTTAAGAAATATCTTCAGTTTAAAAAATCTGATGTATTGCTTCACATGTCATTCTCTACCTATTCTGCAGGAAAATATTTTTAGTAACCCTTATTCTTCTATCTACTTCATGGTGAATCAAGATAAATATAATTAGGAGAAATGGTTTTATTACAAATATTCTTAAGTTCAAGAGGAATAAACGAATAAATTAAGCCAGGCTTTTCCAACTCCACTTGTTGAGTCAGAGTAGGTACACGTGCCTATTCAACCACAAAACTCGCAGCAGCGTGGTAGTTAATATGTCACTGGGCAAAGATCATACCACAATACTTGCTTTCTGCTACTTAATTTCCAGCGTGACGATAGCTTGCTTTCAACGCGCATTGCATGTTGCAGGTAGACCCCTGTAAGTCGTGAGTTACTCGCTGCGCTTATGACGCGCACCCAAACTGCATTAGAAAATATTACTGTAATGAGTAGTTTTGTGACTAAAGGTGGGATTTTCCTGAAAATGTTCGTGTCACAACCTTGGAAGATATCGAACATAAATACCAAGCTCGGTACTTAGCTAATTCTTTCTTTTTAGTTGTCCTGTTCCCAGACATTGTACATGGTAGAGAAAGTAAAAAGTAATACATTTGATACGTCGCCTAATCTCATGAACTTAATTCACTTATCTGACCAACGGGAGATCGTTACCATCCTCTTTTGCACTTTCGTTTAAGATTTGTCTCCGTATTTGAACCGTTTATCTTAATATTACTTTCTCTATGAAAAAAGAAATGGCGTTTTATTTATGAACGCTCTTTAACTGCTGTGGTTCTCAGCGTCCCATTCTATACTGGGCGTAAAAACCGCTTAATTTTGCTCAGAGGGCTCTCTATCAGGCTTGAGGTTCTTTTACGTGCCGTAAATCTACGACACGGGGCTCACGGCTTTATTTCCCTTCCGAAGGAAGCCATGCTAAGGATTTTTACATCGTCCTCCGCCGGGTTTGAACCCGCGACCTTGGGTATATGAAGTCAGCATGGTCGACTACTTTCTCTATGTTTCTATATGTATCATCAATGAAGTGGTTTGCATAACATCCAAAACGTTTATCATTCTTGATGTACAAGCTATACAGTAGGTAATATACAAATTTCGACTGAATTGAACTGAACATTGACCATCCTATATTTTATAGCATTTAAACTACAAAGATGTGGTGCTTAACAATGAATATTTTAAGAATAACCATGTGCAAAAATAGGCTAAAATGTTTTCGAAATTCATATAAACGGATTTTAATATTATTAAACAAAGCAAACATTCTACTTTAGCTCTACGTATTTGTTATAGCTGACCTTTAAAAGCAGGAGTGGGCAATATTTTGGTCATCGTGATTACAGGAATTGTGACGTCATTGAACGCAACCCGCTTTACACATGACGCACGATTAGAAGGAGGGTGTTTCTGAAGTCTCATTGGCAGTGTAGCGCATAGATAGAGAGGGCTTTTATATTCATTTTTCATCCTATTCTTCACTTCAACATACATTTCCATTTTATCTTTATTTACAATCAATCAATGTTGCAAGTTGTAACATAATTTATTCTTTTTTAAATTGGACATACTGAAAACTTGATCTTGTTAAAACCTTCTCACTGTTCAGGACACTAAATTAGCAACCTTATTAGGAAAAAATTTAATAAACTTCTTATCAGTAAAAGCGTTTAGTTTCGTTATTTCTATTGCAACGACATAAATGGCCATTAATTTCCTTTGTTTCTCTGTTTTTGTTTTATTTTCCGCAGCACATGTGTTGATTCTTAACTTTCTGCTTTCTCTTTCTGTAGTTGAATTTCCCGCGCAAGTGTTACAAGTCAAATGCGTAATATCTTAATGGTGCCTACTTAAGATTGTTTATTTTATGGGATTTAAAATTTTAGGTTTTGTAAAAAAAAAACAACAAAAAAAACGAGTGTACTTTCTAATCTACTTCTTCACTACATTATGAAGCTTCGTTGAATATGTAAACTTTATTGTTGCAAATTGTAAACTTTGTTTTATTTACGGACAAGGCTCCTTTCAGAATTCTTTTAAAACCCTATCGATGTCCCTGTAATTTGTAACATTCGTAATATCATTTAATGTTTGACTTATAAATACCAATAAAACTTTCGAACACAACAAACATTACATATTTTAACACACAGCACAGCAAAAATATCGTTCCCCCCACTCCTGTTAGAAGTGGAATGTTTCTGTTTCAATGTTGATGGTTTTCATGTTGTATCGATGGAGTGTGGTCGATCTCCTTAGCACGGTGGTAGCGCGACTGCTTACCAAACGGGAGATTTGGGTTTGATTCCCGGTTCGGGGTGTACTCAGTCTCGTGAGATCCTTGGGGATCCAATTGAGGAGCTAATTGATTGAGAAGTAGCGGCTCCAGATCGAGAAGACCGCATTAACAGTCCGGGAGGGACTCGAGGCGCTGATCCCGTCTGATCCTCCAGCACTGTACTCCATTCATGACGCCTTCGGGTTGAGATGGGGAGTGCAGCGGCTGGGTAGTAGGCCAAGATCCCTTATGACCTGTCGTGCAATGGAGCTAAAAATCGATGCGGTGTAGGTACACCACTGCTTGTTTACGTTTGAGACATGTTGATTGAAGGTGGAAGGATTGAAGCAGACCACATATCGTATGCACATATATATTTTTTGCTCCTAACGGTGGTATTACACTATATCATCAGCCGGTACAGAACGGTCATAGAACGGTTTAAATGCTTGCCAAATCTATCTTCCTAAATAAATTATAGTGACAACGATAAGATTTTCTGGATCAATAAAAACAGACCTTCCAAAGGTGACCTTAGGATCTTTAAAAACTAAACTAATTGCACAAGATCAGCTAAAGACGGAGGAGACCTTTTATGCCTAAACATTTTTTAAACTGCATAAACTCATAAACTGTTATTTTGGCATTACAATGTTTATACTCTCCTTTCTCAGATTTTCATTTCATATCTTGGCATATTCTCATTTTAAAATCATTCCACATCACCTTTCCAAATAAATGAAGGCATTTTGTAATATCTGCTTATAAATAGTCGAAAAATACCCATAATAAAATGAATATTTGTTGACATATTTAACTGTAATGTTATTAAATCATAATATTCATACTGCATACATTTTAAGCTAACAAATTAGGTTTCTATATAATATTTATTTTCTTCCAAATTAATAGAACAAGTAAAAACATATAGGTATTTGCATTTAGTTCTGTACTATTAAAGAGTTTAATTATAAAATACTATTTTTTTAAACAGTAATTGAATCGAATGAGCAATTCTTCAAAGCAGTAATAAATAGACAAATAAATCAATACAAAAATAGCTAATATCTGGGAACTGATTTAAAAATATTCATGGCATTTGATGTACACATACATTAGGCGCTGATCACTACATTGAAAATTAAAATGTACCGATTTGAAATGGTGGTTTTTAAAAGTTTCAATATGGATCCTTAAGAACTTTTTGTGTAATTTACTCTTAACTTTGAAACAACTCCAACCGCATTGAAATGTGTCAACAAATTTCTTCAAACACGTCCACGATGCTTTTGAAAGCGGATAAGAAGCATGTGAAATTTACATACAAAATAAATAACGAAGTTATTTTAGTAAGGATGGACAAAGGAGCAATAATATCAAAACTGATCATAAGATGAAAAATTGTCTGCACACTGGACGTAAGGAAATTGCCAATTGGTACACTAATTAGAATGACAAATGGGGAAAAAGTTCGGTGAAAAAGAAAGTGACAATTATTAGTGAATATTATTAATGACATTTTTGTGCTGCCTTTATAGTTTCTCCTCTGCAGCAGTACCGCGATTTACATTACACGATGGTGTTATACAGATTGCCTATTTCTGGGACTCGGGGAAGAGAGACATTTTCGTCACGCCTGACATTCAATATTACGATAAATGGTTCGTATACGGAGAAGGGAGAAAGACTTAAGAGGAAGTTAATCATTTGCTTCCCAGCATCCTTTCCTCAGCTCATCATCTCATAACGTTGGTGACGTCATGGTTACCATGACTGCAAGTCGGCGGCAACTATCGATTTATGTGGAAGTTGTTTTTCTAAACGCATCTCTAGGTCTGCGGAACGTCTGCTGGAGCCGACCAGACTCTTCCTGTTTGAGCGGTACATACAACACCCACAACTTTGTTACCATGGCAACGAATGGCGACTTGCTCCCTTCTTAATGAACGTATCCCAAAACTAACATTAACAGGTGCTTTATTCTGCTAGATTCCACACGGTTAACAAGTAAGTAACCATTATATAGCTTCACTTTTAAAAAATAAATCCATACTTAGAAATTAAGATTACAGTAAAAGTAAATTACCCTCTTTCACATTATAGCGTGTACGTTGTCATTACTATTTAAGAAGCATTAATTAATACAATCAAATTAAATGTTTTGTATAAATCATAAATGTTCGGGTATGTAAGAAAATAAATGGCCTTACAGTATTTAGAACACTAGACGATCGTTCTTTTAATATCAAATGTCAATTTTGACATGAACCTCGTACGTCACTTTTGCCGTCAGCTGTAGACAGCCGTCAAATCAGAGATGGATGTGTAGTTCCGACATTTCTTTGAAGATGGCAGCATTTAATTTGTTGACATAAACGTCACGCCCTTCAGTGTTTTTCATATGTTATAAGTTCATGCATTTATACTCTCTCTCTACACATAGTGTATAGAGAAGGTATTGCATTCCACCCAAAAATTCGATACCGAGATTTCACCAGAAATACACGTTTAGGGTTCCTTGTATAAAAAAAAAAAAAACTTTTTTTAAAAATAGGTCTGTGTGTTTGTATATGTGTCCCAGTATATGTGAACACGATAAACTCAAAAATGAAAAGTTGGTAAAAACTGAACTTGGTATTTAAGTTTAGTATTTTCCAGGCATCCGACACCAAGATTTTGAGAAAAATCCCCTCACCCCAAACTATCCTTTATATGGAAACAAATTTTGAAAATTTTGTTTTTCTCAAAAATGTTATAATGATTTTGAGTAAAATACCATATGTTAAAAATGTTTACAACACAAATAAAATGTATATTTTGAATTTTTTGGGAATATCCTCTGTACACCTCTTTATTTTGGATTAGCTTTTGCATATGTAAATTTTGCATAATAGTTAAACTGTAAGTGATAGACAAAAACTTACCACACAAAAAATGCAGATCTTTTAAAACATACAATTTAGTTCACATACATTTTTCTTGTATAGTTGACCGTTTTCGAGATATTTTTTGTTATTGGTTTCAACTTTAAACTATCCAACTTTTCTCAAATGAGACCATGAAAAGAAAACTGCACCTCAATTGTTTCACATAGCAATGACCTTTTTAAACATTTGACTATTGCTTTAGGCTAATGTATTCTCTTATTTTCCTTCTACTTACAAGCAAGCAAGTAATAAGACCAATCTGCTAACGTTTATCTTGATTAGCAAGAAGTAGATAAAAAATAATCTTTTGTAAGAATAGTCTGAATATGGAATAGCTAGAAAAAGTTATGTGAATGGAACATATATATTTTTTTTTTTTTTTAAATCTAAAGCACTGTTCATTTGTTTCTTGCAGTGTCATCAAATAGTGAGTTTTCAAGGCCAGTTAGAGCCACTTCTTCAAAGGTTTGACTAACACTTCAGCCTGTTATATCCCTCTTGTACTCACAACCAATTTTGTAACGAAAGCATTTCCACAAAAGTTTATCTGGATTAACAAAAGCAGATAGAAAAATAGGCTTTTTTAAGAATAGTTTGTTGAAATGATATAAATATAATATAAGTAGGTATAGAATTTTTTTTATTTGTTTGTTTAACATCCCTTAATCTGGTTGGTCATATCGGACAATGAATGAAATTGGTGAAATGATGCCAAAATGACCTCAGGGTCCATGGAGCTTAAAGTTACTTGACATTCGTCTTCTCAGAATAAGGGAAAACCCTCCAAAAAATCTTACCCGGGTAACTCACTCTAAGCGAGATTCAAACTCATGAACTGACCGCACTATCCAGACAGGCTTATGCAAATCTAATGGATCAGATATTGTGAATTATACTAGTCAGATATGCATATGTATTTAAGTAAAGGGAAAATCCTTGTATACCTTAGAACTCAAACTTTTAAGAAACAAATTAATGTTACTGCATACATATATATATATATAAAAGAACTAATTCAAATTATTTGAAAATAAGAGCTCAAGTCAAGAAAAACATAAAAAGTTTGTTTACATCAGGCCAAACTCATGCCATAATACCATCCAATTCAATGTGCACCAAATAATTGTGAAGTTGTTTTGATATGGATTTATGAGCTTTTAAATAACTGTGCAAACCTAAGGAAGAAGTGAAAATTTCTCCTCAAATGTTTTGTGACATTTTTATTGATTCAATAACTATCAAGTCTAAACGCTAGTTTTTACTTTCTCTGCCATGTATCATGTACATAGTAGAGAAGATATTATATTTCAACCAAAAATTTGGTGTCAAGATTTCACTGGAAATGCATATTTTGAGGTCATGTGAATAAATTTTTTTTTTTCGTAAAAGGTCTTGTACGTATGTGTCCATGTGTGTGTGTGTGCATGTGTGTAAGTGTGTGTATGTGTGTGTGTGTGTGTGTGTGTGTGAACCGCATAATTAAAAAACAAAAATATGTTAAATACCAAACTTAATATTTAAGTATAAATGACACGCAAATCTGAGGAAACAAGTATAACCCATAGAGTACTCCAGGGTTCAGAATTGGATCCATTGCTGTTTTTAACGACTATTAAGGATTTACCAACATATGTAAATATTTACCAACATAGCGAATAAATTAACTATCCTGTATGCAGATGACACCTCTTTTTTAATGAAAGTAGTTACAATCAATGAGTTACAAAAATTTGTAGCAGACACACAGTATTACACAGTGATTTATTACTAATTGCTTTGTCTTAAACAATGATAAGACAGGGACTTGCGCCATGAGTTTGAATCACAACATTAATATATTGAATTCAGTCAGTGAATATAAATTATTGGGTATAGTTTTAAATATAACGCTAACATAACACTTAGAATAATTTATCTCATTAAGATCATCAATAATGCTGTATATGTTGAGGGCTTTGAGCTATAATGTTTCTGCTGTATGCTTAAGTGCTTTTGTGGCTTATATTCAGTCCATTATTCATCATGCCTTAATATTTTCGGTAACTCCAGTAGCATAACAAATGTCTTTGCCTAAAAAAGGCCATAAGAACTTTAACAAACAAATCAGAACATGACCATTATAAACTTCTTTTTATTAATTTAAGCTTATTAATTGTAATTAGATGTTACATTTATGAGTTAAACAGTTTTTACCTGGCAAAGAAAAGACAGTTTTGTATGAGAAGCATACAATACAAGTAACAATTAGAACCTTGATATCCCAACTTACAGGCAAAACAAAATGTGATCTAGTTGTTTAAGTAGATCTAAAATTATTTAACAAAATACTACCAAAATACCATAGGTTGCCACCTCAAATCTTTAAAAGTTTTTATGTTTGGTTACTCTTAAATCCTTTTTACTTTCTCTATAAGCACCATGTATATAGTGTATAGAGAAGGTATTGCACTCCACCCAAAAATTTGATTCCGAGATTTAACCGGAAATATATGTTTTAGGGTCCCCTGTATCCAAAAAAAGCATTTTCAGAAAAAGGTCTATGTATGTGTGTGTGTGTGTGTGTCCGTGTGTCTGTGAACACGATAACTCAAAAACAAAAAGTCAGTAAAATACCAAACTCGGTATTTAAGTTTAGTATCTTCCAGGGATGCAACATGAAGATTTTGAGAAAAATCTGCTCACCCCAAACTACCCTTTACATGGAACTTTTTTCGAAAATTTTGATTTTATCAAAAATGGCTCTAACGATTTTAATTAAAATATTGTATATTAAAGATATTTACCTAACAAATAAAATGTATATCTTCAATTTTCGGGAATAACCTCTGAAGACTACTTTATTCTGGATGAAATTTACGGAATTTTGCATAACTGTTAAACCATAAGAGATAGATAGAAAGTTACTTCACAAAAAATGTAGAATACACAATTTATGTTATATACATTTTTTTCGTGAAATTGATCGTTTTTTAGATATTCCTTTTTTTTTGGTTTCAGCTTTAAGAACAATACTTTTCTCATACAGGAATTTTTCAACTCCTGTCCACAGAAAGGAACTTCAGTCGCATAGTAACCAGCTTTTGACTATTTAACCTATGGTACTCCCTTATTTCGCTTCTAATTTCAAGGAAGCAAGAAATAAGACTATTTCTGTTAATTTGTTCTCGATTAGCATGAGGTAAATAGAAAATAAGCTTTCTAACAATAATTTGTTGCAGAGATATAGAGAAAGTCATGTGAATGGAGCACATCAGATTTTTATGTATTAGATGAGTATTATATTATATTTATATGTGCATTTTTTGTGATAATCCATTGTTTATTTGTAAACTATGGATAAAACAAGCTATTAACTAACACTTTGCACACCTTTTTGTAAATATATTTTTTCTGAGTTATTTGATTCTTAAATGTCTCTTTCTGGTGAAATTCAATATAATTCTTCTGAGTAATATGGTAATTTTTAGATCAACCAAAAGTGAGCAGTAGATAATATAAAAATTTAAATTGCTGGATAAAGGTTTTATTTTATGTTTTAACTACTCATACATATCTTTGTTCTAACATTAAGTAAGTTCAGATTTTCAGTATATATTACATAGAAAAATAATATTTATAAGCTGATTATTTTTCTGTATATTTGTCCAGTAAATAGGACAAACTGAGCAATGCTTGAGAAAAAATATTCATTGTTTACTTTTATTGCAGTAGCTCAAAATGCTTGCTCGAAAGAAGAGGAAAGAGAATGCACAACTCTCAGGTCTGAAACTGTGCAGAGATCTGAACAGAAAAGCACAAACAAAAGAAAAGGCAAAAAATAATGACTCAAAAGATGTGTATTTTAGTTATATGAAAAGCAAGTTTGAATTTTCAAAAGAAGATATCAAATCATGGACAGCTTTTGTTCAGTTTCTTTACAAACCAATTGATCCAGCATCCCTTGGAGCAACAAGAATTCTATTTGGTAGGTATTTGGTTATTCTTCATTTTCTTAGCAACAAGGTGAGTATTTTACAATAGGATTCTCAGATATGGTCATATAATTTATATAGTGTGTCCCATAGTGAGACAATCTGACTAGGAACATCCACATACAAATTCTGGGCTGCTGTTATGAAGTGTTAGTATTATTTATAATGATGGCAGTGTTATTTGTTTATTTTTTATTTATTTTGCAGGTTATTTTTTAATACATTTTGATTTCATTTAAATGTTTGGTATCATTAATACTAGTTGGTAATTGCATTGCTTCTAATTTGTTTATTTTTAAACAGTTAAGAAATTCACCTTCTAAGGAGATATTTATTAATTCAGACTAATGTCTTGAAATTTAGTGTTTCATAGTTTATTTCATTGAATGCTCTAATTCCATGAAAATTTAATGTCTTATAATCTTTTGAATTTCTAATTTATTAGTTGGTTGCAAAAATAGTGCTTTCTGGTGTTCTGAATTTTTTTTGACTTGCTAGATTAATACTTAGTGCAAATATTTGTGAATATTTGTGCAAAATTGTCAGGAATGGCGATAAGATATTAATTTAAAATATCACTATTTCCTTTTTGTTTTAGTTACTGTACCTTCTATTTAATTTATTAAATCTAATTTATTTGCTTTTAACATGAAGAATATTGTTTATTTTGCATCATAATTTAAGTTTATTCTATTAACTCTATTTTTATAAAATTTATATTATAGTATTTTTTTTTGGAGCAATGACTTAATTTGATATACTTTTATACCTTCTATTTAATTTATTAAATCTAATTTATTTGCCTTTAACATGAAGAATATTGTTTATTTTGCATCATAATTTAAGTTTATTCTATTAACTCTATTTTTATAAAATTTATATTGTAGTATTTTTTTTGGAGCAATGACTTAATTTGATATACTTTTATACTCTTCTCCCTTCCCCCTTCCCCTGCTTTCTACCTCGACCTGAAATTTATTCATGGGCCTAGCTGGCAGAAGTTTGCTTATTCCAGTATCCAAAATGAACTCATAGTTGAAACTTATGTGAGACACACCACAAAATGGCTTGGGTCTTATAAATTTTAGCCCTAAGCCCATTTTTGTGAAAATGTCCACCATCTCATTACCTATTGTCAGCTTGTCTGGTAATCCAAACAAATCTAACCAGGCATCTGGCACAGAGTCTTTGATTATTTATAGACAAACAAACAATAGAAGTGATGAAACCTATGAAAGAATACTTAACTCAAAACGCATTTTATAGTATAGAAAATTTAAATATGGAGAAACTATGTAAAACTTTTGTATATAACGTAAATAGTTCTACTGATAGCTATGTCTTTTAAATGTACTCAAATGGATGAAGATAAAGTAATTTGAATTGAATTTGACAGTTTATATTTGATGAGGCTTTCTATCAAAATCAATGATGAATAAAATATGATATAATGCATTATGCTATTCTTTTTATTAGATAATATTTAAGATTTTACTTTGAAATTCTCTTAATCCTTGATTCCTGATAGTTTGAATTTAAAATATTTCATTTGAACGTGGAATTTATAAATACTTTTAGTGTATACAAATCAAATTTACTTTCATATATAAATGCTAAGGTATATTTGTTTTACAGAATTCTATAAACAAAAAAATCAACTATTTATTTGCAAACTAAATGTTGGTAAATCAATAGTAATCAGATATCTACAAATAATTTTGACATATTATTTGAGCAGATTTTATGACAAATTTATAACAGGGATGCTGGGGTAGCACAATGGTTTCATTCATGGCTCTTATGTTGAGGGTATGGTTTAATTTCCAGTTCTGTGGTGCCAATTTTAAGCTGACCCTATCTAAGCCTTCACCTTTGACTAGCTCATGTGAATTAACTCCAAGGCCCAACATGGTTCAAAGACCATGATAAAACCATGATAAAAGCTGTAGATCCTCTCTTTTCAAGAGCATTTACATTATCATCCCTTCATTAGAGGTAACAGATTCCAGCTCCAGTTAATAAATGGGGACCAGACATTGTCTGGTGGAATAAAATTTCTCCAGGGAGCAATGTAAACCTACAAACCATAAAAGGGAATTTTCATGCATAGGTTATCTTACGACTAGACAGTGGATTTTAAGCAAATGCCTATTCTTTTCCTTGATATAGATTTGCCTCACCTTTTGCGTTTAAATGTTTTATGAATGTGTAGGTCTAAATAAAGCAGTTTGATAGAGCCTATTTTCCATTCCTTGCGTATTTTAAGCATCTATTCTCCATTTTAAACTATTTTTATGTTACATGTTTTCTTGTGTTAGTTTTTTCCTTTATTACATTCACATTCCTGTTTTATTTTTGTTATTTTACACTATTCTTAGAATCATAATTAAATATTAAAAGTCTACCATATTTCTTAAAAGCATGTACCATTAAACACAGCATGACAGGAAGCCCTTTTTTTGTGTTAGTTTTTTCCTTTATTACATTCACATTTCTGTTTTATTTTTGTTATTTTACACTATTCTTAGAATCATAATTAAATATTAAAAGTCTACCATATTTCTTAAAAGCATGTACCATTAAACACAGCATGACAGGAAACCCAAGACATAATTAGGTAGTAGCAATGATCTCAGTGTACAAATTAATACTTTGTAACAAACGCCATAGCTTTTATATGGATAATTTAGACAAAATTCTTATTATTTATTGTGAAGCCAACCATATTAATGAGTTTAATCTTAATCTGTAATTGTGGGTACTTGTGTCAATTGTGAAATGCCTTGTTATAAAGTAAATATACAACCCTGTTAGTATCATTAAACCACTTACAACCTTGTTTTAGTTTCTTTTCTTTTTTATGTAACTGTCGATTTTAATTCTATAGAGTCTAAATACAACAGTTAAGAAGCCTATTTTAGGTTCCTAAAACATTACATTTTAGTGCCTAAACTTCCACTCTAACTATAAGTGCCCTTTAAATATAAAGTTGGTAGGTGTTTCAAACAATGGTAAAAATATTGAAAGTTTTTTCCTTACTATATTACATTAGAATTCTTAAAAGTTTGAATTTTGGGAAAAAATTCTTTTTTTGGGAGGAAGGGCCTTTGTTTTATTTTACTTAATTACCAACCAATCCAATCTATCCCTCACCAACCAATCCAATTCATCCCTCACCAATAGCCGCACCGTGGCCAAGTGGTTAGACCACTCACCTCTCACCTAGACGGCCCGGGGTTAATTCCAAACGACTGCATGTGAGATTTGTGGTAGACAAAGCGATGCTGGGGCAGATTTTCTCCAGGTTCTCCGGTTTCCTCCATCATTGCATTACACTGGTGCTCCATTTTCATTCATGTATCACCAGTGTCACTGCCTGCAGCGGGCATTAAACACTACCAAAAAAAAAAAAAAAATCCATCACCAACCAATCCAATTCATCCCTCACCGACCAATTCTATTCGTCAATTCTATGGTGTAAATAATTACTAAGATTTAAAGAAATTCTTTATTTATACCTAACTTTGAAGGATGCTAGTTTATTTAACTTAAAGCCATAATATATTTAAAGAAATATATTGATAGAATTAAAGTACAAACTAATAATCTGTGAAGTAGAATATATAATTAAAATATATTGGTAATTGTTTTTAGGGTTAAGTATCTGGATTTGTCCTATTTTAATTGCCAGCTCCTCATTAATGTTACATACTATTATATGGGATCCACTAGCATTAGAATTTCAGTGATTTGAAAGGCAGATCCAGCAGGGGATTTGTTTGTATGTTTGATAATGACACTCAATTGCAGGGATCATATCAGTGGCACTGGTATGCCAGAATTTTGTTCCTCAGGAGTTCTTTGACATGTTAGTAAATCTAGACATGGGGTTGCCTTTAAGCGCCTTAAATACCATCAGTCTGGGCCAGGTTTGAACCCATGACCTTGAGTTTAGAAGGCCAGTAGGTAGGAGGTGGAAAAGACCTTTGTCTCCCCATGAAAATTTTAATGCTTATTCAATTATTTTTACTCCACAACCATACAAGTATAAAATATACAGAAAACACTAAAGGAAATCACATAAATTAAAAACCTATTATAAGTAAATGTATTTTATAAATGTAAGTTAATCTTTTTTTACCAACATAATGATTTTTGTAATGTGTCCATTATTATGTTTTTCTGATTCTATTTTAGTGTGATGGACATACTACCACTACCCCTACCACTACCATCACCACTACCAGCACTACTACTACTGCTACTACTAATACTACTTACAACTACTACTGCTCCTGCTCCTGCCGCTGCCATCACCACACTACTACTACTACTACTACTGCTACTACTACTACTATTAATATTATAATAATGTTTGTATTTGGTGAGAATATTTGATAACCTGAGTAACACTCCCTTTCTAACAGCTTGGACACTCCACAGTTTTGGATCTGTCCTTAGAAGTTATGCTACTTGGTCTTAAAATTCTTAATGATGTGGAACTATTGAATAAGAAGGAGGTCCTCACTAAATATACAATTCATTCTGTAATTGCCATTTGTTAATATGTCACTGTCCTCAAATTATTATTTTGTTTAATTATAATGATGTACTTGGCAAATTATTGTAGGTCTTATAATGATGCTGGACATACCTGAAGAAAGAGGACTCTCTGATGCTGATATAAAATGGGGTGACCCAAATGAATGCAGATTTCCTTTGTTTAACTTTCTGAAACCCTTACCTCTACAATGGATGTGCATGGTGTATTTAATAATGTGGATGGGTAGGTACTTTTTAATTAAGTTGTAGATATCATAGGTAAGTACTTAACAGTAGTGCACATTGATAATATAAATACACATTTTTAAAAGCTTTCTCTAGAAAGGAGATTTAAAAATTATTCCTGTCCTTGAGAAAATAATTTTTATATCTTTTGGTATATCCAAATTCATCAAAGTGTTCATTACAGTGATACTTATTGTCGTTGAAAGCATGTATTTAGAATAACTGTATACCAGAAGGGAACATATCATATGTGACCCTTAAGGATGACATGAAAAAATATCAGATCATTAAAAGCGCAATTAAATTGTGAGACATGGCAGTTTTATAAAAATGTATATGTTTGGGCAAATCGATAGCTGCTAAGATTCTATAGTTAACTTTTCCTCTCAAATATTATCTTTTAGATTTCCTTTACTAAACTATCTTATTGAAAAGTTATATTTATACATTCATGATTTGCAGTATTTGCCTTTTTACAAGGTATGTACAATAAATATCCATGTTTCAAAATATGTAGTTAGAGTTGCTAAGGCAAGTTATATTATCATTGTGTACTCATTAATTGTTACGTAATGTCAAAACAAATTTGATACTTTCATACTTTTTTCAATTAGCCACTCAATGTGTTTTTCCTTAAAATGGAAAAAGTACAATATTGTTCACTGATTCATTTTTTACTTTTGGATGGAAAAACTTGTAAGGAGATAAAAGCAAAATTGTGTGCATCTTTTGCCTATGACAACAGTTAGATATTAGTTGAACAACTTAACTTGGTTGAACATTCACTTTTGATGAGCAGTGCCCAGGATGCCAGGCAGATAAGGTTTCTGAGGTAAAGATTGAAGAGTACATGATATGATTCTTGCTGATCATTGAACAAAAGTTTGCAAAGTGGCAGAGGTCACAAGTATGTTGATGGGAACAGCAATTCAAATTTTGCATGATAAGTTGGAGATGAAAAAGCTTTTGGCTAGATGGGTGCTGCATTTGCTATCAATGGACAAAGAGCTGGTTCTGTTTGGAGCTATTTAAGCAAAATTTGAAGGACACCCTGCATTGATTTGTCACCGTCGATGAGATCTGGATTCATCATTTTACTGTATAAACCAAGCAACACTCAAAGCAATGGGTTGCTTCCAGTGAATCTGTGCCAAAGAAGGCAAAGATGGTTCCCACCATCTGGTAAAGTGATGGCTGATTCAACAAAAAGTTGAACGAGACACAGCCCTGTTTGCTGAAGAAGAAATTACTGCTTCATCATGACAATGCATCAGCACATACTTAAGGAGTTGTCACTGGGAAATTGCATGAATTGCATTATGAATTGTTGCTGCACCCTCCATATTCACCCATTATAATTTTGTCTTGTTCCCAAACAAGAAATGGCTTGCAGGAACAAAATTTAGATAAAATGAAGATATTATCATGGAGACAGAGCTTGACAGTTCTTGCTATTTGGCTGGGTTAAAATAAACAAAAAGAACATGAATATTGGGAGAAGTGTATACTTCTAAGACTGAAAAATAAATAATTTGTACTTGAAAAAAATGGCATCTTCATTCTTAACACACAAACTTAATGAACCTACCATATTAGGCATAAAATATATTTGTTTTGCTTGGACATTGAGATTAATTTACACAACATTATTTTGAGGGGTGGTAGTTTTCATGTAAATGAAACAAACAATAAAAAGTGTAATTAACTTGATTCCTATAAGTAAAAGTTTTACAAAATAGATACTTATTTTAAAGTTTATATAGTAATAACAGAATACCAAAGATTCTACGTTCTCCTGGCTGGAAAATTTATTTTTCTTAAATCTTATAAAATACAAAACTGCTATAAGCTCTATCCGCTTAACATCTGTCCATATAAATATGCAGTTTCTTTCATTATACTGTACTGTTTAGAGAATGCTAGTTAACATTATTGGTGCATACTTATTTTTATTTTTCAGGTGCATTTGGTATTACATTGGGATTATTTTACCGCATTAGTTGTTTGGCATTTGCAATCCCATACTGGTATATATTTTTGCTTGACAAATCTACCTGGAACAATCACTCATATCTATATGGGATATTATCAATACTATTTCTAGGTTCACAGGCACATCATTTCTGGTAAGAGCTACAAAAATATTCTTGATTTGTACCTGTAGCTATTTTCTAGAGAAAGAATTTCATCCTTTTCATTCAATTAGACTCTATTTCAGTCTATAGAAACATTTTATTTATTCATTTAATTGTTTGTTTGTTTATTTATTTAACTTCTTTTTAGCTGTATAAGTCCTTTAGTTTCTATAAGCATGATGAATTCATGCTATGTACAAGGACATACACTTCATTACAAATTAAATAACTAATAAAAGTGTAATCACATTAAATATAGAAAAAAACGTAGAATTATTAATGCAGTAGTTGTTGTGGTTTTTGTTATTATTATTATTATTATTATTATTATTATTATTATTATTATTATTACTATTGTTATTGGCATTATTATTTATTATTATTATTATTATTATTATTATTATTATTATTATTATTATTATTATTATATTTTTGTTTAATACTTCTTTGTGTCTTTTGATGTTTTTCTGTATGTCTTGTTGTCTTCATATGCTATAAAATAAATTTTGATAAAGCTGTTAAAATATATATAAACACTCTTATGGTGAATAAAGGCATATTGGGGAATTTGGATTTGAAACAACTTATGGTGCTAGTATCTTGTTGAACAATAAGTTAACACTAGCTTTTTATTTATTTATTTATTTATGATGACGCACTTTCATTCCCACATTCATAATTCCACATCCTAAACAAAGAAAAATTTCTACTCTGCCAGCCTGAAATCAAATCTTTGAGCATGCGGTGGGAAGCCAGAATGCTGATCACTTGGCCACGGAGGTAGTCTTATACTTAACTTTTTTAAATTTCAAGATGAAAAACATAGCTTTCATTTATACTTCCATGATGATGTAATGTCTAATGGAGTCCTGCCGAGTATTTTCAATAAATTAATGAATGTATCATCAGCATCATCATCATTATCATCATCATGTAACATTTAGATCTCTTTAAAAATGCATCTTTATCTTCTTTTAATGATGTATATATTATTACATTCTTATTGTTCACAGGTCATTGGATATTATTATTGGAAGAGTGAAAAAGGACACTCCTGTGCCATTATGGAATTATTTTATTCTTCGTTTTCAAGTATTTCTGCTGTACTTTTTTGCTGGTTTGAAAAAAATGGATCGAGATTGGCTGGAAGGATATTCGGTAGCACATCTTAGTTATCATTGGGTATTTGATCCTTTTAGGTGAGAAACATATTTTATATTTTGAAACATGAGTATGATAGTTTTTACAACAACTGGCAGATTCAGTGACACAAAACATTATTCTTAATGTGTACCTTTATGGTTTTCTGCATTTAGATTCAAACCCTCTAGAATTGAACACTTGCTCCTGCGCAGTATGCAAGTAGTCAGACTGCACTTCCCATCAAGGTGGCCCAGGTTCAATCCCGGGTGACCATATGTGGGATTTGTGGTGGACAAAGTAGTGTCTAGTTGGTTTTCTGGTTTCCCTCAACATTTATTCTGTTGGAATGGATTGTGAGGGGTGTTTTGGATTGGTTTGTGAGGGGTATGTTGGATCAGTTTTTGAAGGGTGTGTTAAGTAAAAAAAAAACCACCAATTTCTCCATCATCACCCTTCCTATCATTCATTTCGTCTTCATTTCATATCATCTACTTCCTCACTCTCATGCCTGATTATGTACTGATACCTCATTCTTGATTCCCCATTCTATGATTAATGTTTTTGGCTCCTCAACAGGCTTCTGACCCTAGGCACCCATGTGTAAGTCCTCCATACATGGAAGGTAAGCTGATTAGTTAAGTTTAAGTTAAGAATTACTTAGTAAGGAATTGCATTAGTGATTACAGAGGAACAAGTGCTACCACAGCATTTATTTATTTACTTGTTTGTTTTATTTTGTATACATTCCATGTACACAAGCAACCTCTGATAGGTCGAAAGAGGAGAGGCTGAATTACAACATATAAGCTATGAGAAAAGGCAAAACAAAGGGGAAAAAACATAAATTACATTAGACTAATGTAAATTTAATTATGATATACTAAACAAACCTGAGAATAAAATTGCATCATTTAAGATATTGGTTGTTTAGTATGCACAAGTTTTGACAAAGTATGGCAGCATCATAATGAAGAATTCTTCTTGCATGTTTTTATAATAGTTATTTTATAAAAGAAACTTTCTTAGTCAAAACATCAAATGATTAGCTGTTTTAAGATTTTAAAAAAATTAATGGGTTATTAAAAGCACATAATTTTTTATTTTATCTGAGAAGTTAAAGATTTTAGTTTTATAAAGCCATGTTTTAAATACTGATCCAAGTTATAAGTGTAATAGTGTCAACATAATGAAATATATCTTTATAATGCATTTTAATTAGTGTCTGTTCTTGCTTGTTTATTGATGTTTATAATTTATCTCCATGATTTTATTCAACCATATTGGCTAATCATAAATAAATAAAACATGCACTTTGAATTTTGTTTGATGCCTGAATTTCTCTGGAAGTTCATATCTCAACCACTATCAACCAATCTATAACAACTAGCAGATCTAGCCAGACAGGTAAATACCAGTGATAGAGATGGACATCTCTGAGATATGTTCAAGTAAGTTTAAAATGTTGAGTGATATTAGTGTTGCTATTAACGACTCATCATCATTTAATAAGTTCAGAAAATGCTTAGGGAAATAATTTTAGTAGTTCAGTGGTAAAGATCCAGCTTGCAAACCCCAGCACCCTGGTTTAAGTCTAGGCTGTGGCAGTGAATGCTTCAAATTTGAATCAACTTTCCAACTTTAGGAAAAGTTGGAGAAAGAACAATTACCAGGGTGAGTTAATTCAATTAACTAGAATCCTGAGATTAATATGGCTAACTAGAAGTCTGAAGTTAAAAAGAGTTACACTACTGTGTTGCTTCGATGCTATAAAATCTGATGGAGATCACAATGAAGAGGCACTAAGGTATGTGAATCAGACAAGAAGAGTTCAAAACACATTCAGGATTCTTATTTTGTAGTTCAGTAACATAACATCAGCACTGAAAGCTGAAGATCTATGATTTGAGAACTGCGTAGATGTTGAACTTATCTAATATAATTTTCCAAACTTGGTTTATCTACAGTCATCATAAATGAATAGCTAATAAATACCTGGAATTATTTGTCTGAAGTTGTTTGAAATTAATATAAATTACCAGAAGCATTAACAATTTTAAAAGAAGTTTACAAGTACAAAGAATTCATTCACAAAAACAAATTTACAGCTACACTTTTAGGATGTTAGCATCCAGCATTAACAGCATCAGTTGTTATTTGTTCTAATATTGTTGACTTTGGTGTATTAGAAGTATTCTGCAGATATAAACGCTGACAGTTTTTATGTTACCAACCTTCAAAAGCAATAGCACTAACCTGTGCCTGTTTTATTTTAAGTTATAAAACAAGTGTCTAAATTTCTAACAAATCATTTAATTTGTGTGTTTAGAATTCTTCTAACCCCAGAGCAGGTAGACTTTTGGATTATTCATTTGAATGGCTTCCTTCTTGATTTAACTGTTGGTTTTCTGTTGCTGGTGGATAAAACACGACCCCTAGCAATGTGCCTACTTGGTATGTTTCATCTCATGAACTCTCAGATTTTCTCCATTGGTAAGTATTACTCATACATTTATGTAAAGCTTCACATTGTGATTGCTATCAGAAAATGATAATTTCTTTTGCATGAGGGTCAGTCAATAAATAATGCCTCTTATTTTTTTTTTTCTCTTTTAATTTATAAGAAAATTAAACTTTGATTATACAGCATGAAAGCCACAACATTAGGATTAAATTGTCAATTTTCAATGTAATCCTCATTCTTTTCCACAGTTTTGGGCCACCTTTTAACAAGGGCATGTATTCCAGTGTGGTAAAATGCACAATCTTGCTTCCAAAGCCATTGACGTACAGATGTTTTCATGGCCTCTATATCTTCAAAGTGAATCCCACAATGAGCTTCCTTTAGTGGCCCAAACAGATGGTAGTCTGATGGGCTATAAGGGGAATGGGGCAAGACTTCCCATCCAATTTTCACAATCACATCAGTGATGTGATGACTGGTGTTTGGTGCAGTCACCAGTCCACTGCTCCAATTTTCATCAGCTAATCTGCTTCATTACCGCAATAGACTCATCTTCTAACAGTGCTGACATCCATACACATTTTTCATCCTTTCATAAATGTGAATGGGCAAGAATTCAATTCCGGAATGCTGTCTAACACACACATTGATGTCAGCCATTTGCAAAAGGCAGCAGTGACTTAGGAAGTTGCTACTGCAGTGGATTAGAGAAGAAGGTTTGAGAAATTGCGCCAAATTCAAATTGTTCACATTGCTAACTTAGTTAAGGAGAAAAAAAATAGGAGTCATTTGTTATTGACTGACCCTCGTATTATGCCATATCCTACTTTGATGAAAATACCTCCTTTTTAGGAATGTTTCCATATGTTTGCTTGGCAACAATGCCAATATTTTGTGATACAAATTGGCCACGCAAGTTATTGGCTAAATTACCAGTTTTGAAACCAAGTATTAAATCATGTGGGAAAGCCAAGATATCCACAGAGGACACTAAGGCTGGTAAGCATGAACTCTATGAATAACTAAAAGATAGAGCTATGTTGAAAAAAAGTGAGCATACAATATAAGGATGGAATGCAATAAAGAAATAAAATTAAGTAAAGCATTTGTGGATACAAATTCATGTGTTTGATAATATTACTTTGTTCTGCTTGGTGAAACCTATTTGAAGATCTCATGCTTAACTCTATTTTAGGTGTACATAAAGATAAAGAAGCTTCAGATTTCTCTGAAGGTAACCAGAATTTCACATGGAAGCACAGACTGGTGGCAGCACTTCTTATATGTCACATGGGTGTTCAATCATTTCTTCCTTACTCACACTTCATTACTAAGGTATCACTATTATTCATACTTTATTCATGAATGAAATTTTGCTCACATCATGAATAATTTGCAGTGCCAAAACAGCTGCATTAAAAATATTATGTTTAGCAATTCCATGATAATCTCTAGCCATTATTATTTTCATACCTGTCCCCTGTCCTACAGAGCTTCACATAAATATTAAGGTTTCCATGTTTCCCTCATTCATGTAAAATGTTATAAAAATGGTTTTACTGCAATGGTATGATATACAGGCATATTGAGAAACCTGGAGGGCCAGTCTAAGTACCATTGAAAATTAAGTATGCAAGCCTTAATATTGCAGATTCCTGCAAGGACTGGTAAGAAATCAAAGGATGAACATGGTATTTTAAACATTTGTTGCTTAAAGTGTTACAACAACAGAAATCCAGAAATTTTGCAGAAACAGTCTTTGCTTTACAAAGTATTTTGAAGAACACAATAATTTTGTTGAGACCCTCTAGAAGAGGCTGTTCCAACTCTGCTCACTTGAGTCAGAGTACTTGTGTATATGTAACAAAAATTCTCGGAGTCCCCGAGGGAAAGCATGATAGCCAATATGTCATTGGATGAGGGTCATGGCATAGGTGCTTGTGCTTCCTGCGACTTCATTCCAACACTTCACTCAGCCATAATAAGTGCCTTAAATATAGCTTGTCCTCAGCCCTGGGGTGTATCCCATGCAGGTAGGCCCATGCAAGTTGTGAGTATATCATTGCTCTCTGCCATGCACAAGCTGGATTAGTCTGCTCTCAACTGTGACAATTACTCAATCCCTGACTTTGCACATAAAAATTTTGTTCTGGTTGTTAAAGAGATAGATAGGCATAAGCATTTATATTTTATTAGTTTTTTAGCATTGAGCTGATTTTGTTTAACTAATGGCCAACAAATGAAACAAGATATTGATAGCTGTTATCCAAATAAATATATAAATTATACTTTTCCTCTTCTCTTTGTTTGGATAATAATGTTATTTTTATTTTTTAAGAATTTTACTCCACATCAGTTTAAGTGTATCAGTAATTATCATTTAGTTCAGAGCTAAGAAAGACAAAAAGAAAGGTTACTAAATTACTAGCTAGCTAGAGGAGCTTGCGGTGAACAATATTAAGGGATATTCCTGAGGAAATAATAGTAGGTAGGTACAAAGTCTAAATGGGGAATGTCTGCAACCCATTTATCATTTCAGCCTCTATTTCAAAACAAGATATACATTATCTACACTACATCATTATGTACTTGCAATTCTATACTTAATGTAAGTTGAGCTGATCTAGATCTATTATGGAGTATAGTGTGATATAAAATGTATAATACACATGCACAAATATGGGTAATTATTTCACTTAGTAAAATTTTTTGTGGATGATAGATAAGATTTAATTATGTAAAAAGTGCAAAAAGTGTTAAATATGTACCTAGATTTGATTTATGATCAAAATAATTTTAACATAATTATAATATCCCTCATCTGAGATAGGGAAAAGTTTTAAGAGAAATTAAATCTGGATTTTTTTAAAAGACCATCATTTATTATCACTTTCGTCATCTGCTCTGTACTATAATAAACAGAATTCAGGTTTTTGAGAAATTTGCTCATTTAATTTCTTAAAATGTATGCATGCCCACACTAAATTTATTACCATGCCCTTCTGTACAGTACAGTATAAAGTGGTGCTTAAGACTATTTAAAATTAATTCAATGGTTTTATTCCATTAGCTTTATATTTTATACTTTTGCTCCACAGGGATATAACAACTGGACTAATGGACTGTATGGCTATTCTTGGGATATGATGGTTCATACTTGGGATACTATTCTGGTAGTTATTAAAGTGGTTGACAATGAAACTGGAAAAGAACATTTCATAGATCCAGATGTAAGTTAACTATATAAAGACATTGTTGGACAGGTATTAATTAATTTTAATTAGTATGTACATAACAATAAAATTGTTTTTAGGTAGTTAATAATTTTAATTTTAATTGTGTTAAGTAGTGAATTTATCAGTTTTAGAAATATAAATTATGCAAAATATGGGTTGTAAATTCATTATATTAATAATTTAAAAACAGCTCATATTAAAAAAAAATATAAAAGTATTTAAGTGATGTTTCTTGATTTAGATACCAGAGTTAACATTTTCAAATGACATTATGATACTTAAATTGTAAACATTATTCAATTGTTCTTTTATACAATTATTTGTTCATACATCTTTTATTTCTATTGAAACCCATCAGTTTATAGTCATTTATATTTTAACCATTAAGGAATTTCACTTATTATTTTAGTGAATTTTTTGAATTTAAAAAACTTAATTGCTAAATTAAATGTTCAAAATATATTTGGTTGTTAACTATATAATAATACAGTTTGTTTTTAAACTTCTTGGGAAGTATTTGGAGTGTTTCCTCATTATTACCTATTACTTTTTCTGTTTCTTTTTCCAAATCTTGTACATCCTCAGGTGGAGCAGTATAAAACTGATTATAAATTAATCCAAAGTAAGTAGTCTGGATTTTATATTTTGGCTTGCTTTAGCCAATTTATCAAATTCCCATACTTGATCCATCACAACTAGGTAATTTAATTTTTTTCACCAGATGCCTATGGTTGAAAATACAAAATGTTATTCCGTCCAAAAATATAGATAGTTTCTATTCTCTTTTAATTGTTATAAATCATTTTAAAATAATCCAATAACTATGTCTTGTATTATATGCTTAGGGATAGGTTTCATTCTCTTTGACCCTAATAAAAATACACAGCGATAGAAAACTAAGAAAGTGAGAACTAATGTGTAGTCAAACATGATGGTTTCTCCACCCAAAGAACGTAAATTCAATTCCTGGCTGAAGTAGTGAAAGTTTTGGATAGTTATAACTTTTCCCTCCACAGTCTTAAGTGTGAATGCAAAAATGAATGGAATGTGAAATGGGAAGTAAAAACACAATGAAAACAAGTTAATGCCAAAAAATTATTTCTAAAGTCAAGGTACTAATATGAGGAGAGTAATTGAAGGTGGTTGTAGTAAAGAAAGAGTAAAAAATTAAAAAGAAGTATGTGCAATGTGTTTTGTATTTTTATGTTATTTTGGCATGAATATTTTAGCAGAGATTGAGTTCATGGAACTAAAAAAGTATATAGATGGTTGCTTGGGTTCAGGATATAAAACTAAAATATAGATAACACTTGTTTTTCATTTGCTCCTCAATTTATAAAATTAGGCATTTAAAATTAAAGTTATGCAAATATATATGCAGGTAATTTGCAAATGAAAACCCTATATCTAGTGATAGAAAAACTGAGGAGTTCTGCATTTACATTAAACTTAGAATGACAGATATTGTCATGCTTGCTGCTATAATTAGGTTACAATAATGGAGGATTACTGCATCATATCCATGCAACCAGGATGCCACAGTAGCATGTTATGAATTAAATAACTGATTTGTTCCTAATTGAACATGTTTTATGTCTATGTTTTATACATTAATGTGGAAGAGCAAAATTCTGTTTAAAGTAATTAAATATATATATATATATTTTCATAGTTGGTTATAAAGTTGACAATGAAATATATTTGTTTTTATTCTTTGACTCAGGCATGGGTGCAATCTGAACGCTGGGTAAAACATGCAGATATGGTTGTACAGTATGCTCAGTGCTTGAAAAGAAACCTGATGAACATAAACAAAGACTATGATGACACTGAAGATGCCATCAGCAACAACATCTCTGTTTATTTAGATGTATGGTGTTCTTTAAATGGACGCTTTCAACAAAGAATGTTTGATCCCAGAGTTGATCTATTAACAGTAGAATGGTCTCCCTTTAAAGAAGTCACATGGTTAATGCCATTACTTAATGAGTTCAGTTCATGGAGAACACAGATGGCAAACCTAGAAAAAGAAGTATATTCATGGTCAAATTACACGGATGTTTTATTTGTTGCAGATTTTCCAGGTAAATGCAAACTTTCTATTTTTCATAATGGTTTTATTTTCATAGCTGTGATAAGAATAGTATATTCTGATAGAAGCTTAGAAATGCAAATATCTTCTTCTTCTTCTCCTCGTGTGTTTATAATAGCACAAATATAGCATAAACAATATGATGTGTATGCCTTTCTCTACAAATGACAAAGTCATATAATCATTACTTAAACACTATGTAGCCAGACCATAGAGAAGACGCAAAGTTTAAACTTTGGTTATTGTAAAATACTTGGTTATCTAATTACTCAACTCTTCTGATCAATGTTTAATGTATCACCAAAGGGTACATAAGGATATACAGAATTTGCGAAACTTGGAAACTGTCAGGAGGAGGTTAAGTAGATCCACTGGTTCATGTCTTTTTCTGTGAATATCAGAGGATTTTTCATCCGTTATTAGCAATAGCCAGGGTGTACAGTTATAAGGAGTAAAGGGGAGGAATAAGTATAAAAATCCTTTAGTTCATTTTAGAATCATTTCATAAAGAATGGAGAAGTAGAGCAACTTATTTAATTTTTCATAGTTTAAAAAGCTAATTGTGTACTGCTGGATAAGCCATCCAGTCTTTATATACTGTATTATTCTTATAAACAGTGATTTATCTATCCATTCTACCTTATAATATATTTTTTACATAATTGCTTCAAATTGAGTTAGAAAGTTTCAGAATGTAGTCAATTCATTATTCATGTAACAAGTTCTTTGATGTAAAGAAAAGAAAGCAAGAATCAAATCTCAAACTTTCAGGCATATCATTAAGTGAGCTTAGAAAGGCTGAAACTTGCAACATGGAATATTTAAAAAACAGTTAATGCTACAAAATATTTATTGGATATAAAGTGTATGTTTTAATGAACTCTACATTTTCCTTCAGTAAGCTATGACTGACTTTTAAAGTATTCTTATTATAGAAAATTACACAAAATATGTTTTAAATATCTAAATATTATAACTGCATGAACCAGGATCAAGGTGAGACAGAATGCCAACAAACTATTTCTGTTCTCTAGCATACTTCCCCCATCACTATTTTTACAGTACAGTTACCAAAAAATCCAAAAGGAGTGCCTCTGCAGTCTAAGGGCTAGCAAGTTACCATCTAATATCATAGGTCCTAGATTCCCTCCACCTGGGTAGAGATGCTGAATATCATGAAAAATCAGGAATGATATGAATTTTGGCACAAATATCATGATTGAATCTCTATTATGTTTATTTATTTATCCTTTTAGAACAATTTACATTGTTATTCAGACATGTCAATGGTATAAATATTCCACTAATTTTATACATGTACTGTAGTACTGTAGCTAGATGATAAGACAATAAACAATTTTCAATTACACATCATTAAGTTATTAAGAGCTAGTAATTCACATTATATTTTGAATACACATTAGAACACAGACTTATTAACTGATGGTATTTGCACAATATGATACATACTCATCTATTGAATAAAATATATGCAGTAGTAGGAGCGACTTTAAACATTTTTTAAAATGGGGGATTTTAGTAATTACTTTGATATTCTGAGGCAATATGTTAAATAGTCTAATACCCAAATTCTTTACATTATTTTCAGTTATGTTGGTTCTACAGAATTGAACATGCAGTGCATTCTTTTGTCAGGTGCTATATTGATGGAGGTTTTGATTTATTTCAAGCTGATTGTACAATTTTTTAATATAAGTTAATGTCTCCAATATAAATACACAAGTAAGAGACAGTATTTTTTGTTCTTTGAAAAGAGCTCTACATGAGCACTGACTATCCTTGCCACTTATTAAAATATCTATTGGATAGAAATTTTTTATCTGTATTTAACAATGCATACTATAGACTTATAAAAGCCTCTCTGTGTGCATGCGTGCGTGTATGTTTTTTGTAGAAAAATCTCTATTACAAATAACTACTGCTACAAATTGTCTTTAATTCCAATGCTGTAACACAATTTTATCTCTTGTCTCTTTGGACACATACATTGACAACTGTTTTCTCTAATACAAGTGTATGCTCCGAATTTGCTGTCAAACTGAACTTGCAAGGCTTGTTGAGTATGTAGCAAGAAACTTTCAGAAATAGTGGTCATTATTGCACAGTATTTGCATACAGGTGTAACAATGCAGGGCTTTGATATAAGCTGCCACTGTGTTACATTTATGCACACCTGCAACAATAAACTATGAATGATGGAAAGCTAGCTGTTCACACATGTGCAGCAAGTATAGTCTGAGGGGTATTTGGCTGTACTTGAATGCTGCTATGTAGGTCTTTATGTCCCAGGGGCAAAGTTTTCTGGAAATGCTACCAATCCTCCTTAAATATTGCATCAGCTAACTCACGATGTGATATGGAGAGTAAGAACAGTTGTGATGCTGAGAAGAATTTGTTACTTTAACCATATAACTTACTCCAAGATCTGAGGGGATTGGGAGTGGTTTGGTGTAAAAGTCATAACATTGTATATCTACTTCCACAAATTTAATTATGAAACTGTTAAAATTCAACACTTGAATAGTATAAACTGATCCACATGAAGGTCTCTAAAATTTCTGATGTATTAGTAACAAACTTTTGGTGTATATGTAGACAAAGTCAAGTATAGGAAACTAAACTCTGCCTCCAACCTAGATAGCCTGGGATCAATCTTCAGGAACGGCTTGTAGAATATGAGGTGAACAAAGTGTTATCTGGATGGGTTTTATCTGGGTCCTCTGGTTTCCCCTGCCATTCATTCTACCAATTATTTCACATCACCTTTCCTTACATCTATTTGACCCACATTTCATATCATCATACCAGGCACTGGGCTGATTGTCCATTCCAGGATACTTTAACTGATCCATAGCCCATCTGGTCCTGTCTCCAACAGGTATCAGACCCCAGGAATTAGCTTTTAAGTCCTCCATATGAGGATGGTAAGCAGATGGAGAAGAAGAACAACAAAATAAAATAAACTTACTTGTTTTAATATACAACTGTATAATACACCTAAAGTATTTTATGTTTTCAGATTTGGCTCTAGAAAACTATATTAATAATGATCTGAATAATGTTACAATATCAGTTCTTGAGGGAGAGGTTATTATGGAATTAGCCATAGCTGAGAAAAGAAAAGAAGGAAAGAAGAAACAGTACAAGAAAGTCAGAGAACGAGTTAACAAGCATGGCTCTATAAAAATTCCAAGCGGGAAATTTCATAAGGTTCATACTGTATCTGCAACTCCTGCTTGCTACATGTATACTTACACAAACATTACAAGACAGATGTATGAACGGCATAAAATAGAAGATGGCATTGTGGGAAGAAAACGTGAACTTTGGAATGAGTTATACATACGCTTAGAAAATATCTTAAGAGCCATAGGGTTGGTCAGTAATGCATTTCTAAATGTGTTGTATTCTGTACCAATGATAAAAAGAGTTCGTGTTGGATAGAAAAAGAGGTGTGGTGCTAAACACGTGGATCATTATTCATATAAATGTGCTCCATTGAGTACAAATATAGAGGCTCTATTTTTTGTCATTGATTAAGTTATATGCAAAAATAAATTAAAGATAAATGATTGCATTTTCTGGGGAGCAGATATTATTTTCCCCATTTTTTACTTTGTGTGTGTTTAATGCTGTCAGTCATGAAGTGTATGCAAAAAAAAAGTTAAAAACTTCATGTTTTATAATTAATAAGAGTCTTTATTTTTTATAGTGTTCAGTATTTCAGTATAAAATATCTATGAAGTGCATTGATATGCATATCAACTACTGTGTTTTGAAAACTTTTAGCAGTACTTGCAAAGAGCAAACTTTGTGTCACCTATACATATTAACCTATAATAAATAAAATTAAAAACAAAAAAGGCTTTTTATTGCAGTAATTTTATCCATGTTGTCTTTACCAATATAAAAGAGAAGAATTTAATTTCAGTTTTATTTTGTTGAATACTGCTATGGAATTAAGCAACAGAAGAAAACAAATAATTATATTATATATATATATATATATATATATATATAATTAAATCATTATAATATAATTCAATAGTTAAATAAATAAATAAAATTTATATATGAAATGTAACATAAGTTATTTCTTTAAATATATATTTTCCACAAATGGTTTGATTTATCTCTTGTAGGTTTTGTCAATAGGCAGTTGTTAAAATTAAGGCCAATAAATATGATAGCCATGATATTACATGCCTACTCCTTGCATGGGCTCATGAAAAATGAAAGAATGGCTAACATTATTCAAAGGTGGTACTTAATATGTATAAAAAGTTACACAAACAACAGCAGATATTTAAGAAGCAATTAGTGACAAAAAGTATGTTACATGAAATGCATACTTAAGCGATTTCTACATTTTTCCTATATTAAGTTTATATCCCATAGCCAATTAGATGGACTGCTTGCCTCTCACCTAGTCAGCCTTGGTTCTATCCTAGGACTGCATGTGAGATTAGGAAAGAAATGGCATCTGGATGTATATTCTCAAGGTTCTCCAGTTTCCCCCACCATTAATTCCATAATTACTACATGATCAATTTCCTACCACCCATTTCAATATCAGTTCATATCAGCCTCTAATGCCTAACAGATGTCTGATACCAGATGCTGGCTTGTAAGTCCTACATACAAGGAGGAAGGCTAAAAATAGAAATAAATAAACAAAGAAATGATACACCAATTTTATATTTAAATCAGTGTGAATAAACAGGAATTCACAGACTATTAACGTTTATAGCCTCAGGTTGTCAATTCAGAATTCCACACAACTAGAGCAGCATATTGTATGCAGGCAATAATGAGCATATACCCTTCCAAGGATCCCATAGAAAACATTATGAAGCAAAATAGGTGCAAACTTGATGAAATTCATCATCCACGCTTTACTTCGTTTAACAAAGAAATGCATTCAGCATAGTAAAGTTTGACAGTTATGATTTTTGTTATTTTCTAATGATAAGCTATTGTCCACTCAAAGTAGTATGTCAGATAATGATCTCTGGTGTCTAACTATCAATTTTTATTATAGAGCTTCCTCCCCAAAACTATTTTTATAATGGCAATCCACCATACCAAGGGTTAATCAGTAGTGAAATATAGCCATGTAGTATTCAGAGTTACAACTGCTAAAACCAGGATGTTAACCTGGGACTTAGGAGTTTGGCAGCACTGATATTAGTCAAAAATGTGCATAGATACTTCATGGCTTTGGTTCACACCTGAAACCTTGATGCAATGCAAAGGCACAAAGGATATCAATACAAAGAAAGTTTTGATAAAGATGCTCAATAATTAATTGATATTTGGGAAACTGAAGCCATTATCTCATGAATAACATTTTAACATGTTGGCAATAGTTGTTGTTGCATTACTGGCACAGCGAAAAAGAAGGCCTTATAGTCTTAGCTCCATTATTGTAAATAAGTTGTACACATAAAGAAGCAAATAAGATACAGTAAATAAGAAATTATATAAAGAATTAATATACATATAACAATTTCTCATTATCTCAAGGCATATATATCACATTATTCCTGGTAAAAATTGCATGTTTTTTATATATATCATGTTATCTAAAATTAACAACTGAAAAATATATTTGCTTTATTAGTTAAAACTTTTGGCACTGTTGATTAGATTGAATCTTTAAAAGGATATATAGGAAATAAAAACCTATATAATTTTTCTTGGTGTATTTCAGTAGATAAATAGGTTAACCATTGTGCATTCCAATTGTATAATTTTAAAGCTGCTTACAGTGAAGGCATAATCAAATTAAATTAATTAAAGTGGTATGTATTAACACACACTTCACTTACTTTTATTGCACAGGACAGTTGTGTCGCGGACATCCTCAGCTGTTGGATCAACAGCTGAGGATGCGGGCAACGGTCTGCGAAACAATTGTCCTGCACAATAAAAGTAAGTGAAGTGTGTGTTAATATGTACCATCTTAATTAATTCAATTTGATTGTGCATTCCCTTCATTTTTACTTTCTCTGGCAAATATCTATAAAGTACATAGTAGATAGAGAAGGTATTACCACCCAAAAATTTGATTCTAAGATTTATGTAAGTACATGTTTTGAGACCCCCTAAATCCAAAAAGAGCCTTTTTAGAAAAATGTGTGTGTGTACATGCATATTTAGCTGAGCTAACAAAATTTTTGTCAACTTAAATGAGACAAACCTCTATAAAATAAGTATAAACATGGGCACATTAATGTGTAAATACAAAATACAGAAATGAATCTGTGTTCAAAATAAGAACCACAAAAGCTGATGTGTTCCATTCGCTTGACTTTCTCTACCCATTTTGCAAACATACTATTTTTACAAAAAATTATTCTTTTTTCTACATCATCATAATTGAGATAAATATTAGCAGAATTGTCTTATTACTTGCTTTCTTGTAAGCAGAAGGGAAATAAGATAATACACTAGGCTAAAGCAATAGTCAAATCCTTTAAAAGCTGGTTGCTATACAGTACAATTGAAATCCAGTTCCCTTTACGTGGCCAGGAGTAAAATATAAGAGATATGAGATGAACAATGACTTCCCACATAAAAAAATTAAATATTTCAAGGTTGAAATAAATAACAAATAATATCTTAAAAATGGTTAACTTTACAAACATAAACCAAACAAACAAACAAAAAAATAAAAAAAAAAAACATTATGACATACATTTTGTATTTTAACAAGCTCTATAATTTTTGTGCGGTAAGTTTTTGTCTATCTCTTATAGTTTACCAGTAATACGAATGTCAACCAGAATGAAGAGGTCTTTAGAGACTATTCCCAGAAAATTCAAGATGCACATTTCATTTGTCATAAAAATATCTTAAACATACAATATTTTAATCAAAATTGTTAGAACTATTTTTGAAAAATATAAATTTTAAAAAATGTTCCATACACAGGGTTGTTGAGAGTGGGGAGTTATTCCTGAAAGTTTTCATGTTGCATCCTTACAAGATGCTGAATATAAATTACAAGGTTGGTATTTAATGGACTTTTTGTTTTGGGGTTTGCATGCACACACCTGCAGTGCGCATGCACACGCACAAAACCTATATCTAAATTTTTTTTTGGATTCAAGGGACCTCAAAATATACTTCTGGGGGAAGTTTGAAATTTTGAGTGGAATACAATACCTTCTCTACCTACTATGTACATTATATTTATATGCCATACAGGAGTTAATGCAGAACACCAATATTGACTGGTCATCAGGTTTTGAACTGTGGATTTCTCCATTATAGCTATTGTTTATATCCTTCCACAATTATCTAGAATGAGTAGTGCTGGAATTCAAAAACATATCCTTTGTTACCGGTCCTCCACTATTTATTATTTGATTTTCATGAACAAGGTTTTAAATGTGATAACAGGTTGGGAAGCACATTCATGGATCTTGGCATGATGTACATACCTTTTCTTGGATGCTAATTTTAGGGGGAAGCGAGGGTTAGGGGGAAGACTCGGGAGCCGAGCACCCAAGAAAAGGTACATGCATAGTAACATTACATTTTTAAACATATTAACAAGTTCATCCGAGTGCATTCACAACCATGCTATGATGCCATCACTAGACTCAGCATTTCAGTATTGCCCTCCGTGGTGTAATGGTTACCATGCTAACTTCTATACCCAAGGTTGTGGGTTCAAACCTGGCGGAGGACGATGGATTTTTTCAGGTGTAAAAATCCTTATCTTGGCTTCCTTTGGAAGGGAAGTAAAGCCATTGGTACCGTGTTGTAGATTTACGGCACGAAAAAGAACCTCAAGCCTGATAGAGAGGCCTCTGAGCAAAATTAAGCGGTCTTTCACGCCCAATTTAGAATGGGTCGCTGAGAACCACAGTAATTAAAGAGCATCCATAAATAACACGTCATTTACATTTACATTTTCAGCATTTCAGACCTAACAGTGACAAGGAAATAAACACCTTTGAAAGGCACCCTGATTAGTAAAATTAAGTAGTAAGTATAGAAAATTCCTTCAGATCCTCTCGCCTGCCTAGCATCTAACTAGGGATGACATATATGAGGATGGAAAGCCTCTTCAGCTTTCTCCCTGCCTGTGTACTAAGCTCACGAATGGCTAAGACATCATGATAAACATTGGCTGGAAAGCATGAAAATAAATGAACACTTGGCAAAAGTGAAAAAAATGTGAGTAAGATAAAGTAATATTTATTTGCTTATAATAGAAATGTACAGTAAATACCTGCTAAGTAGCATATTAAACATCCTTTCAAAATTATTAACGTTTTACCAAAGCCAATTAATAATATGTATGTATTTACAATTTTTAAAATAATGAAACTCTTTCTTTATTTGCTCTAAGTTGGGGTTACATAAAAATAGTAACATATTTATGAATGCAACAAACAAACATTACACTGTCTAACTTTTTGGAAGTCAAACACTTTAAATATTTGCAGGTGTATGCATCAAATTAACAGGATTGTATATCTTGTTAATGACATGGAGGCAAGGCATGTGACTGCTAGTTCTTTTTTTTTTCTTCTCTCCTTATAGAATGCTGATACAAACAGTATATCAGTATAGATAAAATATCTCAGACTTGAGCTATGTTATGAATAATAAGCATTTTAATTATTAACACACAACTGCATTATAAATATTACATCCAGAGCATCATTTACACACAACACACACTCAACTACAGCAAAAGTGGTTCTGATAGGAATGGGATATGAATGTTACATACAGGAATACTCCTGTAATCCATACAGAAAGCACAGCCATACATCTTCAGTATATTCTATCACTATACTGGTGTAACTAGTGCTATCAAGATGTGCCTATTGCTACACAACATAATTATTTGCTTAGTTTTCTATTTTCCACAAAGGCTTTGACATTTAAGGCATGAATAACAGGAGCTTTCCATACAACAAAACAATTTAGTTTTGGATAAGGCACTTATTTTTATGAAATAACAATCCAATCCTACTGTAACTACTGGACTGGTTACAATATTATGATTACTGTCAATCTATAAAACTGATTCTAGAAACTATTTGGCAACAATAAGAATTCACTTTGGGAAAATTAAGGGGAAAAACTCAAGAGAGAATGTAAAGAAAATATGGCAATCAAAATATTGTCCATAAAAATTTGAAACAAGCTAGCTTATTGAATGCTAATTTATTTAAATAATTAATATTCATTATAACCAATGAAGGTTTATCATTAGTATTTATTTAGATTCTTTTATTCACTAGTTGTCCTTTTTTTCTAACATTTACATATAAAAATATATAGATATTACATATTAATTATCAATGCATGCCAAATATAAACATATATTTATACAACATTCTGCTTATTTTACGTAGCTCTAAAGTGTATACAAAATATAAACCTGAGCTATAAATAGCTGTAAGAATAGCCCTTTGTTGAATGGAAAATCTACTTTGCTTCATCATTTTATAATTTGTTTCTGCTGTTATTTACTACAACATTATGTTGTTTTAACATAAACATTTATAAACAAAAATAAATTGTTTATATTCATTATTATTAAGTGAAAGTTACAAAACTTATATATAACCTATCTGGCCATAGTGACTACAGTGCTAAGTGTTTATCTTTAGCAATTTTTGGTTGTTTTTATTTTTCTTTCCCCTAGGGACTAGATATCAAATGATAACAAGAGCACTTGCTGAAATGTGGAAAGTGCAATAATTATACATATCTCAACAAAAAATTAAAAGCTAGAATATCTTATGTTCTTAAAAGCATTGAAGTTAATCAATGTATTTTAAGAGGAATTTTATATGAAGATAACAAACATTAATTTGGCATAGCTGATTAAAACAAAATTAAAAAGCTGAAACTCAAAATGAATATATATTAAATGAAATAATTTTATAAATAAATTATTTCTTTCAATTTGTCATCTTAACGAGCATGTGCTTTGCAGAAAGGCCGACCACCCTTGGCATAGAAACTCTGTCCTTCTAAATTCTTCTTGCAAGCCTAAAAAATAAAAATAACAAATAAATTAGAAATTGTACTTCATTATCTATGTGTCAAGTATAATACTTGTTTCTGTTAAGAAAGTCTATAGGTTTTGAAATGAATGTGTTACATTTACATGACTTTCTCTACCTACATCTGTTCTAAAACTTATAAAAGTTTATAAGTTATAATCTTATCTTACAATCATCTTATCAATCTTACAATAATCTTACAACAATCATTCTGACAGCTTATCAATTACATATTTGTTGTAAATAAAAGAATATGGAGGAGGTAAAAACAATAGTCAAAGCTTTATAAAAGTGAAACATTACATGGTAGCTTTGATATTCCATACTCCTTGCATTACAGAAATAAATGAATGACAACTTAAGCACTTCAAAAATGTAGATAAAAAGTATTGGAAATTCAACAAACCAGAGCAACAAACATCTCAATATTAATATACTGTAATTTAATATACTATTTGACAACGGTCTTCATATGTTAATTATTGAAATTTTAATACTTGATGTCTTAATATGAGTCACTAAATCCAAATTTTTTGGGGTTACTTGTTCAAATGGTGTTTAGACAAAGTTTGGTACTAGGTATTGTTTAATGCACTTAGAAATTTTTAATTTTAAACAAACTTAATAAACAAAAGTAAGTGAGACTTAATATTAAAATTATTTTATACAAGTGGTGGGGCAAGAGTAGAGAAACAAGATGGAGAATATGCTTCCTTGATATTGTTACATGATAAGATGGAATTTTACATCTAAGGAGGATAAGGGTGATAGGACTACAAAGAGTGTTCAGAGATTATTCTAATCCCATAATACCAAAATAGATTTCAAGGCCAGAGTTAGGTAATAAATACACATTGTAACAAAACTGCTCTTTATTACTCAAATAATTCTTTATTTCTTCCAACTGATGGCAATCAGAATCTGCTTACACAAAAAGAAGTTTTTATTTGATGCTTTCATAACAATTCTGTCATGGAGTTTTCTTTTGACACTTGCTGCAGTGGTGGTGGCTGCTACAAACTCCGAACTCCCAACAAAACTATTCAATTGATGCACGCTGTGCATTCCCAGTTAAAAGTGCCTTCCTGGGGCCCATTTTCTCCTTTTTAACCCTGTCAATAATGTGGCAAGAAACTTCCAGAAGCACTTACATGTGTAAACCATCCCCACAGTGACATAAACTCATACAGGTGCAAGAGGAGCTCGGATGCAAAGTACTCACTAATGACAAGAGACCACTTGCACAGGCATAACAATGCAAAACAACAATCAACTAAGACATCTGAAGCAAACCGCTCATACACATGCAGCAGTTACGACACTCCTCCTTCCTCAGAGCTGGTCGTCCCAACCAGTACTATTGTAATGGACTAGACAATCCAGATGTACTACCAGCTGATTCCCTCAGGGCAGCCTCTGGATGCAATAGACGACATCATTTATCCTCTTCAACACAAGGTACAACACTTGCCATGTTTGTTGAAGCCATGTCCCTTGTTCCAGGTAGGGCGATATAGTCACACCAATTCATCCTGCCGAAAATCTCAGTGTTGGTCTGCCCAATTGTAATGGGTCTACCTGGATGTGTTAACTGCCATCTCATGCAGGTCATAAGCTGGTCTACGAGATTCTCCATATAGATGACTGCTGGCTGATCTGACCCAGGAGGACTCCTTAACATAAGGCCACATGGTAGAAGTAGCTCTCCTGGTTTTTTTTTTCTTTCTTTTTTTTTTCTTTTCTTTTCTTTTTTTTTTGTAGTGTTTAATACCCGCTTTTACTACTTGTGGCACCATAGGCAAAAGCAGCTCCCTGCTAAAGACCAAACGTTGATGCCCTGATCACTGTGTAGCTCCAACAGTACCCCATAGCAACAAAACAGTTCTTCTATATGGTAATTTGTGATGTTCTTGGCCTCCTAGTTAGGGGTGCCCAGCCACTTGGTGAAATAATTCAAGGGAACCAACAAATACTTTTGCCCCTATCTGAGAGAGGGAATGGTTGAGCTACATCAGTGACTAAATGTTCAAAAGGTGCTCTCACATTATACTGTTGCATGCGACCCCAGCTCCTGTCTATGGACTACAACTTGCACATACACAGAGCAGTGGTGATACAATCTCTTGGCATCTGCATGTAGCTTCAGCCAGTAATACAGTTGTTGGAGATTGTGGTTGTTTTGTTGAGTCTCAAATTTCCTTCAAAAGTCCCTCTCAGCATGTACTTCCTGCTAATATCTGTGACCTTACCCCAAGGGAGGATTAGTGGCTCTCTCTCATCAGCTGACCCCTATACTAGGAACAATGAGTCTTCAATGTCCTTGATCTTCAATAAGTCCCATTATGCCCAGTAAGACTTGTACACACTACTCCAGGGAGCAATGTCCTCCCAGCTCAGTCTAATTCCTGCCTCTACTTCTCTCATGAGACCTTGGTCTAGTGGCTACAGGGTCATCAAAACATGGCATCCATATTGGAGTGGCTTTTTCCTTTCCGATGTTAAGTTGTAATGTTGGAACCTCTGGACCCAATGGGATGTCTCCAGATTCTTGATGCTTAACAACCAGATGAGGGCAAAGTGGTCAGTCCCCTGGTGCAATGGCTGACTGTATAGATATTTGTAAAGGTTCTCCTGTGCCTTTATTAGTGCCAGGAGCTCTTGCCGGGTAACGTAATATTTCTTTTCTATCTTGAAGAGCATCTTGCTGTAGTAGGCATTACCCGCTACTGCCCATCTGTCCAAGATGTGTCACTGGTGCTGGTATCCACAATACAGTCACTACCAGGTTGTGGAAATCCTAGAATATGTGCACTGCGCCTGGAATGCGCTTTCTGGCTCTTCTGATCACATGTAAGGTTAGTGCTCTTCTGTCAAATGAGTGAGAGGTTTTGTGATGTTGGAGAAACCTCTGATGAACTGATGGTGGTAGCTGCACAGGCCCAGGAAACTTTGCAGTTCTCGTTTGTCTTTTGGGCAAGTCCAATCTCTCACTACTCGAGCCTTCTCTGGATACGTGGCCAGATGATGGGACTATGTGGCCCAAGTTGTTCACCTCCTTGCAGAAGAGTTGTCACTTCTGCACATTCAGCTTCAGGTTAACTGCCTGCAGCCATTGCAGTATCTGGTTGGGTCTCAAGATGGTCTTTGAAGTTGCTGCCTATGACAATGATGTCATCCAGATAGAGCAGGTAGGCATCGTAAGTCAACCCTCTCATAACTGATTCCATGAGGTGCTGGAAGGTGGCTGGCACATTGCAGAAGTCAAAGGGCATAACTGTAAATTGCCGAGACCCTTGGGCAATTGAAAATGCAAGTTTGTCTTTGGGATCTAGGGCCACTTGCCAGTATCCCAATTTCAAGTCCAAAGTCGAGAACCACTAGGCACCAGCAAGTCTGTCAGTGTGTAGTCAATGCGGGGTAAGGGGAAACAGTCCCTTATGGTGACAGCATTCAGCTTCCTGTAGACCATGCAGAAGCATAGCTCACCATTCTTTTACTTCATCAAAACTACAAGGGAGCATCACATGCTGTCAGACTCTCCAATGATTCCCCTAGATCTCATGTCCTCCAGCATATCTCATACCTTCAACCATTTTGCCAGAGGAGCTTGGTGCTTGCTACTGTCAATGTTTAGGAGTACTCTGTCAGTTCAACCATAATCACCGTTCCTTTTGCTAACAACAGACTGGTATTATTTGAGTAGATGCTAGACCCCTTCCAGCCGTCCTTTTCAGCAAGTGTTTCATCTAGGGCTCCAGGTCCTATGACGAGACCCATGTCCAGCACATGGAATTCACTTGCTGCTTGCTTGTACTTCCCTAACTCTGTTGTGGCCTGGATGTTCTGGATGGGGTCCAATGGGTTCAGCAGCCTTCCAACCATCCTAAAATGGCCAGGCAAAGCATAATCTGTTCAATGTGTTTTCTGGTCCAATACAAGGTTCCTTGACCATTGGCCCTGTACCACTTTCACCACCATCTCGCTTCTTGTGCGTACTACTTCAACATCGTCAGGATCACCCTGCAGATCTCTGGATGTTCTTGGGGGGTATGGAGCAACATCTCAATTCGGCCAAGAAGCAAGATCTTTCAGCTGACATCAACCATCACCTCATCGCTCCTGTTCCAGTCTCACATCCTTAGCCACCTTTGAGATGAATACCCATGGGCTAACGGTGTCCATCCTAATGTCAATTCCAGCAAGGCACAAAGCGTCATTCACGGGTTGATGATGAAGACTCCAGCATGGCTCTCCATTGTCTTTTCCCTGCTGGTTGGCTTTGTCATTGACAGTCTCTCGCTAAGTGTTCTTGTTGGCCACATCCCCATCACACACAACATGAGTTATCTCTCCCTCTCATTGTCATAGCAAATACTCCTAATCTTCAAGGTCGGTGCAATTGTTAACTTGGCCACCTGCATTTTTAGGGCTGCCATTAGTGCATTGTGAATTGTCTTGTGGTCACCAAGCATCAGGCTCTGTCGACTTAAGAGTAGGCAGCTTCCTGGGAACATAACTAGTTGGTACATTCAACAGGGCTTTGTTCACAAGCAGTTTATCTCCCCTTGCTGTTGCAGCCCCAATTTAAACTTACTGTAGTACACTGTAGCTAGCTATGCTTTCTGATGCAGTTATCAAGGGCCTCCCAGATATCTCCAGACCTTGCCGATGTTGGGATTGCATTCATTGTTTCTGCCGCTCAACCCTAGAGGCTTGCTATCAGCTGTGCAGTTTCCTCCTCTGGTGACCATTAGTTGTGGGTGGCAAAGGTGAAAATTTTGTCGGCAGAAGACTTCGAAGATGAATGCTCCATTGAACTTGGATGGCTTGACATTAGCAGATGTTTCACATCCTGTCATCATGACCTTCAAGAGCTTCAGCCTTACATTTAGCATCATTTCCATCATCCTGTTCAGTTTTTTGGCACTTCTGTTGACTCTTTCCTCCAGGACATTAAGTCATTTCCTATCTTCCAGGTGTTAGTTATGGTCATTCATTTGCTGTTCTACCAAGCTCTTCTGTCTTGCCCCAAGTTCTTTCATTTCCTTTTTGTTGCTGGCCAGTTGCTCGATTTTGTTCAATATCTCAGTCTTCATCTTCTCCATTGCACAATCCACAGTCTTAGCTTGTTTCTCAACTTCTCCTTCTGGTTTCAGCTTCGTTTCCATCTTTTCCAAACCTTTGCATGTCCCACTTTCTTCATACCAAATTTCATTTTCTCTATTCCAATTTAAGGATGTTTTCATGGTTTTCATTTCAGCTAATAACATTTTCATACTACCCTCCAACTTGATATTTATCCTACTCCTAACACCAGTGTAACTTAACTACTCCTTATTACTCAGACAAATAACTCTCTATTTCTTTGAAATGATACTATCAGAATCTGCTTACAAAAACAAATATCTATTCATTGCATTTAAAAAAATTATGGCATATAGTTTTCTTTTGATATTTGCTACTGTGGCATGCTTCTACACGCTCTGAACTTCTTGTTGAAACTGATTTAATTGCTGCATGCTATACATTCCTAGTTGAAACTGATCTTGCTGGGGCTCATTCTCTCCTTTTTATACTTGTCAATGACATGGAAAGAAACTTCCAGAAGCAGTCACATGAGCAATCAACTGCAAGTGTCACAACCTCACACAGGTGCAACAATCAGCTTTGATTAAAGTACTCGCCAATGGCACATGTGTCTACTCACAAAGGCTGTAACGATACTTTGCAACAATAAACTATGACTTCTGAAGCAAGCTGCTCACACACATGTGGTTATTACGGTAAGGCATATTAACAATATCCCTATTTCATTAACAAAGTGGTATTATATATGTACCTCTGTAACCTAAAACAAATGTAATTAATACTTGTGCCTCTCATGTACTGTTTCATTCTTGCTGTGGTTCTAACAGTTGCATGTGCAAAATATGCTTCAACATAAGTATGTATGTTAAAATAACTCTGCTAATTTGATAAACACTCTGAGCAAGAGATATATAACATATTCCAGCATAATTTAGTACCCCTCCTCCTGGGTTAATAAATATGAGTTTGATTATTATAGAAGGAACACTTTTAATAGAAAAAAAAAATGTTCTCAGTCTTTTTCTATGAGATAAACTACCTCATATTTTGATGAGGTATTATGCAGTGAAAGCAAATCTAATGTAGCAGATATTATGGAGAGGTTAATTCATTAATTTTATGAAGCAAGCATATATTCCTGCACACACATTTCATTGAGTTAGGATAGAGTAAAACTAAAAGATCTTATTGATGAACTACAAGAATATTTATTATGCACATCCAAATATATAGACTTAATGAATAAAACTGTATTATCAAAAAATATGAGAAATAGGCTATTATATTAACATGTTTAAGATCACATTTTGACAACGCAGTTATTTAAGATTAGAGTTAGTTTCTGTGAGCATCAACAAACACAATGCTGAAGATGCACTGTAGCAGTTAATCTATGTGCTTGCTGCCAAACCCTGATGTTTGTACATTTGCATTTTGGCACTACATGAAAATGCTTGTACCCATTTTGCAGGTTCTGTAAAGCAACTGCCGCAGTATTTTAGAGTTGTTTTTACATATTACAAAAATTCCCAGAGCACTCAAAAACACTTATAACCTTTTCAACAGTTCACAATAAACTAGATATTCAAAACAGTTACAAATGCAAACATATAAACAAGGGTACCAATGATATAAAAAAAAAAAAAAAAAAAATTGAGAAATGTATAAAGCCGCAAAATTAAAAGATTCCCATCAGGTTTTGATCACACCTTATATACTTTTAAATTAAAGTATGCAATACAATATTTTGTTGTTTATTTTTAAAGCAGGCAATGGCTTGGTTCCCAAGAGTTTTCCTTCAATTGCACTGGCTTGCACATTTTACTTTCCACATCACTGGTAGAAGAAAGACCCAAACCTTTCTTCCGTTACTTTGGAACAACTATACTGCATAGTATCCAAATATGAAAACTTTAAAATGGGCTGATAGTACATTGACTTTTGGGGAAGAGGTTCTTTAAATTCTGCTTCTAAATACTGTTTAAATATGGATTTAGCAATGCAAATTTAGACAATTTTAGATAATGTTCAACTGAACAGGCATAAGTTCTTAAACAGTGGATCCTTTTTGCAAGTGACCCTTAATGTTTTGAACTATCCTTATTCAAATGTTTATGACAAACATACCAAACCAAAATTACTTAACTTACCATATCCAGAAAAGAAAGAAAGAAAGAAAAGTTCTTTGCATCAAATAATAAACCATTGTTGTAGTTACACAAACTTGTTCTACTCTAAAATATATGCAGTTAGATTTTAAATATTTTGGAAGCCTAACTCTATAATTAAGCTTGCACTAACAATGGAAGCTGAATACACAATTTTACAAACACAATGACTGCTCAAGACAAAACAGCAAATAAGCTTAACAATTTTGAAGCACAAATATTTCTATGAAGCATAAGAGAAGTACTGAAATTAAAGTATAACTTTAATTCAGTTATTAAATTTATTTTTGTTTAGTGATAGATGACTTGAAGACACTTTATACTTCAGATATAACTATCACTATAATTTTATTTTATGTTATTGTGAAATATTGTGTAGATAGCTAACCACACTAATGATATGACTACAGTATACCTACAGTGCAATTGAAACACTGGCTGTGATAGTTGTTGCTCAGAGCTTCCACCCAGCGATCTCCAGCTTCAATGGGGAATCCACATGCAAAGCACTTGGTAGTAAACAGCTCATTCCAATCTGAAATTTTAAAACAATCGGTTATACACTGTTCTGCACACAGTGTTTATATCTTGTAAAGAGAAAAGAAAAAGATTCAGAGTATTTTACGCTTAGGTATATGAAATGCTGCACATTAAATAGAGAAACCAGAAAAATTTAACAATTTAAAATTAACAAGGAGGCAAAACTATTTCTCAATTCCATATTGAAAAACCAACTAAACTTAAAATGTTACACCCTATTTGATGACACAATGCCCATAATACACCTTCCTCCTTTCTCCCAAAACGACCTCACCACTTAAAATGATTCTAAGATTTCAGTCAACTTGCAACTGCTGAAGATTTGGGATGACCATGCAAAGCATCCATCTGAGGCTTATTAAAGGTAAAAACAATGATTATATCTGAAGGCTTATGTTTTTATATTGATTAAAAATTCTTTCAATAGCATTTTCACTGCATTACATTGAGGAAAGAGAGAATATTTGAGTTTGCTTTAACTGTAAAGGAAAGAAATGTTTGAGATTATAAACAATAAGATAGCAGAGACACTGAATTCAAGTGATAAACATGGATATTGATTGTTTTGTTTATTTATTTTATTTATATCTGAACATTTAAGTTACTTATAAACATTCTTAAATACAATTCATTTATTCACTTACCAGCTTCGCAGTATGGTAGTCCATCTTCAAGGAAGAATGGGTTGTTTCCAAATAGTTTGCCACAGTAGGCGCACAAGAAGCATTCAGGATGGAAATGCTTGCCAATAGCATTCAGGCAATCCTGTGAAAACAAACAGGGAAACCAAATTTTTATATTTATTTATGTTAAGCTAATATATAAGAGATTAACAGACATTCAACCCAGGCTCTTAACCTGTAATACCCAGTCAACATAAATACTTCTACATAATTTTATAATTCTCTATAGCTATCAAAAGGAATTAATAGCTAACAGAAGTTATGTAAACTCTGATTCCCTTTGTACAGACCAGTTCCATTTTTTCTTAACTTTACTTAAAAACTGACCTAAACTTCTGCCATCATTTCCAAAGATCCTCCTTAAAACTGTTCTCCTATCCACCTTATCACATTTCTGCTCAAGAAATTCTCTCCTCCATTGGTCATTTTTTTGTATCCATATTATATCCTCCAAATCTTCCTTCTCCCCACACTGCCTTTTCTTATCCCTCTTAATCTCCAATCCCCAGTTCTTAACCATGCTGTTCCCTCCTTTTGCTTATTATTTCCCTTACCAACATATATCTCACTTTCCCATGTTTCCTTCATTGATATGTAATTTTTTCCACTATCCCCAAAAAGCTTTTTGATTTCTAATTCTTCAAATCTCTTCCTTATTTTCCAAAATTTATCACGGTTATTCTCTCCTCTACTCCAGTATTCCCCCATCCCATTCACTTCCAGGTTTGTTTGGATGCTACTAGTCCAATCAAAGTTCCTAGGACTTTTTTGGTAGCTTAACGTCTTTTAACCTGGTTGGTCATATTGGACGATGAATGAAATTGGTGAAATGAATCTCAAAATGACCTTGGGGTTTATGGATCTTAAAGTTATTTGACATTCATCTTCTCAGGATAAAGGAAATCCTGGAAAAAAAACCTTATCCAGGTAACTCACTCTAAGCAAGATTCAAAATTGTGACCTGTTAAATGTGAAGCAGACACACTACCACCACACTACCCAGGTGGGCACTCTACACACTGCCTTAAAAATCACTCTTATCTAAATTCAGGATCTTAAACCAATATTTCAGTGCTCTTTTCTATAATCACACTCTTCCTCAAAACTCCTCCCATCTATACCTTGCTACTTCTTTTGCCACCACACTTGGCAAGCCCATTACTTCTCTACAAAAATCCTATAGACTATATCAATTGGTTCCTTCCTACCTTTCAGTCCCCATTATCTCCATTTCATATGGCATTTTTGGTTCCACCACCATATTACAAATTTTTTTAGACCACTTAACTCCTACAACTTCTGATTGCTGACATGCCTCCTTTTACTTTTAAGAATGCTAATTTCTTTTGTTTCCCCCTGCCCATCTCTGATACAATGTTAAATTTGCTTCAGAATTTTTGAAGCTGTTCTAGAAATATATCTTCCATAATTTTTGAAAACCCGGAGTATAATGATATTGGCCAATAGTTTTCAGTCATTTGTTTGGAACCTTGTTGTTTGTAGACAGGTCTAACTATTGTTTGTTTTAGTTTATCTGGAAATGTTCCTGAGGTGAGACTATCATTTATTATGTGAACTAAGATCTCCACTATCTCATGTTTGCAATATTTTAGCATCTCTTTTGAATTCTCATCTAAACATAAGATTTTTCACATCTTAATGAGTTAATCTGTTTGATAATTTCTTCTTTTGTTGTTTCTCTTATTACCATAGAACTACATATTCTCTTCCATTTGCTGATTGCATTTTCATTTTCTTTATTCCCAAATTTGTTACAATGTTTATGTAATATTCACTCAGTTATAAAACAATTTTTGAAGAAACTACTGCTAATTAATAAAATATGTTATACTTTATATGAGAATGTTAACTACAAAAACTGGGACTGGTCTTTGTTGGGAAGCAAATTAAATATATCAAGCCTATGAACATTAGATTACTACCACTACATCAGTCACTAACACTAATTTTTATCAGACAGTTTATGATCATAATAAGTTTTATAAAATATTAAGGAAGAGATTTGAAGACATAGAAATCCAAAAATTTTTTGGTGGGACACTGGTAAAAATGTCTCTAGTACATTAAATATCAACGAAGGAAGCATGGGAAAGGGATACATAAGTTCATAAGATAAATAGCAAAGGAGGAAATACATGGTTAAGAACTGGCACTTGGAGATTTAGAGGGATGAGACAAGGCATTCCACAGAATTAGTGTCCCAATTATGGAGGAAAGGAAGATTTGGAGCTTATAGTATTTGAATGCCAAAGGACAGATTTATGGAGGAAAGAATTCCTGCAGCAGAAGTGGGACATGGTGGATAGGAGAACAGAATTATAGGGATTTTTTAGAAAGGATGGCAGAGTAAAATTAAGTAAAATTAAGAAAAAATGGAAATGGGAATTTGAATTAATATAATTTGAATTAATATAATTTTCTGTTAGCTGTTAGTTTTTTTTTTTTTGAAGTTACAATAAACTAAATAGTATGTATAGATGCAAGGGTGAGTATGACAAGCAAAGAGTCTGGGCTGAATGCCTGTCATACTGAAGTATGTATTAGCTTAACAGAAATAAACAAGTATATAAATATATGAGAAAATTTTTCTAAAGGTTTAATTTTCCTAGCATTCATTTATATTTACTGATTATCTTATATCTAATAATTAAAGATGAGGGGTATGTGCAGTTTGAGTCAGATTGTGTTGCATAGACATTATGCAGCTGTATGCCCAGTGTCTGTGTAGACTTCCAATGTAAACAAATAATTTGAAGTGTACAGTCTGAAAATGAGAAATCTAACAAGCCATTAAGGTCTAGCAGAATGACAATATGCAAATATGAGGGACATGATTATGAAGGCCTATGCTCATTTGCATTGTTACGATACGACGACAGTTAAGCAAATGGATAGTATGTACATTCACATAGTTCAACCATTCTTTGATATGTGTTTATTTGATATCCCACGTTAGCTTGCTGTTAAGCCAGGTGTATTTCACCCCTCATCTTTACTAATAATTTACTGCAGTCCACAAAATTCAGTTTAAGTACATGTACTGTATCACTAGAGGATGCAAATAATCTGATAGTCACTCACCCCTTTGACTTTCTTGCCACATTTATCACAAGAAGGTGCAAGAAATTTTTCAAAGCAGTATTCACAGTAAAGCTCTCCCTTCTCTTCAACAAAGCCAATGTCAGCTAATGGACGACGACATTGTGCATTTACACAGATAAAATGTTCTGGGCACCAGGTCTTGCCCAAAGCCGTAATGAATGGACCTCTGATCAACACAAAAATTTGATTTAGCTTTATGTTTTCATCAAGAATCACTTTATGCTATATGACTTATCTATAATAACAACTAGTTTGGGCATGCGTTTAAGGCAAAACATTTGTAAAAATCCAAAAGTCTACAGTTTCCTTCTTACAATATTCTCAGAATTTAAAGACTGACACATTTTTAATGAGCTATGTCAAACTGTTGTTATGATATAATTTGTTTATTTACAATTAATCACTTTTCGTCACAGTATCATGAAATTCTCCTTAGACCTTATGGTTTATTGTATTGCCTCCAAATTTTTAATGTGAGCTTAATAAACAATTTAAAGAAATTGTTGTGCAGGCATTTCTTAATTTTAATTAGTTAAGAGAAAAAAAATATGTGTATGCATGTTACTAAACACTTCAATATTTTCAATATGAATTATGGAAAATAATTTTAACTGAACTATTTAATATATTTTAACTAATTCACAACAATTTTTAAATCCATAATTTCTGAAGCTTTCATGAAAATTTCAGCTAATAAGTTTATAAACTGTAATCCAGAGGACATTTTGAACAGAGAAAAATGCTGAAAGAAGGAATTAAGAAAAGAGAGTTTAAAGTTTAATGAGATACTTTACCTAAATGGTAAGGAATCAATTAAATAGCTATTTGATGTTTTTAAATTGTTGATGTTAAAAAACAAATTATGCAGCCTGGAAGTACAAGCTATAAGTATAATAAAGAAAAAAAATTAAATGCTTACATCATTTACCTAAAATTCACTGATGCATTACCTCTATAAGTAAAAACCAAGTCCAAATTATATTGAATATAATTAATATAATATAACATGTTAGCATGTTCCTTTATTATTTAATCACTTTAATTTAGTAAATCAAATGCTCCAATTGTTAATTGGTTTCTCATATTTTAACAAAGAGAGTTTTAAAAGACCACTATAACCTAATGATAAAATATAAATTTTGTGAAATTTTAACTGGGTTATGAGATAGGAAATAATTTGCATTTATATAATATAATTTTATGGATATAAAATCAATAGAATATGTACCTATTTTAAAAAAAAATGTTGATGCATTGCTGGCTATATAATACCAAACTGTTCTTGAATTTTTTGCATACAAGTTAAAATCTTAATTACTGAAATATGCAGAGGAACAAGTCTTAGGGGAAAAGGTGGATTAAGTTTCAAATATGAAATTCATTCACTAAGTTATTACAAACAGTAAAACTTTTAAGAATTAATGTGCTTTTTTACTGTGTGTAGGTGTATTTACATGTCTGCTTAGGGTATACAAAATTTTAGCTAAAATTAAAATTCCAAATTCTGTATACAAACAAGATAAACTATAAACTTTTAATGATTTCAACTTTTCCTGTCATATTTATACACATGTTTTGAATAATGTCATAGTTTTTAAGCCTACAAAATTAAACAATTCTTTGTTTTATGTGTGATGACAGTGGATATAGATCTTGAACTTAGACCAGTCTTAGATTGAGAATGTAGTACAACATATTGAATGTATTGTAAAAACTATTTTAAAATAAAACTTAGTTTCCTGTAATCAAGGAGAAGAAACAAATAAGAACGAAAGGCCTTCACCTGACAAAAATAAGTATGTGTGTGAAGTTCTGCATATGGAAAATTGAACAACAATATTTACATGAGCCATGCCCTTGTTGTTCTAAACTTTAGAAATGATTTTGTTGGTCTTACCTTCTGTTTTCCAATGAAAAATGTTTGTGGAATATTGGAGATGAGATATGGGGAATGTACACAAGGCTTTTATAAAACAGAGCTTAATGTACTTTTGCCCTATAATTTTGCAATAGAAATTCAGAAAAGCTAGAACTGGCCACATATTGGATGGGCAGTAAAAAATTACAGACATTCACCATATAAACAAGTTAAAAACAATAAAGGTGTTCTGAAGCAGTTTATTGTTGTTTGTTTTTTTAGAGAAACAGGGGTTAAAGATGAAACAAAGGTAATTATGTAGCATTAATTGATTTATTTAGCAAATACAATGGAAAGTTAAAGCTTTATTTAGTCAATAGCTCAGAGTGTATAAGTTTATCAAACTTAACTGAAAATTATTTAACTGATTTTATGTCCAGAGTTCTGTGGCATAAATAAGAAAGAAAATAAATGAAATCAATTTTGTTACTGATCAATTGGATGAGACAATCTCTGTCAGCTGTTGTCTAAATTTTGATTTGTTGATTGAGATGGTCAAATTGGACATTTTTAGGTTTTTCCAAAATTTCAGAAGATTGCTGAGCAGATGCACTGTAAAATAATTTTGCTTCATGAATTCAACAATAGAGACAAATAGTAGCTCAGACTTATGATGTTGATGTTTCAGGACATCTAAATGGGCTTAAAAGTAAAAGTAAAAGAAAATTTCCATGTGCAATTTTCGTGCATAGCTATGTTTATAGGTAGTATTCTCAAGATATTTCAGCTATTTCAACATGTTGTACTTGCTTTTTAACATCGAATGGATTAGCTGCCTTTTTTATTAACTCTACCAAATGAAATCCATGGAGACTGTCAAATGTTGCACCAACCCTCTGGAATCACAGTCTCTGTCTGGTGTAAGTAGTGTAAGAATATTAAAATGCCATATGGCTTCTTTTGGTAGTTAAATGTCCTTTAACTTGGCAGGTCATATAGATAAAGAATGAATGAAATGTGTGAAATGATGCTTAGAGCTAACTGGCATTTATTTTCTCTTGAATGTGAGGTAGACACTACCACTACACTACTTATTAAAAGTGGCTTTATGAGATTGCTGCAGAGATTCAATGAACCTGAATGGAGCCTAAACAGTTATACCAAAAGATTGCTTGAAGTTTCAGTATGTCACTGAAAGATTTTAATTTTAATTTAAATGTGTTTGCAGGCTTTTGTGCTTATTTCAAAGGCTAAAAATAATGAAATAGCTATTGTATTGTAAAAATACAAAAAAAATTCAATACTGAGTCAAAAGGAAGTTTTAAACATTTTTTGGAAAAGACATGCAACTCTAATGACATGAGAACCAGCCTAAAAAGGCAGGAAATATCTGAAGAATGTGATGTAACAGCATTATACCTGCAATTATACCATGAAGTTTTCCATATTCTGGTTCAACAATTAGAAGATAAAATTCTGCAACTTGGACACATTTTGATTGCTAGAACTTCTGAATCAGAAAACGTCTGAACAATACAAGAGAAACTTGCCTGAATTGGGATTGCAGTCTGAAAGATTCCAGTGGAATAAGTTTGAGTTTGTATCCTTAAGATTGTTGCTATGTACACTTCAAAAGAATTCTTGAAAGTGTTTGCAAGATTCTTGGATTCATAATGATCCTCAGAGTGTGTACTGCAAAATAGTGAGACTACCTATATAAATTGTTACTAACTATACCAGCAAACTTTCTCAGTTAAGATTTCTTATGTCAGAAATCCTCATATACAATATAGACTCTCAAATTCAGCCTTCATACCAATTGAGAAAGAGCCACTTTGCATTATAAAAAAATCTGATGTGTACCATTCACATGACTTTCTCCATATCCCTGCAACAAATAATTCTTAAAAAGCTTATACTTCTATTTACTTTATGCTAATCAGAAAAAATTAGCAGAAATAGTCTTATTACGCGCTTCCTTGTAAGTAGAAGCGAAATAAGGGACAACCGTAGGTTAAAGTGATAGTCAAAAGCTGGTTGCTATGTCAATGAAGTTCCTTTGTTTGTATGGATAGGAGTTGACAAGTTCCTGTATGAGAAAGTTATACGTTTTTCATAGCAGAAACCAAAAATAAGGAATGTCACAAAAACGACGAACTCCACGAAAAAAATGTATATAATATAAATTGTGTGTTTTAAAGTGCTCTACAGTTTTTGTGTGGTAAGTTTTTGTCCATCTCTTACGGTTTAGCAGTCATTCAAAATTTAGTAAAATTCATCCAGAATAAACCACTCTTCAGAGGCTATTCCCAGAAAATTCAAGATATACATTTCATTTGTCAGGTAAATATGTTTAATATCCGAAATTTTAATCAAAATCGTTAGAGCCATTTGTGAGAAAATCAAAATTTTCGAAAAAAGTTCCATGTAAAGGGTAGTTCGGGGTGGGGGGATTTTTCTCAAAAGCTTCGTGTCGCATCCCTGGAAGATAATAAACTTAAATACCACGTTTGGTATTTTACCGACTTTTCGTTTTTGAGTTATCGTGTTCACACACCACACACACCACACACACCACCACACACACACCACACACACACACACCACACACACACACACACACACACACACACACACACACACACACACACAGACCTTTTTGTGAAAATGCTTTTTTGGATATTGGGGACCCTAAAACATATATTTCCGGTGAAATCTCGGTATCGAATTTTTGGTGGAGTGCAATACTTTCTCTATACACTATGTACATAGTGCATATGGAGAAAGTAAAAAAAAATTGATGTGTTCCATTCACATGACTTTCTCTACATCTCTGTAACAAATTATTGCCAATACTAGGCCTATAATGCATGCTGTAACTGTCACCATGTAAATTAAGATTGCAGGTTCTTCATGTTACCACATCAATGTATTAGCTATCTGACACCTAATATTTACAGGCCTACATATAATACATGATATTGCAATGAAAATGAAGATTGTGGACACAGAACTTTTACATGCTCTAAATGCTGGTCATGACATGTAATACATTAATATGTGTGGTATCCTCATTGTAAATCTAACTTTATTTGCTCACTCATGTCTTGCAATTCTCCTTCATCTTTCAGGCATTAGTTTTTTATTTGCAGATACAGGAGCACTGCTTTTGTAAATTAAATTTCAAAACAGTATACGCATACTGTGTTCTAGGCTTTCCCTTTGATTTTAATTAATAAAATAATCTTACATTTTGTTCTTAATTAAGGGAGGAGAGTAGTGCCACTTTAGGAAAAATGTTCATCTTTAAAATGGATCAACTCTAACATAACAGTTGGATAGACAGAAAGAGGGGGAGAGGAGAGGGAGTGTGTTCTCAAAATATTCTACAATGCACTTCAATGGGAATTTTTATACTCTTGGCTCAGGTTTTAAAATTTATTTGCACAATTGGTTGACCTTTTTGTTGTATTTTTCCCCCTTGCAAAAAAAAAAAAAAAAATATATATATATATATTTTTTTTATATGAAAATTCCCATTATTTTTTTCTACAGTTGTAATTTATTTAAAAAATAAATTAAAACTTTTAAAAGTATATAAACAAAAGATAAAGAAAGATATTTGCTAGTTGAATATCTGCAGCAGGAGATACCTACATTTGATTTTAACCAATAGAATCGACAAATTAATTGATATATTAAACATTCAAATACATAATATAAGTAGCTTGTACACATACTTCTCAATGTCTTAATACATGAGAAAGCATTTTTACAGTTTTGGTCCCCCTTAATTCTATGACTATAACCAGGTTAAAGTGTTTATTAAAACAAACAAATATATACCTGGCTTAATAATAAATATAATACAGAAACATAGATTTTCCTCTAAAGCAAAATGCTTGTTTAATCTATAAAAGAAAAATACAAAGTTTAAAGAATTAATTACCTTCGTATGATACTGTTGCACTTGACACATGTAGGAAAAACATCATTCTCAATTGAATCCCTGATTGTCTGCACAAGTGCTTCTGTTAACATTCAGTAACATGTTAGTTATGAAAACCATGCAAAATCTACTCCACATAGAGGTGAGTTTTTGTTAGTGTAATGCATACTAAATAAAGTCACCATACACACTCAATATTTCAACATATTATTGTAGGATTAAAACAAATCTCTTTTACACAAAAACATGAATTTATAAATAATAGTATTATCATTAGTATGTGAGACAGCATACAAATTTAAAATTGGGAAGGTTAAAGGTTAAGTGTATTGCCTTTCTTAAATGTTTTTCCTTGTGTACCCAGATATCAAATGCTGCTCATAGAAAATGTCTTTTAAATATAATACTTAAAAATCTAAAACATTCTATATTTAAAAATGTTATTTTAAAGTACTTATTTTCTCTTTACAGTATTTGTAGGTATCAGTAATATCGATTCAACACTGCATACATATGCTTTGTGTTGGGCCACAACATAGTAAAATTTGCTTGCTGACAACTATTAGACAATATCTCTCATTTGTGGGGAGAGGGAAAAGCCCAAAGATTTATGGCAATTATTGGAAGGTTCTGGAATTGTAATACAAGAGGCATGATGTGAATGAACAACACAAGCAGCTATAGCAATGACTGCATTATTATGACAGGCAAGCAATTACATTGCTAGAGTGTGAGGTATGTGCTATTTTTAGCCATATAGAATAAAGTAAATGCAATAAGAGAACAACCAAATAAGGATGAAATAGAATATATTAGAATTTCTCTGCCCATTACTTTTGGATGTGGGCAGAGCAACTTAAGAAACAATTTGTTTTCCATTTTTCAAATTTGGTTTTGTATATATATCCCTGATTAGTGTAATGCACTTCTCTTATTATTTTCACTAACACAACTCTTCTAATGCTGCAGTTGAATATTAATATTACTTGAAGTGAAACCTGAGATTCTAACTGGAATACATCACCATCACTACTTTTTGCAACTTTAGCTTTCTTGTCAAAAACCTATCCATGTTGACCAACAATATTGCAAAAAACTGATTTGAATACTGCATGCTGTAACCATCGTTGCTGGCACAAATGCTGGAGTTATGAACCTGAATGCCAACCCAGCTAGTCATACCAAGAATTTTTTATTATTTAGCTTACTTGGTTTAGAGATGCAATAGTTTAGCTATCTCAGCTTGCACTCATACCATGCAAAGTTTGCATCAAAAGTGTCTCTATCTTCCTGTATTTTCAAAGAGAGTGGTTAAAGCCTTTATGATAAAAAGAAAATAAATTCTGCCCTGCCAGGAAAGGAATTATTCTTTAATGAGCCAGGGAAATTATTTTATAAGAGGGGGAAACCCCCCATCCCCCATTAATTCCAACCCTGGATTAGACACTGCATTTAGTTATACCAGATAAGAAAACAAGATTCACTGGCACTACAACAGCAATTTGGTAACTTGTCGTGATGTTCATCAAACTATTGCATAAAACATGAAAATTGATGTTGAGTATTTGTCTCTCAAGACTCACAAACAAGGAATTGTAAATGGTAACTATATGTTTTGCATTTCCTTGATTAGGAAATCAAGGAAAGATCTGTTGAGAATATTTTTAATCCAGGAGAGTATAAGATGATATGAATGAGTTCATTTCTGCTTTGCATTTATGGGCATGAGGTCAACAGCTGGGTTGACAAGATGCTGTAGTGGCACATATTTATTTAATCATCATATTCCAGGAGCATTTTGAAAACCTCAAAGTTTACATTATTCTGCACACATATGAAAGCATTTAGTTTAAAAATCTACTAAAATAAAGTATTTATTTTTAGCAAAGATGTTACAATGCAAGATGGACACATTTCAACCAACATTAAAAACTTGACACTCTTAAATATGTGGGAATATATTTTAATCATGAAAATGGAATAAAATTTCCATGAAGATATGTATTAACATGAGACATTAAGATCCACATTCTTTATCTAAAAAAAAAGAGCACATTTTAAAGAAAACAACATGCTGGTAAGTTATTAAGGTATATTTATCTCATTTTATACCAGTTAATTCGTTAATTATAACATAGCTAATAATTTCTTAACAGTATTTCATTACCATCATTATTTTATTCCAATCATAGACTGTAAAATACAGAAATTGTTACTTCTAGATTTTCACAGACATCAGTTTAAATGTAATGAGACCATAATTAGTTGGCAGCATTACTTTGTAGAGCACTGTTAGAGGGGAGGATCCACAGCTTTTGATGCTTAGTATATACTTCATTTATTCACGCACCACTTATAAATATTACACTCGATATTTTCAACAGTTCATCCTTATAAGTAAACATTTATCGCCTCAATGATGCTGGAAGCACTTATGTAAAAAATGCCTAGAAATAAATGGTCAACATTCAGAAATTTGTCAATTTCCTTCCATTAGCTCCAGTTTGCTTTCTTTTATTATTTCATATGAAATCTTCTTTTGTTTGTTAAAAGTATGCTTTAACCCCTCTCAGATTGAATGATTTTGGCACTATGTTTTTAAAGAACCAATTTAACCAGAACACTGATTATTTGCTCCTCCTCCTCACTATATCAGGCACTAAAAGATCTGAAGCAGAGAATCTCGAGAGTATATTGTGCAGTTTATAGTTAAGAAAGGGGAGATTTTTGTTCTGGGGACTTGAATGGAGTCCTACAACCTATTCCTAACAGGTGAAGTAGTTTTAAATGTAAACCATTTATGGTTAATTATTACTCATTATTTAATATTCAAGAAACATTCACTTCACTATTATACATGACATGATTCATTGCTGTCTAAAGTATACCTAATAAAATATTATTATAGTATTTACTTATTCTATTTATTTATTATATGGTCAGCAATACCTTTATAGTGTAAGGATCTTGAAGCTTGCTTCCTAGTGATTGCATTCAAAACTCTTGCTCACACAGACCCAAAAATTATTAAATAAATAAATAAATAAATAAATAAGCAAACAAATTAATTAATAATAATAACAACCATCATCATCTAAGATAGCTATGTAAAATCAAATCACATTCGTACTACAATTAGGTTCTAACTTTTGGGTTGTTCATGTCTCCCCGACTCAAAAAAAAATCACTCTTTTAAATTATACCATGTTTAGGCAATGAGTACAACAGATCCTACTAAAATGTTTACCTTTTAGTATTAGTGAATTTTTAAATATAAAGCTATAATAATAATTTGACCTCAGTATAATCTTAAAATGTATTTTATAATTAGTATTCATGTTAATTTTTTGACTATAAAACTTCTATGCGTATTATTACATTCTATGATTATTTTATGTTAAGGTTAAATTGTAAATATTTTCAATTGCAAATTATTGTAAATTAATTTTTTTGCAAATATCCTTTGTAAAATATTGTGCATAAATTTTATTTTTACGATGTCATGAGTTAGGTTGACCCTTACAATTAACTGAATCATACTATAAGATGTTCATCCTATTACTATCATTTTGTTGGTGTTAATGACAGCAACGTAGGTGCTAGATATTTTTCTTCAAGAGAATACCTCTAAAATCTTGAAGGTATTTTACTCATCCATTAGTTGGTTGCACCCAACTGGTCTTTTATCCATACCAAAAAATTCAGTAGGTTCGCTAAATTTGATCAAAAGCATATTATTTTCTCTATGGATAAAATTAATATCAACATAATTTTTTAGGATTATATATGCTGGGGGAGGTGAATATAGATTTAAATAAGAGGATTTTATAAATTTAGAATCAGTATTTTAGTTATTGTGTCATAAATATCAAACATAAAGCAGAAAATAATTGATACACGTTTCAAATTAATAAAAAAGTAAATACTTGCTAATTTTCCAATTTACTGTAGAATATTTACTTGCCTTGGTTTTATTTAAATGCAAGAATTTACTTCTAGCATTTGACTATTGCGCATCTGCACTTTTAAAACAGACTGTGATGGTAAATCAATGAAGGACAAAATGTTCAACATAAATCCTGCATCAAGAGATGTAATTGTTACTATACTCTCTTGCTTTCTTTATTTTTATATGGTGCAATCCATATCACCTATCACTATGGGGATTTGAAACTTATTCAATCACTTCTTCCTGTTGTGCTCATTTCCTCTGAAGTATTTGGGAAAACTATCCATTTGTTTAGCTTTCTGCACAATGCTTTCAGAAACACTTGATAACATTTTACAAATTCAAGTACAATAAATTCTGAAATCTTTGGCCACTCCAATTTAATAACTAATATCACGAATACTTCAATTTTTCTGGGTGCTGGATAACAGCGTTAAATAATCAACACTTTCAACTTCAGACATTAAATCTTCTAGAGCTTAGATTACTCCATTGACAGAGCTTTGGTTACTGAAAGTGAATTTGAGCTGTAATTTTAACAGAATCTGCAACAATATACTAGTGTTAAATTGTTAAAGTTGTCTCTGACCAACCTTATAAATGGGCAACACGTTTTTAGAGTATATTTAGCATATTTTCCAATTTCTTTTATTCACTTTAAGTTTTATTATAAATGTTCAAGTAAAAGCAAATTCTCCTTTTTATTCACTTTACCAAGTGAATATAGCATTGCATACAAAATCTCTTGTTCAAAAAGCACTATCCAAAAATGTTGTTTCATAGTGCTCTAAGTTATAATAAAATTTTAATTAGATTAAAACTAAAAATGCTTAAACCTCTCTGCTGTAATACACCCTCTACTATAGAGATTATAAAAATTAGTTATTTTGGTACATTAATCACATTATTCTCATATAATCTGTTATAAATAGTATTCCCTGATTGTAGTACTAATTCACACGTCATATAGATTTTATTTTGCCATCATGTTATTTGCTTAATCCTCAGAATGTATATAACATCTATTATGTAGGTTTCCAATATCATTATTTTAATTCTCAAATTTTGATTTCATATTAATATATTGATTTAAGTGATGAAGCTATGAAATTGTATAAAAATACTTCAAAGTGGCATATAAAAGCATGCAATATGTTCAGTTGGTTTCTTTAACCTTTTCTCTCATTTTTTGCATAATCTAAGGGAAAATTATAAAGAATTGAGCACCATAAAATACACTCTTTGTAATGTTTCTATCGGTTCAGTTTAGTCTAAATTCCTAATGCGTACAGAAATAGTGTTCAGCAAGTTTTGTAATAATTAACTACATGATTTAATATTCATTAATTTCTGATTAAATATGTCAAATTCATAGCAAACCAAGCATTCCAGCAATGATTAAATATGTATAGTGGCTTCACCAGTAAACATCTTATTTTTAGATAGTGTAGTTACTGACTTAAATCTTTTGATAAAGTAATTTTGCCTGATAGTTTACCTTAATTTTTGGCATAGATATCTTGAGCATTTCTGAATCATAAATAAATAAATAATTAATTTTATTCTGCTTTGGAATAACAATAGAATTCATGGCTTTATCAAAAGATATAAAACAAATTCTAAACATTGACTACATTCTTAAACATTTACATTTAATAATAACATTGAACTTAATTTAAATTTGAAAAGGTGCGATCCTGATCTTCAGTGATGTCATCAAACTTCCTCTTTCTTCTTCCCTCAGGTGGACATAACTGTTCTTTTAACTCCATTAGTGTAGTCATAAATGTTCATAATTCCAAATGTGTAGGTAAGTGTATTTGGAGAATTAAGCATGCCCACACATCCTATTCTGTTAGAATCATTAATATTATCACACTACTCAGTAGGCTATAGATGAATCTTTATTTTTCCTATGTTTAAAATGGAATATCAGGGTTTGACAGTGAAGTCAATGGTATAGTTTTTTGAGAACATTCACTGCAGCTTAAGCATGCTAGTTGAAATATTTATTATTAAAGTGCCAGTCATTTAGTAGTCTGCTATATACTAGTCATTTAGGTTAAATGCAAAGCAAAGACAAGCATAAGCAACATAGAGTTGATGCTAGAATACCTTATCTGTGAACTGCAAGAGGCACACATGGGGATGCGGCCACCACCTTGAGGCTGAGTGAGAACACCTTTTCCCCTGCGAGGGGCTGTGGAGCCTGCAACACCTCTCTTGTCCCCAGAGGAACCTCCACCAATGCTTCCACCACCACCTGCATTTGGGACTGATGGGGTTTTAGCTATAGATGATGGTATTTGAGTGGCCGAAACTGGAGTGGGTAAAGGTTTATAGATTGGGGCAGTTGAAGTTTCTTTAGATACAGAAGGTTGAGGGATAGGTTTGAAAGTCTGTGAGGGAGGAGCAGCTCCAGGTCTCACACCCTCAGGAAGAGGAATATTAGGGAATGGGAAAGAAGCTGGAGTTGCTGTCTGTTGTAGGAGCTGTGGTGTATGAGCCCGAGGTGCTTGAGGGTCTGTCATGGGACAAGTAGGTGTTGCTGAACTGGGTCGCTGTCCTGGATACTCTCCTATTTCTAACTGGTAATGAGGAATTGTGGCTGGTTTATGTAATCCTGTAAGAGTACTGATTTTGGGTGTCCCATCTCTGCCACTAGAGGTTGGTGTAGCAATTCTAGCTTTTGGTGTCTGTGGTCTTGGTGGTAAAGAGTGTTCTGGAGGAACTGCTTGTGTTTGTGATATCTCTTGCGATATGGGTCTAAATGTATTTGCAGCATTTGGAGCAACAATTGGACGAAAGGCTCCAATTACAGGCAGTTGTTGAACTGTAGGTCCTGAAGTTTTTGGCTCAGGGATAGATTTGGAAGGTGCTGGCTTGAGCTGTGGAATGACACTGGGTGCTTGTGTTATGGAAGGAGGAGGGAAAGAATATTTGGGAGCAGTGGTTAAAGGTAATATCTTAGAAACTGGCAACTGTGTTCCAGTTTTCTTTGGAACCATAGGCTGAACAGGTGCAAAGCTTGTCTGAAGTTGATGTGTCTGTGCAGCTTCAAACCGAGGGGCTTGAGTTATAGGAGTAAAAGGTGAATAAGGATGTTCTGGAGCAATAGTGAGAGCAGCAACCATAGGAGAAGGACATGCTTCCTCACGACTCACACTGCTTACAGGAATAGGAGGAGGAGCTACTGCTGTTGCAGGTTTTGATATTGGTATTGTGCGAGTAGGTAAAGATCCTGGGATCTTGGTTACTGTTGGTAAGGGGGAATATGGACGATCTGGTGCTATAGTCAGTGCTGACAACATTGGTGAGGGGCATCCTTCAGTAGGAATACTACCACCTAAAGGTACTGCAGGAGGAACAGTCTTTGAAGACATAGGAATATAAACAGGAGAAGCTGGAGCTGGTTGTGTTGATAGTACTGGCTGGGTTGGGGGTTGCATGAAGCTAGGATTTGTCTGTGCTGAAAGCACTGGCTGGACTTTAGGAGCCTGTGTTGGAGACTGTGTGAAGCTAAGAGGAGCAGGAGTCCCTGAAGAAGCTGGTATTTTGGTTGCAGAAGGTAGTGGTGAATAAGGACGATCTGAAGCAATTGTCAGAGCAGAAACCATAGGTGAAGAACATGCTTCTGAGCGACTAATTACAGAAGTCTGTACTTCAGAAGAGATAGATGCCTGAGAGATTTTTGGAGTCACTACTGGTGAAGAAAGTGCAGATTTTGTTGCTGATGGCAATGGTGAATAAGGTCGATCTGGAGCAATTGTCAGAGCTGATACCATTGGTGATGCACATTCCTGATCTCCGTTCAAATGAGAAGAAACAGGTAAAGACGTTGAAGCTGTAGATGTGAGCATGGAGTTCTTTTCAAAAGAAAGTTGTCGAGTATGTTGTTGGAACTGAGAAGCTGATTGTTGCTGTTCCTTTGAAACTGGCACAAAGCTGCTGGCAGATTGAGTAGATGTTTGTGTGGATACAAATTCTGATTTTACCTCTTGTTTCTCTATACTTATTTGACTGGAAGCTTGAACTTCTGAAAACTGAATACTTTGTTGTGAGGTAACTAATTGTTCTTGTTTCTGTTCAACAACAGAAATTTCTTGTGTTATTGACTCTTTTACAGATTCCTCAGATTTCTGAATAGCTGATATTGTTTCATCAGATTGCTGGGTGTCTTTCGAATTATTCATTGAAATTTCTTCAGAAATGCATTCTTCAGTAGTGGATAACTGCTTTTTAGTTTCAATGTCAGAAACCTTATTATCTATCTCTGCTTTAACTTCAGAACCTTCTTGTTTGGAGCTTTCTATTTCAGATGAAATGTCTAAGTTAGAGTTGGCCTGACTTATCTCTTGCATTGGAACAGGAGAAGCAGGCCTTTCAATTCCATCAGGTGTTAAACATTCAGTTAAGGTCTCAAACTTGGGCACAGACTTTTCAGCATTTATTGATAATACTTCCTCAGAACAAACTGATAATCTCTTATTAACTGTGGTACCCTCTTCTTGAGTAACTTTTTCTGAGATTTTATTAGACTGCATTGATATAGGCTGTTCAACTTGAGGAGACTGTTGAAGAGGAGTGGGACTAGCAACTGATATCATTGCTGATTTATGTTTGGCAATGTATTCTGAAAATGGCTGAGGGAATGGAGCCACTTTTGCTGGTGGTTTAGTCACAGGCATTGGGAGTGAGGTTGTACTTGACTCTAAACTGGTTAAGAGCTGTGCTGGTAAAACTGATGGCTGGCTTGTGATTGGGGCCACCTTGGGTGAAGGCTGTGTAGGCATTATTGGTGGCTGATTTGCAACTGAAGCCACCCTGTGTGAAATATTGGAAACTGGTGCAGGAGGAGTTGGTTTTGGTGAGGATTTGACAGCAACTACAGCAGCAGCAGCAGCTTTAGGAGTTGGTGGTCTTGGTGAGTGAGGACTCGGTGGGATGTATAAAGGAGTGGCTGTGGGAGTAGGTTCTTCTTCTTCGGCTCTGGGGGGCCACACAAATTTACTACCAGCTAATTTTAATAGCAGAAATTATAAATGTTTATTGTTAACAGCATTGATAAAAAAAAATAAGCATGTCACACACAGATATAAGCATTCATTCACAGTCATGGCATTTTCAGTAGTAAGCCCCCAAAAATGTTAACACATGTTTTCAAAATGTTATCATTACACAAAAAGCAGGCATTAAGATCCATTAAAAATATTTGGTTTACAAAGGAAACATATTAGTAGCAAATAGAAGCATTAATGGGCATTAATGAGATTAGGATATAAAGGAAAGAATTAGAAGAGAATGGAAAAATTTAGGAAAAATAAAAAAGAGAAAGAGAAAAAAGGAGTTACTCAATGCAGATAAGCATAGCATAATTAGTATAAGCAAAGAAGTAGAGAATTAGGTTCTATTTAGATGCTAACCAAAATAGCTTTTGTAATTAAAATATAAACTTTTATTCATACTATATCGCCGTTACCTAGACAAAATTATCTGGGTACTTTGTGGTACATTAAAAGGTAATAAAACATTAACAGGTGCCTAAATTATCATGTTAAGAAGCTTAGAAAGCTACCCTGTAATGAAAAACAATAACTTATTTACAGAAACTACGCAAAGGTATAAAAGAATCAATAGCTGCCAACACTGCTATATGCCATCTTGTTAATTTTATTGTGTCAGCAGCAGTTTATTCATGTTTAAAGTGTTCCTTTGCATTGCTTTCTGTTAAGTGATTAAATTATAAACACTGAAGCACATATAACATCTTCTTTACTGAATAGGAAATAGGTAGCTTCTACCTAGGTGCAACTACTAAGATTAGCACATTAATTAAGCAAAAATTAGGATGTTCACTAAGCTATTAACTTTTGAGAGCTGCTTTTTTCATTTTTTTTTCCCCTTGCTATTATTTTTAATGAGCGACGGAAAAGGGTCTAGGTTTGGGATTAAAAGATTTAAATGCTGAAAAGAGAAGAAAAAAGTGTAATTAACCTAGCGCAAATATAATAATCTGTTTTCAACTGATATATGTAAACTTCTGTAAGAAACTATGAGAAATTAACTGAGGTTCTGTAAAGTATATCTTAGTAGATAAAATATGTGACTATGCCTTAAACTTGATATGTAAATGCTTTTGAAAGCAAACATCACAGATAAAAACAATTATTCAAATATAATATAGCACAAGAGTGAGAAAAATGCTTATAATAGAGAAGACACAATTTCATTTTGTTAATTTCAATAAAATACAAGAGAGCTATCTTTGCTCTTAGGAAAGTTAAACAATGGCTATATGGGCCAAGTATTTCCAAAATAGATACACTCAAATATAAAAGGGAGAGGTAAATGGCCAGTCCAACATAATCATTGCAATCATAACCTATACTTAATGGCTTGTCTCATTAGATTACTCTTCATAAATGGTTAAATAGAGAATATAACAAGTCTATCCAGAAAATTTTCTTAGGGACAGCAGGAGTTGGCCTGCTAATTGAGTAGTAGTTTGTCTATTTCTCTACAAAAATAATATTCTTGTGTTTAAACATGCTCATGCATTATTATTTTGTTGTTACTAGCCTCAAAAAGAACCAATATTTTGTTTGAAGCAAGTTCTTATTAGGACAAATGCCAGATTCAAAATTTTAAGGGCAATTCCACTAGGATGAAACATTTTACATTCTCCTGCATGAAGCAGTTAGAGTTGCACAAAAGAATATATTGTATATTAATATCTGTGTGTTAATTTTTTTATAAGAAGTTTTTAATGATCTTTATAATCAGTAATATAATATTGCCTGCGCTACCATTCAGTTACACTGTATTTTCTGGATTTACTTAAAGCAAATTATTACTTCCAGTGTTACTACGTTCATTTTTTGTTTCCATTAGTGGCTTAGAAGCTGACTGTTATGAATCAAAATCTTATGAAAATGGATGCATATAATGATTATGATGGTTCATATATAATTCAATAAGCAGGTAATAGGAAAGGACATTCCTGCATGTACAAAAGCAACAAGAAATATACATATTGTCACATGAATGATTGGAGAGTGCTGTGACTTATATTATTTTGAGAGTATTTTGTTCAGGACACTTGAGATTTAATTGGAATTTTATTTTACAGTTTCTTAAAGTACAGATGCTTTGTTAGGTTATCTAAATAACAGGAAGATGCGGTCTCTTCTTTCCAATGGCAAGCCCGTGGAAATTACAATGATGTCAAAACTTCCTCTGCTCTACATACAGAGTTGTACAGAGCAACAAGGTGCTTTGCTCCTGCTCATGTCATACAAGATGTTCTAGAACAATGCAAATGTGCTATATATTGATTGGCTGCTTCAATTTGAAATTAGGGCAAGGCAGGCTATACTTGGTACTACCTTGCCATGTTGTAAAACCTTCCGGAAATGTCTCAAACTATAAAACTGGATGCGAGGGCCAATCTCTAGTTGGCACATGATTCTGGCTGGCACCTTTGGCCTGGACTCGACCACTCACTTGCTCGTTCAATGCTGATACATCTCTCAAGGTAAGGCCTATGAGTTACTGAGATTCAGTTATAAAATGTTGTTACTATTTAGCTTATGAAGCCCTTCTCTTTGTAAACCAAACAACCACACATTGAAAATATGCACAAATTCTTCATAATATTGTTATCGTTAAGCCAAGCATTTGTTATTGTTCTGTCATCCTAAATTCCAACTTAGCTATTCCCCTTGTCACCACACTTTAGTCGTGACATTATATCCAAGAAAGAAAAAAAATGTGCCTATATAATAGCTTAGTCAATGTTGTTGCCTTATGAAGTGTTAAATACTTTATTAACAATCCAGAAATATATTAAAAGCTTACAGTTAATTTCTTTCTTTTGTATTTTCTGCTAGTATAAATGGTTTTCTTTATACCCTTTAATTAAAAAATATAGAAAACTAGATTATTACAATTAAGGAATATCTGCGTTAAAAATAAAAATAAAAGAGAGATCCCAGAATTACAGTTCAATTTAAAATGCTGTCATGCCCAAAAATCTCTATTTTTGCTATTTTCTCTCTTATTTTTTAACTAAGCAAAGGGTCACCCTTCTCATATCAGGCATATACAAACCAGATACCTGGTGAGCTCTGGTAATGAATAGTTTATGAAAGTTTTAGATTATCCAAATACAAGTGCCAGCAAATTTTCAATCAGTAGTAAGCAATTGATTTTAAACTATGCAAATATTGATGTTATACAGCTATGAAAGTTACAATAGTTTATTTGTGCAATGCCACAAATAGCAGTTCTACTAAGGAGTGTGGTGGCATTCATGTTACCGGTGAAGCTGGCAGCAAAAAATACAGAAATTAAGCCTACTCAATATATATTATATAATAATTTGTATTTTCTATCAATAACTATCTACCAGTTGCTGTAAAATATGTTGGAAAAGATATGTTTGTCACGTAACACCAATGAATTGCACTGATAATACACAATGCTTAAGTTTTAGATTTATGCTACATGCTTTCTGCAGTGCATTAAAGGCAAGTTGCCAAGGGTGGATGACATGATGAGACGTTCTCTCTGCTACCCAAGCTTGGCTTCTAACTTTATTGGAGAAATATTTTCTAGGACTGTGACTATGTTGCCAAGAGCCTTTTAAACCATTCTTTAAGATCACATACACAATTAGAGAGAAAAGCAATATTATTTTGAGTGGCAGACCAACTCTTAAATTAAAAGACTTGAAGGCTAAATCACATAGAGATTGTGAAAGACCTTCTAATAACATGGTGCACAGAACCATCAGAGAGAATAATTATCAAAACACTGTGTGCTAGAGCAAAGTTATCACAACACTTGTAACCATGTTTATGTTTTTTTCAAATGAGGGTGGGGGAGAGGTAACTTTGACCAAGATGTTTTCAAGAGCATGAATAGTTTCCGTAATCTATACAAGCAATATGAAACTTCTAAAACTTATGTTGCATTCATTCTTACTGTAACACATTTTGGAAAATGAGAATATACTTTATTAAGCAAGGCATTTAAAAAGTCAACAGCAACAGTTTAGAATTCTACTGGATATTGTTTTTGGAAGCTACTTATATCCCCCATAAAATATTAGAGGATGAATAAAACTAAAACTGGCAACACACAGGAAATTCCAATGCCACACTACTAGTTATACTAAATCAGGTAATTGTTTTGTATAAGTACTATATCTATTATATAAATTTCAAATAAAGTAAAAGATCTTCTTATGCAAGGTAGAAAACAGGAAACTTTTGGATTATTTTGATTATAAATAAAGATATTAACTTCCTGGCATTCTAATACAAAGTATTCCAGCACTCTATCATATTGTAGTAAATAATTTGTAAAGAATACAAATATTTACAAATATTTACTGCAATTTAAAAAGCTGAACCTCTGCCACTTATGTACCAATTAAATAATTCTTAATTTTGGTCACATTTCAAAACATATTTTCTCTTTGACAGTGGTGTCTCAGATATACAACCAAGAGGCAAATAAAGGGGGCATAAGCAATAGCTTTCAAAACTTCTGCTGTATGATCATGAAAGAGCTAAGGGAAGTGTGATACATCTTGCAGGTATATCAAGATTTTGGAGCAATGTTTTGGATTGATAGAATAATAAAGTAATTTATTATGAAAGCCCTTTAACCAGCAGTTGCAAGAGTTTTGAGTTGCAATGACATTGTGCAAAGTCTCCCTACATTTCTATGAGACATCTTGCCTCTTGGTCATCAGAATGGTGCTTTTCATAAGTAATTACATTAATGCTGGGGTTAGAAACTTTTACAGATAAAGGAAACTGTTATTTTACCTATTCCATTAAAACTCATGTTGACATTTATAAAAAGACAGTGTGACATTTTATGAATTTCATATGATTTAGGAATGCTATACTATATGCAAAACTAAATTTCTTTATATGTTGTGTACCTACATTATTTTCTTATGCCAGCTTTTAAAAACCTTTTATGCATTACTGCCAGCATAAAATTGACTAGTAATTTTCAAGAACTAGTCTATAAAGTCACATATTTATGACAATTATATTGTTAATTTAACCACTGCACATTGCCAGAAAATTGCAATTGTTTGTAAAGTGTACTAAAACGTTTAATTGTTGTCGTTACCTAATATAACTGTTACAATATACACATAAATGAAAACTCAAAATGCTTTAGATGTTCTAGTATTTTGTACATGTTGTACATTAGTAAAACGTTCTAAAAACATAAGAGTAACAACAAGACTGCAAAGTCAGCTCTCAAAAGTTTCTTCAAGAATTATAACAGATTACAAATCATGCTCAAGTACCTAATATTATTAGGTATACTATTCAATATAATGCAACACATTTCTCAAATATCCAAACGAAGCAGCACGTTAATTCAGCTCAAAATGATTTTTGAGCTATTTGGCCCAAACTTTAATTTATATAATTATTTTCAATTTACCTTTAATGTTGTTTAATGGCCTCAGTGTTGAATAACCACCTAAACAGTTAAAATGTGTCTTCAAAATCAGATGATTTTGGTTTATCACATTTGGTAACCATTTTATAAAGTGACAGTGCAAGACCTAGTTTTCATTAGAAAGGATAAAAAAATCAGGAAAGGAGTGTGTTAATACTACTTCTTAACTGTGAAACCTTAGCATGTGTCCTGTCAGAAATATATCAAAAGTATAAGTATCTCATTCATCCATTTTACTAGATACATATGTAACTCATAATTTTGAATTTTCCAACAGTAAATTTCCATACAGTAACCAAGAATTACATAAATGCCATCAAATTGGAAAATGAGCAAAAATGCTCAAGCATATTGCCTGCATTTGAGGGATCTTGGTTCCAGTTGCAAAGATCAACCAATCTAAATAAGGCTTTTTCATAGTTTCCCTTCATTGCTTTGGCAAATGTTGTTATCAAAATTGTTTATGATTCTTTCCATTTATTGTATTCATTTCCTTTCCAAGTTCCTTCACCTGAGCTTTATAGTTGGGTTTGTAGGGTTAAATTGGGCAGTGAGATGGCATTAGAATTTCCACTTTCTGTAGATACCTCCCTTGATGATTGGTAATTAAAGGAGGCAAAGTCAAGGCTTTGGAGTAGGACCACTCATGTTACACATTCTAAAATGTGACAATGTGTAATGCATACCTGGAGTTATTAGGGATTGCTTTTCCCTCCAATTCTTAGCCAAAATAGTTGCAGCACCTGCAGCTTTCTCTCAGTTCACCCTTTCTTTTGGTGTAGTCACAACAGATAAAACTGGGGTTCCTCTTCCCCTCCTTAGCCTTTGCATTAACTATTAACCAAATTTATTAGGCTGGACCAAAGAAATACAGGGAAGCATTTCTTTTCTGATTCACCTTTTTGGATACTACATTTTATTATTGTCTTTTCTCTTTATTTTCCTTCTAAAATGTGTCTTTTTCCTTCCTTTTATTTTTCTTTTCTGAATTGGCCCCAGGTTAATGACAACAATAGTACATATTCAATATTTTGAGAATGTAGATCTTAACATCCTCTGTATATAAGAAAGTAACTGCACTTAAGACTATAAAAGCCGAGTGATATCATTTTTAATGTTTAATACCAGTCTTAAGTTTTAATGTACTTAATGCAAGAACTTTAAATGTTGCATAATTTTATTGATATATGTAATTCTGTATGCTTTGACATGTTCTGTGTTCAAGGACTGCTTGGCCATCATGAACCTACAGAACAAAGTTTCATCTAATCTAAAATAAATTCTAATATATTCTTGAACTAATGAACTCCACAATTTGCAATTACACATTTGTTAAGTTTTGGCATGTAATTAGCAAGGCATTAAACAAAAATGAAGCTAGGAAACCCCCATCCTTCTTTTTTATCTTTTGTTCCTTTAGTGCTCTTAATGATGATTTGCTTTGCATTAATATTTTTTTTTATTGTTTCATTTATATACCCCTTTTAACATCTAAGGTCATATCAGGGGCTTTGCATTAGAAACAACTCATCTGTAGATCTTTACGTTGGGTTTAAATCATTTTATTTTCATCACACACATGCATGCACGCACACACCCACTCACACCCATACGGGGGATACACACACTCAACGATGCATACTTCCAGACTCTGCGGGGGATAGAGAATAATTCTGGTCAAAGAAAAATTTCCCACCCCAGCCGGCATTGAACCCAGGACCTCTGGTTAAGTTTCTTATTGTTGCTATCTAGTTATTGTGATTCCCTCTATTAATATAGTTCAGCATTTTAAGAGGATATACCATAGAGCAAGCAGGTCTCTCTGAGGCTACTTAGCATCAATTCAGTTATGAAAAGAAAAAGGTATGCATTTCAAAAAATAAGATTTTCACTACCATGAAATTGTTCCAATAAGTGTAGTTTGATTTATAAATTATATGCTGAGAGCTATACTAAATAGAATGACTTATAAACATTAAAACATTTACCTACCAAACCTATTCATTGTTAAAATTCTTGTGAACATTTTTGCTCACTACTTCTCCAATTTGGAGAAAGTCTGTAGTTTCCAAAAAATAAAAAATGCTTAAGGTTTCACAGTTTAACATGGGTAGCTATATAGGACAGAATAAAGGAAAAGCAGGTTGGAGTACATTTTCTACTAAAACTTAATGCAGGTTAATCCATGCACTAAAAGATATTAAACCTAAATATACAAAGCATTAACAAAATAAGGATCTTTTCCAGAGTATACCTTAATTACCTATGTCTTACAGTGTCACTCAAAGTATGCTTCCCTAATTACGTTAACTAATTGTCGTGTGGTTTAATGCTTATATTCAAAATAAATTCACTTTTCTTGTGAAACAATTTACACAAATTAATATTTCTGTACCATTTAGCATATATGGAAAAGTTAAACTTTCTGCACATTTTACAAGTTTAAAAATGCATGTATGTTTAAATGAATGCATACAAAAAAAACTTAATTCAGAGATATATGATTGTTAAAATTTAACCTAATAATCTCAGTGAACAAATAAACACATAATGTGACAGTTATTCTAATGCTGACTTTCTTTATAATTTACAAGAACAGCTTTAAATATCACAAATTTCTAAGTATTATATTTATGATTAAGAATAGAGTTGAAAAAATTACCTGGAGCAGGACGAGCTGGACTGGTTGTTGGAGCTGCTGGTGTGCTAAAAGGCTTTGGTCCAGCAAGACTAGATGCAGATTGCTGAGAGAGGAAAATATAAAATAACATTATATATACAAATAATAATGATTAAAAATGGCTAATTCTTTTATAAGCTAAATTAAAATGTTTCAGTTATGTATGTAAATGATTATATGTGCGTACATATATTTTAAATTTTGGAATTTAGGAAGCCTTCTGCTATACATGATGCCATAATCAATTATTTTGCTCTGGGAGTTATATTTATTTGAAGCAATATACAGGATTAGTATAAGACTTTCATAAACTAAATAGCTTTTGAACCATGTGGCTGATTAGCTTTAAAGTCAATGTACAGAAATAGTCATGTATGGGAACTCAAAAATTATATCAACAAATGTTTGCTGCTCCCAGTTTAATTGAAAGTGATTGCAACTTTGTTATTTTAAATAGTGTGCTTTATTTTTCTTACATTTTTGGATAGTACTCTTCAATAGCTTTTCAAAAAAGTACCTTAATGGAAAAACAAAACAAGAATAAAAAGAAAAACCAAAGATACTTCACTTTCTAATTCTGTGTTTGAACTGTAGCTTTCAGCTGCTTGGTAATATGACAGTAAATGATAGAAATCATTTACGGAATGACTTAATCATGATTTAGGAATGTCTTTGATCAGTTTCATTATACAATGCACTAGAATTTTTAAGCTGTTGAGTCTGTCTCGATATGTTCCTGACTTCAAATGACCCCACAAAAAGAAGTCCAAAGGCTCTTTGGGGAATTTGTGACCACTCTATATAATCTTAATCTCTATTACCATTGTGGAATAATCTATGATTGTGGAAAAATTCTGGTCTAACTACTGATGAACAATCTGTGTGAGCTGGAGCTCCATGGTGTTGGATAAAAGATGTAGTTTTTGGGTAGCTGATGGTTTACTGGGTGTGGAAATAAGTTTTCAATGGCTGATACTATTGATTTCAAAGCACCTCCAAGCAACTAATGCATTTCCCTTAAGAAGAAAGGACCAAGAATATAGTGACCAACAATACCAGTACAAACATTCAGTTTTTGTGGATGCTGTGAGTGATTCTCCTCCATCCATTATGGATTTACATCTGACCAGTAATGGCCTTGAGTCTGTTGCAAAATCCATTCATGCAGAATGTGGCTTCACGAGAATAAAATTTGTCTTGTATTGTTGTTAATGCACTGCATCATTAATTCACAAAACTGCATTTTTCTATCAGGACCATCCTCTGAAAGCTCATACAAAAGTTGAATTTTATAAGGATATTGTTTAGCAATTTTAAGGATTTTCATCACAGAATTTTGGCTTATATTGGATTTTAAGGTCAAATTTATTGTAGACACTTCTGGTTTTTCTTGCACTCGAGAAGAACATCGCATGAAGTATTCTCATCAGTTGTACTTTTCAGGCAACCCAATCTTATTAAGTCTTTTACACTTTCAGTTTCAGTAAATTTTCTAACAATGCTTCTAATCATTGTATGTGAAATTGGAGCACAATACAGATACATATAAATAAATTCCCAGCCTTGCAGTTTAACCATTCTCCATAGCCAACCATTATTAAAATTAGAATGCTTCCTTTACACTCAACACTCAATCCTATAAATCAGTAAATCAGATAGTATCATTGGGCATGTTTCCATATACGTACACAATCAAGTAAACTATTTTTATGGACAGAAAACAAAGAACAGTCAAATCAAAGAAAATTAAACAAACATTTTTTTTTCCATTAAGCTGAAACTATCGCGGTCATCATCATCATCATCGTAATTGTTGTCACCATCAACATCATCATTAATTTTTTTATTATATAACAGCAATGAATTCTAAAGAATTATTTATTAAGACATTTGTTGAAAAGCTATTGAAGAGTACTAACCAAATCTGTAAAAAAAAATATAGGATGTAAAATTTAAAATGAGAAAATTGCTTTAATATAAATTTTGAGTTCCCTGTACATGACTATCTCTGTGTTTCATGTTAATCGGTCAAATGGTTCAAAAGTTTTTTAGATAGTGCAAGACGTTAAACTAAACCTGTATAGAAAATGGGAGCATGGCATCATGTGTATTTTTTGAAACCAGTAAGCTTATATAGGCACTATTTTTCAAATATTTAAGCGTTATAAAACATTAAAAATCTATTGTGTGTATAATTGCATAGGGATATCCCGAAATTAACTTTTTCTATGACCATCATTTTCTTTGCTTTACAGGCTATGGGTACAAACATTGGATTGCCTTCTGTTAATGCTACAATGCTCAATTCAATTCAGTGAATTTACCACAGTATCAATTTACGGTTGTAGTGCTGTTCTCAACAACAATCAGCTCTTATCAATAAGCAGATTAGTTGTAATGTAACAAGTATTTTATTTTCAAAATTTACAAGACAGAAAGGTAGAAAGCCAGCTAGGAAGCAAGGGCGAGGGAGGAAGGGAAGGAAGGAGGTATGGAAATACATTTTTAGAAATAAAGAAACAAAAGTTTTAAAAATATGTTAGCAGAGTATTCCATAGCTTCATGACAACTACATTGAGTCTGATACAATTGAATTTAACCAAAAAACCTTTATGACAGAACATTTAAATAAAGATTCAAAAGCATGGAAGAACAAAGAAAGAGAAATTAAAGAGACAAGACTGGAGTAGGAAACCTTTTAGGCACATATTCACTATTTTGTACAATAACGAGAGAACTTTTTTTCTGAATTACCAGCCTTATACTAATGAGTTTTTAAATTGTTGTTGTCACTTGTGAGCAGTATGTGCAATATTTACTCCTCTGATACAACTTACTGCCAAAAATGAGTTATTTGCTTAATTTCTGTATCTCTGAACCAATTGTATATCCTACAAAGATGGCTGGAATTTTGTAAGTGAATATGCTTACTCATTGGGACACAGAAGACTCTCTTTCAGGCACAGAGGAAAACGTTTTTAACAGCCCTACTGTTCAAAACCTAACCGTTCATAATCACACTATTCAAAAGTGTTTTTAATGGCTTTCAGCTATAAGATGAATGACAGAAGTTAAATTTATTTTATTCATTAAAAGAATAACACCTATTGTTAAAGTATTGCTAAAATTAAGCATTCAAAAGTTAAGTGTCATTTTGGCAGCATGTTAGTGTTTGTACAATTACAATTGTTTTATAATTTTAAAAACCATTTTCTTAACATTAGTATAAACACAAAAATTAATAGTATTTGCATTTGTTATTTAGGCTTTATTAATTTACTAAGTATTTTAAATTTAACATATCGCTTAAAAAGTTCAGAAAAAAGGAATTAGTTTAATACCCTTTACTGAGCAGCAGTTTCATATATTTTTCATCATACTAGAACAGCTTTTTCTATATCAAAATAACAAATATCCTTTTTAGTGACAACAGAAAAAGTATAGAAACATCAGCAGAAAGTAAATTTAATATTATATTATTTATATTGCTATATATGTATTTTTCATGTGCAAAAATAATTATAAAAAGGGCATAACAAAATCACTAACCTGAGCAGGGGCTCTGGTAATACCTATTATATGAAATATTATATGAAATATTATATGAAACATATAGTTCATATTAATGCAATATTTTAAAATATATTGAATAAAGAAGTAATACAGAAATTAACATTGTTCATGGTGTGTTGCATTCACCAAAACGCCCATCAGTCACACTGAAAATGGAGCAAGGAAGCATTTGCTCACTAAATAGTTGATATTCCACATGACAGGTGATAAAAATCAAAATGATACATGCACCATTTAATACAATCTACTATGCTGCAATTTCACCCTGGTATACTATTAATTTATGCTGCTCTCCTCCACTAATTGATATTACTTTTCCTTTATGTAGGAATTTATGATGAATTTGGAATTTAGGATTCCACCACTTTGACTAAGGATGCAGTATTTATATGGGAGTCCCTGTCTAGCCCGTAATCAGAATCATTTGAAGATTTCATCAAAATTATTTTAATATTATAATTTCTTGCTTATTAATAACAACACTAAAACATGCAAACAAAATAGAAGAAAGATATGTGCACAAACATGCCCTTATGCTTAAACCATACTATATGGTGGTGTAAGAAAATAAAACCACAAAGAAATATTTTACAAGAGAACAAAAATGGGTGTGAAATTGGACCAGTATGTTATGTTTATATACTGCTTAGTGCAATTCTTTTTAATTAGGATTTTTCTACAATACCGTAGTTATCTTTAAACCCAAAGAAAGACATTTTATTTCTCCATAAACTTCTGTCTTCTGCATTTTCTCTGTAAGGTTTTTGCTGTTCATAGTTCTTCTTACTTCATCCATCTATTCTTCCCTAGGCTTCACTTTCCTCATACTTCCCTTGACCTTCCACTTCAGCATTATTTTTGGAATTCTGCTACTTTGCAACCTCCATGTGTGTCCAAACCATATTAATCTTTTTTCTTCTATTATTTCAATAATATTATTATTGAACATTCATTCTTTCTTTAATTTTCATTCTTATAACCTTGCTGCCCTCCACCAAAAATCCATCTCTTGGTAGCAATTTATTTTCTTGACTCCTTCCTGTCCCCATGTAGCATGATACTTAGTACCAAAGATATAAAATGAATGTTCTTATCTTATGACTAACCTAGTATGGCAATTACTTTTCTCTCCTCACTTATTATTTTTTAAATTTCAAATAACTTTTACCAACTGCTAGAGTTTTCTTTCTTAATTTCTTCATTCCCAATTTCTATTTTCTCTTCATTCTCAATTTGAGTTGTTGAGTTTTCAGTTTTCTTAATATTTATATTCAATCCTCATTTTTTGTTCTCCTCTACTAACTTCTATATCATGTATGTTGCATATTCAGTACTCTGAATAATAACTACTTGATTGTCTGCAAACAATAGCTGGCATAATATACACTGTTAACATAGGTTTGCAGTTTTTAAACAAATGTCTAAATATATATTTTTGATTTATTTTGGAAGTTGATGACAGTCTTGTTGAGATCAAATTAAAAGTAAACATTGGGTCGATTAATGACACTAAATAACACTCACATTTAAGTTTCCCAGAACATGTTTTGGAAGTAAGTTTCCTCCATTGTCAACCAGACATTAACTAACCTCCGAAACATGTTCTGGGAAATTTAAATGTAAGTGTTATTTAGTGTCGTTAACCGACTCAATACTTACTTTTAAATCTAGATGTATATTTTAAAATATAATTAATGGTCATAAATAGTGTCCTTGTAGCAGTCCTTTGTTAGTATAAATTTCTTCAGATAATCTATTTTCAACTTTAATTTAACACCTATTCTCAGAATATATAGATTTTATCAATGTGTATTATATTTTCATCTATGTTTGATTCTCTTAGTGCCTCTCAGAATAATTTTCTGGGAACATTGTCATATGCCTTCTCATATCCTTCTCTCTATATCCTTATATTTTTTAACGGTAATTGTAATGTGAAAATGTGATCTGTAAGATCTTCCCGCAGTAAATCCATTCTGCTCTTCTGCATTAACATGTTTTATAATTCTCACAAAAGTTTTCATAATATGATTCATTACAAAATTTGCTGTGGAATTGTAACATGATTTCCTCTTTCCATTTTTGTACATGGTCAGATGTAACTCAGACTCATTATTTTGGTATTTATTCTCCATTTGAAAATTTTTTATACAATTCTGTTAACATTTTCATTAATTGGTCCTCCATACCTCTTGGACCAGTTGCCTTATTATTTTCTCCAAATAACAGATGATATTCCACTTTCTCTTCCTTTAGTTCCTAATCTATTGTTGAGGTTTAATATGTTCACTGTTATACTGCCTTTTTAACAAGTGTAGCAGGAAAATTCTGAGAGAAATAATGATGGAAAGAAATTGTATTTAGAATTTTTTTTTTCAATTACATCTTTCAAATTTCAATGCTTTAAATGCATAAACATAAACCAATTTTTGTAAATATATACTAACTACCCCTTGAGCAGTTCATCAAATTCTATATGCAGCTTAAGAAAGAGATTTATAAGTTTCTATATTAGCACATGTTTTATTTCAGCTGGTATAAAAATCCAGTGGAGGTGACTTGGAAAAAGAAAAGCTCATCAAACAATGTTCTGCTGAAAAATTAAAATATTGATTTTTCACTTTCAGGTAACCTAAAAGATTGACAAAGAAATAAATATCCTAAATGATATGCAGTAGTAATTTATATAGATAGTGAGATTGATATGAATTTTAAGATATAAACTAGAATTAGACATATTTTTTCTATACTAAGACTTTAAGCTATTAAGCCATTATTCTATTTTTGTTATTTTTAAAGAAGGTGGTTGTGTCTGTAACGGTTTCCTCTCTACCTTCTTCAGCAACAATACCTAGCCACACCAATGTACAACAATATTCAACATAAAAAAATCTAAAAGAGGTAGCAACAGGGGCGGCTTGTGAATCTAAAAACAGGTGAAAGGTTAATAGAAAGAAATGACCAGCAGATGTGCTGTTTCCATGTTTGTACTACTATCTTCTGAAATTAATATTATAGCCTTGGAATATTCCTAAATAGTGTTTTCAATTAAATATGCGCTTACTTGATACTGGAAGTGGTACACAGTGAAGCGTAATTACGAAACAATTCATTTTATAACCAATATGCACTCACTTGCTTCTCTGAAATCTATTACTTACTTAAGTGATACAAATAAATGTGTAGCAATTCATTGTGACTCACATCATGACACTTTCGTTTAGATTTGTCTATAGGTAGTAGCATTAAGTTTCTTTTGTCTGTGTTATTAAGGGGCTCCAATATGTCAACAAGTTAATATATTTGGTTGTTATTTTTCCACTAACAAATAAAATGCACATAAAGTGACTAATAGGATTCAAGTGCAAGAGATGAAAGCAAGGAGGCAACTACTAAGATCCAATTCATTCCTGCCTACAGAAATTAGGTATCTCTGCACTTCCTGTGATACAACCAATAGCACTCAAGCTGTGACATCTTAGTTGCCTTGACGGTCCTGCACAGTCTATGAGACAAAACTATGTACTCATCTGCATTCTTCTTTTAAGTTAGTCTGGAGTATCAACTCTCTAACTTGCATGTTTTATCATGCTTCTTGTGCCAGTTCACCTATTTCCAACTACAACATAGAACATTAATAATTTACACATTCAAATTTAGATTTAAAATTAAAATGCTTTAAACATTTTGTCTAATGAAATATTTGGGGATGAGAACCTTCACCTACTTCAGCTGAATAGCCGCCCCTGGATAGCAGTTTTCTTAAAGTGTTAGTTGCAGCTGTTTCTAACATAAAGTGAGATAACTGCACACACAAGGTCTACCTGAATGGGACGTGGAGGATTGACATGGTGATGTCCACCTCTTGGAGCCTGCAAATACACAGACCCTTAACATCTACACTTTACATGTTAAATCAAAAGGGATCTGTAATCCATGATATATTTTGTAATAAATGTAAATATAAAACGTGAAGTTACATTTTGAAATTCAACCAAAGAAGTTTGCAGAATGAAAAGTTATAGGTCTTTACTTTTTAATTCATCTCCCCAGTGATTCACAGTTTACAACCATTCAGGATTATAATATTATAGGTTCTGATTTCTTTATTCCTTTGCTGAAAATGCAGCTTTTTACTCCACATGTTTAAACTCATGTTCATGAAAGTATATCTGGTTTCTGAATTAAATTGCATAGATAACTTTCCTGTCAATTTGATGTTATAAATAAATTTTAAAATTACTAGCTAACCAGCTGTCACTTATTACAAACAAGATAGTATCTAAAAAAAATTGAGGCAGTTATTTGATGGGGCACAAGAAACCATAACTTTCTTTTTTATCAAAAATTCCATTTGAAGAATAATGTACACAAATATTGACTGAAGCCCAAAAATAAATAAAAACAAAAGAAGTAAAAAAATATAACATTAATTATGCATTTACTTTATGATTATCTTCTAGATTCATAAAATATAACTATTTAAATTGTGTATATACAATGGAAGGAATCAAAACTACTTTTAAGGAGCATAGACGTCACTTATGAGGACAAAAATTCATGATCAATTTTATTGTGCCTTTCATAGTTTTTAGGTACCTATTAATGATCTATTATAACACAAATTTTTATTAAGAAACAATGTATGTCACAAGTTTGAAAGTTTGGTATGTGCAACCTGCATGACTACATGCTGCACAGACATATCCCCTTAAATGTCAAGAGCATTCCTATGCTTCACTTTAATATTGGAAAATGCTAAGGAAAAAAGAAAAGAAAATTAATATATTTTTATTAAGACAGAGGATTTATGAACATAAGGTCATGAAAAGTTAAATTAAATATGAATGGATCTTGATATCCAAAATAATAGTCAACGTTATGCTTACTTTACACCCTAAAATTACCTACCTCTTGAAAGAAGTATATTCTAATCCTTTTCTAGGTTGTCAAGTGTCCCATATTATATAGCATTTGATTAGTATTTGAAGGTTTGATGTACTGTTCCATTTTAACAGCATATGGGATGCCTTTTTCCTGCATTTAAATAACTCAACTCTGCTACATTAAAATATCTATTACAGTAGGATCTATCAATCCTGAATTTTAGTTCATTATTCTTCATTGAACAATTTTTCACTGTGTTCGAAATGTGTAATAGCCAAGCAAACCACCAGTACTATGCTCAAGCGCAGGACTCACAGGAGTGAGACATTGAGGTTTCTGACTTATGTCAATGTAACAATTAACAAATCCCTGTATTCTTTCATTTTCAAATGCTTTTAGCAAACATTTTTAAATCAACTATTCTACTGTGGTGAAAGTAAGAAACTGTTCTTACCAGTGTTATAGTATGCAATTCCCCAAAGCAAAGAAGAAAATACTTTTTTTGTTGCATTTATTTGACAAAATGGGAAGATAACTGAGTTGTGTCATTGACTAACTGCTTCAAGGCAAGATGTGTTACTTATAATTGGATTTTTCAAATTGACATAGAGGTAAAAGTGATTTAATGCAACAAGTTTTGACCACAATAAACAAAAACTTCATAGGCAAACAAACAAAATTTATTTTTAAGAAGAGAATGATGACAATAGTATACAACTGCTGAATTATCATTCTGCTACCACAATGTTCGGCATAATCTAAACTCTAATAGTTTTGATTATGGGATGAAATTAACCATTCATGTTTTGCACCTTTTCACAGTGAACTTGCTAAATGCACAAATTAAGGCAGAAGTTTTAGTGAATAATACATTAGTAACAATAGGTATGACTGACTTTGTGGAAATTCTATCCTCTCCTGAGAAAATGAAATGCTTCTTCTTGTTGGCTTCCAACAAGGGGAATAGGAAGCTATTACTGAAATGTTGCCAGCTTTCTATTTAGATTGCTTTTTTGAAGAATTTTCTTCCCTTAAGAATGACTTAATGAATTGTGTGAGGCTAGAGTTAAATATACTATACTGACAGTGATCAGAGCTGAAATGTGAACTCGAAATAGGCAAAATTTTCCCCCTTAAGTTAATGTAGATGCTATTCCAAACATACTAATGTGGTATCTTATGTTCTAAGTAGAGGCGGTCAAAACCCGTGCCTCTCTTGCTCATTACTCATAAGCCACGCCACTTCTTGAGTGTGTGGCAATGAGAATCTCGTGTATCGAGAACTAGTGCTCACGAATGAGATGATTCGAGTATTCTCATAACTACAGACAAAGTAGGTCCATGTATGATCCATAGTATAAACTGATTAAATAATAACTAGGGCCTGGATTTTTAGGTTTCAAGTAAATTAGAAAGTTTCAAAGTATTTTTATATTTCAAGCCATTCGGATGTTAAAGTGTGAATGTTATTTAACCTAAAAAAAAAAATCTAAATGGGACATAAATGCTTAAAACTCACTAAACTTAAGTTTTATTTACTTATTTTTTTAACATTGGAGGAAAATGAATAAACCTTTTCTTCAATTCATTTGAATTACAATTTTTGTTCCACAATTTGTTTAGTTTTGTTTTGAGTGTACATGTGGGTTTAGCTAGGGAAAGAATTTATCATGATTTTTATCTTGGTGTAGAAATTGTATGCAACTTCTTGCATTGATAAAATATCTTTTTCTGCCTAGAGAAATATATTAAAAAACAACAGAAAATTTGCAAATGTGGCTGGTTGTGTACATCAAAATTACTGAAACGTGAAGTTTGTTTTAAATGAGTGCTATATATTGTGCTTTCCTGAGCGATTAGACCATTTTTTGGCGACCTTGGTCTGGGTGACGAGTTGCATGCCTGCCACCAGAGAATAGCACTCTACTACTGCTGTGTCAGTCGAGTTGGATCTGTGGTGAAGGAAAGAGGTTTGTGTGCGTGTTCGCAGTGACATTGTGTTGTCTCTTGGTGATAATTTGTCCAGCACTAATGGCTCAGTACACTTCAGAACAACGTATTTTTCTGTATGAAATTTATGTGAAATATTCTTCTGCAAGAAGGTGTCGTAGAGAATTTTAACTTCATTACGCAGATGTTCAAATTCCTAGCAGGACAACTATTCATGAACTTGTCAATAAATCAAGTGCACAGGATTGTTTATGAACATCAAATATGTTAAAATGCACAGTGTGCTATCAGAAGAGAAGCTTGATGAAGTAGGGATCCAGTTAGAGCACTCACTGCAAAAATCATTGAGACATGTAGGACAAGAGGCTGGCATTTCCAAGACATCAGCATTTAGGACAATGAAATTTCTGAAATTTAACCCATACAAGGTAACTGTAGTTCATGCTTTACAACCACAAGATAAGGGCTAATTATTGTAATTGGTTTTTGAAGTCTATTTATAATGGTGACATGGACGCACTTTTAACTTTCTTCACTGATGAAGCGTGGTTTTTTTTTCTTCAAGGTCACATTTCTACTCAAAACAATAGATACTGGGCTACAGGAAATCCCCATTCATGAAATTCCTTACCACCCTGCAAAAGTTGGGGTTGGTGTGCAATAAATGTGCATAGAATTAGTGGCCCTTATTTTTCGACACAACAGTTGGTTCACATGTTTATGTAAATTCCATTTTAAATAATTTTTTTCTGCAACTAACAAGAGAGGAATAATTGTGTGGGTGGTTTCAGCAGGACTCGGCTACAACACACACAACTGCAAATTCTATAAATGAATTGCGAGTGTGTATGGTGACAGAATAATTAGTCAAGGATTGTGGCCATCTCGTTCCCCTGACCTATCTCCATGTGATTTTTAATTATAGGAAATGTTAAAGAATAAAGTGTATGTAACCAACCAGCGCGTATTACAAGAATTGAAGGACATCACAAGAGAAATACAGGCCATCAGTCAAGATGAACTTCTTCGAGTGAACCAGAACTGTTTTCAGATATAGGGAATATATTTGCGTTGAATGTCATCAATATCAACATCTATTGTGATTTCAGGTAAGCCTAATATAAATTAGTACAGTAGTTAAGAGTTCCATACACGTTACTTGACGGTCCTTTAGGCATAATTCTGGCAGAGAGCACACCGGCCCTAACCCATTACAGTGCAACCACAGGATGGTTTTGGTCACTCAGGGAATGCATTGTATTAAAGATGCATGCTAAATTTTTAGTTAAAATGTTCGAGCACAAGTATACTGTGTAAAAAATTATCTTAAATTACAGTACATATGAATGACATGCTTCTGTGAAGTAAAATAGTTTTCATGCATGCTCTGCATCATGTTATAAAAGGAGTTTGTTGTGGACTTCCTTAAATAGGTAAAAAAATTGTTTAAAACCTTATAAAAAAAAAGGGCTAGAAATATTATTAGAAAGCTAGGAAAATTGTTTAAAATCCTAAAGAGCCTAACAGAAGATAAAAAACGGATTAAACCTGTATTTATAAAAATCTAAAAATCCGGGCCCTAGTAATAATAACTCAAGATGATTCATCGTTTAACAGTACATATATTTAAACACATTCACAGTAAACTGTTTGAATCAGCAGTATTAATCATTAATAATATACCTATATTTTGTGCTGCTATGTATCAGAATGTTCAGATTACAACCTAAAATAGAATTGCTTCTTGCTACATAAGTGTCTTAGGAGTAATAAAATATGTACACACCTATTTGTAATAAAAGTGGAGACCATGTACACATATCTGCAGATTCTGTGATAACACATTTCGTTTTTAACCCTTTCCCTAGCATGGGTTATTTAAATATCATCCTTATCTTGCGAGAATTAATACTCTCGCACATTCATTGGTCAAGCTCTCTCGTACCAGCTATGCGTTCAGCCACATCTACTAGCTGCAAGAGGTGCGCTTAGCAGCAGCAAGAAATGAGCAAGACCGAAAGCTGACTTGACCAGCTCTAGTTCTAAGTATACCTATTTGGAATGCATATGTGGAAAGTATAATTTTTTTTTTTTCAGTTCTTAAAAACAAATGGAATGATGAAATGAACAGATGTTCAAAAACTCTGATAAAATAAAGTCTCACTTAATTTCAATCTTCTCAGAAATTTCATGACAAGATATTAAGCATTATTAAGAAAAGCTAAAGGTGAAGAAAATAATATTTTTTAGCTTTTGATGTAAAAAAAAATTGTAAAAAATGTAAGAAAAAGTTTTCTGAGCAAATGTTATGTCATGTCAAAATGGACAGTCTCTTATTGGCATTTCAAAATCCTGGCAATCCTATCCTTTCCAAATCTATTTATATACATTAAATGCATAAACCATTTTTAAATTACTTTAATGTTGTTTATAATTTTAGTTGAATATTATGTGTTTATAAAATCGTGTGCTATCTGAAATTAACCAACCTTTTAAATAAGGAAGAGAAGAATATAAAAAATAAGAGAAAATATGGAACTTTCCACAAAACACAGAGTTGTAAATGTAAAGTTGGTATGTTGCTACCGAGAGATCTAAGAAAATGTTAATATTAAGTATACTATATATTACGGTATGTTTATCAGAGAAAAATAATTTCCATCACCGAAATAAAGTTAAATCAGCATTCCATCACCAGTATTAAGGAAAAAAGAGCATAAATTCAAAAATAGAAAATAATACCTTGTTTACAGCTCTTAAAATAGATGTATGGCTTTTAACAGAGTCTGTATCATCATTATGAAGCGCTGATATAGATGAAATACCATTTTTTAAATTGTTTTCTGATTCAAATCCATTTTTGTGTACAACAGAACGATTGACAGGCTGTAAAATGTTAAGCAAATAAGGAAATCAATAAAAACAAAGAATCATTGGAAAATATACAGTATAGATATTTAAATTGGGAAATTTATAGCTAGTTATTTAAATGTAAAGCTTTATATGTAGTATGATATGAATATTTCACTATTTTTAATAATGTTAATGCTTACCACTTAGGTATTTTATTTTCAAATGCTTTCCTAGAGCAGCTTACAATAATTTTCTTCTGATAGATATATTCTACAAGGCTACACTATGAAGTTCAATGCACCTCATAGTGCTCTCTTTTCTTATGAAAAATTTTAACATTTTGTTCATAGAAATTAAAGATAATATTCTGGTACATTATGTCAGTTGACTATAGTAAATCTATTTATAATTGATAAATTTAACAGCTTGAGAATTAAGATTATTATAATATACCTATTACTTTTTACTTTGAAAAATATGTCAGTCTGCTTAATATGTCAATGTTCATCTATATTTTCTGTTGCACATGTGGAGCAACATTAATTGCAAATATTTTACCTTCATTACATAAAATCATGGATTGTATCACATATGATATGTATTTATTTTGTTTGGTGAAACATCAGTACTATTTAATTACACTTTGCTTTAGATATTTATTCCTAATGAAAGTAACATTTGTCATTTCTTACTATAAAAAATCTAGCTGCACAGTAACTAGAGGAATTTCTGTTACACTTACTAAAGCTTAGTGGAGAAGAGAAAAAGTTTTAAAAATATGTAAGAATCAAACTCAAGCTATTCAGCATTTAAAAATAGTTTTCAAACCACTAGCTTAAAATCCATTATGGAGACTAGATAGTTTGTAAGTTTGTAATAAATACCAAAAGTGTTTGATTTCACTCATCGCAAATTTTGGTCCTTCATTAACTTGCTTTTGTACCAATGAAAGGGACGAGAAAAATGAAAAAAACAAGTAAACCTTTGTTTCAATCATCACAGACTCTATAAGTTCTGCTAAAATGTTTAAAAATTCATTTAGGAGTAGGCATTTAATATGTTAAAAAATTCAGTGGGTTTTCCCAAAAAGGAATAAATCTAACAATAACTGCTTCATCTTTTCTTAATGATCATTAGTAAACACAAAACTCAAAATAATTTTATCAGTTGCACTCAAAAACCACAAAAAACCAAACCCCTAAATGTTTTTATATTTCAAGAAGAAAACTTACATGGAAAGGCAAAGGAGCAAGGTTACTTTGTGGAGAGCTAGGAGCAGGTGCTGGTGCTGGCCTAGGAGGTGCTGGTGCTGGTGCTGGTGCTGGCGCTGGCGCAGGGGCTGGTGCATATGTAGGTGTTGTCTTTGCAGCTGCAGTACTTGCAGCCTTAGCTAGTGAAGCTGGCAGTGCTCCTGTTGGTGTCTTACCACCTCTGCAAAGGTCACAGCATAGCAAATGTGATACAGTGCAAAGTCTCAGGAACAACAGTAACATGTATATGTAAAGCATATTCACTGCTTTATTTTTCTTAACAGTAAAATATATTAGCTTATAATTCAAGACCTTAAACTTAGGCAAGACGTGTAAACCTGTCACTCTGAAACCTGTCACATGAAAACCTGTCTTTCAGAGTGATGGGTTTACAATAAAACTGAGTTGGCACAAGCCCATGTTTTTGTCTTTTATACCTGGCATTGTGGTTGTGCAGGTATGTGTTGTGTCAGACAACAGGATGAAGAAAGAGCATTTAGTGCTATTATTTATTGCGACATTAAATTGGTTCATGTGAGAAAATACCTTAAAGGCATATTTGTTAAGTATTAATTTGAGTCGACTATAACGCATTTCCATCACTTACATTGTTTTATTATTAAATGGCAATGTGTTATAATTGACTCAAATCAATACTTAACTTACAGAATACAGCGCTAACTCAAAATCCTTTCATTTTAAGTAATACACTATTTATTAATGGTTTGCAAAATGTAATATTCCCTTGTAAATTAAGATAGTGCAAAACAGCACCAATGGCAATAATGGATGATATTGTGATGATAATAGAACTTATAGTATGGGAAAATAGTCACAGTACTTATGATTAGATTCAGGAAGCTTGAATATGCAGCTGATGTGTTTTAATCACATGACTTCCTCTACCCTCTATCATTTATCAGTCATTAAGGATATCCTGGTTCAAATCCTGGCTCTGGCATTTAATTTTTCATTCTGCTCTACCTTCCAACTCTTCTCGTGCATATAGTAGTGTGGAGAAAACAATTGATAAACACTAATTGATCAACTATTCTAAAAAGCTTATATTACTACCTACTTCATTTTAATCAGGATAAAACTTTCTATATGTTGTTATATATAGATACAAAGAAAATAGAAATAATCAAATGTTTAACAACTGGACACTATATCTTGGCCTTAAAATTCCTTACTCTTCATGCAATCAAGAGACATAAATGAAAATTGATAGGATTTATAAGAATGGCAAAGTATTGAACAATGTGAACAGTTAATAGGATATCTCAGAAATAGCTTATGTAACAATAAAGGTTATTTTGGAATATATTGTGTGTTTTAAAGAGAGCTACACTTTTTGTATAGTGTGCTTTCTTCTATTGCTTAACATATACCAGTTATACAAAATTATACGAAAAGAAGTGAACTTCACAGGTTATTTCCAGAAAATTCAAGATATACATTTTATTTTCATGTAAACATATTTAATATAGGGTAGTTTAACCAAGATCATTAGAGCCATTTATAAGAATATAAAAAAAAAATGGAGAAATATTCCATGTAAAGGATAGTTTGGAGGGGGAAGATTTGTCTTGAAGATTTTTTTTATTCATCCTTGGAAGATCCTGAACTTAACTACCTTGCTTAGATAATAGTTTTATAGCAAATATTAATACAGTGAAACCTGTCCAAACCAGACACTGAATGAGCCAGATTCCTTCTTACCTATGGTAATTTCTCAAAACAGTACAAGAACTGCTCAAGATGGAAATGCACACCATCTGCAGCTTCTTAAAATGCAATTATGCAGTATTAAAATGCATTTGTTTTGCGATATGCTGTGCTTACAAAGAAACTCAAGATATTTATGTATTTTATTTTGGAACATAGTGCACCTCAAGGAAACTGTAAATGTAGTTCATTAAGGTAAATGGGATTTATTTGTAAATTTACATAACTGAGAACAGACTGCATTAAGAACAAAAGAAAGAGGTCCCAGTAACAAATGTATGTTATGCACAGTGTTGTCTGTTGTTTGGAATAGTTTAAGTATCATGAGAAATGCCATACATTTTGTGATAAAAAATGTGGTACTTTTGTTACTATTGCTATCATATTGGTAATAGTAAAATGCTTTGTTTGTTGTTGTATTATGAGGAATAAAGAGACAGTTGAATAACATTGTAATAAGAAAACGGTTGTAACGATTACTTAAAAACCTCAGTAAATCCAATAAGAGTAAAAAAATCAACAAGTTATGGTCCCAGTATAGGCTCTTAACAATAATAAAGCAATAATAAAGTGTTAGAATAGTGTGCTCCGGGATGGGATCAGTGACAGTGGAAAATGGAGAAATGGCATGGCATACAAAAACTGAAAAACTCGAGCTCGTTTTCTATGTGGCATTTCAAGGTTAAAATTCTGTTCAGGACCAAGAAATTACTCATGAATGTGATTGACGGTACAGAGAAACTGGCAGATGATAAACATGATAATGAAAACAACAAAAAGAACCAAAGATGCAATAGCTAAGTACATTATCCTAAGAACAATTGACAGCAAAGTGAAAGTGCATCTTTATGTCATGTGAAACTGCCAAAGAAATGAGAATATATATAATACTGAGAATATACAAGAAATAAACTGGTCAAAAAGTGTTTACTGCTACAGGAGTTCTACAACTTCAAGTTTCACAAATCCAGAGATGTCAATACCAACATTAGTGAACTTCAAAATGTGATCTGCAAAGAAGAAGAAATAACAAACTATGGTGTGCTCCAAATTGAAAAACTAATGAAGAAACCTAATAAGGATTTTGAGATTACAAAAAACCAAAATTCCAGAATATATTTAGGGGCGGAACTTAAAAGTTTAAGTGATGACTTATACACATATGAAGAAAAATATACTATACAAAACGCAATATAATGACTAAGTATTCTTATCAGTGTCAATCCATGCACTTACCTACTAGAAGCCTGAGAACACTTAAGAGTTAATATGTCGTCAGCAAAGCTTCAGCTCTTACTTTACAACATAGTGAATTGCAAGCCACTAGCAATCCCAATAGCACCTTGAGATTTAGGGAGTGTACAAAACACAGAAGACTGTACAAAATTACTCTCTTCCATACAGAGAAGTAATTGGAAGTTTGTTATATCTAAGTTGTAAAATAATATCTGACTTGACATGTGCAGAGAGTTATGAAAGTCAGTATATGGAAAACCCACAAGAAGATAAGGTTAAAAACATATAAAAAAACTTTACTGCATCTAAAGGTACTCAGGAAAACGGAATTAAGTTTTCTAAAATAAAATAATCAGAAAATTCAATTTTGTGGTGCTGGAGAAACTAAACATCAAAGTTTTCACTCATCATACAATAAATGCAGGAACATATTTTCGTACGCTTTTGTCTACATTATTAATTGCTGTCATCACATCAAACTTATAGCTTACTGTGATAGATTATGCTAGTGATAAAGAACAAAGAAAAAACTACAACTGGCTATGTAATTTATGTGCAGGAGGTCTGATTTCATGGCACTCAAAAACCAAAGCACAATAACAAAAACAAACTCTAAAGCAGAGTATACCACCACAGCAGAATGCTGCACAGAATTCACATATTTAAGAATTTTGACAGGAAAATCTGTGAAAGTAATTTTGTTTATGCGCAATCAGAAGTCCTATAAAATTGTCAAATCTGATTAAGTCTGACAGGAAGATGACTAATTGATATATAAGTATAAAGAATTAGGCAAATATTTTGCTCACCTGTTTATTAAAGTGAAGTGAAATTTCATTATTTGAATGAAATATACCAGAATGGAAAATTTTAAATAAAATATTGTTGCTCAACAATCAACTGGTTTATATATTCATAAAACCACTGTTACGTCTGAAATTCAATGACTTTAAAGATATGTTACCAGTGTGAGAACATTTTAAGATAGTTTTATTTTTATAAAAAAAACATTTTACCATTAAGGGATATGTCATGTTGGTGAAATGTTTTGTTTGTTGTTGTTTTATGTGAGAAATAAAGGAATGGCTTAGTGACGCTATAGTAAGAGAATAGTTGTAACAATTACTTAATAACCTCAGCAAATAAGAGTAAGAAAAAACAACAGTTACAAGATAAACTGAAAATGATTGAATTAAAGGAAACTAGAAACGCACTATTAAAGAACTAATGCTACAGTTCAAAATGGCAAAATGCAAATCTATTAAGGCTTAAAGAATAAAGAACACATAATGAGTGAATGAATTATAGGCAAAAATGGACAGCAGGATGTAATGTTATGGGAATGATTTATTAGTGCTCAAGCAAAATGTATGCCCACTTCTGGTTACTTACTCCAGATGCAAGCCCTGGAAATCATAAAAAACTGAATAAGACAAAACTCAAGGCTTAAAATTAATGGTTACAAAGCTTCAGAAAAATCAGATGTGTGGGGAAGTTGATGACTATATATGTATAGATAAGATGGATGCTTTTGAATAAAATGTGTAAAACAATTGGTTGCAATCAATTTTAGAAATATCCACGGAAAAAATTCAGAATATCCTGAATGATCAACAGGTTTCACTGTAATTTTTTGGTAACAAATTAACTTAATTGGTTTACATTTGTTTAGGTAGTAAAATCTTGGTAACATTTTATTTACTGCAACTTCAATTTCTCTCATATGTAATTTACATTTTATTTGAATCTTTCATCACATACAAGCTATGCACCAAAGCAAATTATTTCAAGGTGGATGAATTAATATTATCATTGTAGTGCTTCCAAAGATTTCTTTTTATATATGATCATGAAATGAAAGGTGTTTTTTTAATCTTCATCATTTAGACAATGAAAGCTCTTCAAAGTATCACTGAATTATGAGAAATAGTTAAGTGAAAATGTATGATATAAGAAGATATCATCCCATAACTGTTAACTCATTTATCCCTCTGACAGATGAAATGGTCAGTTTCATTTTTCTAAACCCTTTTAGATTATTGATAAATCCATAGTGTTGCTGAACCATAAATGGGTTAATGCAATCCACGTCAAATGTCTTTTCATGTCATGCACACAAAACAAAAAAAACAGAAATTGCACTTGCTGTCTAGCTTAAAAATTGAATACCCCTACAAAATCAAAAAGCAGAGCTGTCCCTAACAGGCTTATTAGTGTAGTAAGTTTTCTGGGAAAACAAGATTGAGCTGTTGAGGACAAGACAAGGCAGCAAATTCTATTAATCAGGTCAATTATGTGGAACTGTTGAAGAACACTGCAGAGTACGGTTCTCTTTTAGTATAGCTCATAGAAACCTCTATAGTGTTTAAAGGAATTTCTAATCCAATTCAAAATGACCTAATATAAGCCACAATTTTGACCATTTTGTCATCTATAAAGCATGAAACAAACAATTGAATTACTTGTCGAGAGGAACATAACTAAACTCTGTGATATGTTTAGTACTATACTAGAATACCATCAAGAATTTGAGTCAGATATTTTAGCACCAAGATTTCAAATTTTTTTTCTTCTGAAACATAGTGAACAAAATTTCAGTTGCATGAAGTGTTGTTCAAAACCTAGCAAGTAATATCTTGTATTGTCAATAGAAAATCCAAGAAATTTGCCTCTCCATAGCTGTATTATGTGATGACCGGGAACATATTTTTCAAAAAACTACATCTGAAGCAAAAGAGCCTCCAAAGAGAAAAGTATTGAATAAAAACCTCACTATTTTGAAGTGTTTGATAACACTTGGACATAAGATTTTAATCATTCTAAATTGAAATTTTAAGATTTATTATCCTTAAGCACTATGGACCCCTCCCCCCCCAAAAAAAAATAGTTTTCAAAATCTCTTATACAGGATGGAAGGTGACCTTTTATCATCCTTGAACACAATGAATTTCTGAAATGACTAGAACAAAAAGTAATTTTGGAGAAAAAAGCAAAAATTGCTTAATGTTAACTTTATTTTAATTAAGATATTAAAAAAACTTAAATACTTTTCAAATATTTCTTACATAAAATTGAAAGATAAATATTTTAAACATGTTTAAATATATTTTGGGTCAAAAAATTAGGTTTTACTATTATTAGAAGCTTTTGAAATTTGTCTCAGTTGAATCTATATCATTAATCATGAAGGTTATTCAACACAACAACACTGTAAGATAGAGGTAAATGCACTTCATCTGTTTGTTTGTTGCACTTATGGCCTGCAGATTATCATGGATTCATTTAACTATGAGTCACAATTTTTAAAAATTTTAAAGTTCTCCACTTACATGTTTATCTTTTTTAAGACTAGTTTCAGGGAGCGTCCTCCCTATCTTCAGTTAATTTGTCAACTGCTGCTCCCATTGTATCTGGTTCCACTAAGAGTTGTGCTGCCATCTCTCATCTTTGTTAATCAGATGACATCATCTATGGCAGGAATCTCAAAATTCATGAGATTTCCTTCATGCTTTCCTACATATTTTCCCATGTGTTTAGTTACCAAGATTGTTTTAAGTGTTTGTTCAATTATTTCTGGTTCATTTAGTAAATGTCAAATTGCAGCAAAATATACATTGAACAAACAAGGAGAAATCTGGATGTTAGAAAAAAGGAACACAAAGGAAACATCAGATTCAAATACATAGGACAAGTCCGCCATTGCCCATCATTTTTGGACACAGAATCATATTATAGAAACAGAAATAAAATTGATTAAACACCTAAGACAACTTAAGGAACTAAACACATAGGAAAACATCTTTATTCATAAGCATGAAGGAAATCTCATGAATTTTGAGATTCCTGCCATAGATGATGTCATCTGATTAACAAAGAAGAGAGATGTTGGCACAACTCTTAGTGGAACACAACACAGGAGGAGCAGCAGTTGACAAATTAATTGAAGATAGATAGGATGCTCCCTGAAACTAGTCTTAAAAAAGATCAACATGTAAGTGCAAAATTTTTAGTGTTTAAAACATTTTGACTCATTGTCAAACAATTCCATTATAATGGTGATCCACAATATACAAACATTCTTAATTATTTATAAGCAGATTATCAGTTACAAAATGGCTCATTTTACTAATGCCAGTCTGAAATACTGCCCATTTATGGTGAAAGATATTGTAATGTAGCAGTTGTGACAAGAATTTGTCATGCAAGTTTTCCAAATAGACAAGATCATAAGATATTTGTGTTCATCTGTCAAACAGTTTTAAATGTCTTCTCATGATGGAAGGAAATGCCCAAAGAAATGTTACATAATAGAAGAAGAAATTCTTCACTTGGTGGAAGAAGATCCAGAAGCAGCAACTGTGGTATAGTTTACACTGTCATTGATTTTGTTCATTAGCTTTCTGTTCTTGTTATGCTATAATCAGGTATTCATAGAATTTTATAATGCAGAAACAAAGGAAGCATAATTATGTAATTTAGATTTTTCAAGTTTTTATTTAACTTTATACATAATTGTTCCTATTATTAATTTATATAATACTGTAAATGCTTCTCCAGCTCCACATTCCATATAATTTATAGCTTAAATATAGTCATAGTTTAAATCATGTGTGGTTTTCTGTTTATGTGCATAGCATGTGTGTTTATTTGTTCATTGCCATAGCAGCAGAAGCTAGAGAATTAAAGTTAACCTATTCAAATTTCTATGTTGCAATACTGTACAAAATAAAATGGTAATTGTCTTAAGAACAGAAAGCTTTATGGAAAAAATGTACTAACAATGTGCTTTTCATAGTTTAAAAGGATAACCACCAGCCACCTTCCACCATGCATGCATATGGAAAGTTCTTTGATGCCATTCACAATTGGGAAAAGACCTGACTATAATATACAGTATAAGAGTGTAGAAATAAAACCAGGAGTGAACTTCAACTATTAAGCAGTAATTCAATGCTAAAACAAAGTTTTTCACAGTTTAAAATGTTAGTGTCTTCTGCATACAATTTCTGTGGGTACCTACATTTTCTGTAGAAAGATTGTTTTCAGCAATGAGGAGAATCAAAAGCTGTCCTCAGAATTTTACTTGAGAAGAAAGACTTTCTCATTAGAATTTATTTGATTTGAAGCTCACCTACTAAGAGAACTCAGAAAAAGGGACAGTTCGAAAGGAACATAAATTAATAAAATTTACTTCCCTGATCTTACAAATTCATCAAAGGGTCAAAAGTAAATTAAAGTCTAGAACTTGATATTTTCTATTAAATTTTACTTAAAGTAACTTTGTTAAATACAGTATTTTAATATTTATTCCTTCAATTTAAACTATTGCTAATTGCAATTTTTATCTTTAATATTTATTCCTTTAAACTACAATCTTGAATTACTATCAGTGTTCTTTCCTTATTTACTTGTTTGACTGACTTACTCAATTGTCATCTTCATCCAAATCCTTGATTTACTACTATTTAAAAACAATAATATTTATGGATTCAGCTATCTGAATAGTCTGAATGCCTCTGCTGCAAAATCTCACAGTTTGGTGATCAAATACTTTGAGATTTGGATGGGGAAAACCATCAACATTTGAAGAGCTTTCGCTATGTAATTTTCATGGGATTTGGTTGAATTGCATAAGAACATAGGCAACTGAGTAAGATTGTGAATATATCAGCAACCTGAAGGTGTTGACCAGAATGGGTCAGACTGTCCTACCTCACAATGGGATAAATGTATTAGCAGATATAGATATTACCTTACAGGTAACAAATTTCAATGATGCTTTTTGGCACGTGATCCAAATTTATTTGGCAGCCTCTAAAATTTGCTGCTGAGCACTTCATTGCTTACTTGAATAAAGCCCCTAAATATTGCACAGATTTAAAACTGGTATCTGAAATTGCCTATCAAGTTCATTACAACCTATTTACTTACGGTGGAATGGTGATTGGGTCCCAATTGGGTGCTGGTGGATTTTGTCTTGCCACTAGCTTGGCATGGATGTCACAGTACAGTTTGTTGTTTATATTGTAGTATCCAACATTCTTGAGAGATGTTCCACATGTTGCACATTTGAAGCATTCCACATGCAGGTTCTTGTCCTTGATACGTACAAACACACCACTGCAGACCACACAGGAAGGAGTTTGTAACACATTATCACATGATGCAGTAACCAAGAGGCTTGTTTCTTTATTGCATTAGCCAACATCATAAATAAGGGAGAAAGGCAACATGATAACACCTACTGCATTGAGTTACAAAGTAAAAACATAAGTGTTGTTGTGTATAATTAATAGAGCAACCCAAAACATAGTATGAAATATATAACTATACTTTAATGTGCAGTTCATACATTTGAGTATCATTTTAGTTTTCTAAAAGACAAAGCTAATTTAAAAGAGTAGTAAAGCTTAATTTTTAAATGCAGCATAAACCATAATGTGTGAAATAAAATACATTTCTTAAAAAATTACTGCTTAATTTGTTAACTTGATACATTATTTATACTTTTTGATCTCAAAAATACTTTCAGCAACAATCACGGTTAGTAACAATGCATATCTTGAAAAGAACAAAAAGTTCAATTTTGGGAAAAGCTGAAGAAAAATATTAGGTACTATTGATCAGTATCACACAATGGACACCAACCAACCGACTGACTGATAGGCTGGAAAGACAAGTGCTCTAACCCAGCAAAAGCACTATCAGAAGTGACAGTGAGAAGTTGGTGGAATGATAATGAAAAGTGAACTAAGTCACTGTATGGATATTGTACTGCCATACTGCTGTTAGGAATAAACTGCTCATTACTAATGTGTAGGTACTAAGTAGCAGACTTACATCACACAGAATCAAATGGGAGTTATAAACTGATGCTTTTCAGTTTCTAATTTTTGTTTTATTTGCAGAAATCAATATTTGGGTGGAAAGTAAATACTTACTCTTTCTCTACAATTAGGTGCTAGAGAGAATAAGAAGGAAAAAAAAAAAAAAAAACCAACAAATGAAAAATAAAACACAACTTGTAAAAATAATAAGCAATAAAATAAAGTATAATTTGGTTGCTCTAATAATTAGACAACGTGACAAAAGGACTCTAAATATAAATCCATGTTGTATTGAAACTGTTATACTATACTAGTACTGAACTGAAATAGAAACAAGCTTCTAAGTTCTTGTTAATGAATACATAAAATCAAAACTATCATAGTTATGGAAAACACTATTCACATTAATGGAACAAACAAGGGAAATACACAGACTGTTTATGCTTAATTTACTTCAAAAAATGACCTTGCAAAAGTACGCATAAAATATTTCATTGTAGCAATAACTAAAAACTGTAATAACATTTTTTAATGAAATATAATTAAAATTATTAGGGCACAAAAATATTTGAGTTTTAAACTTATTTTCCCTTTTATAAGGGAGACAAAAATAACAGTATCTAAATAATTATTCTAAAAAGAATTAAAAAACAATGTAAAAAATGCCACAAAAATATCAGGAAAAAATACATGCATTTTCAACTAATCTCTAAGGGCACATTCTACAACAAAACTCAAACAACCATAACCTTTTAAAAGTCAAGACAGATTCATGCTATAAATGTGGATGTAAACAGTCATAGAAGTGGCAATTTGGACAAAAACAACACACAGCTACACAAAAATGTGTTTTGCAAATAAGTGTTCCATAATTAATAGTTTATAGTATGTTTATATTACAGATGAGTATTATTTAATTAAAATATTGTCTTATAAGCTAACATAAGGCAGCAAGAATAAATTATTAAATTTAAGATGGATATTTAAAATGCCTATAGGTGAACTCAGAGAAACTAGAAGATAATTTTCATTATGAAACTAAACAGCTAATGTAAATAAGCCTAAATATTAAGTTCTCTATTGAAAGCAGATTTCTATGCATGTTGTATGTGTACTTAAGCATAAAAATATTAAAAGAACATGGCAGAGGTAGAAAAGAGATATGTAACTAGAGTAGTGTCATAACCATTAATCAGTAATTTACTATTCTGGTAAAAATTTGATAATAGTTATTACATTTGAAGATGGTCTTGACCTAAACGAAGTAACATGTGCCTTTTTTATTAGATGTTGCTCAATTATCTGCTTGTAGTGACAATGCTACAAGTGTGCTTAGTAAAACCTCTGACGTGGTATTTACAGATTCAAAACATTCTTTTACAAAAATTCAAATACCTAGCACATGATAAAAATGCATATCTATCATACATAAGATAATATTTTGCTGCCATATAGCTACTACTGTTGCTTTAATTCTGCAGAAGAGAGCTGGAAGACATAAAAACACTTACTGTGTTCTCCACTAGTAAGCAGCAATATGATTTTTACTAGTCTATGCAAGGTTAAAACTTCCCAATACCAAACAATAGGATGGTCATTAATGCACTATCCAGAAAAACAATGGATCTGATGGATGGCATTTGGCACTTTCCAGCAATATAAGTAGGAAGGAAAAAAAAAAGAAATAATATTCAAATATTTTGTGGAGGATCTGATGAAAGAGAGGGGAATAATCTTAACAACTGATTTAGTATTAATTATTGATGAATAATTATGACATAGCTGCCAAAAGAAATGAAAACATAAAAGTTAAATTATCTATTTTTTATTTAAAAAGAATATTTTTACTAGTATGCCAATATAATAATTTTATTGGAAATATTTCATATTTAAACATTTTTTTTAAACTGTGTATTATGCTTTAAAATGAAAATAGGAACATATATAATGTGTTGACAATGCTAGACGAAGAGAGATGAAACATGCTGTTCCAGAAGAACCATGATGCAGCAGCGCCAGTGAGTAAGTCTCATTTACTTACATGATATAACGTTCACAGTCCGAACACTTTGGTGTATCCGTTGGGACATTTGTTGGAGTTTGGCTGCGAGGAATCGTTGGTGATTGCAATTGTCGTGCTATGGGTGTTAAAGGGCGGGGAGAAGTGGCTCTTCCACCCACAGCATGACTCTGGGTAGCGTAAAATGATGTACTTGTCAGGACTATTTGGACACAGTCCAAATAACAATTGAAGTAATGAAAGAAAAACAGAAACGAAAATGCACTTAAACTGATCAGATTATGTTACAAGAATCTAAAGCTGAGTGGAGATCATCCTGCAAATTGCTGCCATGATGATATAATTACTATTGTATATTTTGTCCATTTATTAGTGATAGCCATTAATGTATGTACATATATAAGATACACATAATTATATTTTTAAAAATACTGGAGTAATAAGTATTACTTACATTAGTTAATATCTTTACTGATATCATAAGTCAACAACCAACTAGACAAAAGATAGAGAATGAATATAGTGAAAGTACCCAATGTGCCTTATTAATGCTCTATATTGATCAGAAGGAAATCTGCATATTAATTCTATCTCCACAATTTTTTGCAATTAATGAAAGTAGTTTATATAGGAATCATTAATGAATGGACAAATATCTGCCACCTGAAAAGTAAATTTTGATTAACACACTGTAATTTAATATAATTAATTTACTTACACAATCAAACGCTCACATTCAGCACAAATATTCTGTCCAGGGGGCAGAACCTTGAAGGGGTCATCATTGGGAGTTGTAGGAGTGGGCTTAGTCTCAGGGGCAGAAACATGCCGCAATCCGGTTGGTGGAGAAGATACCGTTGTCCCTATACTTGAAGGTTCTAAAGGAGTTATACAGGAAATTTTAATATCAAAAAGCTCAGATTCATTTAATTACTCATTCATACTTTTCGACTCCAAGAAACCATTTATCAGAATGGTTTCTCTGCTACTATGTAAATTATTTTAAAAAGTTTGGACACCTTGACTGCAAATGCTCACTCACAATTCAAATGTAAGTCTATTAAGATTTGATGGTGCCTACCACCTTTTATTAATTTTCAAAAGACGAGTTTTAAATTTTAACTCTTAAAGGCAAATTATCAAATAGAAGAAAAAGCAATAAGAAAAGGATAGAATAAGAAAAAAAAGTACATCAAAATAATGTGCAAAAGAGCAGTTTCAGTGCATACTGGCAGATGGAAAATTGTCTCCAATTTCAAAATGTATCTTTTGTTGCTGATACATTGTTTTGTGTGTTTCAAGAGACTACTAGATTTGTGGTGATATGCCAAAAAGCAGCAAAACACAAAACCTCCATACATAAGCTGAAGGATACCAACAAAAGCAAGAATTTGTGATATCATTGCAACTGATTCCTCAACTCTCTGAACAGAGTTCCAAAAATATTGAAAACAACAGTGTTTAAAGATAAAGCTTGGAAGGCTTTAGTAAGCATATGACATTCATTATGAAATGTTTGTAAAATACATATTTGTTCCAAAGCTCTTTTAAAATGGGATATGTTTAATATTTGTGTTTATAACTTTCTTCCCTAGGCTTAGTTATAATTGTGACAAGGCAGCTTAATGAATGCATTTTAAATTGTTTTGTTATCTAAAAATTGCTTATAGTCTGGTAAATCTCATGCAAAATACTAATTTGAGCGTTAAGGTTTAAGTACAGAATGTGTTGATTACCCAAGGAAATATAAACAATAGAAGAACTAAAATAAGATAAAAGAAAAAAGAAAGATGTATATAAGTTATGCATTACTTCTGTTTAAACTTAGTGATGTTTAAAAATTATTTTATGACTTATTATTTAACAGAGTTAAGATAAAAGGGGGATTAAAAAGAAACTTGCTTTATCTTCTTCTTCCTCTCCATTTTCTCATGCACTGTGTAATTTAAGAAAGAAAAGAAATGAAAGATGTGATTTAATAACCAAAATTCTACACAGGGAAAAAATCTGACATCCCAAACAAAATAATCAAAATTCTGCTCAAATTACATTTTAAAAATGGTAGGAAAATAAAACTCAATCATGCTAAATAAAGGTGATATACGAGGGGCATACTGAAAGTCACGAGCAACCCATTGTAAAAATTTAAATTTCAACAATGTAACGAAACGAATTGCAGGATCGTAATCTACAGACTTTAAGCCACATGTTGACATATTGTGACGTCATTAGCTTCTATCACGTGACCACAGACGGTGTTTGAAAAATGGCTGACATTGATGTTTCGTTTCGACAGCGTGCTGTCATTGAATTGCTTGTGAAAGAAGGAAAATCTGCTCCTGAAATTCATCTCAGACTTCAACGTGATTATGGAGGTGTCTGCATGGGTGCCAGCAGTGTTAGAAGATGGGTGAAACATTTCAAAGATGGAAACATGAGTCTGCAAAATGCGCCTCGTAGCGGGCGTCCTCGAACTGCCTCTAAAGAACGCAACAAGGAAAGAGTTGATGAGCTCATTACAGGAGATAGGCATTTCACTGTGAATGAAATTGCTGCGCAACTTGGAATAGGACATAGTGCAGTGCAAGAAATGATCCACAGCTAGGGTTATCGAAAGGACTGTGCCCGTTGGGTCCCCCGTTTATTGACTGAAGACCACAAACTTCAGAGAAGAACCATTGCACAAAACCTTCTTCAGAGATTTCATAATGAAGGTGATGAATTTTTGACGTGTATTGTGACTGGAGATGAGAGCTGGTTCCATCACTATGAGCCAGAAATGAAACATCAGAGTATGGAATGGCACCACATGAACTCGCCATCAAAGAAGAAAGCGAAGACAGTGCAGTCTGTAGGAAAAGTTATGGGAAGTGTCTTTTGGGATGCACAAGGTTGCATTCTGGTTGACTTTCTTGAACCTGGACAAACCATAAATTCTGCCCGCTACATCAAGACACTTCTGAAGCTCCGTCGGGCTTTGCATGATAAACACCCTGGAAAGAGGACCATCCTTCAACAGGATAATGCACGTCCGCATACTGCCCGTGCCACTATGGAGAAGATCAGGGCATTAGGGTGGGAAACTCTTCCACTACCTCCCTACAGTCCCGACTTGGCACCCTCCGACTACCATCTTTTCGGTTCTGTGAAGGAGCAGATGCGTGGCCAACGCTACGAAATGCTGGAGGATATTCGGAAAGCAGTGCGTCAGGGTCTGCGGGCAGCTGGAATGGAGTTCTATCACAAGGGCATTTTCAAACTTGTAGAACGATGGGAAAAATGTGTGCAAAACAATGGAGACTATGTCGAAAAGTGAAAGAAAGTCTGGAGATTATGATGATGTATATGGTTTGGCTTAAAAATAAATATTAAGATTGTAAAACAGTGTTGCTTATGACTTTCAGTATGCCCCTCGTAGGTAAATCTTAAAAGCAGTTGAGTTCATTTGACTGCTAGCAAAGGATTTATATTATTCCTATTTTCCATTAAATGGAATAGAAACACATTATTCATTCTGCTCTAACATGAGGTGCACTTACATTATGGGTTTCACAATACAGCACAAAAATGTATTATTCTCAATTGAAGGGGCTATTTCCAAAGTGACAAGAGCTGAGCATACCAGAGCATTAAGAATACCTTCTGCAAAGGTGTAAGTTGTATTAAATGTTCAAAATGATGTAATGCCAGCATCAGGAGCCTTTGAAAGTTGATGTTATTTCCAATGTGACGCATTTCCTAGCTGTGTTTATTTCTAAAACGTCTCATCTCATCATAGTCAATAGGAACGCTTCAAGTTACTTATAAAAAAAACTATGTATTTCTGATCATCATCCTGCAATGTCATTTTATAAGCAGGTATTTTCTTGCAGTCATGTAGAAGTCAGTTATGATAACAGTGATGCTCTAGGCCCATACTTTTATTTCTAGTGATAGTAAAATGATTGACATTGGCTGTTATATTAATTTTGTTTTTTTTTAAGGTTTATAAACTAAAAACTTGAATAATTTAAGAACACAAAGTCAGGTTACAATTACTTCTTAGCTAGTAATATTATTTCCAGTTGGAAAAAGAAGTTTGGTATTGGCTATCTTTATAGTGTGTGAAGTTTAAATATTTAATCAATTATATCATCTGGTATGGTATTAAACTAATATTTTGAAGGCTTTTGGTTTACTATTTAGATGGTATGGTGTTTAAATGATAATAAACATAAGACTGACAGCTATGGCACTTTTATTTTATCAATAATATATATCAACTTCTTCATATTGCAGTGGACACCTATATAAAGCTTTAGTTTACTGCCAAAATAACTTAACTCCCTGTCATGTGATCCCAGTTCCACCATTACTACCACTCTAATTTTTTTTTCACATATAGAGACACATTTGCAAGCATTACTGAATTCCACATGAGAAAAATTAGGCTTCTACCTGGATATGACAAGAAATTATATGAAATTTGTCTTTTGTGAAAAATGTGATTTCATGGAGATAAGTCACTTTGGAAACAAATCCTTCAATTACTCTGAGATATCATACCTTATAATGCTACAAGTATTTTTTTCTAATTTCCAGGCTTATAGTTGAACAAATTATTAGTTAACTGTGCAATAAGTATAAATTAAGCCTGAATGTATGGTTAGCAAAAAGCCTGGAAATAAAGTCAAGTTTAAAGTATGATATATAGGAATAACTGAGGTTGCCAGAGTCAGAACCTTAGTGCATGTCCAAGCATCTCATATAATACCTCAAAAATAGAATCTTAATTGGATTTGATTAGATTGGTTCATGATGTCCAAGCAGCCTTTGAACATGTCAGATCATTACAAAAGTATCTACACCTAGTGTACAACATTTAAAATTGAGTCCCGGATATGACAATAAATGTTTTAATTTTGAGTCAGATTTTACTTCAGTGTTCTTCATGGTTCAATTTTAAATTTACAAAATGCATAACAGTCATTGGTTTTACTTTTTGAATTTCTTAAGCTCCTCCTAAGTTATACAGCAGCTTTGATCATAGGGAGTGGGCCGAGTAAACACAATTCAACAATGCAGTTAATTTCAGAAAGAAATTCACATAAAACTGGCAGCATTTTGGTGTCATTGTATGCTGCCTTTTGGAAAGGGCATGCAAAGCAAGGCACAAAAATGTTAGTTTAGTGATCTGACGGACCAATTAAAACAATAAGTTTTCCCATCATCTGGCGACTCCTCATTCTTTGATGAGAAAATCTTCAGCCCTAACAGACCAATAGCTGGAGGCACTGCATTGCGAACTGGAGATGAAGGAGGACTTGACTGTCGTTTCTTTGGCTTGCGAATATTGATGACACGTGAGCGTACTTCTGCTGGATGGTCTGTGAGTCCCAATTTGCATTATTAATATAAACGTAAAAAAGAATTTTTATCCAATAACTTTAAATGGTACCTTTTATATTAAATGCAGTTGGTAGAATGATAAGAGTGAACTCCATATTCAACCAAATATTATATTATGGAGAAAAGGAAAAGAAATAGATATACAGTTTAAGCTGATATGGATGAATGATATAATGAAATATTGCAAGTTGAAACAAGTATTTAAAGAAGTCTGCATGAAAGAACTGAAGGGTGAGAGTTCTTCAAGTATGAAGATATTTAAAATACTAAAACCAAAGATCAGATATAAAGATAAAAAAAAAAAATCTGAGAGGAGAGAATCAGAAAAGAAGACAACATATAAAGCAGATTATGCAAGAAACAAAAGAGAAAAATAATGCTAGAAAAGAAGAAAGAGAAGAAATAACTCAGAAGTCAATACTCTACCACAACAATTTCATACTCATTACTAAGAAACAAAGTGCATTGGAGCATTATCTGAAGTGCTACAATAAAACTACACTTCTAAATCCGAAGATATCAGCTTAAGAATTGTTTATACCTGATAGAGGTAAGCAATTACTAATCCTAGAGCATTTGTTATATATGCATCTACTAATTTGGAGAATGAATGAATCTCACAACTGTACCATTCTTTTCTAAAACTTATTCAGTTCATAACAAAAACTTTTCAGAGGATGACGAAAACAAAAATGTTTGAGAAAAATTAGGGAAAAAGGTCTTGAGTCATGAAACTAAAATTTATTATATTCTTGATAGTATGTACTTTGTAGAAAACAAATTCACTGGATCAATGCATTTATTCTTCATATTATTCTTACAATTACTAATGTTATTTATTATTATTATTATTATTGTTGTTGTTGTTCTTGTTCTTGTATAGTATCTTTATAGTTTTTTAGGCTCTAGAATTTCTTTATGATAAACCTCTGATGAATTTATCAACTTAAATTTTATGTTATTAAGATTAAAATTTAAAAATGTATACTTTATAAACAAATAACTTTTGTAAAAAATCTTTAAAAAAGTGAAGTTTTAGAGTGAGTAATCCACTTTGTTTGATTAATTCAACAATGCAAATATTCAGATTATAAAGTAATTATACTGAAAAATGTTACTCTAATAACTCAAGTCTTTTATTAATAATTTTTTGATAAGTTATAACCATTAACCAGTTATTTAATTAAATTGTTGTTACGTTTTTCAAATTAAAATTTAAAAAAAAAAGCTACAACTCTTGAGGTTACTATGCTAAAAGTCACATCAATTTGCCTTAATACTGTTTGTGGTTGAAAATAAACTATAGAAAAATTATAAATATCAAATTTTCTAAAATCAACATAACCTTTAAAATTAATAAATTGGTAACAGAAAATATTGACTACATTCATATGATGATTTGTTTTCTTATACCGTAAGAAAAGTGGGCCGAAAAGGGGAACACATGTTCTAAAAATCACATAATGTAGGATAATCTAAACAATAAATGCATAGTAAATATTCAGCAAGAAAAAATAAAATAGGCTAAATAAAAGAAACTAAATGTACATTAGGGCCCTTCACAGTTTGCGTATGTAAGTAATTTATATATAATTTTTTTTTTTGAGTGGGAGTATCTACCTATAAGATTTAAATTTACCTTTATCTCAGTAATTAAAAACATCTGTTTTTGTCCTTTATGGTTAGTTTTGACGGAGGATATAATACATTACAAGAATGTCTTGTTTAATGTCCTCAAATGACATTTTAATAATGAATGGACTTCTTGTACTTTAAGAATTATACTTAATTCAAATCAATTTAATTTATAACCTTAATGATATAATCATCTTTAAGGCATATGAAAGAATCTCACCTGGTTCTGGTATTTTCGGTTCACTATCAATTTCTTGGACCATTTTAAGTACTTCACTGGTAGCTGGGTTGTAGGTCTTTTCATTTTTCTTGAAGTTTACTCTGAAAGCATTATTAAGGTTTAGTTATATGTTGCACTTTACAAAGATGTTTGTAAACTCAAAACCTCCTCAGATTAGAACAATACAAGTGTAACACATCAGACAAAAGAGAAGATATCAAAACCTGACAAAAGAAATTGTATCAAGAATCATTTAAAAAAATACTGGCAACTAATCAATTCTAAAAGTTCTTCTATAGAGCATACATTGTTCTTTTGGAATTATATGAGGGCCGTTTTTTTTTGTTTTTTTTCAACTTCCAATAGACTATAAATAAAAGAAAAGTTCATAGAAAACAATTATTTTATTACTAAAAGTTTTGTACTCTAATGGTTACTTTTCAACATAATCACCAAAAAGATTAAGACATTTAGCATACCTGAGAACAAGCTTTGCAATATCCACTTCAAAAAATGTTGCCGCCAGTGCTTTCAAATGAGCATTCATGTTGTTTTGAAGATCTTCATTGTTTTGAAAGTGCTGCCCTCCTAGCCACGTCTTCAGTTCAGGGAAAAGGTGAAAGTCGCTGGGTGCCAGGTCAGGACTGTATGACAGATGATCAAAAATGACCCATTGAAATTGTTCAAGGAGCCGATGGGTTGTGCCAGCAGTGTGTGGAAGAGCATTGTCATGGATCAACACAGTTCCTGAAGTCAGCATTCCTCTTCATTTGTTTTGAATGGCTTTCCGCAAATGTCGTGAAGTATGAAGATCTTCAAAACAATGTGAATGCCCATTTGAAATCATTGATGGCAACATTTTTTGAAGCGGGTATTGCAAAACTTGTGCACAGGTATGATAAATGTCTCAATCTTTTTGGTGATTATGTTGAAAAGTAACCATAAGTGTACAAAACTTTTAGTAATAAAATAATAGTTTTCTATGAACTTGACTTTTATTTATATCCTATCGGAGGATGAAAAAAAAAATGACCCTCGTAAATGTATAAATTGTAGAGAGGAAGAAGTGGGAATGCCACTAAGAAATAAAAAGTGAGTTATTCACATCATCTGTTAGCTCAAATGATAAGCCTTCAACGCACTATTCAGAAAGGTAATGTATAGTAGAGTCCCACTCTTAGTTTCACTATGTAGACTAAATATATACAATATTGAAATTATGATGTCATATGTAACAGAACATTTTACTAAATTATAAAAATCTGAATACAAATCTGAAGTGTTTGATTTTGTACACTTGTGTGTGCTTAAATGTTTAACAACTGCAGTCTTCAAACAGAGAAGGAATTTTGGTCCATGTTTATTAAGGTTCTTAACAATGTTCCTAATATTCCTGCTCATGTATAATGAATAAAAAGATTATAGATTTGCAGCACTACAGCATATTCAAATTAAAAAGCAAATAAAAACATTATCATGAAATAAAATACGAAATGAAAGTTATGTTTGCATACTTTAAATTATTATTTCTATATTACTGTAGTAACAGTAGTATAACATGCATTCTTTTCTTTTAAACTTTAGTAATAGTTACTAAAGTATTTGTATAACAATGTTATGTTTTACATATTATTTATAACTCAACAGTAAATCTTATTGCTTTTTGTCATTTAGTTTGCTGTTGAATAACTGTTTTATTTCATATGGTTGTATACCATGTCTGTCCAGTTTTTAAGAATTCCCTATCCCCCTGAACATGAAGATTGGTAATCAATCTCCCAGACTGCCTCTTTTTGTGCCTGATGCACTTTATTGTTGTTTTCCTATATAGAGAAAATAAATAAAACTCATTCTGTAAAAACTAAAGCTAACAAAAGTGAAGCAAGACAAATATTAATATAGCAATAATTTGCAACAAAACTTTGCTTATCTTTATGAATATACTCAATTTAAGGACTAGTTATGCAATCCACTTTTGGTTACATCTTCAGCAAATCTAAATAACTAATAATACATAAAGCTGAAACTAGTAACAGTGAAGAAATACAAATATTAATTGCTATATTACAACTTAATAGGTTGTCCTATATATAAAAGCTATACATTTCACTTCTGGTCATATCAATGATTTATTTTATACAAACACATGTATAAATTAGCGAAACTATGTTTATGAAAAATATATACTAGTTGTGAAAGAATGGCAGTGTAAATTATAAAGTCATTAGCATGCATAAATATAAATCTCAAAATTAATAAAAAAAAGTCCTCCTTGTCAAATATCACATCTAAACTAGAGCAGAGATGCTACCTCCAAATAGGAATGAATTACAAAATAATTGATTATCATAAAGTTATGAATTAATAAAAAAGTTGTTGACTTGGTTAATCCCTTTATACCTACAAATTAGTGACATTTGTAACATCTTGTAAATACACATGCAATTGAAAATAATTTGCAAACTGATCGATACCACTGCATTAAACTATGCAAACTGAATGAACTACATTGCTTAACACTTAAGCCATCTATCTCAGTCAGAAATCAGTAGTTGACAAACTGGATTTAAGCAGATGAACTACCATGGCATGTCAACTTGGGGTAACTCATCTGTGGGGATGATGAATCAGTTTGTGAGGAGAATGATTGATTGGTTTTGTGGGGAATATTTAACTAAAAGGAAACAAAAGCCTAACCTCCCAATTAAATCAAAATTCTGCCCAATACAACAGAGAACGCCAATTTGTTGTTGTACGCCAAATTATACACTCACCCAAGAACTCCACCAGCTAAAACTTCAGCCTGTGCTGAAAGGGTTTCAGCAATTGTTTCTTCACTGTAGATACCAACAGGAGTATTATATTGTTTGTTCACTATTGACTTAACAGTTGCATCCCCATTCACCTATAACACATATTTAAATATTAGTTTTATTATCTTACTGGCATCTAAACATCACCTGACTTGAGCAAGAGTAGTTTGTATATCTAAGAGCAGGTGAAATGCTAAAAAGAATAAAAGATACAACAGCGTATGAGAGTTGTTTAATAAGGAATGATCATAATTTGTTTAGGGTTATAATTTCTCATGCTAGGATTTAATATAATATTCTGTTAGTTTAATGTATAACAAATACACCATACTAATTTCATTATTGGCACTCCTAGTTCCCACCTGTAAGAGGTGGGCAAGCTGAAATGTATTCAGTATCACCTACTGCAATGGAGACGACAATGATGAACATTATATGGCTTTGAAATCCTGCTTTTGTCCCTTAAATCTTCAGCCGAGACCTAAACTATGTTACAGGAGGTCTATGGAGAGCTCTAAACACTGCTGCTGTCATTGTGAGAAGAGAGGATTGACAAAAAATCATACAAACACTTTCTAAAATATTGAACATTTCACTGGGTGCTACCCACACCTTAGTGATAGAAAATTTATACACGAGACGTGTTTGCGCACAGTGGTTTCCAAGACTGCTGATTCCCAAACAAGTCTACATGTACAAGGCATGTTTTAAAGTAAGTGCTGATATTTTTTTAAAAAATAAATTATTTTCCAAATTCTTTATTATCATTCAATACCTTACACCTTAACTTATTTCTTTTTATAGTCACCGCCATTATTGAGGTTCTTGTCGTAACGGGAAACCAGTTTTTGTATACTTTCATCAAAGAATGTTCCCACCTGTGATGAAAGCAAAGTCTGCACTTCTTGTTCCCAGCATTATTGCTTGGAGCCAAATCTGGACTGCAGGGAGGGTGGTGGAATTGTTTCCAACCAAATGACGTGATCTTGAGTTTGGTTGGCTGTGTGCGGCCGGCATTGCCATGAAGCATAATGATTCCACGCAAAAGCATTCCACGTCTTTTGTTCTGTAATGCATGATGGAGCCTTCGAGTGTTGCACAATAGACATCTCGGGTGATTGTCTCATTCCTGGGCAAGAATTCAACCAGCAAAACACCTCGTCTGTCCCAGAAAACCATGTACATGATTTTGCAAGTGGATATTGCCTGTATGAATTTCTTCTTCACAGGGGAAGTCGAGTGTCTCCACTCCATGGATTGTTGCTTGGACTCAGGAGTGTTGTGAGACACCCATGTCTCATCACCTGTAATGTTGTGCATTAGCAAATCATTGCCTTCCTCGGCATATTGCGTGAGAAAATTCAGTGCAGCAGCGGATCGCATGTTCTTGTATTCATCAGTATGCTTTTTTGGAACCCATCTTGAGCACAATTTCCAAAATCCTAAGCGTTCTGTCACAATGTTGTAGAGGACTGCATTGAAATTTGTGGAAACTGCAAAGACAACGATATTGTGAAACATCTGTCCTTGCTAACTTTTCCTTCCACTGCGTGCACCAAGTCATCTGTGATCACAGATGGTCGGCCGCTCCGCGGTTCATCATGCACATTTTCGCGACCGTCATTAAACTTTCTCACCCACTTCCTCATCATTCCATCAGAATTATTGTTCCTCCATACATTTCATAGAATTGGCGATGAATGTTTGCTGGCGTAACATTTCTCGCATTCAAAAGACGAATCACTGACCTAATTACACAGTCGACGGATCGTTCGATTGTCTTAAACATTTTGTAATGCTCTAACAGTAGGAAAATGCAAAATGACAATCGCTCGTGGCTGCATCTGGCTTCCTACAGAATGGAGGAGGTGATTGTGAATACTTGGAATCACGACTGTAGTGCTGCAGCGGACAAAATTAAAATGGCACGTACTTTAAAAACGCTCCTCATAGTAGAAGTTAGAAGAAGATCCAGAGTTTCTTTCAAAGGTAATCACTGCTGATGAAACTTTCATCATTTTGATTCTAAGAGAAAGCTGCAAAGCTCAGTGTGAGAAATCTCCTTCATCACCAACCCCCAAGAAAGCAAACGTGGTTGCTTCTGTTAGGAAAGTCATCTCATTTTTTGATATTCATGGAATAGTTCATCATGTTGTGTCAACAGGAATTCTCCCATTGCCAATGTCTAATAATGCCTTTGCATCTGAAAGCGCAATGATCTGTGCAATGTAGTATATATAGTTGGTATTGTGAAAAGGACAAAGTCAGAGCATCAATAAGGTAGTGTGGAAAGGATGACATATGCAGTTAGCAGTGTGGACAATCAAGATATCGTTGGCATAATATATTATTTTCTTCTATGTCAAAACAGCCATTTCTAAGGCTAAAATGGCATAACTAAAAACCAAGTAGATCTGGTTGGGCAATTAATAAGCTTTTATTTGATGATAGCTTTTATGTATTAAATTTCTCCATTTAATTCAAAATATTACTTGATCAAATGTATTAAGAGCACCACAATTGCAGTGTCATGGTGTCTCATGTTCTTTAGCTAGCTCATGTACCACATAACGTCAAATAGCCAACATCTGTAATAGGAGGTTAAACCTAAAAGGTATCCCATCATTTCTCCGCCATTTTCAGGTTCCAAGAAGGGTTAATGGTTATGTGCATTGTTTATAACTTGTTCATTTTAAAGAATTACAACAAAAATATACTTATTTCTTTATTTAAGCGATGTGACCAAGGGAACAATAGTTAATACATAAGAAATATATTTGATTTTCAGTTATCTTACGTCATTGTCTCCATAACTGGGTACATTCCCTTAGCATTGAATGGGGAAGAAAAATAGAACAGTAGGTACTACGGCCATCTGGTGGCAAATAATAAGTAAATATTTGAGGTGTTCGTCGCCACGAAAGGTTTTTTATTTTAAACAATAGGAGTAAGGAACGGACAGTTAATACATAAAAATATATTTGAATTTCACTGCTGCATTGTGTCATCTCGATAAACTGTTGCGTTACCTTAACACTGGATGGATAGGAAAAATACTACTATGGCTACCTAGGACCAAATAAATAAGTACCTACTCTAGCTGTTAGTCGCCACAAAAACTTTTTTGCTACCTTATTTTGAACAATAGGAGTAAGGAAAAGACAGTTAATATATGATAATGTATTTGAATTTCACTGCTGCATTGCGCCATTGTGTCGATAAACTGGTACGTTACCTTAACATTGAATGAGGAGGGAAAATATAGCACTACTACTACAATTTAGCAACAAATAACTGTGGTACCACTGCCATCTGGTGGCTATTAAGCAAAATGTGTTCGCTTGGCACGGTTTTTATTTATATTATAAGATTTAAATACTTTCCCGTACTATATTTAAACATTTTCTTTTCTACAAACCTTGTCGTCCCAATAACAAACACAACTAAAAAAGAATTGTTCAATTTGATGTAATCGTTCGGAAGTGATACACGTACACACATTTCAGCGATTCATTTTCATATATATATATATATATATATAGATTACTATAATTTTATTACATTACTTTCTTGAGATATTATAGTATATACAATAAGAGTTATTAAATTAATAAATTCCAGTTGTCATGATTGTTAACCTGGAACTGCAGGTAAAGGAGTTAATTATTAGCATGCTGAAAACATGAGCAGTGGCATAGCAACAAAATAATATTATTGTAGAATTTCATGACACGCCTACTAACAAACTGCATGAAAACTCTGATATGAGTTTCAATATTGTATGGTGATTACACAAATGGCTGAACCATATTTTTACTACAAATTAACAAACTGTCCTCCTCCTAACATTAAATTTCTAAAATAAGATATGTATTATAATATTCTTTATCACATGCTCTACAGTAGAATATATACATAGATTACATATTTTCTATTGCTCTAACCATGGTGTACACTCACTAGTTGATATGTTCCTAAGTAATTTCTGTAAATGCATAATAACATAAGCATTGCATAAAGGAAGAGATAAGCATTTCAGAAGGTATTAGAATCTAAATATACATATACAGATTATTTCATGCTTCTAATGGATATTTTATCCATTGACTGGATATCAAGATTTCTCTTCCTAAGCTTTCATACTCATAATACCTTATAATATTAATTCAGTGTGCAAATGACACAGAATTCTGAAAGTTCATAATTAGACACAACATATTTACTAACCTGTGGTCCACCAAAAGGTTTGGGAGCAAAGTTGTGACCTGAACCAATATGTGGAGTAGCTTGTGGTTTAGCGGCTAATGAAGTCTTTGTCACTGATTGAATGTTGTGAGAACCGATCACAGGGGATGGTCCAACAGGAGTAACTTGTGGTTTCCAGGTGCTGCCACCCCTACAACATAAACAACATTTAACTAAAAGTTTTGACAACCCTCTTTGGTTGGAAAACATAACACTTTAATAAATGTGATTACAATTAATAATAATGAATATTATCTACTTTCAGTATATTACATTTCAACTTATTTGCTAAGTAAATGTTTCAGTTGTAATATTCTAATTTCTTTATACATGAAATGTTTGATATATGTATTTAACTATTTTTTTTTCAAATTCTCTCCAAACACCATCTATATTTTGGAGGAGGGCTGTGTTTTAGCCAGATGGTTACTATTCACAAAATAGATTGCTCAATAGAAAAACAATCATCTTATCATCACCACCATTGTCATTGTCATCACTATCAGCACCACCAACACCACCATCACATGTGCCATCATCATCATCATCAAAATATTTTACTGCACCACAAAATTGCTATAAAATGATAAATCTGAGAGAACCTATTTTCTAAAGTATAGTTAAGCAGTTTTATAATTCCAAATGAAAGAAAAGAAAGAACAAAAATTAGTTTAAGAGAAAGTTCTCAATGCATTTAGAAAATATACATATTCTGGAGATGTACATATATATATGTACATATGAAAGTTCTATATACAAATATGGTTGGAAAGAAAAAGGAATATTTATATTCTGTACAAATAATTTGACTGCATCTGCAGTCTCATGTCTAAAATTCTAGCCTCCGAATTTAGAAATTCTGATTGCAATCCCTGGCTGAAGAGAGTATTTTCTTCAATTAGGATTATTCCTTTTTCTCCTTAGAGTCTGGAAATGTGACTGAAGGTATAAATATGTGATTTAATAATGTTAAAAATCAGTAGTACTAATACAACCTTAGATATTAAAGTATTTCTAAAAATAAATAATAAATATCTCAGCTGCAAAATAAGAAAATAAAGATCCTTTTATGCTCATTTTAACAAAACTAGCTATTAGGTTATAACATTATTATTTCTTATTTATGTTTTTAATAAAAAATTGCATGATTCATAGAGTCGCTTGATAAGGCTTAATTGTCAGTCAGTTGTTACTACTAAAGGTTGGTACATGAACCGTGTGACCATATCTATATGACTGACTTTAGGATCCCATGCTATTTGCCTTATTGGTAGACAGGAATCAAGATTGTAAATGTATTTTATCACTAAGGTAAGTTCAGTCTGTTGGAAATTGGATATGATATCATTACTAGAATTCCTGTAGAAGTTATACATAATTCTAACAGGCATACATTTTTAGAAGGATTTCCAAATACCTAAACCATTCTGATTTATTTTGCTTTAAGCCAAACCTGGAATGTGTCAATACATTTTACATATAAAACAGTCAATGTGTACCTACTTGTAGTGATTCAGGAATTGTTTAATTTGTACAGACCAATGAACGAACCAAAGCTAATAGGTGCTCTCCATTTCTGAACATACTTAAAAGAATAAATTACAACCTTAAGAATTAGAAATGTACCTATGCATTATTTTTAATAATAATAATTCTTATTTTTAATATCTGCATTTAAGAGGGGTGATGGGTGAAATTTCTGGCAACTTTGATCAAAATATGCTTTTTGGGTTTTTTGCATCAAAAAGTACTAGACACATTAAAATACATGTATGTGAAGTTTCAAAACCCATGATGTCGGTTAGCTGCCTTAATAACATTTTACCATTTTATTATGCTAAAAAAATGTTCCATTCATAGGATTACAAGCATTATAAGATCAGATATCATGTCTCTCAATGGCCACACAGGTATAAGGCATGTTATGTAAGAATTGCTATACTGATATGATCGGTGGTTTGCATCCCAAAGGAGCAAAAGATTTTTATTGTATTTTATTACCTCACCTCCATTATTGGGTGGGTATTCTTGAATGAGTTCAAGTCATTTTTCTAGACTGTAATTTTTACATTTCTACTTGTTCAAAACTTAATGTGAACTGCAAAATACATGCTATCAAGTGATCTTTCCAAATCTTTTGTAAAGAAAACTAAGTATGGAATTTTTTATTATAGTAATTACTTTTGAAATAAAAAATAAAATGTATGCAGAAATGGTAAAAATTTTACAAATGTTGCTTTTACAATGAATATAATATTTCTCTCCCTTTGTAATTGAGATATCAAAAATCTGATATGTGAAGCTTTCTGTAGATGCTTCTATGGTATTGCCAAAAAAATTGTATTCATTTTATTAAAAAAACTATAAAATTGTATGTATTTTAAACTAACATTTTTAATAACTCAAAAGCTATTAGAGTTAAAGAAGTGAAACTCAGCAGAACATTGTCTTTTTGTCCCTTGATGCATGCACCAAAACTGAAGTTTCTTTGCATCAAAATTGTGGAAAACCTAAATTTCACCCACCACCCTCCTTAACGTTTGTATAGATGCATAAAGTCAGAAAATTCAGTTTCAATATGCTGACCAGTCACTGAAAATTCACCAAAATTATTATTTCAGGGAGGCAATAATGTTGGGTGTATTAGTCTAACCCTATTGTATTTTATATGCTTAATTAAATTTACATTTAGTGCACCTATATGCTTATGAGAAAAAAAAAAATTACAAGTTTTTGTCTACTTAGTGCACTCATTGCTCAGAGGACAATGATTGTATTTCATTTATGCAGGAGGAAAAGGCATGAAGTTTCAAAGATGCCTGCTGACAAGGAGAGCAGTTGTTCAACCGTACGTTTCATTATATTATTATAATCTCTTTATCATTGCCATACAATTTAAATTTCTGTTTTTGTTATTCCTTTTGAATTTCTAGTTCAAATACATATTTATCTTCCAAATACACACACTAATAATTGGGTTCAAGTCATGTGAATTCAGGGGAAGCAACCTAAGCACACTGTTTCAGTAACAACTGCAATACATGTAAGAATGGAAACCAAGAACTTTTGTCTGAAGGCTAGCACAGTAAAATGGCTGAACCTAATAGAGATAGATCATTTTAAAAGTTATTAATAATATATGTAATTATAATCACATAGCCAATAAACTCTAGATAAATCATTATGGTTCTTCCAAATGCATAGATTTAATACATTACCAGTAATGATTGTGAGCCAGCTAAAGCATTTTCTCTACAGCATCAACTGAGCAGCAAACCTACCTCTAAAGGTCACAGTCTATGTGTATATTTTAATCAAAACTAGCTTCAGAGAGAAGTTAACACTGACAGTAAGAGTAATGTAGAAGTATTTATGGTCAATAGCCAAACATGAACTGTCTTTTAGTCATCTGTTAATTTGTAGCTATAGCTGCTAATAGGGAAAGTAAAGTAGAAACATGCTTGAATAACCGCTTAAAAATGAAGTATCTCAAGACAAACAGAACAAGAGTTATTGTAAAAGGCAAGCTTTCTGGGAAAACAAAGAATAGACTTTTCAAGGACAAAATAAAGCTGCAAATTCTAGTATACAAGACAGTTATGTGGAACTGTTAAAGTACACTGCAGAGTATGGTCCTCTTTTAATGCAACACCCCTACAGTGTTCAAAGGAATCTCTTATTGAAATCAAAATTACGCAACACAAGCCATAGTTTTGTTAACTATAAAGCTTGAAATTGTAGATATTCCTTTAGTTCAACATGATGGAATTATTTGTCATTATCAGAAAACGCTATGTGGAAGAACATAAACTTTGTGATGTGTTTAGTGCTATGCTAGAAAATCCTCAATAAATTGAGTGAGATATTTTAGCACTAGTTAATGGCTTTTTTTTACATTTTTGGAAGATTTCAGATTTCAAATTTGTTTTTCTCTTAAAACATTTCAACAAAACATTTACCTTCACCGATGTGTTATACAACATCATTCAAAAGCAGGCAATCTTGTACTGTCCACAGAAAATTCATATCTGAAGAGGAAAAATATTGAATATAAGCATCTCTATTCTGAAGTGTTTGATAACACCGATAACTGCTTAGATGCAAAATTTTAAGATTATTCTGTTTACTCTGTCCTTGTTGGCAGCTCATAAATACGGATGTATTATTGTTTTTATTATTGTTTCAATAAATAAATTCACATGAAAACTATGGACCAGTTCTTCATAAACAGCTTTCAATGTTTCTTAGAGAGAGAGAGAGAGAGAGAGAGAGAGAGAGAGAGAGAGAGAGAGAGCGAGAGAGAGAGAGCGAGAGAGAGAGAGCGAGAGAGAGAGCGAGAGAGAGAGAGAGCGAGAGAGAGAGCGAGAGAGAGAGAGCGAGAGAGAGAGAGCGAGAGAGAGAGAGCGAGAGAGAGAGCGAGAGAGAGAGAGAGCGAGAGAGAGAGCGAGAGAGAGAGAGCGAGAGAGAGAGCGAGAGAGAGAGAGAGAGAGAGCGAGAGAGCGAGAGAGCGAGAGAGCGAGAGAGCGAGAGAGCGAGAGAGCGAGAGAGAGAGAGAGAGAGCTGATTGTAGTGAAAAGTAGAACAGCTTAGAAACAAAAACATGAATGAACTTTAACTACTAAACACCAATTTAATGCTAAAATTAAATTGTTCATATTTAAAATGTTAGTGTCATTCTGTTCACAATTTCTTTGATTTCCATACTGAGAAGAATCAAAAGTTGCTCTTGGAGTCAGAATTCTACTTGAGAACAGGAACTCTTTCTTATTTTACATTTATTTCAACTGAACCTTGACTGCTATGAGAATTCAGAAAAAAGAACAATTCTAAAGGAACAGAAATTACTAAATTTGCTTCCCAGAAGAGAAAGATGGAAATTCAATTCCCTTGATCTTATATAGATGACCTACCAAAAAATAAATTCAAATCTACAAAGTAATGATTTACTATTAAATTTTACTTAATTGTAATATTTCAATAACTTTTATTATGCAGAACTAGGGCCACTTTAAAAACTAAACAAATTGTGGTTTAGCTGATAGATTGTTTTATACTGTTTATGTTTTTATCAATTTTGTTTGTCAAAAAAGCTCTGTAATGAAGTTAGATGCTAATTTACTACATGCATGAAGCAATCCTTATTTGCAGATATTTATTAAGCGTGCTATCTAGAAGAGGTAGGCTATGAATAAGCAGTCTTGTGGTACTTTGGCAGTGTAAATATACACAATATGACAATACCACTAGTCCACTACTATTTGAAAGTCTAAAGGTTAATGCCACACCTGAGGCTTGAACTGCAGATCTTTAGCTCTGCTTGGCAATACCTGTAACCAATATTTGCTCCAAGCATCCCTGTAAACCTGCAATGCTATCTCAAATACTGAGTTGTAATTCAGAGACAACTTCTAGTGTTGCAGTGATTTTAATCTGGGCTTTGTATTTAACAATATTAATCAAGTAAGGTGATGCATTCTCGAAATCAGTTGTTCCATTCCTGTGGGACTGGCCATGGAGTGGAGTGCTTTCGGATGGTTTTCGGTAAACGAAACCGGGGTTTAAGACAGGTTCACAACTGAGAGCAGTGACCAGAACGAGAACGACAAAGTTTATTTTATTTTATTATTATTATTTTTTTTTTTTTTGTAATGGGAGTATTCACAATTGAAGGGAAGCCTTAACGGGTCCTAGGATTAGCCAAGTTTTAACTTTCTTGTTCTCGTTCCCGGGTACGGCATATTGTATATACCTATTAGACTCTTCATTGTAGTGAAATTAAGAAACCATTGGAGCTCACTTTGGCCGCAATTCTTTCGAATTATGGCCTTGACTTACCCGCATCATATTGGCTGAATTGGAGGCAGGTGAAAAATATAATTAACTAGACAAATTAAACTAAACTCCATGGCTCAATAGTCCAAAGTCGGGCGAAGGCATACCGTCCGACCGTTTTATTCCCCACATCTGCCCGTTACAGGTGTCATGGTGGAGTGCAGTAATGGAGGATGGGTCGTGTTCCTCTCTGGTTAATACGGCGCACGTAACTTGGCCTCTCTCAATTGACCCCCCCCCCCCCCCCAGAGACTTCATAAGGTTGAATGTACCTCGGACCAGGTTCTCCAGCGAAAAATATCATTGGTCACTTAAAAACAAAACAAATGAAGTCTCAAAGTGTAAAATCGACTAGAAGAAGAAGAAGAAGAAATGCATTCCTATGCTCGTTACCGGGCTATTATGAACCAAAATGTTGGGTCATCTAAGGCTACCCGGTCTTGTTTCGTTTTAATTAACGTCCTCGGGTTATTGTGAACGAACCTTTATTATACCTCGTATACTACCACGAGATTTCATTTCATTACTTTACATCGTTCAGGGTTGCAGGGCCTGACACGGTGGTTGGTGGTGTGTGGCGGATGCGATGGATGAGGTAAAGGAGAGAACAGTTTCTTCCCCGGCTCGGCACCTTGTGCCTGAGCCTGTCCAAGCCCATCTTATGGAGATACTGCCGGGTTCCAGGAAACTTCACCCTGGAAACAATAGAGACCCTGCTGCTCTGCACCTGCCATCAGATTGACTACCCTTGACACTCTCTCGCCTCATCGCCTCCTTTGGAGGTTTATAGGTCTTTCTACACCTTTAAAGCCGATAGTACTGTTACTTTTTTTTTTTTTTTTTTTTTTTTTTTTTTTTTGTATTTTTTCTCGCTTAATTCCAACATCCTACATATGGTTAGGACGAAAAAAAAATTAAAAATCAGAACACTAATCCTGAAAGAAGCATATTTGTCAATTATGTACACGACTCACATACTTTAGATACTGAGGCTGATCAAAACAACATGCGCCCGTTGACAATATATATCTGACTTTTTATTTATCGGCGGCCCCTTTGGAACATATTGGCTCTATCGGCAAAAGAGATAACTTGTGCGCAGTGGTCAAAGGATTTTCTTCTTTGGGTTTATACATTAGAAAACACACGCACGCGCGCGTACACACACACACACACACACACACACATACACATACACTCACACACACTTATTCTTACTTCAGGACACTGAGGAGGAAGGGGAAAAAATTCGTACCGGAAATCGAACCTACGACCTCTGGTACAGCAGGAGCTACGGGACCAGCCCATTACAATAAACCCCCGTTTAAATCTTCTGGATAATTAATTACATCGGTATACTTGTCTGGAGGACATTTAAGTAATTAAAAATTACTTTTAGATAATCTTAATACCTCCATTACCATTCATCTCAATCAGCTTCAATTTGAATTAACTGTAAAATTTGACCTCTAGAAACCATTTATTGGTGATAATGTCATATCTGTTTATTTAATATAGGTATATAATATCGTACTTCAAATGTTATGTATATTTTAATCTATACGTATAACAAAACTAAACCAAATTTTCTTGAAATTAATCTGCTGAACTTTTATTCAGGAGGAGGGTTTCTAAATCTTAAGAGCTGCACGTGGGTCCTTTTTTATAAATACATATATATGGCATTTTAATTGCCTTTCGTGGTGTAGATGTTAACATGTTAACCTAAAATACCCAAAGTTGCGGGTTCAAAACCGGCGGAGGGTGATGGTTTTCGGGGCTTCCTTTGGAAAGGAGGTAAAGCCATTGGTCCCGTGTAATATTTATTTCCACGTAAAATAACTCATACCTTGATTGTGCCTGGGCGTCCTATGATGCCATCCAATGATGAATTGATCCCTCATCACCATATGCGCACAGTGGAAAACTGGCGAACTAGAAATTCCCACAATCAAGAAACCACCGTTAAAGTTTTTTCAGGTTTACTGAATCCTCATAACGGGCATAAACTTGGTCCTAGTGTGTTTCCTTTCTAAACTTCCTTTATCAACAATCAGTTCATTTCGTGTATCATCAATGACACCGTCTGTGATGCCGCGTGCAAATAAGAACGTACTAAAATAAGAAGAGTAAGGTAATGCGAACATAATTATGATGGTATACATTAGAAATACGAACTCGGCATGTTTTGGAATTATGCAATTATCCGCTCCCTTTTGAAAAAAACTTATGTTTCATTCACAGGACTTTTTCTACCTGTTCTGCATAATTAATGCTAATCGATATACCTACATATCCGCAGAAATGGTCTTATTATTTGTTTCTTTGTAAGCAGAAGGGAAATGAGAGGATACACTAGGCCAAAACTGTCGCTATGCGATTCACATTGGAATTCAGTTCTCTCTGCATAACCAGGAGTACAGTATTTTTCAGAACATGATAATACTCGGCGCGACTTTGAAGCTTGGGTTTAGGTAGTTTGCGGTTGGACACCAACCCTCGCAGTTGTCAAGTCTTCCACTTTCTGGTCCTTTAACTGAGGAACGAATCTCGACTTGCAAGCAGAGTCTTCGAGTCTCCAAGAAACAGAGATTTTACTAAGTTGCCTCTCACCCCTAGTACAGGCTCGTTTTTTGTTTGCCAATGATTATTGTCCAGTGGCAGCGGGGTAGCGGTCTCTTTTGAAGGCCGCCATGTTTTGAAGAAAAATATAAAATAAAAGAGATGTGAAACTATTTACGTTTTCCGTAAGAAGTTTAAGAATTTTAAGAAGAGAAAAGTTTAAGAATTTTATTATTGAAACCAATAACATGAATATCTCAGAAATGGTTAACTGTACAAAAGCTATACATGACGTAAATTTGGTGTATTAACGCGATCGATACATTTTTTGTATTGAAAGTTTTGTCTCTCTTTTGCGGTTCACCAGTAATACAAAATTAATCCAGAATAAGAGGCCTTCCGAGGCTATTCCCACAAAATTCAATATATACATTTCATTTGTCATGAAAATATCTTAAATATGTGCTATTTTAATAAAAATCACTCCAGTAATTTTTAAAAAAAATAATTTTTTTCGAGAAATGTTCCGTGTAAATGGGTGTGAGGGAATTTGCTTGAAAATCCTCGCGTCGCATTCTTAGAAGATGCTGAGCTTACATACAAAATATTTAACTGATTTTCGTTTTTGATTTATGCTGCCCACAGACACACACACATACACACACCGCGCACGCGGGCACACCTTTATCAAAAAAAGGCTTTCTTTTTTTCTTTCTTTCCTTTTTTCCCCAATGGGTCTTAAAAGATACATTTCCGGTGAAATCTCGGTTTCAAATTTTGGTGGAATTCAATACCTTCTCTGCCTACTGTGCACATTGTACATGCGTGGTCGAGAAAGTAAAAAGCATAAGCTTCTGGTATTATGTTTTACAGATTAATTCGTGGCTCACCAAATTTCCTTTACTACAAGGCCAATTTATGTGTAAGCAGCAGAAGTTTATTCGCAGTACTGTACCAACTTTGCTTTGAAGCAGAACTAATTAACATCTGTCCAATCTCTGATTTCAGCAAGAGTTGAGCTCCAAATGTTCCTCGCCGTTCACGCGAGGGTGTGAGTGTGAAATTATTTTGGGAGTTCGAACTCGCCGGTTTTCGATAGCCCCTGGATTTATTGTGCTCAGTTACGACAACTTGGCATAGTGTCACAAAGAGCAAGGCAATAAAACCCGGCGAGAGACCGCACATTTCCCGGGAAGTTTAGTTCTGTACCGGAAGTGCTAGGGTTCAAGGATATCCGCACAGCATCCACTCGCAGCAAAAATATGGGCAGAAGCTGTGTAACGCAACATTTGTTTGTCTCACAGAATGTGCGAATAATGCACTTTGCGTTTTCTTAAAACTGCATTTGACTAAGATTAATTTCATCTGTTTTTTTGCATGCTAGAATTCTTAAAAAGTGGATACGAATACTTTCTAGTCACTGTAGTCTAATTTGTAATGGACAGCGAAAGCCATGTGAGCGTTACACTCAGCTTTTTATTAATATTTATTTGCTCAAAAGTATTAATCATTTTGATTAAAATTTGAAGAATTTTAAATATTGACATTTTTATAAAATTATTTAATTCCTGTACATTAATATACCTATACAATTAAATGCAATATTAATGCAAGAATATGCATAACACAACAAAAAACTGCAGATATATATAACGTATAAGACAGGCTAGAAGTAGCTCTTCAAGTATACTTTCGTTCGTTAGAAAATAAGAAAAAAGAGTAGGTCCAACAGCAGCAACAACTGATTTGCTTTCGGCTAATTATATACTGGATCGTTAACGCAAGGTCACGCGTTGTTTTGCTTTATAATTAAATGTGTTAACTGGCTCGATACGGCTTGAGCACGAACTATAACATTTAAACTGCCTCATTTAGAAAGAATTTAGTAGAATTGATTGTGTATACCCCCGCTATGATTTGACGCCAATGCAGCAAAAACTATCTATAAGTTATAATCGGTCATCTTTTGCTTAGTTTTCCGAATGTATGGATCAGCGTCAGAAAAGATCAAACGTTTTCTTAGTGCTGATAAAAACCTAGCGTGTCTCTCTGGTCTAGTAACCAGAGGTGCCGGGTTCTATTCCCGTTTGGTGGGAAGTTTTTCTTGGAATAGAATCATATCCTATCCTCCGTAGAGTTCTGGAAATGCGAGCGTGAGTGTATTTGATAGCAAAATATATTAAACACACTCACAAAGGAAAAACAGCACTAACAGTTGTTTGTCAATGAAACAAAAGAAAGGGGGATGGAATGACCAAATCCACAGAGGTGACAGGCGCCGAAGCTTCTATTTCCGATGGGAGAGTGAGCGACACTTTATCTGGATCCTGTGTTACAATTTAGGTTTACTGCTTCGAGCACGAAACAATAACCAATAGGGTCTAAGCCAATAGCTTTAAGGATCAATGTCGATGCCGTGGTAGTGGTAACACTGAGTTTCTGAGTCTTTGCAAAATGACAGCAGGGAAATAAGTATAGTATCTTACTTGCCACAACTCATCATTTGCGACATTAGGTACTTGATTAGTATGAATACATAACAAAAACGTGATCTGTTACAATCACATGGCTTTCTTTACCAATTATAATTTACTTTCATTTTGCAAATCATTTTTAAAATAGGCGCATTTCTCTACTACAGCTTAATAATGACAAGCGTTTTTGAAACGGTTTTAATAGGTATTGGCTTGAGATCTTTACATGAAGCAGAGTTGTTGGCGACTTGGAATTCATCAGTAGAAGGTTTCCAAATAAGATATAAATTTCTTGCTATCTCGCTTCCATTATCAGTGAGTGCTCTCGAAGCTGAGTATTGTTTGAGCTTAACATCTCTTGAGAGTTTGAATACCATTTACGAAGTATGAAATCTCCAGCTCTTAAAAGTTCTTGAAGCCCTGGTTGTAAGATTCGCACTTCTTCAATGGTGTCTGCACCAAACATGCAATCGTCTACATAAAAATCACGATTGGGAACTGTTGATACTGTAGGAAATCGCTTCACTTCATCATTAGCAAGTTGGCGAAGGTTGTTAAGAATGGCGTCGCTGCAGTTACTGCCGTTAAGGCATATTCCTTAAATGAGTCTGTAGGATCTCTCCAAAGAATGGAAGTTATAGTCCTGTAAACTGATCTTTACTTGACATATATTTTCTCATTGTCACAAAATGCTATTTTTTTCACGAGAAATCTTAAGATAATGGCAAATAGATAATCTTGGATAGAAGGCCTGCCAAAAGAATGTCATTTAAACATATACCGTACGTAGCCAGTCGTGGCTGAAGCATCAGATATAACACGTGTTTTGGTAGTCATACTGGCTCGTTTGAAGACAGTGATGTGAAATGTTATATGCAATTTCTTCTTGTTGATTTCAGGTGCTGACTACTTGAATCATGTAACCAAGTTCTTCATACTTTCTCAAAAATTGTGTATATTTTTAACTTAAGTCCTTATCTCTTTGAAGCATTTTTTTTCAATAAATGGAAACATTGCATTGTCATTTAATTTGGGTTGCCAAGTAAGTTGTCTCTTTTAAATGGTAAACTTACTATGCAAGTTACAGATTCTGCTCTCTTCGTATGTGCACATTCTTTCTCTTGACGTGAATTAACCACGCCATTTTCTTCTTCTCGTCAAAAATGTCTTAAATTTGATTTCAGGAGTGATGATCCATGTTTAGTTGTTTGTTGATAAGAGCCACTCAAGATCCGCCCTATCTGTGTATTTTGCAAAACGGGATAGTTTCCTGGTTGACTCTTCTATTCCATTAGCAGCTTCATGAATTAATTAATAAACTTGTCTCTACGGTGCGCTGGAGGTGAGATGTGCAAGAGATACGTTATTTGGCAAATTTCATTTTTCAGAATTTATGTGTAAGGTGGTTAAATTTCCAGTTATTTTAGAAAAAAAAATATAAGCAGTTAGTGTCAAAGTTGTAAAAATTGACTATTGAATAGACTTTAATATTCGTAGATAAACCAGAGTGCAATTTAAGTTTTCTAAAACCCTATAACCCTGTGTGATGTCTAATCTTCTTTAAATTAAATTGTTGGACATTCATCGGAAGTGAAGTTACTTTGATAACCACTTGGAGAACAGCTCTAAATATTTGCCCATAAGAGTCTTTCGCTTTTATACGAACTGTGCGTAAAATCACTCGAGACGTGGGTTTTTCTTCGCAGAATGACACTTAGAATACTTGCTTACTCTTGCCTTTGAGCTGCACCTCTTTTATTATCATGGAGTGATGTATGATGATATTTATGACAAAGTTCACAGCTCATTTAAGATGTACAATGTTCCATGTATGTGTTCAACTTAGACAGTTGCTGCAAATGTTGTTGTCCTTCACAATTGTATACCTTTATGTCACCGATAATAGCTCATATAAATTCAGTATTTGTATATGGTTCGTGAGTATCTGTATTCTGGTAGAAACATAAGATTGAGACTGATATCGTTGATTCATCGCAGCTTTCTTGATTCCTATTGTATTGGAAGTTACCTAACTGTAATGTTTGATACTTCTTTTCCAAAAAATTAATATCAGCCTTTAAACATATTTTCGAATTCCATTCTTATTTTGCTGCCAACGCATAACAACAATTCACTGAGAATCAAATCTAGGAAGCTTAGCTGAACATTTATTAGTTCAAGTACAGCTAAATTTCCTGAAAATTATTGATTAGCTCAGCAACTGTTACGTTACTTTCTAGTCATTCTACAGTAAGTGGTTTCTAACAGCACCTCCTGTTGAATTTAAATCGTAAATAAACTTCAATGACTGACCAAGTTTACTCATTACAGATGTGTCCCTCCAAAATATACATGGAATAGAATTAGCTTCTAGCCGGCAGCAATTAAGCAAAATAAATGGGCTTGGCAGAATTTCATGTGGTGCAAGATAAGGTGACTCGATGTTTTCCGTAGGTTACGTATTGGATACATAATTCATGATGTCGCGGAATATTCATGCCATAATGTCACACTTCGCATCGTTCCAGTTGGTCCGTGATACAGAGACACGAGACCAGAGCATGAAATTAAGTTGGGCTCCACCCGGACTTGCAATGCAAATACATTGCTCTGCTCCATGACATTTTTACATATGTTGTAATGCCCATGTGTTGTAATGCCCAGGAAACCCCAGCATACTTAACTCCTTTAAAGATTTCTAAACTAGAGGACGTGAGAGATTAGGTTTGATGGGCTTTTGCTGTTCATAATGTAACTTTAACCCGATTCTTTACATTCCATTTTGTCCCCCATGTAGTGTTGCCGCTGCAGTAATAGTTTCATCAAACTAGATCTACTAATCCTTTATGTGTCAATAGAAATATTGATAAAATTCATTTTCATCCCAGAGACGACTTATGTGGATTGCAAATAAAACACTGGTATAATAAATACAATAATTAACAATAATTTTCCTTAAAAAATAAGGAATGTTAATTCATATTTCAAGAATTGAAAGTAAGGTTTAAGCGAGGCGGAAATTTAAAACGAATCCGTAAAATATTTTCTATACTTGTATGTATACTATCTCATTTTATATCGAATTTCATTTTTTTTAACAGATATAAATTTACGTAAATAATGTTTAGGTGGAGCTAACCTGTAGCTCAGTCTGCAGAGTACCTGCCTACCGTGCGAGGGGTTCCGCCTACCATTCGACTGGAGATGAAATCTTTCTCTGGCAAAGAATATTCTCTAAACCACCCAGAGTCTGGAAGTATGAATGGGAGTGTGATTATGCGAGTGTACATTTAAAAACAATAATAGCCCAAAGATACAAGCAAAAAACGAGTGAACTCCATTGCCAGGAGAAATAATTGTTGCAAAGATTGATGTTTAAGGCGGGATTGCAATGACTCGGGGGGAGACGTTGGAATCGATAAACGCATTAAGCTCTTTGAGGGCAGTTGATAGACAAACTATATTTTTAATTTCACTATTGCATTTTTACTGCATCATATTGCTTTTTATCAATAAAACGGTAATCGACATATTCCTTCCAATTTTATTATCACCTCCCTAGCATTTGTTTCCGTTTGCCACACGTAACTATAAAACATGCTCTGCGATCGTAATTTGTTTCTCACATAGTCAACTGAAAATTACGTTTAATAAGTTTATACTTATTGCATTTATTTATTTTAATATGTTATACTTTCTCAATCGTGAAATACAGAAATGAGAATGTCAGTCGCTAAACACACATTATGTGCTCAAAGTAAACACCACACTCACTTTTGGATCACTATTATACGTGAGAACAGAACACAACTGAACCTCCGAGTCATAGCTAAAATGCATTCGGCACTGTCCAATACCAGGTGCCCATACTTGTCATTTCAATAACTTTTTAACTAAATGTAATCCTTAACTCTTCAACTTTACTGACCAACGGCCTTAGACAGCTTCTTACTGTTGACAAAATAGATTTCAAGTAAATAAGTAGATTCGGTCGATATAATTACTATAAATTAGGCATCTCATATGTTTAACATAAATTATATACCTACTTAAGGATTTGTCTATTTCATTTCTAATGCTAGTCTCCCTTGTTTACTTATGAAACTACTAATTAAGTTTGACGTATTTATATTATGTTAACGGCGCCGTGGTCGAGAGGCTAGACCGCTCGCCCATTCCTATGCGGCCCGGATTCCATCCCAGGGGACTGCATGTGAGATTTTTGATGTTCTAAGCGGCGTCGGATCGGGTTTTATCGTGTTCTCCTGTTTCCCCCGCTATTCATTCTAGCAATTGCTCCATAATCATTATTCCGTCATTTCATATCATCCATTTCCTCACTTTCTGTCAGCCATCGGGCTGATCGCCCATCCTGGCTTCTATCTGATCTAGAACCTCTGCTCTTTTTTTTTTTTTTTTTTTTTTTTTTTTTTTTACAGTGCCGGAGTCTGGTCAGGACTGTATCCCCTGTTTACATCCCCCCCTAAATTATTGTATGATTACTGGGTTTTACTGTTCCTTTACACAAACATATACACATTGCACAAACATATAACACCCATGCCCAAGGCGGGACTCGAACCCACGATCCCCTGCCCACGAAGCATGGCCATGGGGACTGGCTCTCTTCAGCAGACATTTGATCTCAGGCGCTGGCTTATAAGTCTTTGGGGTGTCAGTCCTACTATCGAAGAGGGTAAACAAAGTAAGAAAGACCCTCTTATGTTGGCGAAATTGGTATCCCATTAATCACTGAAAATAAGTAGTATGAAGTCTGTTTCTAAGGTCGAGGGGGTCAGCGTTCTGGCTGCTCAACTCAGAGATCCCAAGTTCGAATACGGGCTGAAGCAGGGAATTGTTCTTTAACCAGAATTATTCCCTATCCCTCACAGAGTCTCGAAGCATTAATGTGGGAGTGAATGTGCATGTTAAGTAAGATATCCCTCAGATCAGCGAGCAAAACAGCAGCAGCTGTTTCATAAGTCAAAACGCCTGATATAACCACACAAGTTAAAGGGGCTACATAAATGAAACAATTAAAAAGCTGTAGTATGAAATACACAAGAACCGCCTACTTTGTTGTGTACTCTACCCAAGGTTTGTTACCTCGGTGCACCACTTATCCAGCACCAGTTTTCTGTTTTCTCGAGATAGGAGTAGTTACAGGCAATTATGACCTCTTCCGTAATACTGCTCGTATTAGATAAGCAAGCTATGTTCCTATAAAAAACACATGACAGTCTAGCAGAAGCGTATTATAAAATCCGCATCATATTAGGAGGATTCCTTAATAGATGTAAACCTGGGTGGTTTATGGTTGTACAGACATAAACCCGCATTCTTTTGTTATTTATTTATGATCAGGCTTTGCTTTTGTGGTATACTGTCAAAATAGAGGATATTAAGAAACAAACAACAGAAGTACGCTCATCATAGATATTTGATATATTTATTTTAGTTATTGCTTACCTATGGCAGAGTAGTATTGCATTCTAATATGCGCAGAAATGGATGTTTTAAAGTACTCTGGATTTAATGGTAGGTACTTCATACTAAAATCGCTAATTTCTACACATTTTAATTTAGTTGCAAATTTACACACATTTGTCAACGATGGTATTAATAAATAACTAGGTTAATTATAACATAGAAAATTAACTTTTGTTCTTCTGTGTACACAACATTCTTAGAAAATGTTCCAAAATGATAATTTAATGCAATATCTAAATTCTCCACTTGACGAGTCGTCCCCATGGTCCAGGGGTAACTTGCTAACCTATGGTTCCCAAAATTGCGGGTTCAAACTTGGCGGAGGACGTAAAAATCCTTAGCATGGCTTCCTTCGGAAGAGAAGTACAACTGTTGGTCCCGTGTTCTAGATTTACGGCACGTAAAATAACCAAGTCTGATAAGAGGCCTCTCAGCAATTTAAACGGTCTTTCACGCCGCGTACAAAATGGAGCGCTGAGAACCGCAACAATTAAAGAGCGTCCATAAATAAAACTCACTTTCACTTTTTGTTCTTCCCCACCTGATAAAAATTGTCACCCTCCATGGTGTAGTGGTTACCATGCTAACTGCATATACCCAAGGTCGCGGGTTCAAACTCGGCGGAGGACGATGGCTTTTTTCTGGTGTAAAAATCCTGGCATGGCTTCCTTCGGAACAGAAGTAAAACTGTGGGTCCGTATCGTAACTGAGCAAAATTAAGCGGTCTTTCACGCCCAATATAGAATGGGACGCTGAGAACCACAGCAGTTAAAGAGGGTCCATAAATAAAACGCCATTTCATTTCATTTTGATGGAATGTTTCAAACTTTTAAATTTTGCACACGTTTATGGTTCTTAACCAAATGGCTAAATTGTGCTTGATATCAAGTTTTTTTTTTTTTTTAAAGAGATTTCACATTTCTAAAAATCAGTCATTACTATAATTATTAAACTCTAACCAACGCTAGGCTTGATAAAATAGATACACGCTCATTTCATCCATATGTAAAGAAGGCATAGAGAAAATTTGAAATAAACTACACAAAAATTGATAGAAATGCAAGAAAAGTTGTGTGTAAATAAGGCATTGCAACGCAAGTTATAACCGCATTAAATGTTGAGAAGGGCAAAACCGCAATTGAATTCTGATTCTATAGCTTTTGGGGAATTTCTTTTGTATAAAAGTTTAAAATATTTTGTTTGTAGAATTTTTGTAGAAAATTCGATATCAAGTAGGCAGCTGTTAAAAAGTGTGCCTTTATGAATCTGTGTATGTGAGCAGAATAACTCTGACACTAAGACGGATTCAGAAGTGATTGGAGACATTCAAGGATGCCGGACACAAGTTGTATTTAATGCCACGAGTAATTTTCAAATTCTATCATTATAGACTCGAAGTTTTTTCTGTAGAATTCGAAAATCAAAAGTTTTATTTTTCTAGAGCTATATATGAATGACATTATCCGATAAATTCCATAGAATCTATAATACTTTAAATGCTTACCTCAAAACGGCTGCAGCAATGATGTTATGCAAATCAACATTCTTGCTAACATACGTAAAATGCAATGCCTTTCTTACGTTAGTTACCTATTCTACTAAAATATTTGCAATTTGTGCGATTATTTTTCCATTCTTAATCTTTCATTTTGGATATTTCTTGTAAGTTGAGCATATCTCTCAGATTTCATTTTATTGTTTGGATTTAAGACTAATTGTTATCACTGCACACATGCTTGTAGTACCTGGTCGTAAAAGAACACGGGATAATTATCGAGGCAGTGTGTCACGATTCGATGAGTGGAATAGTCGAGGAAATCTCCTCATACAAAGTTTTGAATGAAAAATTATTTTCGTTTGTTTTTCTCTCAAAAACATATCTAACGATTACGAGTTTAATTAACCACAGTAATGTTTCACGTGACGAATGTAAGTATAGGTATTTTGAATAATTGCAAAGCACCTCTTCATTTTCATTGAATTTGATATAAGTAACCAGAAAACCCAAGAAAATAGAAACTTAGATATCAAAGAAGAAGGGTAGAGTTCATTAAAATATGAAAATTCTGACTGTCTTTTTCCATAGTATTAGTCGTTTCCGAAATATTAGTTTTATATTTAAGTCTTCTAAGATGGAAATCTGCTTTGGTCACAGTCTATAAGCATTTGAAAAGCGAGAGATTCTCTTTTTTAAACGAGTCCTTGCCAAAAACCTACATTCTTAATGATATTTCAACATTTTACATGGAACAATTCTGTATTGTAAAGTATTTACTACGGGAACATTTTCTGACAAATAATGTACAGTGGAAAGAAGAATAGTTTTTTTGTATATAGATGAAATGCAGAAATTGCAATGGGACCAGAAAATCGTATGAAGTTATGTATTGGACTTTTCTTCTCAAGAACTCGTGTTAAGATCCCACAAAGTAGACTGTAGCTGCTTCGCTACTTCTGTAAGTATTGACTGAATAAAAAAGTAATGTATGACCTGGAGTGTCGCACAATTTTACTGACAGTAATGTTTGTTATTCTCATTTTAGAATATAAGGTCCAAAAATGCAAGTGCAATATTTATGGCTTGTGAAAAAGTTCTAAATGTCTGAAGAGGATTCAGACACTCTGAGCATTATTTTTTCAACTCACGGAGGAGACTTAATTACACAATAAAAGCGTGCTATCTCCAATATAAAAACTTTTGATGTGCATTTAAAAGTGAAACATGATGATGAAATGTGCCGTGAATGAAATGGGCCGGTAAATTACACTTTCCCTCGCAGATGATGTCATTCCTCATATTCCAGCAGTCTTCTTCACGCATTTTTGACTCCTACACATTCGTTTAAAGAAGTTCTAATTTTGGTGCTTTGGCAACGTATCCAAAAGCTATGTGGGGCATGAGAGTGTGTATTTCGGTGTTCCGATTCAATATTTTATTAAAGGAGCATTTACTTCTTACCGTCTAAAAAAAACGATTAATTATACGTTTAAGCTTGAAATGTGTAAAATTGCAATGTAATTATTATCTAAGAAAAAACGCTCACTTTAGGTTTACGTTGTCTGGTTTAATAGGGTTTTGCATTTTCTGCAACCAGGATTGCATTTATTAGAAACAATCGTGAGGAAAAAGGTAGACGTGAGGATCTAATTGGATCAAATCCACATTCAAAAGGGAAATTTTTTTCACGGTCTTCCATATTTTTGATAAGAAATTAGCTAATATTATGACAATTAATGAAATTATTAATACGATTAAGGATATAGATGCTATAATTTGAATTATTTATTCTAAATATATAGACTTTTTGACTGGAAACTTGTGGTGTTTTCAGGTGCAGTCTACTATGGAGAAACAGTCTTCTCTATTTGTATACATGAAGTAACTCACGAACTGTTGTATGTATTTATTTGGAAAGTTAATTCAGGGCATTCGTCTCCATTTGAAAAAAAATCGGAAACCAGATAATTAACTGAGGGAAAATTCAAACTTTTTAATATGCAGAAAACTAACTGATGTTACAGCTTATGTGTTGTGACCTTTTTATTGATTTCACAGTATTTAATTGCATTGGTTTTACACGCCTTTTCTGATTTGGCGTTAAAAATTATTTACATAAATTTAGCTAGTTTTTAATACCTTATTTGGGGTAAAATTGCGTTCTGATGGAGAGAAAAACAAGTCAAAGCCAACAAATATTAAACCTTTTATTAAATTTTGTCAATAAAATCCGAGTGTTTATGACTTTGCAAGATTTGTTCTTCTGAGTTTAAGTGAAACAACATGATAATTTCAGGTATCATAAACAATTTCTCTACTAAATGCATAAAAAATAGTTTAACTCCACACATGAACATGTTAAATAATACGTGCACATTCCAAAAATTATAAAACTAATAAAATAGAAAATCTCGAAACTATAATATCGTTTGCGCTTTCGCATTATAAGAATTTTATCTTTGTTAATTTGACTACTAGAGTTTTTCAAAGTGGAGAAAAGTTTTATATTTTCTGCAGAAGCTATATTGAACATTTTAAGCATACTTTTTTAAATTTGTTAGATTCAGAGAACATAAAGGTTGATTCAGTAGGTAGAAATAATAACAGAATCAGAACAACGAAGTTAAAATACAGTTCACACTTAACGGAAAGCATACCGGAGTCCGGGAACAGGGACGAAAGAGTTTGTCAAATTTCAAATTTTACTTTCTCTGCTTAGTACGAAGTACATAGGTAGAGAACATATTGCATTCCACCCAAAAATTCGATACCAAGATTTCACTGGAAATATACCTTTTGGGGCTCCCTGTGTCAAAAAAAAAAGAAGAAGAAAAAAAGCATTTTTAGAAAAGGACCGCGCGCGCGCGTGGGTGTGTGTGTGTGTGTGTGTGTGTGTGTGTGTGTGAACACGTTAATTCAAAAATGTAAAGTCGTTTAAATACTAAACTTGATGTTTAAGTTCAGGATACAGCTTTAAGTTTCAAGAATACAATAAGAATTTCAGGAAAATCCTCTCATACCAAACCACCCTTTGCATAGAATATTTTTAGAAATGTTGATTTTCTCATCATTCTGAACTGGTAAAGCGTAAAAACACGTTTATGTCATACATACTTTTTGTGGAGTTAACCATTTCCAAGATATTCCTTATTATTGGTTTTAATTTTAAAATAGGTACTTAAACCTTCTCACGGGAATTTGCATTCCTTTTTCTTTTGTTTTACTCATGGCCATGCAAAGAAAGCATAATATCAATGATATAGCAACCAGCTTTTGAAAGCTTTGACAATCGCCTTAATGTGAGTTCCCTTATTTCGTTTCCACCTAAAAGGAACTAAGTAATAAAATCTTTTATGCTAATGTTTATCTTGATTAGCATGAAGTAGATGGAATAATAAGTTTTTGTAGGAGTAGTTTGTTACAGAATAAGAGAAAATAACGTGAATGGAGCACAGTTATCAGATTTTTTCGTTCCTGCTCCCAATAATAATGTACTCTGTTCATGTGTCCTCGCGTTTGAAAACCCCAGGAAGCCGTAAACTACAGCCTTCGCTAGAGTTCGTAATCGCAACTTTATAAAAAGCTAATGTAGAATAAGCAGTAGAGCCAAAAGAATACAACTATTTTATAAACGAATCAGGTGGACGCGTTCGTAAGAGGAACAAGACATACTTAATGTGTGCCTTTTATAAACAGGTTACTATATCAAATCTGAGTTGATTAATCTGTATTATATTGACCGAACTATAAGCTAAATAATAATAATATAAACACCATTGATCACTTGCAACAAATCAACCGGACTGCATCTATGTTCTGATGATTAACATGCTAGCAAAGCCCCCAATATTAATACAAATTGAAAACGAATTGACATTAATGTCGATGGGAGATTCTTACATAGTCAAAGTTGCAGAAGTTTTATGTTAAAAACGGCACTTGCAAGATAAGAATAAATATGATGTGTTCCATTTACATGTCTTTCTCTTCTAATCTGCAAGCAAACACTTATTTTTCTATCTACTCGTGTTAATCAAGTTAAACATAAACAGAAATAGTCTTATTACTTATTTCCTTGTAGATACAAGAGAAGTAAGCGAACACTAGGCAGGTTAAAGATAGAGTAGCAATTTTAAAGCTGGTAGCTAAGTGATGACTTTAAAATTCCGGCCTCTTTGCATGATCAGGAGTAAAAAAAATCTGACTTTCTCTACCCTGTGTGAAAAAAACATTCTCATAAGAACTTATCCTTTCTATTTCAATCAGTTAAGCATCAGCAGACTTTTTTTATTACTTAGTTCCTTCTAAGTAGAAGGAAAATTACTTAAGATAAAGCGATGTTCAACTCTTAAAAGCTGGTCACTATACATATGATGCAAGTGAAATTCTTTTCTCTTTGCATGACCAGGATGACAAAATCTGATGTTGCAGAATAGGTATCCGTGTGAATAGAACACAGGCTCTTCTTTCAAAAACTTATTCTTCTCTCAACTTTATTTTAATCGAGATAAAGTCAGCAGAAATGGCTTTGTTATTACTTTCTTCTCAGTAGAAGGAAGACGAGAAAGCACTAGTCTAAAGCGATAGTCATAAATTTTAAAAAGCTGGTCACTATGTGATGCACTCGATATTTCCTTCTCTTTGCATGACCAGGATGGAAACAAGTGAATAACAAATTCGCATTTGAGAAAAGTATATATTAGACATTGTAAAAATAATAACAAGGAAATGGTTAATGCCACAAGACATGTTAATAATATAAATTGTATGTTTTAACGATATGAACCTTTTTTGTGTAGTAAGATTTTGTCTAACTCTTACGACTACTGGTTTTGCAAAAGTCCTCCAGAATGAAGAGGACTATTCCCAGAAAATTCAAGGTATACACCTGATTCTATGGAAATAGCTTTATTAATGCCATTTTAATAGAAATCGTTATAACCTTATAACTATTTTCGAAATTATTGAACATTTCGAAAAATATTCCACTTAAAGGGAGTTAGAAGTACGGGAATTTTCCTGAAAATCTTCGTGTCGCAACTTTGGAAGATACTAAACTTGGGTGTATAATTCGGTACTTAACCGAATGTTCGTTTTGGAGATGTGCTGTTCACAGACACAGACGCATACACAGACCTTTTTCTAAAATATGTTTATTCAGGTGTGCCCAAAACATGTATTTCCGATGAAATCTCAGTATCAGATTTCTCTACCTGATACGTGCATATTAGAGAAAGTAGAAAAAAGCTGATGTGTTACATTCATATATCTTTCTGTCCTGGAACAAATTGTTTTCACAAAAGCATGCTCTTCTACTTCATGCTAATCAATATAAACATAAATAATCATATTACTTCTTTGTAGGTACAAGGGGAATAGAGGTGTACACTAGACTAAAGCCATAGTTAAATATTTTAAAAAGCCGGTCATTGAAATTCCATTTTCTTTCCATGACCAGGATTAAAACAAAAGAAAACCGATTGTCGATTTCATTTGAGAAAAGTATAAGTATTGAAAATTTAAACAATAACAAGGAACATCTCGAAAAAGATAAACTAAAAAAAAGAAGGAAATAAAGGCCTGCATTTTACCTACATAAATGCTTGTGTTTTAACGAGATCTACATTTTTGGTGTCGTGACTTTTTGTCTCTTACAGTCTACCAGTTATGCGAAAGTCATTCAGAATAAGATTTCAGAGGCTATTCCCAGTAAAGCGAAGGCATGTACTTCATTTGCCATAAAATATTTAATGATTTTGATTAAAATACCACATGTTTAGTCACTTTTGAGAAAATAAAAATGTTCGAAAAAAGTTCCGTGTAAAGGGTGGACGGGGGATTTTCTTGAAAAGCTTAATGTCACATATTTGGAAGATACTGAACTTTAATATTTAAGTGACTTTTCGTGTATGAGTTATGCTGTTCACACACACACACATACACATACCCAGGTCTTTTTCTAAAATGCTTATTTTGTAATCGTGGTAGGTGCCCCAAAATATATATTTCCGCTGTAACCTCAACATAAATTTTTGGATGGAATGCAATACCTTCCCTCATGCTATTAAGGATAATGGTGCCAATAGGCACTCCTACTGATTTACGCCTTTTTGCTTTCCGTACTAGCTCTGGTTTTGTTCCCAATTTATTGCAACTCAATTTTTACTTTCTCTACACATACTATGTACATGGTGTATTGAGAAGGCATTACATTCCATCCAAAAATTCAATACCGAGATTTCATCAGAAATACACTTTTTAGAAAAAGGTACGTGTGTGTCCGTGTGTCTGTGAACACAACTCAAAAACGAAAAGACAATAAAATACCAAACTTAGTATTTAAGTTTAGTATCTTTCAGGGATGCGACACGAAGATTTTGAGAAAAATCCCCCCACCCCAAACTACCTTTTACATGGAAAAATTTTCGAAAATTTTGATTTTCTCAAAAATAGTTCTAACGATTTCAATTAAAATAACGTATATTAAAGATATTTATACGGCAAATAAAACGTGTATTTTGAATTTTCTGGAAATAGCCTCTAAATACCTCTTTATTCTGAGTGAATTTTGCTGAATTTTGCGTCATTGGTAAACCTAAAGATTTTGACTCAAAACTTACTACACAAAAATTGTAGACACGTTAAAAAACACAATTTATGTCGTATACATTTTTTTCGTGGAATTTACCATTTCTGAGATATTCCTTGTTATTTGTTTCAGATTAAAACTACTTAAACTTTTTTCACACGGAATGTTTAAAGTCCTGGTCCTGCATAGAAACGGATTTCAATAAGGCAACCAGTTTTTAAAAGATCTGACTATCGTTTTAACCTAGTGTATTCCCTTATTTTCCTTCTATTTACAGGGAGGCAAGTAATTAAGACAATTTCTAGTAATGTTTATCTCGATTATCATAGAGTAGGTAGAAGAATATGCTTTTTAACAATAATTTGTTACACGATGTAGAGGAAGCCATGTGCATGGAACACATAAGATTTTTAATTTAGTAGGTCGTACCAGTTTAGGTACCAGTGTTAGAAATGAAAACACCATTTTTTCAAGCACAAATTATTTATTTCTGAACATAGTCCCCTCTTAGGAATTACCTCTTCCAACATCCCTGTTATTTTAAGAACCCCTCCAAAAATAGTAATTCTCAAGCTCTGAAAAATACGCCTTTGTCTCGACGATGACCTCTTTATTTAATCTAAATTTTGTTCCTGGGAGCCATTTCTTCATGTTTGGGAACAAGAAGAAGTCGCATGGAGCCAAGTCGGGGGCATATGAGGGGTACGCCAATAATTCATAACGCAATTCTTGTAGTTTGGCAACGAAAACTCCGCATAAATGTTCTGGTGAGTTGTACGGCCGTGTTTCCTTCCGCTTCTTGACAAATCGAGCTTATTATAGTATTATCCAATAATCAGCTTTTCTTTTTCTAAGTCAACGAGTTTGACACCCTTGACATCCCAAAAAATCGTCACCATCACTTTTCCGACTGATGGCCTTTGCCTTCTTTGGATCAGATTGTTGCTTGTGATTGCCGCTTGGTTTCCGGAGTACAGTGATGAAACCAGGTCTCATCACGGTGACAATTCGACGCAAACAGTCCTTCGCTTAAATAGCTCCAAACACAGCTTCGAAGTTGAAAGCCGCTTGTTATCCATTATGAATGATCATGGCACCCATTGGGCCGGCAAGTTTTTCATCTCCAACTTATATAAAATATGAATTGCAGTTCCCGTCGACACATCTATGGCCTCTGACACTTGGCGAACTTCCGTTCTACGCTCAGCGAGAATCATATCGCGAACCTTTTCAATGATTTCCTCTGTAACCACAACTTCGAGCGTCCTGAATGCTCTTTGTCAAAAACCGTGTCAGACTACGTTAAAGTCGTTGAACCAATATCTAACTCTTGTCATGGATGGCGAAAGATGCGCATAAACAGCATCCAATTTAGCTTTTATCTCTTCGCAGGTTTTTCAAAAAGCGAATCACTTGAACGACATTGAAGTTCTTCCATTTTAGTGAAAATATGCTGAAAGACCAATTGAAAGTTAGTAAAAAAGAATGTGTATAAAAACAAAAGCCGACTGTACTTATTCCATACAATATACAATGATGGTCAAGTTGTAACAGCAGAGACTGTAAGGAATGCTAGGTAATATATTCCTCCTTGTGGTAATAAAACACAAAAACAAAGTGGAAAACTGCAATCGTATCCCTTATAATGGCACGGTGACATTTACTCCCTTAATTGTATTTATTCAGTGCTGCCAATGTGCTATACAATAAAACAGTATTCTAATTATAATTCTGTAGAGGCAAGCAAGTAGCAAACTTTCTTTGCAGCAAAGGGTTTAATAAGCGTTATGTAGTAAAGTTTTGCTCTATTTACTCTACCATTGTATATTAAATAGGTGTATAAAGGAAGAAAATTATTACAGTGTTACACCCTAAATTACTCAACCGATAACTGTTATAATTAACAACTTAATAGCCTATTTTTAGAGGATTTTAGATTGCATATCAAATGGAAATGTTTTAATTGTTTGTTTGTGGAATGGGGCGACTGTGGAATATTCGCATCTGCTTGTTTTGCGATTATTAGTTGAATATTGGACTAATATTGATTGATATGAGGGAATTAAATTGAGTTCTAACGGTGTTTTTTTATTTATGAAAACAAGTTTATGGCAGTAGTTTGGCATTGTATACACCAGAGAGATGCACAATTCACGGGAAACGTGTCCATTGCCCTCAATCATTGATGATCTTCTCGATGCTTGCGGCTGTCTCAGTAATTGCTGTTTGCTGGCCAATGTAGGATGTAGGGTTTATGAGGGGAAACTAAATAAGAAGGAACTGCCCATTAGAATGTCACTGATTGCTGCATACTCACATTCACTTGTTCCCCATATTCAGTACACATTCTTGACCTCCTGAACCAATACAGTCCCATTCATAATTACGTTTCCTCCTATTTATGCTTTGGCTTATTAGCCAAGTTTAATGTATGCTGCTCGCATTGGGCTATTGCCTTGCTGCTTAGTCTAATGCAATCAGGTCTTACTGTCGACGTATAAATCACCAATTTCTGTTTTGATCTCAACAAATGTTCGTGTTTCACACACTTTCCCGAAAAATAAATACATAAACATTTTTAAGTAATTATAGAGAGTTAGTTACCTCTGGACCATGAGTTCGAAGTTGTTGCCAGCCCTGACAATCTGGTCCTGGGCCTCCTTGTGTCGGAGGTTAAACAACTCAACATCGTTCACCTTGATGACCGCGTCTCCAGCTTGCAGACCGGCTTTCTCTGCAGGACTTCCGCCATTTACCTGAAACGTGAATAATGATTACCATTATTTGATGCATGATGTAAACTATAAGCGCATATAGGTACCGAATTCTTTCCTTTAACTTGGTGAATACTTCACAGAAAATTATTCACAACATGTCCAATTGTATTTATAATTTATAAATTATAAATGTATGTATTATTATTTCCCTTTACCGCGCCGTAGCCGAGTGGTTAGACCACTCGCCTCTCACATAGAGGCCTGGGTTCGATCCCAAGCGACCATATGTAAGATATGTGATGGACAAAGCGGCGCAGGGGTGGGTTTTCTCCGGGTTCTCCGGTTTCCCCTGCCATCGCATTCCACTGGAGCTCTATCTTCATTCCATGTATTACCAGCGTCATTGCCTGCGGTGCCACAAGTAGTAAAAGTGGGCGCTAAACACTACAAAAAAATAATTTCCCGAGGATAAAGACAATCATTAAATCATTACGTTTTTCAAAATCTATTGATTAGCGGCGCATAGCCATCTGCTGAATCTGCTGATTGTCATACCGGACCATCAACTGCGTCTGTGTCAATGTTACAAGGGCACCTATGTACCGTATTGCGAGGTGCGGTAAGCCCAATTTACATCGCGTCCGTACCGCATCTCTACTCTGAGGTTTGTTCCATATAACCTTATATATTTCTTAACTGTCAAGTAACTAGTCGGCTCTCATTGGCTGCTGTCGTGTTGTATAAAAACTTCCTTATTTAACATTATGATTTATGTTAATATATGCGAAGAGATTGTCAAATATCCATTTTCATAACAGTATGAACCAAATGCATTATGTAATTTTAATTTAATTTGTTTCCACTTATTACAATTAGTTCTGTAGCACTATTTTTCAATCTCTTGATCATACAAAGAAAATATAGCAATACTACATATTAGTGACTCCTCCCGAGTTGCTGTTTAACCAAATGGTCCGAGTAGTTTTAACCTTGCAGTTATTCAACTATCAGGCCAACTTATATTTAGAGATGGCCTCCTTCTATTTATGTTTCTAGCCTACTTATATCCCCATTTTAATTTACTTTCTTCAACAATTTTCTTTTAACATTGTCCCGATAATCCCCAAACTCTAAGATTTCGTGCCCAACTTTCATATTCACCAACTTTCCCCCCTTTATCTTTATTGGTAAATTAGCCCATCTCTCAATTCGTAGTTTTGCTCTCATTTCTCTGGTTTCTTTACATTCCAGAATTAAATGCCAATAGTTTCTTGCATTCCACACATCGGGCATTCCTCTATATTTAAACCCTTCTTTGAACCTTTCAATTCCACTACTACTATTCGGGTCCATGCAGATCCTTCCCTCCCCTCCCTATCTACATAATCCTCTCTATCCCGTATGTTCTTTAGCTCCTCGTATAGCCTCGTGAGTTTTTGTTGCTGAAACTACCTAATATGCCTACATTTCCATATTATCAATTCTTTGTTTAACTTCTTTCCAAAACCCACTTTCCTTGCTCTCTCTAACCCGCCATACCATATTCACCACGATTTCCCCCATGACCTCGTCAATTCTATTAACTGAGGTCATGGTGTGGTGGGATAGAGAGAGCAAGGAAACAAGGCTTTGGAAAGAAGTTAAACAAAGAATTGATAATGTGGAAATGCAGGCGATTTTGCACAAAACAGTTGGCATTTAATTCTGAAATGTGAAGAAATCTATTAACCCAGGTGTTTCCTCCCCTCACTTTCTTTTGTATCGCTAGACAAGGTTTCAAAATTTTATTCTATTCTAAATTCTTGATCCTAAACCGATATAATACATTATGTAATAGAGTTAATTCATATAAAATCAGTGTAAGGTTTTATTATCCGATAGTTGGAGGATCCTTCGTTTCAAACCTGTCTCTCAGGATGACGAAAACATGTGTATCTATTACAACAGTGTGTTTAAATCGCTCATATTGCCTCATCGCGTAGCACATTGCTTGTTTGTCACTATTCAAAGTGAACATTATCCAATCAGTGGAATGGGGAAGGTAATGCAGCGCGGATTAATACAAATATAGGGTAAGCTTATAAGATGGAAGGATTAGCTGTCAAGCAACATTCTACCCTTTAGTTCTTTCTACAGAACGATAATTCTCTATTCAGTCCATAGATTTATATTATTAATATTATGATTCAGTCAGAGCCTCCCTGAGAGGTGAATCTACGGCCTAGAGAGGAACAGAAGAATGGCCATCCATTACAGCTTGGATAATGCCTTGAATCGCTCCAATAACGGCATTGAAATCATACACGTTTGCCGTAAGCACCGTGTCTTCGGCGTTGCAGACACAAACGCATATGCTTTTAAGAGATGCCTTGTTGACAAGTCGGAATCGGAGCCGTTATCTAGTTCTAATGTCGCTGTACTTTATTACTCTTCAAATATCTCCCAGAGATGGATGGAGTACAGAACCCAAAACAATAAACATTGACCTTTTGCCCCAAAACAAGGACGTGATAGAGAAAAATGTATACCGGCTTAAATAGTATTTCAAGTTATGGAAATTATTCGGAGAATGAACATTGGATTCCATGGGAATTTTTGTTCCTGAATAATCATTTAAGGTATAATACAAAGTGTGTTATTAAAAGTAAACTAAGAAATAGGTTTTTAATAGAACTTCAGCAAACGAGTATTACTATATTGGACACTTGTGTTTATGTTCGTGAGCTGCTTTTGTCATAAGAATGGGTGAAGACTGAATGATTGGAGCTTGTCTGGTGAGCCGGCCTGTAGTGCGCTATTCCTGGACGCTGAGAGCTGGCGGGTAGATGCCGCTACTCTACCTCCTCCACCACCGTCGCTCTCTGGAACGACGCCCATGGCCCCATAAAAGGCTAGCCAAGTTACGTCATCAATGAAACCATGATCTCTTCTCTGCAACACCGTCCAGTTATGACATCGCAATTCTCAAAACATCAACTTACACACGAAACAAGTTCAGTCAACCGTAAAGTTAGCTACTTTGATCCTGATTCGCAGCCGCGCTAGTTTGGTTACTTCAAGGGGAATTCTAGTTAAACGAGTCTGCGAATATTCCCACCGTTAATAAGTCTCTCTGGTGTTTTGGGTTGTACGGTCAAGATGGCTGTAACAATAAATAAATAATAGTTATATTCAACATTTGTTTGTTAAAGACGTCAATTATCAGGTCATATCACCGCCGAATTCGCAACGTAGGGGTTCTTTTAAATGCTACCGACATGGGGCTGTCGTTTAAAAACAAAACAAAAAAACATTGGTCTGGGCGGGTTTGAATCCGCCAACGCCTAACCAGCCTGTGGTTGTAACAGAAATACGATTTGATTTTTATTATGCTAATAGTACAAACTGGCTTATAAAGTTATACAAATATTAATTACCACGATGTACATTATGTTTCTACACACAATAAATATATTCGGCGATCCTATAGCTCTTTATTTGCTTAGCCGCACTATTTATGCAATTTTATGAATTAGAAATCTTCAAAACACAAAGAACATTAACATTTTCGGAAGTCGGTATTGCTTACCTGATTTTTACTTTCTCTACATGTAGTATGTATAGAGAAGTTATTGCATTCCCTCCAAAAATTCGATAGCAAGATTGCATCAGAAATATACGTTTTAGGGTCCCCTGTATTAAAAAGTTTTAGAAAAATGTCCCTGTGAGTTTGTTTGTGTCCGCGTGTCTGTGAACACTAACACAAAAACGAAAAGTCGGTAAAATATCAAACTTGGTATTTAATATCTTCTAAGGATGTGACATAAAGATTTTAACAAAAATCCCACACCCCAAACTACCCTTTACATTGAAAAAAAAATTTTTTACTTTCTCAAAAATGGCTCTAATCATTTTGTTTGATATAGTATATTAAAGATATTTATATGACAAATAAAATGTATATCTTGAATATTCTGTCAATAGCCTCTGAAGGTCTCTTTATTCTGGATGAATTTTGCTGAGTTTTGCATAACTGGTAAGAGATAGACAAAACCTTATTACACAAAACACTCGTTAAAACACACAATTTATGTCATAAACGTTTTTTTGAGTTGACGATTTTTGAGATATTCCTTGTTATTAGTTTCAGTTTGAAAATATTTAAACCTTTCACATACGGTAATTTGTCATATCTTGGCAATACAAAGAAACGGATTTCAACCACATGGCAACCAGCTTTTAAAATATTTGATTATCGCTTTAATCTAGTGTATTCCCTTTTTTCCTTTCTACTTATAAGAAATCAAGTAATAAAACATTTCTGCTGACGTTTATCTTGGTTAGCATGAAATAGAAGAATAAGCTTTTTAAAAATGGTTTGTTACCAAGATGTAGAGAAAGTCAAGTGAATGGAGCATATCAGATTTTTGAAGTTGTATATTTTATATTTTGATATTTATTGCCCCCTTTGTCATATAAAATACAGATCTATAGACTAGACTGTCCTTAGAACTTTCATCGCCAACGTTACTTTGCTTCAGTTTCGCTGTTGTTTAAAATCCTTAGATGCAGACAAAATGTAATCATTTACATTCTAAAGAAACAAGCATTTTTACGATTTTCAGTACGAAGAATTCAATTAACCTTTAAAATGTTTCATATGCTTTGAAGAAATCTTCGTATTATTTAATTTTATTTATTTCCAAATTTTCCTTCATAATAGATGTATTTTATTTTCCCATTTTATATCTTTCCTCGCTCAATGGATATTCCCATTGGTAATAAACCTAGATTTCCGAAGATTTCGAGGTAGGTCTCGATAAAAATTGCCTACATCTCTCAACTAATGTAGAAAGTATGGAGGAAGGATTCCAGGGACAATTGGAAAAGCTATTTCGACCAGTGTTCCATATAAAGAGCTTCAAGTTGGGAGGAAAGCCTTGAAAATTCTGTGTTGTCCTTATAAGAAGTCTGACTTAAGCTGAAATTTGGCAGGTATTAAGTTCTTTCCGTTATTGAGAGTTACGCTGTCTGCAGATAGGCAGAAAGAGAGACAGATAATCTGATGGACCGTATTGCCTCTGTCTCTGCTTCTCTATCTCTCAGAGACCATTAACTAATATAGTAATAATAACCAATGATGACTATAATGAAACTTTGGATCATATTCATAAAATAGGCTATAAATATGATATATTACTTTTTTCATTGGGGACTCAAAACGCAAAAATTTAAATATGGGTTATAAGGCTTTTTTTTTGTTTTTTTATTTTTGTTTTTGTTTTTTGTTTTACTTCTGTTTTTTTAAGTTATAAACCTGATGTTTGTGATTGTAATGTCTAACAATGTTTGTTATTTACATTTCAATAGGATGAATATTTAAGTTACAACAATTGTATTGCTTTTATTCGTGTATGTAAACCGGTTATAAGCGATATTCCAAACTGACTGTCTCTGTGGTTAAATGAGTAGCATATTGTGACTATGAACTATTTACGGAGGGGACACCTCATTCCTCAATGGATCTTTGATGCTTACTCTCACGGGAGGAACTGAAAAGTGAAGGAATCGCAGGAGATTATTGCCCACAGAGATGCGCAGAGTTCCCTAACAAACCTAGGCTTAACCAGCCGGCCAAGAAACTTGAGGGATGCTCAGACGTGTTCCCTCGAGCGGAACTGGGGATTCGCTAACCAGCAGTGAAGACCACGAGAAGACGTTCCATGTGCTAGCCTCTGCGCCATCTGTCCACGGCGACCGTCGCTTTCCCCCGAAGTGAATCGGGAATAAGAAAGAGGGAAACGAAATGAAAGAAAATGAAGAAGAGAAAATTCTTGGTAGAATACACCACCCCAGCATTCGCCTAAACAGTCAGGAAAATTACAAAAAACCCATGGTCATAGAGGGTCGCCGAAAGGAATATAATCTAGTTTAATACGAATGCCAGCCTCATTGGTTACCACGGGGTATCTCGATCGATGATTGGCGTTCCAGTGTATAATAGAAGGTTCTGGGGTAGATTCAAGTGTGGAGATTGGAACTTTTTTTTTTAACCACGATTATTCCCTATCCTCAAGAGCATGAATGTGAATGTGGGTGTGGTTATTAAAAAGGAAACTAAAGAGTAAAAACAATCAACGCAAACAAAATAAGATCGTATTGCAAGTTTAAGGAGGAGGCAGGAATTTGTATGCTGCTCAACCTTTGGTTTAATTGTATTAAACACAGATAAAATAACCTTATTACGGGTTTTCAAATTTGCACCGAGATGGAGAGGGAGAAAGAGAGGATATGGAAGTAACGGAGAGGAAGACATTGAAGTGACAGAGAGGGAGATATAGTGAAAGTGAAGATTAAATTTGAGACAGAGAAGAGGGAGAAAAAGGAGAAGAGAGGTAGTGAGAAAGTGACAGCAGAGACTGATAATCTAGCTGCAGGTTCTGATGATTCCAACATAAGCATTTAAGAGAATGTAAAATATGTTTAGTCTAAGTACACATATAGATCATATCGTATGGAACCTTCTGCTTAGGTGGCCTAATCATTCATGTCATAAGTACCTCTTAATCTCTCTTTAACTTTCCTAAAATCAAGGAACGTGTTGTAAAACACTTTAAAATGCCTAAGACAGTAAAGAAAGACAACATAGCGGGCGGTTCAATAAATACCCAGTTTCAAAATAGATGGTATTACTACTATAAGTAAGTGTCACCTCGTGTACTATAATTTATTTCATGTCCCCAAAACAAATTTGGTACCCATTCACGAGTTAGATTGACTTGAAAGGCGTTTCAGGTAATCGCTCAACTGTTTTTGCTAAAATGGAAAAACTGCATGGAAAAAGTGCAGTGTCTTTTATTTATTTATTTATTTTTTTTTTTTTGGTGGGAAAATTTCCGAGAAGATAAAAGCTAAATTGGATGCTGGTTACACGACCCTTTCGCCATCTAGATTTTAAACGTAGTCAATTATTTCTGAGAGCAGCACCCATCATTACCGGTAGATGCAGTTATCATGGACATCATCTTCGCTGAGCGTCGAACGGAAGCTCGTGAAGTGGCAGAAACCATAAGTGTGTCGGCCGGAAAGGCAATTCATATTTTACATGATAAGTTGGAGATGAAAAAGTTGTCAGCCCGATAGGTGCTGCGATCGCTCATTGTAGATAACAAGCGGGTGAGGCTTTAAACTTCGAAGCTGTTTTTAAGGCTATTAAAGGGGAATCCGAAGGAATTTTTGCGTCGCGTTGTCACTGTCGATTAACTCCGAAAACCAAGCAACACTCAAAACAATACGTTGTTTCCAGTAAATCTGATCCAAAGAAGGCAAAGACGGTCTATCGGCCGACAAAGTGATGGCAACAATGGATGTTTTGGATGTGAAGGGTGTCAAACTTTGTAGAAAAAGGAATTATCTTCATATGAATTTATTATATTAACATGAATTACTCTATAAATCTATATGAAAATTTAGAAACTAGATTAACTTTAAGTCTTTTACCACTTTAAGTCTTTTACCCGATTTGTTATTCTTTTCGTTTTTTTTTTTTTGTTTTTTTTTTTGTTTTTTTGTTTTGTGAGAGGATTTTAATTTGGTGCCTATGTATACATTATTGGACAGTACTATAGTGAGTTGTTGGCCGATTCGACAAGTTGGAGACACGCCCCCATTTGGCGGAGAAGAAAATGAGTTTCACCACGACAACGCACCAGCACATTCATAGAGCTGCGTGAATTGTGTTACGAGTTGGTACTGAACCTCCCATATTCCCCCGACCTGTCTCCCTGCGATATCTTGCAGTTCCCCAGCCCGAAGAAATGTCTCGCGGGAATGAAGTTGAGATAAAATGTAATCATCGTCAAGAGTGTATTTTGCAGAGCTTGATAGATCCTATTTTTGGGAAGATTAAAAACAAAAAGAAATAAAACAAACGTTAGGGAAAGCATATATCTATAGAAGCGGACTATGCTGGTATAATTTGTACTTGAAAAACTGACTATTCATTCCTAACACGGGTATTTTTGAACCGCCCACGCAAGCATGTAAAATGTCATTATTTCAAGCGAAACCAGTTAAATAGCCTAAGTGTGTATTGGGGAATGTAAACACTTCCATTTCACACTTGGTAGACAGAGATAAACAAAGTGAGACAGGCCACTTGGTGGATGTCAGAAATCTGCCAACCAGGAAGAATTACTTAAGCAGATTAGGAAGCTTTAAATCTAACGAATCCAACGTTTATTTGGCAGAAAAACATTGCATATTTACACAGTTGTGTTATCCTGGCAACTCAGAACCTGTTTTTATCCTTGTCGTGCTTCTTGCTCACACACCGTTTTCTTCGTGGTTCTGTAATTCGCTGCTGAAATCTGTACGCATGAGGAAACCCACGAACCACCACAAGAAGGTGACAATTTTAGAGTTTATTGAACAGTTTGACAACACATTTTAAATTAAATTGAAATAAAAAAACGCATAATCCACCCGGAGAGTTACTTAAATATGTATGACCGTTATTTCTCAAAAGATATTTGAGTTCTGAATAGCTGATTTATAAACTTTGGTTAAAAGCATGTTATAATAAGGCCGATCATTTTAATACATTTCCTCAATCAATCATACTTTACTATATTATGACAATTTCAGCTTCCTCAATTATTCCTTCTTTCCGCTTTCCTCTACGTCTCCGTATATGAACCAGTGTTCTTATTCATCGCCGTTTATCTTTTGCCTAGAAAGTTTTAACATTGCATATCTGAGGCTAGAAGTTTCTTCTCAGCCAATTTATTTTCTTTTACAGTTATTTTCAGTATTGTTCTTCGTCTGTCCACTATTTTTGAAATAGCTATGTTGTTTAATTTCTCTGTCTGTTGCATGCACTCTGTTCTTCTTCACCTGTGCAATTCAAATCTTCCTCTTATTTTGCTCACTCACTAAATCATAACATTAAAGTTTCCAAACTATTATTTACCACTAATCAATTCGCTAATCCCTATCTTCAATGAACCGTAGAAACTATTTTTTAATTAAAAAAACTCCTTTTGGCATTGCTATCCTCTGTTCTTGACAATAGTCCATGTTACTATATACTTATGATACGTTTAAGTTCTTAATGTTCACTTCCTCTATTACTTAATGCATGTAAGGCAGATATTTTAAAAAAAAATCTTAGTTTTTTAATTACACCTACTTCAGCATAAGCACTAATAAAATCCTAAGTATTTTAGACAAAATCGTAACCAAACCAGGTTTACATGTATTCTACAATACATGTAACCTGTTTTAGTGTGTTGATTTTAATAAAGTTATTGCTTGTTATTCGGATATTTTTATGAACATGTCAGAACACTTTATAAGCATTCTAAACAAAACAAAAAATTATGAATGCAAGATGCCTAAACTTCCCAAAACAATCCTCAATAAATGTATACACACTTTCGAAAGGACCGTTTATTATATATATTGTACATTTATTCTAAGAAATTTTAATGCATCATGGCTTAGTCAGTTGCGAGGTTAAACTATCTATAGTTAATTCTGACAAACTTATGAGTAATTATTAAGAATAACCACCTTACATGTGTTCATATTACAGTAATATTGCTATATTTATAATATCAACAGTGTTACTGTTTAGACCATTTCTGAACATTGCAAGTTAATTAAATTATATATGTATTATTATCGTAATTATTATTACTATTATTATCATTATTATTGTTGTTATTAAAGATAATGTATGTTTATATATCTGATCTAACACATGCGAACTTCTTTTCCTTCATTTTAGTTTTTTATCACGAAAAACCGAAAGGTGCGTGTGAAGGAAAGTTACGTATCAGGTGCAGTAATTTCAATTCATTAACACGAACATAAGATCTTAATATACGTTCTGAATTATTGACAAATTTTCTAAAAAAAAAATCGCCTTTTAAAATGTTCAAAGAACAATATCTGATGTGTTACATCCACACAACTTCCTCTACGTATTATGCAAAATATTATTCTTACAAAACCTTATTCTTCTATGTATATCATGTTAATCGAGGCAAACATTAGCAGAATAGTCCTATTACCTATTTCCTTGTGGGTACACGGGGAATAAGAGAATACATCTGGCAAAGGCAATAGTCAAATCTTTCAAGAGACGATTGCTATGTGATGGCTTTGATGGTAAATTTTAACAAACAAGGGGTATCTACAAAAAGTATCTGTTATAAATTCTGTTTTAACTGTTGTATATTAATATTTTGTCAATACCAGTGATATAGTACTAGTTTACCAGTTATATTAAAGTTATCCAGAATGAAAGGGCTTCATAAGCCATTTCCAGCAAATTCAAGATATACTTTTTAAATGTCATAAAATATCTTAAACATTTGGTATTTTATAATGTTTCAATGTCATCAATTTCATCATTTTTGAGAAAATGAAAAATAAAGAATGCTTCATTTGAAGAGTGTTTTGGAGTGTTTAGGAAGCCCCAAAGTGAATTTCTATTGAAATCTAGGTATTAAATTTGTTAGTGAAATGCATTACCTTCTCTAACCTAATATGTAGAGAAAGTAAAAATCAAAGATTGTAGAATCAGAATTTAAATGTGAGTTTTTTTCTGCTTTTTTGTTTTTTTCTCCACTTCTGGTCATTCAAATGCGACATTTAAATGGTGCATGTGGTTGTGTGCAAAGTACGCAAGAACATTTGAAACTTGATTTACTCATATTCTTTTCTTTCATATTTGCCGCTTCAGCATTTTGCATTTTAATTAAATTTCTTTTAAAATATCAGAATTTCAGTACTTTGAAAGTTGACATTTAAAAAGAATTTTCTTTATATCAGGCACATATTTGAATTCAGAGTTTCAATAATTAATACTGGCCTGGTTTTTTCTAAATTAGACGCTTCATAATTACTTTTCCCAGTTAGGGGTAAGGTGTTTACCTCATATTCAAGAGGCCCGAGATCGATTTTCCATTATGTATAGGTACAAAGGGAATGCAGGAGGCCGAAGCAATAATAAAAATTTCAAAACGTAATCGCTATATGCTTGCTTTGAAATCAATATTTAAGAGAAACAACGTAACACTTCCAAAAGTAGCAAAAGTATTGAACAGTTCAAAACAATATCAAAGAATGTTCGTAGTACGTTTTTATTTATGTTTTATTTATTTAGTTAACATTCTTTAACCTGATAAGTCATATGGACGGAGAATGACATCGGTGAAAAGATGCTCAAATCAGCTCGGGGTCCAAGGAGCTTAAAGTTACTCGACATTCGTCTTCTCGTGATAAGGGAAAACCGCGAAAACTATATATATATATATATATATATATATATATATATATATATAAAATAAAAAAAAATCTGAATTAAAGGACTTAATATTTGCAAACAAACGAAAAAAAAATTTTAGTCTTGTGAGCATTTTAAACAAATAATGTTTTATCCAAAATAATTAGAGCTATTTTTGAGGAAATTAAACATAACGAAACTTTCTTCTACATAAAGAGTGATTTGGTGGAGGGGGAGGGGGATTTTCATCTTCACGTCACATCCTTGGAAGATGTAAAACTTAAATACTAAGTTTGTTTTTTGCTTTCTCTACATGCACTGTATACATAGTGTATAAAGAAGGTAGGTATGTATTGCACCCAAAATTCGATTCCGAGATTTCACCGGAAATATATGTTTTTAGACCCGCTCTAAAAAAGTATTTTTAAAAAACTGTCCGTGTGTATGTCTGTGTGTGTGTGTGTGTGTGTGTGTGTGTGTGTGTGTGTGTGTGTGTGTGTGTGTAGCATAGCTCAAACACAAAAAGTCTGTACCAACGTTGGTATTTAAGTTCAATATCTTCCAAGGAAGGATGCGACACGAAGATAGTCAAGAAAATCCTCCCACCCCAACTACCCTTTACGTGAAATAGATTTAGAAAATGTTGGTTTTATCAAAAATGGCTCTAATGATTTTTATTAAAATATCGTGCATTAAATATATGTATATGACAAATAAAATGTATACCTTGAATTTTCAGAGAATAGACTCTGAAGACATCTTTATTCTGATGAATTTTGCGGAATTTTTCAGAACTAGTAAACCGTAAGAGATATAAGTACAAAAACTTACTTAACAAAAGAGACTATGTCTGCTATTTTTTTTCCGATTAACATGAAATAAATAGAAGAATAAGCTTTTTAGCAATTATTTGTTGCAGAGATGTAGAGAAAGTTATTTGAATGGAGCACACCAGATTTTTTATGTTGTGCTGTTCACGCTCATCCCATGCATGACGTTTGTTTTATAAAATTTCCTTTTTAAAATGTATTCATTTAGGGAACTTCAAAACATGTACTTCCGATAAAATCTAGACATCGAAATTTTGGGTCTGAACTTGCAATATAAAGCTAACATTCCATTAGGTCATTGCATTTCTGGATTTATACAACTCTTAATTTTAAAGAAATGTGAGCTATGTCCATTATTGTTCTTCAGTCTTTATTGCACATTTATTTATTCTCCCCAACTCCATCCATGTGAGAGGCATTTCGTGCATGATTCATAAGTACAGAGTGACCGATACTAATGGTATCCAGCAGCAAGAAACACGTTTTAGTTTTGTTTAAAGGGAATATGTACACCACTGCGTTTTAAATTAGAAATACGGTAAAACAATGGTAGAGCAAGTCATGCACCATTAAGGAACACCAGAGAAATGTCCCTGTTCCCACTTGACGTTTGTTTCTGGAGCGGCAGGTGCAGCACGTTGCCAGCAGGTGTTTGTGTTGAGACTCCTTTCTTTTTCGTTGCTCTAAATGGGATAAACAACCATGACTCCTGATACACAAAGTTCAAACTACGTTAATTTCTGAAAACTGCCGCAGAGACGTCTGCTGCAGTAAACATTAAAGTCTAGTTGTTCTTAAGTTTATATTTGATTCGGCGGTTTATTGTTTGTGAATAATACACTTGGCGTCTCCAAATCGTTATCCATTTCTTCAGTTTATGTTGCATGTATGCTCTAATGTTTCCCATATGGCTTCCATGCCAATTTGAGCCATAAGGTACAATGCTGAACAAAGATCGCTGTTGAAAAGACATAAGAAGTCATCTCCTTAGATATCAGTGTTCATTTGCAAATATTTATATCCTTTCCTATTAATATTCTTTGTTAATATTCCTTCGAAGTATGCTATGACTCTCCGATTAAAAGAGGATAATACTAGAGAGACAATATAAAATACCTCCTTTTATTTATAATACTAACATTCGGAATATTATTACCTATTAAACCAAACAGTTTGTAAACAGTACTATTTTAATTTAATCTAGTTTAGATTCTGCTGACTTAAAGACTAATGTTCACTTAAAGTGAGCCATTAGTATGTAATATATCTTGTTGAAATGTTTACCAAATATTATATAGATATACAATAAGTGATATTTTCACCATTTATCAAAATTATAGCTTCATGGTTATTTAAATAATACTTTTTTACTGTCTAAATTCATTAATGAACCACATGATATACTTTTAAAACTATTCACATACCTACAAACATACAATTTTAAAGAAAATGAGTTTACAAGTTGTTCTGCCATATTATATTTTTTAATATTTAGTTTTAATTAGTGGAAAAAAAATTAATTTCCAAAACTGAAAATGTGATTATTTATAAAAATTGGAGCATTATTTCGAAAAAGTAATATGATCTTTTTCTTTAATATGTTTTTGAGAGACAGTATAACCAGTGAAAAATTGCATCGTGTGGAACATTTTGAGCATGGAAAAATGTTGGATAAAGTTTGCAAGAAAATAAGGTTTAAAGTTGGGATTGCCTATTAATAAGCTCACGCCTACCGATTTAGAGCTTCAATTAATTTATAGTTAAAATGCGCCAAGTGGGAAAAGCGATATACTTTTTTTAAGTTTAGAATTCATATAATTTTATTATAAAAAAATAATTGTTTAATTTTCCAAATTTTTTATGCATCTTCTTAAGAAAGGATGCGACATTATTTACTCATAGCAATAATACATATATTAGGTTATACATTAAAGTTATTTTTTCTATTCACGTTACGTTACTTACTATATATTTTTGCCTATGAATGATTTCAAACTAAACAATAAGGGCTTAAATTAATACAACAGAAAAACAACTCCGTCATAACAAGTTAACACACAGCAAAGAAAGACAAAAGGATTTATAAATTTTCAGATATGTCCCTTAAATGACACTCTCACTTTCTTTTTAATAGACTATGTTAAAACCGCCAATTCCACGTAAAATAAATAATTAACATCAATTGTGTATTAAGGACCGCTACACCATTCATATAGTAAAGTTCTGCGCATCTCTTGGTTTTCCAAAATAATACCATATTTAATCATTTATAGCCTGTTTTTGGGCTGATCACAGAAAATTCAATTACATATATTTTATTTCTCACATAATGCACACTACCTTAATAAAAAATAATTGGGGCTGTTTTCGAGAAAATAAAAATAACAACTCTTTTAAGGAAGACATTATGGAAACAATTGAACTTAAAATTGCCCGACTTTTGTTTGAGTAATGTTGAAGTGCGTGGAAGTTTTTCTGAAAATAATCTTCTGATTTTAAGGGAACTCAAAACAGTATTTCCGGTATCGACATTAGTTGCTAGAAAACTACTATAGGAGTTGCTAGAAGACGTAAAATCGGAATTTTTCCCTGCAAAAGGTAATTTGGAATTAGTTATTTTCTGAAATGTTACTCCTTGCATTCTTAAATAGTGTTTAATTTGTGTTCTCTCTCCGTCACACACACACACACACACACACACACACACACACACACACACACACACACACACACACAACCTCGAAACAAATTACGGATAAAATTTATGTATCGGCTTCTTGGTCGACTGCAATTTCCTCTGCCCTTGAAGGGACGATTTAAAAAAAATCTGATGTGTTCCATTCACATGACTTTCTCTACATCTCTGCAACAAATTATTGTTAAAAAGCTTATGCTTCTATTTACTTCTTGTTATTGAGAAACAATTAGCAGAAATAATCTTATTACTTGCTTCTGTGTAAGTAGAAGCGAAATAAGGGAGTACCATAGGTTCAAGTGATAGTCAAAAGTTGGTTGCTATGTGATTGAAGTTCCTTTGTTTGTATTGACATGAGTTGACAAATCCCTGTATGAGAAAAGTACCTTATACGTTTCCAAGCTGAAACCAAAAATAAGGAATATCTAAAAAACGATCAACTCCACGAAAAAAATGTATCTATATAGCAAATTGTGTGATTTAATGTGCTTTACGTTTTTTGTGTGGTAAGTTTTTGTAAATCTCTTACGGTTTGACAGTTACACAAAATTCCGTCAAATTGATCCAGAATAAGGTAGTCTTCTGAGGCTATTCCCAGAAAACTCAAGATATACATTTTATTTGTCAGGTAAATATCTTTAATATACAATATTTTAATCAAAATCGTTATAGACATTTTTAAGAAAATCAAAATTTTCGAAAAAAGTTCCTTGTAAAGGGTAGTTGGGATTTTCTTAAGAATATTCATGTCGCATCCTTGGTACGAGATACCAATCTTAAATACCAAGTTTCGTATTTAACGGTCTTTTCGTTTTTGATCTATGCTGTCCACAGACACACACGGACTTTTTTCTGAAAATACTTTTTTTGGATTCAGAGGGATCTAAAACATTATCTCGGTATCGAATTTTTGGGTGGAATGCAATACCTTCTCTATATACTATGTACATAGTACGTGTAGAGAAAGTAAAAAATAAAATTTTTGAGGTAAAATATAAACCACTTCTACAAACTGAAATATCTGCAGCTGTCGACTGCTTTTCGTCTAATATCTTGATTTTATGAGACCCATACATAATTCACAAATTTACATTTTTGTGTGATTTTCATACATAAGGCGACGTTTACCTCTCCTTTACGCTATGTCCGTTCATTAGAGATGTGGAAATGAATGTTGAGTATATTGCAGAATTTTATGGAGTTCGCCCACCCCCAAAGAATTGGCGAGTCGCCACTAAGTACCGCCTCTCGTAAGTAACAGCAGTTCTTAGAACGAGTGCTACCAACTGATCCTTTGCCAGGACTCCTGGAATAGAAAACTATCACATTTCTATCCGACATCAAGTTGCGATCCTATCATCAGCCCAGCTGGGTGCGGTACCAGTCGGAACATTTTGTAATTGTCGAGAGTTGAAACTGCAAGGCAATGCAGATGCATACATTTCTCTACTTGGGGTGAAAATAAATCCATGCATAAAGGATTAAAAGCAAGCCCAACAATTAAAGACATTAAGAGAAATAAACGTACTTTATATTTTTATCATAGGTGGAGGAAGTGTTGTATTCGGAAAATCTACCCGAATAGTGTAAAAGAAGCATTTATATAAAAAGGGGTGTATGTGTAAAATGAATATCTCTTTATCCTTTATATAAACTCTCTAAAGTGATGAATAATATGTTCATCTGCTCCATGAAACGCGAGACCATTTCAGCAACATTTCACTAGTTTTAGTCATCGTTCGATATGGCCAACCAAGCTAAAGAAGGCTAATCTACACAAAATAAAAAGTTCTCTCTCTCTCTCCCTCACTCCCTCTCTGCGCGCTTGAGTGTGTGTATATGTAATTAATAAATTTTTATCTTTAATATAAAGTCTCTTAACTGATCATTAATATGTTCATTTCTATCACTCTGTATTTCTGTCTCTCTCTGTAAACAGATAGCTCAGAGTCTGTTAACAATCAAATTTGTTAATTAACACCTCCCAAAGATTCAATGCGATGATTTTCCAGAAAATCCCCACAATATGGACAAATTTTGGAAAACTTTTATTTTTATTTACTGACTAACGATTTAAATACCATTAGATATTTGCATACAAATGAAATGTATATCTTAAAATTTCTGGGAATAGCCTGATATTTTAATAATTGTAATAACACTATTATTATTGTTATTATTATTATTGTTATTATTATTATTATTACAGTAAACTGTCAAGACCATACCAGTCCCTCCAGAATTTCTCCCGCAGGAGTTCTTTTACATGCAGTAAATCTGCTGACATGGGGCTGTCGTTTTTAAGCACATCTAAAACCTACGGCCTGGTATCACCATCTGAGTTATGGTTTTATTTTGTACGAGAAGTATCTTGTATTCCGAGCAGTTTTGGCATGAAACAGATGACAGCACACTGCAATAGAGGTGTGTTATATAGCACATCGGCCCAATTTTATCCTAGTACCAGGCGAAGCTGACAGGTGTCTCTCATGAGCGACAGATTGGTCGAGGAAGGCATGTCCTTCCCGTTACCCTGACTTTAACCCTTTTGATTTTTGGCTTTGGGAATATTTAAGGACCATGGTGTAAGCAGTCCCCACTAAGAGAACGCGTGTTCAATTTCAGTGAGGCAATCTGGCAACAACCAGAGGTATTATCCGTGCAAGTAGACGAGAAAGCTGTAAACATGATGCGCAGTGGCATGCTGATTGCTGCAGTCGGCCGGCAGCCGATATCTTCTTGCGTTTACATGTCTATGGCTATCGCTTCCAGTCTCCACCTCCCCCCCCCCCGTTCTTGTACTGTGCAACTTGACTACTCACGTCTATTTACAAGGATAATATTCCAAAAAATGCGTGATTCCATGAGACGCAGGATGAAGGCTGCATTGCAATGAATGGCAGATATATCGAGCGCATATTGTGAAGAGTAACTCAACACATAGCCAGCATTGATGTAGTAGTATCAAGTTTACGACCAATACTCATAGAAATGGGTTTCTTTCTATGTTACATACTATCTCCTCTGTAAATATTGAAACCTTCCTCCCGGACATTCCGAAATTTTATTGTGCTAGCTTTGAATTTTCGCTCTTCCTATGATAAAGAGACACAAAGGAATGACGTAGCACTTCAAAAAAATAAAGTATTTGAACAACGACCATTTCAGAAATGATTAGGTATATAATGTACAGAAATATTTATTAACAGCGTGCTTCAACAAATCTAAAATTTGTGTGTAATATTCTTTCCCCCTTTGTTTCTTACAAAAGTCATTTGAATAAACAGGACTTCATAGCCTATTAAAAAAAATTCATGATATAAATTTTTTGTGATATAAATCTCTTAAACAACATTGTTACAGCCATAAAAATTACGGGAACATGTTCTACGTAAGTAGGGTAGTTTGGGGAAAGTCTTCGTTCATTTGGAGATGGTGAATATATTTATGCCAAGTCCGGTATTTAATTTGATAGTGGAAATGATATTAGGTATCTTACAGTAAAACGTGTGCAGCCAAAAGCTCTCGCAAGCATTTTAGGAATTCTGTTTACTTTCTTTTATAAGGTTGCCCTGGTTGGCGTAAGTGACTGGTTTTATGTGCCCAAGGTTACAGGCTCGATCTCGGCGCAGGACGATGGTATTTAAGCTCCACAAGTCCATACTAATTTTAGAATATGTCCACAGATTGATTAATAATTACTGAAGATTCTAAAGTATGTGTAATAATTGGTTTCAAGATGTAATGTTAAATATGGATTTCATTTCATTAACTATTATTAGAAGAACTGTTGAAAGAGGAGCTGGAACAAGATGAACAGTATATCTAAAATTAATATAATTGAGAAGAATCAGAATATTATTAATCAAATCAAATTATTATTTGAAGGATAATAAATAATTAATTTGGACGATTAAATCAAGCAATCTTTTTATTTAATCGTCCCGGAACATACTATGAAAATCTGCGGTGTCAATCTAGCACGACGAGAATTATAATTACAATAAGTGGGTTTATTAAATTCTCATATAATTTAAAGAAACATTTTACTTAAATAATAACTTAAATTTACTTAAAATTTATCCCAATGAATTAAACATCTCTTTAAATGAATAATATAAATGTACAAAATAATTAAGTAAAATGCCTGATGTAAAGGAATTATCCTGAAAATATAAATTGTATAGTTTTAATAACCATTATCTTAACTAGATAAATATATAATGATCTGAATAATTAATTTTACAATTGAATTCGACAAGTTCTCACACATTGTTCTGCAATTTGTGTTTTTGCAATGCTGTGATCCTTCTAGTATATGGCAGAACATTATTAGAAATCAGCTTCCAAATCCCTCTCCCCGTTTCCGACTTGAACAAAATGTTCGACATAATATAAATAGTTTTTGTTTCATGGCATCCTTCTCTGTTTTTTCCATTCTTCTTCCGAGTCACTGAATATTAAACATTAATGTTCAGCCATTTATCTAAGTATGCTATAATCTTTACATTCATGTAGAAAATATTTTTATCGTAATTTGGAAGTATTGCATGTGAACAAAAGCTTTACAAAACTGGAGAGAAATGTATTCTTGCTCGTTGGGATAATAGGAATGACATAACCGACCAAAGACATAAATTTAAGAAATTAAAACTCCAGAAATAAGGGCGAAATAAAAATAATTACAAAGAAAAACAATGGAAAAAACTCAAATTCATTTTTAGAATAGACTATTTTGTTGCTCCATTCATTATACCGCGATAACGTCTGAGCCCAATGAAAGGTCGAGAATGTAGAATGCAGGTTATATCCAGCTACTCGTTAACCTGACATTGATGTCGAGTGTGAAATGAGCTTCTGTCAAGGTGAGACTCGTGGGTTGTACTCCGAGGGGCGTCTCCCCATACCAAACTGTTGTGATGCTTGGATCTGGTCCAGCTGCTCATGTTGCGTCTTCCTCTCCTGCTAACCGATGTAATACTCAGCGTCCCATTTAGATAATATGCTGTAACAAACGACACCCTGCCAAAGAAACGGACTTCTGCTGTGCTGTCGTTGTCGGTTTGGGTGGCACAGTTGTTTTAGTGCTGCCCTTCTGATCCCAAGGTCGTGGTTTATACCCGACCCTAGCCGACGGTTTGTAAGTGTGCTTAAAAGTTACAGGCCCATGTCAGTGGGAACGAAAATCCGGCATATTGGCGACGCTGATATGATCCTGTCATTGACAGCATCGTTAACAATCGTTAACGACACAGTAGAGCTTGCTGCTGTAACGGTGTATAACTCACGAATTGCTGCATTTTGGGAGAAAAATTATTGTGTTTCAAATTGAGAACAAAGTTTATAAACCTCATAAAATTGTATGCTCTTTAACGAAATCATTGTACGTACATAACTGAAATGCATACATTTATATATATATTTTAAGTTTAACGCCCTTTAACCTGGCGATGAATGAAATGAATGAAGGTGAAAGTATGCTCAAATGAGCCCGGGGTCCATAGATCTTAAATTTACCCAAAATTTGTCTTCTCAGAATAAGAAAACTCCCGGAAAAACCTTATACGGGTAACTCACCCTAATCGAGATTAACTCAGAACCTCCTGAATGTGAAGCAAATATGTAACCACGGACTACATAGGCGGGCATTTAAACTTTTATTAAAGTCGATACAATGATTGATAATTCATTACTTTTTGAATGAAAATCAAATGTTATATTTAACTACAGCCCTAATATTAAAGCACCTGGAGTTCCTTGGGGAACTAAGTGGGCAAATATATGTTTAGTATTATTAATTCATCCAAAAAATATGAAACTTATGAATGTGAAGTTTATACAGAAAGCCTTCTGAAATAGTAAATTTTGGGGAGGAACGGCTGCCATTACGCGGTTTTCAACACATTTCAAATGTAGTTGAAATCATTAGAAAATTATATAAATTATATATATATATCGTTTTTTTTTACAATTTACGGTTTTTAGGATTATTTCTAAAAAATATATCCATAATTATACATTTTAATTGTGTTATCTTAGGTGACCAGAAAATTGGTTTTAAGTCCAAACAATTATTTCTTCTTCTCTACTCAAATTTGGCCGAAGGTAAATAAAACGGTTAGGTCCAATTGGACATGATAATTTTAGAAAACATCTATCCTCATATATGACACCGTTTATGTAATTTGCAGAGAAGATGAGAGAATAGTAGGAAGAGTGAGTAGGAAGAACTACTCATTTTAAACAGATACTGGCATTAGTTTGCAACTTGTTCAAGGAACAGATTCTGGGAGATAATCTTAGTCATAGTATGATATTCAACGACAGAGGCAGATACCTCTGCTTGGATTTCTGCTTTGTCATTAGAGATGTACCGCACACGTTTTATTAGCACGGCATAACTTCACACGAAATGCAGCTAGCTCACCATAAATAAAAAAAAAATAAAAAATAATAATAATAAATAAATATGTATAGGTGCGTTCCATTCACATGACTTTCTCTACAAACTATTATTCATTTTTTCTACCAATACATCGTGGCAATCGAAATAAACATTAGCAAAAATGGTTGTATTAGTTCCTTCTAAGTAGGAGGGAAATAAGGCAATACGCCACGCTAAAGCGATAGTCAAATATTTTTCAAAAGCCGGTCGCTACGTGAAACGATTGAAATCTGATTCGCTTGGCACGGCCCGTAGTAAAAAGAGAGATGAAACGAAAAATGAGCCCCCGTTTGAGAAAAGTTTAAGTTGCTTAAAATTGAAACCAATGTCAATAATAAGCTATATTCGGAAACTTACTGTGTTTTAACAAAATCTTTATTTTTTATGTAGTAATATTTTATCTCTTACGATTTACCAGTTATGTAAAACTTCTCCAGAATGATGAGGGCTTCAGAATACATTCTCAGAAATTTCAATATATACATTTTATGAGTCATGCAAATCTTTAATATTCGGTATTTTAATCAAAATAATTGAGGCATTTTTGAGAAATTCAAAAATTTCGAAAAAAATTTCCATGTAAAGGGTAGTTTGGGGTGCGGGATTTTCTTGTAAATCTTTGGTCACATCCTTGGAAGATGCTGAACTTAAATACCAAGATGTGATACGAGACCACCGACTTTCCCTTCGGAAGGAAGCCATGATAACGATATTAATCCCCCAAAAATTCAAAGTACTGCAGAGGTTTGAATCCGCAACCTGGATTGCTAAAGTGTTACTCCTAGGCCACGAAGGACAAGTAAACGATGAACCAGACCACTCATTCAATTTGTCCCTGTCAAAGGTGGCGCAATTTCTTGACTGCGGTTTTAAGATGTTAGCTGGAACCAGGGTGTAATAATTACGAAAGGCAAACGTTTCTAACTAGCGAGAAGTTAATGAGCGAGTAAGCTTAAAGTTTACAATGTTTAAGTATTTTTACAGATGGAGTCGTTATAATGACGATTATAAATAACCTTGACTACTTTACGTATACGTATAAGTTGTATAATTTACACGCAAGTCTTTTGAAGGCTCTCTTTACACATCGCTAGTAATGCGTAAAGTTACAACTTTATACACTATCCTACAAAACAACTCCGGTCTGAGCCTCAGACCCGTTCCGTCACCATCAGAATTCATTTTCACGTCTTCTTAATTTTGGAGGTCTATATTTCGTTTTCCGTGTGGTTTATACGTAATTCTGTGGTAGAGAATCACAAGCCGATTATGTATATTTTTGTGATTTTTTGTACTTTTATTGATATGGTTTTCTTTAATAATAATCTTGAATCTTTCAAAAGTTGATAAGTGTATGATAAATAGAGACCGAAGAACCTGGACATACCTTGATATCAAAGATATCTGATTCCAGAACATAAGATTAACAGCCAAAAGTTGATAGTGACACCTACGACATTTTTCACATATAAATTTTGGCTCCCTGCCACAGAATTAAATGCTTTCTTTGATAATCGGTTTATATCCATTCTGTCTAAATCTTCTTTCCAATTCTTCCGGCAACTCTGGATACAGTCTGTACACCTTTCATTCCTGTGCGCCCCTTATATCTTGTCTCTTTTTATGTTCAATTAGAGATACACTAAGCTTTTATATGGCAAAATACAATTAATAAAATCACATTTATTTAAAATTTTCTCCATAGTACTTAATATACTATGTAAAATAATTCTAACACTTCGTCTTACAATAATTCCTGATTACTTACCACGCTCACCTAATGTGATAAGAACCATGGAAAAATGATAAAAAAATCTGATGTGTTCCATTCACATGACTTTCCCTACATCTCTGCAACAAATTATTGTTAAAAAGCTTATGCGTCAATTTATTTCATTCTAATCGAGGAAAAATTAGCAGAAATCGTCTTATTACTTGCTTCCTTGTAAGTAGAAACGAAATAAGGGAGTACCATAAATTAAAGTGATAGTCAAAAGCTGGTTGCTATGTGACTGAAGTTCCATTGTTTGTATGGACAGGAGTTGACAAATTCCTGTATGAGGAAAATAAGTTTTTCAAAGCTGAAATCTAAAAACAAGGAATATATAAAAACGATCAACTCCACGATAAAAAAGTATATAACATAAATTGTGTGTTTTAACACGCTCTACATTTTTTGTGTGGTAAGTTTTGTCCATCTCTTACGGTTTAGTAGTTATGCAAAATTCCGTAAAATACATCCAGAATAAAGCAGTCTTCAGAGATTATTCCCAGAAAACTCAAGATATTTCATTTGTCATTTAATATACGATATTTTAATCAAAATCGTTTGAGAAAATCAAAAATTTCGAAAAAAGTTACATGTAGTTGGGGATGGGGGGATTTTCTTGAAAATCTTCGGGTCACATCCTTGGGAGATACTAAACTTAAATACTAAGTTTGGTATTTAACGGTATTTTCGTTTTTGAGCTATGCTGTCCACAGACGCGCGCGCGCGCGCACACACAGACACACACACACTCACACACACACACACTCACACACACACACACACTCACACACACGCACACACCTTTTTCCAAAAATCCTTTTTCTGGATTCAGGGGGACCCAAAATATGTATTTCCGGTGAAATCTCGGTATCGAAATTTTGGGTCCATTACAATACCTTCTCTATACATTATGTACATAGTACGTGTAGAGAAAGTAAAAAGAAATGTAAAAACATTGAAAAGGGACATGATGCACATATACAAAACAGCTTTGGCGGAAGCTGTCAAATGTATTAAAACTAGTGCAGTAAAATTAAAATATAATAAGCATGCACATGGCAGTTTCTTGCATTACTTCACCTGATAGGGTTGCATAAATCATGAATGAAAGCATTACCGGAAGAAGGAAATGGTGATTTAGTGGCATGACGAAACAAGTCATTGTTGAGAAGAGTCAAACTGCCTTAATGCCTCATACAATTAATGCACGTATTTTGTATATGCCGTGGAGAGCTCATTTTTTAGTGGTTTGGATGGCACCGTTGAACATGAAGAAGCCAGCATAGCTGCCAAATTACGGTGCTGAAATCCAAGAGGCACACTAACGCTATCTCCCATCAAAATGCTTCCGTCATCTGACAAAAGTGTTGGTAAGGTCATTTATTACACGCAGCATATTATGAAAGATAACTCAAAAATCACTTTTTCAACACGCCGGCGTCCAAAATAATAGCAGAATGTTTTACTTACACTAAAACATTATTTTCGTACACTAAAACGGAAGAAAACGTTGAATTTTAATGAGCCTTAAATCTCAAGTTTTATTCGATTATCCGGAGTTTCCCTTCTTTAAAATATTCCGTATTTACTCTCTGTAGATCCTAACTTTGTTGTAGCTTTATTTATATCTGAAATCGTTTTCCGCGATAGAGAGTTATTTTATATAAGATATATGATTTCTATCTGAAATGGTTCTATTTTAGTACTTGATAATAGCAGCTATTGCGTACATTAATTACATTTTATACTAAAAATCATTTTAATTTGGATTTCGTTTATATAAATTGATCGATAAGATCACTAGTTTTTGTAGTTCGTTGCGCAATTTTCATAAAATTGTCGTTTCATAAATTTATGACAAAGCAGATTCGTACATATTGTATGTGGCCGTACTACAACTCCATCCTTGATAGCAGATAGCATACAAGTGTAAATGATTCTTGTGCCAGGAGCCACGTTTTCAAGCTCCGGCAATACTGTAAGTGAATCTACCTTCTTGAGTGTTTTAAGGAAAACTAGAAAGTTCTTTCTCATCTATTTTAGTTAACCAATATTGAGTAGTTACTGAAAACGAATTATGCAGCTTAGCTGCCTTAAGTTTGTATTTGATTTTATTTGGCACTGATGAAAGAAATAGTTCATTTAGTTTATCTGAATTATAAAACTATAATACACATAAAAAAATCGCTTTAGATAATTGTGTGTTCTGACGCGTTTAGAAACTGTAATGGAAGTTTGAAAACAATCGATTTAATAGTATTTTCTGTAGAGCAGGGTTTTCTAATATTGGGCAATGAGGGCTTTATGGGGACGGAGCTTCGACGACTTGCACAGAAGAAAAGGGGAAATGATTGATGTGATAAACAATGAAATTAACATAGTTTTCACTTTCTCAACAACGTACTGTGTGCATGGTAGGTAGAGAAGGTATTGCAATGCTAATATTCGATGTCGAGAATTCACCGGATTTTTTTGAGGTTCCTGAATAACAAAAAACATTTTAGAAAAAGATCCGTGCATGTGTGTGAACAGCATAACTAAAAGACGAAAAGCCCGTTAAACACCAAACTTGGTATTTAAGTTTAGCATCTTCCAAGGATAGTACAGGAACATTTTCAGGAACATTCCCTAACCCTCAACTGCAATTTAACGTTTATTTATCGATTTTCTCAAAATTGGCTCTAACGACTTTGATTAAAATACCGTATATTAGAGATATTTACATGGCTATAAAATGTATATCTAGAATATTCTGGGATAGGCTCTGAAAACCTCTTCATTCTGAATAACTTTTGTATAACTGGTAAACCATAAGAAGTAGACAAAACTTACTACACAAAAACATTTATATTTCATTACGACACATAATTTATATCATATATAGGTATTTTGTAGAGTTCCATTTCCGAGATATCCCTTGTTATTGGTTTCTTATAATTTTCTCAAATGGAGAGTCATTCGTTTCATACTTCTTTTGTTTTACTCCTGTCAAGGCCAAGAGAGCTGAATTTCAATAGAATCACATAGTGACAACTTTTAAACGAGTTGACTGTCGCTTTAGCCGTGTATTCCTTTATTTCCCTTCTACTTAACAAGGAAGTAAGTAATAAGATTACTTCTGCTAATGTTTATCTCGATTAACATGATGTGGATAAAAGATAATATTTTGTAAGGATAGTTCGTTTGCTGAAGAGGTAGAAAAGCTTATGTGAATAGAACATACAACTTTTTATATGGTTTCTGACACTGTTATAGCATAAACTGTTTTAAATTGAATTAGCAGTGCATATTACATTTAATTAAATCTATAACGATCCACGGAATACAGATGTCTGTACAAAATCTATTGTTTTACTTATATTTTAAAAATTTCCTTGTTTGGTTTTCATTGCTATCAATGACTTACTGAACAGATACACCCTATTAACATAAGGATAAGCCTTGTCTTCAGCATGCAATTTGTTTACCCCTGCTTACACAAGCTTTTGTAAAATATTACAAGAGCTGATGTTAAGAGGAAAAACTGATTTTCGTGAGCATTTAAATATACATCGTTTGGCTTAGGCTAGCTTGTCCTACGTGATCTAGGGGTAACTTGCTAGCTTTTAGTTCCTGAGATCCGGCGGAGAGCGATGAATCTTTTCAGGTGTAAAAATCCTTAGCACGGCTTCCTTCGGAAAAAATGTGAGCTGGTGGTCCCATGCCGTAGATTTACGGCACAATTTACGATAAAGAGGTATTTGAGTAAAATTATGTGATCTTTCCGCCTAATGAAGAATGGGTCGCTGAGAACCACAACAGTTAAACAGTGTCTATAAATACTGACTTTATTTTCCACTAGCCTCTGTAAAAGATAATTTCCAAGACCTGATGTTAAGGAGAAAAGGTTTTCGTAGCATTTGACTAAATATAAATTGTTTTATTATTTTCATGTTAAATTATTTAAATTAAATAGTTTAATATTTATTTAAATAAACGATTGAAGTAGCAGAGCTAAAATATGCTTATTACTTTCTCTACACGCACTATGTACATTGTTTATAGAGAAGCTATTGTATTGCACCCAAAATTCGATACCGAGATTTCACCGTAAATATGTTTAGAGACCCTCTGAATTAAAAAAAAAAAAAGTATTTTTAGAAAAATATCCGAGTGTGCGTGTGTGTGCGTGTGCGTCTGGACAGCATAGCTCAAAAACGAAAAGTCCTTTTGGTATTTAGGTTTAGTATCTTCCAAGGATACGGCACGAAGATTTTCAAGAAAATTCCCCCACCCCCAACTACCCTTTACATGGAAAATTTTTCGAAAATGATTTTCTCAAAAATTGCTCTAAGGTTTTTGATTAAAATATCGTATATTAAAGATATTTACTTGACAAATGAAATGTATATCTTGAATTTTCAGGGAATATCCTCTAAAGACATCTTTATTCTGGGTAAATTTTGCGGAATTTTACATAACTGATAAATCGTAAGAGATATACAAAACCTTATTCAACAAAAAATGTAGAGCTCGTTAAAATACACAATTGATATGTACATTGGGTTGATCGTTTTTGAGATACTCCTTGTTATTGATTTCAAATTGGTTTTAAAAAACTTATACTTTTCTATATGGGAATTTGTCAACTCCTGGCCATACAAACAAAGGAACTTCAATCACATAGTAACCAGCTATTAACAGATTTGACAATGGCACTCCCTTATTTCCCTTCTACTTACAAGGAAGGTCATTTCTGCTAATTTCTCGATTAGCATGAAGTAAAGAGAAGAATTATCTGTTTAACATTCATTTGTTGCAGAGCTGTAGAGAAAGCTATGAATTAAACACATTAGATTTCTTTTTATTTATCTAAGTTTACATTCATCTTTCGACCACAAAATAGATTTTATTGAGGGCGCTAATTATCGTACTATTTAGAATGTTGCAACAATCTCATTTATCCTATTTTTTCACAAATACCAATTTTATTTTTATCAGAAGTATTTGTAAAACAAATGACAATCATGAGAATCGTAGAACTTATAGAAGAAGGAGCCAGATGAGAACTACCACCTTAAAAGAGCATACAGGCAGGAAAATGTAACATTCAGAAAACTACATCTCATTAGAAGCCGTAACTGATAAAAGGAGAAAGCCTAGGCTTGCTTAAATTCCTCTAACTGTGTAAACCAGAACCTCCGAGTCCGCAATGGTTTGGAAATTGTGCCTATAATTTGGATAAATGTTTTATAGTCAACAGTAATTTGTATGTAACTATCTATTGAATTAGATTTTTAGAAAAATCGCGAAATATTTCTCTGCTTGCCAATCCCTTCAAAACGAAGACACCTTCTTGGAAAACTGATGCATTTGTTTGCAAACTGTGATTCTGGTGCTTATAAAAACACTCGAATAAGACGTCATCCATTAAAAATGTGCATGACTCAACAGCAGAGATATCCCTAAACGTGGAATTCCTATCTGCTGAGGAGGGCCCCCAAGGCATCCTTTTTCAGAAAGGCTCAATTGGGAATTTACCACGAAAGAGGATCCATTAGCATTCTTATGGACCAGGAGAGTAAGGGCTATCATTGGAATTCGAGGTTACAGGTGAAGTCAGCTCAAACCGTGAAATGGAATGTGTGGCGCTCTTATCGAATTCTGGCGCTTGTTGCCTCAACAGGCTGCCTGCTGCGATGCCATGGCTGCACCTGCCTGCGTATACGCATCAAGAACATGTTTTATAGAAATGGTTGCGTGCATCACCCAGACCGTTATTATCAGAGACAGAAGTGCTCCTTTCTCTTCAATTAATGGTGTCCTGATTACTGCGGTTACAGGTTATGTGAAATCCTTGGGCGCATTTTCAGTAATCTGGGTGTTTTATTGCGGTATGTCGCCAGAAATTTACATTTATTTTTTTTTTCTTCAAAACTTCAGATTAATAATAAAAATGATAGTAAGAAGAAGTAGAAAAGTTGTCAGCCTGAACAGACTAGTATTTCGCCTCACAACTGAAGTTGAGTATTGAGTATCTCTATCGGAAATTCAGGGTCCAAGTTTTGCAGGTGTTATCTAAATCATCATACATATTTACATTTCAGCAATGCCTTTTGTTGATGAGAAATATAGCAATGTACTATTACAAATACATGAAACTTTGCGCATGTTCCAAATATCTAAAATTTTAAGGAAAAACTTCTACTCATTAAAAATTCGCGTCATCAAACGTGATGCTTTCTTCAAATTAAGCAGTAGTTGTTTTTTTTTATTGTTCCATTTATACCTCGTCTTTAGCTACATGGTCATATCGGTGTCGTTTCCGTTTGGAACGTACCTATTGCGGTCGACAATGATATTAACTCCTGTACTGATGTCATGGGTTTCTATTTCTGCTTAATTTTAATCACTAGATCACATCATATTCATACTCACATTCATACTTCCAGATTCTGGAGAGGAAAGGGAATTATCTAGGCTAGAGAAAAATCCCTATACCGCAGCCGGGAATTGAACCCGGAGAGTTCGAACATTCACAACTGTGCTCTACCGAGCTACGAGGCCAGTCTAAATAAATAGTTTTTTTAAAATAATTTTTACTTTCTCTACAGTACTATGTTAATACATAGTATATCGCCTGCGGTGCCTTGGTAGCAAATGCGGGCGTTAAATACTATCAAAAAATAAGTACATAGTAGGAAGAGAAGGTTTGTATTCCAGAAATTCAATGTCGAAATTTCACCAGAAATACACGTCTCGTAACATTTTTAGAAAAAGGAGCGTGTGTGTATTAGTGGGACCGTGAACACGATAACTCAAAAACGAAAAGGAGGTAAAATAACAAACTTGATATTTAAGTTTAATATCTTCCAAGCATGTGACACGAGGATTATGAGAAAAATACCTCCACCATAAACTACTCTTTACATGGAAAAAGTGTTTCAAATTTTGATTTTCTCAAAAATAACTCTTTATTTTGATTAAAATGGCGTATATTAAGATATATACATGGTCGATAAAATGTATATTTTGAATTTTCTTGGAATGTCCTTTAAAGACCTCTTTATTCTGAATGAATTTTGCATAACTGATAAACCGTAACATATAGACAAAAAGTTATAACACACAAATGTAGATCCAGTTAAAACAAATAATTTATATAATTTACTTATTTTTCCTGGAACTGACCATTTCCGAGATATTATTTGTTATTGTTTTCAGTTTTAAAAGACTTAAAACTTTTCTCATATGGAATTTGTCAACTCCCAGTCATGCAAAGAAGTGGATTTCAATCATATAGCAACCAGCTTTTAAAAGATTTGATTATCGCTTTATTAGTGTATTCCCTTATTTCCCTTCTATTTATAAGGGAGCAAGAAATAAGACCATTTCTGCTAATATTTATCTCGATTAGCATGAAGCAGATAGAAGTATAAGATTTTCAACAATAATTTGTTACACAGATGTAGAGAAAGTTATGTGAATGAAACATATAAGATTTTTTGTTGTTTTTTTGTGGTTAAACGTTCTTTAATGTGGTAGGTAATATTGGATGATGAATGAAGCCGATGAACTGATGTTCAAATGAGCCCAGGGTCTATGGAGTCTAGAGTTACTCAACATTAGTCTTCTCGGAAAAAACCTTAATCGGGTAACTCACCCCATTGATAGGCAAATTGTATTAGTTATTTGCGGCAGCATGCAAAAACGGCATTCAGATTTTTAACCACATGCAAATCCAGAAGTATTCCCGAACAATTTTAAACTCTAATTAACATGACTCTTTATACCCATTCTGTCACAAACTATTCGTCCAAAAGACTATCCAGAAGTACTGGCAATGGACCCTTTCCTAAGATACGAAAAATTCGAAAGGCTTTAATTAACATGACATATTATACCCATTCTTCCACAAACTATTGTCCAAAGCACTATGTTTCTATATATTTCCAAAAACTGTTTGTAGAAAATACAAACGGTAGAGTAGAGGAAGTCATGCGAATGCAACTTGCGAGACCCATATTATTTGTATTTTTTAGAGCCCTTGCGCTATGGTTTAGAATCTCTGCCTGTTTGTGCGACGATGAGGAAACAACAATTGTTACTGTTACATCACAGTACAAGTTAAAATAGAATGGGAGAGGTGAAATGAAATAATGCCACAAACACCCACACCATGACGTATAGCTATAGCTTGCCAAGCCAAATAAAACAAAAACTACTCGCTTATTGTGTTTCTTACATCATGGGGACTTTTTTCTACCTTTGTTTGACTCATAAGGGAACAAATTTATTTAGTTAGCATTTTGTGCTTTTTATCAAATTTCTATCATACGAGTGCAATAAAAAAACTCCAAGCAATGTTTTTATTTTATATTTTTTCACGATTAATTTTAACATGGTTTAGAAGTACAATCTGTGGTTTTCACTACATAAGTTATTTTGGATATTTTTAGTGGAATTTTGTAAATCTCGTTTAACATTATACAAAATACAATAAAATTACTACGAAGACTACTCCAAGGGATAGTCTCAGAAAATTCAAGATGTATCAAATATATTATATTTTAATCAAAACATTGAGCCATTTTTAACAAATTAAAAATTAACAAAAGATTTTTCCATGTTAAAAGTAGTTTAGGTGAGGTACTTTTTTAAAAATATTCGCCTAGGATTCTATGGAGTAAATTAGTTGACATACGTTATATATTTCAATGATATCTGTTTTCTTTTACTTTTTTTTTTATTTCCATTGTGGTATCTAAGATTTTTCCTTCTCTTATGGTTTATCGGTATTAGTTACTCGACTTATTGTTTTCAGTTATGTTGCTCCACAGATGTAAAAGCAAAGCAGACACAAATACACGAAACTGTTCAAATGGTTGTCCGTAATTTCTTTCCAGTCTGTGCTAATGGATCATCTGGTATTTATGAATTAATTTTAGTCCTTAAGTAAAGTATTTAAAAATTTAAAAACCTGTATTTGAGTAAGAGTTACTGAAACATTGTATTTTCTAGTGTAATCAATGAAACAAACACTTTTTGGGCATATACTATGGATCAATTTTAGTTATCTGAAACTCATTTTATTTCAAAATTCTAAAGTATTTTCAGGATTTATATTTTAAATGTTATTTTTAAGGGAATAGAGAAACTAGCACATTTGTCTCGACTCGCTAAAATTCCAACTTCTTAACTCAAAATGCACAGTTAAATATAAATTGCCATATATTAACGAATATGAGCTCTTAAAAATACAATACATGTATACATGTTTTGTTGGGTTTTTTTTTCCGTTAATTTTTGTGATTGATATTATCGTGTTTTGTCATTCTGTAATAAAGATAATTAGAAAGACACCTAAGGAATGTTTTGTCATTCTGTATAAAGATAATTAAAAAGACACATAGGGGCCTCAAATCTATGCATATAATAAAAATATAATTAAAAGTAACTTTATTTTGGACGAATAATTGATGCGAATTATTACGATGTACTATTCTAAAGCAAAATTTACAATATAAAAATTGTTCAGGTATGTACTTTTTATATTCTCAAAATATATCCAAAACAATACTATCACACTTGCTATATAACATATCTACATTAGAAAACAGAATAATGTGTTCATTTATGCCTCAAAGGAAGAGGAGGTTCTAATGAAGACGAAATAAAAATATAAAGATATCTCATTCAGTTGATTATCTCGTTTCATATAATTATTCAGTTTTTTAAAGCATATTACGTAATAAAATTATGTTTTGCTAGTACAACTTTCCATAATATGAGTATTTAAAAAGTTATCCAATCTTTTCTGTACGTAAACAGCTTATCTCGAGACACTGTACAAATTTATTGCAAGTATAAAGAAGGTGAACACATTTATTGTTGACATTTTTACTACAGTTTTAATTCTTATTAACACTTAAAAATTTTTTTTATTTGAAGTTTTAAAACGAAAAAGACACATTTTTGACTCAGAGAGAGAGAGGGAGATAGATTTGGAGAGGAGACACAGGAGGAGAGAGTTGGAGTGAGAGAATAAAAAGGGAGAGGAGGAAGTGAGGGGGAGAGAAGAGAAGGTTTGAGAGAAAGAGGAAAAGGAAAAGAAACGCATGGAGAGAAAGAAGGGAAAATGGAGAGTAAGAAAGTGAGAAATTGAGAGTGAGAGACAGACAGACAGACAGACAGACAGACAGAGAGGGCAACATACGTAGGATCTCCGCAATTAATGCAATTATACAGAGAAGAGCTGCTAATACTGCCAGATATGCACATTTAGTTCTCATAATAATTTGAAAATATTGAAGAAGAATACCTAATGTGTCATTAGCCAAGAAACACAGAATTACTTCTGTACAGAGGTTGGTAAGTGAGTCTATTAAACACATAATTTGTCCCGTCTGCAATATATGTAATAGCTTTTATCTTTGTATCGCATCACCAATTCTATCAGGCTGAAGGCCTGCCGGTGAACAAGACGGATGATCTTCCTTCTCTACAAGACAGCGCTGTAACTTTTCAAAGAGCAGTTTCGAGGAACGAAACATTAATTTAGCACTGATAAATTGTTTGAATCACGTGGCGAAAAGACAGCGAGCAACCTTTTCAATCAATCTGTTTGACAGGTTTACACTTTGCTACTCGTACAGAACGGTACATTTGCGTTTGAGCAAGCTGGGTTTATGCAGGAGGTGAGAAATATAAGGTCGCCGTAGCCCTGTGTTAGTGGGAACACTGCCAAAATTCGACTTAAGTTGTTACAGAATTAGACGTCTCAGCCTGTGAGATAAACATCTTACAACAAACAGGAAGGCGAGAGAAAACCTATCGGAAATTGAGTCATAACACCTCCAACTTATGTAATCTTTCAAAAATTGCGTTTGCTACCACAGAGCACATTAGCGTCGCTTCGCCCGTCTGCCATGTAACAAATCACACATGAAAAAAATCACAAACTGCCGAGTGAACGGAATTGTATGTTTAAACACGAAGCTGCAGCTACATTTTGAATTTAATTGAAACCAGTAAAATATTAAGTCCAGTTATAAATGAAGATCTTCATTAGAATTTACGATTGTTAGGATTATTCAACAAATATCCATAATTTAATTCTGTCTATATTTACTATCTTCTTGGATGGTACTTAATGACAAACTGAAATCTCACCTGTTTTAAATAATAAGAAGAATGAAGAGACTATAACACAAGCTTAATAACAAAATCTGATCAGAACAATTCAATTCTTATAAAGATTCTTTTTATACTAATGCTAAGCAAGATAAGCGTTACCAGAAATGATCTTATTATTTAGTTCATTATAATTAAAAGGGAAATAAGGGAATAAATACACTAGACTTAAGCGATAGCCAAATCGTTTAAAAACTGTCGCTATGGACTTGTTATTAAAATTTGGCAGGAGTAAAACAAAAGAGAAATGAAACGAAAGATAACTTCCTGTAAAAAAAACTTAGGTAGTTTAAAATTAAAACAAATAACAAGAAATATTTAAAAAACAGTTAACTCTACAAAACAAATGTATATGACATAAGTTAAGTTGTTTTAACGAAATCTACTTTTTTGTAGCTGTATCTCCTGCAGTTTACCAGTTCTACAAAAGTATCCAAAATGAACAGGTCTTCAGAGGCTATTACCAGAAAATAAATGATATACGTTTCATTGGCATACAAATCCCAAACCTATGATATTTTAATCAAGTTAAGCTAGGGTGAAGGGATTTTCCTGAAAATCTTCGTATCACATCTTTGGAGGATATTGAACTTAAATACAAAGTTTGATATTTAACCGACTTTACGTTTTTTATTTATGCTGTTCACACACACGGATCTTTTTTTTTTTTTTTTTTTTAAGTTTTTTTATTAATCGTCCTCAAAACATGCATTTCCGGTGAAATCTCAGTTTCGAATTTTTGTGTGGAATACTACTCTCTTTATTATTGTACATTTCACATACGTGATAGAGAAAGTAAAAATATAGTGAGTGTTTTCTAAGGCTGAAAAATTAACAATTTTCTAACAATGGTTAGCACGACATTACCAAGCGAGCAGTGACTTGACAATTCAGGTATGCGTGCGACCCAGGAAAGAAGTTCGTGGGGCTTTTCATTAGGGCGGTGCTTATTTCACATACTAGCCCCTGCCCTGAGTGCAAGCGCGGTAGTGGATAAACCCCTTGGCGTGCATTCAAGGACGAAGTGGTTACGCGTGTCAATCCCGCGGGGAAGACTACCGAAGACCTCAGTGGGAGCAAACTTTACCAACTTGGATCTACTAACTTTCCAGGTTAGTACCGGGGGACATTAGGACGTCTCACAACCCCGCCCAGACGTACCCAATCTGCTATGGGTATCGGACCACTCCTACGTCGAGTCCAACCCAACCCGAACATTCCCTTTCGCGAGGGGTTTGGTGTTCAGCCTGACTACTACTAGTAGTGTCAGCAGCACCACGGGTTCCGCAGTGCTCGCACCGGGGCAGCTAAAGAGGTCGGAGCCTCTTCCCTCTAAGGGAGTTAGCACAACACAGAGGCATTCTCTCAAAAATTGTTCATTTTAAACGGAACAAACGTTCTGCAACACTTGCATTGGAAGAAGGATATAAACCATATAGCCGTCTATCTATATGCTTGTGTATATGTATGAGTATAAAATGAGGTAACGAATGCCTTTATTGTCAGCTTGGATCGACATATCTTATTACATGATACACTTACCTTTCTTAACTTTTGACCAATTTATTTTCGCATTTAAATAGAAAAGAAATTCAGAATTAAATAAAATATTTTATAAAGCTTATATTGTTCTGGTATTTATACACTATCTTGCACATTTTAAATATCTGCCTCTTGTTGAAGTGTATGGAGGAAGTCTTGCTGCCCATGTCAACAATTTATGCAAATAAACTATTCTTACAAAAGATTATTCACATGCTAAACGAGATAAACATTAACAGAACTGGTCTTACTACGTACTAGTTCCATATAAGCAGAAGGGAATACGCCAGGCTAAAGTGATAGTCAATCTTTTAAAAGCCGGACGATATGTAAACAATTGATTTTCGGTTCACTTTGCAATTCCAAAAACAAGAAAGTGATGAGAAAGGTTGTCCTATTTGCAAAGATGCATAGTTTAAAATTGAACCCAATAATAAGGAATATCTCGGAAACGGTTAACTCTGGAAAAAAATGCGCATGACATAAATTTTGTGTTTTAACGAGATCTTCATTTGTTGTATAGCAATTTTTTGTCTATCTCTTACGGTTTACCAGTTATGCAAAATTCATTCAGAATGAGCAAGTGTTTAGAAGCTATTCCCAGAAAATTCAGGATATACATTTTACTTGTGATGTAAATAGCTTTAATGAACGGTATTTTAATCAAAATCGCAAGTCATTTTTGAGAAAAACAAAAATTTCAAACATTTTTCCATTTAAAGGATAATTGGGGGTGGGGGATTTTCTTAAAAATTGCATCCTTAAATCAAGATTTGGTTTTTAACGGTGTTTTAGTTTTTGAGCTATATTATCCACAGACACACATGAACCTTTTTCTAAAAATATTTTTTGGTCTCACGGGACCTCAAAGCATATATTTACGGTAAAATATTGGTATAGAATTTAGGTGGAATACGATACCTTTTCTGTACACTAAGTGCATAGTACGCGTAGAGAAAATAAAACGATAATCCCAAACTATATATTTCTAGTGAATACTCGATTGCGAATATTTAGATGGAATACACCGTTTTCTCTACCTATCGTTTAAGTAAGTAATAGAGTTAAAATTAAATCCTGAACTATAATGGGAGCTATTTCTACTTCTATTGCTACCTTCGTTCTTGCCGGAAAGATTTGTGAGGAAAGACTATCATCTATCTTCTAACACTATGACCCAAGTTCGCTTGATTTAGAAGGTCCTCGAAGACATGCAACCGGCTTTAAAGCTCTCATGCTCTTATATGAACTTAATGTTGTTCAATTGTTTTAAAGTTTTTCAGAGAAGCTAAAACAGTAAAGACGAGTTACAGTATTAATTTAATGGCAGAAGAAACATTAAGAAAAACGAGGCATAGAAAGAGATGATTTGATCAATTAAGATACAACAGTTGTACAAGACTGCTTGAAAAAGAAGGTTACCTAAATTGTATTCTCTCCATTACTCTTAATTTTATCTGGAGCACATAGTTTAATAGAACCTTGTTGTAAAGAACAGTTACAGAGGTGAGAACTGTGTCTGTCAGAACAACGGAATGAGAATCAGTACACGTGAAAAGCAAAATGCTGCGTAAACTGGTACGCTATGGTGAAGAATGTGAGCATAAATAAAGTTAGACAGATGTGGAGCACAATGTAAGGGGAAGAGAGATTAACATTTGTTTGGAAAAGATAGGGAGATGTAGCACAAAATGCTGTGTGATGTATGGTGGGATTCATAATGTTACACATTTAATCGAGACAACGAAAGGAGCTTATTTAGTCAGAATTTGTTATTGGCTAATACTCAGTGTTAACTAGAGATACCAAGCGAGATGGTTCAAGCAGTAACGCTTGTGTCCAAAATTCGGGAGGTCCTGAGTTTAAATCCCATGGACCGACCAATCTGATTCGGCTTTTTCCGTGGCTGAGGGAAGCTGAGTTAAATGCCGGATTGGATATTTAATACCAAGACCCAAAGTTCATCCTTTAGTCTAAAATAATAGTAAAACCGAAAATAGATGCTAATTGCGATTATGCTGTCATCTATTCATATATAATGAAAGCAGCTAGACCGGACGGCAGCACAACAGCATGCTTGTCGCGGAGCAAAGTAGTTTGATGTAAAGGGCTGAGATCTCGAAGGTTGCCTAAGTACATATGGTACAAAGCAGAAAGACTGAAGGACGCCCTGACATCCTGCTTGGCGCGAAGCGAAAGTAATAAACTACGGAGATGAGACAATGATGACTACTGTCCACACACGTCGAAAAACGAATATTTAACAGATTCGCCGCATTATGTTCATGTAATTAAAACGACGTTAAAATACAAAAACGTTGACTAGTTGGTTTGGGTGGCTCAGTGATTAGGCACTGGCCTTCTGATTCAAAGGTCGCGGGTTCAAATTCGGGCCAGACCGTGGCTTTTAAATGTGTTTAAAAGTGACTGCCTCATCTCAGTAAATTTACTGGCATGTTAAAGAACAACATTTCGACAAATCGGCGGCGCTGATATGACCCTGGCAATTAACAGTCATTAATAAACAAAATAATAATAATGTATCAATATTGATTAGTTCGTAGATCAGTAACCAATAAATATACTAGTATTTCCCCAAAATGAATCACTTTTTTGTAGCTTGACGCACTTTAGCCTGGTTGGTACGATAGATGAAATCAGTGAAATGATGCTTAAATGATCTCGGGGTCCATGGTGCTTAATGTTACTCGACATTCGTCTTCTCAGGATAAAGGAAATCTCTGAGGGCAGAAAGAAAAAAAATGAGGTGGACGACACTTGCTATGTCATCAGTTTGCTATCTCGCTTTAGATTCTTCAGTATCAATCATTGTTTTTAAATACTTTTTAAATTGCTAAATTAAAATACTTTTACTGCTGAAAGTTTCGTTCTCCGAATTATTACACATAAAATTAATCCAGTTGTACTGATGTCATGAGATAACTAAACATACATATTATATGATTTGTTATATATTTATATATATTTATTATAACGAATTATTTCAATTAATATCCCTCTAAACAATCCAAACAAATACAATACAAACTCCAGAGTTTAAGACAAATTCATTCACAATTTCATTGCTCAGAACTCTTGAACAAAATCTGAAACTTAATATATTATACTGATTTTTGGTATATATTATATGTTTATAGGGTGTATTTTCATGTTTAAAATGTTTAAATTCCAACCCTTTCCAACTTAAAGGATATTTACTTACGCAACAGTGCAAGAGGTTTGGATTTATTCCTTTAAGAAAACAATATTTGTTTCATCAGAAAAGCATCTATTTTTAAAAAAATAAAAATAAAGAACTTTAAAAAATGAAAATACTAATTTTAGAATAACATTATTTTTTAGAATAAACTCCCTAAAGCCATATGTAATTATAATCAAACAGAAGCCGTCAGGGATGCAGTATTTTATGTGTTAGAAAATGTTGACTAGTTTGAAGTAGGTACTAAGAGGTATAATACCGTGATGTTTTAAAATTTTAAATGGCAATATTTGAATCGGCCAAATGACAACATGAATTATATTATGGAAGAAATGTGTACCAAAACCTAAACACAAATGCCTCTCTCTCTCTCTCTCCCTCCCTCTCTTTCCATTTTATACCATACTTTTCCTGATGTCAAGAATGTTTTGGGCAATTAACTGTGTGGAAATAACAGTCGGTAGCAAAATCCAATCTTCAGTTAGCTTTCTTTCTTTCCTTAGAGGCACCCAAAATGTTTATCGGCTGGGCCCATGCAATTTGAAGACGTAAGTTTTTTGTTGATGGAGTAGTGTATTTTATTATTTATTTCATTTCACATATTTTAATTCGCATTCGCAACTAAAAAATAGCATTTGGCTATTCACTGAGAAAAGGTTTCCGTGCTCTGGTGATAATTGATACACTGTTTCTCCGTGGTATGTTCATGTAGGTGGCAGAGAAGATACAGCGGAAGCTTATCTGGGCCAACGCGGAGAGAGGAAGGACATCCACCGCATAGAAGCGTTCCCCAAATACCTACCTCGACAGAACTGCATGTTGGATCATCCTGCTCTGCCTCCCAGCCCAAAATAACATTGTGCTCTACCCGGCCGGCCGGTCACACGCAGAGGAAATTTCAGCCAAGGTCCGTCTAGACCATGTACATCACTTACTGACATGTGTATTAACATGCAGTAAAGTTTTGTAAATGTGGTCCTTTAAAGAATCTTAAGACCATTCCGATCACTATTATACTTGATAAGATTGACAACAATGAAGTGGGGCACGTTAGCAAACCAAATTCAAGCAGTATTCTATGCAGCTTTGAGCTGCGCTCATAAAACGAATGAAAACGTTTATAAATGTAAGCAAATACCAATGTCTACAGAGAGTCTAGTTTTAAAATACTTGAGTTGCGTTAGTTTAAGTTAGGTTAGTATAGCATTGGCTTCAAGCATTAACGGTCCTATCACACTGCAGCATTGTTGAGGTGGGCTTCAGGTCATCAAGACTTGGAAGCAAATGAACAAGAGAAAATTGGCATTTGGTGATGCAAGGAGCATGGTAGCACCTTCATGGACTTGAACCAAGGTTTGGTTTGAGCAAATCAGGTACAACAATGGATACGTGAAAAACTCAAACTAATTATCAATTATTCAGGTCTGTCTTTTGGAAAAACCTCATTAAAATATCCGCTTCATTTTCCTTCTGCAATTAGAAGGAATTTTAAGTGAGAGATACGTTTTATTGGTCAATGCGGACCACTCAAGAAATATCTGAAGAAAATTGGCATTTATACTAGGCAAGCCTTTGCAGACATGTGCGCAGCAATGTATCCAACCCGAATGTGAAGTACTAGAAAAAAGAAACTTTGGGACTATTATCTATAGACAGTGACTAACACAGCTTCATAGTTGTCAACGTGCGGAAACTTTTAAATGGTCTGAAATAGCTGTAACAGTAAGTGGTTGCATAAAAAGCCTTACGGCCGAGAGGCGAGAGCCTATAGACTTTTAAACAAAAATGCTGTACCATTACTCCTACTCGTACCTTTTTATTCTCAATGGTTCGAGTGATTCTAAATCTGTAAAACACTAATATACAGCAGTAACTTTTCTTGGGTTCAGAGTCAAGATTATCGCCACTTCATCTACCACCATTACTATGTGACCATCACCATCCCCAAAATCCTCATTGCCAAAACCACTTCACTGTCTCTCGCTCACCAACATTAACGATCATAACCGTCAGCATCCTCACAACCACTGCTACTCCATTACCACTTCTCTGTTGCTAATACTAGTCCACTTCCATGCTCCTAACATTACCAAGAACAATCAGCACCGTTATCAAACCATTAGCAACACTAACAACTTCAGCAACTGTCACCTATAATTCTATTCATATTAAATCAACGACAAATTACTACAGTAAGCATTATCACTAGCACTATCATAATTTTTAAATCCCTTCAAGCACAATATTACTCTCTTACAGCCGTTGCAGCCGCCACCATTGTAACTAACGCTGTTTCCCCACCACCACAATAATTACAGCCGCCACTATCTTTACTATCACTATTACTGCTACCGTCACTATTCTACCACCACCGTCACCACCACCACCACCGCCTATCATCATTACAACTAGTATAGTCACTAAAACTATCTTGACACTACCGCACCAATTTAACCACCACAATATGAAGATTTGGTATTTGCGTTTTAATAATTTTATGCAAACTATTTTGTTATTCATTGTAAATTGTTGATACATTGTTTTCGTTTATTTAATATTACTATTATTGTTAGATTACGTTACTACCATCATCACAACCATTAATAACAATAATACAAATAATAATAATAAGAAGAAGAAAAAGAAGAAGAACAATAACAATAAAACAAGGTTTGTTTGGTGCAGATCGCAATCGAACATCGCAATGTGCATGTGTGTGTGTGTGTGTGTGTGTGTGTGTGTGTGTGTGCGCGCGCGCGAGCGCGCGTGTTTAACGGCGGTGAAGGACAAAATAATTATGTATATCTAGTACCACTGAAATCTGTTTTGATACTTTTCGAATGAAACTGACGACACTTTTTAAAATGATGAACTCCAATGGCTCTATTTAGGTTTATAATGCCCTTATACAATTATCACGGTTATTATAAAATTTATTTCACATATTTATGTTTGATACACTGGTTTATACCCTGTACGGGTATGCAGCTGCAAAAGCAACTATAGTTCCTTTTCAATGGACCAGTTTTCCTTCACAACGGAAGATGCGGTTATGAAATGTCCAAAACATATCCAGCAGTTCCATCTGTTGATACTTATGTAAGTATTGCTTTTCCACCCGAGAACGACCTTACGATTCTACAGAAAAAAATGCAAATTGAAAACATACTGCGACGGAAAAATGCCAAACTACCTTCCGAATCGATCAAACGATAGCGTTTATTCTCCATTGAGAGAAAACGTGGCACCCATCTTGTGGAGACCTTTGTCAGATCTAATTTTTGGTACAAAATTGAGGACACTGTATCTTAAGATATGCCTGTGGCCTCTACTATTTCACGAACTTTGATTCATCGATCACTCAAAACCATATCCTGGATTTTGTTAATCATTTCGGAGGAAGTCACTTCTATTGGACGTCCGAAATTGTACATCCACAAATTATCAAATTATCATTTGTGGATGTACGGCCACGTTTAAATTCATTTAACCAATTGCAAATTGTTGCAAACGCAAAGCAGTTGTGCCATGAACTTCATCCAACTTGGCTTTTATCTCTTTTGGTGTTAAGTCTTTTAAATAGAAGAGTTAAATCAACGCATGAAACTCGTTTTTTTCTCTCAATATTTCTAAATAAGCACAAGATTGTTGATTCAATCGCCTTTGGCAACGAAACCACATGATGGATATAGCTGAAATTTTTAACTGTCATCTAGGAAGAGACGATGGTTAGTTAATACAAACTTATTTCGATGCTGCGAGTGTAATTTTTTGGATTTTCTAAGGACTTATTGAACTTGTTGCTGAGCTGTAAAGAGCATTTTGTTTACTTTCTTCAGCATGAATCTACGATGTACATAGTAGGTAGAGAAGATGATATTTTGCACCTAAAATTCCATACGAGATTTCACCGGAAATACATGCTTTGAAGACTCTGAATCCCAAAAAAAGCATTTTTGGAAAAAGATTGTGTATGTGTGTGTTCTGTATGTGTGTGTGTGTGTGTGAGCGCGCGCGAATGGACACAACTCACAAATGAAAAGTCATTTAAATACCAAACTTGGTATTTTAGTTTAGTATCTTCCTTGGATGCGACAAGAAGATTTGCAAAACAATCTTCCCAATTTAAACTAACCTTTATATGGGACATTTTTCCAATTTTGAATTTTCAAAAAAAAAAAAAATAAATAAAGGCTCTAACGATTTTAATTTAAATACCGTATATTAAATATGTTTACAAGGCAACTAAAATGTATATGCCTGAATGTTTTGGAAATAGCACCTGAAGTCCTCTTCATTCTGAGTCACTTTTGCATGACCTGACAAACCGTAAGATAGACAACAACGCACTACACAAAACATTAAATCTCGCCAAAACACACATTTATACCATACTTTTTCTATTTTATTTTTCTTTCTTACTTTTTATAGAGCTAACCATTTCAGAGATATTCCCTGTTATTCGTTTCAGTTTTAAAATACTCAAAACGGGAATTTCATATGGAATGGAAAGAGAACAAGAGAACCGACATGACGATACTTTTTAAAATACTTGACTGTCCCTTATTTTCTTCTACGTACAAGTAACTAAGTAATAAGACCATTTCTGCTAATGTTTATCTCGATTAGTATGAAGTAGTAGGCAGAATAACGTTTTATAAGAATAGTATGTTTGCAGAGCAGATAGAGAAAATCATATGAAGGAACATAAACATTTTAAAAGATGCTAAAAAACACAAAATGCTGATTTCTTAAACTATCTGTACCAAATGCTTGATAACAAACAGAGGTATTTAACAAGAACGCGATACATTATATCAGATACATTAGGTAGATAATTGTGCTAAAATGCTCAGAAATGCCCCTAGGAGTACTATGGTAAATGAAAAGTTTAAACATCTGTTAACTACCTAATACTAAAAGGAAGGCCTTAATTTTATGATGCGAAAGTATAGCAGCCCTATGTCATTTGTTTTATTCTCAGCAGGTCGCTGTAACATTCCGAGGTAAGGTACTCATTCCTCAAGGATAATGGACAAATACCTGGTTATATTCCAGATTTATTGCCCATTGAAATCTGGCTACAGTCATAATGTCAAGTTTGTGGCACTGAAACTCCACGTTAGTCAGAGTGACTTCCGTATAATTTAAAATGTTTTTAAAACGATTACAAAAATGTTATGTGCCACATCCATTAGACTTTCTCTAACATCTTTCGCTTAATGGGTATGGAACTAATATTATTAAAGCTTTTTTTTTTTTATCTATTTCATTTTAATCGCGATATACCTTAACAGAAATAGCTACATTATGCACTTCATTAAAAACAAAAGGAACAGTGGCGCCTTCTGCTATGTGGGGTAGCGTGTCTGACTTACTCAAGACTCCCGAGTTCGAATCTCGGTTAGATTGGCTAACACAAATAAGGTTTTTCTCGGAGTTTTCTCTAATTCTGAGAAGACATTTTCAAGTACCTTTAAACTTCTGGCTCATTCGAATATAATTTCTTCCATGTAATTTTGCTGTTTTCTTTAGCTGTCACATGCCTTCATGCCTGGTTTAATACAAATATTTCCTTCAGACTATGCATTGCCTACCAAGTTAATGAGTATTAAATTAAACCTGAGAAACAATTGAAAGTAAAATTCAAAGAATAAAGAAGTATTGAACAATTTGAGCTATTAATAATGAATGCTTCAGAAATTACTTAGTTATTTGAAAAAAAGTGTATGCTTTAGAGAGAGAGAGAGACATTGTCTGCACAGAACGTTTTCAGCGATCGTTCAACGTACACCATTTATACAAGGTTATAAAGAATTCCCTCTGAACAAAGAAAACTTTACATGCTGTACCCAGAAAATACAATTTGAGCTATTAATAATGAATGCTTCAGAAATTACTTAGTTATTTGAAAAAAAGTGTATGCTTTAGAGAGAGAGAGACATTATCTGTACAGAACGTTTTCAGCGATCGTTCAACGTATACCAGTTATACAAGGTTATAAAAAATTCCCCCTGAACAAAGAAAACGTTACATGCTGTACCCAGAAAATAGATCATTCTATATTTTATTTGTTACTAAATACTTTTAATTTATGGTATTTTATCCCAAATCCACAGAATCATCATAAAAACATTAAAAATTTTGAACTAATCTGCTATGTAAAGGGTATTTGAGGGGGGGGGAGGAAGGTTTTCCTGAGAATGTTCTTGTCGCATCTTCGGAAAAAATAGTGAACTTAAATACCAATCTTTGTACTTATTAGACTTTTCGTTTTGATATATAGGTACATTTAGGCTTTCACGACCAGCGTTGGATTTTCGTTTTGAATTATGCTGTTATCCACATACACGCTTATTTTTCTAAAAAGCTTATTTTCCATTGTGGGAGTCTTAAAACATGCATTTCAGCTGAAATCTTGTATCGAATTTTTGAGTGGAATGCTTTACCATATCTAGTAAGTATATTTGCAGTATGTACTATGAACACACAAGCCCATTGTTTCATTTAAGAGCTAAATATTTCTTAAATACTACTTGTTTCTGTATTATCTCTCTCATGACGTAATCCTTTGTGCTCCTGTGTTAAGTGCATCTATTATTAGTTATCTTATCGTATGTGCTGGTTCCTAGGAGCGTTTGTACAGGAAAAGCATTTAAATGCAATGAAGTGACATTTTTACCTTGAGATTGAAATAGAGTTTTAGTTATGGTCGCTCTTTAACTTCTGTGGTTCTCAGCGTACCATCCTATATTGGGCTTGATACACCACTTAATTTTCCTCAGAGGCATCTTTTATCAGACTTGAGGTTCTTTACGTGCCGTAAATTTACGACACGGGACCAACGGCTTTAAGTCCTTTCCGAAGGAAGCTATGCTAAGGATTTTACGCACAAAAAATCCGTTGTCCTCCGCCGGGTTTGAACCCACGACCTTGGGTATATGAAGTTAGCATGGTAACAATTACGCCACCGAGTGCATCTTTTGCCTAGAAGACAGAGGAACTTATCAGTTAAATCTGCATATGTATATATAGTAAACGGTTCATTTTAAAATTTTCTTGTCTAGCAGTATCAACAAATTTCACCTAAGTGGTTTATAATTGGAACTTTTCTTAACTGACAAGATTAACTAGAATTCCGCAAATTAAAAGTTCTCTCTATCACTGATATCGCTTGAATGAATCTTAGGTTATATACATCAGATGAGAGAACTTACACACTCGGGCGAAGTGACGATTGCTCAGCGGTAGGGTATTGCCAAGTACCTCTTCCAAAAGTTGAAATGTACCAAAAATATTCTTCAAGCATAATTTACTTCAGCAGCGTTTAATGAGTTATTTCACGCGCCCAGTACCATTAGGGCAAAATTAATCTTAGTAAATGCCCCTCCTAAAAAAACTGAAGCTAACCAAACATGTCTCAAAAACTAAAGCGTTTGGCCTGCTTGGGTCCCCATCACAGTGGGGGTTTGGTGTTTCCTTGATCCAGACCTGATCTAGATTAAACCTTTCCTAAGTATACAGCTTAGAAATTAAATGTAAGGATCTGGAAACAACTAAGGGTTACTTTATAATGTTCTTAATAGTTAGATTTGCACAGATAGTGAATGAATGGACCGAATAATGCTGATAATGAGCTCCCGAGGTTCATTACGCTGATAGTTATTTGTCAGACATTATTTTTAATATTGCAATGAAAAAGAGACGGTATGATAGAACAATCTGATGTGTTCTATCAACATTAATTTCTCTACTTCTCTGTTATAAAGTATTGTTAAAAAGCTTATTCTTCTATCTACCTCATACCAATCGACATAAAATTAGCACGGTCTTATCACTTGCTTCTTTGTAAGTACGAGGGAAATAAAGGAGTACCATAGGCTAAAGCGATAGTCAATTATTTGAAAAGATGGTTGCTATGTGATTAAAATTCCTTTGTTTATATAGCTAAGAGTTGACAAATTTCCGTATGAGAAAAGTATAAGTATTTTAAATCTGACGCTAAAAATAAGGAATATCTCAGGAAACGACCAGCTCTTAAAAAAACTAAAAACTATATGAATAAGTCGATATCTACATTTTGTGTAGCAAGGTTTTGTCTATCTCTTACGGTTTACCAGTTATGCAAAATTCATCCAGAATAAAGAGGCTATTCCGAGACAATTCAAGATATACATGTTATTGTCATGTAAATATCTTCAATATACGATATTTTAATAGAAAATCTTTAGATCCATCCTTGGTATACACAAAGTTTAAATACCAAGTTTTTTCGTGTTAAGAGTTGTGCTGTTCACACACCCACACACACTGACCTTTTTCTAAGAATCATTTTTTTTTAATTCACGGGTCTCAAAACGGTATAGCGGACTGAAATCATAGAGTCGAATTACCTTCTTTGCACACCTTGTACATAGTACACGTAGAAAAAGTGAAAATGTAGCAAGTCAAGATTGAATACTGGCTTGAGATAATATCGAATATCGACTGTAGTGCTATTGTACACGTATTATGCTAACGTCGATGTGTAAGAGCTACTCATCTCTACACATTCAATGAACTGTTAGAGGGACATGTTTCCTTTAGTTCTTAGTGCAAAGGAAACCGGCTGAGTTCAGAAGTATGATGAAAAAAATCTAACAACGGTGTTCTCATAAAATCATATCTGGCAAATTAATGGAGAGAAAACTGCAGCCTTTCATATTTATAAAGCACAAACGATACTATGCTTTAACAGCTCATGCGTTTTTCCCTTCTTTTCTTTATATTACTTTCTCTACACGTACTATATACATAGTAGATAGAGAAGTATTATATGGTATTATATGCCATTCAAAAATTCAATGTAGAGATTTCACCGGAATATGTTTTGAGGTCTCCTGTATTAAAAAAAAAGTCGTGTGTGTCTGAACAATAGATAACTCCAAAATGAAAGTTTAATAACGAAAATTAGTATTTAAGTTCAGTATATTCCAAGAATACCACTCGAAGATTTTCAGGAAAATAACCCCGCCCCCAACAACCCTTTACATGGAATATTTTTCGAAATTTATATTTTCTCTAAAATGGCTCTAACAATTATTAAAATACCACATGTTTAAGATATTTTTAATACTACCACATTAAGATATCTTGAATTTGAGAATACCTCTGAAGACCCCTTCATTTTGAATGACTTATATAACTGGTAAACCTTAAGAGATATACAAAAAATTACTACACAAAATATATAAATCCTGTTAAAACACACATTTGTCATATAATTTTTTTCTAGTTAATCTATTCCGAGATATTCCTGTAATCGGTTTCAATTCTGAAATACTTGAAAGTTTTCTCAAACAGGAAGTTGTCATTCGTTTTATCCGTTTAATCCCAGTCTCGCAATTTAGCTGCTTCATAAAGCGACCAGCTTTTAAAAGATTTGACTATCGCTTTTTTCCCCTTCTACTTACGTGGCAGTAAGTATCAAGACCATTTCTGCTAACGTTTATCTCAAATAGCTGTAGCAGATAGAAGAATAATGAATGCTTTGTAAGAATAGTTTGCAGAACAGGTAGAATAAGTTATATGAACGGAACACATCAACCATCTTTTTTAATTGTACCGATTTTACAACATTTGCGTGTGTGATGTTTACAAAATTATTCTACATACATTTAGTAGATAAATGTTATAGTATAATGCCGAAATATAAATACAAATGACTTTTTTTAGATAGGTGAGAGCACGTAAAAGCCAGGAAATAACAACGTTACTAAATGTCATTAACAACTCAGTTTTTACTGTTTCTCAAATTATTTCTCTGTCATATTAAAACATACCTCTATCAGTAGCAATATCGGGTATTGAATCAAACACATTCTATACTAAGTGCTTGTAAAATTATTTTGTAAACACAACGTATAATGAAGCTACAACATCTGTGAAGTTTTCACAACAAATAAAAAGCGAATCAAATAAAAACTGGAAAAAAAAAACAACAAAAAAACACCAACACACAAAATGCATGTTTTGTTCTTTCTTTTTAAAATTGAGAACGTTTCCTAGTTTTGTTTGGCTGCTAGGATGTCTTAAAGTAGATAATCTTTTTTGAATCCTTAATGGTAGTAGGGTTGGCAAAAGTTCCCTTCACCCACGAGACACCAAATGTGTGACGCGTTACACCACCTGGCAACATTTGAAAAATAAATGGAGCGCCAGCAACGTTTGAGAGTTTGATAATTTTCGCCACCTCTGTGCTAAAAGAGGACGACTCGCGGACTCGTCTGCGGTTAAAATTCCGCCAGGGCCGACCTCCTTTCCAGGTTTTCCTCAGATCCCATAACTGAAAAATGCCCGCCAGGAATCCTAAACTTATGTCTGAAACGTATTGTTCTCAAATGCCCTCTATTAATAAACATTTCGTTTCATGTATCATCGGTAGGCTAAGGAATTCTCAAGCAGTGACTTCAAATTAGCTACATTCGAATCATGTTCATCGCATAGGACGTACACAACAGCGGCCATGAGTCACTGACGGAGAGAGGTCTCGTGATTGGCATGCACATACAGACTGAATAGGAAGAGGCGTAGACACAGTGTAAAGTCCGGTTACAGCTTAACCTAACTTCCTTTCGTTCTGGCTTTAAAGCTGGAAACTCCTTAGCTTTATCATCAGAGTTCGCCGTTATGTAGTAAGAAGAATAATAAAAAAGTAAGGTCTAACCATCTGAATGGGGAGTGAAAAAGACTGCTACAAAACAACATATTAAAATGTTGTCATTCTCTCAAGATACAGAATGTAATTAACGCAATACCTTGCCCTGTGTGTCTTTTGTTTCATGGATTTGTGTGGTCTACCACAATGGGAAATAAACATGCATAATGCCATACATTTCAGTCACACCTTATCCTTGCAGCACAGTTGTCATTGTCTGACGCGAAGACATTTATACCGCGTCACATTGGCGACTAAATGGCATTATCTACATATCTGCAAGGAAATGCATTTTAAACATTAGGGTTGCTTTCAGTCGGATTGCACTGTAATCTCGGTCGGGTATCCATGTTATCGCGTTGCAATTAAATCGACCACTAAAAAGAAAATGGTATAATTACATTACTAGAAATGTCGGAATATCGTGTGGAAAATCGATCATGTACTAGCGGCACGACTTTTCCTACACATTGTTAATCTATCGATACAGTATTTCTCGTATATAGCATTTATATTAATTATATTTATATTCTTCGATCCATTTTGTGGGCCTCGATATAAATTATTTGCCTAAAAATAATTACTAATTAGACAATAGGGGCGTTGTTTATATGCAAGATGTGCAGATAACGCTCGAGTTCTCCCAATATAATAAACGGGGCTATATAAATATATAAAATACTCTTGAGTTGCTTATATCACAAACTATGCTTACGCAAGGCCTCATGCTGAAAACAAGAATTTGTTCAGTTAAGTTCCCTGACGATGTGAATACTCCAGATTTTCTCGGGCTTCCAGCCTGTTGCAGAATTAGAGATATGAAGGATTCCTAATTTGAATCATTCATTTATTCTGAGTTGAGAACAAGTACACTCCGGTTTCTAAGCAATTCTGCACCTGGCTGGAAGCCTGAGAAAAAGTTCCAAATATGACAAAAAAGGTGTACCAAGTTCACCACAGTATACAATTTGAATATCTAAAAATAACTAATGGTAAAAGAAAAAAATGCTACCTTTTAAACACAGTTATTTTTACGTTTTCTAGCACGTATGTATATTGTACATAGTGGGTATTCCACCCAAAAATTCGATACCGAGTTTCACCGGAAATATTAGTATATGTTTTAGGGTCCTCTGAATCCAAAAAATGCACTAAAAAGTTCCGCGCGCGCGCGCGCGTGTGTGTGTGTGGACAGCATAGCTCAAAAACGAAATGTTAGTTAAATATCAAACTAGGCATTCAAGTTTATCTTCCAAGGATACAACACGAAGATTTTCAGGTAAATCTCCTCACCACCAACTGCCCTTTACATGGAATATTTTAAGATAGTTTTGATTTTCTCAAAAATGGTTCTAACGATTTTGACTAAATAACATATGCATATTGTCATTTTTATGACAAACAAAATGTATATCTTGAATTTTCTGGGAATAGCCTCTGAAGAACTCTTCATCCTGGATGGCTAGCTTTTGTAAAACTGCTAAGCTGTAAGATATAGACAAAATTTGCCTTCAAATGTCAAAGTCACCAATATTATCGGCGTATAAATCGAGGACATAAAAATTCAGTTTTTAATAAAAAGTCAGTGATAAATTCGATAATGAAAACTAAGTAAAATAAAAAGGATAGAGGAATAAGGATCAGTCATCTTTACTGTGAAGTTTCACGACACTTAAAGATCAGGCTTGCATAAGAAGAAGATAACAAACAACCTTTATGTTAAAGCTTAGAAAGTATACTTCATATGGATGATAGAGACATAGATAATAAATCACTGTAAAATATATAATACGCATAAACAAGTTTGGGTTTGAATATTATTGAGCTATTTGCATCTGATAGCATACATGAGAGTTGAAACTCTATTCTTTGGCTTAGGGATACTGTTTTGAGCATCAAGCAAATTTTTACGTGCGGAAAAACATTTCAAATCTCTTTTTCCATAATTCTTTTACACAGTAACTGGTGCATGTGTACTTTTCAGTTCAAGTTGGCAACCCTAGCTTATATATACCTTTCTCCCCCTGTCGACAATTTACATTGGTTTGTATCATGAATTTTTCAGATGTAGTTTGTAGCTAATAAGTAATAACACTGTTTGAATGTTTTTGGACGATCAGACATACACAGTACTCAAAGCGATTGAAAGGAGAGAGCTGAAAGCTGAAAAAGTGTTGCAGGGTCAATAATCTTCTTCAAATAAGGGATATTGATTGACTGCTATAGGGAAACTAGCAAAGCAAACTTATCTTATCTCTTACTTTGACACACATCTGTATGTTTACAAAACTACGATAGGCGGAATGATTTCTTCAAATCACCGCACTTTTGTCGGCAGCTGGGAAAATAGCAATTGCATATTTGCGCCAAATTCATGAAGGAAACCGCACGATCTCATCACACAATATACTGATGTCTGTCCCAAAATGTTATTAATCACAGAACAGAACAAATAATATTCATATAACAAGTGATTAATTTTGAGAATCGTGACGAGTGAATATTTAGCGCACGAGTTACAGTGTTAATTTTCACAAGTTTTACAATAAAAATTACACTATTACTTGTTTTTTTCCACACAAAAGTCGTGTGTATGACAATAGTTGAAAAGGAGAAATACATAGAACATTAAGTCGCCTTTGGGGTATGCCATCTCAAAATAATTAGAGATCTTGTGGTTTGCGGAGAAACATGCGAATCAGTTGGAAAATTTAATGTGTCGGTATGTTGCCATAGTAGCTCAGTGGTTAGAGTAACTGGGCTGAGACCAGGAGATCTCTAGTTCAAATGCCGGCTATAGCATTGAATTTTTCAGTCCAACCCTACCAGTTCAAAATTAACACTAGTTATATAGAAGTTTTATGCTACTCTAATTCCAAAACTATCAATAGTAGCGCAGATAGGAAGCTTTGATTTTTTTTTGTAGTGCTTAACGCCCGCTTTTACTGCAATGGCACCGCAGGCGATGACACTGATGATACATGTATATGGAGTCCCGGTAGAATGAGATGGCGGGGGAAACCGGAGAACCTGGAGAAAACCCGCCCCTGAGCCGTTTTGTCCACCACAAATCTCACATGGGATCTTGGGATCGAATTCTGGCCGTCTAGGTGAGAGGCGAATGGTCTGACCACTCGGCCACGGCGCAGCCAGGAAGTTTTGATAAAATACAGGTGATATTTTTGTAGTGGCGGTGGTAAAATGTCGATAATTTACAAATGCAATTAATTGCAGTCTAATATCTATGAGCCAAAATAACTTGTTTTTAGTATGTTGAAACACTTTTGCTAAGGCTTACTCTATTTAGTATATAAATTACACAGAGAAGTGGTTTATTTTTATGCCAATAAAATGACTGACTACGTTTTTCTTCTGTTTCTTCTTCTTCTTTAATGAATACTCTTGTAAAGGTAATTTTTTATATTTGAATGTTGGCATGCTTGTCAGCGCGACAGAAGGTTTGTAGCTTGAAATTGTGTACAGCAGGCTGAAATGGCGTCATTCCTTAGTAACGATTAGAGCATGCATGTCATAATTAGCCGACTATGCATCATGTTGAATGTGATAACTGATAACCACCTAATAACAGTACAAGTATTGTATGAGCAAATATTGTATGATGTAGCTCATACACACGAATTTCTCTACCATTATCATTTTACCGGTAACATCTTGTTTTTTTTATAGTGTTAACGCCCACGTTTACTATCATGGGCCCGCAGGCGATGACACTGGTGATACATGGTATGAAGATGGAATACCGGTGGAATGCGATGGCGGAGGAAACCGGAGAACCCTGCGCCGCTTTGTCCACCAAAAATTCCACACCGGTCGCTTGGGATCGAACCCGGTACGTCTAGGTGAGAGACTGCCACTGCGCGGCCCGGTAACACCTTGTGGAAATGTATTTACATTATCTATAAGTGCGTATTTTCAAGCGAATTTATCAATGATAAAAATATGTGATATAGGTACAAGATTTCTGATGTTTTACATTCAATGGTCTTCTCTGGTCACTTTCTACACTTTTGTATAGATTACTCAAAGTATTCTTACAAATATTTCTGTATCTAATTCTAGTTAAGCGAGATAAACAATAACAGAAAGTAATCATTTTAATTGTTTCTCACAGAAATCGTGTATAGGACAGGAGTTGGATAAGTAATCAGACTGAAACATTCAATGCCATAGCCGGGATTTGAACCTCGGATCTCCCGGTCTCATGCCGGTTGTTGTACCACTGAGCTACCATGGTAATATACCGGCATAGCATTGAACTTCTCAACTGACTCGCATGTTCCCGGTAAACCATACAAGGTGATCTCAAATTATTTTGAGATGACAACCCCATCGACTTACAATGTTGTAAGTACTTTAAGTCTCAGGGTTCATAGTTTTAGCTAACTATTATGGACAATTGTGATAATTTTAATTGTTTCTCACAGAAACCGAGTGTTGGACAGGAATTGGATAGGTAGAGTCAGACTGCTATGCCAGTGGTACAGCAACCGGCTAGAGACCGGGAGATCCGTCGTTCAAATCCCGGCTATGGCATTGAACTTTTCAACCTGACTCTACCTATCCAATAACAGAAAGTTTCACTCAAATTTTGTTGTAGCTACAAGAGGGACAGGAGGATGAATCTCTATAGGTATGCTGTTTTAAAAATCCACACCGATTGCATGACATCGCGAGAAACACTGAATGAAAAATAACTTCAAAATGGTAAAATAGAGCAATTCAAACTAACTTGAATATCTCCAGTGCCTGATGCCAACAATTCATTTGAAATAAGTAATTTGAGCTTCAGAGAGTTGTGCATTTTGTGTGTGTGTGTGTGTGTGTGTGTGTGTGTGTGTGTGTGTGTGTGTAATAGAATGGTAGTAAATTTATGCCCATCTCTTTATGATTAAGATGTATATAACATTATTCCGACTGAACAGGTCTTCACAGGCTATTCGCGTAATTCAACATATGCAGTTTATTAATCATATAAATGTGGAAAAGATTTGTCTTTTAGTCGCAATCCTTGAGAATGCAAAATAATGAGATTTGCCAATGTAAACGGAGGTTTAGCGTGGGAGAATGTTCTGGAAAATCATGTTGAGATCTTGGAAGACACTGAACATAAGTACCAAGTTTGGTATTCAACAGACTTTTCGTTTTTGAGTTATGTTGTTCACAGACGCGAGTATAGATTGGCACGTGCGACTTTCTTTTCTTTCCTTTTCTTTCCTTTTTTTTTAATCCTTTTCTTCGAAACAGCTTTCTCTTTTAAACATTCTGATCAAGTTCAATACAAGATTTCAATGTTCTTAATGAAAGTCAATTTGTAGAAGACAGAATAAATATTTGCAGAAAAGAGCATTTTGAAATTAGGCAGAAACAAGTTATAATTATTTCTTTTTGTTTCTTTCTATCTCTGTCTCTTTCTCTCTCTCTCTCTCTCTCTCTCTATCAAATACACATAGAAAGTTGAGTAAGCGGTGAGGGTATCCAACTTTTTTTTAGTAGTAGTAGTAGAACTTTTTACTGAAAAACGTATTCTATCTACACTTAGAAAAAAAATCGCATGTCCTCATGGCCATACATGCTTTTCCTGTTTCAATAATCGTGCTTTTGAGTAAAGTGATACATGTATTGGTTACTGCTTATTAACACTATGGAAAAACCAAGGAAGAATGAAGTTAAACTGCAAGCTTTGCATTACACACACGTTCTCTGTCCCTTAAGAATAACAAAACCCTCACTCTTTTGCACTCTGCTCCCTTATTCCATTTTCCACAACAGTTAATCTATTTTGCAGTTCTTAGATAAAAATAACCCCATTTAATCCTATCCAGCGTCCAACAAGATATATATAAGCAGACCATTTCCTTACTGGAATCCAGAAACTGTGATGGTAAATATATTTCGGACTAATATTTCAGTTTCACTGCATTCTGCCAGAATATAACTCCATGTTCTCGCAGAGTAGGCATATTCTCACTCGGCATCATCCGTTAATCTGTTACCTTTCTAGATGTCTAATCTTAATCTGATATATCTGTAATAAATAACTGCTAATGCAGTAGAAGTCTTACTAAACCTTTAAATATTAATTACTTAGCTAAATTTTCTTGACAGTGTAGAAGAAAGATAGAAATCAAAATTATCCAGATAGGCAAACCAAGTATACGTATCTGGAGGTTTATGCGATGTTGATAGTATTGGCGTTGACTCGAACTATAGTACAACAATTTCAGTATTTTGGATGGAGAGGATGTTGCGATAAACCTATCCTAAGCTCACACATTGTTTCATAATCGCTGTAACCTGCCCTGTCCCAAATGTGACAACTGGCAAGTTTCCAGCATGCCACAGCTGCTTTTGCTTTAATTAGAGACGACTGGAAAACAAACTATGTGTACAATGGAAGTTGTTAATCTTGACAGTGTACTTTGTCATCTGTCACCATTTTTGGCTCAGATTCTTTAAGGTGCAATATTTTCCACAGTACTTCAGTACTATCTTAATGATATAATTTGTGGTGCACCCCAAGAATCTCTGCTGGCGCTAGCTTCGCCCGAATTTGCTGTTTTCAGGGATTCTATTATTTTACAGTGCGATAACAATTATAATGTCCTCGTCAAAGGATGCTCAGAAGAAAGTTATCATATAGAAGAACCCTGTTTTTGAATAATTCAATTGCGAATTATTAGTATCATTATATTATTGATGACAGAGTAAGGGTATTTTATAGTCGCATCAAGCTAATACTGTTCTATCTCAAGAAACCGGAAATTTTACTTATTTATTTTGCTACCATCTATACTGGGTGGGAGGTGAATAAGTGAAAAAAAAATTATATTAGTGTTTGAAGATGATATGATGATCCAGTATTTGCAGTTTTTTCCGCAACTTTTCAGCTATGTATATAGGAAATTTTCATGATGCTTTTAGGATGGCTATTATTCCCTATCTCGGACGTTCTGCGGTTGTTTACGTAACAGGTCACACATTTCTCCTCTTTTCTCTATGGTAGTGTGATGTGAGGGAGGAATGTCGATCGCACTGAAACTTTATCTATGTATTTAATCATTCGTTTTTATTTTTATACGTCATCTGATTAGGATTCATAACATATTCATGGTTCAACTTGAAATATTGAACATAATAGTAATATGCTTTATTTAAGATTGGTTTTATTGAGCAAATACATGATTCAAACCAACATGGTAGCAATCGCACTTCTGCTTTTAAATTACAAAATTACCCTCATTGCTTTTACAAGGGTGAGAAATTAAACTTAAACATGAGCACTTAAAAGTCCTTCAAATCGAGAATTAAGAAAACGTGTGTCACAGATCGTTTGAGACATTGTACTGTCTTGAGGAAAGATGGGTATTAGAAATCGCCGATGATACAGTTCCTCGCTGCATTAGCACATTCCTCATTTGAGGCGTTAATTAAATGAATATCTGTAATTCAGCATGTATAAAGCCATTCATTGTGTAAAAGAAAGTTTGGGACTTAATCGGCCCCTCGTTTCCTTACCGTGAGTAACGTGAATGTAATTCGGCGGTGCGCGAGTTGTACGAAATACATAACTGACCGTTGCGTGATGTAAACACAGGAGAGACAACTCAGGGACGTTCAAAACACGTCAGACCCTGAAATTTGTGCTTCATTTATGACAATGCCATTAGTAAGCGGACAAAATCAGATACACGTATGTGTTATATGCATTGTTCTCTACTAAATATAAAACTATTTGCACTTATTCAGCTCCCATCCCGTAAATGCTACTCACTTTTTGTGGTTTAAGAGCAGTGTTTAGCTGACACGATAGCAGTTCCCAACTGTGGCAAATATCTCCAAATCTTGACACCTAAAATACTAGGAGCTCAGAAGTCAATTCGGAGATGAACTGAGCGCCACATCTCAGCCTAATTAGTAAATCTCGCAGCTCTTTTATCCTTTCTCTACCACCTAACTATACCTAATAGATAGGGGAGGTATTGTTTTCAACCAAGAATTTTGATATCCCATTTTCATCGCAAACACATATTTTGATGGCCTCTGAACTCAAACGATCACTTTTAGAAATAGATGCGTCGCCTGTGCGTGTGTGTTTGGTTTTGTTTGCTTATGACAGCATATTACAAGAATGCGACACGAAAATTTTCAAGAAAATCCGCCCATTTTTATTAAAAATATTCGATTTTTTTAAATGGTTCTAACGATTTTGAAATATATTTGAGGCATTAATGTGACAGTTAAAAAGCATATCATGAATGTTCTGTGAATAACATATGAAGGTATCTTCATGCTTATAATTTGATACAATTTTGTACAATTCTTAGAAGATTGACAATAACTTACTGTAAGAAAAATGTATGCCCCATTAAAATACACAGTTTCTGCCAAATAAGTTTCCATATACGAACATATTCCATACTTGATGTAAGCTTTCCCAAGTACATCGTTTAACAAGTTTGAAACCAATTGTAAGCAGATATTGCTCAATTTAAAAGCATTCCCAAGTCCTCATGAACAGCAAAGTGGATTGAAGCATCACTTTTTATGTGAAAACTCAACATTTTCGGACATAATGTGAATTCGTCTTGGGTATGAAAAGTTGTGTGACCATTCTCATTAGATTTTTAATTTTCTATCAAATACCTATCTAATAGGTAGAAGGTTCTAAAATTTTGAAGTTAAACTTTCAATTAAAATATGTGTTTTGGGCTTCCTAGAAGTGTTTATGCATGCGTAGGTGCATGGACATCAACAGGGAAAGAAACTCCTCTCACTTCAAACTATTCCTTGCAGGAAACATTTTTGGAAAATTATTTTATGAAAAATGGCTCAAACGATTTTGATTAAAATGACGTACATTTAAGTTACTTCTAAGGTACAATAAAATTATATCTTTAATTTTCTGACAATAGTTTGTGAAGCCTTTCTTCATTTAGAATTAATTTTAAATAATTTTTATAACTGGCAAAACTATAAGAGACAGAAAAGGTATTTACTGCAAAAAAAATGACAATTTCTTTAAAACATGACATGTATTATAAATAACTTTTTGTGACATCATCCATTTCAGAGATATTCCGTGTTATTTGTGAGAATTTTGCAATACTTTTCCATTTTTGCTCAGCTGTCAACATTCTTTTGTTTCTCGCAATGTCATGGGAAGTGCAGCATGTAGTTGTATTTATTTTACTATCGTTTCTGTTTCCTATAATCCCGTATTTCTACAACAAAATCTGCAACATAATTTTCTGCAAACTTATAACCCAATTAACATGAAGTAGATAGAAGAATCCGCCTTCATAGAATAGTTTGTAGAATATATTTACAAATAAAAGGTAATGATAGAAAAAACAATATGAATATAATACATACACATTTTACTTTCTGTAGCATAGATGTACACCCGTCGCCGAAAGAAATGAGTCAAACCCAGATTCCAAGTGTCGATCGAAGAGCTTGGGGGTATCTTCCTAAAAACTGTGTTCACAACGCACACGAAAGAACTGTACAGTGGCCAGTGATTGACAGCGCAATGGCTAACTTCTGAGTACTGAAAACATCTCTCGGAACAACGTTACGGTGGCCGAGAGGTTAAGGCTTTGCTTCTACTCGTAAATTCATAGGTTCAAATCTCGCACTGCTTGTCTTTTCTTTTTTTTTTTTTTTTTTTTTATGTTTGTTAATTTTATGACTGGATATGTAGAACATAATGTTGCAATAATATAATGTAGCTATGGGCCTATCTATGCACAGAAAAAAATAATTCTACTAACGTGTTAAATATCTAAAAAAAAAAAAAAAAAAAAAAAAAAAAAAAAAAAAAAAAAAAAAAAAAAAAAAACTGATACACAAAAACATAAAACACAATTAATATCTGGTGTATGAGCTCTCAGCTCGTATAACTGCCCTTAAACTTCTGGGCATAATTGGAGCGCAGCTCCCTTTTTACCTCAGCCTACACATTCTCAAAAGAGAACATGTTCTTACAGAGGGAATCAAAGTATTATCGAGTATAACCGTGTATTGCACACCGTTCATTGTATCGTCAAGTTACCAAAGCACACCTAAACCGTCCCTTGACATCAACTCCATAACGATACAGATACGCGAGCATAATGGACTTGTGAATCCACGTATTTTGCAGCGCATCGGGCCCACTTTGGAGGATAGACAGTCACCTTTCCCTTACGTGTGGAAGGAAATGCCACCTCATATGAGAATATTACCACGGATTGGAGTATGAAGGTTGTGTTTAATCGTATTGTGAAGGGTATGTTAATTACAAAAAATTGAATTTTAAAAAGTGTTTCAAAATATTGGTTTTCTTAACAATACCTTTAGTATTTCTGCGCACCACATGCCTTCGTGTGCAGCATATTGATGTTCGGTAGAATAAACACTCAAAGAAGCATCATAACATCACATTATTAATTGTATAGAATGTCATGTATGAAATAAATATGTGTAAGATAAATAGACCATATGTGTTGATTCAAGATCATTAAGAGAAGGAAAAAAATGTTTGGTACATGCGAGAAGCGAACCTGCCACCCTCACCAGAAGAGTAGCCTACGTTTTGTCACAGAGCTTCAGTGAACACACATAGAAAGTAGCAGGTTTTATAATCCAAATTTATCATGTTTTGTGTCGTTAATACTTTTAGTAAATATTGACAGTTTGTTGTTGAAGAAGCTTAAGTTGTGTATTTGATTATTATTATTATTATTATTATTATTGATCATATGGGTTAGTAGTATTAAAGTTTGGAACTTGTGACAACTTGTTGCTGCCGCTACACAGCTGTATCATAGATGGTGTACACAAGGCGCTGCACTGTGCTGTGAGGGACTTGGACGAAGTCCAGACATGTGTAATTTTTTTGGCGACGGCTGTACTGTGTACTTAGTAGGAAGAGAAGGTATTGTGTTACACCCAACAATTCTATACCGATATTTCACTGGAAATGCCTACATTTGTTTTGAGGGTACCCCAAACCTATAAACGAAAAGTTGGCTAAGTACCGAACTTAGTATTTAAGTTCAGTAGCTTCCAAGAATGCGACACGGATATTTTCAATAAAATCCCCCCACCTTTTACCGGAATACTTTTTTTTTTTTTTTTTTTTTTTTTTTTTTAATGTTGAGTTTTCTCAAAAATGGCTAACGATTTTTATTTAAATACCATAATTATATTTAAGTTATTTACATGAAAAACGAAATATATATCCTGAATTTCCTGGAAACAGTATCTGAAGACCTCATCACTTCGGATGACTTTTGTATAACTGGTAAACCGTAAGAGATAGACAAAAACTTATACATATATTTATTATTATTATTATTATTATCATTATTATTATTATTCTTTATTATTATTATTATTATTATTATTATTATATTTATCTTTAAAATACACAACTTATATATATTTTTGTAGAGTTAATCGTTTCCGCAATATTCCTTGTTATTGGTTTCAATTTTAAACTACTTAAATTTTTCGAAAACGAGAAAAGATAAGTGAGCGTGAATTGTTTCACATAGCGATCAGCTTTTAAAAGATTTGACTAACGCGCTACCCTCGTGTACTCCCCTAGTTCCCTTCTGTCTACAAGGAAGCAAGTATTAAGACTTTAACTCAATTAGTATAATGTAGATACAAGAATCACATTTTTTGAGAATTGTTTGTTTGCAGAACAGGTAGAGAAAATTATGTGAATGGGACATTCAAAATGCTTTCTTCTGCGATAATTTAACACAAACGCCTTGTAGTTGTTCACAGTTCAAGTGCAAAATATAAAACAAGAGTATTTTGAAGTATGGGTTTATCTGATGTGAGATTGTACTCTTATGGAAAACAAAGCTATGCATAAAACCTATATATGACAAATATCATTATTGTGCATATTTGTAAATCAAGATATCGGACGTTCCGTACAATATGGACAGCTTTCAGTCCTAGAATAATATTAAAAGTTCATTCTATATATCAAAAAGTAAATGAAATCATTTTATAGCCAGATATTGCACTGCTAATTCAGTATAATCAACCGACGTTTTCATAAGAATGAAATTCAAGAAGAAATAAATCTCTTGTTACAGCATTGCCATAATCCTACCTTCTGGCGAAGTGTTTAGTGTTCTGTATAGGAAAACATTGCACCGACTGCTTTATATGGGTGGTCTGAAAGATTTACAACTTTGCTCGTATATCCGGTGACATAAATCATTATTACTCTTTTGCTTTAAACGCTGCAGAACAGGATTATGCGTCGTCCATTCATCCTCCATTATTCTACACAGAGCTTGCAAACCTCTGGCTGTTGTATAGTAGATTTCTCCTGATCGTGGACATCAACATTAACATGGTTGTCAATTGTTTGGATTTTTGTTTGTCGACATATTGGCATCGTTATTTAATTTTTACTAAAATTTTTGTTCATGCTGTTTGTTTAGTATCTAACCTCAAGATGGTCGCTCGAGACGTGACTAACTTTATGTTGTCATTTTGTCAAAACTTTCTTCTAGAATATTTCAGTAAAATGTATTCAGTAAATTGTATTTGTTCCTTTTCGTATTGGGGTCTTCTCAAGCTTTAAAAGCATAATGCAGGATGATTCTTTATGGGAACAGAAACATGCCAATATGATAATTTTTCCTACTTATTTTATTATAATTCATAAATATATTTTAAAAGAATCGTCGTCGATAATGCTTAAGAAACAACAGATTTTTTTCGTAGTCGACTTACTCTCTCCATTTGTAGGACTGATAGTCCCTAGGACTACAAGCCAATGCCTATTGGTCAGAATCCTGCCGGGGAGCCAACAGTACGAAACCACAGAATGGAAAACCTAGAACGAATGGTCGGCCCGTAGCCAGGCATGAGTTGAGGAAGTGGGTGATAAAAGCGCAATCGAAATGGATGGTAGGAAAGGTGATGATGGGGTAATTGGTAGATAGGCGGTGGAAATCGAAGGACCTAAAGAAAACCTGCCCATACGCCGCTTCGTCCACTAGAAATCCCACTTCCGGGATCGAACCCGTGCTCGTGGAAGCCGAGCGCTCTAAGCACTCAGCCGCGGCTCCGGCGAGAAGTTGTTTAAATATGCAGGTCTTGATATTATTAACCAGTTGACTATTATCCTTCGCTATTCTGTCTTGAACACAACAACGACCTGGAACAGTATGCTCGGGAAAGGGACAATTAACTATGTACTTCTTAGTGAAAGAACGTATGCGTAAAGTAACAGTTAATGGTATTATTCTCTTTATAAATAACATTATACTGAATTTAATACAGTACTATTCTCCATTTTAATCAAATTTCTAACAGCCGAAATAACTGAAATACCATCCTCATTTTAATATATAAATATATAGTTTAGTAACACTTTTCCAGGTGTTTTCATTTTGTTAATTTAATATTTCTAAAAAATTCAAGATTTTGTTTAATGTTTTCATTTTTGGTGTTAGAATTTTTATATGTATTTAGTAGAGCAGTATTTCTATAATACCAGAACAATGTTACTGACATGATATGATTTGACGGAAAAATGAATTTATGAACTCATAAAATCTAAGGCGTTAACATTCTAAAAGACTCCATTTTCACCACGATTTCAGTTATTATGCCAAAAAAGTCTATTAATGCACGTTCATAAACACCTAACATGAAAAAGTAAAAGATGGTGCATTGTTTTAAAAAGATGTACAAATAATGAAACTAAGAATTATGAAGGGAAATAAAGCTGTTGCTCCCGCGTCGTAGATTTACGACACGTAAAAGAACATCAAGCCTGATAGAGAGGCCTCTGAGCAAAATTAAGCGGTCTTTCACGCCCAGCATAGAATGGGACGCTGAGAACCACAGTAATTAAATAAATAACACGCCATTTACATTTACATTTTACGTTTAAATTGTCCTAGAATATAACAAATGTCAGGACTATATGTGATGATAAATGAAATTCTTTTTGGAAATGTAATCAAATGTTTACCTTAAACCTAAAAATAGTAAATAAAGTAGGAAAATGTCTCTTTCCTTCTGGGTGGCCAAGAACCTTCAACAACGCCAGTCTGGGTCCACGTTGTGCTGTTATAAGGAAGCTCAATCAATGAACTGAAAATTATTTTAAAACGCAAGAACTATAAGACAAGACATCTAAACTATTACTGTCTGTACAACCCTGTACATTAGGTAACTAGAGCCGGCGACCCACAGAATCTGGATTTGATTAAGCCGTTATTTTAAACCATTGCCTTGAATTGAGTCACAACATATCCATTGATCTCAATAATTGCAGGTCGACATTCGAACTCGTGACTGCAAGGTTAAGTGAAGCATGCCTTTCTCCGTCCAGTTCAAACAATTACACGAATGATCCAGTTCCGGAGCTCTAAATGTCGCAAGCTGTGACAAAGCCAGATTCGAATAGATATTATTCTAGTTTTAGATGAGTTCCTCACTGCAAAGCGACTATTAACGCATTTGTTCATTAGTACGCTCGCACGCATGAAAAGCTGCAGTACGGAATGGAAAATAACGAAATAGTTTGAATAAAATGTGACACATTTATTTTATTGACACAGTTCGAATAAAATAGGTTCAAATGTTAGTTTTTTTGGAGAATCTCCGAGGTGGGGTTTTATATTGTCAAACTTCAAATAGCTTCTTTCTTTCCTTCATTCTTGCTTTATTTTATATTTAACGTTGTCTAAATAGGTAGTTATGTGAATGACTATGTGAAATTGGCTTAATTAATTCGGGGTCCATAGAGGACAGAGTTACCCGACATTTACTTTCTAAGTATAAGGGAAAAGCTTGAAAAAATGTATCCAAATAACTCACCCCAACCGTGACTGTACGGCCTCCTAATTATGAGGCAAACATGATACTGAATTGGTAACATTACAAATGCGGTTGAAACCTGTAAACCAGTTGGGTAGTTATATAGGCAAAACACTACAAGTGCCTTATGGTCGTATAACTAGTAGGTTTGAGCTCATTTATGAACCTATCAGACTTTGTTGAATAGTTGTTGAATATACAGGGTTACTACAAAAGAAATAGACAACTTCAACTGCCTGTAAAACAAAAACTATTAGAGATAGCAACCTAATTATTTTGGAGGTATGTTGAGAAACTCTCAAAGTTTTGTTTGTTACTATTGGTAACGCTGTAGTGTTTTGTTTGTAATTGCAGAAGCTGAAATGGCGGAAAATCCTGTGGAAAAGGCATATTGCGTGTTGGAATTTGCTAGAACGCAATCAGCAACTGTTGTCCAACGACATTTTAGAACACGTTACCACAAAACGCCACCGACTAGACAGTCAATCTACGACTGGTATAGAAAATTCGAGACAGCGGGATGTTTGTGCAAAGGGAAGAGCTCGGGAAGACCAAGAGTTTCGGAAGAAAACGTTGAACGTGTTCGTTCTGCCTACATAAGAAGCCCACAGAAATCGACATTTAGGGTAAGCATGCAATTACAAATTCCACAGCAAACTGTATGGAAAATCTTGCGGAAGCGACTGCACATGATGCCTTACAGATTACAGATGTTGCAGTTTCTGAGTGAAGAAGATAAGTTCATACGGCGTGACTTTTGCATCGACATGTTGCGACATGATGAAGACGATGCTGGTTTTTGTGAGCGCATCATTTCATTTTTGTGGTAACGTGTTCTAAAATGTCGTTGGACAACAGTTGCTGATTGCGTTCTAGCAAAGTCCAACACGCAATATGCCTTTTCCACAGGATTTTCCGCCATTTCAGCTTCTGCAACAACAAACAAAACACTACAGCGTTACCAATAGTAACGAACGAAACTTTGAGAGTTTCTCAACATACCTCCAAAATAATTAGGTTGCTATCTCTAATAGTTTTTGTTTTACAGGATTTTGAAGTTGTCTATTTCTTTTGTAGTAACCCTGTATTTCAAATTTGTGAATTTGGTACAGAGTTGGTAATAGTGTTATTCAAAACACGCTTGTTCGATTCCTGTTAGTCGAGTGAGGCCTCCACCGAAGTTTTCTTCTTAAAGACGAAGCAAACTATGTTCGTTCGACGTTGCCTCCTATTTCCTGGACACTCTCACCCTCTCTCTCTCTCTCTCTCTCTCTCTCTCTCGCTCTCTCTCTCTCTCCCTCCCTTTAAACGATAACTCAGTCACAGGTACTAGTAAATGTTCTGAGCGGGTTTCGGAGAAATGGGTAATCAAGGTCGAGTACTGCCATTTTTGTACCTCACGCATAATTATTAATTATCATAATGTAATAATTAACAATAATTGGCTTGGGTTAAATCAGTCCAGAATCCTTTTATACTAACAAATTTTCATCATTTTGTTATTTTGTAAACAACCCTTGTTTACAAAATAAGAAGCCCACAGCTCATTTCTAATGAATTACATCGCTTCGAACATAAGTAAATCAAGCAAAACATCACTTGGAACATGCCCCTTCGAAAAGTGTTACCGTATTCGGCCATCTTAGATGTCACTCCAATGACACTTTTTTTATGGTTACGTATGCATCAAGACTCGAGCTACAACGTCTTGGTTTCCAGTCTCAAATTCGAATACTGCACCCCATTACAGGGTGTTTTACCTTCGGTTTGCCTACCGCCGCCCAAGGAACTTCTATTCTATCAGCACTTCGCCATAAGTCCGACCACCCCCAACACTCGAAGTTGGAGGTTGAAAGGAATTGTCAAAATTGGTGTACATGGTGAAGAACTCCAAATAACTTATGACTTTTAGGCGAGTTACCACTTATTAATTCAAAATGATTGAGATTAACTTCCAAAATTACAGCTTTACAATTGGTAACCTTATATTTCTGTAAAACTAGAATCCATGTGGTATCGTTTAGTCTTGCAACTTTGTAAAGGAATCGAACTTTTTTCACTCTGTATATGTCTCTCAATGTGCTACAACGGCTAATACTTCTGATATTTTACCTTTTTTGCAACGAAAGTAAACATCAACGTCAAAGTTTACAAGTCTGGATTATAGAGAATTATATGAATTGAAGGTCCAATTTTGGCTAATGAGCCAATCCACACTTTGTACTTGTTTTTCTCTCCCGATTCTGATTTGGTTCACTTGCTCTGCATGCAACAAGAAAGTAATGATATAAATTTCGTCCTACAATGATAAGACTCGTGCTTCATGTACATGCATGTGACCCATTCCCTCTGAGTAATGAAAGAGTTTCTGCATCACTGCATGTGCTTGCTTGATTACCACGATCCTACTATTGCATCATGCGATTAGTAGAAAGTCAGGAGTAACAAAAGTCACGGCTTGTGTTCTTTACATAGATATGTCATTTCATTTCCTAATCATCATGAAGCATGAATATTACAGAAGAGAGTGATGAATATGCATTGTCTCTTGTTCGTCCTAAACGCTTGTTACAGTCAAGATTTCCACATTATTCCAAACGGTTGTTTCACTGAGTGGTATGTAGCACACATCTTCGTAATCAAATACAATACAGGAATGTAATGCACTCTTCATCATGGTCGATCTAATATAAAATAATAAATAAATAAAAAGGTATAAAATAGAAAAGGAACATATCGCCGATATAGTCTTCAGAATACGAAGCGAACAAAACATTTTTGTAGAAGAAAAAGCAGTAGGCGATATCCCCTTCATTACACTCTCATTGTAAATGAGCAAGTCACTATGCATAGCAATCAGGAAAAAGTATATGATAACCTGGAGTTATACGCAGTAACAAGTAATAGCGCCATTGTGAAGAGTGGTAACGTTGGTATTATTTAAAGGTAATACCAGCACATTCTCCAAAAGAAAAATGTACAGTTTATCGTAATTGGGGTATAAAACTTTAATACTAAATTAAATATTTTAAATTCGAGAAAACAAAATGTTGTAATTCATTTTAATATACTATTAAATTCCCTTCAAAAATTCCCTACAAAAATGCAATATAACATTATATAATTAATCAAAGTTAAACATAGAAACCAACTGGCTTACGACAATGTAAACTCAAATCATGTAAGATTTTAAAGGTCGGAAATACCTAGTTTATTACCAAATGGTACCATAGCAAGGGAATCAGGCATCAGCAGCAGATTATTGGATCAACAAAACAGTCCAAACTAAAAGTGAAGCTATTAAAACGCCAAATAAGCAAGGCAATGTCCTTAGACATTTACTCCGCGTCCCTCTTCTTTATAAATTCTTTGTATTTTATTTACGAGAGTTGATGGATGCCTTCCGCTTTTGACTGACAATTCAAAGCAATCAAAACGTCCGCAGCATCCATCAAAATGTTCCCTGAAACAATGAGAACATTATAGCAATATTACATATGGCACTTTCTCATTAGTGTTTGTTTTTCTGCGCCCACGGTATTCACTTTGCAGCATGCAGGAACACAATAACAGAGACACCTTCAGCTGCTGGATCTGTTTGTTAAATTAAAATGGTCGTAGGAGATACGATAGTGAAATAAAGACCTCAGAGAAAGGCAAACTGTTGAAATGCCTGAACTTATAGCCAATTTACGTGTAGTGGTTGTTCTTCCACATCGTTATGTGCAGGTTAAAACTGAAATATTTGTTGAAATGAAATACAATTATACCAATAACATGTGAAGCTCCCATTGGGTGGTCCCGGGTTCGATTCCCGGCAATCGCCCACTCTGACCATGGAGCTTTTATGCTTTCTCCTGGTCGACAAGGCCAATGCTACTACGTCGCTCTTTTCCCTTATTCCCTTTGATGTTTCAAGTGTAATTTCAGATCAAGTGTCAGCGGTGCTGAACAGATGGCGCAGTAGTTTGCGCTCTGGAAATTCTTCACGTAAACGCCAGAGTAAGCTCTCTCGGCTGCTAGGATCACTTCGTCTCCTCCTGGAATTGATCCCTAATAGTGTGCGGATGTTCAAACTTAGACATTTTAGGGGTATCTGAGTGCCTCTGTGGCCTGTCTGCCTGCAGCTTCCTACAGTTCCTTCAATTCATCCGCGTCTCTGAGGGGTGTAGCCACAATAGATTCATGATGGTATCACTGCGGGTGACAATATCCTAATCCTAAAAAGCATACTCCCATAGTCGGATTCGTGCATACTCTGAACTGATTACGCATTTAACTTCTCTTTAATTCACACATACTGGTCAACCTTCCAGATTGAATATAAGAATTTACAGGTGAATTGATCTAAAATACAATTTTAATTTTCGGGTTGCTTGTTGATCATATTAAAGTATTAATTTATCTGACTGTTTCATTTGTGTATCAAGAGATGTCCTCGGCATATACATGGATACTTTGAACTTGGACTACACAACTCTCAATCCTGCTTTGTCTTCATTGTATTAACTGAATGTTGTAAACATTTAGAAACACCAGTTTTTGCTAAACTCATTTTATCTGCCACTAAGAAACTCAATTTTTCAAGTGAAGCCTGATATTTTTCTTAAATTTGTGTTTTTACATTATTGTGAAGTATTATCCAATTTTAATCTGTTATATGCTGGTCAGTACATAGTGTGGAACATTATATAGTGTGACGTTATTTTCAATTTGGAAGCAATACATTTCGACTTAATGGGAACAACAGAAAAATGTTAGTCATATCCTCATTTATTCTCTCTCTGAAATATTGGCGAATGCTTTAATAAAAGCGTTTAAAATATTTGATTTCTAATACTTTTAAAGGGCCATGTTTGGTGAAATACAAACCATACGCTCAGATTTACACCACTTTCACTATCAAGAATTAGACTTGCAGCCTATTCCGTCTTCACACAACCAACTCTTCCTAGGTAGTCCCTTTCTCGTTTTCGTTCTGGTATGTATTTTGTTATTTGATTATTTTTTTATTTTTTTAATTTGCCATTCTTTTAATGTGTTGTATTCATTGATGTTTGTTTTTTTGTACACGTTCATTAATGAAAAATATTTTTAATTCTACTCTTATTTCATCGCCTCGTATTTGATCCAATATTATATAACCCTTTACTTCTCTTAAACATTACATCTCTGCAGTCTGTAATTTTGTTGCTTTTTATTTATTTTTCTTATTGCTTATGATTCACTACTACAGATTAAAACTGGTATGGCTGTTATCTTGTAGAATGTTTAGATTGTCTTTTGCTTTTTGGACTTCTTTATATTCTGCCCCACATCATTTGAAATGTATTGTGCTCTGTTTGTGCCAGTTTCTTTTTTCTAGCCTATATCGAAGCCTAAAAAAATTAAATGATATTAACTCAATTATGTATTTATTATAATCTTTAAGGTACAGAGTATTTTCCTCTGAATGATACCGCATATAGTTTTCTTAAACGGTATTTGGAAAGTATATTTTTCATATCATTGGTTTAAGTAATATATTGCTTGTTGCAAAAAGTAGTAACCTATATTAAAAGAACCGTATGTGGTGAAATATATTCCGTATGCCCAGCTTAACAACCCCTTCACAGTTTGATAATGCCCATGAAGGTAAACAATAAACTATAAATCATTGGTTTCATTTTAATACTCTATTGTGCATAGCACAGTTACTACACTTTAGGTGCTCAAGAAAGTAAAACAGTACTCAGAGCAAACTCAATCGGCAACATAGCATATAAACTGGATGTAGTTTATTGTATCTCTGAAAATATTAGGGATCTCGGAGTTTCTCTCTGGATGGTTGACTGCGGTTAAGGCCTTTTACCATTCCTTCACTTAATCCGTGCCTCCCAAAGGGTGAGGCCACGATAGATCCATAATGGCAGAGTACTGAAAGTCGTCCTTGCCTCACTCCACCTCCCTTCCCTCTGGCGGATATAGCTTCGAACTCGGAACGCGTTTCATGAAGAGTGACGGGATCATATTTTGTGACTTATAAAAAAAAAAAAAGAAAGCCTGGTGTTTAATATGCGATAGGAGAAAATAGGAGACAGAGCGAACTTTGATGATGCTACACATATTTAGTTACAATTTTAAAAGGCACTTTCTTAATAGTTATAAAATATGAAGTGCAAGATAATTCTGCTATTGTACGATTTAGTTATTTATTACTTTATTAAGTATCTGGAACTGAACTTTCTTTTCTGAAAATTTGAGCGAATTTTGCACTTATTTGATGGCATTTAATATACATATACTATTTATTAAAATTTGATTGAAGTATGTTTATAAATGTGTTTCTCTTAAGGTTGAAGAGAAAACGCAAGCTTAACAAATTGTACTGCAAGAATGTTACATGCAAAAGATAACGGAAAATATATAAACTTGAAGAGTGTATAATTTTCCTAGCTACAGTAGGTAACAATTATTGGATAAACATTATGCTTAATATTAACAAAATACTTTAAATACCAGGGAAGAAGTTTCTACTAACGCACAGAGAGGACAATTGAGTCACCACTGCTGTCGACTTGTAGCAAAACATTACTTTCCTTTAACTGCCTCCGTGGTCAAGCTGACTTCTCATCCGAGGGTCCTGGTTTCGATTCCCGGCTGGGGCGGGGAATTTTTCTTTAACCAGAATTATTCCCTATCCCCCACAGAGTCTGGAAGTATGAATGTGAGAGTGAATGTACGTATATTTAACAATATAAAGTGATTAACCTAACGTTCTAAAAACCTCCAGTAATGCAAGTTGTTCACAAGTCAAATCTCCCGATATGATCATTGAAGTTGTAGGAGGCTATACAAATTAAATGATAAAAAACAAAACAAAAAGACGTTATTTCTCCACTAATCAACAGAATGTGGGATGAGTGAGGCACTTTCCCTCGCTAGTTGGTTTTTCTTTGTCATGTCTGTATAATGGCGTCTCAGTGCGCGAGGTGTCCCTTTCCGTAACTATATATCTAATCCTAATGGTATCTCTTAAGCCAATAACAGGCAATTATTTCAAGAGATGCAAGCCCAATTGTACTGTCGTTCCATGTAAAGGATCAACTTTTAAATATATGCGTAAGTTATGCACATTGCTGCAGGCCATTTTGTCACCTTAATGGAGCAGGAACAGATAACCAAACCGTGAATAATCGCATGAAAGAACGTCATTTCCTAAGTTAGGCCAACTCAAGGTCTTCAGGCGAGGTTCAAGTTACTAAGGTGCTTCGTCAACGTTTAATGGCGTTATGGTCATGTTTTTCATTTATTTCCTAATTTACCGACCCATGGTTTACGCAGATCGATGTTCAGAAAATACAAATCATTTATGCTTTTGGAATACTATAAAATGCAGCAAATTTTTTAAAAGTAGGCAAGAATATTATATAAAATATACTATGTCTTTGTTCTTTTCGTTGCTATCTTTTGAGAGGTATGAATTTGAGTCTGTTAGACAACATAGACATATGTATTATGAAATCTTAATATTAGTTAAATTTATAAACAATTAAGTAGCCTTGCTTAACTTCGGTAAATATTGTTTGCTGTTAAGAGGAATAAAAGTTTTATTTTAGCGTTTTCTAGTAAAAATGTTGACTTTTGGATTGTAAAAATGCACTATGCTTTAAAGTACGTACTTGCAATGTTTGATTCTCTTAGGACGGATATAACACATGTTTTAGCCTCCATTTTAAAGCGTTTTGCTGGATAAATGACTGTCATTTTTCTGGTTAAAGTTGTTTGTTATTTTAACATGTCCAAAATTATCTTCTCATTAAAAAAGCCACTGGAGTCCGAAAATTTTTCAAAAAGCAATGCAAAATGAGTTTAATTTTAACTAATTAAATCGAAAACTAATATATCCAGAATGAGAAAGTATTTTAATAAAACTTAGCATGAACACTTCGTTTGTTGTCAGCAATGTCTCTAACAAAAATCTGACGAGTTCCATTGGTATAACTTTCTCTACATCTCTGTTAACACATTATTGTTATTGTTATTATTATTATTATTATTATTATTATTATTATTATTATTATTACTATTATTATTATTATTATTATTATTATTATTATTAAACCTATTTTTCTATCCATTTCATGCTAATCGAGATAAACATTAGCAGAAACGGTCTTATTAGTTTCTTATAAGCGGAAGGGAAATAAGGGAATACACTACACTAAACCAACAGTAGGTAAATGTTTTAAAATATGGTTGCTATGGGATTGAAGTCGTTTCTTTGCATGGCCAGGAGTTGACAAGTTCCTGTATGAGAAAAGATTTAAGTATCTACTTTAAAACTGAAAACAATAAGAAGGAATCCTAAAAACGGTCTACTCCACGAAAAAAAAAAAATACATATAAAACAAATTGTATGTTTTAATGAGATTTACATGTTTCTTGCAGTAAGCTTTTGTCTATCTCTTACGGTTTACCAGTTATGCAAATTTCAGAAAAAATTATCTAGAATATAGGGTACTTGGAAGTTATTCCCAGAAAATTCAAAATATAAAATTTAATTGTGATGTAGATAAATATATTTAAAATACAAATTTTATTAAAAATCGTTAGACATTTTTGAGAAAATCAAAAATTTCGTAAAATGTTCTATGTAAAGGGTAGTTGTAGGTGGGGGTATTTTCTTGAAAATCTTCATGTGGTATCCTTGAACTAAATACCAAGTTTGACATTTAACAGATGCACACATACACACACAGTCACACACATGGACATGTTTCTAAACATACCTGTTTTGGACTCAGCTCGTCTCAAAACGTACTTTCAGTGAAATATAAATGTCGAATGTTTAGAGGTATTTAGATACAACATCTTCTCAATCGACTATGTAGGTACATTTTAGGTACGGGCTAGCAAAAGTAAAAATTACAGCTGTACAAAATCACTTATCGCTTCGATGTTCCCATAAGTTTATGGTCTTTGTCATAACTACAACACCGTATATAAAATAAACCGTAGGTTTGAGTAAACTGCAAACTTATTTTGTCAAATTTAACTTATTTGAAAGAAATAAAATAGTTGTAGCAATACGGCCATTGAGTTTCTCAAAGTAATCGTAACTTTGATTAAGGATGTTGCATTTCTCTTTGTAGCTTTGAAAAAACATCCGTCAATATCATAGATAAATGTTATACCACTGCTTTTTTAATAAAAGGCTTTCAACCACTTATACTTTTTGCTCTAGGGAAACTGTAAATTTGCTAGCTGAATGCTGCAATTTTTACTTTCTCTACACGTATCTACTATGTACTAGTGTATAGTGAAGATATACTGTATATTGAAGATAAGTCAAAACTTCTATACCGAGATTTCACCGGAAATATATGTTTTGAGGTACCCTGAGACCCAAAAAGCATTTTTATAAAAAAAGGTCCTTGTGTATGTGTGTGAGTGTGGCGGGGAGTGGGGGGGAAAAATAGCTCAAAAATAAAAGACCATCAAATACCAATCTTGGTAATTAAATTTGTTAACTTCCAAGGATGCGACATTAAGGGTTTCAAGAAAATCCTCCACTCCAAAATACCATCTACATGGAAAAAGTTTTGATAATTTTGTTTTTCTCAAAAATGGCTGAATGACATTTACATTATAAATAAAATGTATATCTTGAATTTTTTAACAAAGAATTTTGCTGAATTTTTCATTACTAGTAAACCGCAAGAAACAGACAAAAATGTAGATCTCGTTTAAACACACATTTTATGCCATATGCATTTTTGGTATAGAGTTGACCTTTCCAAGCTTCATTGTTTAAGTTCAATCTACGTAATTTTTCTCACCTTTCCTTACATCTCGCTTTTGTTTACTGCTGGCCTTGCAAAGCTGTCCTCTCAATTGTTTACCTGCGACCAACTTTCAAACGATATAACCATCATTAGCTATATTTCCTTTCTGCTACTTAAATCAGATCCTTAGATACACCTCGATGGCAATAGGGAAGATGACGATTTAGAATACAGAAATACGATGATACAGGCCATCGCAGCACTGGCATATTTCCCAGTTCCGGAGCAAATTAAATGAGTATCTGCTAATTCATTACACATAAAACCATTCATTGTGTAAAAGGAAACTTTGCGATTGAATCGGTCCCTCGTTTCCTCACTGCCAGTCACTTGAATGCAAGTCGGCGGTGTGCGAGTTTTCCTAGACAAAAAGCTGTAATTGCGTGACTTATGTAAACATAATAGAGACATAATACAGGGGGTTCAGATCACATTAGACCCTGAAATGTGTGTTTCATTATTGACAATGCTATTAGTAAGCAAACAAAATGAGTGCACTTATGTGTTATATGTATTTTTCTCTTCCAAATATCAAATGGTTTGCACTCATTTAGCTCTCATTGTGGATAATGCTGTCCTCTTGACGCCCTGTATGGTTATTATTATTATTATTATTATTATTATTATTATTATTGGTGGTGGTAGTGTATTCTCGTTTAAAGGATTTTAACCAAGTATAAATCAAACTGTGCATGGATGAAATCAACGTACAAATGAGCATAGATACCACTAAAACTACAAAAAACTTGTTCTTAGGTATGAGAAAAGTCCTCAGAGTAAAATCTCAGCCACACAGCTTGGCCTGGCAGGATTCTAATCCGGAATTACAGCGTCAGGGGTAGGAATATCACCTCCGCAATAATTTGTGTTTGAACTTATTTCTTTTTCCGTTCAACTTGTTTCATTATAACATCCAGCTGAGAAAATACCGAATGCGCCATTGCAAAGCATGAAAGAAAGGAGGAAGTAAGAGAGAGAGAGAGAGAGAGAGAAGGAAGGAAGGAAAGAAAGAAAGAAAGAAAGAAAAGAAAGGAAATAGAAAGAAGATGGCTAACACTGGTTGCTTGGAAACGCTCTTCCATTACCCAATTTAAATCACTATCATAAAACATTATCTTCATAAGTCAGTTGACATTCCTTCATTTCTTCTAATAAATGCACTGCCTCGATTTTTGCGAAATATGGGTAATGCATTTGTAAAAACAGTTTAAACCATTAATATATCACATTATCGTTGCTTAAACATTAAACGGAGTATCTTGATTAAATGGAAATAATTGCACTTGATCTTTAGTGCATTAGCGCCGGATTATAATATTTTTTGCTGACCGGAAGTGGCACTTACATCGACGTTTCAAGGAAGCAGGCTAAACTAAGGATGGGCAGCTTGTTTTATGGAGCTGTCATGCTCAGTTATACTTTTTTGCGGTTGCAGACAGTTGTGGCATCTTAAAGCAATGAATTCTCAAGTTTTAATAACTTGTGGTTTAGCGTGGAATTGTTTGTTGTGGTAAGGGCGGCGCTGTTGGGGAAGGGTGGGAAGACCTATTGTATTTTTAGAATAATATAAAACTATAATAAAGCGTTTTTCGTCCCTGATCTACCGCGGTATGTTCGTTTTAAAAATGTTTCCTAAAAGCCGTCATCATCTTACGTTTATTAAGAAATAAATTTACAATTCCTCAGCCTGGCAGTCGATAACTAGGCATATTCCAGCCATTATATTGCGTGCTCTTTGTAAGCACTTGAAACAAACTGGACAACACGCTGCAAAACCGAGGGAGATGGTTCTGCGGTAACGTGCGAGTCGCACAATCGGGAGATCCTGGGTTCGATTCCCGGCTACTATATAGTCTATAGGAGATTTTTCCTGGTCGCGAAGGCAAAATACAAGTTACTGTATTCTGCCATGATTCTCCTTTCCCTCATATCCTCTCACTTCAAGTATGGTTTCAGGTCCTGCAGTGTCTGCGGTGCCGGGCAGATGTCGCAGGTGTATGTAATATGAAAGTATTTATCTCTCTGAATGCCAAAGTGAGTTGTCTTGCCTGCTAGATTTGCTGCGTCAACCTCTTGGGGATTGCTCTCCAATGATGCGCGGATATTCGCACTGGAAATGTGGAGGCTTCTGCGCTTATCGTGCTGCAGGTCTAGGACCTAATCCAGGAAGTGTAGCCTTAATCGATTCACCATGATATTGTAGTGAGCTAGGTCTCCCTCTGCGTTCCAGTATAATACATTCTACACGCTGCACCAGAACAAATGCCAATTTAAGGTGTATTGTTTAAAATGTGGAACAATTCACACGAACTACAGCTAATAATTCGAAAGTTATAACTACTAAATCAATTTTATTTGACACAAATAGTGCTTATTATCGAGGTCTACTCGTATATCTTTCCTCAAAAAGCCATTGTCTATTTGTTAAAATGTCTCAATTTTATAAGCATTATTAAGAATGAAGAGAATTTTAGATTATTTTACAGAATTCATTTTATAACATTTTTATTTGTCGTTCTAATGTCAAATATTTTATATTTTTATTTTTATAGCTTTATATTTTGATTAAAATCGTTAGAATTTTATGAGAAAGTATAATAACTAAACATTTTTAGGTGCAGAGTTGCTTGAAGATGGAAGAACAGAGTTTCTTGAAGATGGAATACTTCCTTAAAAATGTTGCCTTTAACTCTTAAAAGCTGCCTCACTTATGCAGCTTATGTTTTCTTCTTCTTCTTCTTCTTCTTCTTCTTCTTCTACTTTTAAGTTTGGCGTTTCACGCATATACGAGTAGTTTGGGTTCCGTGATTCTGTTCTGAACTCTTGTTTCTAGAGATAGCTGTTTAGCTTCCTTCACCAACTGATTAGATGTTTAGGACGAAGGAACTGGCGAGTGAAATGAATGGTAACATTTGCGAGAGGAATCAACAAAAAGAAGTGCTGAAGTCAACGAACCTGAGAAACATCTTGACCCAAAGTAGGATTCGGATTCGTATCCTTCACTTTCAGCTGTTGCCTGCCAATCATCTGAACCAACTACCCAAAGAATAGCTGCCGATTAACAGATTCTTTTTTCTATAGTTTTTTTTATGTATTAACAAGACATAAAAATATATTTGTGGTGAAAATTCGATATTGAAATTTTTGGATCGAATGCGGTACCTCCTGCAATTTGTGTATCTAAGAAAGTAAAAGACCCATCGTCCTCTCAATGTTGATCTCTTACACATCTTTTGCAATACGGTTCCAAATAAAGGTCTTTACCACGATCTGCCTAACTGCAAAGAAAAATTAAACGGCAGGTTTGGTCAATGACTGCAATCTCTTGTGTTGAGAAATTTATGAATCACCTTGAGCAAACACGGTTAGCGGAAGGAAGTTAACTGTTCCTGCAGCTGAAAATCCAGATGCTATGTGACCAATAGGTGATATGAGTGTTACACGCCGAAAATTCCACGTTTTGAAATGCCTTAGTCATACAGTTACACAGATGACGGCTGGAGGGTGTGGCACGTACAGTGGACAGAGGTGACACACGTGGACTTTGATGTTTCTCATTGTTTACACATAGACGTTAAACCCATAAAATTAACTTACACAAATAGATTTTTACTTTTAATTTCTGTACTACTGAGATATCTACATATTAATGGAAGTAATGTATTCATCCCAAAAAATGTACCATTGATAAATCACCGGAATACCAAATTTGAGATCCCATGAATAAAAATTTGAAATGCATTGCATTCACATGATTTTCTCTACCTACCCTTGCGTAAACTATTCTGACTAACGCTTAAGTCGGGATTACGTCGAACTTTTACTAACGTGACGGGATGTAATGTGGCGTTATGAAATGCTGCTAAACTGAAAGTATAATTAGCATACAGTTAGCGTTACAGGAATTATTCTTAATTGGTTGTTCGCTCTTTTATTATGTTATGCTACTACTTCTAATCACCACGTAACATCAAATATCACCTGGGTAACACCGTAAAATTCTTAAATTACGTCGCGTTAGGTCACCTTAAGTCAACTCTATAAAAATATACTTATACTTTCACGCTATGCCGCGTTAAATCAAGTAAGTTACTTAAGTTCATCGTAATACCAATATTTTCCCTCTATTTATTTCATGTTATTGAGATAAAAATGTGTAGACTTTTTTTTAGCACAACGTTCTTTAACCTGGGGACGATTAATGGAACCGATCTCGGGGCCTTAAAGCTATTCGACCTTAAAGCTACTCGACATTTGCCTTTTCGGGTTAGGGAAAACCCCGAAAAAATATTAACCTTAAGCGAGAAACGAACTCCCGACCTCTAGAATGCGTGAGACAGACACGCTACCCACACACACTATCGAGGCGGGCAAAAATTGTCTTATTGCACATTTCCTTGTAGGTACAACGGGAATAGGGAAATGCAATAGGCTTATGCGATAGTTGAATATTTTAAGAGCTGGTCGCTATGTGAAGGATGTGAAAGTCGGTTCTCTTTGCACAACGAGAGAGAGGGAGAGAGAGAGAGAGAGAAGAATTAGAAAGTGAGTATTTTAAACCATGTGATACATCTGAAATGGTTAACTCCGCCCTTCCCCCCCCCCCAAAAAGCAAAAAACAAACAATAACATAATTGTGTACTTTAAGGAGATCTAGAGATTTTGCGTAGTAAGATTTAATTTCACTTACGGTTTATCGATATGAGAAAATCATTCAGAATGAAGAGGACTTCAGAGGATATTCCAAAAAAAACTGAAAATATACATTTCACTTATCATGAAAATATCTTAAGCGAATGGTATTTTAATCAAAACATTTTAAGAAAATAAACATTTTCATATGCGCTCCATGAAAAATCTTTGTGTCGCATCTTTGTAAAGATACTGAATTTAAATATTAAGCTTGGTCTTTATCAGATTTTTCACTTTTGAGTAAATATTTTCAGACACTAGACGTATGCAGGCACTTTTACTTTCTCTACACGTACTATGTACATAGTGTATAGAGAAGGTATTTTAATACACCAAAAACTTCGATACCAAGATTTCAACGGAAATATATGGTTTGAAACAACTCGAATGGAAAAAAAGCATTTTTAGAAAACTGTCCGTGTGTGTGTCTGTGGGCAGTATAGCTCAAAAACGAAAAGACCGTTAAATACCAAACTGGGTATTTTAGTTTGGCATCTTCCAAGGATGCGACATGAAGATTTTCAAGAAAATCCCCCCACTTCAAACCACCCTTTACATGGAAAAAAAAATCTAAAAATTTATTTTCTTAAAAATGGCTCTAACAATTTTGATTAAAATATCGTACATTAAAGATATTTTCCTGACAAATAAAATGTATATCTTGAGTTTTCTGGGAATAGCCCCTGAAGACTACTTTATTCTTGAGGAATTTTGCATAACTGCTAAACCGTAAGAGATAGACAAAAACTTTCCACACAAAAAATGTAAAGCACATTAAAACACACAAATTATGTTACATAAATTTTTTTCGTGCAGTTGATCGTTTTTGAGATATTCCTTGTTTTTGGTTACAACTTTGAAAAAGGTTACTTTTCTCATACGGGAATTCAACTCCGATCCATACAAACAAAGGAACTTCAGTCACATAACAACCAGCTTTTGACTATCACTTTAACCAATGATACTCCCTTATTTCGCTGCTACTTACAAGGAAGCAAGTAATAAGACTATTTCTGCTAAAGTTTTCTCGATTAGCATGAAGTAAATAGAAGCATAAGCTTTTTAACAATAACTTGTCAAAGCCATGTGAATGGTACACATCATATTCTTTGTTTTATTTTACAGTTTTATCTATTCAGGGAATTTCAAAATGTGTATTTCCGGTGAAATTTGCCATCGAATACTTCAGCTGCTTACATGAGTAGTCTAAATACTTCTAATTTTTGCTAATTTTTACTTTCTCTATATGAACTATATGCATAGTGTATAGAGAAGTTACTGCACTCCACCCAAAAATTCGATACCGAGATTTCATCGGAAATATGTTTTAGGGTCCCCTTTATTTAAAAAAAAGCTTTTTCGGAAAAAGGTCCGTGTGTATGTGTGTGTGTGTGTGTGTGTGTGTGTGTGTGTGTGTGTGTGTGTCTGAACACGATAACTCAAAAACAAAAAGTCGGTAAAATATCAAACTTAATATTTAATTTTAATATCTTCCAGGGATGCGACACGAAGACTTTGAGAAAAATCTCCCCACCCCCAACTACCCTTTGCATGGAACTTTTTTTTGAAAATTTTGATTTTCTAAAAAAATGGCACTAACGATTTTGATTAAAATATCCTATATTAAAGCTATTTGTCAGGCAAATAATATGTATATCTTGTATTTTCTAGGAATAGCCTCTGAAGAGTACTTTATTCTGGATGAATTTTACGGAAACTTGAATAAGTGCTAACCCGTAAGAGATGGACAAAAACTTATTACACAAAAAATGTAGAGCACGTTAAAACACACAATTTATGTTATATACAATTTTTTCGTGGAATTCATCGTTTTTGAGACATTCCTTTTTTTGGTTTCTGCTATGAAAAACATATACTTCTCTCATACACGAATTTGTCAACTGCTGCCCATACAAACAAAGGAACTTCAGTGACATAGCAACCGGCATTTGACTATCACTTTAACCAATGGTACTCCCTTATTTCGCTTCTACTTACAAGGAAGCAAGTAATAAGACTATTTCTGCTAATTTTTTTCCGATTAGCATGAAGTAAATAGAAATATAAGCTTTTTAAGAATAATTTGTTGCAGAGATGTAGAGAAAGTCATGTAAATGGTACACATCAGATTATTACTTTCTCTACACGTACTATGTACTTAGTGTATAGAGAAGGTATTGTGCACTCCACCAAAAAATTCGATACCGAGATTTCACCGGAAATATACGTTTTAGGATCCCCTGTATCCAAAAAAGTATTTTCAGAAAAAGGTCCTTGTGTGTGTGTCTCTGAACGCGATAACTCAAAAACGAAAAGTCGGTAAAATACTAAAATTGGTATTTAAGTTTAGTATCTTTCAGGGATGCGACACGAATATTTTGAGAAAAAAAAAACCCACCCCAAACTACCCGTTACATGGAAAAAAAGTCAAAAACTTTGATTTTCTCAAAAATGGCTCCAACAATTTTCATTATAATGTTTCGTATATTAAAGATACTTACCTGACAAATAAAATATATATTTTGAATTTTCTGGGAATAGCCTCTGAAGACTAAGAGATGGACAAAAACTTACCACACAAAAAATGTAGAGCACATTAAAACACACAATTTATGTTATATACATTTTTTCGTGGAATTTATCGTTTTAAAGATATTCGTTTTTTTTTTTTTTTTTTTTTTTTTCCTTTCAGCTTTGAAAAACTTATACTTTTCTCATGCAGGAATTTGTCAACTCCTGTCCATACAAATAAAGGAACCTCAGTCACAAAGCAATCAGCCTTTGGCTATCAGTTTAACCTATGGTACTCCCTTATTCGGTTCTACTTACAAAGAAGCAAGTAATAAGACTATTTCTGCTATTTTCTCTCGATTAGAATGAAGTAAATAGAAGCATAAGCTTTTTAACAATAATGTGTTGCAGAGATGTAGAGACGGGCATGTGAATGGAACACATCAGATTTTTACCTTAAAAGTGTCTTAGATATGGGGCATATAAGGTACAAAATATGTAACAAATAAGTTGTTTTTTTTTCCTTCAACATAAAAATTAGGACAGCAGACTGAAATACGAAATTGTTCTGTAAAATACAGAATATATAGTTACTTATAATGTAGATGAAGACTTGATATTTAAACGCCTTGGCTGTGGAACTGACTAAGCACACATGTTCTCAGCTGATCTATCGGCAGTCAATGACTGCCTCTGTGTGGCTATCTCTAGCATCAACCCAACATCCCTAAGAGGGCTTCTTGATCGCGATATGTAATGAGAGAGGTCTGTTGTATCATATCTGGTAACACTACGACCATTGTTCGTCTTGTGGTACTGTTTACACATCCTGCAGGCTGTACATGAAACTGCAACTTTTGGCCTCGCCTGGTAATGTAAATGCAACAAGGAAGCTCGCTGAGTCTGCCCATTTAGTAAACCTGAAAGTATTAAAGTACTACATTAAAATCACTGCTACCCTGATCGTTCCCTGTGACATTTAGGCTTAACTCGGCGGGATGGCTCAAGTGGTTTCGTCTGTGGCACCATTCGAGAGGTCGCGGTTTCGATCTCCTTCGAACGCCCACTCTGACTGTTTTTTGTTTTTTTACATGTTTTTTCCTTGCTGCCAGGCGAATGCTGAAACTTTTTCTGATACCATGAAGTTTTGGTCCTTCATTTCATATACCTTTCAGGGTGTGAGGCTTGACTAGGTGATTTGGTAGTATGTGGATATGTACAATGTGACCGTTTCTTCCTCCTCGAGTATGGAATAAGGCATTTAATGGAAATACGCATTTTGGGTCCCTTGAAGAAAGAAAGAAAAAAGAAAAAACGGCATTTTTAGAAAAGGATATGTGTATGTGTGGGAACAGTATAATTAAAAATCGAAAGCCTGTTAAATTCGAAACTACATACCTACTTAAGTTTGGTATCTTCTAAGGTTTGCGACATGAATATTTTCAAGAGAATCCCTCCACCCAGAAGTACCCTTCATTTGGAAAGACATATTTTCTTTTCTCAAATCTGGCAATAACGATATTGATTAAAATACTGTATGTACAATTTTTAAATTATATTTTATGACAATATTTATATTTTTAATTTTTTATGAGTAGATTTGTACGTACTTTTCACTCTGGATAACTTTTAACGTAATCGATAACCCGTAAGAAGTAGGAAAAAAAAGTTACTATACAAAAAATGCATATGTCGTCATTTTTTTGTGGAGTTAACCATTTCCAAGATAATTCCTTTTTATGGGTTTAAAGTTTCCAATACTAATATTTTTCTCAAATGGGAAGTCGGCATTCGTTTTTTTTTTCTCGTCATTCAAAGAGAATCGAAATTCAAAATCAGCTCATAGCAACCAGCACTTTAATGATTTGACTATCACTTTAGTCCAGTTCCCTTATTTCCTTTGTACCTATAAGGAAATAAATAATGACACCATTTCTGTTAATGTTTATATCGACTAGCATAAAGTAGATAGAACAAATCTTTGTAAGAATAGTTTGTTACAGAATAGGTAGAGAAAGTCATGTGAATGGAACACATCAGATTTTGCTTCTCTTTTTTAATTTTACATCCTTTAAACCCATATGTATGATATTTCACATCCATAAGTGCAATGACCTAGCTTAGGCTGCACAATTCTGCTTGGTTTCAACACTCTTAATACCCGCCTCTCTGGCGCGGTGGTAGTGTGCTGTCTCACATTCAGAAGATTCCGAGTTCGAATCTCTATTAGGCATATATTTTTTTCGGAGTTTTCTCTTATCCCGATAAGATGCATATAAGATAATTCTAAGCTTTAGGTACACTGGGCTCATTAGAGCATCATTTCACCCATTTCATTCATCGTCCGATATGACATTCCAGGTTAAGGACGCTAAAAGCTTTTAAAATGACATGTAATGACCCATAAAATATTTCACACTCTTAATAGACAGTAAAACGTCTACTCTCAACCATAGGAATTCCTGAGTTGTTTTATGTGTACTGACGGAGAAACGGTAAGACTATTGTAATGTCTAATAAATGCTGTGCAAGTAGCTAACAGGTCTAAAAGAGTAAAATTACGAAAATTCTTTAATAAGTTGAACTAAGGATTCGAGAGATGTCCATATGAAATGCTTATGTTTTCTTTACGGTTTAATCGGTGTGTGTGTGTGTGTGTGTGTGTGTGTGTGTGTGTGTGTGTGTGTGTGTGTGAAGATTGTTTCACTGAGGTACTACACACTTTCTTAAATATAAGAACTGAAAGAGCAATTACCTATTTCTGTAATCGATTTATGCTAATCTCTAGCTCGTAAGAAACAAATCATGCTCATTTTCTAATACCTCATATAAATATGCGCCAACTAAATTACTATGGACCACTAAGAATCACATTCGATGCTAAATATTTCAGAAATAATTAATGCTACAAAAATTATTTGGTGCTATTTGTATGTTAAAGTTTTTGTTACATTTAATGGCTTTAGGGTGTTTTGGTTTCCTAGATAAACAGGAATGTCAAACGATTCCACATTTAATATTGCCTCTCCAATCTGTTACAGAAATGATTTACCAATTGAACCAAAAATGAATATTTGCTAATTAGTAGGCATGTTGATAACATGCACTCTTTAACAACATAACTATGTAACTTATGATGTGACTGCCTACAGTTATTCTATAAGTAACGTAGCACCAACAATTTCAGTGAAGGAAAACAAACGAATAACAGCATCAAAGCTCACCTAAAGGGCATTTTCAAGAAGCTATCGTTTAAACATAACATCGTCAAGAGTGCTTCTATCTCCACGGTAGCATCATTAATGTTCCATTATCACAATGCAGTTCAATGACTCTCAAAAATTCTTTCTCTCCGAAGGTTCAATCCCCTTTCTTATCTACAGGAATGACAGATTCTAATGGCTGAGAAACGCTTGTTTCTTTTTAAAAATTCCAGCAAAGTGCATCGACCTCTAACGTAAACCTGTACTATATGAGTATCTTGTGCTAATGAAAAAAATAATTTCAGGTCATGTCAAAAAAAAAAATCAAATATTGTATTGATAAGAGAACTACCACCTTGTTACTGGAACCTGTTCAGACTTGTAGGCAACTAAAATAGATATGAAAGGTAGGTAAGCAGATGAAAAAGTGTTCAAAGAATTTGAATAAATGTTGTGAACTAATTTATAATAAACTATCACTGTATATAATGCGTATAAACTGAAATATTGCCTGTAGGATAGTTTTTTTAAGCTGAAATCCCATAATTTTGAGGACATTTAGACTGTATAATGAAAATCCATCAAACGTTTACGTGTATCTGAGTTTATTTCAAAATGTATCTTTTAAATTTTTAATGTTTGTGTGCGCGTGTGTAAAGTCACAATTACACACTTGATTCTCGCCATAATGAATTCATATTTGCGCACACTACATGAAAAATCAATAATTTTCTTATATTTGAGTACGAAACGAACCATATGTGGGTGTTCCGAGGCTAGAAAGAAATGTTAAAGTGTGGACTAATTCCGGAACAAGGCAAAATAACTATTGACACTCACATGCGACTTCTTTACTGCCAGTGCTCTTTCCACTGCCTCAAAAGACTCTTGAACAAAGAATAATTATGTTCCATATGATTTGCTAGCACTTTGACGGTACTATGTTGAACAGAAAAGGGTGAATTGATACTATAAATTCAAAGGAAATTAAATAAACTTCCCTCCAAGTTTTCCATTAATTAAAACCCCCAAAATTTCGGTTATGAATCACTACAATTTTCAGAAGTAATTGCTCGAAAATATACTAAGAGTCGTATAGTGTATTTATGATTGAGCTTAGTAGTGATATGGATATTTTGAACATCTGCATTTTTTTCTCTATTTTTGGTCCACTTTCTCAAAAAGTAATGATCTAATTTTAACGAAACCTTTATTTCCTTTTTAAAGTCCGGTTTTATATAACACATTCAAAGTTTTATCTTTTAAACTATTCTGCTGTTTGCTGTGAAAAAATAAATTTTTCTATGATGTTTTTATTACATTTTTCATGGGATTGTTTTATTACAAGTGCATAATATTACTGCAACAAATGTTTATTAAGAGCACTTAAATATTTTGCATTACCATAAGAAAAAAACTGATCTCTAGGTATTTCCATTTCTGAGATAACTCCACAGAAACAAAGTGCTACAAAATTTCGCATGTTATTAAAATTATTGGGCATACATTTGTGGAAAACAAATGCAATTTTATACATAACATTAATCAGATCAGAAAATATTAGTTATCACCAAGCAAACTTATATTTTAAGAAAACTTATTTTATTGCTTATATTATTTATGAACAAAAAGCACAAGTACCTCCTTTCAATCAATAATTCTACATTGTCTGCCCTTAACTATATTTTAATGAACTTTAAGGAGTTTCAGTGCTTTTGTATTTGTAAATAGTATTAAAGCTACAAGAATAACATACAATGTGTGTTTATTAAGAAATGCTTCAAAATATCCACATATGAAATAGGCTAATTGCAACTTTTGGGCCTGTATACCGCAAGGCTAAACGAGACAATTTCGAGAATGATTCATACGTCCCAACCTACTACCAGTGTTAAAATATCTCCATCTTTTGTGTCTTTGAGAATAGTGTCTCCGTGTACACAAGTAAGTCCACACCAATGCAAAGGCTCGTAAAGGAAAACCCGCTGTGAGCTTTCTCTTTGGAGACATGCATCATTGTCCACCATGAGTCACAAAGTCTGATGAGCAGATTGCCACATTTGTACTCAGCTGAGCAAATCACCCCACGTTAGGTACTTAAGAATCAGTTAAGTACATATTACAGGAAAAAAATATAAATACCATGGCAACGTTTACCGGAAGACACTCGAGTCTGTTGTGGAATTTAATACCGTGTCGGCGTGTTGCCATCATAGATCAGTGGTTAGAGCAACCGGCTAGAGACCGGGAGATCCGTGGTTCAAATCCCGGCTATTGTCTGACTACCTATTCAACTCCTGTCCTACGCACGATTTGTGGGGAAAAATAATTCACTAATAATAATTGTCCTAATAATTGGATAAACTATCACGCCTTGGACCTAAAGTACTTACGAAATTGTATGTGGGCATTGTGGTATGACATCTCAAAATAAGTTGAGATCACCTTGTGGTTTACCGGGATACATTTAAGTCAGTTGAGGAATTTAATACCATATCGGTATGTTGTCAAGGTAGCTCAGTGGTTAGCGGCTAAATACCAGGAGACCTCTGGTTCAAATCCAGCTATGGCATTGAACCTTTCAGACTCTAGAATTACTTTTTATTTGGTACCAGAGTATAAGTAAAACAAATGCTATCAGCGTGAAAAAAAGAGCATTATTTGCATTATGTACCAACTGTAGGCCTTAGACCAGGCTGCTTCAGCTTTAATGCGCGCCAAAATCGTACTGAGTACCTCACGCAGGATCAACTGCAACATGCAATACGGCGCAGCATTGAGGGTAAGCTATCATCACAGCTAAATCAAGTGCTGAAAATGATGTGGCAGGAAGCAAGCATTATGGTATGTCCTTTGCCCAATGACGTATTGGCTACCACGCTCCCTCTCCAGCTCTATTCCAAGTTTTGTGGCTGAGTACGTGCAGTTACGTCGTCTTGGAACAGCCTGACTTACACTTTTTCATTGCTGCCGCCATGTTGATATTAAAGGATGAGTTCACTCAATAAAAATGGAATCCTAATGGTGCCATATATGGGCTCTAAGTGAATGGGGTAGCACCGTCGAACTCAATTTGCGTTCTTGGATTTTCAGGCCTAATATCAACACTGAATAATCTCCAAAAACGTTTCTGGCGGTTTTAACCTGGCAAGAATTCAGCAGAGATGTTACTCCAGTACAATGCAAGTCCTAACACACCTAAAAAAGTCTGGTAAAAGCTTAACCATCTCAGCATTCGCCTGTCATCCCGGAGAAAAGAAGAAACACCTATGGATCAGAGTAGCCGGACACGGGGATCGAATCCAAGACCTTCTGAATGTACGCCGCAGCATTACCGCTGAGCCCTCTTGCCAGGTTGATTTAAAATAAATATTTGATTTTCATATAAATATCTTACACGGTAATCTTAATCGTTAGCTATTCCCGAAGAATACAATGCCACGTAAACCATAGTTGAATAGGGGAAATTTTCTTGAAGATCGCCATATCACGCCTTTCTAAGGTACTTACCTTAATTACAGTGTTTGGTGATTATTGTTGTTTCTTTTATGAGCTCTTTTATTTTCTAAAATTTGTTTTATTCATGGGTACTCAAAGTATGCATTTCTAAGGGAATATCGAAATCGCATTTTTCGGTACGTAGTACAGAAACTGAAAGGAACTATATAATTTAGAACATTAACTAAACGTACATTTGTCCCATGTTCTCGTTTGAAGGATCTGAAAAGAAAATTCAGTTTTTTTTTAAACACGTCTTACAAGGCTGCGACATTTATTCTTATCTGATTAAACAAAAGCGACTTCACAGCTTTTGACCGACTTAAGGATAACGACGTAACGAGAAAAGAGGAAATCTGGCCTACCTCATGCCTAAATTGGAGTATAGATTTATAACAGTAATGATACATCTGCCTCAGTATGTGAGGGTAGCGTGACAGCCTCACATTCAAGATTAGGGTGAGTTACCCGAATAAGGTTTTTTCGGGGTTTGCCCTAATCCTGGGAAGACAATATCAAGTAACTTTAAGCTCCATGGACCCCGAGATCATTTGAACTTCATTTCCCCGATTTCATTCAACGTCCGATATGACCAACCAGGTTAAAGGACGCTATGTAATAATAGAAACAAAAAATTGGTGATACCTGCTCCCTTGACAATAGTCATCCCTCTACCAAAGCAGTCCTTCTGGACTAACCATTAAAATATGAATTGAGTTTTCCACCAAGAATACAAATAAAAGATGCTCATTGTTACTGTGTGAAATTTCTAAATGTTTGAAAACTTATCTTTATGCTTAATTTCAGTAATGCAAACTTAACATATTAAAATGTAAATGCAAAAAAAGATATTAAATAAAGACACAAGGTACAATAAAATGACAAAATAATGACAAACTAAAAATACCATAAAATAAAGAAAATGACATAAAAAGACCAAAATATGGAAATAATGTGCACTTTAGTAGTCTGACGTCCATGATAAGGATTGTGTACACATTAACAATGCTTATGAAGCAACTATTAGAAGGGATCTCGTCAGGATTCGGGCCTGGTTGCAATAATTATGGCATTATTCTGTGCATTAGCGAATTGGAACAACAGATAGAGGTTAAAGGCACTCGGCTCTTGCTTTCTTTTCGAGTTCAACCAGTTTGAGAACGTGCGTGCCACAAGAGCAGTAATGAACTTCAGAACAAGCACGGTCATTTTTGTACTGCTTCCAAATAAAGTACAACGAGTTAAAGCTCCGTACTAATGTTATTCAACATTCCAAGTGCGACACGGTACAGGTCTTGTGGTTTAACTTCCTTAGAGTGTGTGAGAGAGCTTCCCGTAATTGGTACATAAGTTACTGCACAGACGGAAATGATCTCTCCAGACTATGTTTGGAATCCGCTTTATTACATACTGTTCAGTCATAATTTACCGCGCCACAAGTATCCTTACATCGGAAATGACAATCTTCTTAGATATGTTCACTTCCAGGAAAGGCAAAACCAGGCGTTTTCCTCCTTTTTTCCCCCAAAGAAGGAACGTTAGTTGATTACCTCAATGTTTATTAAAGTTATTGAAGAGTAGGCACACTGGTTAGATGCAGCTCAGGACTGCGACATTGGCAAGGTTTTCTACCTTATGATTAAACCATCTTAAATGTGTAGTAAATGTAAAATACGTTACAAAAATAAAATAAAACTACTATAACAACATGCATCAAACAAAATAGCACTGTATACTTTTTCCTTTCCTTAGTTTAACATCCTCTAACCTAGTAGGTCACAGGATGATGAATGAAATCGCTGAAGTAATGCTCAATGGGTTGGGTATCTAAGAAGCTTAAAGTTACTCGGCATTTTTATCTTTTCAGGATAAGGGAAAACTACACAAAAACCTTATCCGGGTAACTCGCCCTAACCGAGATTCGAACTCGGGACCTTTTGAATGTGAGGCAGGCATGTTACGCCCACACTGCAGAAGCAGACTCCTGCAGCATTATGCCGAATAAAAAGTTTTACAAAATCAAAGGAAAGTTAAAAAACGGTGCGGAATACTACATTTCCAAACCCATTACAAATTAATATGCATCCCCTCTATTGTTTTGTTTGGTAGTTCATCATTTAATCTGATAGTTCATATAGGACGATGGATGAAATGGGTGAAACTATCTCAAATGAGCACAGGGCCCATAGAGCTTAGATTTACTCGACATTCAACTTCTCTGGCTTAGGGAAACCCCCAGAAAAGAAAGGGGGGAAGGAACCTTATTCGAGTAACTCAACTTACCGAAATTCGAATTCGGGACCTGACTGTGAGGCAGACATGCTACCACTACATTACAGAGACGGACTGATGCATCTCATATATTATGGGATCTACATAAATTTGACCTATGTTGTTCTCACACATGCATGCATACATTTTTAAATGTTTTTAGGGAAAGGTGTAGCTCAAGGGACTTCAAAGCTACTAAAATCTCGATGTACAATGTGTAAGTCTAACACAACACTTCCTCTTCTATCTTTGTTAAGAGGTAGGTAAAAGTACACGGAATTCCTATAAAATAGCAATGTGAGAGGAAAGACGTGCGACTGTTACACATCGCATTTTATTATTTACTAGAAGCTCGTTCAATACTACTGGAAATATTTGCAAGTATGAAGTGACCTTGGATGCACTTCTGCCTACGGAGAAGGTACATAAATCAGATGATAATTCCTGCAGTGATGCCATGATGACTGTGTGAGATTCTGGTGACCGAAGATGAGTATTCCATGGAACTGCTTGACTGAGCATGATTTAGCACGTGCAACAGTTGAACATCGCCTGAGCGACGTGATCATTGATGTTAAACATGCAACTTATCAGGACGGCCACACTAAAACCTATGACCTCATGCTTCTTCTTCAAGCCACTGGAATTTTGTTAGGATTCAAATATGTAGACTGATAGTATGGTATATATCGTTATGAACATCTCTTGAAAATCCTCCAAAGATGTATGTAGGAGTATAGTCAAGTCAGGACCCATCTAGACATCTTCCGGCGCCTTTTTACTTTCTCTACTCAGTACATAGGTAGAGAAGGTATTGCACCTCATTCAGAAATTCGATACTGAGATCTCGCGAGAAATACACGTTTTAAGATCCCCGAATAAAAACATTTTTAGAAAAAGGTCTCCGTGTGTCTGTGTACACGATAACTTAAGTTTAGTATCTTCCAAGGATGAGACACGAAGTTTTCAAGAAAATTCCCCACCCCAAACTACCTTTTACATGGAACATTTTTGGAAAACGTTGATTTTCTAAAAAATGGCTGTAACAATTTTGATTAAAATAAAGTATGTTAAAGATATTTTCATGACAAATGAAATTTATATATTGAATTTCTGGGAATAGCTACTGAAGTTATTTTCATTCTGGATGACTTGTATAACTGGCAAGACAAGAGCCTACTACTCAAAAAAAATGTAGATTTCGTTAAACCTCCAAACTATGCCATATACATTTTTGTAGGGTTATCCATTTCCGAGATATTCGTTGTAATTGGTTTCAATTTTAAAATATAATTCCCAAACAGGAGGTGCTCATTGTTTTATATATTTCTTTTTTACTCCTGGACATGCAAAGAGAACCAAATTTCAACTGAGTCACATAGCTACCAGCTTTGACTATCCCTTTAACCCTTATTTTTCTTCTGCTTACAAGGTAATACGGCAATTTCCGCTAATGTTTCTCTGAATTATCAGGGTGTAACTCAAAGAATAACATTTTATAAGAATATTTTGTTTGCAGGTGGAGAAAGTCATGCGAATATAATACATAAGATATTTCTATTTTTAAATTCTGACCGTAGCGCATGGGCCGGCGATGGGACGCATTCCGGCTCATCTACCTAAAGACTGGGCGCGGCTAACGATCGCTTTATTAGAAGATAGCCACAGGTCCATTTCTGCAGTTTAGGGATGATCTGTTTCCAGTTTCGGTCTTTCTAGAAGACTCCGCATTGTGGATATCGGGATCTCTATGGCTGACCAGCACCCAGTGGGACAGTTAAAATGTTCAGCTCAGTTAACAAGTTATTTGTTGGCATGGTTCAGTTGAAGTGAAGTTCAGTTGTGAACTGTGTTCTGTTGTGAGTGTGTACCAACAAAGATGTGAAGCCAAGTGATAAATAAAATGTTTAGCTGCAATTGGTGTTCGCATATGTTATAATCTTTTATTTTTGTACCTCAATGTGCAAGGCAGTTATTAATATTTAATCTCAACTGAAAGGGTATATTTTAATAAAAAGTGCATTAAAATGAATGCCTTAAAATCTTGAGTGCTTTAATGAAACAGCACAGCCATCTAAAACAGGCTGCTGTTTTGTCAGTCTGCTCCTCCTCCGATCCGAACGAGGAGGCTCTACGGTAACAGGTGCTCCTAGCGTGGGAGGTCGTGGGTGCTATTCCCATGTCCGGCTTTCCTGATCCATGGTTTTCTTTTTCGGGAGTTTCCCTGGTCCGCAGACGAATGCTGGAAAATTCATTAGATCTCCCGAATTTCCCGTCCCCGTCTGTCGGCACCCGCCGTCGGGTGCTTTCGAGATTCCCTAAGACTCGGCTCATGGATTAGGCTCGGGTGGTGTCGGAGAATTGGAATCTGGAACCGATGGGATTCCGTCCTTGCTTGGTTCGCCTCATCCGAATCTGGTCCCCTTCGGGTCTCTCCCCTTACCCCCCCCCCTCCCTCCCTCACTGTAGTCACATAAGTTGCAAAAGACCCCATTGTATCTACATGCGGGGTTTTGCCGCTGTAATGGGTACCCCGTCCGTGTGCAATCTTAATCGTACCCTTCCTTCTCCCTTTTACTTCGTGTGTTGAGGATGGTCGGACTTGAGGAACAGCAATAGAATATAAGCTGCTTTGACCGTAGAACAAAGAACAAGACGAAGGGATGAGTTTAACTTCGCCTCCCCCCCTAACCTAAAAAGAAAAATAAATAACTAGTATTAATTTAAATTTCCAGGCTGGCAACACTGTTTCCAGCATTCGTATAGTTAATATCCACATGATTTATTACTATGAGAACCTATCAGTTACTCTAATCAAACAGTATGCATTGCTGCCATATTGCGCTGTGCGTCATAGCATTTCCATTATTATTATTCCTAGGAACGTTTTCCAGGTGACAGTGCTCTGTATAAAGGATGCAGTACCGGAAACGGACTTGAGTAAGCCTATCTACTAATACGATTCACTACTCGTTCTAATCACACGCTGCATTTATAGAGCTATTCGAAGATCTTAGCTCTGAAAAAAAAAACAACAAAAAAACATTCTAAGCCGTAAGAATACATATTTAAAAATACGTTTTACTTTCTCTACAATTACTTATGTACGAAGTAGTAGAACGGTATTGTATTCCACCCAAAATTCGATGTCAATATTTCACAGGAAGTATGTATTAAGGTCCACTGAATCAAAAAACATTTTTAGAAAAAGATCAGCATTTATGTGTGTGTGTGTGTGTGTGTGTGTGTGTGTGTTTAGAACGGCTTAACTCAAATACGAAAAGTCGGTTAAATAGCAAACTTGGCATTTAAGTTCAGTATCTTCCAAGGACGCGATACGAAGGTTTTCAAGAAAATATCCACCTCCAAATACCCTTTACATGAAAGATTTTTCGAACATTTTGATTTACTCAAAAATAGCTTAACGATTTTGACTAAAATACCATATGTTTAAGATACTTTCATGACAAATGAAAGGTATATCTTGAATTTTCTGGGAATAGCCTCTGAAGACCTCTTCATTCTGGATCACTTTTGTATTAATCGTAAACGGTAAGAGATAGACAAAAACTTACTATTCAAAAAATGTATTTAATTGAAATACAAAATTTAAGTCATACTTTTTTTGTGAGAGTTAACCATTTTGCGAAATATTTCTTGATATTGGTTTCAATTTTAAAATACTTAGCCTTTTCTCAAAATGGCAAGTAATCGTTCCTTTCATATTCTATCTCTTGTTTTACTCCTAGCCATGCAAAGAGAACCGAATTCAGACTGTATCGGATAGCAGCCAGCTTTTAAGGGATTTGACTATAGCTTTAGCTAATGTATTCCTTTAATTCCTTACTACTTACATGAAGTAAGAAAAATTTATCTCGATTAGTAATCATGTGGATAAAAGACAAATCTTCCACAAGAATAGTCTGTTTGCAGAATAGGTAGAGAAAGTCATGTGAATGGAACACATCAATTAAAAAAAAGGTTCGCTATTTTAATGGAATGCATTAGTGAAATTTGGAAATTTTATTTTTTGCCATATTTTAAAAATCAGTTTTTACTTCTGATTTTATGAATGTCTAGTGTCTACCTTCATAGACAGTAAGCAAGGCAATAGTCCAAAATTAAAAGTCTTTTCACTTCAAAATTTGACTTTTCAGAAACACTTTCCTTCAGCTCTTTTTGTTCGTTTTAAGATTCTACGAAAGTATTTTCAACCAAATCTTTTGAAACTGTCATGTGTATTCTGAAAAGCCAAATCACTAAAGTTTTTATATTAGGAAAACATATTACGATAAATGATTAGAAATTATATTCTTTCAAACAAACCCTAGCACTAACAAATTGCTTTGACATTTTTGTAAGCTTATATTGTATAAATAATAAGGAATATTTAAGAAATAGAGATTATTCTTAAAATAGCATAATATATTTTCTGAAACACAATATCATGAAAATAAAAACGCTATCAACAAATGTTTTAATGGATACGTGAGAGAAATTTAAATTCATTTTCAGTAAAATTGTTGGTACATGTTAAAAACTAGCCTTTTCAGAGGTGCGTTCCCCGTAAGTTAATGATTCACAACATGGATGTTCATAGTTAAATAGAACTTCTTTCCTTTAGTGATATATGCTTTGCTGGAAATATTTTTGTTGCCCTCTTCTATTTCCACAACACTTTTAAAGTTAGTATAGTTAGCCAGACGCAGTATACCTTTATCATGTTTGCACCTGCACATATCTCACAAGACAAGTTTTATCGTCTTTCATTATCTTAAGTGTGTGCCCATTTGAAAGGGTGAAACTGCCTCAAGGTTATAGGACATGCATAACTACTCAACCATGAACATTACACCATGGCAAACTTTTTGACACGGGAAACTCGACATTGATCGATTTAAAACAATAATATCAATGTGTTACATTCACATGATTTTTTGTCTCATTCTTAAACAATTTTTACAATGGCATTTGTAGAAGTGGTTTTACTAAATCTTTTCTTGCAACTATACTGGGAATAGATAAATGTCTAAGTGAGAGTCAAATCTTAAAAAGGTGGTTGTTCGGTGATGGTTTGGAACTGTTTGTTCTCTTTGCATGATGGAAAAAAAGAATTGCAACTTCCCATTTAAGAAAAACATAATTATTTGAAAAGTGAAAACTATAACAAGGAATATTTCGGTAACGATTAAAACGATCGTAACATCTTTTAACATCTGTTTGCTATGTGGTAGTTTGAAATTCCGTTCTCCTTGCATGACCAAGATGAATGAATGGCGACTTTTCATTAGAAAACGCTAAAAGTATTGTGAAATGTAAACAAAAAATAATGAATGTCTCTAAAATAATTAACTTAAAATATGTATTTGACATAAATTGTGTTTTAACGGGCTCTACATTTTTTGTTTGTTAAGATTTTATTGATATTTTACTCTTTATCGCTTATACAAAAGTCATCCGAGGGCTTAAAATTTTATTCCCAGAAAATTCAAGATCTACGTTTTATTTGTCATTCATTTAAGTATCTGAAATATAAGGGGGCTTAAATATAAAGTTCGGTATTTAACGTGTTTTTATTATTATTATTATTATTATTATTATATCATTATCATCATTATTATTATCATCATTATCATTATTATTATCATTATCATTATCATCATCATTATTATTATTATGTAGTTTTAGTTTTGATTCAGGTAACCTCCAAGCATTTTCCGGTACATCCTTTTTTGGGTGTAACACAATAACTTCTCTACCTATTATGTACATTGTAGGTGATAGAGAAAGCAAAAATGAAATAGCAAAGAGATTTTATATAACATTATTTTATTCAAGTAAATACAAATAGAAAGTTAGTTGAAGGGGAAATGAGAAGCTTCCACATATATTGGAAGGATAGGCTTACTATTGGCTGCTGATAGAAACCCTAAACTGCGCATGGGACTCTCGCTTGCAAATAATTACAGTCGTATAAATAAAAGGTCCATAAACCAAGAGTTTGGTGACTTCTGTCACCTCACAGCTGTTGAAAAGCAAGTGTTACGTCATGAAAGTGGAACGTGTCCGAGCCACACGTCATTGTGACGTCATGGTAAAGGTCATGAATGTTATACGCCAGTCGTCCCGATGTTTACGATGTTTAATAAGGAAGTGTCATATATAGCAGAAAAGTGGTGGCTTATACAAGCACAGCATCGCACAGCCACTTCCTTATCTACCATCTGCAATCGCATCTCAGGTAGATAATTATATGGGAAATATCTGATTAGCTTCTGTACCTCCTATCGCTTTGGAATGTGAGACATCTATTGTTTGCCTTGTTTTGATTTAGAAGAATAAAATGTCCCCTTAATGTTACTAATTGACTTAATGATCCCATTTGAAAACATTCTTACGTAAGGTCATTTTTCTATCCAAGTACTTAATTTTATTCCGCTTAAACCTCTGCAGAAATAGCTTCATTTTATATTTTGTTAGAATACAAAGGGTCACTTTATGTTTGCCTTAATATTCCATATTGTTCTAAGGCAATCACGAATAACAGCTATAATCAATAGTGCTTAACATGTGGTATTGGAAACTGTTACATAGCGCACGTCCACCGCGCACACACACCACCATACTACCCAGTCAAGCTTGCTACTCCGAAAGGTGGTATGAAATGAAATATTGGGGATGACGTACGGGCATTTTGAGGTATTAGAAAAACTACTCCAGCATTCGCTTGGCGACAAGGGAAAACCACGAAAAACCCCAAGTCAAAGTGAGAGATCGAACCTGTGATCTCCCGAATGGAGCCACAGACGAAACAATCTCAGCCACCCCTCAGTAAATTTGCTATTTATCTGACTTGAGTTATGCCATTTACAGATATACGCATTCGCCCGCAAGCGACACTTTTACTAAAATGTGTTTTTTTTTTCTTTTTTTATTTAGGGGTCTCAAAACTTGTGTTTTTTGTTTTGTGAAATCTCGGTACTGAATTTTTGGATGGAATGTAATACTTTGTCTTGTGGTAGAGAAAGTATAAACAACAAGAATCGCATTACTTTCTCCTTGTCCTTTTCAAACTTGGGAAAGTTTAAAAGATGTGTTAGGAATGTCTGGAAGAAGGTTCCACGAAAATGTAACATCACACAGTAAACTCTACGCCTTTTAGTTTTTCCCCATTTACTCATGTTAGGTATAGTTTCATCCCGCTTAAAAATTCGATTCGGTTATTTCACAATGCCTGTGAAGTCCTCTTCATTCTGAACGAGTTTGTACTTTTGTGTAACTGGCAAACCATGCGAGATAAATGAAAACTTTTGAAACAAAACACGCATTACAACATACCATTAAGTGTGACTTACGATAACTATATATTTATTGTTGCAGCTCCATTTTCAAGGTATTTTGGATCAAGTCAACACATAGCAACCCACCCTAGACGGGACGGATGGGATAATCGCTTAATGCTCCTGCACCCCCCCCCCCCCTGTATCTGCAATGGTTTAACACTGTTAAAATGGATAATAATCTTTTGTAACAAGAGTGTATAGATTCTTTGAATGAAATACTTTTCTTTGCTGAGTGTTTGTTTATCCCTATTTTTTTCCATTTTAATAAAACACAATGGGAATAGAAATTACTTCATAAGCTATTCATTATATAGAGGGCCGTATGAAGGTATATAACAATGATGCAATGTTTATACAAAGAATACTTTCTTTAATTTCAGTTTAGAAAAATTCTATAATGAAAGATTAGCACAGGTTACTATCATCATTATTTTAAATATTCAAGTTGTTAGCCTTGGGGATTTATTTACACAGGTCAAATCAAGCATATTTTTATACAGTTCTTTATTTGCCTCACTTTCTTAGCACGTGTATTTTAGGAATTGAACCACTTCATAAACAGTACGAATTTTTTGTATATACCTCTAATCTCACATTCTTTTGTATTCCATCTCCTATTCTAAATGCCCTAAAATTGCATATATTTAAATCCGCCACAGATTCTTTGGTCTATAGTCGAATTTCATCATGAGACAAGAAACAAGCAACAAGAAACAAAAGATAAATTGAGTAAAACTGTGGAATTTAATAATGAGTTAAGTAGCCATAAACATCAAAACTACGAGCACTCGTCTCAAACAACCAAATGTATCAATACAGCTATGTACCTATCTATGCTTCCCTATACCTACATGCTATTCGTCATGCCAATATCTCTAACATATGAAATGTGAATAAAAGTTATTTAATTTTGAGAAAATAAAAACAATGCAATTTATTCATGTTTAATGGTTGTTAGTGTAGGGGAGTCTTCCTGATAGCTACCCATTACATTCTCAAACGGGTTTCTGTTTAAAAAATACTTATTTAGGGGCAATGCATGTTCAGCAGATCTCAAATCATTTATTTCTGATGAAATCTCTATCGAGTTTTTGGGTGTAATACAATATTTTATGCTATCCATCATGGGTAAAGAGGAAGTAATTATATTTTAGTTCAATATAGTTTTATTTTTATAACAAAAATATGTGTAAATTAATATCTCAAACTAAATAAAATATTGAAGTTAAATTTAATACACATACTACTGTGATTGTTAGTAACATGAGTGCAAGTTTTTAAATCTTAAATGTAATATTTAAGGAAATATCGTTTTAAGCCCGACTTCACCTTCAAGATTACTTGAATTCTTAAACATGTATGTGTTTCCAGAGAGCCTTTTAAAGAGTCGCCTAAGAAATAAAAAGGAAATGTTTGCAGACATAATAACCCTAAAGATAATGAACGGTGAACCCAGAAGGTTGAGTGTCGAGTTCCGCGACGCTGATGTCATGCCTGGAAAATGAAAGAGCCGATCAAGGAGTAAGCATTGCTTCCGATGTAGCCCGTTACATGCCGGACAAAAGTGACCTGCATAGTATTCTAAGAAAACAACAGCAGCATATGCGCTAATTGATTGCCTTACCGCGATGAGCAACCGACCAAACATATGTCAGGCACTTTCTAATGAGTAAGCTGCAGATTCTATCCGGTTTCTTTACAATAATATATATTAGAGAAGTCAGTTTTATGACATTTAAATTTAACAAATGGAAAAAAAAATTAACCAAATGAATATTAACAAGGATATTAAGAAGTTGATTACAAGTTATTCAGCCTTGAACAGTGCGTGAGTATATCATAAACTAGTAAAGAAATTTCGGAAAAATTAAGGTTAAATATTAAACATTGCAGTTATAACGCGTATTTGGTAACGTAATTACCTAACTGAAACGAATTTTGTTTTGTTAAAATATATAAATCTTTTACTTTGGAGTCGGTAGGTATGCATTTGGAATTTCAACGTTTCTAATATCGCGGAGTTCACTTTGAACATTTCTCTATAATTGTAAATATTTTTGCTTATATTCCATATTATAAGTTAAGATTCCTTGGGGTCGCGACGTGGCCAAATGGTTAGACCACTCGTCTCTCACCTAGACAGCCCGGGTTCAATCCCAAACGGTGGAAAAAGTGGCGCAGAGACGGGTTTTCTCTGGGTTTCCCCCGCCATCGTATTCCACCGGTGCTCCAACTTCATTCCATGTATCATCAGAGTCATCGCCTGCGGTGCCATCTTTAGTAAAAGCGGGCGTTCAACACTATCAAAAAATAAATAAATAAGTAGCATTCCTTACAGAATCTCAAATCTTCGGAAGCGGCCAATGAACTAATAAGATAGATGTTCAAAGAGTTGAGATTAGGAAACATTGGAGGATTATTAGGCGAGGGAGTGGGAAGACAACCCGATAGATCGCGGCAGACACAGCACAGCGGGATCCCTAACCTTTCCAGTTGAATTACCCCTGCAAGCCCACACGGATAGGCGGATTGAGGTTCCATGACAAGGAAGAAATAATTCTATTTCCTCAAAGCACATCATAGACCACCTTCCATTCGCCTAATCATACAATATAAAAGGAAACGAAATAAGAGGAATTGGTGACAGAAAACTTCGTGGTAGTATGCTCTACTCCAGCATACACCTACCGTTCTGGGCAACCACATTAAATTAATGTAGTAAAAGCGGGCGTTGAAAAAAAACACGCTAAATCCAAGTCCAGGATGACCGGTATAACGAAAATCGAGCCAGGGATCTGCTGAATGAGGGCATTAGACGCCGTTGCCTGAAGCTATTACTCTCATTGAGCTGAAAATTGCCCCCACACGATTTTTTTTTCGGCATAAAGGAAAATTTGGAGGAAAAAATGCACATCCAGCCCCAACCAATATACCAACTCGGGCTCTTCCGCTTGTTACGCTGTTAAGCAACAATTTAAATTCTCTAAAATGACATCTCGAGTAATTGTCTTCCGAAAATATATCGCAAGATAATTAAATCTGATTGGTCGGAAGATTTCTAGAAGCGCACCGCTCTGTTTAACTTGGAAAAGGTCTCATATCCTTACACAAATCTATACGTATGTAACAAAAGGCACTCTTTACGATCAAAGCGCTACTTTAGGAACCTTTTCTAAAATATTCGAATGCTTGTTTTCCTACCTCAAAAATAATATACAAGGGAGCAAAGAGTAATATATAGAGCCATTCAATTTTTTGTTTCTTTTTCCCATAACATTTACTGTTCCGATACATACAGGCATATGGGTACACATTTCTCAAACATATAAACATCCATGCCCAAGACGGGACTCGAACCCACGATTCCCTGAGCCACGGAGCACCAAAACGAGACACTTTAGCGAGCACCGCCATGGGGACCGACTTCATTGGTAAATATTCCGGGAAAAATTGTCGCATGATAGGTATCTTCCTCAAGTATTATTTCTAAAGCACCTACGTATGTGTAAACATCATTATGTTAATTGCAGTTCATTTTTACTTTGTCAAGCCCGTATGTACAATGTACATGGTGGATATAAAAGGTATTGTATTCCACCTATAAATTAGAGTCGACATTTTACCGGAAATATATGTTTTGAGGTCCCCTGATTCAAAAACAAATTTGAAAAAGGTCCGCGTGTGTGTCACTGAACATCATAGCTCAAAAACGAAAAGTCGGTTAAATACCAAGCTTGTATTCAGTATCTGCCAAGGATGCGACACGAAGATTTTCAAGAAAATCTCTCCACCCCCAACATTTACATAGAACATTTTTAAAAAAAATGATTTTCTCAAACATGGCTCTAACGACTTTGATTAAAATGCCGATTTTAAAAATATTTACATCAAAAATATAATGTATATTTTGAATTTTCTGGGAACAGCCTCTGAAAAGCTCTTTATTCTGGTTGAGTTTTGCAGAAATTTGCATAACGGTTAAACCGAAAGAGATAGACAAAAACTTACTTCTCCAAAAATGTAGATCTCTTAAAACAAACACTTTTTGCAATATGCGGTTTTCTTCTAGAGTTGACCGTTTTCGAGATATTCATTGTTATTGGTTTCAATTTTAGATTAATTAACGTTTCTCAAACGGGACCATACAAAGCGAACCGAGCCTCAATTGTTTCAGATAGCGACCAGATTTTAAAAGATTTGACTATCGCTTTAGCTTAATGTATTCCCTTATTTCCCTTCTACTAACAAGGAAGCAAGCAATAAGACAATTCTGCTAATGTTTATCTAGAGTAGTATGACATAGAAAAAAGAATAATATTTTCTAAGAAAATTTTGTTTGTGGAACAGATAGAGAAAGTTATGTGAATAGAACACATCAGATTTTTTATTGCGTTTAACGCCCGTTTTACTACTATGGCACTGCAGGCGATAACACTGATGATATCTACATGGAATGAAGATGGAGCACCTGTGAAATGCGATGGCGGGGGAAACCGGGGGACCCAGAGAAAACCCTACCCTGCGTCGCTTTGTCCACCACAAATCTCATGCGGTCTTCTGGGATCGAATTTATTTTATTTCTTTCCAATGATGATGGAAACGTTTCAACCAATATTTTAGTCCACATATCTCACTCAATTGCATTTTTATTATCTCATTTTAAGGAGATTTTACACAATTATGAGAGGTCAAGTTACATTTCAAAATGGACAGTTACGGTACTAAATAACGAAATTCAGCGCTAATATTCAGTGCATACTTGTAAATATATTAAAAATGTAAATCAGAGCTATTATAAAATGAAAATTTGAATCTGGTTTGAATCAATCAGCTTCAGGCTGGGGTTCAAACCACGGGTCTTTAGGTTTCTTTTCCGATTCTCTCCTGAGCGACCGTGACAGGACACGGAACGTATTTTGTATTCGTACTTCTCTCATTTCATTCATGTATACCAACAAACTCCCAGAAGGTGTCATCACTCCTAGATAATACTTAAGGGTACTTACAATGTTGTTTTTTCTTTCTTTCTTCTTTGTCACAGTACTTTTTATCAAACAAATGTTGGAAAGTCCTGTCCCCGATCTGGTTGGATAGCTCCAGTTTATCACAATGGACTGATGGAGTAGAATTAGCATATCTAGTTGCTCCTTGATTTCCTTGCCAAATACGACTATCTTGGCTACGACCTCCGCTTCTCTGTTCTTAGAAGTATCGAGTGATTTCTCTTGTCCTCGCAGAGAAATTCATGCTGAGATTCGGGACATTGGTCGTCTAAATATTGTGAGCAACATGCATCCATCATGATGTTCATTCTTTAGTCTCATAACAACGCACCCAACCCATTGTTCATTACTTCAAAATATCCTTATGAACGTTCACATGAGAAATCTCCATTTATTTCATAAGCACTAATTTATTTTCTAACACTACTCTCAAAAGCAGCTTATTCACAACCTTCGGTGTAGCGACAACTTTTTGTTTCCGATGATATTCCTTCCAATCGGCGAGGAAATAAACTGACCAAATTTTAAAATCCGATATTCGCGACATTTTACAATTGTATAAAAAAGTGGTAAGGGCAACGCAGCTCAAAAATTCCGACAAAAACCACAATGAAAATAAATACATGCATTTTTATTAGCCTTTAATTAAGTAATTATGTATGTGTATATATACCTATGCCAGTAATGTGTGTTAAAGTCATTAATTCACAACACTTTATAGCATAACAGAACACAAAGCACACACATCAAAATTATTACGAGGACTGAAAGTAATTAAAATCAAGCTGAAAATCAAACGAATTCTTTTTCCTTCTCTGTTTATCTTCTCCTATGTAAGAGTTACACCCCTCCCCCCCCCCCCCCCCCCCCCGAGGACTTAAAAGCTAGCGCCTGGAGTCAGACGCCTATTGAGCAGAAGCTTTTGATAAGAGAGAAACCAGGATGGGTGATCTGCCCGATGCCTGGCATGAAAGTGAGGGAATGGATGAGAGGAAATGACGGTGAAATGGATGATAGGAAAGATGATTATAGAACAATCGTTGGAATGAATGGCGGGGAACCGGAGTACCCGGAGAAAATCCGTCCAGACACCGCTTCGTCCACTACATGCGGTTCCCTGGAACCGAACCCGGGGTGCCTAGATGAGAGGCGAGTGGTCTAACCGCTCGGTCACGGTGCCGCCTGAAACGAATTTCAGAGCCAATAATTTGGATCAACATTTGAGAAAAAACATGCACGTATTAGCATTGCTCCAGTAGTCAATTAAATGACCGCTTAGGCGGCTCATATTAGCATTGATTGCAATTTGTTTTTAAATGTGAGCTCAATAATTACATGGACTGCCTCCGCGGTCGAGTGGTCAGTGAGCTGAATTCTTACCCGGGGGTCCCGGGTTCGATTCCCGGCTGGAGCGGGGAATTTTCCTCTAGCCAGAATTATTATCTATCTCCCACAGAGTCTGGAAGTTTGTATGTGAGTGTGAATGTGTGCGTGTTTGAGTAAAACAAAATGATTTAAAATGATCTATGACCTTACATGTTAAAGGGGGTTATATAAATGAAAAAAAAAAAAAAATTACAATAAGAACTTTACAATTGACAACCCGTTAATAAATATTGCTATTACTATAAATACACTACAACAAATCGTGATACCTGCAAAATCCAATATGGGTAAGGATTCCAATTTGCCTCCAAAAATTGACAGGACGGAACATTACCTAATGGATGGGACAGTATTAATATTAGTCAATAATTACTTTCTCCTGTTAGAACCATTTAAGTTAAATAAATATCAATTATGCTCGTAAAATCGAAACAATTATTTTTCATTTCATGCTCTTTACCTTAATGGGAGCCCATAAAACATGAAACAGCATGCCAGTGTTGTACAGCCAACAATGCAATGTTGGAACATACTGTTTACTTTCCGGCGGAGTCCCTGGCTACGGACACACAATCCGTGCCACACTTTCCTGCCGGACATGCGCAAACACACACAACACACGGCATGCAACACAGTTTAGTTTAAATAATCCCACTTTGAATAGCATTTCATACCTATATGTAATTTGGTGTTATAGAATGATTTTCACCTATAACTACTACATATACACTTTTACTCCTCTAAAAAAGCAACATATAACTCAATTTCCGCATTTTAGACAAAAATGGAGCAATCCTGTTCAGTTTTTTCTCATAATCTAGAGGAATTATCAGTAACAAGTTGCAGTTTATTCCGAAAGGGAAATCTTAACACAAGGAAACTATCAGATCCTTCATGACGAAATCCACCCTGGAATTCGGGAACAGAAACGATGTGGTATAAGGAGGTCATACTCAAAACATTGGCTGCCAGTTATATCTGCCAGGTGCCGAAATCCAATTTGCAATCGTTCAACAGCAACTCAATGTCCCCCTGTTTCAGGTTTGCATCAAATCAGCGCAGAGAGTTAGAATGACTGCGTAGCACCCTGTACCCACACCCTAGAGACATTGAAACTAAGCTGAGCCCGTTCTCACACCATGACCGATCTCACAAATCAATCTCAGCAGCCAGGATTGACGTTCGAGAAAGTTAATAGAAGTTTTATGTCCATGTAATTTATATCAAAGATTTGGCATTCGTTTTCGAGTATTTGCAGTTAAAACTGGTAGCTGGTGTTTTGAGTGCATCCTTCTAGTACCTACATCACTTCTGTCACAGGAATTTTTGGGTGGGTCCAACACGAGTGGTGCTGCCTTTGCCAATACTTGCAAAAATATTAAAATCCAAACAGTAGTTCTTAAATTTTATGCCAAAGTCTTTCGTTTAGAGATGTATCACTCTGGAGGTAAAGTGTACATGAATACCAATTTAAAATATATGTTGAGAAACCAAAGATTGATATATGCATGAAGTTATAATTCTATATCTATTTTTATTAATACAAGAATATTTTAGTTTTCAGAAATTAACATTTTCTATATTTAGCTACAAATATCTGACTTTTAGTTTCTCTTTCTTTATAGTGGGTAAAGGAAGCGTTGTATTCCCCCAAAAATTGTGCACAGAGGTTACTCCGAAAGGACGTGTTTTGAGGTGACCTGAATAAAAATAGTATTTGTAGAAAAAATACGTGTGCCTAGGAGGCTTACTTTAAAAAAAAATTAAATAAACGCAAAACTTGGTGTTCGCAACTTTCAAGGAGATAACCCAAATATTTTCAATCCGAGAAAGGAGAAGATTAGGCTTTTTCCTGTAATGTATGTTGAATTTTCCATTCGACTCAATGGAAATGTAATTTTATGCCATTTTCCGCCAATATATTTTGCAACACTTGGGCAAACGTCCTTTCTATATATTTGCGCAATAAAATCACTTCAATGCGTTAAGCTCATTTTCCGCGAGCAAAAGTTAGTTTCTAGGAATCTGCAGTGCGATAAGATAAGAGATAAAACATCCTTTACAGTTACTTTAGAGGCGCGGAAAGATTACCTCATGAAAACATAAATGCGTTCCTTTATTGAAAAGATAATATATATATAGTATAGCAGTTCAAGGAACACTCAACCCCATTCCTCATCGCTTCTGGGGATTACTAAATTATTAACAGCCACCATTAAGGATATGATACACGATAAATATTCTATTACTTAAGGTGTCAATCTGCAAACCTGTTTGAAGAATTTTGTATTTTGCGATTTGCCTGTATTCGCAAGGGAAGAGTATTAGAGAGGAAGCGACACTGTAAATGCGTTGTTGCAGTTTCAGCACAGATGCTTGTCTGTTCTGCTAAACTGAGCAGAAAAAAAGACCTCTGTAACAGAATACTTCCACAGAGTTCAAATGTCGAAATGGTTTCCTTCGGTTCGTCAACTCAGCACATCTTGACGGAAGTATGAAACTGCGTTTGAGATGTATAATTGACGTTGGGTTTAAATGTGCTGCATGTGGCATTTTATACACCCAAACAAAAACATTGCATGACTGTATACAAGACCTTGTATGGTAATCTATTTTAAAATATGTAAAACATTAATGAATAGAAAAGGAAATTACATATATAATATTACTCAAAATAGTATAAACAATAACTTGTTAAATAACCATGCCCACAATAAGCCCTTACGGATCAGAATCTTAGTCCTGTGCCGTGACGCATGCGAAGAGCGTAGTGCTCTGTTTCCCTGCCAGGGAATGTGCTCCGGTTCGATGCCACCGATGTGGGTACGAATTTTGAGTCCCGAGTATAGCAGACGATACAGCTGCCCCGTGTTTGACATGTGCAGATATCCCTTCATGCGTTAAAAGAGTTGCAGAACTCAACGGAGCTATTTCAAGTAAAAATCGGTAAGTGGGGAAATGACTGCGCTACCTTCGTTTTACCCCTCTCCTATTATGAGCTGAAACGGTGAGCGGGTCGTGCTCCTTGAGAGCAGTAAAACGAACGTCGCTCAAGCCAGTACTCCACTGGCCAGTTTTAACTTGAAATAGTCCCGCTGCCGCAACTCTTTTTAAAATTCGAAGGAACATCTGCATGTCAAATACGGGGTAGTTGGGCTATCTGGTAGGACCGGTGCCCACTGAGCAAAGGAGGTGCGATAATTAGCGATCTCCGCCATGATAGCGAACATTCCAATTGGGGGATGCGTGATGCTGGCCACATCATCTCTCCATATCGGGGTGATCGTCTGCCTCTGCTGTGCGCAAGTGGGGTGAGGCCGGCAATCGAGTAGGTAGCCTCAGGTTCGTAAGGGCTAAAACGCTACGGGATTATTTTATTATTCTTCTTCTTATTATTATTATTTTTATTATTATCATCATCATCAGAATGCTACTTTTCAGGAAACAGAAAAGGCATTTAAAAACACACACGGAAACAAAACTAAGAAAAAAACCTGATGAGTTCAACTTGTAACACTTTCTGCTAACTGTTCTTGCAAAAAGGTATTATTTTATCTATATGGTGCTAATCAAGATAAACATTACCCTAAATGGTCTTATTACCTAGCTCCTTATAAGTGGAAGGGAAATAAGGGAATACAATAGCATAAAACGATAATCAAATCGTTTAAAAGCTGTGGCATTACGATTGTCTTGAAATTAGATTCTATTTCCATGGCCACGAGTAAAACAAAAATGGTCTGACACCCGAAGATACCGGGTTCAATTCCCGGATGGGATGGACAATTTTTCTTTAAGTGGAGTCTGAAGTATGTGAGAGTGAATGTGCGTGCGTTTGAAAGGGAATATGATAAAAAACAAACCCAACTTTCAAGAACTTACAGTCAACGAGTTGTTTCTTAAGTCAAAGCCCCCAATATGACATAGATGTTAAAGGGGCTATATAAATGGAAAAAAGAGCAATTCCAAAGAAATTCAGGATATACATTTTATTTTCCAAGTACCTTTAATACACAGAATTTTAGTCAAATCGTTAGCCATTTATAGAAATCGAAAATTTCGAAACATGTTCCATTAAAAGAGTTTTTCTGAAAATTCATTCTTTTATTCAGGGTCCTCAAAATATGCACTTCCAGTGAAATTTCGGTGTCATATTTTATCTGGAATGCAATATTTTCTCTACCTACTATGTGCATTGTACATACGTGTTAGAGAAAGTAAAAATACAATGGTTACAATTTAAATGCTTAAGTAAGTCATTTGGCGGATGGTGCTTGAGTATGTTCTTTACAAGGGAGCCAATGTCCTATTCCCAATGTTATACGTATTTAACAGAGTCTTAGTATATTATCAAAAGTTGATGAATGGTTTTTTTCTCTACAGTTTTATACAATTGATGCAAAAATAATCAAATAGCACTAAGAAATAGCTCAACCGCCTTCGTAGGATGCGGGTAACATGTCTACTCTCTTCTCGATTGAGCCGGAAAGGGCCTTTTAACCGGGATTTTCCTTCAAGACGGTTGTCGAGTAATTTTTAGCTCACCAGGAAGCTGGATCTGTGGTAACTTGTAAGGCTCGTATTCGGAAGGTCCCGGATTCTATTTCTGTTCCACCTTGAATTTTTAGTGGTTTACCCTAGTAGACTAATGTTGGGGTGGTTTCTCATTTAACACGATTTCCTTTAAGTCATTTCCCTTTCATTCCGTCTCCTCAACTTTCAGGCGTTTCATGGCGTATGGAGGTGCTTGAAGATGGTGTGGATGTTTGCTAAAAGTAAATAGTGCTCATCGTGGACACTAGAAGTCTGCTTGGTCAATAGGTCGTTCATCACCTTCTCTAGACAGCTCCAACAAAGGGAAGGGTCGAGCCCATATGTTGGGGATTTCTGCGTGGCGTTTGCCTGCGGCCTGTAGCTACCTGTGGTTCGAACACTTCATTTCTTCCTCCTAGGGGGGTGGTGCACAATCTATCTAATAAGCGTATCAAATAATCCCTCCATTGTGTATAACATTTAATTCTCAGCTCAGAGAACTTCAAATTCATTTTCTACCCATTTCCCTCTGTTATTAAAAGGGGCATTATTTTATTTTTTTTTTTTTTTTATTTTTACTGATAATTTTAGGTTCCAATAATTTCCACGAGTTCAAATTGTTGAAGCCAAAACAAATAACATAAATTAACAAAATAGTACCACCATTAAATTTATGAATACTATTTTAATTCTCCTCAATTTGTAATTATCTTAATGTAATAAATTATACATACACACAGACTACAATTTGAATATATGACATAGTTAATTTTTAAAATGTTATTACATAGGTACATGTTCCAGCATTTTAGTTAAGTTTACTGCTACATAGAAATAGTGTGTGGAATTATTTTTACTACATCTTAATAATATAACAGAGAATTTAAAATATGACAATGGAAACTGCAAGCAATACAATGGTAGTTAAGTACATAATTTCATAAAAATGGTTAAAATAGAAGGAATTATTGTAGAGCTTTAGATCACATATGAAAAGAGGAGCGAAATCAAACAATTCGATATAAAAATAAAGACATATAAGAAAGTCAAACTTTACTCTTAACTACTTGGATTAGAATTTTTAAAATTACGCGATTTTAAAGATACGCGAGTTTTAGAACCACACAATATTTCCTAATTCTATTTAAATTGCATCAAATATAGTACTTACAATAAGACTGAGTATAAATAACAAAAATAGATCACAAAATAATGCGATAGAAAACAAATATGTATGAGAGTGTGTGTACTCTGTACTAAACTACTTACCTATTTTTCATACACTACTTTAAAAACCTTTTTTCAAAATGTCAGCGTTTCGAAAACGCCATGTCAGCACCACATAGTTTCATTTTAGAAGCCACTAGGAATACATGCCAACATTTTTTATACTTAGAAAGAATATATATCCCAGTCTATCTATCTATCTATCTCTCTCTCTCTCTCTCTCTCTCTCTCAGGAGGCGGTAAGTATTATTCATCTCCTTTACTTTGTGAAGAGCGTTTCTATAAAGCAACAGAGCTAAGAGATCCCCTGTGCACAAGACCACACAGGTGGTCTAGTAAATTCCTTGAAATTGATTTAAATACAATTAATGGTCGATATGGTTCCTGTAAACATTCCTACAAAACAATCGTCATTGTGTCTCACACATAAAGATATATAAACAGAAGATTTACATAACTACAAGCCTGGCAACACATTGTTCAGCTCGCGGTAACTTACAGACAGAGCTAACGTTTCCGAACCCGCAAAAGGAAAATAAAAACTATTTACATAGAAATGAACCTACACTGCCGTCAAAAGGCAATAAGTTACAGTTTAAAAATAAAAGTTATTTGCAATAATTAAACGACTATCAATGTGCATTATATTTTGTTTTATATATAATCAGGAACACTTACTTTGCTGTCTGTTTCTTCCATTCAAGATAACTTGACAGCAAATACTTCAATTACAAAATACTTTCGTAAAAACTTCTCCTCTGTTTGAGAAGTATGTCGGCAATAGTTATTACAGACTTTTCATTAGTAAATTGGAAACAAATAATGACCATATAGCATTTCAAGGTATGCTACTTAAACGTGTATTAAACATTTTACAAAGAACAGTAAATACATTTTAAATTGTTTTATAAAACTATTAATTTTATTCGTCATACCACTATCTCAATATAATATTAAAATAAAAGTCGTAGAGTAATTTATCAGATAATGGGCATTTATCCATCTTGTGTACCCTAAAATATGCTTATCGGAGTATTCCTTTATGAGATTGACATATACACTTTCGACGGCTTCCACTCTTCCTTTCTTCGTTTATTTCCTTTAAAACTCTTTTCATAAATTGCGGGTGTTTCAAAATTATGTTTATGCAGAAATCCCGATTCCCAATGTTCTGTTTTAGCAGAAGAATAAATTAAATGCTACGAGACTCGCAATATTTTTTTCCAACCTTTTTCGCCCTTAAATTAACATAATAGAAATGACATTTGTTTTAAAAAGAATGTGAGATACGCATAATTCTCTACAGTAATAAAGGTTCTACAAATGAAAAATATGGTCTTTATCCTATAATTTTAATACATTATAAATTTTATTTTATTTTTATTTATTTTTTGTTGCAATTAAGTACTTCAAAGGTTACGATGTGATGCGTTTGGAAATACATAAAATAAAAACACTGTTTTGTTAGCTTAGACTTCAATACACTCATAATTGCATACATGCACAATTCATGATAAAAAAAAATTCTCCCATGTAGTCAATATTTCAGGTGTAAGATTTAAAAAGGTTGTGAAAACATTTTTTTCCTAAATCACGGATCGCTATGTACATATTCCTTATGAAACCCAGAAGAAGAAGCCAGTTGATGCGATATCTGAAAAATTTGAGCCCACATAACTTGCCACCTCTACCAAGCAGTCAGTTGTTATCAGAGGAGTCAATCACATAATCATGCACTTCTTTTGTTCAGCAAGGGTGTTAACGATGCTGTCAATTAGCGCCGCCGTGTGCCGGAATTTCGTCCCACTCGAGTTCTTTTACTTGCCAGTAAATGACAGACATGCGACTGTCACTTTTAAGCTCACCTTGTCCTGAGACGGGTTTGAACCTGCGACCTTGAGATCAGCAGGCCAGCGCTTAACCAGTGTTCAGCTAGGTAATGCATCATCATGTTGTAATACGATATTCACGTATCTTTCGGTTGCATATATGGTGCGATGTTACAATTTCATGTAATTTAACAAACCACAGCAAGTATAATACACGTTTGACTTGTTACTGAGCTGTAAACTCCGTTTTGTTTATTTTTAGCGATGGCTAAGCAACATTTTTTTCTTATGCAGTTTCAATTAAAAACCCTTATCCTAGAAAGCAGCTACAAATAACAGAAAATTAATAATCACGTTAAAATTTTGTTTTTAAATCTTCCAAAACGAATTCACCCTGTTTTTATCTTGCATGTTCACCATTATCATTTTCTTCTCCCGATCAAACATGATTAAGTAAAGCTTCTTAACTCCCTCTGTGGCTTCTCACCTTGAGGTCCCGAGTTCGATTTCCGGCTAAGGGGTTTTCCTTTAACTAAATTATTCCCTATCCCACACAAGTCCGAAAATATGAATGTCAGAGAGAATGTGTGTGTGTGTATATGTATTCGAGAGTGAGAGAGTAAATGTGTGTATATGTGTGAGTGTAAGTGTGTGTGAGTGTGTGTGAGAGAGAGAGAGAGAGAGAGAGAGAGAGAGAGAGAGAGAGAGAGAGTGTGTGTGTTTTTAATAGTTAAGAGTCCTGAAGTTCAGCGATCAAAACGCTAGCATATAAATTAAAGGGGTTATATAAATGTAGCAATTAAAAATTAAAAAAAAGATTCTTTTTGAAAATCCATTACAAATAAACGAATGAAAATCGGCCCTCTATTAGATACCAATAGGCCAATAGCAGATGCCAATAAGACTTTTGGTCTTTTCCTTTCCATCATATTCCTTATAATTTCGGAACATTTTCTCGATTCCTGTAGACTTCATCTGTATAGAATTATTTCTAATATCTTGGGTATTTCCCATTTCTGGTATGTCATCGAAACTAAAGCATATACATACCTGTATTTTGACTTATCAGGTTTTCCCTCTAGGTTCCTTAATGCGGACAAAAAAGAAAAATGAAAGTAAAAGTATTTAGGTATCCTGTATAAATGACTAGGTACTTCAAATGCCTATGCAAAACCGAATAGTCGGAATAATATTAGAGTAACAGATTATTTGTAGGTACTGAGATTTACACGTTTGTGCAGTAACATTTTTATCTCTGTATTTAGTGGTGTCTAAGTTATGCAAAATTCATTTAAACCACAGCAATTATTTTTCAGAAATCTCAAGATGCACATGTTATCATGTCAGTACTTCAAATGCATAGAATTGCCAGAGTATTTTCTGATCCTTTAAAAAAACTGACATATTAACGATAATATTCCTAGACCGTTATGCATAGTTTTTCATATTTTGTTTACAATTTAGGAAACTCATTGCAGATTGTTCACCAATTTATCCAACGGGCTGAAAGAGTCCTTTTATAAACTATAGTATTATTCATATAAGTGAAAATAAAGAAAAAGTTAAGTATTGCTGAAAATGGATAGAATTTCTTGTAAATTCTCATCTTGCTCCATTAGAAGATATTCCACTGAAACACCAAATTTAATAGTTCTCTTTACTTTACGGTTTTGAACAAAGCTGTCCAAGATTTATATATATTTACATAACGCACTTTTATTGAATATTGAGTCCCCAAAACGTGCGTTTTTTTTAATCCAATGCAGTCCTTCCAACAGTTTCATCCACAACTTTAGAAGCCATGCTGTTAAAAGCCATCACAAGGTAATAGAACAAAATCGTAATACGTTTTATCACCGAGAAGCAGGTGCACATTAAGGAGAAAGTGGGGATATCAATAGATACGTGCTGAAAGTGTGCCAAGGAAATTACGAGATATCTTGAAAAAAAGTAAGAGGATTTGAGCGAGGCAAAATAAACAGTGGAACCTCGATTACTAAACTTTATAATTATTATTATTATTGTTGTAATTATTATTGTTATTGTTGTTGTAATTGTTATTATTAATTGGTGTTGTAATTATTATTATTAATTGGTGTTATTATTATTATTAATTGGTGTTATTATTATTATTATTATTATTATTATTATTGCATTTCCAGAAACAGAAAAGAAACCTTATTGTGCAGAGCATATTAGGGTTGTAGTTCGACACTCGCAAATGCTATTAACAAACAGATTGGACACTGTGATGAAATTTTATTAAAATGCGATGAATGAGTGTTAAACAGTGAAAATAACGACATTGTTGTTTAATATATGAAATAGAGGATTTGAAGTTCATTGTCAAATGTGGTGATTATTTATGGTATACCTTGATTTCCTAAATGCAGGATATCAAACAGATCAGGTACTGCGCAATTTGAAGAAATACAAAGCATAATCATTGATACAGGGTTAAATTTGCCGTTGTCAAATTAGAATCGAGTAAGCACAAAATTCGGCACAAGATTTTGCTGGATCTCCCGAAACGTGTTCTTTCAGGGTTGTGTCACATTGAAAAGTCATATGGTTTTTAATTTTCATTTTCAGGTAAGATTACGCTATGAAATTTCTATTACAGATTTTGCAGCTTCTTTTGCTAGTAGGTCTTGTTTTTATCTTCTCCGATAGTACTTGTGTCTGCGGACCCAAGAGATACAATAGTGGACACCGAATTGGCTATTGCTCTTTATTATTAATGGGTTTGTATTGTACTTATCATTTATCGAGTTCAACGCTGCTTGCCAATCACAGTATAATTTTACATTTTTATGGTTTTCGCACTACTCCTGTGCTAACGCAATAACCCACAAATGAATAATAAAGTTAAAAACATTTCAAGTCTATGCAAAAAAAACTCATAAATCACAAAAACATATAAACTAAGGTCCTAAAGTATCAAAATTTCTATGCACCTTACACCAAAATGTAGAAAAGTTTGCTAAATTTAAACTACTAGGTCCACACCCCAAATAAATTTCTCTTCCAATGCACAACGCACAATAATTCGACAAAAATTCTCTTTTTCTGAGCATCAATTAGACGTGTATTAATTAACAGTATTATTACTAAATGTTTTAAGAGTTTAAAATAAAACATTGGTCTTAGAGTTTGGCAATTAGACCGCTTCTTTACCTAATGTACGAGAGAACTGGATGCCAAAAATGCAAGGATAAATTCATTACGATAAATAGAGCAAAACACTTTGGTCTTCTACAAGCCATTTACATAAAATAAAATATTTAATGCCTTAATTTTATCTTAGACTGTCCTTGTAGCTGTTGGTATAGAATCTGCCAGAATGTTCCAAAGGTCTCGGTTTGGATTCCCAGCTTGAATGTATGTCCAGGTTGTTCATTAACCTGGATTTAGCCTGTATCAGTGCTGCCGCTGGGTAAAATACCTGAGTATTCAACATCATACTGAGCAAATGCCTGACACTAAAATGTTAATTAACTGATACAAAAAAAAAAAATATAAAATAAAATGTACGTTTTGCAAACCGTTAAGGGTTATACATTTGAACTCTTGCGTGATTTATTTGCTTAATGTCGTTTTAACATTTAAATAGAGTTTTTTTTTTTATTATTTTTATTCTAATTCAGTGTTACTAGATGGATGATTCTAGTTGCTTAGTTGTGTTCCTGTACTATCTACTTGAGCAATTTACTAATGGGTCCGCAAATGCTTAATCTCTTTCTGTGCCATCTAGTCTGGTGCTATTGATTTAGTCGGAAGATGGATTTGGTGATGTTTGATTGGTACATTGTGGACGTGCACACCTTGTCCGTGTGATACTGGATAGACGGTCTTCATTGCACTGTCGCGTTCCTGTGCCACCGGTTTTATTCCTATCTACTGTTTCGTTCTCCGGATTAACTTTAGACAGTGGTATTGAAAACCCATTTCTGTATTTACTTAAAAACACAACAAAAAACCCAGTCAAATTGGCCATTACATAGAGTTCGAACATGCGACAAACGGAATGTGAGTCATTTTTCTGTGCGATACCTTGTTTGCAACACCAAAAATTCAGCTGAATTACATCTCTCCACTGTCATTTAAATCTCACGCGCTTTTTTGAGGACACCCTTACGTCAATAACTTTTGCATTTCTTGGTTTGCCTTCTGCAGTGCAAGCATTACTATGGATATTGAGAATATTCTTTCCAATACTTAGTTTAATAGCTCTAATGAACACACATGTTGTGATTCATTTTATTGTTTGAAATGCACAACAATAAGGACAAATAATTATTAATTAAACGATTGTAAAAACAATGATTATCTGAATCTTATAACGAGAGAAAAGAAAGGGAAATAAGCTAGAAAAAATAGTGACACTTAGTTTTTGATTATCATCCAATTACACTTATCTACGAAACAAATGGTTTCGTTGCTCAGTGATAAACGATGAACTATATCTAGAGATCTAATGAACATTAAGCTACAAATAGGTTTTAATATTGAGTGCGCATGTTAGTTTGTGATGTTAATACATGAGAATAAAAACCATAAGGTCTTTCTAAAAATATAATTGGAATTAAATCAATGCAAGAATAAGATTGCCTTTCCTTTGAAACTTTAAAAGTAGCACTATTTTGGTCACACGACAGTTAAAGCGTTAAATGTTAAAGACATGTTATATATTTTTTGTAGTTTACAAGTATTTTGTTTTAAAAGTAAACAGTTTTCCTTAAGAATAATCATTAACACGCTGCACTAGGACCATAGTTTCTCTATTACCTAATCTTTGGTAAGTAGAGGAAGCATTGTAACCACGAAAAATTCGATAACGAGGTTGCACCTGAAATACATTTTGAGGTCTCTCATTTTTAGAAAAGAAAAAAAAAAATATATATATATATATATATATGTATACGCACGCATATGTGGCGTCGATATAGCATACTGAAAACGAAAACAGTCTGATAAATCGAATACCTATATATTTCAATTAGCGTCGGACTCCCTCACTCCACAATATTTTTTTGTTTTGTTTTTTAACACTGATTGTTTCGTGATTTTTAATTTTCTCAAAAAATTGTTATTAGAATACCTGTCGAATGTTTATAAGTGCAGAATAAAGTAAGCCTGTAGAATCCTCCTCATTCTAAATTAAGTGTTTATATTTTTAATTTCTAAGAGATGCGCAAATTTTACTTCCTCCAAAATGTAGAGCTCATTGAAATATGCAGTTACACGTGAATTTCGTTTATCCTCCATCAATCCGGATTTTCGGATTGAAGTTTTGCTTACTTTGCCTTTTTGTTTTTCAAACGCAGCCAATTTGAAACAAAAGAAACTTGCACCTCTTCTGGAAAATAAAAGTGAATATAATGTTCAGTTTAAGTGAAGACAAGTGTTGTTTATTATTGTTAGCGCCAAAACAAGTGTTTTTAAGATTGGTAGTACATAATTTATTTAATAGTTTGTTTTGGAAATATTCGTTAGCTGGAATTTTCGTTAGGATTACCCCCGATCCTATATAGTCTGAAAAACGAGGTTCTTGAATGTCGAATAATTTTTTTCTGTGGCATTAGCTGTTTTTTTTTTTTTTAAATATATATAGATCTCCAGGGTTTTCCTATTCTGAACTGTTATACAGCTTCTACAAAGCTTTTTGTGCGATTCCTTATTCTCCGCTTGGGTTCATTATAACAAAAACAGGCATACGACATGCGAACAGACATATAAGTTAATAAGTCCTCATTGCTTAATTATAGATTATTTCTAGTCATAACGTTGATTGGAATGTCGCAACTGAATAAAATTATTATTTTTGTATGCATTCTGCAGTGTAGAGATTATGTGAAGTTGTAGAAAATGAAGATGGATAGAAAATCTGCGAGGGTGGGCATAACATTTTTACTCTCTCTATATGTACATAGAGAAAATATTGCACTCCACCCAAAAATTCGATACGAGATTTCACCGGAAATATATGTTTTAGGGTCATCTGTATCCAAACAAATCTGATGTGTTCCATTCGCATGACTTTCTCTATATATCTGCAGCAAATTATTGTTAAAAAGCTTATGCTTCTATTTATTTTATGCTAATCGAGAAAAAATTAGCAGAAATAGTCTTATTACTTGCTTCCTTGTAAATAGGAGCGAAATAAGGAAGTATCATAGGTTAAGGTGATGGTCAAAAGCTGGTTGCTTTGTGACTGAAGTTCCTTTGTTTGTATGGACAGGAGTTGACAAATTCCTGTATGAGAAAAGAATACATTTTTCAAAGCGAAACTAAAAACAAGGAATATCTAAAAAACGACCATCTCCACGAAAAAAATGTATATAACATAAATTGTGTGTTTTAACGTCTCTACATTTTCTGTGTGGTAAGTTTTTGTCCATCTCTTACGGTTTAGCAGTTGTCCAAAATTTCGTAAAATTCATCCAGAATAAAGTAGTCTTCAGAGGCATTCCAGAAAATTCAAGATATATATTTTATTTGGCATGTAAATATCTTAAACATGGAAGATTTTAATCAAAATCGTTAGAGCCATTTTTGTGAAAATCAAAATTTTCGAAAAAAAATCCATGTAAAGGGTAGTTGGGGGTAGGGGATTTTCTTGAAAATCTTCGTGTCGCATCCTTGGAAGATACCAAACTTAAATACCAAGTTTGGCATTCAACGGTCTTTTCGTTTTTGAGCTATGATGTCCCCCCCCCACCACACCCACCCACACACACACACACACACACACACACACACACACACGCACGCACACAAACCAACGGTCTTTTCGTTTTTCGGCTATGCTGTCCACAGACACACACACAAACACACACGGATCTTTTTGTAAAAATGCTTTTTTTGGATTGAGGGGAACCCAAAACATTTATTTTCCGGTGAAATCTCGGTATCGAATTTTTGGGTGGAACGCAATACCTTCTCTATACATTATGTACATAGTACGTATAGAGAAAGTAAAAAGTATTTTCAGAAAAAGGTCCGTGTGTGTGAGTCCATGTGTCTGTGAACACGATAATTCAAAAACGAAAAATCAGTAAACCACCAAACTTGGTATTTAAGTTGGTATCTTCCAGAGATGCCAACGGAAGATTTTGAGAAAAATCCCCCTACCCCAAACTACCCTTTACATGGAACATTTTTCTTTTGTCGCCCTCCGTGGTGTAATGGTTACCATGCTAACTTCATATACCCAAGGTCGCAGGTTCAAACCCGGCGGAGGACGATGGATTTTTTCGGGTGTAAAAATCCTTAGCATGGCTTCCTTCGGAAGGAAAGTAAAGCCCAACGGCCTGATAGAGAGTCATCTGAGCAAAATTAAGCGGTCTTTAACGTCCAGTGTAGAATGGGAACCACAGCAGTTAAAGAGCGTCCATAAATAAAACGCCATTTTTTTTGGTAGTGTTTAACGCCCGCTTTTACTGCTCTGGCACCGCAGGCGATGACACTGATGATACATAAAGATGGAGCCCCGGTGAAATGAGATGGCGGGGGAAACCGGAAGACCAGGAGGAATCCCTACCCTGCACCGCTTTGTCCACCAAAAATCTCACATACGGTCACTTGGGATACGTCATTTAATTTACATGGAACTTTTTCGAAAATTTGATTTTCTCTAAAATGGCTCTAACAATTTCGTTTAAAATAGCGTTTATTAAAGATATTTACCTAACAAATAAAATGTATATCTGGAATTTTCTGGGAATAGCCTCTGAAGACTACTTTATCCTGAATAAATTTTAAGGAATTTTGCATAACTGCTAAACCGTAAGATATGGACAAAAATTTACCACATAAAAAATGTAGAGCACGTTAAAACATACAATTTAAGTTATATACAGTTTTTTTCGTGGAGTTGATCATCATGTTTGAGATATTCCTTCTTTTTTATTTCAGCTTTAAGAACTTATACTTTTCTCATACAGGAATTTGTCAACTCCTGTCCATACAATTGACTATCACTTTAACCAATGGTACTCCCTTACTTCGCTCCTACTTACAAGGAAGCAGGTAATAAGACCATTTCTGCTAATTTGTTCTCGATTAGCATGAAATAAATAAGTGCATAAGCTTTTTAATAATAATTTGTTGCAGAAATGTAGAGAAAGTCATTAGAATGGAACACATCAGATTTTTTTGTGCTTTACTTTAAATTATTTGAAAGAAATGAGTAATAATTTAAAGAATTGTTTGGGCAAATAAAATATAGCAACCTATTGCTCCCTGATGGACAGCCATAGCCTCCTGTTTTCTGAAAATAAATCAAAAGGAATGATACACATCAACACATTTCTTCTCGTTCTAACCACCAGGAACATAATTATATTAACAGCATCTATTGCTCTCTTTCTGTGCAAGTCTGCGGTTAGATCAAATCTCTTAGGACTTCGCTGAAAGGGAATCTTTTCATAAATCAAGTGGTTGTGGCATTAAAGGTCAAGTGCTGTTACAGCAATGTGTATACGCTTGCGTCATTCACCAAAATATGTATAAATGACCAGATTGTTTGTTGTCCAATGAACAAAATGGCAGTTTTATTGAAACAGTCAAATTTACCCTTTACAAGGTTATAAATCTTATTTAAATCTAATGCTCTCTGGCTGTCACGTAGGCCAGTTGTTCACGATGACTTTGAGGACGTGTATAATTCGGTTCTGTTCATAAGTACGACACTCGTCAAGGAAAACATTAACACATTTCAAAACATTTGAAAACCTTTTGTTTCATATTTCATAAAATATTCATACCATATATTAATAATCATTAAGTGACACTAAGAGTAATACATAAAACTGGTAACGTTTAAAATTCCAAAATGGTATGTAAACACCACTTCTGTGAGTGAAATAATGAACACGACCCATTCTAAGCCTTGTGCAACTTTTTCAAATAAGAAAATTATATTTATTTCTTAAGAACACCATGGGAATGGATAAGCTACAATTTCCTAAATTCCGTAGTTTGAAACCAAAGTTGCACAACTATTATCCTAGGCTCCTCTGTGAGCATAAAGTTTGCTTCAAGTCATTTTTCCAAGCACTGTATAGGATACGAGGAAGTATTTTTATTCCGATGACACCTACCCTGATAAAGGACTTTAAATAGCAAACAATAAACAAATATTAGTTAACCATAACAATTAAACAGAAACTACCTGTGGTGGAATTAAAGTTAATGTTAAATTACAAAACGGTTGGTGCTGGATCAGGTGATGCAAACACCTTCTGTTTCTATGATGCCCTTTGTACATACCATTTTATCAAAATAGAAACCTCTGGCGGGAAACGGCCCAGAATACAAAAGGAAGAGAAAAAAAAAAAAAAAACAACAGAAAATTAATAATTTTGATATTATATACTTTTTTTTCGCCATATGCATAAGCGCAGTTTGGTCCACTTTTGCCACTGCAATGTAGTTTTTCCTATAGACCAAAGAAAAATTACTCCAGAAGTTCCCCAATACAAAGATAAGGACAAACATTTCGAGTTGGTCCTTAATGCAAAAATTTCGATTCTCTTCTAATTACTTTCTCTACTACCTATCTATGGTAGGCAGATGATATATTGTTCTCCATCCAATAATTCCCTAGCAAGATTTCAGCGGAAATAGAGGTTGAGGCCCTCTCCGAAGAAAACATTTTTTTTTAGAAAAACGCCCTATGTGTATGTCTTAACAGCAATATTCAAAAATGAAAAGTTATTAAATTAATTATTTTCCGCAGATGTGCTACGAAGACTTTCAAGAAATCTATATGAAAAAATGTTTCTTATTTATTTTCTGAAAAAAAAATGGTTATTGGATTTTAATTAAATGTCATGTGTTTAAGATGTTTGCATGATTAATAAAACGCATACCTATTTATTGTTCTGTAATGTTAGTCCTCTATGTCTGAATAGATAGTATAGAATGTTTAACTGATAAACCGTAATATATAGGCAAACATTTACTAGACGAAAAGTCTGAAAATCCTTAAAACACATAATTTATGCAAAATAAACGAAGTATAGTGTGTTTCTGATACACTTGTTGTAATGGTTTGAACTTGCCAACACTTTAACGAGCGAGGTGGCCCAGGCAGTAGCATGGGAGATTCGAGAGATTGTAGATTCGATTCCGGGGTCCGCCTTTCTGGGAATGCTCATTATACTCCCCAAAGGTCACCCCATCTCGCTTCAATTCTCACTTCACTTCACTTACTTCAGCCTTCATTTAATCGCCCTCCGTGGTGTAATGGTTACCATGCTAACTTCATTTACTCAAGGTCGCGGGTTCAAACCCGGCGGAGGACGATGGATTTTTTCGGGCGTAAAAATCCTTAGCATGGCTTCCTTCGGAAGGGAAGTAAAGCCGTGGGTCCCGTATCGTAGATTTACGGCACGTAAAAGAACCTCAAACCTGATAGAGAGGCCTCTGAGCAAAATTAAGCGGTCTTTCATGCCCAGTATAGAATGGGACGCTGAGAACCATAGCAGTTAAAGAGCGTCCATAAATAACACGCCATTTTTTTCACCCTTCTTCTGGTTGGTCTGTTTCGGGGTTGTAACTGTCGGTGGAGGTCTCGGCATTGGGATTGCCTCTGAGCTCCCCAGTGGGAGCCCATGGGGGAGGGTAGCCGGTTGCACTAGCCGGTGAGTTTCAATCTGCCTTCTGCTCTGTCGAAATCCCTTGGTTCGGCCGCCCTCTGTCTCTAGCTTCATCCTTTCTCCCATGACCGAATTGCGGTATCTCCACGCGACTTATCGTAACCTCCCTTATCAGTATTTTAATAAGCATTTTCTTTTACTTTCTCTGCTACATGCAATGTACATAGTAGGAAGAGACAGTATGTATACTGAGATGTCATCGAAAATACATGTTTTGAAACCCCCTAAATTAAAAAAAAGTAATTTAAGAAAAAGACCCGCGCGCGCCTACTCATAAAAAAAACGAAAAGTCGGTTAAATATCAAACTTGATATTCAAGATCATCTTCCAAGGATGCGACATTTTCAAGAAATTCATCCCACCCTAAACTGACCTTTACATGGCACATTATTCGAGTTTTTGCTAAAAATGACCCTGGTAGTTTCCATTAAAATGCTATATGTTTAAGATATGTTATGCAAATTAAATGTATATCTTCAATTCTCCTGGAATAGTCTCTGAAGTCCTCTTTATTCTGAATGATTTTTGCATAACTGGTAAGCCACAATTGATGCAAGTCTTACTGCACAAAAAAAAATGTAGATCACATTAAAACACAATTTATGTAAAATACAGTTTTTGGAAAGTTAACCACTTCAAAGATGTTTCTTGTTATTGATTTTTAAAATACTTATGCTTCTTTTTCACTTCAAGGGTTCGCATTCTGCCGGTTCCGGCTTCGCAGTGGTCAGGTCCACCTTTTTCTTGGTCTTCCCACACTTCGCTCCTTTGAGTTTTATCATTTAAATTATAAATATGTAGACCTTCTCTAATGTCTTCATTTCTAATTTCTTTCTGGTGCACCCTTTTACTTTTCTTAAAAAATCTCATTTCTGATTCAGGAGTCACGTGCGTAAACTATGACTGGAACTGCCATTACCTTATAGAACTATATGTCTGCTTTCGGACTTTATTTGACTGTGTCATATATTGCTTAATATTTATTGGTTTATTTTCAATATCTTTATCTCTGTTATAACTTATGTTACTTCCCAAATAATCGATATTTGATACTTCTTTTATGGTTTTATTCTCTATGATTCTTTTTGTTAGGGCTGGGTTTTTTCCAAATATGAGCTATTATCTCCGTTTTCTTTGGGAGATTCTAAGATTATAGCCTTTGTTTATCTTTCTACATTTGCAAATTGAATGTTGGAGGTTATCTTAATTTTCCTGTAGGTATCAAGGCGAAGTCATTAGTATATGCCAATATAATTATGTTATTTTTTAAAACACTTTAAAATTTAAAATGCTTATAAATTTCTCAAATGAGGAGTTGTCATTCTTTTTTCTTTCATCTGGCAGAGCAAATTTAAACTCCATCACATTCCATCCAGTTATTAAAGTGAACGATGATGCTCAAATGATCTCGGGATCCATGCAGCTTAAAGTTACTCGACATTCGTCTTTTCAGGATAAAAGAAAACCCCGAAAAACCCTCATCCAGATAACGCTCCCTAAGTGAGATTCCAGAATACGAGGCAGACACGCTACCGTCACAGTACCGAGATGGCCTTAATAGAGTTTAGTCTAGTGTTTTCCATTTTTACAGCGCCTTTACAAGGAAGTATATAATATAAGCATTTCTGCTAATGTTTATCTCGATAAACGTAAAGTAGAATATAAAAATAAATGTTGGTAAGAATGGATTGTTGCAGAATAGGCAGAGAAAGTCATGTAGATGTAACACATCAGATTTTTTTTCTTGCCATACAGACAGTGGTATTTCGAAGGCACCATATATATGTGTGTGTGTGTCTGTGTGTGTGTCTGTGTGTGTGTGTGTGTGTGTGTATCGCTCCCCTTTATACGTCAAAGAAATGTATAATGAAACAATTTCTGTAAACTGCCCGCCTTGGTAGTGTAAGGGTAGTGTGTTTGCCTCACATTTGAATTTCGCTTAGGGTAAATTACCCGGATGAGGCTTTTTATAGGGAGTTTTCCTTATCTTGAGAAAGCGAATATCGAGTAACTTTAAGCTCCATCTGGATTAACATAAAATTAATATAAAAAAACATGCAGATAGAGTATAGAAGCCAAAAATAAACGGTGAGTAGAGAAAAGCATGTGTATATGTAACATATTAGACAATTTTTCTTTCACGAGAGCGCATTTATTCGTTTTAGAGAAAAATACGTTGTTATGCTTCGGTGTATTACTATACGGTGTATTACTATATAAGGTCAAACTACAGTTTCTCATTATTCACACTTCTGCGTCTTTTCCAAGTAAAGCGTCTTGCTAAATCATACTATCAAGAAATGACATCGCTGAAATGCAACACCGTAATTCGGTATTGATTATCTCATTTGGAATGTAATCAGGAGCGAAACCGTGTGTGTGTGTGTGTGTGTGTGTGTGTGTGTGTGTGTGTGTGTAAGGAAACAAAAAACATTAGTCCTGCGGCTCAATTTTGATCCAAAAGACTAGAAAGGGTTATTTCCGTTTGCAATGTATACATGATTGAGGTTTCATTTCATCATTGCAGTAAATCTTGAGTGGCTTTATCCGTTAATTATGTGTTAAAAGTAAAGCTGAATCTATCTGGATATCATTTAGAAGTAAATGTTTCCGAAATTGAAACAAAGAATTTGGTATGTAACTAAACTTTATTTAAACAGCTCGTACTAATTCTGAAGCATAAAAGATTGGTTTGGAAATGCAATTTATGAACTACATATGTACCTATACCTAATCTGATAAGCTTTCAGAATCTGCAATATCATTAATACACCTTGATGCTCTCGAGTTACGCAAATTATTTTTAGTATTAACCCGAACGAATCACAGGATTACGTCAAACTCTTGCCATGTCTAGTCAAAGTATAAAGGCAATAAATGTGTACATGCAGCGTATAAATGCAATATAAACGGTGTAAAAACAGAAAGTGGGTCAGACGGAGATAACGGATATCATTTTAATTTAACGAGAGATATAATATGCTTACTAAAATTCTATAGAGAAGATTTACTTTCTAAATTACATCAGTCTTTTGAGAATGCGCTTGTATTAATAGTTCTACTGCACAAAAACAAATAATAAAATTAAAATAAATATATTCCCTTATACTAGCTTCAGAGGTCCAAAATGACCTTGTTCCAGTGTGATCTATTAGAATTTCAGAGGTCCCCCCCCCCCACAGTATAACGTCCTTTAACCCGATAGGTCAAATCGGACGATGAATGAAGCCGGTGAAGTTAGGCTCAAATGAGTTACTCGAAATTCGTCTTCTCAGGATAAGGGAACACCGCAAAACAAGCCAACAACAAACAATAACCTTATGCGGGTAACTCATCCGAACTCAGGACCTCTTGAATGTGAGGTAGACACTCTACCCCTACACTACAGAAGTGGGTAAGCATTCATTAAATGTTATACAAATAACCTAAGTGATTCTTCTATTTATCCTGCATTTCACAACAAAAGTATGCCTAGAATTTTTAAATAGTCACTAAGAACCCTAATTAAGGAATATTTGGAAACAGAATAAGCTCTCATTAAAATGTGATGAAATATAAAGTACATCAAAGAATTAATAATCAGATGCAACAATCACACTATTAGTGAAGTATCAGATGCAACATTTCATGGGCTTCAAATAAATGAAGAGGTCAACGGAGTAAACATAAACTTATGCTACCAAAATTTAGCTCTTCTTACTTGGCCTTAAAATACTTCAAAAATTTCCTTAACCCCAATGCCTTTAGAACAACATATCTTGTATACTTTCCCTCCCTTTTGCGATACGAAATAATCTTCTAGGGCAATCCAGCACACAGCAAAGAAGTGTTTAAAAAAAAGAAAGCATTATTAGTGGCGTAGGGCCCCATCATTCCTTATTTAAAACCAAAAAAAAATTTACTCTTGCCGGTCAATACATATATTCTCTGTTTAAGCTATCCTGCAGATAATTACAATAGAACTTCACAACAAATCTTGATCACATAAGTCATAGAAGCGATTTGCAAAGACCAGCAAATAGTTTAAAACTGTTCCAAAACGGATGTTACTATTCTTAAATACAAATTTATAATTAACTTCCATTCTTTTATGAAAATAGGATGCCTGATTTTAATACAGTCCGATATTTATCCAACTTTTCAGTTTTGGATTTAATACTTCCTCCCTCTTTTTTTTTTTTTTTTTTTGGTAGCTTAACGTCCTTTTTGTAGCTTAACGTCGGACGATGAATGTGATGCTCAAATGATCTCGGGGTCCATGGAGCTCAAAATTATTCGACATTCGTCTTCTCAGGATAAGGGAAAGCCCCGAAAAAAACCTTATCCGGATAACTCACTCTAGGCGAGATTCGAACACACGATCTATTGAACATGAGGCAGATACGTTACCACCACACTACCCAGGTGGGCAGATTTAACACTGTTCACAGATGTACAGCTCGTCTGACGCTGTGATAGACGAAATGGCTAAATGAAAATGAGGTAAAATATATCTTAAATTAGATATAGCCTAAGAAAAGTTTTGAAAATTGCATAACTTATAAAATTTCCAGAATTTTAAATAAGAAATGACTTTTATCGTTCCTCTGGGCTTACTTAACATTTTGTATTAGAAAGCGCAGTTGTATTTGCTGAAAATAATTTGTAATCGGAATTTAATACATTTTAGTAAATGTTCGCATGCTTTATGTTCCAAATTGAATTTTCGACGATTTATCCGGATGCCATATAGCTTCGTTGTTGAATATTTTATTCTGTTTCCAGCACATTTTCGTCGTTTTGGTTTTCTCCCACGCAGGGAAGCCAAGGTTCTTTCCGTAAACAAAATTTTAAGTAAACATTTTCCACGTGTTGCTTCCGACGGTTTTTGTTTTAACATTCTTGTAAAAACATAAGTTGATACTAATACATTCCTCTTTACATAAAAAAAGAGAAACTAATGTCAATAAAACATACGATATTAATTTCGAACATCTCAGACTCAACTGTGGTTTATCACTCTGATGTTATGTAAACTTGAAATTCTATGAAAAATCACAAAATCTAGATGTTTTGTTTCGTTTTACTTTCTTTTGTAAGCATTTTATATTTTGTTCATCTTGCTTACTAAGTTCTGCAGTGCCAAGTGAACACTTAACTGCCCTGCACACTCAACACTTTTCAGTGTTTGAAAATAACGTATTAGTTATTTTTATTAAATATTTGTCAGCTTATAATAGTCACACAAATTTAAAATTGAATTGTACAAATCGAAAAATATTTTTGCTCATAAAGTATCTCCTTCGGTTTCACAGAGTCCTCAAATAAATGTCTGTATTGCGGACTTATCGAAAATAAAATATTGAATAAAATGTAGCTAACAATTCCGTCCCTACTTGTGCAATTATTATTTAAACATGTTAATCTGAATACATCACAATGCAATATTAACTTGTGTTAATACTCCAGTAAATGTTATCAGAAACCATATTTCATATCTGCTCTTTTACCGTCGTAAAAAGTTCACATTTATAGCTTGGCATGTGTGAATTTAAGATTTTCAAAAAAAAAAAAAAAAAAAAAATGCATATAAGTTGCAGAAATGTGATACCGAATCACTAAGTGGGAAATTGACAGAAACAGCTCCTAATGCAGCCGCAGATGTCGAAACTGTGGAGAGGGGATACGATCCAATTTCTTTCTGTGGGCCCGATATTTTTAGTAATGCTATAAACAAGTAACCCCGCATAGTTTCTCAATCTCATTTCAAATAAAAGCTACCAGTTGTCAGCTTCAGTTTTCTCTCGTACGAACTAATAAGCCACATATTATTACACGAAATGTAATATAAATCAAGTTCAAATTAACAGTACATGTTATTTTCTTAAACACACGTAAAAAATGAGTTTATTCAATATGGACAATCTATCGCAAAAGTAAAAAATAAGTATTTTATTAATTACACAAAATACACTTACCTTTTGAATTAACAATGGAGCTCCAAAATCTTTGCCTCCTTGCAGACGGAATCCCCATGGGCAAGCGTCGAATCGGGATAATTTCACGTTAATTAATTGCGCCATTGTTTGAGATTACTTCGAACACAAATTACTAAATGCCGGCTTTTTTTCTAGATCGAATTCGTAGTTTACTAGTTGAGGGACGAAACACAACTCCCGCGATCTAAAATTGAAGGCTGTACATGAATAGCACGTCGTCTGCTATTTTGAATGCGGAGCTAGACTAAGCATGCGCCGCACGACACTAACGCGACTACGGTAAGCGCCGGAGACACTCAGAATAACCACGCTTCACGGTGCTGTAGCATGAGAAGTGGGACAATGTAGCAGTGTCATTAATTAATGACGTACCACACAACGTTTTGATATGATTCATGCTGCGAATTGTTCAAAGGTTAACTCTGTGTCTTTACAATGCTATTTAACTAATTTGTTTCTAGTACTGTTTTTTCCTACAAGTATTAATTACATCTTTAATTCATATTAGTACTATTTTGTATGGGCTAGATTTGACTACCTAAATAAATATACCAAATATAAAAAATTCTAATTCACGAAAATTAAATTTTAAAACGAATATTTCGGAAAAGATCACAATAGACCATATAGCATAAAGTGTGTATGGTTTACATAAATACATTTGGTACTTTTGGGATTTTTGTCTATGGGTAAACACCTCAGATTGGTTTTTTTTTCTTCAATAATGGAGAATTTCTGGTGAAGCCGATAACAAAGGTGAACGACAGAGGAAGCAAAATTAATATATCTACATAAAAGAGCAAATCACCGGGAAATTCGAGTGTTAGTCACATATTGTTATTTTCCCAGATGTGTCATACCTGGTAACACCCGAAGTAACATTCTACTGGAAGAAATGGCGAATTTCCAAGTTTACGCATTGCACTTGTATGCTCGTATATACAAATTATGAAGAACTGTTAAAACCAGTTCAGATGGAGAGAGACGCCCCATTCCAGGTAACTATAGAATCGTACTATTTATCGCATGTGGGGTAACTTATTAGAGCAATGCCAGTAGTATACTGTGTGAAATATTTTATCTAACATAGGAACACAGTTAACAAGGATCGATGGCCAGAAATTCCTTTGTTTCGAGCTTCGTCTCGCGTAAAAGAGAAAACTTCTAACCATGTCACAAGAATGGTATTATTATTATTATTATTATTATTATTATTATTATTATTATTATTATTATTATTATTATTATTATTATTATTTAAATATGCTATCTTATTTGACCCAACTTTTAAATAATATAGTGGGATGGCTCCTAGAGAATTCCTCAATTTCACTGAAAAGTTTTGGCACAACATTTGTTTACGATATACATTCCGATGGCAGAACAGCGATTGATTAATATTACATAATAGAAAATCGTAATGCACCTCGAAGCAGATTTTTATTTTTTCAGCTCCGACATGCTTCGAAGATACAAATTCCAAATCCATGCGGTTCTATTGCTGCAGTTTAAATTTCTCTCTGATTTTCTCAAGGCGTTGTTATAAAAATTAGACGAACTAATTTCTGTAGAATGTCTTTAAACTAGATGCGCTTCTTCTTTAGAATCGCGCGCCATGAAGATGATATTAATTTTTATGGTGTTGGCATTAGCACTCACTATTGAACAGCATCCAAAGCCGATCCGATTTAAAGTGGGTCTTGCAAATCTTTGACAGCTGGTATCACATGAAACGAAGTGCCTGGATCCGGCTGTTAACAGGTGGTGGCAGCAATCTTAACATATGGAGGCAGTATTTAGACGTATATAAGTGATATAAAGGGCACTAGTGTTCCTAAAAAGTTTTTGCGCCAATTGAAGTCCAAGAATTTAAGACTGTCACTTTCTGTTACTTCGAATAACAGTGAAATAATCATTGTAACAAGAAAGTCCGACAGTGGTACGTAGTTAAATCCGTGGTATCAATTTTGTTGACAAAATAATGGGAGTTAGTAGTTGTGCATATCCAGGGTTAAAATCAATATTTGTGTTAAGCAATATTGAGGATAATGGTATAACTTATGAATAACTACAACATATTGCAGTTAATGGTTTCATGCATTTAATATCAGCCCCCAAAAATGTGGCAGCGGAGTAGCCAACACATCACATAAACATTGAGGAAGTTCCATTTCATAGTCTACAGTAATATAGAATGAAGCATACTAACCTTGATACATTTCTTCAATGTATCCATCCCTCTGACTTGAAGTATGTATGCAAGCAAGGATAACAATTTGGAATGCTACAGTAATATCCCAATAATTAGGTATTTTTTAAAAAGAAAATAAATTATGCTGTTTTAAAAGCTATTTGAAAGATACAATAGTTGAATACATGCTTAATTTGAAATGAATATGTTATCCTAACTAAGAAGGTATGTGTATCATGTAATCATGTAAAGCAAGTCCAAATAAATCTCATCATCCATTCACGAATAACTGCCACAAATACAATCAATAAATTATATGAAAACCATTCTCTAAGTATTAATGTTTAGACTAGATTTCTTTTTGTAGTTTATTTTTTAGTTTTTATTAATACCCATAGCATTGCATCCATCAAGAAACGTAAGCAGAAAAATAATGAGAACCGTTTTGAATTGTGCATTGCATAATAAATGACTACAATATAAAATTTCTTATGTAACAGAGCATCTGTAGTTGTCTCAAGTAATCAAAAAGGAGGTTGTGAGCTTATTTCCTATTTAAGTATTTTGTTTTTACAAGATACAGTGTTTTAAGAGATTGCAGATTCAACCAAAGAGTAACAAAATTTCCCATCTCAGATAATTATATTTTATAATTAGTAATGAGCTCACTTCATTAACCAATATGTCTAAATGTTGTGATATTTAAATTTTATCAGCCACAGAAAGTGTTTTAAACATTTTGCTATTATCATGTGCAGAATTTTGTATTGAACTGAGTGATTTAATCCGATTATAACACAGAGGAAGGATTTGCATCTCATTTTATTCAAGATCACCTAAGGACAAGGACAATGATGTAACAAGCAAAAATACATTTCAGTAGTAACTGGAATTTCAATTAAGCAAATTTATTATATCATCCATAATTTGGTTTGACTACTGCAAAATGCGAGCCCTATAGGTAGTATATAATTGCAGAATTTCTTTGTCTTGATTGCAAGCGCTTTGAAATGAAGTGATAGGGAACTACTTATCAAAACACAAATGTTTATGTACCTAGTGAAATGCAACTTTCATTTAAATGTTCTGATTCATTTTCCACATCGTTGCCATCTCTGTCTCACATGTACGTCAATGATGAACAGGATTTTATACTGTACATGGCAAAGAATAAGGGATTATTGCAAATACCGATGATGTGTTGCTGCTTAGGCTTCATCATCAGTGTAGCAGTGACCCTCAACAAATTCTTTAAAACTTTGGAAAGAAGAAAAAGATTGGGTAAACCCATGATATTCAAGAGTCAATATTACATTCAATTTTTTCTTAACTCGTGCATGGTTGTGCGTAGAGAAATGCTTCTTTTCTGGAATGATCTCTCTGCAATCTGATCTGGAGAACTTCTGCAAAGTTTGCACATACATAGCATAATTGACAAAGTTACCATGCTCCAGACATTCTGTGACCTTGCCTACAATTCCAGAAGATAGTGCTCAACATTTCCTTACAGAACCAACCACTTGATACAGTTGGGTAGTTAACTTTTTTGTATATCTTGTTAACCATAGATAGTTTATTCTCTGATGCATAAGGTCATAGGTTCAAATCCAGTGGAGAGCAATGGATGTTTTTGAACATAAACGTTCTTAACATGATTTTTTTTTTTTTTGTTGATAGTGTTTAACGCCAACTTTTACTACTTTGGCACCGAAGGCGATGACATTGATGATACATGTAATGAAGATGGAGCACCAGTGGAATGTGATGGTGGGGGAAACCAGAGGACCTGAAAAAAACCTGTCCCTGTGCCGCTTTATCCACCACAAATCCAACATGTCGCCACTTGGGATTGAACCCAACCAGGCTAGTTTTATGAGAGGCGAGGGGTCTAACCACTCAGCTATGGTGCGGCTCATGACTTCCTTCAAATGGGAAGTAATTAGTCGCGTGTCATAGTTAATGGCATGTAAAAGAACCTCAAGTCTGATAAAGAGGTCTCTGAGCAGTTAAAGAGCATCCATAAATAAAATTAAATGTTTTTTCTGGGTGAAGTCACAGCCCAATGAAAGAAGTCTTCACTTTCCAAGCAAATCAAATCACAGACTTTACCTGTATTTAATTATGAGAGTCAAAATTCTTGGGACCTATAGGCACACATTTTGCAGTAATCAAATCAAATGATGGATGATGTGATAAATTTGCTTAATTGAAATTCCCAGTTACTACTGAAATATCTTTTTGCTTGATGCATCATTGAAACAACTCACTTGTCCCTAGGTGATCTGGAATAAAATGAGTGCATCTTGTGTGATGGATTGCAAGCCAAATGTGAAAGTCGTCACCAGTGAAATTGATCATGTGATATAAATGGATAAAATTTATGTCCTACAAAGACTGCATCCTCTATTTTTGAGATGTTACTAAATGCCCTGGGTTTAATATCTATCAGTTGATGCCACAGTTGTATAAATAAACAAACAAGGGAAGGATTTTAAAGTTCCATGCCATTCCTGTCTTTTAAACTTCCTTTGGTATAGTTTAATTCAAAACCTTGGTAATGGAGGAAGGACGAACAAAATTTCATGCATGTTTCATTACATACTACAGGAACATGGTGAAATCATATTTTCGGAACTTCAGCTTTTGGGAATGTCCAGGAAAAAATTTGCCATAATGGGTTGCATTATATGTGTGTGTGTGTGTTGTGACCCAATAAATAATGTGTTAACGAAGGCCCAAATATAAAAAAAAATAGTATGTATGAAAAGGCTTTCCAGTAGAAACTGTCTTCCAAACAAACCTAAAATAATCTTTAATGTTCAATTTTAAATTTTTTGTTGCAGATTAAGTTTCAGAGTAGATAAATTCTTGTACAACTTTCTTATTTCTGCTTATAACTGACCAGTGTGAATCTATGTTGCATATTTACAAGATTCTGTTTTACTCTTATAAAGCATCTAATTTGCAGATCGTAAAATGTTTTCTCACTCTTTCTCTCTCTCTCTTAAATTCATAGCATTGTAAAAATTAATCAAGTGTTATCCATAACTGGTGATGCTCAGATTATAAACAGTGGCGCAGAATATTATGATTATTTTTTAATACTTAGAACATTCATTATTGGAGTCATTGCAGCACTTTTGAAAATTTTTCTACATAAAAACTCTTCTTTCATAAAACCATTTTGGAAAATTGAAGAATAACATTTCATCACTGAGGCAATAAAAACTAAAGTAGTAATTAGCGATGTTAATGCATTATTCATATGGGGTGTTTATGTCATACATTTTTAATATTCTAGGGGGGGGGGGGAGTATGTATTCTAAAGTCTAGTACATAAACTGTCTTCGTTAAATTTGTTAAAAACAAATAAAACATCTCAAGAAACAAGCAAATACGATTAGGTCATAATGGCATTGTTGCAATACTCATCCATCAGCAACAATTGCTTAACTGATGTACAATTCCTTTTTGTAAATTTCTGGAAAAACAATACTGAACAGTAATATCCCAAGCGGCGCATGTGAGATTTGTGCTGGGGCGGGTTTCCTCCGGGCTCTCCGGTTTCCCCCACCATCGCATTCCACCGGTACTCCATCTTTATTCATGTATCATCAGTGTCACCACCTGCGGTGCCATAAGTAGTTAAAGCAGGCGTTAAACACTACCAAAAAAAAAAATGAACAATAACAGAGATTAATTAAGCTCAGTTAAACTCAAAAAAAAAAAATTATTGTGCAACTGATGGGTGCAGCTTATATGTAAAGAAAATTTGAGTAAAAAAATTATGTTAATCATTCCACATTTTATTTCCTGAACTGATACAATCTTTACAATATGCTTTGCAGAATCTCTCAGAAGTTATTCATTTTTCTTTGCATTCTACACAATCATAAACATAGTCATCCCTCTTTCAGCCTGCTCTCTGTTACCTTGAGTTATCTCTTGGGCTCTTGAGAAATGCAGAGGCATATAGCCTGACAGTGAAACGAAGATGCAGTTTATTCATATACAATGTGAGATGCATCTCATTAGCAGATTTGCTCTACAATTCATATCAGGTGGTATGCTTATTCCTGTATAAGCAAGATATAAAACTCACTGTTTGCAAGATGGAAGATCCATCTTGGGTTTATTCATATGTGTGCTTGAATTGTATATCTGTGAAGTTATTTATGGGTCACCCAAGGGCCTGATCCTCATTCTTTGGATTATATTTCAGATTTTTGCCTATCTTCTGACTGCACACACATGCATTGCTATAGACTTTATCCTTTAAGGAATACCCAACATAATCCTCCTTTGTGAGGAACTCGGTAACAACTGCATGCCCATTGATTACATGCTTTTGTGATATGACAGAGTAGCACTGCCAATAAGTAGCTATTATATTTGATTTAATTTTGATGTCTTGCATATTGTTGCAGTTATCATTTATGAGTCAAAACATCCTGTAGCATGCTTCATTACTGACTTGTCTGCATTGTTGCAGCATGTAATGGTCAATGGGTGTTAAATAGCAACTGCAACAGATAAACAATGGAGCAGCCAAGTACATCTGAGAGTCCTACAGAGAAGACAGCTATCAAATCTCAATTCAATCAGGATTTATCTGAAATACCTGAAGACTTAAGGTAGAGTTTTACTTGCCTAGTACATTGTACAGATTTCTCAAATTGAAATGTAGTAGTAACATTAGAGTTAACTATTGCAGTATGGAGCAAGTCTAAAAGTATCTTTGTTTTAGGAGGTCTCTAAACAAACAAACAAAATACTAGGATCAGTATCCTAATCTCCCTCCTCTCTCTCTCTCTCTCTCTCTCTCCTCTTTTTTTTTTTTTTTTTTTTTTTTTTTTAGGAAAAATTGAAAGAAAAAAAAATCACCCATCACCCTTTGTAACTATTAAATAGGGGTTCCACAGGATTCTGAATTGGGTCCATATTTATACTTGGTAAATGTGAATATATTTCATTTAATACAAAGAAACGGAAGCCTAGCCATTCAATACACAAATGATATGGCATTAATAATTAAAGTCAAAACCATAACTAAGATGGAAGCAAAAGCAAATTCAACACTAAAATTATTGCAAGAGTATCATGCTAGTTTAGATATTATACTAAATATTCAAAAGACAGCTTGGATAAATTTTGAAATTATAAATAAAGGGAAAAATGATAAAGGAAACAAATTATAAAGATGAGAAAGATATTTACTTTACAAAACGAAAAAGCACTCAGGATAATAAGAAAGCAGTTTTTGTAGATCAATTTTTAAAAATAATAAGTTATGTTCCCTGCATGAATATATATGAAGGCACAAAATGTACTGCATTATTAGACAAAGAGAAGTAAAAAAATAACAATGTACATACTAAGTATTGTTTAAGAGACAGTACTGAATATTTTAGATCCATGTTTAGGGGTGTACCTTAGATAATTGAGATGTAAGAAGTATAGGGAAATAACCATTTAAAGATAGCTAAAGAAATAAAAATTATTAAAAATACCTAATTTATATTAAAATTAGTAAAAAATATTTATTATAAAATGCTTTTTATAGCCAATAAGTATATAAATTAATTAATACAAAGTAAATTAAGCTGTAAATATGTATGTTTATTTTATGTATCCTTTAATGGTTATATTCAAAGGATAAATGAAATGAGTTAGTAACTTTTATATAGATTTTAACTGCACTGAAACCTTTTAAGGGTCTGTTTTGCTTATGTTGCTTTAAGTTTTTTTGATTTTGAAGCACTTAGAAAATATTTTGTGTGTGTAAATTTCAAAAGAGAATTAATATAATTTTTGCAGTTGGAAACAAAAACAACAATAAGCAACAAATAAACCGTGGTGAGGTGCAAATTAAGAAACAATTGACTTAGCCAGAAAAACAAGACTGGGTATAAATCTCTTCTTGCACAGAAAAGTTCAGTGATTTTGAATTTTTTGGTTAACTTTGTACATATTTTGTGAATGTTTTGAACAAAGAATTTCATGTTATTATTCTGCGGACATAATAAATAAAAACAAAAAAAAATGATGTAGTGATATTAAGGAAAAGAGTTAACACTAACACTATATATATACACATCCATATGGATGATGAATACCATCTCTAGCAACTACTCAGCAAATTTGTGCACAAAATGTAAGGTACTTCTGAATGCCTCTTTGCAGGAGCATTGTCAGATGATTTTTCTCTCTGTCCCAAAAAATGCTCTATTTGGTCACTGATGCTCTCAAAGAGTATTTTTATGATGAAATTTTGGAAGATCATTTGTTGTGATGAGGCATGGCTACATTGAGGATGGAGGCAGCCAAGATAAAAGCTCACCAGATTGAAGATGAGGATTATTTGGTACAACAGGGAGGGAAAATCCAGAGATGGTGACAGCCTTCAAGTGGTATGGGCTGGTAAAATGGTGAATCAAGCCATCTAGTGAAGGAGTGTTCCCACCAAGCTGATGAGCAGGCAGAAAATGAGTAAGGGCGAGAGTCACGTCAGAGCTGTCTTCTCATCCCTTCGAGTGATGCTATGTGCCTTGGGTAGAAGAGTGGATGACAGCCTCATCACAAATGGCTGGATACAAGCTGTGAAGGATACTAATAGGCATGGGTACAGCCATGACCGTAACCAGACCTGATGTGACGAAAGGCTTGCTGTCAGAAAACCCATTTGGCCCTATCAACTAGTGACATTAATCAGATTGTCTGGGGAAAAGGAGGCCCAGTTGGACTTGACCCTGGGGCAGACCAACAAGAGCCTGTGGGTGTTTGTTACAAGTGTTGCTGAGGATGTGATACTGAAAATGGATGCCTTCAGGAGCCAGAAAGTAATGATCAACATTGGCTGAGATGAGATATTGCTCCAGAGCTCCCACAAATATCCAGGGATCTGCAGGGTGAACCTGACAGACAATGTAGTTGTGCCTGAAAGAGACAAAGTGATGGTGAAAGTGAATCTGGGTGTAGCATGGTCACAACTGTGTGTGATGTTCATGTGTAATAATGAGTCTCGCTTCTGGAAATTTCTTGCTATGTAGTCAGGGATATAAAAAGAAGGTAGCCAGGCATGCAACAGTTCATTTTCAACAGTGAATCTGGAGCATACGCTTGGACTAGAGAAAGCGGCGAGAGAGAGAATTAATCTGCAATATTGAATTAAAGAGAGAATGCAGAGTTTTGATGCAAAAGAAGCTACCAGTAATGTGCAACAATTGTGATGGCAAGCTACAAGCAGCTGCACATGCTCATATGAGAACTATAATTACTAATGTAAGAGAGATAATAAAACAATTATTCTACCAGTTATGAACCTGCAGTAGTTATGATAACCTATGAATGGTGGATTATGAATTTCAAACACAAAATGTTACTTACCAGTACTTCACTAAAGGATTTATCTTGTCCTGTTTTCTGCATAGTTGAAGGTCATAGAGTGCACAATAAGCAGTTCGACAGGAACAACAAGCAAAGCTCCTCTCTCTGCTTTACTCAAAGAGCAATCAGTTGGTGGCAGCTGTTCTAGAAGAGTATTTGAGGAATTACCAGAGACTAGGATGTCAGGGTGCCTCTTTTCTGCTGGCCTGCCATTCTACAATCCACAACACCACCAGGTTAACACCAGCCAACAGGGAGGTGCCTCTACCATGTGACTTAATGTTTGGAAGTCTCCCTGAAGCCGAACAGCCACCAATCCTACATGGATCATGCATGAGATTACCGTCAATACATCCAAGTAGTGAGTGATTGGATAAATACCCATTATGACAAGCAGGGCAAAAGCCAAGGTTTCCAGCAGGGTCATCTGGTGTGATTATATCACCCTATCCAGACCAAGGAATGCTGTCCCAAACTTTACTAACCATTAGTTTAACAATTAATGTCTATTGCTTCTAGAGGCTGCTCCAAGGGAAGAGATTGCAGTACATATAGATTATCTAGTTCACCATAATCGTGTTGGTCAGGACAACCACTATCAAGAAGAAGCAGTGTGAAAGGCATACATTGCCACCAAAGAATCTGCAGATCCTTTGTTAAGTGAAGCCACAGACAAACTTCAAAAATATCTTAAGACAGCTTAAATTGGTCAAGGAATAGAAGGTTTGTCTTTAAAGAAGGAGGAAGGCAAAGAGCATAAAGATATTAAAACTTCAAAAATCAATAGAAAGGAGACAAAATCCTCTTATCGCTTCAGTCTTTAATGCATAAAGTAATAATTTTTCCATTGTATTACTGTTTTCAGAGAAAGAAGAATAACTCAAAATAATTTTTTGAAAAAAAAAAGAAAAAAGTATAAGTTTTCTCTGTTGTATGACTATTTAGTACAGACAAGAATAGATTAAAATTTTTTTTGAAAAAAATTACATTTAGGGTTAGTAATAAAAACTGTCTAGAGCTTTACCTCAATTGCTTCTAAACAGCTGTAATTATTATCTGCTTTCATCATTAGGGTGGTAATAACCTACACAGTTGTGAGCCCTAAAGCCCTGCTACTACTATCTTTCATCACTGCATTTTTCAAACATCACATTTAGAGTTTCCCAAAAATGATGGAAACATACATTTTCTTATACTTCTTTAAGGATGACTCAAAGAAAGAATATAGTGCTGCTGTATTCTATATTTAGCTTACCTTTTTATTTTCATTTACATATGTGAAATAATAATGATGACAACTTTTTTTTAAAAAAGGACTTTCACCCTACTCAGGCCAGAAATAAAAACTATTATCATAACTCATAAACTTTTCTTAAAAATGCATTTATAAAAGTATAGTCTGCTGTAATGAATGTTGAGTTTGTGAAAGCATGTATTATTTGGTTTTTTGAAAATTGTCTTTGTGTGTGTGCATGCGTTGGTACTTTAGTAGAGGAGCAGAAGAAGAACAAATAAAGGCAACAGCCTTTATAGGTTATGTATTACCTTGAGGACAAATATCTTTTTGAGGGGCAATATGCATGCATAGTGCGTACTTATACACATTTCTAACCACTCAACAGTATAGTCAAGTGGTTAAATTGCTTGCCTCTCACTTAGGTAGCCCGGGGACCACATGTAGGATTTGTGGTGGATAAAGTGGCTTCTGGGTGGGTTCTTCTAAGTTTTCCAGTTTCCCCAGCCATTCAATTGCACCATAATCATCTTTCCTTTTATCCCTTTCACAATCATTTCACATCATCCACTTCCTCACTTTCATAACAGCCATCGGGCAGATCAACCATCCAGGCAACTAACTCTCTCTGAACCAGAGGCTCTGCTCCTCAACAGGCATTCTGACTCCAGGCGCTGGTTTTTAAGTCTTGGGGGAGGGGATGTAAGTCCTACATATGAGTAGGATAAACAGAGAAAGATGATTTAGAATGATGAAGAAATGCATTTGATTATATAGATCAAAACATCACAAACAGATTATTCCAAGAGACCAAGAGAGTTTGCTTATGCTCATTGAATTGAGTTCAGTTCTGTAAGACTAAAGGGTTGATTCCAGTGCAGAAGAAAGGAAATAAACATCAAATAAACGAAGTGTTTCTGTAATTGTCAGCTATCGTTACAAATAAAGGAAAGAAAATAAAGTACATTAGTTTTAAAATTTAAAAATTTCGGGCTGTTTTGCCGTAGTCTGTAGGTTAAAATATGTTTAGTTAAAATATTTCTACCTAACGCTTCGTCCCTGTCTGTGAGGGACATCTTCAGAGGCAATGTGCTCACTTCGCTAACTCGGAAAGAATTACAACAGTGCGGTTTATAGCCAGTATATATACTCGGGCACTGGTGGGCGGGGTCAAGTGGACGGGTTCTAGTTTTGTTTATTTAGACTGGATATTACGGAGTTGGGAAAGTATAGGGAACCAGGTGGAGTTTAATTTAAGCCCTTCGTCTTTGTTAAAGTTCTTTGTGCTTTTATAAATCTCAATGGCCTTTCTGTATAAAGGGGGGTAATAATTTTTAGTCATAGCTATAACCTCTACTTTATCATATTGCATACGGTGGTCATCCAAAGATAAAACATGTTGTGCTAAGGCTGATTTTTCTGTTTGTCCAAGGCAGCAGTTTCTTTAATGTTCCGTGATGCGTGTGTTGGTGCTACGCTTTGTAGTGCCAATGTAAACCTGGCCACATGTGCATGGGATTTTGTAAACTCCAGATCCTGAGAAAAATTAAGCCTCCCGGAACCAACATAAACAAAAAAGAATTGTTGACCTTGAAAGACCTGAAAGCGGGTGGCAGCATCGTAGTTTTGCCAGCAAATTGCTTTTCTCGATGTATTGATAACTAGGAAAAATTACGGAAGATTTACGTGTGCAGTGTACAGAAAACCAACCCATATGGACCGATATCTTAGTAAACAATCCAACCATCATCCCAAACAGAAAAGAAGCATAATCAAAACACTAGTAGAACAAGCTAAAGGAATCTGTGACCTGGAACATTTACCACAAGAATTAAAATATCTACACAAGACGCTACTGTATAATGGGTTACACTAAAAAGGATATCGATCAAGCAATACGTCCCAGAAAGAACAACACTAGACCTAGGGAGGTATCGACATATAAAAATAAAGTATTCTTGCCATATATAAAAAACATAACTGATCGTATTGGCAAGATTTTAGAGAAACCCATATACATGCCGACAACTAAAATAAAATATTCCTCAAATCAGCTAAAGATCGACTCAATCCCTTTTAAAATCTGGTGTTTACAAAATCCCATGCACATGTGGCCAAGTTTACATCGGCACTACAAAGCATAGCATCAACACACGCATCCCAGAACATAAAAGAAACTGCCGCCTCGGACAAACAGCAAAATCAGCCATGGCACAACATGTTTTATCTTTGGATGACCATCGTATGCAATATGATAAAGTAGAGGTTATAGCTACGACTAAAAATTATTACTCACGTTTATACAGAGAGGCCATTGAGATTTATAAAAACACAAACAACTTTAACAAAGACGAAGGACTTAAATTAAACTCCACCTAGTTCCCTATACTTTCCCAACTCCGAAACCTCCAGACTAAATAAACAAAACTAGAACCCGTCCACTTGACCCCACCCACCAGTGCCCGAGTATATATACTGGCTATAACCTGCACTGTTGTAATTCTATACGAGTTAGCGACGTGAGCACATTGTCTCTGAAGATGTCCCTCACAGACAGGGACAAACGTTAGGTAGAAATATTTTAACTAAACATATTTTAACCAAACATATTTTAACCTACAGACCACGGCAAAACAGCCCGAAATTTTTAAATTTTAAAACTATGGACACCGGCCGTGAAAGCTTACACATATATTTAAAGTACATTAGTGTCAGGAGTGCTAAAATAGTTAGTCTCTTGAGAATGGATAAGTATTATCCCTGACATTGTGAAGGAAATACTTTTTCCAGCTGGAGAACAAGCTTATCAGTTTAGAAGACAAAATCAGTGTCATGGAAGATAAAATTGCTAGTTTAAATCACTGTCATGGAAGATAAAATTACTAGTTTGGATCACAGTCTTGCAATTTGACAAATTTGTGGACACACTGAACAAATGGAGGGGCTTGAGGAATTCAACTTAGAAGCTAGAAAGCCAGATCTTGTGAAAACATAAAAGATAAATATCTATTTAAAAGGGAACTAAAATGTTTTTGCTTAAAATCATATTTCTATTCACTTGAATAGCATGTAAATGCTGTGTAAATAATATTATAGGTAATGTATATAATCAAATATAAATATTACTATGCAAATATAGGTAAATTTTAATATTGTGTGATAAATGATCTAAACTGATGTATCAAACAAATGTATATATGTTGAAAATAAAATACAATACATTACAATTGAACATCAAAATATGTAGTGAAATTGACAAAGACATCTAAGATATTGACAAAGGCATCTTCAGCCTTAGGGGTAGTAATTAAGATTACATAGACTACACACATCACTACATAGACACTGGAAATATCTATCACATTAAGCAGAATTAGTAAGCAAAAGTAAGATAAAGTTTATAACATTGAATGTTTACAAATATATATTTTTAATCTGTTCAACATGTCTTTCAAGATATTTAACTCTACACAATATGTAAATGTTGGTATCACTTGAGTGTTTCTTACTTTCTGTATCATGTGCCTAGAAGACTCTCAGAGAATATATTTTATTGGTTCCATCCATAAGTTTGATATCTATAATTCATCAGGATATATGTTTTGAGGCCCCATGCATACAAAAAAATCTGATGTGTACCATTAACATGACTTTCTCTACATCTCTGCAACAAATTATTCTTGAAAAGCTTTTACTTCTATTTATTTCATGCTAATCAGAAAAAAATTAGCATAAATAGTCTTATTACTTGCTTCCCTGTAAGTAAAAGTGAAATAAGGGAGTACCATAGGTTAAAGTGATTGTCAAAACCTGGTTGCTATGTCACTAAAGTTCCTTTGTTTGTATGGACAGCAGTTGACAAATTCCTGTATGAGAAAAGTATAAGTTTTCCGTAGCAGAAACCAAACACAAGGAATGTCTCAAAAACGATGAACTCCACGAAAAAAATGTATATAACATAAATTGTGTGTTTTAACATGCTCTACATATTTTGTGTGGTAAGTTTTTGTCCATCTCTTACGGTTTAGCAGTTATTCAAAATTCCGTAAAATTCATACAGAATAAACTACTCACCAGGTGCTATTCACAGAAAATTCAAGATATACATTTTATTTTTCAGGTAAATGTCTTTAATATATGATATTTTAATCAAAACCGTTAGAGCCATTTTTGAGAAAATTGAAATTTTTGAAAAAAGTTCCATGTAAAGGGTAGTGAGGGTTGGGGGTATTTTTCTCAAAATCTTCACATCCCTGGAAGATACTAAACTTAAATACCAAGTTTGGTATTTTACCGACTTTTTGTTTTTGAGTTATCGTGTTCACAGACACACGGACACACTGACACACAGACCGTTTTTGAAAATGCTTTTTTTTGGTTATAGGGGACCCTAAAACATATATTTCTGGTGAAATATTGGTATCAAAGTTTTGGGTGGAGTGCAATACCTTCTCTATACACTATGTACATAGTAAGCGTAGAGAAAGTAAAAAGTATGTTAAGAATTTAAAATGTGGGTGTCTGTGAACAACAAATCTCAAAAATGAAATGTAGGATAGATATCAAACTGGGTATTTAAATTAAAAGTCTCTTAAAAATACGTCAGTTTTTCAAAAACTCCCCATCTCAAAAATCATTCTATTGATTTTGATTGAAATACCACACATTAAAAATATTTTTAGATTGCAAACAATATATATCTTGAATTTTCTGGGAATGGCCTATGAATTTCTCTTCATTCAGAGGGAAGAGTTTATAATTTTGAATAACTATAAACCATAAGAGATAGAGAAAAGTTTAATACATGAAGAATGTAAATCTATTTAAAGCACACAATTTTTTCAAATAACTTTATTCATATTTTTTTAATTTTAAGTAATTTTAACTTTTAACTGTCTGTTATTGTTACCAGCCATTTTGAGATATTCATTGTTATTGGTATAAATTTTTTAATACTAAGTAATCTTTTTTAATCCTGTTGCCATTCAATTGTTTCTCATGATGTTATGCCAAGAGTGGCCTACATTTAATCATTTAATATTCGCTTCTGTTTCCCAATTTCCCTTTGATTCTACAACAAAATATGTAATGAAACAAATTTGGCAAATGTTTTTCTTGATAATATAAAGCAAACAGAAAATAAGGTTGTATAGAATACTTCTAGAAGCAATATAAAAAAAAAAATAATAATAAAAGTGCATAAGAAGGTCATGTGAATGTAATAACACATCAGAATTCTTATACAGATTCACATTTTAATTTGTTAATAAAGAGTGAGCTGTCAGTTACTATTGCAACCATACACAGCAAATTTTGCATAAATTTCCTTTGAAACCAAACTATCTTTTACATTTAATTTACATTTATTTTATTCACAAAATATTTACTGTAGAAAGTTTAATAATTTCATGGTTATGTATAGCTAATAAATTTAGGATCATGTTGAATGTATAGAACAAACTGCAAGGAAACGTTATATGTTGTTAAGATTCCGTTTTATGTGTTACATTTCTTTTTCTTCTCGTGTTTTCATTTTGTTCTCACATGTTGGCTAAGTGGACTTGGTAATTGTATTTTATTCAAAATATTTTTTAGCAGAAATGTATTTCTCTATTTATTTGTGCTACTTTTTTATTAAGTGTGTACTTTTAGTTTACTTATGCTAGACAAATGTCCTTAAGTTACCTTCTGTAAAATCTGTTTTGTTTTCATGTTGTTAATATCCAGGGGAAATCACAAGAAATCCTAGCCAGCTTGGTTGTAATGAGGGTTATAGTCTTGTTTAGTGAAACACTTTTATGAATAGCCATTGTTAATACAAAAACAATTGTTTCATATTTTTTCCTTTATAGTTCAAGATTGTGTCTCAATCTTCATATATGCAAGCTATATTATTGCACTAGCCATCTTGTTTAGTGCAACAGTATTGTGAGTAGCCATGTAGATAAAAGAGTGTAAAGATCTCACATTTTTTCCTTTGTAGTTCAAGACGATGTCTCTCCATTCCACGTCGTTATGTGGTAGCTATTTTGGCATTTTTTGGCTTCTGCAACATCTATGCCTTGCGGGTAAACCTCAGTGTAGCAATAGTTGCAATGACAAGTAATTATACAGTCATTGAAAATGGGACTGAAGTGTATGTAAGTAAATGCTTATTAATAGAAGAGATGAGAATAATTAGTTTGCAACATAAAACTTCTCAATTATTTGTTTCATATTAATGCAAGCTAATCCAGTAGCTTATTTGTTCAGAATAATGTTCTTTTCTTTCAGAAACAAGATTTCTCATGGGGTCCAGAGCTACAGGGTGTAGTACTGAGTTCATTCTTTTATGGTTACATAATGACTCAGGTTTTGGGAGGATGGTTAGCCACAGAAATGGGTGGAAAGAGAGTATTTGCTTTTGGAATTGGAGCAACTGCTTTAATTACAATCATTACTCCAGCTCTTGCATCTACAAGTCTTTACTTGTTGGTTTTAGGAAGAGTCATTGAAGGTTTATTTGAGGTAGGTTAAATTGTTTTAAATGATTCAAGAAGGAAAAGTGAAACATGCTTGAAAAATTAATTTCTGCAAGTCAAGCTAGAACTTGGCTCCATTAGCTACTGTGGGTTCGCTCTTTTACGTGCCATATACTATCCAGCAAACTCATTTATATGAATACTAATTATTATTGCAAGTTTTGAGCTTTACTGGAAGTACATGAGTTAATTACATAGTTGGTAAGAGAAGATATAGTAAATCCGATGGAAAGAGTATTGCCACATAATTCTGGTCTATAGTTTGAATCCTGATCATGGCATTGAACTTTTCAAGTCCAGTTTGCCTTCTGATCCTCAACCTTGCTCAGAAATAATGTCATTAAGACATATTCTACAAGTTCTTCACATGAAACAAAGAATTTTATGTTTTCTTGAAATAAATGCAAAAACCATGGACCATCTTCCTGTTACAAAACTTAATGGAACTATATAATAAGTTTAGGTTTATTAAAGCACTAAGATATATATATTGTACAATATGTATCTTGTGCTTCCCATTAGAATTGGCCCAGGCCACTTTTTCAGTGGGCAGTCCAGTTTAAGTTATACAAAAAAAGAACATATTACTGTAACTACCACTACTGCTAAATGTTCATGAATCTCAAGAGCATTTAATTCACAAAAATCAACTTCTTCTCTATAACTTTATCCTTGCTATGTCTAATATTCTCATTTTTTCCTGTTACATTGTTGGAACTATATAACCTGTCAATATAAATGTAATTTATTTGTTAATATAATGTACATTTTTCATGTAGTATGAATTCCACAGAAATTTTACCTACATTTCCAGCATGTTTCTGAAATGAATTGCTGAGAATCCAAAATTCAAGAGTTGTTATTAATGACACAGGCTTTCCGTATTCTATTTACTATTCCATTTCTGCATTTCAAATTGATATTGTCCCTTGGCAAAACTCTGGTTTAAATATTCTTTTCAAACAGGGGAATACTTTTGTCAAACAATGTGATTAAATGAACTTCTCTGCTGAAAATGTGCCTTATAAATATTATTTATTTCATTATAGCTGTAACCAGTACGTGTGTTAGTTTCTGCAGTAAACACAGACAAGAATCAGTAGAAAAAAAGAAAGAGGCAAGAAAAAGTGTATAGCTGCAGAAGAAGGGAAAAGAATTTATAGCCACAGAGTTACAGAAATTAATCATATCAATTTGTTGAAATATAGAATAAATGATTGCTTTGTATACCAGTTTTACATTCTTAATTTCTGTTAAATGACAAAAAACCCAAAAGATGGAATAGGATCTTTCCCACTGAATGCCAAGTCAACCATAATTGTATACCAGTTTTATACTCTTAATTTCTGTTAAATTGCAATAAAACCAAAAGATGGATTAGATATCTTTCCTACTGAATGCCAAGTCAAGCATGTTTTTCATCTGGTGACTTGGATATGGATTGCTGGCAATTATCAAATCCTTTATTTATTTTTTTTTGTAATGTAGGTTTATTACTTGGAACTTAGATGATTTTAAATGCAATATTTCAGCAAAATCTGTTGTTCAATATGCAGATGATACAAATATTGCAGCAGAAAGTAAATCTTTAGAAAATTTGCAAGTATTACTGAATAATACTACAGCAGAAATCCTTGATTGGTTTAATAAGATCAATAGTGAATATAGATAAAACTGTTGCGATGCATTTTTATTTTGCATAACATAGTAATATAAATGAACAAGTGGTAGTTTTCAATGACAAAACAGTATTAAAGCTTAAAAAATAGTTTTTAGGATGGATTAAACAAAATCTAAAATGGGACAAATATATTGAACACCTAATAAATAAACTTAGTAGCGTCTGCTACATGTTTAGGATGTTAAGTAAAACTAAAAATATACTAATAAATGTTTTTATGTATATGTACACTCAAGATTAAATTATAGGATTTTGCTATGGGAAAACTCTCTCATTGAACAAAAAAAAAAAAAAATGTTCATATTACTAAGGATAATAAAAGTAATTTTTGGATTAAATCAAGGAACTAGCCCAGTCATTTTAATCCAAATATGCCTAAACATATAGTGATGAATAGCTAGGTAAATAGACTGACCATGTATCTCTGAATTAGGTTGAAAATAATAGAGAATATAAAATTTAAATGGAATTCAAGAAAGCCTAATACTTGAAATGATGAGGATTTTGGGTCAGTGATATTATAAGCTAAGTATTCATTTTAGTTAATTGTAACACATTTCTACCATTTCATTGTTTTATTATTAAGGGTATGTTTCAGAAGTATCATTGCTTCCATTATCAACTTTTTGACTGCCAGTGCCATGATTTTTGGTGTTGCTTTAGATGCCTCTGGTGGTGGATTTAGGAACTCTGGACAAGGATGTCTTCAGGCAGAATGTCAAAATTCATCAATTGTTCCTTGCTCTTTCAAATGTGGATATTCTCCCAGGTTTCCAACTCCCAATTGTTTCTTGTGCCTCTAAATATATATTAAATTCAAGTGGGGTAATATACATCTGAAAGAACAACAAAGTTTATATTAAGAGGCACCAGAAACATTTGGGAGTTGGAAACTTGGAGAATATCCACATCTAGAATGTGCTGGATATTCTCTTCAATAAGATGTTACTATTGAGTGTGTAGATCTACTTTCATTTACATGATAGAGAAACAGGATGAATTGAAATATTTAATGAGAAGAAAGAAACTCTATTCCACAATTTATTCACCTGGATTAAATTCATGCAATGTTACTTGTTGAAATTGTTTTTAAAGATTAAGAAAGTTCTTTTGAATATAAATTTGAATTTTAACTGTTAAAGGTTTAAACTTGGTTCCATGCCAGATTATGTGCAGGCCTTCTGGACAGCTGCAGATAAGATAGAGCAATTTGGATTTACCAAAATGTAATTACCCCAGAATTTGCCCATTGAAAGTTACACTCAGGCTGTCTGGCTAACACATGCTATTCCTCCTGTCGATAAGTATTGCTTGTCCTCAGGCGGGTGACATCCTCGAACTAACTTCTCTTGCAGTTCGCAAGCGAAACCAAACTTCGACCAGGAGAGCTTTCCTCTTTGGCCACCAGAAGCAGGACCAGCAGTACACTATAAGCATTACCATCTTGCAGCACCAACCACAAGCTCTTCCAGATCCTAACGTAGCAGAGAAGTAATCATGCAGGTTGCTGGAATGCTGAGTTAGGCGAAGAAGGTGTACCAGTTGCTTTTGAAAAGTCTTGGAAACTACTCAGGAATAACAAGCAACAATTGATGAATTCTGAAATCCTGCCTGGAGACATCCTTGTCCAGGAGTTCCTAAATGCACCACCGTATCTGGAATATCACCAGAAAATTACAGTTTTGGCAGTTGAAAAGTTGATAATGGAAGCAATACTTCTTCCAAAACATGTGCTTAATAATATTATCATCATTATTATCATCATCATCATCATTATGATTATTATCATCATTATCATTATTATTATTTTATTTATTTATTTAAGTGCTAAGTACATACATATTTAGGATTGACCTAAACCCTAATTAGTTGGGCAGACCATTACTCCTAATGGTTAATAGTTAAAAAGTTAAATGGGAGAAAAATTTAAAAGAAGCTTCTACTGTGTTATAAGTTAAAGAAAATAAACATTATGTAAAAAAAGCACCTTTCACTCTTGGGCACAAAAAATTCCAGAAGATCATTCAAAAATACATTAAACAATTGGTGTGTAAGAATGTTTATTAAAAACCTATTACAGAATACCTAGTTACTTAGATACATCCAAAATGAGAAAAAAGTTAATCTTTTAACAAATTAATTGTTTGCAGTGTGCTTGAAAGGAGATGAAAACAGGTATTAATTTGCTTTAAAGAACATCTCATAAATCTTAAATACGAGGGTAGTTTGATAAGTCTGGTAAATTTCCATGAAGGAATGGAATATTTTTATTACAGCTGTATAGTTGGTAAGCTTGATTATTCAAAGGATCGTATAAAAATTTCAACAATATACGGTTTACAGTTTATTGTTGACAGCCATCGGAATTGGTCAATTTGCCAACTGCTATTGAAAGTGGGTGAAGAACAAGTTTTGTGCTATTATTAAGCATTTTCCTCTGCTGCACATATCAAAGCAGAAGGATGAAGTTTGCACGAACTCTTCACCATCATTGAACACCATTTACTTTTAAATTAATGAATTAAACATGATCGGACACCACTGAAGACGAAGCATGATCCTTGATGTGGTAATGCAGGACCACATACAAAATTTGTGAGACTGCTGATGTAGGCATCTCAACTGAGCCAGTACATAATATCCTACAAATAGAATTGCCTATGAAGAAGCTGTGTGCAAGATGGATGTGATTGCTCACAGTGGAACAAAAGCACATCCAGAACAACATTTCAACGTCTGGCAATGTTTAATTGCAATCCACAAGACTTTTTGCACCAATTTGTGACTGTTGATGAAACCTGGATCCATCATTACCACCAGTCAAAATAATGGACAAAGGCTAGTGAAAGTGCACTGAAGAAGGCAAAGGTTATTTTGTCAGGTGGTAAAGTGATGGCCACTCTTTTTTGGGATTCCCAAGGAATAATCCTCATACGAGTGCTGTCCCAGAAGTACTCGACCTGACGTATAGATTAGCAGTTATTGTTTGAAACAACAACAATGGTAAAAAGTACCAACCTTAGAATGCTTAGTTTGAAGTTTGACGATTTTACATTGTTTAACACTTCTTTGGCAGCCATCATTAGTGAATTTTCTCAGCAAATTTGTAAACATGGATAAAACTGGTTATCGTTATGTGATACAATACTCTCATTTGAAAGGTTTTGATCTAACTAATATTAATGCTGAGCTAGATTCTAATTTGGGGGAGGGAGTCTGATCCTTTATTTACAACAGTGAAATATTGGGTGGCAGAGTTTAAGCGCGGTTGTATGAGCTGCCAAGATGAATATCGCAGTGGTCGGCCAAATGAGGTTACCAGTCCAGAAATTTTAAAGAAAATCCACCAAATGGTATTTGATGACCATCGACTGAAAGTATGCAAGCTAGCAGACATTGTAGTCATTTCAAGAAGTTCTGCACATCGCATACTGACTGAAAATCTGGATATGAGAAAGTTATGTGCAAGGTGGGTGCCATGATTGCTCACAATAGAATAAAAACAGCACCATGAGGATGTTTCATGAGTTTCGCTGCAATAAAGCATCTGCAGGCAAGGTCATGGCGTCAGTTTCCTGAGATGCACAAGAGATAATTTTCATTGATTATCTCAAAAAAGGAAAAGTAATCAAAGGAAAATATGCAAACTTGTTACGGCATTTAAGTAATGAAATCAAGTAAAAACAGCTGCATTTAGCAAAAAAGAAAGTTTTGTTTCATCAAGACAGTGCAACAGTTCATATGTCCACTGTTGCCATGACCAAAATCAATGAGTTAAAGTTTGAATTGCTTCTTCATGCACCCTATTTGCCACATTTAGCCCCTCTGATTATTTTCTGTTTCCAAACTTGATGAAATGGCTTGGTGGTAGAAGATTTGCCAACAATGAAGAGTTTGCAGTTGATGGCTATTTTGTAGACCTCAATAGTGTCCATCATAAACAGGGTATTGAAGCTGGGAAAGTGTATCAAACTGAAAGGAGACTATGTAGAGAAATAAAAGATGTTTTTCACCAACATTTTTTGTGCTTTCTTTGTTAGATGAGGTACTTCTGGGACAGCCCTTGTAGATTACTTTGAAAAAGGCATTACCATAATTGGACCCTATTATTCTTCATTGTTCAGTCATTAGAAGCTTGCATTGGCTGAAAAAAGACCAAGGTTGGCAAAGGCAAAAATGTACTCTAATGCACTGTCCCAACATCAGTGAAAACAATGGTAAAAGTTTAAGAATTGGGCTTTAAATTGATTCCTCATCCACCTTATTCACTAGACTTGACCTAAGTGACTTCTTCCTGTTCCTTAATTCTCAAACGTGAAACTTGGTACCAAGTGTATCTCTCATAGGAGAAAAGAGGGGCAATTCATAAACTATGAAGACTGTTGTTAACATTACAGGAGGAAGGAAATGAACAAATGAGAGGGAGCAAAATTGGTCAGCAATTTGAATTACTGACTTCACAAAACTATCAAATTCAAACCACCTTTTGAAAGTCTGAAAAATCCTCTATGCTGCTATACATTGATAATGCACTGCTCAAAAAAATTAGAGAAATACATTTTTAAACCAAAGCTAAAAATAAAATTGTCAGGCAATGTAAATTTTGACAGTCAGATGTTATGTTTTGAAGTATTGAAGTTCTTCTAAAAATTTGTTAGTTTTTCTCTGAATAAATCAGAGAAGTTGAAAAAGCTGTGTAAATCAAAGTGACTGCCTTTTGATTTATTGTTTTTCAAAAACAGATTTTAACAGAAATCTATGGTAGAAAATTGTTATATTATGTTCTCTGAGGTTAGTATAGAAGAATAAGACATCTGAATGAAACATGTCGCACAATTAGTTGTGTAGAGTGAAGATGGCTGTTCCATTTGCTTTGTTTCCAGGATTCTTCATGTCAGTCCTTCTGTCATCCATAGGGCTTGGAGATGATATATAGAGGCAGTTGGATTCAAGAGGTGGCCTGGACAAGGGTGTAAAAAGTGGTACAGGATAGATGTCTTGTCTTATCAGCTTTGCACAGATGCAAATTTACAGTCAGACATCTACTTTATGATGTATGAACAGCAACTGGAGTGGTGATTTCTGATCAGACAATAGAAAACAGTAAATCAAGGTTGAGATCCAGAATGCTTGTTTGACATGTGTAGTACTAGGAAGTCTGGCTGAGATTTGCTCAGAATTATGTCAACTGGCAGCTCCGCCAATGTCGTGGGTTCAAACCCGGCAGAGGGCGATGGATTTTTTCGGGTGTAAAAATTCGGAAGAGAGGTCCCGTGGTCCCGTGTTGTAGATTTACGACACGTAAAAGAACCTCAAGCCTGATAGAGAGTTCTCTGAGCAAAATTAAGCAGTCTTTCATGCCCAATTTAGAATGGGACGCTGAGAACTACAGTAGTTCAAGAGCGTCCATAAATAACATGCCATTTCCATTTTATTTTTCTGCCAATGGAAGGCTGTTCTCTTCATAAATGAGTCAAGGTTTTAATTAATCGATTGTGATGGTTGTACACGTGTATGGAGACGTCATAGTGAATGTCTTGCTCCGGCCACTGTTGTTAAACATGAGAGATTTGGAGGCAGTTTGGTTATGGTTTGAGCTGGCATTACAGTCGAATCTCAGACAGAGCTTGTGGTAGTCCCACAGTGCATGAATGCTGATGTTTGCATTAATAACATTATTCTTCAACATGTCTTACCCTCTGTTTATGGAATGAACCCTAATTTTCTACTACAGCACATAGTACCAAGGATGTCTTACAAGAATCCCAAATTCGGGTAATGTACTGGCTTGCACACAGTCCTGACCTCAATCTGATTGAACATCTGTTGGATAAGCTGGAAAAACTTGCTGTGCCACAGAACCTGAAAGAACTTGCAAATGCACTCACTGAAGAATGGGAGAAAATCCCAGAGATTGCTATTAGGAGGCTGGTGTGAAGCATGCAACATAGGTGTCATGCAGTTATTGCAGCTCATGAATGAAACACTAGGTACTGGGTGTTGAAATAACCATGGAAACATTGATTAGTAAACAATGTAATCTTATATTTCCACTTTGTTTTGTGCATCAATCATTAATTTGATCATATTTCCAATCCTGTGAAATAACAATTTATTACAATGCATATCATAATTTACACAGTTCTTCAATCTATAATTACAAACTACCAAAAATTGAACTGTATCAATATTTGTTTTGGGACATTGGTTTAAATATTTGTTCCTCTAATTTTTTTGAGCAGTATAGAAACTATGTAAGTGAGTTAGAATTTCAATTTTTTATAAGCCTACAAGTTCTATTTGTAGTTTAAATGGTGTAAACTAATTGTGTCAAAATACAATTTCATTCTACAGAGGAGATAGCTTTAAATGATGTATGGCAACTGATCACATAGAAGTGATCCCAAAGGAATGTATTAATAGAAATCAATCAATATTCATCACATAAAATTATATTACAGACATAGATTAGTTTCTTTTAAAAGTTTTTTCTTTGAAATCCATTGATAAGTTCCTGAAATCACTTTCTCATTGTGGGAAGTAAAGTTTTTCTTGTATAAAATTAGAATGTACAACCTGTTGTATGTTGCAATAGAGTGAATAATTAATTTTTGTTTCTTAGGGTGTTACATATCCATCAATTCATGCCCTCTGGAGTCGTTGGGCACCACCATTGGAGAGAAGCAAACTGGTAACAATAGCTTTCTCTGGTAGTTATTTTGGAACTGTTATTTCTCTACCACTGTCAGGAATATTAGCTCAGTATGTGAGCTGGCAGTCTGTTTTCTATCTTTTTGGTAAGTAAATTGCAGAGCGTTCAGAGTTATGTTATAGTTATAATTATTTTAATTAATCCATTTGCAGTTTTAATGTAAAACTAAAATTGGTCTGTTACATTGAAATAGTATGATCATACACCAAAGAGTAAAATTAAATGTTTATGCTTCCTTTGTGTACCAAGTGTAACATTCAATACCATAAATTACCATTTAAATTATATACGCAGTACTGCCATAATTTGTGTCAGTACTTTCAATGTATATTTAAATGCAATAAAATTTTGCAAATTCATTAATATACATATATTTTGAATGAGCACAGAAAATGCTACGAATTAAACATTCGAAATCATCACCATTGTGGCTACACAGTGGCAAAATTGTTGAGGCCACTTATCAATAGCAGCACAAATCATGTCCAGTGGATTTTTTGGCAGCTGACGTGCTTGATTTTTTAGCATCTCAATATGGTAGTGTCTCTTTTGACATGCTTGAGCTTCTGCCACAGAGAATAATCCAATGGATTGAGATTTGGACTTCTGCTAGCCCAGTCAGCAGCAGCAATGATGAACCGTGGGGCATTGGTTGCCAACCACTACTGCATGTTTTTTGCTTTGTTTTTGCTCTCCCTATAATGGGATCGATCCCCATAATGGGATCGAACCCAGCATATCGCCTTTAATTTTTCAGTTAGCAAATGTCTTAGTGTGTGTTTTTGTGTGTATGTCTGTCTGTGGGCTGCATAACTCGGAAACTAAAAATTATATAATACCATACTTGGTATTTATTTACCCTAAGCTGTATACGAGTGAATATGACCGGTGTTCAGCCCTGGCTCTTTACCAGTCATTCTCATATTTTACAATAGTTTATTAATTCTAGTTTATTACACTATTTTGTCATTTTCCATATCTTCATTTCTGCCACATATAAACATTGATTTTGTGTAATACCCTTCATTAAACCTTTTAACCTCCATACTCCTGCTTTCAGCCATACAATACCTTCTCGCTCCTCTTTGTCACATCTGTATATTTTTCCATTCCTCATGAGTTTTTCATTGGCATATAAAAAACTAAGGATCTCTTTTCAGCTATCTCACTAAATATTTTCTGTATTTCAAATCTTTTCCTTGCCAACTTCCAGAAATTATTCAAATTATTTTCTCTTCTTCACATTTCCCCTAACCCACTACTTTCCAAGTTATTTCTGAGACAATCTACCCATCCCTTGTTCTTTAAACTTTTCCCTTGATATACTAAACACTGTTTTAACACATTCCTTTCCTCCAAATTCAATTTTCTATACCAAAATTTCAATGCCCTTTCCATAATCTTTCCCTTACTTGTCACTCTACTCCCCTCTATTTGTGCTACCTGCCTTTTGGTTGCATTTGGTAAACCAAGCAGTTTTTGCAAATTTTCCTATGCACCTCATCCATAACTTCACATCCTCCTTCTAATACCCATACTTCTATCCCATAAAGCATTTTTGCCTCAACCACCATATTGTACACTTTTTCTAACCATCTAATATTTATATTAGGTACTTTGTATTTGCAACTTCTAATAGCTGATAAAGATCCTTTTCCTTTTGCCAATGCAAATTTCTTTTGTTTTTCCCAATTGCCACCACTGTCTATTTTAACTCCTAAATAAATACATTGTCTCACTACCCTGTACTCTTTTTTATGTTCATTCTTCCTCATCTCATTCATACTTGCTCAATTTCCCCCCTTTTTGAACACTACAATCTGTGTCTTGTCCTGGTTCACTTTTAAACTCCATTCTTTATAGTAGTTATTTCATGCTTGCAAGGATTGTTTTAAGCCATTCACTGTAATTGCACCTACAGCTAGATCATCTGCAAACAATAATCCTGGAATCTGAATATTATAATTATTGGTTGAGTGCTATTATTCCTCCCAATTTCCATTAATACATCATATATATAGATTAAATAGGACCGGACTTAACTTATACCCTTTCTCTTGTTAGATTCTCTTGTTACAACCCCTTCCTCCACTCTTAATACAAAAAGTACTCTTATATAATGGGTGTGCACCATTTGTTTACTCACTCCTTTGGTCTACAACTTACGCCACAACAATTGTAGCTCTATCCAATCATATGCTTTCTCTAAATCCACAAAATCCATGTATAACTTTCCTCTCTTGTCTTTCAAGTATTTATCTACCAATGTTTTTATAATAAATAAATTATCAATTGTTTTCCTCCCTTTTCTAAAGCCCATTTGAAATTCTGAGAGAATATTATATTCTCCAACCCATGTTTGTATCCTAATTGTCATAATACCAGTAACAATTTTTCCTACATTTGATATTAATGCAGTGCCTCTATAATTGTTTGGTTTGTCAACACTACCCTTGCCTTTGTGTATTGGATGTATGATCGCTTTCCTACACTTTTCTGATATATAACCCTTCGCTTTGATTGTATTAAATAATTTTATTAGAACCTTAACTCTATTTATTTCAGTACACCATTCCTTAAGGAACTCTGTCAGGATTCCATCTATTTCAGTTGCTTTATTTCTCTTCATTAATTTCACCTGCTGATTGTTTCTTCACTTCTTATTACATCATCAAGTATATCAACGTAGTTATTACCTATTTCCCAATTTCCTATCTCAGTTTTACTTTTTCCCCCCTAGTTGTATACTGGGTTTTGTTACATATTTATTATACATTGATTTCATAACCTGCCATCCCTCATTTACATTATTTTTATTTAGGATCCATATCAAATTACTTTCATATTTTTTCATCCAGCTTATTTTCTTTTGTTCCAGTAATGAATTATATAAATCCCTTCCTTGCATTTACTCTTCCTTTAATTCTATGTATCCTAATTCCCTCCACTTTATGAGCAACTGTTTGACTTGTCTTTTAGTTACTCTACATTCTTCATCAAACCACCCCTCATTCTTTTGTAAAACTTCTTTCTCATTTTCATTTCCTCCGTAGCCCTTACCATAATGATATTTAAAATATTCATAGCACTCTCAATTTCTTGTTCTTTTATCATAAAACTTATTCCACACTGACATATGTGGTCATAATTTAGAATTTAGTATACTTGGTATTTAAGTTTAGTATTTTTCAAGGATGCAGCACAAAGATTTTCAGGAAAACCATTCCACCCCAAACTACCCTTTACATGGAAGATTAAAAAAAAAAAAAGTTATTTTCTCAAAAGTGACTCTAATAATTTTGCGTAAAATATGTATAATAAAGATATTTAAATAACAGATAAAAAGTATATCTTGGATTTGTTGGGAATAGCCTCTGAAGTCCTCTTCATTCTGAATGACCTTTGCACAACTATTAAACCGTAAAAGAGAGACAAAACTTACTACACAAAAACTGTAGATCTTATTAAAGCACACAATTTGTCATATTCCTTGTTTGTCCATCTGTTTAGCCTAGTGTATTCCCTTATTTCCCTTCTCCTTACAAGGAACTAAGTAATACAACCATTTCTTCTAATGTTTATCTTGATTGGCACAAAGTAGAGAGAAGAATAAACTTTGTAAGAATAAAAAACTTGCAAATATGCATAGAAGCTTGTGACAGTGATGTGATTAAATAAAAAATAAAAGAATTTGAGTCGATTTTTTATCTTGTAAGAATAATTTGTTGCAAAATAGGTAGTCATGTGAATGCAACACATCTTATTTCATATCTGATTAATACCTTCTCTTTTATCAGGAGTTTTGGCTCTAATTTGGTGTGCTATATGGCATTGTGTAGTTAGTGAAACACCACAAGGGGACCGAAGAATCACTGATGCTGAGCTGGAATACATTAGAACATCAATTGGTCCATCTGCTAATCACATTAAGGTGGTAAAGTATCATTTAATAAACTAACAGGTGCTGGTGTTCTAATAACAAGATTTAGGTGGCATCAGTAGTAAGTCTTGATTTTTTTTTTTGTATTAAATAGATTGCTTTAAAATAATGGTGGCTTCTTTAAGGAAGAGACATGTTTTAAGCTCTCTTAATTAACACAGTATCATTTGTAAGCTTGTTTATTAATTAGTAAACTGCATGATTTTCTTTCCTCAGGCTATTATTCCTAAGTGCATTTTCTAGGCTATGATTTGTCATAGTTTTATATCCAACTCTTGTATCCCCTTCTGTTTAATTTTACAGGGGTTGACCTAAAGATTGCCTGGCTAGCTCCAGTAGCATTCTAATGTACAGATCTATTTGCATGTAACACATTTGACTCACAGAACTGAAATGTGTCCATTTCCTGCTTTATACAGCTGCTTGGATTCAGATGCTTCTGTTTTCCAATTTTAAAACATCTTGAGTGCTTCCAACCAACTTCCGGTTTACATTAAAAACTCTGCGACAATCTAGTTTTTTGGGTCTTGAACTGAAGTTAAACAACCCTTTCAATAGCACTTAAATTAGTTAAATATGCAGACATTTTCTGACATGCATTTGGGATCACTACATGACACATTTTGATTCTCACTACTGAATTAACTATATATCCATTGTCTCATTTACAACAGAATGTTTTTACTCTAGAACATTTTCAGCTCCAAAATGTTGAAACAATTAACTCCAAGATTGCAGATGTCATCCATCTCACCAAACCAGGCATTTGTGTAGAATTAAATGCATGGTAAAATTCTTTATTCATTGCTAATATACAGGTACTTAATATCCATTTTCCCAACATTTTATATTATTATTATTATTATTATTATTATTATTATTATTATTATTATTATTATTATTATTATTATTATTATTGTCACAGTATGTAGTTCTCAAACTATTTGCTTCCTTGTACATTAAATTACTTTAGGGAACCAGTATGTTTTTAATCAAAGTTGTTTATAACTTATAAGCTCAATACTTTTTTTACTTTCCCTAGCCCCATATGTACAGTGTACATAGGGATAGAGAAGTATTGTATTCCACCCAAAAATTTGATACCGAGATTTTACCGGAAATACATGTTTTAGGACCCCCTGTATCCAAAAAAAGCATTTTCAGAAAAAGGTCCATGTGTGTGTGTGTCTGTGTGTGTGTGTGTGTGTGTGTGTGTGTGTGTCTGTGTGTGTGTGTGTGTGTCCGAGTGTCTGTGAACACGATAACTCAAAAACGAAAAGTAGCTAAAATACCAAACTTGGAATTTAAGTTTAGTATCTTCCAAGGATGCGACACGAAGATTTTGAGAAAAATCCCCCCATCCCAAACTACCCTTTACATGGAACTTTTTTCGAAAATTTTGATTTTCTTAAAAATGGCTCTAACGATTTTGATTAAAATATTGTATATTAAAGATATTTACCTGACAAATAAAATGTATATCTTGAATTTTTTGGGAATAGCTTCTAAAGACCTGTTTATTCTGGATGAATTTTGCTTAATTTAGCATAACTAGTAAACCATAAGAGATAGACAAAAACTTACTATACAAAAAATGTAGGTCTTGTTAAAATACACAAGTTATGTCATTTACATTTTTTTCGTGGAGCTTACCCTTTTCGAGGTATTCCTTGTTATTAGTTTCAGTTGTGAAATACTTATACTTTTCTCAGATGGGAGTGTCCGTTTTTCTTTTGTTCTACTCCTGGCCAAGAAAAGAAGCGATTTGTAATGACAATCGATAACGACAGCTTTTAAAACATTGGACTGTCGGTTTATCCTAGTGTATTCCCTTATTTTCTTTCTACATGTAAGGAACTAAGTAGTAAGAACATTCTGCTAATGAATATCTCAATTAGCAAGGTGCAAAAAGAAGAATAATCTTATGTAAGAAGTTTGTAGAAGAGCTAGAGAAAGTCATGTGAGTGTAACACATCAGATTTTTTTTTGTCTTAAATGTTATGCATATTATTGGCAGATTTTGACTCGGTTAAATGTTACAATATTGGGCAACAAAATTTAAATGATCATTATTGAATATTCCAACTTCATGCCCAAATAAACATCTGGCCAAGCTTCTGTCTGACCACCTTAATTGTTACACATGTAGAGTACGTGCAAGGTGCATGCCTTTACATAGGTATCAGGCTTGTTGGAACATATGCATCGTGGCATTGAAGAAAAACCATTTCAGTCCCTTTAAATAGCCCCCTGAATTGTTACAGGTGTCTTTTACTGTTAGATCAAAGGAATACGTGCAGTAATGGCCCAGTAAATAAATGCTTATTATGGTTAATAATATTATCTCAAATTTTAATAATTAAAGGATTTAAAATATAAATGCTTTGTATGCACTTGGCAGAGGTTTGGAGAGAAGTCACTCTCTTTAGAACATTCCACTTTGATGTGGAGACTGTATAATAGCTGCAGGATGAAGGTAAGCCAGTTGTGACAGAATCATTGGAGAGAGTGCTATTGAGTCGAAGAAAGGGCTAACAGCTAAGAAGTTGAGCACAGCTAAGCATCGAGGCAATGAAAAGAATTTGGAAAAAATTGAAATAGACAATTGGTTACACTGGTGTCAGCAATTGAATGATGCCACAATGTAGATGTGAAATCAAAGACAGTGAAATCTGAAATGGATGCAAAGAAGACAAAAATGAAATTCAGAGTGGATAAGATAGAGGAAAAAATGGGTAACTGGAATGGAGAACATGGAGCAGAAAATGGGATCTGGAATGGGATTGTGCCCTGCAAAAAGCTTCAAGGACATACCAGACAGCCTTGTATCCAGAGGTTCCAAGAATACAACTTTACATCAGAACATTGGAAAAGGAGGAGCCACTCCAATGTGGATGCCATGTCAAGAAGACACCCCCAGAGGAGTACAGTCATTGCACTAAAGTGGAGGAGAGGAAGCATACTTCAGCTGATTTTGGTGGTAGTTGCAGATGGAATGAGGTAGTGCAGGCCTGAGAAGGGAGTATCAGGCAAATACCAACTTGGGGCCACTTCTAAAAGAAATAGAGACAGGAATAGGCCGAGCTGGAAGACATCACACCCAGGAATAATGTGTAAACTCCTACTGGGTCCAATGGGACTCACTGAAGATTGAGGAGGGTGTGTTGGTTAAAGTTTGGAAGTCATCTGACCAGAAGATTCAGAAAGAGTAGTTGATCCTCCCTTGAAGTAAGGTGAAGGAAATTGTGGGGGAAATACATGCAAGGACTTCGAAAGGACATGGAGCTCTAACAAAGGTACTACTGGTAAGACAAAGGCAGATGCTGCAATGTCATGTATGTGCAGCAAGTTGCCATAGTATATGATAGTGGTCATGAATTACTTCACTAAGTGGCCAAAGGTGTACACTATTTCTAATGGGAAACCAACGGGAAATGAACTGCCTGGTGGAACAACTGGTCTGACTCTTTGAGGTACCATCTGAGCTTCATTGTAATCAGGGCACCAATTATGAATCTAACCTGATGAGGGAAGCACTAGAGCTATTTGGAATACACAAGACATGCATAACATGTCTCCATCCACAGTCTGAAGGCCTGGTTGAGCGGTATATCAAGACTTTTGAAGAGCACTTGAGGAAGGTTTTGGCCAATCACCAGAGGGACTCGAATATTAGGATGCTGTTTTTCTTGCTGGCTTCATCAGAGCACGATACTACTGGTTGACACCAGCCAACTTGGTTTTCAGCAGGGAACTGTATCTACCATGCACCTGATGTTTAAGAGCCTCCATTGGGCAGAATAACCAACAATCAACTATATGAAGAACTTCCTGGACTGATTTCATGATTTGCAGGAGATGGCCCTCAAAACATCCAGGTAGTGAATGACCAGATGAAGATCTGTTATGATCAACAGCCAGGGTTTCCAGTGAGGTGATGTGCCCTACATGGACAAGGGGCATTGCTCAAGCTTCAAGAACCATGAAGAGAGTGAATGAAGTAGTCTTCTGCATCCAAAAGCTACCCCAAGGGAAGAAATGGTAGTGCCCTTAAATTGTTTAGCTTACTTCAATGGTGCTGGTCTGGACAATCAGCCCTGAGGAGGGAGCAGGATGATTATGTGCACATATAAACATCAGGCCAATATTCCACCTGGTTGTCTGGATTGTTCCAGGTATGGAATATGTGCCTTTACATAACCATCAGGCTTTTAGAAATGTGAATACATGTGTTTGGCATTGAAGAGAAAGCATTTTGGCCTCTTTACATAGCCCCCTGGTTGGTACAGGTATCTGTCACCCTTGGATCAAAGGAACACATGCAATAATAGCCCAGTAAGCAAACACCTTGAGTGCACTTTCCAGTAGTTCTGGAAACTTTCTTGATGGCAGGCTTGAGAATTCACTTCTGATGAGAACATTCTGCCTTTGTAATGGAGACTATAATAAAAATATGTGCCAGCACCAAGGTAAGCCAGTTGTGACAGAGTTGTGGGAAGTGCAGTTGAGTCAGAGACAGCTGAATGCTGCCAACAGTTGCACTCAACAGCTAAGAAGTTGAGCACAAGTGAGCATCAAAAGTGATGAAATAGTCATTTTGTTATATTCTTAGTAAATGGTATGTATTTAACTGTCAAAATACAGTGTGATGGAAAGCATATTTTGGACAAAGCTTATCAACTTGGTTTTAATAATTGAAGTTCATTATAGTGCATAAAGTGTGTTACCTTTTCTTTTGCATATAACACTTTTTATTTTTATTAAAACAGTACAAAAATAATGCAGAACTAATCATTACTGGCCAGAAAGTTTCCTAGAAATTTATGTGTGAAATATGACATTTTTAGTAACTACTTATAAATGAGTACTTCCTTTAGTCATATTATCTGCTTGAGTGATATCTCAAACACAGATCTATTAGCTTCATATTATTGAGAAAGTCTGTAAAAGGAACATGAAGATGTGTCAGAATTTATACACTCTGCTATACCAAAGGCAATACAGTTTTTGCTCTTTGTTAAGCAATGGTGTCCTTGTCTGCATATCATGAAATGTTTGTGGTTTATTATATTGGCTCCAAATTTTGATCACATTCCATAAAACTTCAGCATTCTCTATGCTAGTGTGAAATCACAAGTCTTAAAATAAATTAATTTGCCTAGTTGTTTTCAAATTTATGGATATTAAATCTTGAGCCTGCAATACATTTTGTGCATGCATTATCATTTTTTTAAAAATGGTGAAGTTTGCATATATATTTTATCCACATCACCACCTCCCTAGGGATCATAACTCATAGTTTGAGATAAACTATTGCAGAAATTGCATTGTACTTCTTTTATGAAAATATAACTCATTCTTTACCTGTGATGTTTTTTCACGATGGGAAACTTGGATTTTATTTGCATATTACAAGAGGTCATGAAGTGTTTAGTAGTACATAATCAATTTTCTACTTTTCAGTGAAAATATTGGATCAACGCATTCAAATTGTTTAAAGGCAAAACAATGCATTAGGGTCAGAACTTTTAAATAAATAATAAATTGATTCTGTGTAGCTAATGTGTTTTTATATGTGCAATTATTGTTTTCAGTTTATGAAGTTAAATATATTTTCTTTATTTTCTGCTTTGTTTATATCCTGTTTTTGAGGTATTTTATTTAACTTAGCTGTAGCTCATATTATTTGTTGAATTTTGAAGGATATGATTCTTAATAATACTTTCTAATTGTAATTCTCCAACTAAGTAAAATTTAAAGAAATAAAAATGGTGAGGCACAGTCTTACTGTTAAATACATGTCACTTTTAATATGTTTTAAACAAATATAATCTTGATTTATAAGTATATAACATTTCTAAGCTGAATAAAATAATTGTTCTTGTTTGCTATAATGTCCCCATAACTCCACAAGCTCACTTGTTAACTGCTAAGTAATGCAGATTTGTTAAAATAACATAAACAAGGATACCATTGCTAATAAAAATGACATATAATTAAACAATAAAAATAAATATTTTTGTGTGAAACTTTAATACTGTGATTTTAAGCAACATGTTTGTAATAACTATTTCTCTAACAGTATCACCACTTTTACCACAAATGCAGTATAACAGTAATGATTACTGTCCATAATTTTGAAAATAAATGAAAATAGAAAAGATATACACAGGAGAAACTGCTTGTTGAGGAGAAACAAACTATTAACTTATTCTGCACTGCAGTTTGCATATGATAAAAGCAGAATTATATATTTAATATAACAAATTTTCTTCGGTGATCCAAAACAAAATTCTAAAGAAAATTGGATGTAACAAATATTTATTGTTGATTAAAGCAACAGTGCATTAAGGCCGTGCTTTGGCCAAGGGTTAGACCGCTGGCCTCTCACCTAGACAGCCCAGGCTCGATCCCAAGTGACCGCATATGAGATTTGAGGTGGATAAAGTGGCACAGGGGTGGGTTTTCTCTGGGTTCTCCAGTTTCCCCACCATTGCATTCCACTGGTGCTGCATCTTCATTCCATGCATTATCAGTGTCATTGCCTGCAGTGCCACAAGTAGTAAAAGCGGGCATTAAACACTATCCTCACTATACCAAACATGCATTAAAGCTGATGAATTTCTAAAATTTTGCCTTAACTAAAGCCTAAATTTTATGTGTACGAATTATTATATGAAGCTTTTCTTTTATAACTGAAAATTAAGTACAACATCTGGAGATGTTGCTATTGTATTTAATTTATTGATATTTTTAAGGTGAGATTAAAATATTATAAATTGACAACTTTAAAATAATACTAAATTTCAAAATGGCAATAAAACTGAAGTCTAGATAATAAAAATGGAATTTTCCGTAAAAATAAAGGCACTTTTGTGAAATAAAGAAGTTCAGCCTCTAAAGCTATAAAATTTGCGCACTCATTAAGAAAATGAGATAGATAAGAAATAAATTACTGAAGAAATACATTTTTTAAGTCTGATTCAACTTGGCAAATTATTGCATACACACAGCTACTGTAAAAAAGCATGTTATCAGAACACAGATTGACCCTATGGAGGTTATCTATAAAGCTTAAACTGAAAGCACTTTTGACATTGCATTTCACTTTGACCCAAATATTTAAGATTGTCAGGAAGTTTACTGGATACTGGAATCCAATGGTTGCATTTGATGCACTTACAGGTATCTCGCCATGATAGCTCAGGTGGTAAGAGCACGGAGATCCAAAGATTCTTGGCAAGTCTGACCATAATATTGAATTTTTTTTAAGTATAATTCAACTTAACCAAATTGTGCTATCTTTTTTCTGTAAATTTTATATCAATATATCCATTATGTTGTACAAGATAGAAAGGATGAACAAATTGAATTGAATCTTGTGCCTAAAAATTGTAATTGCAGTTTTAAAAGTTTTTTTTAAATATATACTCCATAAAATAAAAAAAAAAAAAAAAAAAAAAAAAAAAAAAAAAATCAAACAACATAATATAATTCTCTTTTTCAGACCATGGAGCCACCTTGGTCAAGAATTTTCACTTCTCTTCCTTTCTGGGCTATAATGATAGCACATTTTAGTGAAAATTGGGGGTTTTACACCCTCCTTACAGAATTGCCAACATTTATGAAAGGTTTGTACTTCCATTTGAGGCTGTTTTCAATCATCAAATCAGGTTGTTTGGCGTTTTGGATCACAAGTAAGTTTAATGTGTTACAGATGTTCTTGGATTTGACCTGAAAGAAGCAGGCTTGCTTGCTGCTTTACCATATCTGGTAATGGGTATTTTTGTACAAGCTGGAGGCTTTCTTGCAGATTGGCTGCGATCACAAGGTCATCTTACCACTACACAGGTAATAAAATTGCAGGATGCTCCTAGCTTTAACAGCATTGTAAAACCTTGCATTGTTTTTTAAACTGCAGAAAACAAAATTTACATAGCAATCATAAAAATGAATTGTTCATGTGAATGGTTAAAACATAATGAAATACTGTATTTACCTGAATACTAGACGACCTCAAATGCAAGATGACTTTGTAATTTAGTTTATCATCTATATAATATATATATATATAAAAAAAGAAGAAAATTTAATTTTTAAATGATATTAAAATTTTGCCATATATTTTACACAAACTAAGAGACATTTAAGCTGATTAACTCCCTTTTCAATTTTTTATGTTATTTACTTAATATTAATTTGTGGAGAAATTCACATGATGAGAAGTAGAGGGTAGAATGGAAATGATATACCAGTATATGTACAATCAGTGAAGGTGATAGCGACAGCGCACCTGCCAAAATGATAATGGAAAAGATTTTCTATTTAGACAACACACTGTTGTAAAAAATGTTACCTAAATTATTAACTCGATTTTGCAAGAAAATTCACATTTTGTGTGGGAGAGAGATAGAATGGGGAGTACAGAAATGTACCAGCAAGAATACAGTGGGAAAGCATGACAGCATAGCTGACAATGATGGATATGATTTACTATTTAGACAACATACACAATAATATTGTTTTAAAAATTTACATAATTCAAGTTTATGTAGAAATTCACATTGTGTGCGGGAGAGAAACAAAGAAGGGAAAACGGAAATGCAACAGTATATCTGCGCTCGGTGGTGAGGGCAGCAGCTGACGTAATGATGATGACATACGACTTTCTATTAAGACAATACACTTAAAAATATATTCTTATAATATATTTTAATATAATAAATCTTGATATAATTTGAATTTGCATGTAAGTTTTAATTGTGGGCAGTAGGAAGAGGCATAGGGCAGAGAGGAAATGTGTGACGTAATCAGGAGGAGGAGAACGAACAGTTAAACCTCTTTCTTTTTGCTTGACCGTTAGTTCCCAATATATTATGTGCAACCTCCAATGAGAAGCAATGCACAAACCTGCAGTACCTCACAATCTTGGCAGTAATCTTTACTTTTCCCCTAGGTTTTGCCATTGCCATACCTGCAAAGTTGGAAACTTACTTTTTATCATATGCTATTTGGAAAACATATTACATATGCAAGATAACCCCCAGTTTCCAACGTTAATATTTTGTAAAAAAAACCTTGTCTTCCGTTCGGATAAATACAGTAACAAGAATTAAGTTGATCATATCATGTGGTGTATTTAAAAGCAAATTAAAAACATGAAAGAATTAAAATCATGTGGAAAAAAAAAAGCCAATTATATTTATTTTGCTTAAAGACTTTGAGGGCACTGTTTTATTTTCAACAGCCTGGGTTTTCAAAGTCATCTGCAAACATTAAGCCTGGAATTTCTAGGTTATTAATCACTGACATATGGACCTTTACTAACTTTACCTCTTTCAAAATTAACATTTTATTCAAACCTTCTTGGTTGCTGTTAGGTCCTGGATTAATTTCCACTGCTCCTATTATTGTTACAGGCCAAACAAACTCAAAAGGGTAAAGATATTCACAATTTCTTCTTTGATTCCTTTCTTGCTGATTTGATAGTTAATTTTGGTAAAAAGTCTTAATTCTTCCCATATACACTTCTATACTGACACCCATTTTTTGTTATTTGTGCCCATTTTCCTTAAAATTGCTTAGCTTACCTGATATAGATGCACATTCCTCCACTGCTTGTTGCTCAATAACCTTATAGAATAGGCATGCGTTGACCATGTCAAATAAATAGCTAGTTGTATTATATAAAGTTGAAAAATAAGGTTGTTTTCAGTGTATGTGTATGTTTACTTCACTCCAAAGAAACCACTCTTATTGATGAATTTTAACAGCAATATATGTGTCATATTATATGTAAATTCTCATTCTTCACTTAACTAAAGAAATTCTTTCTCTTCTTCCTTCGCCTCCAGCACCATTTTCATAATATTTAAGTGTTATATCAATTTTCAGATGTCAATGTTCCAACATTCCATCTGGAATAATTTCCTTTTGTGTGAGTATTCCATTCCAAGAGCTGATAGTGCAATTAAAACTAATTATTTGTCAGAACATTTCTAATGAATATTGCCCTCTGTTGGAACTTGGACAGTTTCAAGGTCTCTCATCATATACACATTTGCAATTAACTTTTAATAACACAACTCTCTCTCTCTGTAATCAGAGTTTTGGAATAGTTCATAAAAGTATTTGGGATGATCCTGTAGGTGTATTACAGGACTTATTTTTTAACCACGAGAGGAAGTTAAATAAAAACCTTAGATGTTTTTTATAAACTAAACAATACTAAGAATAGAAAATTTCCAAGTGGTTGGGAATAGTCTCCATATAAATGCTTACTTCCTGTATTCCTAAAAATATAATAAAAATTATATTCACATCATTGTTCTGTTAAGTGCTGCTACCATTTCTTTAAAGAATGCCCAGCTGGTAGCAGAATACTGCAAGCAAAATGCTGCCACAATATATTTTTAATTTCTACTCCACTCTTAATATGCACCAACATTGTTCAATAGATTTCACATCTATTTTGCCTATCAGCAAATAAGTTCCAGTGTGGTAATGCAGGCTTATCATAGCAGTAGGCGAACAATGAAGTAAAAAGTTTAGGATCTTCATCACTTCTGTGATAGACACTCCCCACCCAGATTAGGCACAATGCATTGTGACACCAGAGTCTGTTGCAGCAGATGAAGATATGTGATGAAAATTGCTATGTGATAGTGGATGAAATAGTTCAAATCTGAACATAGTCGTGGCTCATCATATTACTCATGAATTCATGATTAAGTTTCGCAAAGTGTCTGCCATTGCAGTTCACTCTAAAATTGAATAATTCCTTAGAACTTTTGCAGCACATTGGAACATTTGCCAATAGCTTCCTTGTGAGAATCATTACAGGAGATGAAACTTAGGTACATTACCACCAACCTAAACAAAAAGATGAAGTAAGAAATGGCACCATTCCTCATCACCAAAACCCAAATAGTACTGGATGCAGCCATTTGCAGGGAAGGTTATACTCTCTTTTGGGATGAGCAAGGCATTTGCTTGGAATACTACAGGGGAAAAAATAATCACTATTGTGTCATATTCTCATATTAAAGAATAGTCTTCAGTACAATCAGATCAAAGCAACATTCATTTTGCAATATACATTGCTTGTCCTTGTACTGCTTGTACAACAATTATAACATTACTTATCTTTTGATACTTTTCTACATCTGCCTACTTACCATTCCTCGCTCTGGGCAGTTACCATATGTTTGGACCAGTCAGAGGTGATGGAAAGAAATAAATTTCATTCCAATGAAAAGGTGCACAAGTGCTTACATGATACAAGATTTTTTTTTTTTTTTCAGAGGAGCCTGTACATTTCCTGTGTGCAGCAGGATGTGGTTGAACGTCAGTCAGACTATATTGAAAAATGATACACTTGCATTCCAATTTTGTTCAATAAATTATATTTTTTTAAAAAATTAAGATTTTCATTTTATACTCCCTCACATATAATTGATTCTAAGTTTATTTTAATCTCATCCATAATATACATCCTGCCAGGGTTCCAAGCAGGCTGAGGAAGTATATAGATAGCATACAGATTTGTACATAAATAAGGTAAAATAAAGGCATGTATGTAACCAAAGCTTGTAGCTAATTTGTACAAATAAATACAGGGTGTACATAAATGAATATGGGGGTTTTAACTCTATATAATATTTATTACATTCAACTTACAGTTATGAATGATATGTCAAATGAAAAAGCAACTCAAACAGTTTTACCAAGACGCTTATAAATGTTCAATATGACTTCACACGCCACACTTCAAGTCTATAGCCGAGTTCTTCCCAAACATTGATAAGTGTGTATTCAGTAATTGTAGCAACAGCTGCTTCAATCCGGTTTCTTAATTCAGGGAGGTCAGCTGGTAGTGGAGGCACGTACCCACGATCCTTGATGAAGCCCAAAGGTAAAAATCGCATGGCGTTAGGTCAGGAGAACGTGGAGGCCATGCATAGCAAGCCCTGTCATTGGGGCCCTTGCGGCCTATCCAGCGCTCGGGTACAGTGACGTTCAACCAATTGCGTACTTCGTTATGCCAGTGAGGTGGCGCACCATCCTGCTGGAAAAAAAAGTTCTCTGGCTCATTTTCTTCCAACTGAGGGAAGAGCCATTGCTCTAGTGTATCAAGGTAAGAAGTGCCAGTTACAGTAGGTTCACCAAAAACGAAAAGCCCATAAACTTTTCGCTGGGATACGGCACAAAAAACATTCACTTTAGGGGAATCTTGTTGCATTTGTACCATCTCGTGAGGATTTTCTGAGACCCAGATGCGCACATTATGAGTGTTAACATGTCCACTAAGGTGAAAGGTCGATTCATCACTGAAGACAACACGATCCACAAAATCGTCATGAAACAACATGTCGTTTGCAAATTTGGCACATAATCCGTGGTCTGTCGGCTTTAGAGCCTGTAATAACGTAAACGGTAAGGACGTAGCTGTAAGCGTTTTCTTACAACTTTCCAAACAGTCGACACAGGAACTTGTAATTCACGATTAGCCTTCCGGACTGATTTCTTTGGGCTACGAGTGAACTATTCTCTCACTCGCTCAACAGTCTCTTCACTTACTCCTGGTCGTCCTGTGCTCTTCCCTTTACAAAGGCAGCCAGTATCTTCAAACTGATTATACCATCTACGAATGTTTTTATCACTAGGAGGATCACAACCGAACTTACTACGGAACGCACGTTGCACAGTAACTACAGATTCGGTCTTTGCAAACTGCAAAACACAAAACGCTTTCTGTTTACTAGTCACCATCTTTGCTACTACCGCTGTCTAGCGGATTGTGGCAGAAACATTGCATGCACATGCGCACTTGTGCCAACAAACAAAACTGTTTGAGTTGCTTTTTCATTTGACATATGATTTATAATTGTAAGTTGAATGTAATAAATATTATAAAGAGTTAAAACCCCGATATTCATTTATATACAACCTGTATAATATATTAATATAGCAGAATTATAACGTTTCCTTTTTTTTTTAAAAAAAAAAAAAGAATATCTGTAATTATTCCCAGTGCTGTATCCACATTCTGTTAGGCCAAGTACATATTTATGAACTAATGAATTTAGAATGATTGAGAATAAATGATTTAAAAATTCTATTTTTAAGGTGAGAAAGCTATGCAACTGTGGTGCATTCGTGTGCCAGACATTGTTCCTGCTTGCAGCTGCCCACTCTACTACTCCAAGTGCAGTAGTAGCAAATCTAACAGTTGCTGTGGGATTTGGAGGATTTGCATGGGCAGGCTTCAGGTAAGCATGTTTTTGCTTTAGTTAGCAATGACAGTCCTCATTATTATATCAATCGTTCCTAGTAACTAGAGGATACAATTCATTGATTTTTACCTCCTGTACCTATCAACCCACCGTGGCAAGTATCAACCTAAGTATAGACAGGCAATTTCCACAATGCTAGACAGGTCAAGAAAACCTGGGTTATACCACTTGCTGGCAGAAGTAGATTTTGAAAAGGTGAGGCAAAATTGGGAAATCTTGACTGAAAATAAGCTAACCGTTAGTATTGATGACTCTGCAGTATGACATCTTAATGCTTATAACTGTTAGATTTAACTTGTTTTCTGTATATGCTCCAAACAGCTATGAAATAAAACTTGACCACTTTAAAGATGTTTGGAAAGTTTTCATTGCAATTATTTCAACCATTAAGTTGAACATATTTTTTAAATAGCTAGAGATATTTGCAGTTTTTAGCTTCTCAAATTGATACATGCTTTATTAAGTGTTATATTGTTATGCCTATAACCATTCAGAATGTATTCTTTTAACAAAGTGCACAAAAAACTTCAGGTGCTTTATTTATCATTTCATAATTGTTTATTTGCTAACTTTTTGCTTTTAATTGTCATCTTGAAGAAATTTAACCCCCCAGCGGCCTACTACGGTAGGTACGGGTTAGGCGCACCCGGGGTCCCGAGCCACCTTGACTCCCTCTGTGGGCAACCTCAGAGTGGTGAGGGAGTCAGAAGGTCAAAATGCCCACCCACGTGTAGGCCGTGCGTGGAGACCCGTGTCGGTGAAAAGGAATATCCTGGTTGGTTGAGGGTTGCATACCTGAGTCTGGGCTTCTGTCTTTCAGTAACTGGGGAGGGTGCGCAGCCTAATACACCGCTTTGGTTTCTGATTTGCCTAAACGGGAGGCTAGGGACTAACCCACCCCTAGTCAATCGGCCAGGACTAGGTATTACACCGAACTCCAGGGTGAGTGGGACGGCGAGCCCGCTATATCCCCTGTGTAGCCCTGTCACCCCAGTGGGGTGACCCCTCGTTGGGCTCCGTGGTGGGTGGGGAGCACTGGGGGATGAATTTATACCATTTTTTCTATGGCACCAAAACTAAAACCCCTTAATGCAAATAAAGATGTTGGAAAGGAAGTAGTCGATTCATGTGGTCCTCGCTACTTGGTTATTCATAGGACAGAGGAAGGTAAGAAGTTCCTTATGGTGAGCCCTTTTACTATCCAAAAGGGTCTCGATGCCATTGCTGGTCCGGTTAAATCCTGCGTTTGAGCTCGCAATGGTACACTTCTTGTCGAAGCCAACTCCGCCTCGCAAGCTGCAAGGATACTTAAAGCCACCATGTTAGCCAGCTATCCAGTGAAGGTCGAGGTGCACAAGTCGCTGAACTCCTCCCGCGGTGTAGTAACAACCCGCGCGTTGGACGGTTTGTCCATTGAGGAGATCCAAGAAAATCTTGCGACTCAGGGTGTCTCATCTGTTTATCGGGTACAACGTAAGATCAACGGTGAATTTCTGCCTACTCGTACCCTGTTTCTTACTTTTGATCGGGTTGACCTCCCTCAAAAGATTAGGGCAGGGTACGAAGCCATCGAAGTTAGGCCTTATATACCCAATCCGCTGAGGTGCTTTAAATGCCAACGTTATGGTCACACTAGTGAGTTGTGTACCGGCAAGTCCACCTGCGTCCACTGCGGTGACATCTCCCACGATGGGGCTTGTGCTTCAGCTCCATCGTGTGTGAACTGTAACGGGGAACACCCATCTAGTTCCCGAGACTGCCCCCGTTTTGCAGAGGAACGAGCGATCCAGGAGATACGGGTGAAAGAGAAGGTGTCCTTCTTGGAAGTCCGGAAGCTCCTGCGACTCCGCCAACCCTCTGCCCCGAGGTCCGGTACCTATAGCTCAGTTGCAGCTAAACCGGTACCGCGTCGGGAAATCGCAACACAGACCGGCGATATGAACGGGGCTACAATTGCGGAAAAGGTTATTTTAGCCCAAGCGCTGCCAAAGCCTTCGGCACCTACACCCAAGTTGGTATCAACATCTGCCAAATCCGCCAGCTTACAGAATAGTCCTGCACACTTGTCACCCAAAGCCTCGACCTCGGGAACTAAAGCTGGTAAATTCACGACGTCTTCTGCCCCGGAAAAACAGTTTAAGACCAGGTATGTACGACAAGACTTCTTGAAAGAGAATGTGCAATCTATTACCAAGTCATCTAAGGGTAAGAAAAGTACACGCAACTCCACCCCTGAAGGGTCATCTGGGGAGGAGGGCGTGAATCGGCGACGGCCGTCTTCGCCGATCAGCACATCCAATCGGTTCGAACTTCTCGGACCGAAATTTGCTCTTGAAAAAGGGACCTCCCTTGTGGAGGAGATGGACCAGGAGGATTCTGCCGCCACTGCCAGAGGGACAGTGCGGAAACGGCAGGATCGTGCTCCTGAAAATAGTACTAGCCCAACGCCTAAGAAGAACAAATTGAACCGACCAGCTAATCCCAATCTGCAGAAGCGTCTTTCGATTTGAAACTTATCCCATAATATACCCAATGGCTATCCTCCATTGGAACATACGCGGAATTCGACCACATCGACCAGAGCTTGACTTGTTGCTACGCCAGCACGAACCCTTGGCTGTATGCTTACAAGAGACGAAGCTCCGTCCACAGGACACCGTTACCATCAGACAGTACTCCTCCGTACGATGTGATTTATCCCCGGAGGACGGTGTCCCGGCACATGGGGGCACTATGATGCTTATTCGAGATGATATTTTTGCCAACTCCGTACCCATACAATCTGCAATCCAGTCCGTTGCTGTCAGCATTAAGCTACCCTCCGCTTTATTCACCATTTGCAGTATCTATTTGCCTCCATCTGAGGACCTCTCGCAGAGCGACTTAGAACACCTCATTTCGCAGTTGCCACCACCCTTTTTATTGGTAGGCGACGTGAATGCCCATCACCCTCTTTGGGGCTCTCCTCGGGCTTGTGCGAGAGGTACGCTACTTAAAGACTTCTTGGATAGTCAGAATCTTGCTCTCCTGAACACCGGAGAGCCCACCTTTCTTTCTGACGCATTTCATAGTTTTTCACACATTGACATTGCAATTTGTTCCCCTCAGCTAGCAGTCACCTTATGCTGGAATATCATCTCGGATTTGCATTCTAGTGACCACTTTCCTTGTCGTATTAGTGTCTTGACACCCGTTGTATGTTCCACCCGTTTACCTAGTTGGCGTCTAGACCACGCCAGCTGGGAACTGTACTCCCACTTGGCTGAATTTAGCTACGAAGAGCACGACTCTGTGAACCACTTGTTCGAACATCTCACAGGGACCATTCTTTCTGCTGCTGAGCAATCCATTCCGCGTTCGACTGGCTACAGCCGTCGATTTCCGGTACCTTGGTGGACCGATGGCTGTCGGGATGCTATTCGGGCTCGCAGACGAGCTCTACGGGTTTTCCAGCGTTTTCCTACACTGGATAACCTGATACACTATAAACGGATGCGTGCACATTCTAGGCGGGTTATTAAGGATAGCAAAAAGATGTCATGGAATAAATTCGTGGGTTCCTTTAATCGACATACACCTTCCTCTGTCGTATGGGATAAGTTAAGACGTGTGGCTGGGAAACCGAACCATATGCCCATCGCCGGTCTCAAAACACCTACCGGAGCTGTTGTTGATACATTTGACGTGGCGAATACTTTAGGCAGTGCTTTCGCTCAGGTGTCTAGCTCAGGCAATTATTCCCCTGAGTTTCTTACAGTTAAGAATCAGGTGGAATCTCAAGAATTCTCGTTTCTTTCTGGCAACCTTGAGGATTATAATCGCCTTTTCACCCTGGCAGAGCTAGACAATGCACTCTCCTCTTCACGACACTCAGCACCAGGTCCAGATGGTATCCACGTCCAAATGTTGCAACATCTCTCTCCTGATGGCAAAGATTTCCTACTCGAGGTCTATAATCGTGTCTGGGTTGATGGCATTTTTCCAGACAAGTGGCGGGAGGCCACCATCATACCCATTCTTAAACCTGGAAAGGACCGCCATCTTCCTTCCAGTTACCGTCCTATTTCCCTCACCAGTTGCGTGTGCAAGGTGATGGAACGCATGGTCAATAGACGGTTGGTGTGGTGGCTGGAATCCCACAATCTTTTGACGAACATCCAGTGTGGCTTTCGACGACGACGTTCAACTGCTGACCACCTTGTCTCTCTGTCAACTCAGATTATGGACGGGTTTCTTAAGAACAGCCCCACAGTTGGGATATTTTTTGACCTCGAGAAGGCCTACGACACGTGTTGGCGGGCGGGAATATTGCGTTCTCTGCACAACTGGAACATACGTGGACGCCTACCGTTGGTCATTCAGGAGTTTATGCGGGACCGCGTTTTTCGAGTGAGGGTGGGCTCGGTTTTTCTAACCATTTTATTCAAGAGAACGGAGTGCCGCAGGGCTCGGTACTCAGCGTGACTCTATTTGCTATTGCGATAAATTCCATATCACTATGTGTGCCTCAAGGTGTCTCTTCCTGTTTATTCGTGGACGACTTTGCCATCTTCTGTACTTCTCAGCGTACACCGTTTTTGGAACGCCGTCTCCAGCGGTGTTTGGACAATCTCTATGCTTGGAGCTCGAAACACGGTTTTCGTTTCTCCGCTGAGAAGACAGTCTGTGTTAACTTCTAGCGCCGTAAGTGGCAAATGCCGCCGTCTCTTCGACTCGATTTACTTCCTTTCGCAGACGAGGCGAGATTCCTTGGTTTGATCTTCGATCGGAAACTTTGTTGGGCACCACACATAGCACAGCTTAGAGCACGATGTGACCGTTCTCTAAATCTTTTACGGATACTAAGTGGCAAATCTTGGGGTGCGGATCGGACGGCATTGCTCCGACTTTATCGTGCTGTGATTCGTTCGAAGTTGGACTATGGCAGCATTGTGTATTCTTCAGCTCGACCTTCAGTGCTCAGAAGGTTAGACACAGTCCTTAACCAGGGCATCCGTGTGGCCGTTGGAGCTTTTCCAACGAGCCCATTTGTTAGCCTCTACGCCGAATCGGGAGAACCTCCTCTGCGTTGTCGGCGTGATGTCCTGCTTGCTAATTATGGCTGTGGGCTGAAGTGTATGCCTGGGCATCCAACTTATCACGCGTTTTTCTCCCCTGAGCTGCACGAGCGATACTGCCTCCGCTCTCTGAGCCCCAGGCCAGCAGGTTTTCGTTTCCGTGAGCTTCTACGCCAGCACCATGTTGACATTCCTCGGCTGTTATCCAAGGGAGAGAGTATACACCCCCCTTGGTTACGCGCTACCTCCCATGTCGATCTCGGGATGACGCTCTACGGGAAATCTGTTACGCCTCTTGATAGTATTCGTCGTTGGTTTTTAGAATTTTTATCCAAATACAGTGGCCGTATTTGTATTTACACCGATGGTAGTAAGAGCCCCGACGGTGTTGGATGTGCCTTTGTCACTGGCACCGCAAGTTCTACTTACGGTTTGCCTAGTTGCACATCCATATATTCTGCCGAGCTATATGCTATTTATCAAGCCCTTCTGTATATTCGACGTCGAAAATTAGGTGACTGCCTTATTCTTAGTGATTCCCTTAGTGCCCTTCAGATCATTCGTGAGCTGTACAATTACCATCCTTTGGTGCAGCACATCCAGGACGTTCTCCACATTTTGCACGCTTCTGGTTTTAATGTGGAGTGCGCATGGATTCCTGGACACGTTGGCTTGCCAGGGAATGACACGGCGGATTTGGCAGCGAAATCGGCAGTCACAGCGCCCAGTGTTACGATTACCCATTCAACAGCAGAAGATTTTAGAGTGGCTGTACGGAGAGCCGTTTTTTCGACTTGGCATGCGGAGTGGTCTGCTCTCCGTGGTAATAAGCTGCGAGAGGTGAAGGATCTCCCTGTCAACTGGGTAACCTCCTCTTGTTTATTCCGCCGGGAGGAGGTAGTATTAGCTCGGCTAAGAATTAGCCACTGTATTTTTACTCACAGTTACCTTTTTAAACGTGAACCTGCTCCTGTCTGTGCGCTCTGTGGGGAGGCACAGACAGTTCGTCATATGTTGCTGGAGTGTGGTCACCTGGCACACATTCGGTCATCTATGGGCATGCCGGCCTCTCTTGCTGAGGTCCTGGCAGATGACCCAAGAGCAGTGGACAGGGTTTTTAAATTTTTAGCAAAAGTTTCTTTTACCTTGACGTTTTAGTGTGATAGCGGTTTTTTAAACTCTTTTGGTTTTAATGTGTTGATTTTAGATGGAGTTTTATATCCAGCTCTGGTTAGAGGGCTGGACAGTTCTGTTACTTCCGTTTCAACTGTGTTAGCTTTTTTACTTGTGTTTACTTTTTTGTTTGGTATTTTCTTACTGCCTATTGCCAAGTTTTAATCATAAGGGCGCTTATGACCTCGGCAGTTGAGCGCCCTTAAACACCATTATCATCATCATCCCACTGAAGAAATTTAATAATGCACACTCACTAGAAAATAATCTATCTTTTGATTTCCATCACTGTAAACATAACCTTTTTAATTAGTTGAAAATGCATAATTTAAAAATTATAAAATATCAAACATTCATACTAAAGGTAATAATGTGGAAAAAAATATAAAATTGTAAAAATATTGGAAAATAGACAGTAATGTGGAAACTATAAATACAATTTGGTGGAAGTGTAAATAGTTAAACAATGTAAAATGTGGAAAATTATTTAAAAGCTTTCTTTTTTAATACTTTCAAAAGTATCAAGAATTTTTTAATACTTTCAAAAGTATCAAGAAAAAAATCATTCTTGCTAATAAACAAGTTTGACAAAATATCTTCCTATCACTAAATTAATATGAAATTTTAATAGAAAGGTTTGGGCTTTGCTAATTCCTAATGCATCTCTGAAGTAAGTATTGTTTTAGTGTAAGTGTAGATGACAAACCTCAGTTACTATATACCTTCAGAGATATTTGGTGTCTTAGAAATATCAGGGTGATGGATTTTTTTTGGACGTAAAATTCCTTAGTATGCCTTCCTTCAAAAGGGAAGTAAAGCTGTTGGTACAGTGTAATGTTTATTTGCATGTAAAAGAATCCCATACCTTGAAAGAAAAGATCCATGTACTAAATTTGCCATGCCTCACGTCCACTAGTCGTGATTTTGTCCCATATTGCTATCTATGGATGATGAGTTGATCACTCATCTCATGTTCATGTAGTGGCAAACTTGCAAATTCATAATTCCTTGATCAAAAACCACTGTTAAGGTGGCCCATTATGCTGACATGGCATAATGGTACTTGAATTGAATTGAACTGCTTGTAGAACTGCATGTGTGTGTGTGTGTATGTGTGCATGTGTGTATGTGCGCATGGGCGTGTGTGCGTGCGAGGGAGGGTGGGTGTGCGTGCGAGGGAGGGAGGGAGGGAGGGTGTGCGTGCGCAGTCGAACCTGCATTATAGGTAATCCAGTTCTAATTTGGTTGATTGATGTTTGGAAAAATTTTGCAACAGTGACAGTCAAATTATATGTGGTATTAATTTGTTGAGTTGGTTTTTTAAAACTATGTCGCTTACAGTTTTATTATGAGGGACTAGTTTTGAAAGCCTATGCTTTCATTTTCAACCTCAAGGTCCAACTGCCGTTGCTGGCTGTGTTTGCTTGGGCTCTCTTCTCTGGTGGGAAATGATGAACTTCTTAACTAAGCTGTCTACTGGCGGGATTTCAAAGTTTATTAGGTGATTTTTGTTTTTCCATATGAGGATGTTTTCCAGGTTGTGAGTTCATTGTTGCCTGACATGGTTTTTAGCAATTTTGGATTTGGATCTAGATTGTGGTTTTCTTTCCAAAAGGGAATTGCTACGGCCGATTTACTACTTGTTTCAATTTTAGGTTTCTAAAGTGCTCTTTGGATCTGATTTTTAAATTTCTTTTGGTTTGTCCTATGTAGAACTTTTTATAATTTGTGCATTTAATTTGATATATTCCTGACCCATTTTCTGGTGGAATTTCATCTTTTATTTTTGAATTTACTAACTTTATGACAGAAAATCTGTTTATTGAAGCCAGGGTGATGTTTTGTTCTTTGAAGATTTTTTTGAATTTTCTAAATGCTCGGGGGTGGTAAGTGAATTTTTTGATTGTGTTGATATTGTTTTTTCCTGCTGTTAGGGTGGTTATTTCTTTTATGGCTTTTTTTCTGCATTGCTTTGTTGAGTTTCTTGTATACCAGGTTCTTGCTGTATCCATTTTGTTCTGCTGTTTGAATTACGGTTTTTAACTCTGTTGAATTCGGTTGTGCTCATAGGTACATTTACTAATCTATGTGTGAGGCTGTTTATTATTGCATGTTTGTATAGTAATGGGTTGTAGCTTTCATTTTTAATGTAATTTTCTGATTGAGTTAGTTTTCTGTAGATTCCAAAGTTTACTTTTGTGCCGTTTCTGACGATTCTTAGGTCTAAGAATGGGAGTTCTCCATTGCTTTCCGTTTCCATTGTGAATTTTATTGTATTTTCTTGTATGTTTAATAATTTTATGGCATTATCTAAATGTCTGCTTGGCACTATTGCAAATATGTCGGTCAACATAGCAGTACCACACCTTGAAAATCCACGGGAATGCTTTCTTCATGTGTGTTTTGAATTTGCTCATAAATAAATTTGCCAAAAATGGAGAGGGAGGGTTGCCCATAGAGAGTCCTAATTTTTGCCTGTAATATTTCCTATTGAAGGTGAAGTAGTTTTGTTCAATGCACAAACTTGTTAGTTGTATGTAATCTTCTACTTCTGCTGGTTCTATTTCTGTTGTATTTAGCCATTTTTTAAGAGGTCTTGCAGTTTTTGAGTTGGGATGCTAGGGTATAGTGCTGTAACATCAAATGAAACTAATGTGTCTTCTGTGTCTATTTTTAGATCTTTGATTTTTTCAACTAATTGGAACTTTCAAATTTTGACAACAAATCAAATTTATTCAATAACCACTTTGCTAATTTATATGTTAGGGAATCAATACTACTGGTGATCGGTCTCATTGTTTTTTCTGTTTTGTGAATCTTTGGTAGGCCTTAAATTCTGGGTAATGTTGGATTGTCTACTTTTATTTTATATGATTCTGTTTTTTTTATAATTTTACTTTCTTTTACCGCTTTGTTTAATGTCTGGATACAAGAGTTTAGTGGGTTGGTTTCCACTGTGATGTATTGGTCACCCTGTAATAAATTTTCCATTCTGTTTATGTATTCTGTTTTGTCCAAAATTACCATGTTGTTCCCTTTGTCTGCTTTAGTGTATATGACTGGTTTGTCTTTTAGTGATTTTATTATATGGCTATTGCATTTGTATTTCTTTTCATTTTTAACCTGATCAACTATTTTTGAACATTTACTTTTTATTACAGTTGTATCTTCTTCCTTTAAGTTTTTTGTAGCGATTTGGATGTCTGCAATATAGTCCTCTACTCGATTTGAGTAGTCAATGCATGTTTTTAACCCTTGGTTCAGAAAGTTTAACTCTTTTTTGGTGAAATTTTGATTTGATAAGTTTATTACATTATCTGTGATTTTACTTTGTTGTGGTTTTAGGTTATGTTTTGGTTTAGTTGGTAGTTTTTCTTTCTTTGTTACGAAATTCTGAAACGAAAAATGAAAAACAAAACAGTAAAACTAAAAAGGAAACTAGAAAAATTATGCATGAAAACATTCCCAGTTGTTTTTAGTCAGCAATGGAGAACAGAAAATGGAAATGCTATACACTAGATCAGAAAGTAAAATTCATACGAAAGGTGGAACTTAATCCACACAAGACCAAAAACCATAATTGGTTCAGACATACTCAGGAATTGTTTATACCATGCTACAAGGAAGGGAGATTTTGCTGCTGATTTGGAAATTGCACATGTTTCCAGCAGAAACAGACTGCAGATCTATTAATCAGTGGCAATGTACTGAAAGCAAAAATGGCAGAGTTAGCTAAAATTATGAACATCATGGTTTATTTCAGGGATTCATCAGGATGGTTTGCAAGGATTTATAGATCATCATGGAATCACAGATAAAACAATTTGCAGTGAGTTGAATGCTGTGAATGACATCATAGTGCATCACTGTAAAGAGGTTCCACCAGGAATCATAAGCGATTATTAGCCTCAAAACATGTACAACTGTGATGAGACTGGCATATTCTACAATCTCCTTCCCAGCAAGATATTAGCTGAAAAGGGTAACTCATGCTATCAAGGGAAGAAAAGTAAAATTTGTGATACAGTTCTTTTTGCCACCAATACAGACAGATCAGATGAACTTCTCTTATTTGTGATGGGAAAATCCAAGGTATTTTAAGTGTGTGAAAACAAAACCTATAAATATGAATAGAATACAATAAGAAGTACATTAGTTTGAGTCAGGAAGTGACACCCAGGGCTTCAATTGAAGGAGAGGTCAAACGCCCTTGAAACATGCCTGTGTTAATTTCATTTTATGTGAGTTGAGTATCACTATCCCAACTTAATACTTAAACTATTTCACTTGTCTCAAACTTCTGAGCTATTTCATATACCAATAGGAAACCTTGAATAGCTATGATTTTAATGGAACAGTGGTTAAAGATACAGAAGAAAATTCTTCTTTTTATGGATTGATGCGCAGCATATCAACCTCAAATAATTTTGGAAAATGTTTGAGTGGAATTTTTTCCTCTTAACTGTACCAGTCATCTACAGCCAATTGATTTGGGCATAATTGCACATTTCAAAATTCATTATAGAAAAATGCTGGTTCTACATTCAATAATACTAACTGATGCAGGAAATGAATGTCTTGTCATTAATTTACAACAAGCCATGGAATTTATTTTGGCTGCTGGAAGTAGGTGTCATCCTCCAGAATCAAACACTGTTTCTTTAAATCTGGTATCTTACAGGAAGAGACTGTCTCTAATGATGGTGATACCAGTAGTGGTGAAGTTGTGCCTATAAGTGAGCTAGCTCTACTGGAGGGTGCAAATGTTTTTACCTTTGTGCATTTTGATAATAATCTAGCTGTGTATGGGGGAACTAAGCATGAGAGATTATTGCTGACGAGTGTCAAAAATAGGATGGTGATCAAGAAAGCCGACCCAGCTTCAAGTGACACTGACAATAATGAGGGTGACAATTCAAATCTTGAAATACCTAAAGTGAGTGAAATGTTAAGGGAAGTAAATGTATGTTGGTATTACATCAGTGCAAAAAGTTGCAGTGAAAGAGCTCTAAGTTCATTAATAAGTTTGCAAAATGATGCACTTAATACAAGAAAAGTGAAACAAGCCAAATTAACTGTTATTATTTTTAAAGCTGCACCAAGTTCAAAATGTTTTTTGAAATATATTTTTGCTGTTTGTAAAATTTTACACATGTAAATTTTACACTGCATTGCTTTAAAAAAAGATGCGTTATCAAAATCTCTTTCCTCTTTCCCCTTGATATATGCATAAATCAGGTTTACATGCATGCATGCACGTGCATGCATGTCTGCCTGCCTGCCCACACACACAGGCACACCTACTTACTCACACACACACGCGCCCGCACCCACCCCCCACCCACCCACCCACACACACCCACACCCCCACACAGAGGGAGAGAGAGATGCCTCTCTATATATATGAGGGTACCAGTCCGGTTGGAAAATGTGACATATACAGACGAAAGCACAAGGTATTAACTACATGTGTGGACAATGAATAGTACTGAATATCATAAACACACTACTTTATTATGGTAGTATACAAGGCAATATGGCCTTCATGGTGCAAAAGAATGACAACACAGTACACATACAGTTGACATGACAAACCTGGGCCTAAAGACCCTCAAAGTAGTCCCGTGCTACTGTCACCATACGCTGCCAACGATGTGGGACAAGTAGTCTCGAACGTTGCTCATCACTGGTTGACACATGTCCTTACTGAAACTTTCCTACCCACCGTGCTACTGTACGGTATGGAAGGGCATTATTCCCAAGGGCTTCTACTAATTTGCTGTGACATTCCATCACATTTCTCCCTCAGAGAATGGATATTTTAATGCAAAATATATATATATATATATATATATATATATATATATATATATATATATATATGTATGTATGTGATAAAATGCAATGCAGACTACATCTAACCATCAGAAATTATATTCTTAGTTCAGCTCATACAGCCTTTGTAATTAAAAGTTCATTTTAAGCAAAAATACCATGAAAGCAAATTTATTTTGGTTTAAATCTTAAGAATTGCCTTTTTAATTTTTTCACATACGATACCATTTTTTGCAGTGTAAATCATTTGGACATAGCTCCACAGTTTGCAAGTATCCTGATGGGATTTTCAAATATGGTGGCAACAATACCAGGAATGATTAGTCCTTTGCTTACTGGTCACCTTGTTCAGCACAAGGTAAGTACTCAAAAGAAAATATTGAAATATGTGTTATGTGACACAGAACATCTATAGTGGCTAGATTCATATTAAACTACCTAGAATATTTCAGTATTTTTACTTATACAGAACTGCAGAAACTATCTGTAATTTAAACCTGTTCTGTCATTCAAATTGCAATATTAAATATGCAGAAACAATAAATAATATTACAATTTATGAGTTCTGAATATTTTCAAGATGTTTAATTTTACTAGCCCTGTAACATTTTTGTTCAACTTAGTGTGTTGTTCAGAACATTTTCTTGCAAGTCTTCATATCAAATATTTGGAAGATGCAAACTTAAATATCAATCGGTGTATTTAACCATTTATTGTTTTTTTAGTTATTATGGTTACTCACACACACATGCACGCGCGTGCGCACAAACACACGCACACACACACACACACACACACATGCTGTATCTTTGTCTAAAAAGCTTTTTTGGGGATTCTGAGAGTCTCAAATTATGTATTTCCTGTGTAATCTTAGTATCAAATCTTTTAGTGAAGTACAACTTTACTTTCTGAAAATATGTAGTAGAGGAAATAAAAATGACTTAAATATTGAAGAAATCATACCAATAATAATGAATATCTTGGAAATGGGCGATGCTGAAAAAAAAGTTATTTGAAATAAATTGCGAATTTGAAAGAGATCTGCTTTTTTTATGCAGTACATTTCTGTCTGTCTCTTTAACATTTACCAATTATAAAAAGTTACCCAAAATTCATTCTGAATGAAAAGGACTTCTCAGACTGTTCCCAGAAATTTGAGATGTGCTTTTTATTTCGTCATGTAATCTTATATATAGAGCAATTTTTGAGAAAATCAAACAAATAGGTTACCATGCAAGAGGTAGTTCTCAATTTAAGGATTTTTTTTTAAACTTTTTGTATCTCATTTACTGAGCTTAACTATCAAGTTCAGTATTTATCTGTTTTGAGTTCTCTCTTTCTCTCTCTCATGTGCACATGTGCACCTACACACACACACACACGCGCGCGCGCGCGCGCACATGCACATGCACACACATGCACATATGCATGTCCATGCCAGCAAATTTAAAAATTGTTGCAATAAATATGTAAAACACTTTTTTAAATGTCATAAATGAAAATATTGAAAAATTGGTGCAAATTTAAAAAAATGATAACACCAATAAAGGGAAAATTCTATGTAAATGCCAGAACAATAAACTGTAATATAATTTGTTCTACCTTCAGGTTAAAAACAATTTTAAAGTAAGCCAAATGCTTCCTGAATCCATTTTACATATTTTGCATACTTCTAAGTATAACAAGATTCCTCATACAGTAATAGAACAGTGAAACAGTAATTGTGAATGTATTTTATTAATAACATTGGAATGCAGATATCTTTACATTTAATAGTGTATGAACAAAATACAAACACATGACATTTTTACCTTATTTGAATTTTTCAGTGATCTATAGTTGGTATTTGTATTATTTTCCAGACTCCACAGGAATGGCAAACAGTATTCTACATAGCAGGGGGTGTGTACCTCATAGGAGCTATATTTTACGGATTATTTGCTTCTGGTGAGAGACAGAAGTGGGCTGATATCCCAGATTCATACACACTTTGTAGAGATGACCAGTCCCATGCTTCCACTGAAGATATGCCTTATGGAACAGGTTCTTGTGAATAAAATATCTTTCTATATCCATCTCATATCTCTTCTTGCTGTAAGACTTGAAAATCAAAATACATATGTGGTACATATTTTTTAATGATTCTGTAACAGAAGTATATATAATTTGTATTAATTTTAAATTATGCAATTTTTGACAGCTATGTTCACAGAGGAAGTGAAGAGCTTTATTCTTGTCCAATATTGTTAAATATAATTGGGCTGATACATATCTTCCAGCATTTAGTAGTTAATAACGTTCACAGGGCATTTGCTTAAGGCCAAACCTGTGCACGCAATATAACAAGTATTAGTGACAGGTGATGGCAGTTGTTTTTGAAGTCTCATAGACCTCTTATTTTGCTTAGTACCAGCTCTGTATACTTTAAAAAAATCTAAGGCTTTGATTATTTTGAAAGAATTTTTGCTTCTGTCCATAACTAGGATCACTCACATGACTTCTGGACTCCCTTTTGAAAATAGGAAAAATGCTGATATATTAATAGGGAAGAATTATAATGATAAAATAATATCCATTTTTTTAAAATATTTTATTATCTAGGCCATTTCAGACCCCAGACGTGTGTGTGTGTGTGTGTTTTTTTTTGCCCCTTCTGCCCGGCTGCATATGAGTTTTGCTAAGTGATATAGACTGTTGCATTGGACATCATTTTTTATACAGGATGCTTTGTGCTTGAATGGAGTTTTATGGGGATTTGCATGTCTCAGAATGTTACAAATGGTATATACCAGTTGGCTAGTACTTTTATTTAAGGAAAGCCATTAGGTTGTCAGGTAGAAAGAAAGAAATGGAATTTTATTTATGGATAACTCCTATGGTTTTCAGCATCCCATACTATGTTGGGCATGAAAGACTCTTAATTTTACCCAGATATTTCTTTATCAGGCTTGAGGTTCTTTTACATGCCATAAATCTATGACATGGGACCAACAGCTTTACTTCCCTTCCGAAGGAAGGCATACTAAGGATTTTTATGCCTGAAAAAATCCATCGCCCTCCACCAGTATTGAACCAGCAACCTTGAGTACAAGAGGCTAGCATGGTAACCATCACACCACAGGGGCAACAATGGTCAAGTAGAGCAGTTCCAGAAGTAGTGAGGAGCTCTGGCTCAGGGATGTGTGAACTGGATAATGAAGTGAAAAAATGTGCTTATCTCAAGTAACTGCTTCCATTTACTTACTGATTACCACTTCCCATTTCACAAGGGGCATCATGTTCTAACTTACCACAAATTAATTTACATTTTTACTTTTAAAACCTCTGAATGAAATATTCACTTTCACCATTTTTATCACTTCCTATTTCACAAGATGCATCATGTTCTATATTAAAATGGGGGCTGAAAATGAACCAGAAGAAAAAAAAAATCTGAGGTATTCCATTCACATGACTTTCTCTACATCTCTGCAACAAATTATTGTTAAAAAGCTTATGCTTCTATTTAGTTCATACTAATTGAGAAAACAGCAGAAATAGTCTTATTACTTGCTTCCTTAAGTAGAAGCGAAATAAGGGAGTACCATAGGTTAAAGTGATAGTCAAAAGCTGGTTGCCATGTGACTGAAGCTCCTTTGTTTGTGTGGACATGAGTTGACAAATTCCTGTATGAGAAAAGTATGTTTTCAACGCTGAAACTAAAAACAAGGAATATCTTAAAAACGATTAACTCCGCGAAAAAAATGTATATGACATAAATTGTGTGTTTTAATGTGCTCTACATTTTTGTGTGGTACGTTTTTGTCCATCTCTTACGGTTTAGCAGTTTCGCAAAAATCTGTAAAATTCATCCAGAATAAATTAGTCTTCAGAGGCTATTCCCAGAAAATTCAAAATATACATTTTATTTGTCAAGTAAATATCTTAAATATATGAGATTTTAATCAAAATCGTTAAAGCCATTTTTAAGAAAATCAAAATTTTCGAAATTTTTTCCATGTAAAGGGTAGTTTGGGGTGGGGGGATTTTCTTGAAAATCTTCATGTTACATCCTTGGAAGATACAAAACTTAAATACCAACTTTGGTTTTTAACGGTCTTTTCATTTTTGAGCTATGCTGCCCATACACACACGCACATGCACCCGCACGCACGAACATGAACATGGATATTTTTCTAAAAATGCTTTTTTTTGGATTCAGGAGGTTCTAAAACATATATTTCCTGTGAAATCTCGGTATTGAATTTTTGGGTGCAATGCAATACCTTCTCTGTACACTATGTACATAGTACATATAGAGAAAGTAAAAAATTAATGTGTTTAAGAAAGCAGTGAAATTAAGTAAGGAAGTAAAGTGGTTTGTGAAGGTGGAGAAATTTAAATTATTAGGGAATTTTCATATTTAGGGGTGAAGTTATCCAGCATGGGAAGGTGGGACAGGCAGATAAGAAGTGCTGTGACAAAGGGGAGCTTGGCTATAAGTGCATTAAGAAGATGTTTGCATGTAGTACCAACTGCATTAGTTGCACATAGTGGTGTCGCTGAGAGGAAAAATCAAAAAAGAATGTTGAACATGCAAAACAAACTTCCAAGAGAATGTCAGCAGCTGGGACATTGGACAGTGGAGTGTCCATTGTAAAAGACTATAACAGCACAAAGCAAAAAGTCTGAAAAGAATGCTGCATTTTTGTCATATATCTTTGGTACTTCAGTTAAAGCAGACAGTGACAGTATGCTATGCATCATGTCACTGCATATCAACAATATTTTGAATCTTATTCAAAATTTGCTGTTCCTGAAAAGATTTCACTTGAAAAACAAAATGAGGTGTAAGCATGGACAAATGCTGAATTGAAAAATGTATTTTATATTCCTCTAGCAAGTGCTCATTTGTTCTCCATGAAAGCAACTGCATGATGAGGGCTCGTATGAAGCTGATGATAAAAGTGTCACACTTGAAGATAGTCACTGGACAAACAATGTTTGGTGTTTTTAATTGGTAGTCGAATATACACACATGTGCTTCACAAAAACTTACTTTTACGCAGAACTAGTTTCGCATGCGTGTTACATGCATTGTCTACTGCTTTCGACTATCGGATACAACACGAGGATCCTTGATGTATGACTGTCTTCCCTCTGGTGTTGGATTGATGAACTTCATTAGCGGGTTCTCTTCAAAGGGACGATCAAAATTCATGAGGTGCGCTTCATGTTTTTTCATGTATATTTTCTCCCATGCGTCGAGTTCTACTGTCCGTTGTACATTTTTTTTTTTTAAAAGATGGATGTCTTGTTTAATTTCATGTTGGTTGTTCCAAAAATGAGCCGATACTGCAGATTTTTCAGTTTCCCTATTTTTGATATTTCTAATATGTTCTTTAAGACGGGTACCTATGTTTCTTTTTGTTCTGCCAATGTATACTTGGTTACACTCATTGCAATTTATTCTATAGATGCCTGGTTTTTTGTCAATTAGGTTTTTTTTTGTTCTATGGGATGGAATCAAATTTTTTACACTGAACCTGTTGTAAGGTGCCAATGTTATATTATGTTCTTTAAATATTTTTTGGAATTTCTTAGTTGCCCAAGGGTGGTAAGTGAATCTCCTGTAGTTATCATCATCTTTAATTCGTTTGAGGGTGGATATTTCTGTGATCTTATTTTGTTGTTTAATTTTCTTGAGTTTTTTGAATACTAAATCCTTGTTGAAACCATTTATTTCAGCTGTTTTTACTATGTGGTTTAGTTCTGCTAAGTATTCAGATTTTTCCAGAGGTACTTTAGTTACTCTTTGTAGTAGACTGTTTAGTACGGCATGTTGGTGTGCTTTTGGGTTGAATTGCTAGCTTCACAGTGTACCACTTCCAGTATTCAAAATTATGTTTGGTGGTTTGCATGTGCTTGATATACTTGTTAAACCAACACAAGTGAATCAACTGACATCAGGTTTGCTGCAAATCCATCATGAAAGATTTAGCTATCCACAAAAACATGTTAAGAGGTTGTTAAAACAGATGGACATTAACATGGATAAGTGGAGGAAAGGATCTGCAATGTATGCATATTAGGAAATGTATCACTGCCATTCAATAATTGAGTGAATTGATCGAAGGTGGTGAACAAATACATGCTAATGTGAATGGTCCCATTACAATCAAGTCTATTGGAAAAGCATGCTACTATGTCTATTTCAAAGATGATCCAAGCAAGTTTTGCCAAATTTTCTTCTTGAAGCAGAAAAATGGGGTTAGCACAGTTTTGGAACAGTTCTTGAATGAAGCTAAAACAAACAGCACTGTTAGCAAGCAACTTAGGTGCGATGGAGGAAAAGAGTTTGACACAAGACAGATTCTGAATTGCTTGCAAACAGAGCCTTAGAACATGGCATTACTCCACCATATATACTGCAGAAAAATGGTGTTGCAGAGCCAGAAAATCACACCATTGTGGAGTGCATTCGTTCTGTGATAAATCTGAGTAAATTGCCAAAAGAGCAGAAGCCTTTAATATTGCCACATATCTTTTGAATAGCACTGGATAGCCATCTATTGGAAAACAAATTGTATTATGAGCTATGTATGGTCCATCTTTATATTGGACATTGGTCCAATATGAAGATTTTTGGAACTGAATGCTACTTAAATGTGAGCAAGAATTTCTGCTTGATGTTTGACAACAAAGCTGTTCATGGCCATCTGATTGGGTACAAAAATGACATGGTTGGGCTCAGGGTCTGGATTCCATTTCAGAGAAAGGTTATTTTAAGCCATGATTAAGATCAAACCGAAGTTGTCTGCAATCTATGCAGCAACATTGCTGAAATTCTGACTCCAGACATAAGCCACAAAAAGAGGACAGAAGACTTATGAAAAGAAAATTTTGATTCAGCGGCTATTTCTAGAGGAAGTAAAGAGTCAGTTGACAAACATGAAGAAAATTAGTAGAAATGATTGAAAAAAAAGAAAAACAACTGAAAGAAAGAAATCAAGTGGAATGATCAGCAGAGAGACCTTGCAGACCATCCAAGTTCAAATGCTGAAGTAATGCAGTCTGAAAATAAAGATCAGTGGCTCAAAGCATTTATGAAAAATTGGATTCTTTGAAGGAGTACTATACCGGGGAATAAGTTGAACATCTGAAAGGTGTAAAAGGCTGAACAATTGATCAGTTCTTTGCCAGAAAACTGCAGAGAAAAGGAAAAGTCCATTTCAAATCTTAGCTAGTAGTCAAAGGGTATGTACAAAAACAAGAAATTGATACAAAGAAATATTCAGTCATGTCATATGTTATAATACTATTCAGTCATTTTTAGCCTAGGCTGCTACAGAGAATCTGGAGCTTGATCATTTTGATATGAAAACAGCTTTTCTGAATGGCATACTTGAAGATGTGTACATGGAACAGCCGGAGGGGTTTGAAGATGGTACGTATACTGAAGAGGAGTCTGTATGGTCTCAAACAGGCACTGGAATAAATGTTTCAGTTAATTTATGGAAAAAAATCTAATAAAGAATATCTTCTAATCAAAAAAATAAATGATAATAAAATTAAGGCTTAGGAAAGTTTATATTCATTGGTATATATTATAGTTTTTATGAAAAAAAATTTTTGGTTGGTAGTCTTAGGTAAAAATTGTGCAATCTACATAAACAATGGCTAGTAGTGGAAAGTGATAGAACAGAAATTGAAAGAGTTCCTAAAATTGCTAAAGCAGGAATTTCATACTGCAAAAGGATCTTTTGACAATTTCTTGAATATGAAAATTAAGAAGAATGATGCATGATATTAGATAATTAAAAAGATATGAGAAAATTCTAAAGAGATTTGAAATGGACAAGTTGAATGGAGTCTCTACTCCAATTGGATGTGAAGAAAGTACTTGGAGAGATCACAGCCAAGATTTCTTATCGTGAGGCAGTAGAATGTCTTCTGTATTTGGCTACAGCCACTAATCCTGTTGCTTTTGCAGTGAGCAAAGTAGTTCAAGCTATGGAAAATCCTACAACTCAAGATTGGAAACAAGTGAACTACATCTTTAGATACCTGAAGAGCACAGTAGACTATGGAATCATCTACAACAAAAAGGGAGCTTTGAAAGTCTACAGTAATGCTGACTACACCGAAAAGGACACGATCAACAGCAGATGCTGCAACTCTCACTCATGGAGCTACATTGTGGTTCATTAGCAACTTCCACCATTGAAGCAGAAATAGTAGCAGCAAGTAAAGGAGCAAAGAAGCTGATCTGGTTGAAAAGGCTGCTATGTGAATTATCTGGAAATGCCAACCAAGACAAACCTTCTACGCTTTACATTTACAATGCTGTTGCTGTGAAGCTTTCCAAAAACCCAGCATATCGTCAAAAATCAAAACACATAGAAGTTAGGCATCTCTGTGTTAGCGAATGATTTTAGATGGAAATCTTGGTTTGGAGCATATCAAGGGAGCAAACCAAATAGCTGATTTGCTGATTTGAGATTCTGCATGACTAGATTGGAGTACAGAAAATTAAATCTGTGTAAAACTGTGCAATAATGTGTACTAATTTTTTTTTAAGGAAATATAAATATTAAAATAAAAATATTTAATTTTAGCACTATTTCTTTAGGCATTTATGTGAACTATAAACTGTATTGGCAACACTGTGTTTATGTATGTTTTTTTTTTTTGCAGAGCTTTTATTACAAGCTAGAAGCTATGAATGACAATGCTTAGTTTTGTTGCAAATACAATGTAGTTCTGCTTAAAGATAAATAAATATTGTTAACAATTTCTATTTATTTATTTTAAGGCAGATAATTATTCTACATAAAAAGGCATACTGAAAATTTTTATATTTTATCTTTATTTATATGTCAGTCCTTGTCTGATTTTCCAAACAATACCCTTGCAATCATATTAATAAAAGGTAGAACCAAACAACATATTTATATCTGCCTCATTATTAACAAAATTCATAAATTCAACACACATGCAGAACTTCAAAAGTGAGCACTGGTGTAAGAAATTCAAATAATGTAATATAAAATCATGCAATATGTTTTCTGGAATTTCGACAGTACAAAGATGTGAGAAAAGAACATGGAGTAATGGGAAATACAGTTATATTTTAATAGCTTCGATCCTCATCACTAAATCACAAAAAAAAGTTGGTGATGCAAGGAATGGATTTCAAATATATAAACTAGTAGAAAAAGTACAGGAGAATAAACACACAGAGGAAACATGTGCCGAGTGAGTCAAAAACCTCCAATCTGGCTGCATGTTGTTTTTCCACAAGGCATGTGGACTCATGATTCCACACTGCTGCTGTGAACAAGGTCATGCTTCTGACACAGTTTTTTTCTGCTCTGGAAGTACAGTATTGAGTTGACAGTGATGTGATGTAGTTCAGTTATTACGAGTGATTTATTATTTTGTCCTGCACTTAGTCGCAAGGTATATTATGACTCTGCATATATTTTATACTACACAGCGTGTATTTATTATTGATTCATATGTGTTAACTCAGTCAGCTTGCCGAGTAAAAGTACGATTTGCAGAAAAACTTGCAAGTCACAGGAAGAATTCAGGCTATGAAATTTAAAAGATGGCATGTGGTTCTTACTGAAGAAACATTACACGACATCAGTTATTGTTTAGAGGATTCTCCCCAAAAATCGCTTAGGCATCTTTCACAACAGGTAGGCATTTCTTATGGCTGTGGCACATGTTCTTCAACCAGGTGATCCTGTAATTCAGTGCATATTTTGTGAGTGGACTCTCAATTGTGTATACAATGGTGAAATAGACTCACATTTAATATTTTTTACAGATGACACTTGGTTCCACCTTTATGGATATGTAAAATAATCATGTTGGAGCTTGGAGAAACCTAATATTGTTCATGAAGTATCCCTTCATGACAAAAAGATTGTATATGGTTCACCATTAGCAGAGAAAGAGTTATAAAGCCAATTTTGTTGAAATCAACAGTTGACGCCAGTACATATGTGAATATAATCTTGCTCTATTTTTTTTTAGAGAATTAACAGACAGGAAGTGTGATTTTGCCTTTTTGTTAACAAGACTCTGCAACAGCTCATATGACCAGTCTTTCGATGAGAACAATTGAAAGTGTGTTTCAGGACAGAATCATTAGTAGAAATGTATGGTCCCCTCAGTCTCCCGAACCTAACCCCCTGCAATTTCTAACTTTGGGGTAATTAAAAAATAAACTGTACAATACAAACCCACACACCCTGGAAGAATTAAAAACAAAATACCTGCAAGGAAATTGCCAGCATTTCTCAAGTTAAACTACAGCAAGTGATGGATAGTTTACTAAAGAGCTGCTGAAAATGTATGAACAGCGATGGTGGCCAGTTTCAGCATCTCCTTGCATAAAATTGGAAAGTAAAGCCTTTAAAAGTAGTTTTAAAAATGTTGTATGGTTTCATCCACACCTTTCTATGATAGTGGCAGATGGCAATGAAGGTCATGGACAGGCAAAACACTGTCGGTTCGTACTTTTTTGACTCACTTGTTATAAAGAATGTGCAATCCATGTTGTCAAAAATGAAGTTAGAATATCAGCCAGGAAATTCAGGTTAGAAAAAGCACAGAAAAAGTTGGTTACAGGACTTTGATTGAAGGAGACAGTAGAGCAAAAGTTCAAGTTGTAGATAATGATGATGATGATAATAATAATAATCATCATCATTTTTCTTTAATTGAACAAAGAGTTAGGGATCCATCCATGTTGCCATCCCATTTCAATTGCCCTGTTAGTGAATTCAAAACCATTACATGTCTTTGCACACTATCTGAGAGGTTTACCAATTATGTATGCTTCTCATTCTTTAGTGAGCATTGCTGTCATTGCTAAAAACTAAAAATAAAAGACTGTACTCAATATCATTGTGAATATGATTTTGTAGTTCTATTGTTTCAGAATTTCTAGTCATTGTGAATATGCACATATTTTATTTTGTTAAAATGTATTTATAATTTTATTAAACAGTTGGATTTTTACATTTTTATTACATGTAAACTATATACATTTTTTCCAGTAAGTAATTGCAATTGTATAGAAGAATAGCAGTTCACCATTCCTTATAGTATTTCTAACTTTGTATATAGCTATTAATGTCACATTTACTGTTTACAATCTTTCATTGTAAGACCTATAAGATTTACTTTTAATAAGTTCTATAAAGGAAAGTGCATAGAAATGAACAACATGAATTCTCCAAACAGTTCTTTCTACCAACATATTTTTTATATTTTATTTTTTAATTATCTATAAGAATAAAGTACATAAAATGTGAATGTTACTTTTGAATCTTCTTGAAGTTGCATCCTATTAACCCTGAATCTGACTTGCTATGAACCAGGTTCGTTGCACAGGTGTTTGACTGAAGGTAGTAGTAGTAGGCATAACTTCCCATAATTTAAGTCCAGAAAACAGGAGGTTAAATAATAAAAGAACAGTAGTTAGTTGCTTTAAAAACTAAGTTACAATAAGTGTTTTTTGTCTAATATTGCACATGTAAGAGGACAAGGGGATATAATTATTTTTAAATATATTCTGATACAATAAAAAAGAAAAATTACAAATTTCAGAATTGCACTTAGGAAGAAAAAAAAATAGCCTGAAATTGTAACATTAAAAACCACAAATAGAAAAGTAGTGTATATTTTGTCAAAGAAAATGAACTCCCTAGCCAAAATTACTATGCTTCAAATTCAAAAAAAGCAGAATAGTCGATGAAAAACTTCTGTATAGTTTTGCTTTTTGAGAAAAAGTCCTTTTGATGTGTTACATTAAGATTTTGTGGAACTCTGAGCTGCCTACAAGATATTTAGGGTTTCTGAAAATGTTATTTTACTTGAAACAAAATATGAATATTCATATGTTGTTTTGCAAGAATCTTCATTTTCTTCATAGTATTAACATTTTTGTTCTTGAAAATGCAAATATAAATAAATATATTATTACAGTTATATAAATGTGTATTATAATTATAAATATATAATTACAGTAAAGCATCAGTTATTTGAAAATCAATCATCTTAATGATTGGTTAATTGAACTAAAACACATATTTCAGACATAAGCTGTATGTGTGCTGCATTTACTTCTGTAGCTTTATATTTAACAAGGGCTAAAGTAACTTTCATTTATTTTTTGAAATAAATATGAATGAAGTTATAGAATTTGTTTTACAATGCTTTACAGTACACACTCTTAATTTTTTTCCTAATAGTTTTCAGCCATATTGAGACACTTGTAGCATTTGACAAACTTTGAAATTCCACAATTCTACCACTGTGACTGAAGCAAATATATGACACTGGTTTTCAACTAATTATCATCAAAGAACTTCTAGCCAAACCATTTCCTCATGTGCATGAAGAGATGATAATTGCTAGGTGCCAAATCAGGGCTCTAGGGAGGGCGATTCAATACTTACAATTTGGTCATAGTATGTCACATGTATGCAGAAGGGTGTTGCCATACAGGAAAATCATACCAGAGCTCAATATGCCACAACAATTATTTTGAATGGCCCTTTTTATGTTTGTTAGTATGCTATGATACCTTTTAGCATTAATGATGTTCATTTCTCTCCAAGTATCCCACTAGCAAAATTCCTCTCCTGTCCCAGAATATGATTTAGATACTCATCTAACATTAAATTTCTGGTAGCCCAAATCTTTAGTAATCACATTGTACAGAAGGGAACAACTAATCTGTGACAAATGAACAAAAGCTCCAAGATGGTGATTCTGTGGTTTGTGCTAATCCTTTCGTCAATCAAATGAATCAGATCTGCATTCAGAACACTCAGTTGACTATTTCTCTCATTATGGACATTGGTTTGCCCATTCATAGAGCACCATTGTCAAACACAACCTCCACTCATTACATTTGACCCATAAACTTCACACAGTTGGCAATGGATTTCACTAGCTTTATAGAAAACAAGTTTTTAGAGAACAAAGACATGACCTTGATTATCTGCTGCTCACAGCTTACTGGTTCAGGGTGCATTCCACCACAAGTGTGGTGTCACTATCTCTATTATTACTCTCGCTATATGAAAAAGGAAGCTACTTTATAAATAGTATTTCATCCTCGTATGTGTTTTGGGATATATAATTGTAATTCAAATGTATTTGCAACAATTAAATAATTTATTAGCTTTATAGCTTGTACAATTATGAGAATACAAAGAATAATTTTGCCGTATTAGTTTTCTAGAAATTCTTATACACTTTAAAAACAAATAATTGTTATGGAACATTCAGCTATAAGCTTACAAGAGTGATTTTTACAAAGTAAACCTCCAAAGCAATCATGTTTCCTCTGAGATGTCACACCTTTAAAGATGATTTGCCAAATGTTTGTGTTTAGTATGTTTTCTTTCACACTAGCAGTACAGGCTAAAGTTGTAAGGTTGAATAACACTTCAAAGATGAAAACCAGGCTTGAGGGTGAGAAACTGGAAATTTGGAGGCATTAATCATTAGCCTCAGTGACAGTGTCAGAATGGTAAAATCCTTAGTTTGTGACCATAGAAATTAAAAGTAGCTATTAGATTAAAAATGTAAAATTTTGTATATAATCAGAACTTAAAGTGTAAAGTAGGCACTTTTTTCTGTGATCTTATCAGTTGTATAATGATAAGTTTGATACATATAATTAAAATAACATGTATGATATAAAAGTGAAATTACTATTTTGTAAAAGGTGCATTTATGAGCTGAAAGCCAAGTTGAGTAAACCTATGGACTATAGAATTACCAAACTTGTGTGTTGCATATTTATTTCTTATACAACCAAAACTTTTGTAAATAATTATAGATTATTAACAGATTTGTTCAAAATATGCCAATAACTTTTCACTGTACTATTGAGGAAATCTGTTGAAAGCAACGCTGTATTCTTTTCTAGATAGATATTATCCTTTCCACTTCTTGGAAAATTTCTTCTCCTTTTGTTGAGTTTATTTTCAAGACATTAAAACCATTATAATAATTGATACTAGATCTGTTATAATACAAGAAATTGTTTAATTGAAGGACTGCTTCACACATTGAAATTCATTTAAACTTAATTCAGTCATATGAATGTCCTATTTGAAAGACTGCAATGAACAGTATAAATTAAAATAAATTTAAAATACCCATCCCCATGATATGGGATAGTATATCTGCTTCACGTTCAAGAGGTCCTAAGTTTGGAACCTTGCTGGAGTGAATTACATGGATAAAGTTTTCTCTGGAGTGTTCTCTTAAGCTCAGAAAACAAATATCTTGAAACTCCAAGTCTTTGGACTCTCAGGGTCAATTTTACCTACTTCGTTTGTTCATTAACTAATGTGATATAGGATAAAGGGTATTAAAATCACATATATAAAATAAAATATTAATTTACTATACCTATATTTAGTGATTTTCATCTGTGTAAATAAACTTCTTTTTTGATAAGAAATCAAAAGTTGCTAACGATAGTGTTGTTTTCAGTTTATCATGGGTTAAAAGTCTATTTTTACCATTAGCTACCTAAAAGGTAAATACTTATTAAAAGGGGGTATTAGAAAATCTACATTCATTATTAGCCCTAGCTTTAATGCAGAGCTTCCAAGTTACCATATTAACTACCCTTAGCTATATTCATATTTTAATCAAATATCGGAAAGTTTTCAAAGTTTTAATTATACATAAAATTGGGGTTCATGGGTTTTTTCATACTGGTAGATGAACAAAGAGAAACTAATGTGTGGTGTGTGGTAGCAAATACAGTTAAAGGTATCAAATCTCTCCCAGAGCCAAATTATGACATATTATTGTTACATTCATGAGATACATAGAACATGAGTGATTAAACTACCTAAACTGTAGTTTTGAAGTAGTGAAAAATAAGCACTCATCTTCTTACCATATTTATATATAACTAGAAAAGAATAAGATCCTTAGATTAAATAATGTCTATCCACAGATGAGGATGCACATCACTGATAACAAGTGGAAATACAGAATGAAAAGAGTTTATAAAATATGGAAAAATATGCCCTAAATTGAAAGAAATATAAATGTAGTATAATGCTTGATTTATATTTAGGAAATTGAGAAAAATTTTCTTTTTCAAAGAAAGCAGTAATACATATCCTTAAGGTCCTGACTGACATGCCAGTGATACTGTTTACAGAAAACACAAATTTTACTTGAATAAGAATTTGAGGAGTTGGATAGAAAAATTACTTCATTGTTAAACTGTTTTGGGAAAACGACTATTCATGATTACACCTAATTTCTTGTATTATGCTCTAATATATTCACAAATTTGGTGAATTTTGCATGGAATGGATACATTGGATTTAAGTAAAAGTAATTTCTAAGCTAGCTAAACAAAACTGCTGCCATAAATATGTCCCATTTTTGCTATATTTTCACTTTAATTTTGCTCTGTTATTTGGAATACATTATTTACATTGTCTAAAAAATTAAAAAACAGAAAGAAAATATGTATAGTATTTGTGCAAAAAGTTAAATTAAGAATAATGGATCTAAGTCTCAAAACTAAAACAAATAAAAGCATGAGTGTCCACAGAAATAACCTGGAACTATAATTATACAAGTCTATAAATTACATCATATAGGAAAAAAGATTAAGAAATGTGCTACAACAATATCTTTATCACTCAAATGCACAGGATATCTCTAAATGTTGAAATCTGTGCATGATTACCAGTCAAGACAAGACCTGCCATTTTTTTTTCTTTCTTTGTAAGTAGATATCTCATGCTTTTTAATGTTGCTGGTTTGATACCATGTTGGAGCAGAATTACAAGAATTGAGGCTTGTCTGATAAGTGTCTTGCTCTTTCAAATGTAAATGGTTGCAGATTCAATGTCTTTTCCCATATGACAAAATTATACATACCTATCTAAATATATTAACTCTTTTACCCTGCTCTAGGTTTCTTATCAAATAAGAACTTTAAGGCAGAAGACCAATTTTCAAACAGTTATCATTCATTAACAGTTTTGAACTTTAATACATAACCTCAATATCAGCATGAAATGAACAAGGCAGAACACCAAATTGGCAATTGAAACTTGGTACCAAATGCCCTTCATGTCAGAAGTGGATTTTGACAGCCTCTTGCTCTTCAGTGTAATTTCTTTTAATTGAAATAATTTATCTGCACATCTAGGTGCTTGATCCAAGAAACAGAAAATTACTTATCCTGGAAGACATTCACCCAACTCCTCAAATGAAGTGTTAAGGTACTGAAATGATTAACAGAGTCTGAAAATTGTGAAGTGGGAATGTAGCAATTGGAGAAATGTTTAATTTATCATCTTTCGTATAAGCACAAAGTTTGAATGCAGAATTATCGGCCTATAAAGTTATTGAATTATGTACGCAAGGTTTTTGCTTGCATTCATTGTTAATCCAAAATAAATAGGGATATAAGTATTTTTAAAGTTTCTATTAACTGTCTTTATTCTAAAAATATGATAAGCTGATAATAAAATTAAATCTTAGATGTATATCCACTTGATAATCTTAAGTTGACCAGTATTGTGTGAAATACAGGTGCATTTTATGCTAATATAAATGTAACCTTGTACTAAAGTGCTAAATAAACCTTATTATTTCCTAGAGTGTATTAACTCATTTTATTCATCCTTTATATAGAACCATTAAGGACATGTCAAATACACACACACACACACACACACACACACACACGCACGAGATATACATGTTTACAACTCAATCCAGCTTATATTACTCAATATGTATTCTTTTATAAAAAGTATTTTCTGACAAGTACTTCATACCAGTTTTAATATATATTTCTTATTTTTCAACAATTTTTATTTTGTTAGGTAACTTCTTAAATAGTTGCTCCCCTATACCACTTACAATTCATAAAGTACCCCTAAGTTTAGATATAAAATCTGCATTTCTTAAGCAATACTTTGTACATTATGTTTTGCTTCTCTTTACCCAATACAATATTTTTATGCTTTCATATATACAGAGAAGAGTTAAAATCTGATAATTTTTAAAAATATTCATAATCGTATCCTAAAGTGGTTGAAGGGGTCTTGACATAAATTGCAGAGCCAAATAAAAAATCATAATAATACCCACTTTTTAGTTTTTGAACCCTTATCTTAGCACCCCCCCCCCCCAAAAAAAAAGAAAAAAAAAACACCTTTCATGGCATATAAAAATAAGTCTTATTGAAATAAATAAAAATACAGCAGCTGAACTGGTTTATTAGTTGCTTCACTTTCATGCTTGTTTTATTTCACCAAAATGCAGCATTTTTTGTCTTCATATATTGTAATGTCTATTTAAGAGGATATATGGCAACAATGGCTGAAGGCAAGTGCCATGTGACCACTTGCATCCCCAGCCATTGTGGTAGACATCGCAAATTCTGGCATAAAAGGTCAACCAGTCATTTGAGACAGAATATACCTACAAAACTGCTAGCATTTGCTATTCTTGATCATGGGTGCAATGGTAAACATTGCTAGCATTACATATATTCTCCAATATTCCTGATTGGTTTGTCAAAAAGTTTTGTTTATGAAAGAGAATTATTATATTGTGGCATTCGCCAATATAATTGAGTGGTTTTTCAATTATTCCATTGTTTTTATTTTCTCTTATTAAATATCTAATGAAAATATGATAACCCAACAGTAATGTATTATGAGTCATTTTACACAAGGTTTCATCAAAATTGTAACTTCCAGAGCAGAATGGTATAGTAGGATCTATCATCATTAAATGTATATAACAAAATATGGCTTTGTGCCTAATTATTCATTTGCACATTATTGAATTTCAATTGTACTGAAAGTATGTTATATTATATTTTACTTTTTGTAAATTAATATATAATTTTTTTGAAGGGAGTTTAATTTTACTTTATTTTTAATTTTTTGATGAGGATGTCAAACCAGAATGTTTACAAGCTGGTATTTTATACTTTAACTAAGTTATATCTATTTTTATTTCACAGTAAATTTTACTGTCTTAGATTTTCAACACTTCTATTATCATCCTTAAAACAAACAATTTTCTATATTATGTCAACTAACTTGAAAGCTAAATTAATATTCTTGTATAACTATTGTCACTAATGATCACGTAAATATTTCATTTGATTGGTGGTGAGATTGATTATAATTGCTACAAGTCAGTTTATCTTCTTTTATCTAAGAAGAATGTAAACATTCTTTTCTAATCATCTGGTGTCTTTTCTATCCATATTTTTTCAATGAAACTATGCCTAGCTATTTACAGCACTAAAATTGGCCATTAAGTTTTGGATGATGCTTTCGAAAGGAAGCAGCCCAAACTAGTTCTGGTGCATTATTTGCAAACATTTATACTGGTAGCTCTACTGGCCAAGATAGTTCTTTATTGTATATCTGGTCAAGGTCAGTTATTGGAAATCCAAATTTGGCTAACTTATTTGTGTGAATTTAAACTCAAGGCGCTTCTGCAAATACAGTAGGATGCTATATTGTAAAATTTTCCTTCAGCTTATGTGCATCATTGTAGTTTTAGCTATACCATAGTGTTCAGATGCATCTCTTTTGGTTCTTAAACCACATTGAACATCACTTAAACAGACTTCTTTAGTATAACTGTATTGTCTTGTTTGCATCTTTCTTTAGCTCCTGAAAATGCAAGTGAAAATAGTACTGTATGGTATATTTATCAGACATTTGTTTGAAATAGGGAGGTAGAGAGAGAGAAAAAAAACTTCAACCTTAAAGCCAATAAGCAGTACTGACTTTTTATGTACCTATGTATATGAATATTTTATCTCTCAGTGAATGTTACACAGATTTTGTACACTTTAACTTTGAAGCAATAGAAAAAATTATTTAATATTTTTTACTCCTTCACCAGAGACATAGTCAAGGTTTGGGGGTTGTGACCCCCTTGCTAAATAACATGACAAAAGTCCAACTTTAACATCTGCACCTTAATTTATGAATACAATAGCATTTTTTTTTTTTTTTTTTTTTAAATATCTCACCCAGCATTATTTTAAAATCATTATTTGATTTTATATAAATTGTTTAAAAATATATCCCTATAGAAAAACAACCCTAATATTTTTCTGGCTATGCTACTTTCCTTCACAATATGTATTGGTACATATGACTTTCCTATCTGAATTTTCTTCAAGAGAATTTAAGATGCCTTTATTAATTTTTTAGTTCTCCCAGTAAAGTAAATTTTTAACTGTTTGCATTTTCACAAATAAACTGTGGACATTATTATTTTATTCTTTTTAATGTAGTGTTGAATTGGTCAGTCTCTATTAATGAATGTCTCTATGCATTCAGAATCAATTGATATTAGGAGCCTGGCAAGAAGCCAATAGGATTCCTGTCAATGTCACCCACCTACTAATTTTGAGGTGAACTTTATTACAGTCAAGTGCAAGTGCCTCTCCTCATCTATAATAGTGTGTTGCTTCCTCTTCTTGTAAATAATGAATTAATGCAAGATTTATTTACTGATTATGATTAGATACATTATGTAGTTTAGCTGTTCAATGCAAGAGGCTAAGGATTGCTGCAGATAAAGCTATAATGGAAGAAAATTTTTATAATTCATCTTTGCAAATTATGCTGAGCAAATTTGATGAACAGCCATGGGGGTTTCGTATCTCTGGAGGAGCAGATTTTGGAACACCAGTTACAGTTATAAAGGTAAATGTAAAGCATACTTATACCAAATCTTCTTAATTTATGTGTTACACATACAATGCATGCTCTTCTCATTAATCATAAAGGTAACTATTTGTAAATGTGGGCATGGAAAAGCAAGAAAATATTTTTTCTAAAGTTTTAATATTACATAACATTTTTTGAGACTCAAAATTCTCGGACTTCAATTAGTTAGGTATTGTTTAGTGATGACATGAAACTGATGTCCAAACACACTGCTAGTAGTATTAAAACAGAATGTCAAAGAAGCCAGATTATCTGATCAGAAAACAAAAAATTCTGATGTGTACCATTCACATGACTTTCTCTATATCCCTGCGCCAAATTATTCTTAAAAAGCCTATACTTCTATTAACTTCATGCTAATCAGTAAAACATTAGCAGAAATAGCCATATTACTTGCTTCCTTGTAAGTAGAGGTGAAATAAGGGAGTACCATAGATTAAAATGATAATCAAAAGCTGGTTGCTATGTCACTGAAGTTCCTTAGTTTGTATGGACAGCAGTTGACAAATTCCTGTATGAGAAATGTATGTTTTTCATAGCAGAAACCAAAAATAAAGCATGTCACAAAAACGACGAACTCCACGAAAAAAGTGTATATAACATAAATTGTGTCTTTTAACGTGCTCTACATTTTTTGTGTAGTAAGTTTTTGTCTATCTCTTACAGTTTAGCAGTTATTCAAAATTTAGTAAAATTCATCCCGAATAAACTACTCTTCAGAGGCTATTCCCAGAAAATTCAAGATATACATTTTATTTGTCAGGTAAATATCTTTAATGTACAAAATTTTAATCAAAATCCTTAGAGCCATTTTTGAGAAAATCAAAATTTTCGAAAAAAGTTCCATGTAAAGGGTAGTTGGGGGTGGGGGGGATTTTTCTCAAAATCTTCGTGTCACATCCCTGGAAGGTACTAAACTTAAATACCAAGTTTGGTATTTTACCTACTTTTCGTTTTTGAGTTATCGTGTTCACAGACACACGGACACACACACACACAGACCTTTTTCCGAAAATGCTTTTTTTAGATAAAGGGGACCCTAAAACATATATTTCCGGTGAAATCTCGGTATCAAATTTTTTGGTGGAGTGTAATACATTCTCTATACACTATGTACATAGTGCCTATAGAGAAAGTAATTATAGTACTCCATTGACAGCCATTTATCCTCAGTGGAACTCATCCTTTAAATTTTCTGAAAAATGTACTGAGAGAATTTTGAATATTCAATCACAAGAAAAGCTTCAGCTCATATTTCAAGCTATTTCATAATGTGATATCCTGTAAATTTTTTTCTTGTAAATATAAGATATAACCTGAGATAAATTATTCAGATGTTGTTTCATTATGCCTCTAAAGATTTAAACAAAACTCTATGCCTTGAGACATAAAACAATGCCAAAAAACTGTCTCAGTAGTGAGGGGGTAGTGTGTCTGCCTCACATTCATGAGGGGCAAGTTTGAATCTTGCCTAGGGTTATTACCCAGATATAATTTTTTTGGGGAGGGGGCCCCTTATCCTGAGAAGGCGAATGTCAAGTAACTTAAAGCTCTGGGCTCTTAGATCAGTGAAGGATCATTTCAATTATTTCATTCATCGGCTGATATAAAAAAAAAATTAGGAAAGTGTTTTAAACGTTCATCTATTATTTTAAGTATTCATATTTGAAAAATAAATTTGGTTTTTGTTTAGATTCTTTTATTTTTTATTCAGAATATTTTAGAATTATTGCATTAATAAAATCATATATTTTTAAGTTGAATATTAGACCAATGTAAGTTACTTCACAGGTAGCAATTATTACTGGCTTGTTACTTTATCATCATACAACATAATCCAACACTGTCAATTTAAAGGAAAATTATATTATAAAATCAATAATTGCTGTTATGCTTCTGGTAAGACTGTATGGAATTGAAATAAAGAAATGTTGTTCATTGTACTACACTAATAAACAACATTTCTGTTTTACTCTTGAGCAGTATCTGCTCAGCCATGACTGACATTTATTTGTCAACTCCATAGGAACTATGATGCAGCATGGCAGTGGTTTAGAAATGCTAAAGACAATAGAACAACAGTAACATAGACTGTGATTTACAAGAAAATGACATAACATTTCAAGTCTAACATTATGTAGGACATAGACTGCAGTAGTCAGTATGCTGGAGGTTAACAAGCATAGCATACTTATATGCATTTCTTTTATATTAGGTTTATGGTGGCAGCATTGCAGAACAGGCTGGGTTACAAGTAGATGACATATTAGTAGGTATTAATGAATACCCTATAACCAGCCTTAGTCATCAGGATGTTTATGAAGCCTTTGTTAATGCTGGAAACAGTTTCTTGCTCAGAATTATCAGGTAAACTTCCTGCACCATGCGTATATATTTTCTTGGGTGCTAGATTTATGGGGGAAGTGAGGACTGGGGAGAAGAAGAGAGAAGTTGCATGCATGTTTTTCCACAATTTTGTAAACCAAAGAAAGTTCCTTTCTTTGAAGCCCTCAACCATTATGGTAAACAAATTATCTAATTTATTGGTAACCAGCTGAATTATAAATGAAATGATGTGCTTAATTGGGATAGATTGAAACCTTAGCACTAAGCCATCAAGCCTCTAGATGTCAAGGTGGTGGTGTTCTTCTCTGCTTATTAATTTATGCAAAACCTACCAAATGAAGACTAGGGAGCTGAGCACCCAAGAAAAGATGTATGCATGATATAAATGTATGTAATTTAAAACCATTATGAAGGGAATTCCATTTAGAAATCTAAAACAAAACAAAACAAGATTCACATGACTATATCTATCCACCATCACTTATTTTCTATTTTGATACACACAATCTTACAAAAGTTACACATTTCATTTTACATGCAGGATGGAAATAAGAAGTGAGAGTCAAATCTTAAAAAGTCGCTCATTGTATGCTGCCTGTGAAATTCAAGTTGTTTGCATTGTACATGAGAAATAAAAAATTGTAACAGTACCTCAAAAGCTGTAATATGATATAGAGCATTGAAATCAGCAGCATTAAATATTTTGGAAATGGTTAATGTCACAAAAAAGTGCTTTACATATATTGCAAATTTTAATGAGATATAATGTTATGTATTTTTTATCTATTTCTTATTTAGCAGCCATTCAAGATCATACCAAATTCATTCAGAATGAAGAGAACTTCTTAGGCTAGTCATAAAACATTCAAGATATGTCTTTTTTTAACTATGTAAATATTGTAAACATATATGTTGTTTTAAACAAAATCATTAGAACCATCTTTAAGAAAAAAGAAAAAAAAAATAACAAAATGTTTTCCATATAAAGAGCACTTTGGCGTAAGAGGATTTTCTTGTAAAACTTTTATGTTCAACCTTGGAGGATACTAAACACATGAACCTACTAATTTTGGTGCTTATTTGATATTTTGTTTTTGAGTTAGTTGTTCATGCAAGCACAAAGCTAAAAATTCCTTGTTGTTATTTATTGACCCTAAAAAATAATTGCATTTCTAATGAAACCTTAATATCAAATTTTTGGGTAGATTACAATAATTTCTCTAAGTGGTAGAGAAAGTAAAACAATAAATATTCTATAAGGCCATGATTAGAAGAAAGTAGGGGCTTAAAGGAAGTTTGCATATTAAAATAATCTGGTGTTCAAATATTTATAATTTTGTTTATTCTTCATTGTTGCAAAAAGATGATGGGTATTTATTCAAAGAAAAAATATTTTTTACTATTAAAACATTTTTTGTTTGCCTTTGAAGTTCTTTAAAGTGTTGCAATCCTTGTAACTGTGTTACATAATATATAGCCTTGCCGTTATTAGCATGTACAGAATGAGTAGATTTAGCGTTCTTAAATGATAATATCTAGTAACCAATTGTATATACATATTATTAAATGTTATCATGAAACATAGCTATAATTTTACATGAAAGAAAGTAAAACAATACATATTCTACGAGCCCATGATTAGAAGAAAATAGGAGCTTAAAGGAAGTTTGTGTATTAAAATAATCTGGTGTTCAAATATTTATAATTTTTTTATTCATTGTTGCAAAAAGATGATGGGTATTTATTCAAGGAAAAACTAGTTTTTGCTATTTAAACATTTTTTGATTGCCTTTGAAGTTCTTTAAATTGTTGTAATCCCTGTAACTGTGTTACATAATATATAGCCTTGTCGTTATTAACATATACAGAATGGGTAGATTTAGCATTCTTAAATGATAATAGCTAGTAACCAATTCTGCATACATGTTATTAAATGTTATCATGAAACATAGCTATAATTTTTTCACTAGATTAGAATAGAATTTACATATGTATAAATGGCTTTATTTTAATAATTGTATATAATTTACAAAAATATACATAATCTTTAGAAATTATCTTACAATTTTAATCTGAAAAAAATCATTTTCACTGTAAAATTTATATTTCAACAACAGTTCTTCTACTTTGCTCTTGAACATTTTGCCTATTAATTCCTTGAAAGAACTGGACATCTTGTTGTACAAGATTACTTTTTTGAGAGATATACTGTTAATTGTTTTAAAAAATCTATGTTGATGTAGATGAATTATATCATTGTGTAGCATGTGTATTATGAGTGTGATGGTCTTTAAGTCAGAAAACTAGAAAACCCCAACATACACCCCCTCCTACACTCCCTACAATTCATGCTTTCTTCCTGATTGCAAGTACAGAGGTCTTACTAGACCCACATGTTACTTCAAATGCTGCTCCACATTGTATATGATCCTTAGGTAATGGTGCAGTGGGTGTGCTAACACACTTCCTAACAATTGACTTAGCTAAGTTTCATAATCCAATAATCCAGTAATTCTCTTAGTGAATTTATCAGTGTTCTGAAACCTGCATGTTGTGTTTCATGGAGTGTGTGTCTAATATTAGTCAATGAACCGATACACTTTCATGATGTAGTAGAACTGGAAGTTTGAAATCAATTTCCTCATCACTAAGCAGAGGCTTTGTTTCCACTTTTATTATCCTGTACTGATCAGTAAGAGTCATTTTCTTAATGCCTCTATATCTTCTTTGAAATTGTTCTTCCTGCACACTATGGAGCAACACTCTCTCAGCCATGATCACTTCCTCACACTTCAGTACTCCTAATCATTTGTCTACCTGAGTGCAATTATGTTTAAATCTCAAGATCCAACCTATCATTTATACTGTCTTGATATAGCTGGAAAAAATAGTTTAAAAATCAGAACTTTCAAACTAGTAAAAACATTACAAATGACTGTCTTTTCCTTAGTTACTTCCTATTGAGGTGCAACAATTTCAGATTTGTCCATTCTTCTTCGTCCTTTTCAAGCCATATTGGCCCTCCCACCATTGGTTATGAAATAGAGTTTTAGCATCACAACTTCTGGAAAAGAGATCGGCAGCATTCAACCCCTGGATATATAATGCCACTCTTTTAGACTTGAGTATAGTCTTATTTCTTTATATCTGTTATTGACAAAAATATTCCAATTATCCTCTTCTTATCCATGTGAGAGCCACAACAGAATAGCTCCAATAATATGTTTTGCAGTCTTCCAAACCCATATCCTTCTTTATATGGTAGACAACCTTGAGCCGTCAACAATTCAAGCCTTGGAATGGATATTTCTTTGAGGGGAGCCACTTTGCTTGAATTAAGCATACAGTTGCATTCTTGCCATCGACTTGCAAGAAAACAAATTGCATATGCTGATTTACTGGCATCGCAGAAAATATATAATTTTGTGAATTTAATTTCAATTTCAGATTCTGCTAATCTTCTCTTCACCCAGCATTTGCTATGCAAATGTATATTTTTCAGCCAAAAATTTTCTATTTATTTCCTTAGGCAACCCTGAATCCCAATTTAAATTCATAAGCCATGTTTCTTGTAGCAATAATTTTGGCACTAATGTTGTTTGACTTAAAAATCCAAGTGGATCAAAGATCTTCTGGGTTATGGACAAAGGATTTCTCTTTGTGATGGTTGCATTGATTAACCTTAAGGAATCAACCTCGCAGTATGTCTCGCCTGCATCTATGTCCGAAAGAAGTCCAAGCACGCATCATGTCCAAATTTCTTCATTTCTATTTCTCTAGGAGCACTGACCCAAATTCTGTGTTCAAACTTGCCGTACTTCAAAAGACCTTTTGCCTCATGGACAAATTTTCTCAGTTCTTCCTCTGTTTCTGCACTTGTTATGCAGTTATCTACATAGAACACTATCTTCAGTCTTTCAGCTGTTTCTTTCATATCTTCTGGTGCCTGATCCAAATGATGTTGCAAAGTAGCATTTAGCAAGAAAAAACTTGAAGAAACTGCAAAGATATCTTGTGTCTCAAGACTTCAACCTCTTGACTTTTGAAATTCTTCCACCATAGGAATTTCAGGAACTGTTGATCTGCAGGCGCTACACTAATCTACAAGAATGCCTTTGTATATCAGCTGCAACTTCAATTGCATTCTTTCAAACACACAAAAAAATTAGTCAGTTATTATATATTGCCAACATTAGCATAAAGTCAGAAGACTAGAAAATCCCAACAATAACATTTGCAAAGGAATGCAGTAACAAATGCCTTCGAGAAGTCCTTGAATAATCCTTCCACACATTCTTTTTTGGTTTTTGGCACCTAGAGGTCTTCTAAAAGAGAGAAAATAGCTGAATTGATTGATTTTCCCTTTTGGAACCAAATTGGATGTTTGTGATAATATTGTACTTATCCAGGAAGTGTATTAATCCTTTACCTATGCTCTAAAAGCAAAGTTACGATTATGATGAGCTTAAAGCACTGCAACATGATGCAGCGTAATATAAGATGGAAAAGTGTAGTTCATACCTGTATTAAATGGATCCATAGTTGACTGTTAATATCAGTCTTTTCCTTCCACAACCAGTGTCATGAGGCATTGAATTTTTCACCTGGTTCTAATAATAAAAAGCATACCCAGTGTAAGGAGCATTACCAATATAATATCATGTGAATAAGTCGGCATGAAGCAGAAGCATAAATAAATAAATGGTATTGTTGAATGGAGTTAAATACATTTTAATATTGTTTTATTTAGGTTCTTTTGTTGAAAAAGACCTCCCAGAAATAGAAGGGGTTCAAATCTAACTTAAAGCAATAGAATGAGGACATTTATTCTAAGCCTATTAGAACCATGGGAATTTTTATCAGTTTATTTTTTTAAGCATTAGGATACAACCTTAATTAAGAATTAAAAATACATAGGTGGTAACTTTAATAGTGGCAACTATTTATTTATTACAAATTTACAAGTGATGCCTCTGAGAAATTTCTACAGTCCTTCAATGTAGTTACCAGCATTGTCTACTACTCTTTACCAGCGATGTGGAAAGTAATGGCTGCTATTCTGTTGATGTTTTTGATGGACTGCCCTATTGCTTGCAGAATATCAGGAACAGTCCGGAATCGAACATCATGAAGGGGTTCCTTTATTTTTGGGATTAAGTAATAACTACAGGGGCTTAAGTCTGGCGAAAGTGGTAGATGGAAAAGCACTTCCCACATACAACAATGACACACAACAACCACAGGGTGTGTCACATGCACCCATGCGTTATCTTGCAAAATGATGAGAGAATCCAAGTGAGTTTGAGCGGCATCATCAAATCCCAAAGTACCCACTGAGATTAAATTTTTCTCTTTTTTAGGCATTTCTTTAGAATATGAAACACAGTTATGTGCGATATTCCTATCTACTGGGTTAATTCACATACCATCTGTTGTCAACCAATGCATAAAGCACGTAAACAGCATGCACATGCTCTTCACTAAGACTTGGATGGCTGGTCTATGCAAGTTTGCCATGTGGTTAAGTCCTTCATTGAAAGCCTGAACCCACCTCGCCACAGCCCTGTATAGTAACACTGCCTCTCCACGTGCCTCAAGAAGACCATCGTGACATCATGCTGAATGGCCATGGGCAGAAAGAATTTTCAGCCAAGATCACTGTTCTTCCTTTGTGAACATGGTAAAACACAACCATTTAGAGCAGACACAACAGGAGGCTAACTTCAACTATTCACTGTGCATGCGCTATGAGCCGGATGGAAGAGCCCATTTATGTGGAGCGGGACATAGACTAATATGTGGTAGAAGTCATAACAATTAACTTTGTTTTGTTTCACTTTTATAGCAGTGTTACCATTATTAAAGTTACACCCTATGTATTATACCATTAGGCTATAAATAGTTCATTGCAAACCTATCTTTAGTTTTGCATACTTTTGATTTTATCTTATGGGATGTCAGAAATGCCAGGCAAAATTGCATCATATCATGTGCATTGCTGTAAAGAGATTCAGAATGCTAATGTATCTGTATCTATATTATATTTATTACTTTACAGAGGAGGTCAGATCGCTTCACCACCAGCTAACATGGCCGTAAGTAGTGATTTTAAATTAAATAATGAAGTTGTATAAATAATTAAATAAAAGTATGTAATTGAAATAAGTGAAACTGAAATTTGTATTAAAATAAATAAGAATAATGTTTGTAGGGATTAATTTTATGATTTATTATTTTTACTTATCACTTAAGATAATTGTTGATTATTAAAAAATAATTATTTTTAAATTTAATGATTAGTGTATATTTCCGCAGATAAGATAATCTTCAGGTAAGACATATAAGTTTTTGTCAAAGTTTTATACTTTTGTCATATATCTTTTCTATAAGATGCCCCCAAACTAAATAGCCAGTGAATTGTTTACGTAGATCATGATCACCATCTGAATAATAATAGTGTATTACATAGGCAGAATTATGTCTTATTCGTAATTGTTTTAATTAAGATTTTAATTTGGCAACAATGCCTTGAGATTATTGCATAAACAAAAGAACCATAAATAATTATGGTTACATGAATAAAGGAAAAGCCTCCTTTGTTATGTTTTTGTCTATAAAAGCTTGTGCCGAAACATCAACTCATATGTACTTCTAATCAAGTTTCATTGTAAGTTGGGTCGTGTTCAAACAATTTTTAATATATTTTACTATTACTTTTACTATAAGTGTAATGAGTGTGAAATTTGTAAACTGTGGACCTAATCAGGATAAAAAAAAAGGAAGGAAGCATAAAGCTTAGAAATGAAAAACAGGCTAAAGAATCAAACAACAGCAAGGGACAAAATTTAGGATGTCTTGAGGGGCTGTTTGTCTGTTTGAGGTTTTTGCAGGATTTTAAATATATTGGTGAATGATTTGTTTTATTATAAAATGCTTTTAATTTATATCAATTTCAATCAATTTCTTTTGTATCTGTCTTTAAGATGACCCCAGATTTTGGGGGCCTTTTTCTTGGGATTCAACTATCATCTTATCTGCAGAAATATATTATGGAAATTTGTTAAAGGTTCACCAGATTTCATAAAAGCCAAAATAGCTGAAAAAAATCAATTAGTGTAAACATTACAATGATATGACTGCATTATAAATTGGTATTCTAGACAAATGTTTCATTTAAATGCAGTATGCAGTGTATGAGGGTCACTCCATTAGTTTTGAGAATGGAAACAATGAGTTGTAAGCCAAAGCAGCTTTTCCTAACTTCAGATTGAAGTTCAGATAGCAACATGCGCAAGTCTGGGCGCACTCCAGCAGTCTGCATCATCAGCATCATGTGCGGATGTATATGCTAAACCATACAAGAGATGAATTTCAAGCAAGAGCATTTCCATACTATGATTTTCTATGTCTTTAAAGTCAGTTTAGGGGAGAGAGAAGTCTTTGAAAGACTGTATTGTGCATTTGTGGATCTTTGCCCTTCACAGTCTACCGTTTGTTAATGGTATGTAGGGAATATTAAGGGATTCCCTTAAAATGAAGACTAAGCAGGAATGCTGGCTACAGCATCACTGGGTGAAATAGCGTAAGCAGAGTGCATGTTGCAGGAGGTCCATCCCTTCATTGCACATATGGTAGGATTCAAGAAGTCCTGATAATTGGATCAGCAAGAGTGAAAACAACTCTGAAAGAAAAACTTGACAGCCACTGGATTACCCAACACCTCATAATTGGGTGGAAACAAGGCAGTGTTCAATGTGCCTGGAAATGGTTGAAAAATTCAATAGAGGAAGATTCAAAAACATATTTAACATTGTAACTTGTGCTGAAAGCTGGATTTGTCAATATGATCCAGAAATTAAATGACAGTCATTGGTCTAGGTCTTCCCAGAAGAAGATCCCTCAATAGTGAAGCAAATGAGAAGTGTTAGCAAGACAATGACCTGTTTTCCATCTTCTCAGCAATAGGCTACATTATGATTCCACTTAAGGGACCAAAAGCTGTTACTGTCAGATGGTACACCACAAAATGTCTGCCACAAGTATTCAGTGAACTAAGAAAAAAAACATTCTAAGCTTGGTCTGCGTGGAATTTTGTTGCACCATGATAGCACCTCTGCCCACACTGCACAAGAAACAATCTAATTTCTGCAGGAGTCAGATATTTGTTCCATCCTCTTTTTAGCTCAGATCTGGCCCCATGTAACATTTTTCTATTCCTCAAAATGAAAGAAAAAATTCAAGGTTAATGATTTGAGTTGTCTGGAGCTATAGTAGCTGCTTACAAAAAATTATTTGCACTCTCTCCAAAGAAGAATGGTGTTCAGTATTTGAAAAATGGCTTGAAAAAATGAGACAGTGTATATAATGTAATGGAGAATATTTTGAAAAGATGCAATGATCAGAGCTAAATTTTTAATATTTTATTTCTTCCATTCTTAAAAGTTTTGTAGTGATCCTAGTAGAATAAACAGTTGGAACTCTTATTAATTAACATTAAATGTAATACAAAGCCATTAAATGTAATTATGTTTGTATTCAAGCTTGAAATAATGTTTTGTTTTTTTTTTTTTTACCCTTAGATGGAAATGGCATTTATGGAAAATGGGTATGTGAATGCATGCCAACAAGAATTAAGCACGTCTGAAAAAATAACTACAACAGAAGTATTTGAACAACAAACTGTGAAATATCAAGTAGATAATACTATGCTCAATTCTCAGCCAGAGTCTGTGTTAGATGCTATTATTGCTGCTGTATTGAGTCAAGGAATAGCATCACAAGATGCAACAGAATCTGATACTTTCAATGATGTATATGCCAATCAAGATACTGAAAAGCAGTTTGAGGATCTGAGTTATATTTTAACTGAAAACACTTCAAACAGAGAGGAATATGCAGCCAGTGCACATCTTAGGAAAGAAGTAGAAGTTGTAGAAGTCGAGGATTACAAAGATGAAAGTTATACTATGAACAATCTTGCTGCTGAGCAACAATTAGATGTTGAAGCCACAAAAACTAAAATTGATAATCAGTATAACAAACAACAATTAGAAGATGAAACTACAGAAACTAAAATTGATTGTCAGTACAGTAAACAACAATTAGAAACTGAGACTAGAGAAACGAAAACTGATAATCAGTACAATGAACCACAATTAATATCCAAAGCAACAGAAACTAAAACTGATTATCAGAACAGTGAACAACAATTGGAAGCTGAAACTACAGAAACTAAAACTGATTATAAGAACAGTAAACAACAATTAGAAGCTGAAGCCACAGAAACTAAAACTGAGTATAAGAACAATGAACAACAATTAGAAGCTGAAGTTACAGAAACTAAAACTGATTATCAGAACAGTAAACAACAATTAGAAGCTGAGAATTTGGAAACAAAATCTGATAATCAGCATAGCAAACAACAATTAGAAACTGAAGTTACAGAAACTAAAACTGATAATCATTTCAGCAAACAACAATTAGAAGCTGAAGTTACAGAAACTAAAACTGATAATGAGTACAGCAAAGAACAATTAGAAGCTGAAGTTACAGAAACTAAAACTGATAATCAGTACAGCAAAGAAAAATTAGAAGCTGCAACTAAAACTGAAAATCAGTACAGCAAAGAACAATTAGAAGCTGAAGGTACAAAAACTAAAATTGATTATCAGAACAGTAAACAACAATTAGAAACTGAGACTTTGGAAACAAAATCTGATAATCATCATAGCAAACAACAATTAGAAACTGAAGTTACAGAAACTAAAACTGATAATCATTACAGCAAAGGACAATTAGAAGCTGAAGCTGCAGAAACAAAAACTGATAATCAGTACAGTAAAGAACAATTAGAAGCTGAAGCTGCAGAAACAAAAACTGATAATCAGTACAGTAAACAACAATTAGAAACTGAGACTTTGGAAACAAAATCTGATAATCAGCATAGCAAACAACAATTAGAAACTGAAGTTACAGAAACTAAAACTGATAATCATTACAGCAAAGGACAATTAAAAGCTGAAGCTGCAGAAACAAAAACTGATAATCAGTACAGTAAAGAACAATTAGAAGCTGAAGCTGCAGAAACAAAAAGTGATTTTCAGTGTAGCAAACAGCAATTTGAAGCTGAGGCCATAGAAACTACAGTGACAGTTCAAGAAAAGCCACCAGTGGAGAATGTAATGACAGATATAGGATTTGAAAAGCAGCATTCTAATATGCAGGTAATGTACAGAACAGAAAACCAAAGGAGAAGTGTAACAGCTTCTCTCTTTCATTTCAATTTTTCGTTCTCAATAAAAGCTAGATAAGGGGATATTTCATAATTACTGTATTTAAGTAATCAGAATATAGCTTATTATCCTCCTCATCGTCGTCATCATCATCATCATCATCATCATCATTTTTTTTTTGTCCTATTTTTCTTCTATTGCTGCTGTTATTAATAATGCATATTGGTTTTTCAACCTTTTTTTCACAAGCTGAATTTGGCAATATAACTCACTTATACGTTTTTAGAACATACAGTGCAATCAAAATGTTGTAGAGTTTACATAGAAATGGGGTTTTTCTCCTCATCAGATTCTAAAATGAAACATCTTGGCAAGTATCTACCTATTTCATCATCAATAATATCCATATTTCATTAGGTTCTGTTTATAATGATGTCGCCCTCTGGGGTGTAATGGTTACCATGCTAACTTCATATACTCAAGATCGCGGGTTCAAACCTGGCGGAGGATGGTGGATTTTTTTGGGTGTAAAAATCCTTAGCATGGCTTCCTTCGGAAGAGAAGTAAAGCCGTTGGTCCCGTATCATAGATTTACAGCACATAAAAGAACCTCAAACCTGATAGAGAGGCCTCTGAGCAAAATTAAGCGGTCTTTCACACCTAATTTAGAATGGGATGCTGAGAACCACAGCAGTTAAAGAGCGTCCATAAATAACATGCCATTTACATTTTTTTTTCTGTTTAGGGCTGGGCCTATTGGGCACAAGTAAACAAGTAGTACAATTTCATTTGTTCCTGTTTTGCAAAGGCCTTTGATGAGGCTCTCTAGAACATTTAGATGTGTTTTTGGTGTAAAACTGAGTCTCAACTACATAATCTGTTATTGAAAACATAAATTTAGCAACAAAATCATTGAACAGCTTTTCCAAATTGAGCCTTTGTCCACTAGAGGAATCATTGCCACTGTTAACTGCAAAATTTCCTTTTCTGTACCATTAGATTTTCCTCCAATGATGACTATTTCAGCAAATGAAGGATATTAACCTTATTTAAACATCAATAAGTCATATTTGCCCTAGTTCTAAAAATTCTTAGCTACATATTAAATAGATGCTGCAATATAATAATTGTAGAATAGTTAGTTGCATTGTTCTGAAGCTACTTTGGATGCTAGCTGTCTTTAGTTTAATTTTGTAGGAGAAAAAAAAAAAAAAAAAAAAGACAGAAATACCATCTTATGATTCTTTAGCCCTTTTTTAATATAAATAAACAAATAAATAAATGTAAAAGAATATGTGGGTCTTCCCCATTAATTATAATATGCTTCAAAATAAAATCTTCTTTTGCTTGTTTCTTTAAAAAAGAAATTACATTTAATTGAACAAAAGACATACTTAAAATATTATACAATCAATGTAAAACAATTAAGATTATCGTATTGCTGGTTTTTCCATTGAATTATATTGATTAAACTTGCATTAATTTTTAAAAAAAATTAATTTTCAAATATAGTCAGATTTGACAGAAGTTTCTATGCTATTAATTGTTGAAAAAAATCTCTGGTGAATTACCTAGAATTTTTTTCTGAGAAAATGATCTATTTTTGACATGTGCGATGTGGCTCTGGAGTACAACTTATATTAAATTAGAATTACTCTGGATGTAATTGCTTCAGCTATTATACAAAACAATGTAGGCAAAGAGTAGGAGTAGCAGACAAAGTATTTTAACTTTGATGATATTTCTTTTACTAGTAACTATTTACAGTAGGTAACTACATTGGTTAAAGTCAGGTGTTAAATTTACATCAAATATTCATTAACGATTTAACACACATACAAATGCACAGTAACATATAATATACAAAGGTCAAAGGGGCAGGGATGCATACATCTGCTATGCTCCTACTTCCTGACACCAATTAAACCAAATTTATGCACATATTGTTTAAGAAAAGAGTAAAATTATGTGTAGCAATATCCCAAAAAGCCACTCCCCAATGGAAGAGAGGGTGGCAAGAGGAGGTGGTTTTCAGGATTCTCAGCATGAATGGGCTAATAATTTTAATTACTGGAGGTGGTACACTGTGAAACTACCAATTAGTTTTAATATTGGGGTTGAGTATACACACATGTGCTTCATAAAAACTAAATTAAAACTAATGAATGGACTTGTTTGTCAATGCTTTGGCTAAATAAACATAAATGTTGCTCCCTTCATTCTTTTATAGAGAATGTCTTCATGATGGAAAATGGAGTTGAAAATAGGCATATTTTCTCAATAATAAAAAGATAAATGATGCTTTCTTCATTCCTTTAGGCTTATTAATGCAAAAACCATTCCTAATTGGTGTTGAAAATTTGGGATAGGAGGCAACTTCGAGGATTTTAACATGAATGGAAACTTTGGTACAATGATAATGTGATAAAATTAAAAGAATTCTATATCAACAGTATTGAAACTGCTTTAATTCATAAGTATAAATAAATAAATGTTTGGAAAATTTATGATTTACCAAACCCATCAAAATCTTGGGCCATTCCAGGTATTTATGCTAGTAAAGTTAATCACACAGGTACTATACACCTATTTTTATATAGTAAGTGTTATTTAAAAAAAAAAGAAAAAAAATTTAAAGGAGGCCAATATGTGGATGGCATATAACAACAGGACAAAAGAAAATATAATTGTAATGTATGTCCATCTCACTAAATTTTCTAGCAATAAAAACATAGGCTTTAGATTAAATGAAATTAGAAACTGTAAGTATGACATAACTTAACCCTTTCTCTGGTGATCTCATTAAGGCAATGCCATCAATTCCCTGTCATTGGCATGTTCTTATGCTTTCCTACACACTGTATTCTGCACTGCTTGCTGTCTCATATATCGTTTGTGTTTATGCTACATGCTCATATTTCCCTTCACCTTATGACTCGTATACATATTGGACTATCAGTTAAAGGTGAATAATAATAAGAAATAGCAAATGCAAATTTTTACATGAGTTTGAGCTTGACATTAGTGTGTCATTTCAATGAACATGACACAACACTTAACAGTGATACTGATACTGGTGATACTGTTATCACCATTCCACTATCCTGTGTCCGCCACATCAACTGCATGGACAAACCCAGATGGTGCTGTTCATAATAGCCCTGTTTACTGGCATTTTAGGTGTAAAAATTGATACATTAAACAAAACTGATGCCTTTGCAAGGCAAAAATAATATTTGCTTAGGATAGCTAAATTATATTACTTGCATGATTTTCAAGGATTTAAAATTGGATGTCAGGATAGGGAACAACACTTAAATACCCCCACGCCAGTAAGGGGGTTAAGAAACATCAGTGCAGAAAAATAAGACATAATTTAAACTAGACTGTCAACATAACATTTGAGGGAAACAAATCAAACATATTTTAACAACCAATAATGAAGGAGAATAAAAAAGGAAATACATTTAATTTTGCTTTTTAACTTTGCATGTTATGGAATACAGCTTGTATTAACTTAAAGATTAAAAAGAATTTATGAAACCTGTAAGTAATTGATTGAGGATAATTATATTCTTTGACTAAGTATATTTAAATATTATTTCAGCTACTTTGTTTAAAAAGTTTAAATACCAAAATTAGTCTTTTATTGATTCTGGATCCATAACTTTCAGTTCAATTTTCACCGGTCCTACACATGCCTATGGTTTTAAGAATGGGAATGTCTTAATTTCTTATTGGATTTATAAGTCCTAAACAACTAAAATATATAGTTGAATCACATATTTTAATCTAGTTTCTTTTAGAATGAATACTTTTCCAGATGATTATGGAATTTTTATATTTTCACTGATAAACAGGAGTCTTTATATAAGTATAAGCACTGACTTAAAAGTACTCTTGAGCTCTGAATCAATATCATATTGCACTATAGGCCATCATAACCAATATCACAAGAACAATAAAATATGCAGATAAAACAGGTCACTGTAGCTACTGTTGGTAACTGGGTAAAACATGCAATTGTAATATTCTGTTGGAAATCTATTTGCATCCCCTCAATTAAAGTCACTGTGGAATGTTTATGTCATGATCACTACTTCATTGCAAGCCACTTGTGTTCAACATATGTGGCATCTGCTAATGACAATATCCCTCTAATATGTGTGTATCAACTTTAATATAAGGTATTGAGCATATTTCAGTTTTTCTACTGCAAAAAGCTCATGCCCAAAATGTGTTGGCCATTTTATTTGCATATTTTGGTTCTCTTTGCAATGGCAATTACAGTGGGATTTGTATAAAATATGACATAGATTTTCAAGTTTAAGTGTATTATTTACTAGTTTATAAAATTAAAAATCAAGAACAATTTAAAACAGTAGAGGATGATAATTAAAAGATAAAAATCTTTAAAAACACTATTTTGCTCCACTTCTCAACTTGTTAAAACATGTTTTGAGGACACATCCTCATCCTTAATTGGTTGGTTGAGTGCCTCTCCAATATCTGTCCTTCCACTTCCTTTGCTGCCTGGGTCTGCATTTTAATTTGGTGAATCAAATGAAGCCATCTGATATCGGTATTTTAAACTTCATGACTGAATTCTTAATTGCATAAATATTTTTCCACATTGTTAATTCCCAAAGATTCTTGGCTGGTTTTCCAAAATTATTTCATTCTTTACTAATGTTGTGATTTACATAACCAAAAATGATGAGCTTAGGCTGACTTTTACTTTTGTTTGAATTTGATATTTCTCGGATGTTCCTTTTTGTTTTTCCAATGTATATTTTTTGGCAAACTTCTCAAATAATGCACTATATTCTTAGCAATTTGTTGTTAGGAGCAGTAATTTTTAATGGATGTTTAAGTAAATTTTTAATACTGTATTGTTTTGGGAAGCCAATTCAATATTGCAACCTTAAAAATCTTATTGAACAGTTGAACATTTTTGGATGATATGTTAACCCTGGATATGCATATCCAATACTTGTTAAACTGTCGATATATCTTTAATATATGTTTCACTAATTGCTGTTCATCACTATACTTTTCTAATTGTAGCCTAAACATTACCACTTAGGAAATGACTTTCCTAGTATATCCTAACTTTGGCAAAGTGTGGTATTTGTGATTGGGATTTTCAGTTAGCTAGAATTTTTGTTTCTGCATTGCTGTGGGATTACTATTATATACCTTTTACTTTAACTTCTTCAAACTGACTTTTAGAATGAACAGTCCTACATCTGGTGAAAAAATCCCAGGAGTTTTAGTAGAAGATAGTGATATGTGTGCAGCTTAAACTTAAAAATTCAAGAATATTTGAAAAACAAAATGTGCTAACAGATCCTCATTTTTTTTTTTTTTTTTTTCCTGAACTGATGAGCTCTTGACAAGAAATACATTTGTTTAAAGTGTATAAAACCTTTCTGAAGTTTTCTTAAAGTAAGATGCAAAATCTGTGGATATATATATTTATTTTTAAAATTTTATTTTGCAATTTTTTAAATGTTTTTGCCTTCTGTGTTAAGTAAGATATATTAAAGAGTGTATCCACATGCAATAGGTGTTCTGACTTTTATACCAAATAAATAGGATTTTAATTTTATGCATGTTTTTTGGGTGTTATATCAGTTTTGTACTTCTAGATGTGTGACAATTATTATTTTGTCAATCTATTATTCAGGTCAGGATTTCATGTTCTAACAAAAACTCTCTTCTTCTCTGACAACTCTTTATTTATCCATATACTGATTACAATCTGCTCACAAATAACTGTCTTTTATAACAATTCTGCTGTATAGTCTCTTTTTGATGTTTGTTGTGGCGATGATACAGCTTGCTACAAAATGCATTCCCAGTGAAAATTGTGCCCCCCCAGAACTTCATTGCCCGTTTATGTATCTATTGGTTATGCCCCTGGAAACTCTTAGAAACAGCCACATGTGCAAAATCACTGCAGTGGCATAAACACACATCAGGCTAAACAATGTGCAGCTTTGATGTCAAAGAACCTTTCGAAAGAACATGTGTCCATTCACACAGGGGTAACAATCACAGCTGGGATGTCAAAAGAATTTACTGTGACACAGGTGTTCACTAATAAGCGTGTATAACAATGGATGCCAAAATCAGCTATGACTTACAAAGCAAGCCATACACTTATGTTCGGCAATTATGGCCACAGTGCATAGTTACAGTATACTTAATTTCCCATTTATTTATATGAGTGTGTGTTAATAACTTGATTTAATGGTAGCAAATGGTTTTTTCTTGTGGGGTAAGGCACCACATATGTAATAATAGCTGCGTCTATATATATACAAATAGACACACATATATACAAATATACATCTGTTTTCAATTTACTCACATCCTTGTTTTCCTTATTTTGTATTTATTGGTCATTTTAATTACAAGGCTTACAAGGTTTAGGGAGTTGGAAACCCCATCACCCAGTGGATTTATCCATTGTGAACAGCCACTCAAGTACTGGTGGGTAAACTATAAAGTAATCAAAATTGGGAGGAAATGCCCAAACTCCACTTCAAGAACTGAGGGTAATTTGACTCAAGGAGAAGGAAAACTCTGGAAACAAACCTGGGAAGAGGACTCTTGTGAGCCTTCTAAGAATTGGGAGACCCTAGGACAGAGGGAGTTCATAAGCCATAGAGAAGGCAGTCCTAGGGAATAGGAAATCTGAATAAACAGTCTCTGGTCCTCCAAATTGGGGGTTTTGTGATGGATTAGTAGTCCATCCAAGTAAAAATTTAATTACTCATAAAGCCAAATCATAGGTAGTTCATCTAAAACTTTGGCTTTGGAATGGGAATAAACCCAATCCTTGCTCTGGAAGAAGAAGAAGAATTACAAGGCTAGATTTAAAATCATTGAAAATTGCAATGTGCTCCAGTTCTTTATGATATTCTTTATTTAATAATGGTATGTTAATCTGTGAATTAAACTGTGAAAAATGGGATGTTGATGTGTTATTGGAATAAGTTATTATTTTTAATGTAATTGTCTACATGCTTCAGTTTCCTGGATAACATATTCTAATCTGTCTTTGTTTCTCATGATTTTCAAACCTAGGAAAGGTAACCATTCGCCTTGTTCTACTTTCATGGTAAATTCTATCAATGTAGCTTGTAATAGTTTCAAATCATTTTGAGCCTTCATTTTAAAACAATGGAAATGTTGTCCACATATATAAACTAATATATTGTGGGAATACCTTTGCAGCATTTCCAAATTGCTCATAAATGAATCTGCTAGCAATGGACACTTGAGGTTTCCATAGTTAAATCTGATGCTTGTTGAATTTATTATTGAAAATTAAACTATTTTGTTTGATGCATAAGAAATCTGCCATAGCTTATAAGTTTTAGTTGTATAATCACATTAGTTAAGAAATAAAACTTTTAAAATCAGCCAAGATTCATTGGGAATAAGTGTGAGAAAATATTTATATCATTAAGAATGCACACAGAATCATGGATTTTGAATACCAATGTCATATGACTCACTAAAAGAAATGCAGACCAATTGGACAGCAAAGGAACAGGAAGACAGATATCAGACAAGAGCCGTCAACCGACCAACTGAAGATGAGGAGAATATCTCCTTGAAAGATGCTTTAAAAACTTGACAAGTAAGTAGAGCAAAATAGTGTTTTTAAACTGATTTGCAGTTTGTTAGCAAATTAATTTATGAAGATTAAGATGCTTGTAACTATGATGTGAAATAATTAAAATAAATGAGTTGGGGAGTTGTAACGCTATATCACAGGTAAACATTTACTTGAATGTGTTTCAGGAGCATGGACTTGCTCCCATATAGAGACAAGTCCATGCTGTTGAAATACATTCAAGTAAGTAATTTATCTGTGATGTAGTGTTACAACTTCCCAATTCATTTAAATTGTTAGCAGATAATTACAATCAAACATATTAGTATAAGTTTAAATATCTGTCAACTATGTTTCAAGTAGCTGAAAGACAACATTAAGAAGAATCATCAGTTTTTGCCTATGATGACACATCCAAGACCAGTACTCGAGACCGGAGGCATTAAACTCATGTTACCCAAAGAGATATATGATGATGAATTCATTGCTGAAACTTTAAGTGGAAATGCTGAAATCATCACTGGCACTACTCTAGGGTATATTTGCAAATTGCAACTCTGACTTACATAATTTGAATTGCTAAATATAAATGAAATTTGTATTAACACATTTATTTAAGTTTAATTAATTAATTTGATCATTATTCTGCCTCATTTCAGAGTGAACTTCCATAAGTATAGACGCAACTATGATTATCTTAAAAATTCAAGTGTGTACCAATTGATTCAGCAAGAGGAAAGTAAGAAGTCCAAGTAGTTTTCAAAGCTGGTGTGTAAAATTATTTTCACAATATTTCATAGTGGTATGCATAATTTAATTGTTAACTGTGAATTTATTTATTATTTAATTTAGTTTGTATAAGTTACATTGTGTTAAACTAAATAGTTCATAATGTAACACAATGCTAATCGCTTTTTAAGTTACAGAAGAGAATATTCTGTATTGCAAGCAACCTAGTAGTCTATTAGCCCTTCCCCTAAAAAAAGCCATAGTAGAATTAAGCTATGTTATGCTTTAAACATACCACTGGACTTATGAGTCATATTATTACTTTCTCTAGCCTGTATGTACAATGTATAATGCGTTCCCTCAGCGACCAAACCGCCCTGTGACTGCACCATAACAGGTGAGGGCCGGCACGCTCTCTGCCAGAATTACACCTAAAGGACTGGCAGGTAACATGTACGGAACTCTTAACTACTGTACTAATTTACATTAGGCTTATCTGAAATCACAATAGATATTGTAATTGATGACCTTCAATGTGAATACATTTCCTATATCTCTGAAAACAGTTCTGGTTCACTTGAAGAAGTTCATCTTAACTAATTGATTCTATTTCTCTTGTGATATTGTCCTTCAATTCTTGTAAGTGTGTGGGTTGGATGCATACACTTTATTCTTTAACATTCCCCATAAGTAAAAATCACATGGAGATAGGTCAGGGGAATGAGATGGCCACAATCCTCGACTAATTATTCTGTCACCATTCACACTTCACAATTCATGCATAGAATTTGCAGCAGTGTGCGCTGTAGCTGAGTCCTGCTGAAACCACCCACAAAAATATGGGACCAATAATTCTACGCACACTTACTGCACACCAAACCCCAACTTTTGCACCGTGATGAGGAATTTCATGAATAATATGGGCATTTTCTATTGTTTTGGGTAGAAACGTGATCTTGAAGATAAAACCATGCTTCATCAGCAAAGAACGTTAAAAGTGGGTTCATGTTACCAATATAAAATGGATTACAAAAACCAATTGCAATAATTAACCCTAGGTACAGGATCTTGTGGTTGTAAAGCATGAACTACAGTTACCTTGTGTGGCTTAAGTTTCAGAAGTTTCATTGCCATAATCACTGATGTCTTGCAAATGCCAACCTCTTTTCCTACATGTCTCAATGATTTTTTGTGGCGAGTGCTCTAACCAGACCCCTACTTCATCAAGCTTCTCTTCTGATAGCACACTGCATTTTTTAACATATTTCGTGTTTCTAGACAATCCTGTATGCTTGACTTTATTGACAAGTTCATGCTAGGACACCTGCATAACAAAGTTGAAATTCTCTACAACACCTTCTTGCAGAAGAGTATATCACATAAATGTAATACAGAAAAATATGTTGTTCTAAAGTGTACTGAGCCATTAGTACTGGACAAATTATCACCAAGAAACAACACAATGTCACTCCAAGCACACATACAAGACCTCTTTCCCTCACCACAGATCCAACTTGACTGACACGGCAGTAGTAGAGTGCTATTCTCTGATGGCAGGCATGCAACTCGTCACCCAGTCCAAGGCTGCCGCAAAATGGGCCGATCACTCAGGGCATTCACAGTACATAGTGGATAGAGAAGGTACTGTATTCCACCCAAAAATTTTATGTCAAGATTTCATCAGAAATATTTGTTTTAAAGTCCCCTGAATCCGAGAAAAGCATTTTAAAAAAGGCCTGTGCATATGTGCGTGAACATGCCTGTGGACAGCATAGCTCAAAAACAAAAAGACTGTTAAATACCAAACTTTGTATTTGTGATTGGTATCTCCCAAGGCTGTGACACAAAGATTTTCAAAAAAATCCCTTCACCACAAACTACCTTTACATGGAAAAAGTTTTTAAAATTTTGTTTTTCTCAAAACTGGCTCTAACGATTTGGATTAAAATACTGTATGTTAAAGATATTTACATTACAAATAAAATGTATATTTTGAATTTTCTGGGAATAGGCTCCTTATTCTGGGTGAGTTTAGTAGAATTTTGCATAGTGGTTAAACGGTAAGAGGTAGATAAAAACTTACTACACAAAAAATATAAATCTCATTAAAACCATAATTTATGTTGTATACATTTTTTTATGCAGAACTGACTGTTTCTGAGATATTTCTTGTTATTGGTTTCAGTTTTGAATTACTTAAACTTTTTTTTCAAATGGGAAGTGCCATTTTGTTTCATCTCTCTTGTTTTACTGCAGGCCACGCATAGCGAACCGAACGTTAGTTATTCACATAGGACTAGCTTTCAAAAGATTTGACTATCGATTTAGCCTCATGTATTCCCTTATTTCCCTTTTGCTTACAAGGAAGCAAGTAATAAAACAATTTCTCTAATGTTTACCTTGATTAGCATGTCATAGAATAAAGAATAATCTTTTGTAAGGAAAGTTGTTTATGTAACAGCTAGAGAAAGTCATCAGATTTTTTTTTCTTAAGACAGATATACTATTTATACATATGTTATTTATTTATACATTTATGTATGTGTGCATGTATGGGTACATACATGTGTATGTATTTATTTATTGTTTTATGTTACAGGATAAAGGTAAAGAAACTGAAATGACATTAAAATTAGGATGTTTAATATCTTAATAATTATATGCAGACACCTTGAAGGAAGGCTGTATATCACAGAAGCAATGGACAAACTACCTACAGTGTGGTTTAAAAAGCCTGATGACTTTTAGAATGTTTTCAGCTACAATTACAATAAACAATTACAAAATAAATTATTATAAATGTTTGGAACTTGCATTAATAACTTGTCTTCCATCTCTCCATCAAGCTATTCTTTATACCATGTGTGTGTGTATTACTGAAAAACAAATGTTAATAAACTTTACGCCAGCAATTGTTTGTAAAGCAAAGCCCTTGATATGACCACATATAAATAAAAAAGAAAGAAAGCAATAACTTTGAATATATCTATAAAAGATGTCATTATTTTGTATAAAATTATGTTTAATATTTGATAGAAATTCTATTGGAAAAGATTAATCTGGTTTGAGAAATGAAGTATATTTTTCAAATTCTTTTATTAACAAAATAATAAATTAAATACTAATTAAAATACTTGTCCAACTCCCTGAACCTCAGCATCTATCTTATTAAATTCAGTGCACTTCACAAACCTAGAGAGTTACATGAACAGCTATATTTATTACATTATCTGTACCTTGTAGCTTGAAGCTTCTGGCTTAAGAGACAGCAATAAGGGAATTAATTGAATCAGAGAATTGCTCATCATATAGCTATGAGTACAAGAAAGATGGGAAAGAATGAGTCACATTTGTATGATTCAGCCATGTATCATATTACTTTTAACAGTGCAAGATAGAACCAAATGCTGAACCAGTTTTTATTAATTATTTTCTGTTAAACTAGATTCAACTTGAGAGGAAGCCTGGACATGTGATACAAAACATTTATACAATTTCATCTGAACGTTTTATTACTTTCTATCTTTTGTATTTTCTCAAAAGTTAAGGGACTGCAAATACTGAACAGCTATTTAATTTTTTTTAACCTTTTTGGTGTTACTTACCTCATCTTACTACACTATCACAGTCAATCTGGCCAATTCAGTTTCTTAAAAAACAATAAAAGGAAAACAATCAACATATAAGACAGATTCTAAAATGAGCCTGACAATGAGTAACATTAAAATGTTAGTATAAGATTCAATGTTATTGGAATTATTACTCCCTTTTGCATTGTAGTTATATTGCACAACGAGGACAACTTATTATTTTCTGTAATTTTAAATTTTGCTATTGATGCTGATATTCTTTATGTTTATATTTAAATCATTATGCCCTTATTACTGATAAAGACTATGTGCAGATAGAAATGGAAAGGGTAATGCCAAACCTTCATTGAAAAAAAAAATTTTCTCTTTCCCATTTATTGAATTTTTCTGAACACAAAATATTTCCAAAATAAGATAATATAGGTATAATTTTCCTTGACCCAACTAAATCTATATTCCTTTTACAACAAGTGCTTCAGAGTTAAATAAGACATAACGTTTTTATTTTAAAATGAAGTGTCAACATTTTATTAGCAATTAAGAATTTCTAATATTTATGATACAAGCATTATAATATTATCCTATTAACCAATTTACATTTCAAACAATGGTTGTAATTATTATCTTATTAAGCTGAATTGGAGCTCACCCAGTAAAAGAGCGTTATATTTTAACAGGTAGAGTTTAATTCAGGACGTCAATGTATCATTTAAGAAACAAAATCAGGCATCCATTTTGGCAATTAACAATGATTTTACAGCTAGCAGCTGCATTAATTTTTCACCACTACTGTCAAGGACACTGAAGTTTTTGAGGCATGGATTTCTGAACAGTACATCTGTCATCTTCAGTTCAAATCCTACTAGGACCATCCTTCCTGATGGAGTTTCTTTTCAGGTTTATCTTGATTTCATAACTGGTAAATGGAAGGTATCCTAAACTTAGGCCTGAAATATTATTTATCATCATTCTATTTCATGAATTATCAGTGCCCATCATCTGTGGTGACATGCTCTTAAAAATGGGTGTTAAACACCATTAAAACGTCTTTTACTATTCTGCTTCTTAATTGTCATGGCTTGCTTTAATTGATTGTGTTGATACTCCCCATATCAGATAAGAGGGAAAAGAAAAAGATTATGGAAACAAAACTTTTTTTTTTTCATTCGTCTTCTCAGGATAAGGAAAAACCCAAAAAAAAACCTCATCCAGGTAACTCACCCTAAGCGAGATTCAACTCACGACCTGTTGAATGTAAGGCAGATACACTACTACCACCACACTACGCAGGCAGGCAACAAAACTTTTTATCCCCAAAAGTATGTGGATGACTTAGGCAAATATGAAATAATTTAAAGTTTAAAACATTAATAAATAGTGCCCCTCTCCCACCTCAGGATTTGAATTATCCTTTTGCACCTTAAAATTAATTTCATAAAATGCTGATGATGTTTATAGTAATTGAAAAAGTCTCTTGATTTAGCCTTTAATTTTGCATCCTCTAGGGATTTAAGTTTTACTTTCGTTACAAATACTGTATACTTATATAGTGTATAGAGAAGGTATTGTATTGCACCCAAAAATTTGATACCAAGATTTCACCAGAAATATGTTTTGATATCTCCTGAATAACAAAAAAAACAGTTATAGAAAAATGTCTGTGTGTGTCTGTGTCTTGGGCAACATAGCTCAAAAACAAAAAGTCCATTAAATACCAAACTTGGTATTTAGGCCAGTATCCTCCAAGGATGTGACACGGAAATTTTCAAGAAAACCTCCTGACTCCCAACTACCCTTTAAATGGAGAAATTTTTTAAAATGTTTATTTTCTCAAAAATGGCTCTAATGCTTTTGATTAAAATATTGTATATTAAAGATATCAATATGACAATGTATATGTTGAACTTTCTGGGAATAGCCTCTGAAGGCATCTTTATTCTGAATGTACTTTGCAGAATTTTGCATCCCTGGTAAACCGTAAGAGATAGACAGAAACTTACAGCACAAAAAATATAGAGCTCATTAAAACACACAATTTATGTTATATATATTGTTTTCATTGAGTTGACCAGTTTTGAGATATTCTTTGGTACTAGTTTTTAAAATACTTATATTTTTCTTATACAGGAATTTGTCAACTCCTAGCCATATAAATAAAGGAACTTCAATCACTTAGCAACCAACTTTTAAAACATTTGACTCTCACTTTAGCTTATGGTGATCCCTTATTTCCCTTTTACTTACAAGGAAGCAAGTAATGCGACCATATCTGCTATTTTTTTTGGTTAGCATGAAATAAATAGAAGAATAAACTTTTTAGTGATAATTTATTGCAGAAATATAGTGAAAGTCATGTGAATGGAACACACAAGAATTTTTGTTTTTACAATGGTTAACGTCCATTTTTACCATATAAGACTGCAGGTGATTATGCATGGAATGAAGATGGAGCACTGATGGAATGCGATGGTGGGGAAAACTGAAGAACCCAGAGAAAACTCATACCTGTGCCCTTTTGTCCACCACAAATCCCACATGGGGGCATCTGGGAGTGCCTTGGTGAGAGGAGATTGGTCTAACCATTCAACCACAGCACAGCCTAAGAATTTAATTGTAAACTCTATAGGTAGAGAATGATAAGAACTTGTCAACATCTATATAACAAAAACGGTCTTTTTCTCCAAATATTTATTTTTCCACAAACTTATTTCAATCTGCTCACAAATATCTGTCCTTCGTAATAGTTCTGCCATATAGTTAGTTTCTTTTCGACGTTCGTTGCGGCGACGATATGGCTCGTTACTAAATTTCCGTTGAAGTCACTGTTATGGGCAATGCATTCCTAATGAAAACTGCACACTGAACAGGTCTTTGTTGCCCTTTTTTTACATTCGTTGGTAACTGGTAACTTCTAGAAACAACCTACGTTCAAAACCACCGCAGCAGCATAAACTCACTCAGGCTCACGGTAAGTTGAGTGTATACGGTAGGTATCACGCACATGTTTCTCTCTCGCACACGCTGGCCGTCATCTGGTGTATATACTACGCCACGGCGTGCTTACTGCTGTGGTTAATGTTAACAAATTAAAAGCTGTGGTACTGTGTAAAGATACACATTCGGATTTTCCCCATCAAATCGTAAATAAAACAGATAACTTGTTCAACTCTAACCATTAGATTTAAATTGTTGAAGCTAACGGAGCAATTGTTTAAAATATTAAATATAAAGGCTCACCATATGCGCCTATGTCTCACGCTAGCTAAATGTTGCACCCAGTTGTTTAGGTATCTTGCGTGAAATCTCTGTTTGATAGCTGCATCCTAACAGAGTTCAAAGCTAGATTAATAAATAACCCAACACATTAGTAAGTATTGCGGAAAAACAGTAGGTATACAATAAAAATATACTACCTGATGTAGTGTTTTCTGCTGCATGTGCATATGCAACTATTTATTCAGTTGTAGCATACTTTTCTCATTTTCTTTCTCGCCAAATCAGTGCGTTTGTTTCCGGGTATTTTCCGTTTTTCTGATTTTCTCTTATTCATATTCTTCAGCCTAATAAATGGCAGGACGAACTTTTTGGCTTTCAGTGCCTGCAAAATGAGATTGTGGCGTAAGTCATAGCATTTTTTTTTTAGCATAAATATGCTTTTCAGAAACCTCTTTTGGGACTTTCTTACCATCGTATAAAACAAATCCTTCGTCCAATAAATGGTTTCTGAATAATTTTAACAAGTGAGGAATGTCGCAGATTTTCAGCTTCTATAGCAGGATGCGAGATGTAGGATTTCTCTCTTATAATTCCAAGGTTAGAGAGTAATTTCCTATTTGATCCTCCCTATCACAGACTAAGGAACGGATTTTGAAACCTGCCTTTCGACCATTTGAGCAATGTCTGTTATTAATTTTTTTGTTACTGTCTCATCAAAATTGTAGTATATCCACTTTCCTGCTAAGCTGCAGACCGCAACTTGTGTCTTCAGTGTTGTCATATTAAAAATCGGATTCCACTTTCATCTCATCAAAGCTCAGAACAAGATCCTTCTCATACTCACTAACAGAACTTGCTTTCTGTTTTAATAGGTACACATTTCATTTAATGATTCCTGTGATATGATGAATTGGGCCAAGCGTCTTTTGATGGTTATAGAGCTTGTAGAGGATATTTAAGGCATTCTCTCACATAATCATATGCCTTCTTAGACGTGCATTTCAAAATGATTTCCTTTGAAATGTCATCAGAGTCCCAATTTTTATATGTACCTGTAAGTAAAACTTGCTGCTGGCAAAATGAGAGCATATGCTGGAATGCACGTTCAACGCTTCTTAACATACATTTCGGATTGTACTTCTTGCAATTCATTTTCTAAACCTGTTCTTTCTTCCCTAATTGTGACTTCTAAGTGCTTAAACATCTGATTTAATGTCCTCTGTATTTGCAGGTGCTGTGTTAAATGACGAGGGAGAGGTAATAGGATTTTCGGAGATACTTACTATATTTACTTCAGAATTGCTGTTCGTTTCTTCTAACACAGCATTTACATGGCATTTACTATTGTTTTGCATCTCTGTTTAGAATCCGTTTTTCTTCTTTTCTTAGGACTGTTAACTTTCTGATACAAGTCATTAGACAACTTTAAATTTAGATGTGGTAAAGCAATGCTTTTTAATCTATTTAGGAGCAAGTTTGAAGAGTTCCGCTTTTAAATCTCGTTCATAATCTTCCTCGTCAAAAAGTATGGAACGAATGCGGGAATTATCTGGAGAGAAACGATCAACCCTTCTACATAACCGAATTCATCACGTACAGCACTCGCAAGAAGCTTGAACAACCAAATCCTCATAAACACTGTCATTGTAATGAGAGAGCGACCGCTACACCAGCTGTCGTCATCAGCACGGAAGTTCACTGCGCATCTAGCTGGTATACCTAACGTATTACTCCATATTCCGTGCCCAGGCTTAACAATGCGCGGTTTCGAAAGAATACGAATCCACTTGCACAGGGGTAACAGTCAGGGCTGCGACGTCAAAGGAACTAGCCGCGCGTGTAACAATGGATGCTAACAATCAACTATGTTTTAGCAAGCCGAACTCACATGTTCAGCGATTCCAGCCGCAGGGCGTAGTCACACTTCAATTAAATGGAAACATAATTGGTGATGTGAAAGATACCCACAGCCATAGGGACTTTGTTATACATTTTGGGGGTTGGGACTGGATTGTGCAGTAAATTTGGGTTCTAATAAAATATTTAGTGTAATCACTAAAATAAAAAAAAAAATTATGTCTATAGCTCAGGTGCTTTCAATTGTTTGAACATTAATCAAATGATTCATTAATTTAAAGTTTGAAATAATGCTAGATCTTGCCTACATCACTGGTTTTCAATGCAAATTTTGCATCTCAGTTCCCTGCCGACATGGATGACCAGGCCATTAGACACAGACTCGTGAACGGGAGTCTGTGAATCAAATCCCGCAGGAGCGTTCTCTCTGACTAAGGTTTTCCGGAATTCCTAACTGAAAAACGCTGAGGAAGTCTAAGTTTGGGTCCAAATTTCGGTTTTCATTATCTGTATCATCAGTGTCCGCCTTAGTAGTGCTGTATGCAGTAAGAATGGGCGTCATTCCTGCATTAAATTCATCTATACTGAATAGTCTAAGCTCATGGCTTCTTCACGATTATAGCAATATTGTTCAGGGGAATACAAGAATTTCAGTATGTATCCACACAAATAACAAAAGTTATTTTAAAATATTGGCGCTACTTAGGTATGAGAAAAGTTACAAACTCCCAAAAACGGATCCGTTGTGGTTCATATAAGTCGATTTTAAACTCTCTGTGTGTGTGTGTGTGTGTGTGTGTTGCGGGGGTTGGTGTCCTTTAGTAAAACTAAGGATTGATGCCTTTGGCTCTGTAAGTGCCGCGATAAAAACGCTGCCAACATAGCGAGTCATTAGTGTATTGTTTGTAACTGAAGTATTTTATAGAAAGGTACCGTGTTATATTTCAGTCATGAAGTTATTCCATTACTTAGGTATAGGCACATGTCTTCCTGAGCCTAGATTAGGGACCTCATTTTTAGGAGAACATTTATACATTTTGATGAATATTAAATATTCAAAATAAGATACTGAAGATCGCTGTATCTTCAGTATGAGAAATTAATGGCGGCATTCATGTTTCTAGAAAAATAGCGACATGGAATATCTTATATCTTCCCGCCCAATAAAACTATATTACAAAACTCTGTTTTGTGGAATTCGGGGATTTTTGAAGGAATTAAGTTGGTAGTTGCGCTCTTCCCTTGTACTTTCTTGACCGGTGGAGATAGGTTTCTGTAGTCTGCAGAAGGTTGACTAAATTTAGGAATTTTGAAGAAGGAGAGAGAGAGTTGTAACTTTAGGTATTGACCAGTCAATTAAGAGTAATTAGGAATTGTGGTATTATTTAGTTGAGTTTTAACGAGTAAAACTTCGTAAGGGTGTCTAGGAATTATGGCACCTTAATTTAGGTTATTATAAGCGTATAAAATGTTCTCTCTTACATCTTTCAGCAATGGCATCATTTTCGAGGTCAGTCATCCCAGCTTTGCGCAGTTTCTCTAAACAGGTTTCATCAAATTTCTCCCGAGGATATGCAGATATGCCATTTACTTTTGCTGCTGGAAATCAGGTAAGAACCATTATAGAGCATCAGCATATTTAGCGAGTGCAGTTTATCTACTCTAAGGGTATTCTTCTATACTAGTCACACCTTACCCCATAGATGGTTAGCCAAAGGTGACAAACAATATAATTCGTCATTCAGTTAGTGTTCTGCAGACATGGGTAAAAATTCTGCCATTGTCACTTATATTTATTGGTTTTTTACATTTGATTTTAATTAGGTTATCTATTTTAAATGCGTACCACATCTCTGCCACTTTCTTTATGGTTACCTGAATACCCCACCAAAAAGTAAATGATAACACATTATTTAGTTTTTTTTTTGCATACCCCAGTTATTAACATTGACACATTACAAGGTTTAAACCTAAAAAGGTACTGCTGCTGCAGAGCTTGATGGAAGGTGCTGCGAATGTCCGGCAGGTTACCTTGCAGAAATAAAACTCGCTAAAAATCTTAATATATATCATTATGCCTTATAAGTGCACCAAAAATTGTTACATCGCTTCTAGTTACTATTCTGGATATTTATTGCTGCAAGAATTTGTCAGCATTAAACATGGACAACCTATGCATTGTAGCAGACTAAGAAAGTTTGAATAATGACACAGAGTTGAACGAAAATTGGTACTGTTTTACTACTGTTGAAATAATATTGAAAATTGGTAGTATTTCATTATTGTCTATCATTACTTTTATACCTATTTGTTTATCATTCTGCAGTTTTCTTTGCATGTACTATGTACATAGTGTATTGAGTAGGTATTGTATTGTACCCAAAAATTTGATACAGAGATTTTATCAGAAATACATGTTTTGAGAGCCCTACATTTTTAGAAAAAGGTCAGTGTGTGTTTGTGAACACCATAGTTCAAAAACAAAAAGGCTGTTAAATACTAAACTTTTTTTAAGTTGAGTATCTCCCAAGGAGGCGACACAATTTTCAAGAAAATCCTCCCTCCCCACCCCCAACTACCCTTCATATGGAAAAAAAAATTGAAAATTTTGATTTTCTCAAAAACAACTAATGATTTTGATTAAAATACCATCTATTAAAGATATTTTCATGGCATGTAAAATGTATATTCTGAACTTTCTGGAAGTAGCATCTGAAGACCTCTATTCTGAATACATTTTGCTGCATTTTGCATAACTGGTAAACCATAAGTGATAGATAAAAGCTTACTACACAAAAAATATAGATATTGTTAAAACATAATTTGTTGTATACCGTTTTTTGTAGAGCTGACCATTTCTGAGATATTCCTTATTGGTTTCAGATTTAAAATAATTAATGGTTTCCTCATACATGAATTTGTCAGATCCTAGGTATAGAAATAAAGGAATTTCAGTCAATCATGAAGCAACCAGCTTTTAAAATTTTTGACTCTGTTTAGCCTATAGTACTCCCTTACTCACAAAGAAGCAAGTATTAAGACCATTTCGGCTAATTTTATCTTGATTAGCTTGAATTAAATAGAAGAATAAGTTTTTTAACAATAATTTGTAACATGTAGAGAAAGTCATATGAATAGAACACATCAAATTTTTTTACTTGTTCTATATTTTCTATCTATTTTATGCTTACATTATCTTTTGAGTTATGTGCATACTACTTTGCATTGGTTATTTACTTATATTATAGTTCCTTTGAGTTTTTTGTGCCTTCTTTGCATTTCTTTACTATTTCCCGCTTTTCTATTACCCTGATGTATTGCATTTCACAATTGCACCAAGTCATCTTTGTGTTTCCTGTAAGCACAGCAGTTTTGTTGCTCAACAATTGGTATGGGACATTGCGCATTAACAGCTCTCCCGTGACTTGTCAGTCTCTGCAGCAACATTATCCATAAAATTGACATTAAAATTTGTAATCAGAAATTACTAGGGTTGCCAACTCTCCTGGAATTGAATGGAATCTCCCAGTTCATGAACTGAAGTTAAATCTTCCAGAATTGTGAATCTCCTTATTCCTTTATTATTTGGTTGATGGATGTTTGGAGGAATTTAGTGACAGTGATGGTCAAATTATATGCTTTATTAATTTGTTGAGTTGGTTTTTTAACACTATGTCACTTACATTGTTATTATCCTTTATTATTATTTATGTTAATACTATACTTTTATAAAATACAAATATTTCATCTGTTATATGCAAGGGTTGGCAGTACATAGAAGAAAATAACAGTGTTTTGATTTGTGTGCTGTCAGTGTTGAAGTTGGTCGGGAGAAGGGAAACCAATTGTTGCATCAACATCAAGTTGCCAGTTCTTCATTGATTTTGTTTATATACTTATTTGATATTATTCTTTTAATAGAGCAAAAAGGAATTAAACTGGGCGTTAATTTGGTGATAATTTTACTTCTCTTTTCATTGCTAATATTCCACATTGGTCTGAAATCATTGAATTATCATTCTTTTATGTAAATAGGTTAATCATGGTGTTAATTTATGACATTCTAAAATATTAAGGCTTTTGAGTGTTATATCTTGTGTTATAACAATAATAGCTGCTTTTGAATCAGATAGAATTACAGTTTTTTCAAATTTTTTTATATGATAAAAGATATTTTGTAGACTTAAGAGAATTACCATGATTTTGCCATCAAAATTTGTTGAATACATATCCAATTTTCGATAAAATGAAAAGAGTGGGCATGTGCTCCAGCCCCAGTGTCTCCATCATTTGGTAGACTGAAACCATCTGTAAAACTATGCATTCAGGGGAAGGATATTGTAAACTTATTTCCAGTGACATTTGTTTTAAGATGTCTGGAGATGTTTCTGATTTCTTGATATCTACTGTTAGATGGATATTATATTGAATTTCAAAAAGTTCTAGGGGATTGTTTATTTGTAAGTTTTCTTTTAAATTTGGAATTTGTAATTTCTGTTTGATTTTATATACTATGCTTAAGAAGCTTTGTTGGGTTTTGAATTCCTGGTTTTTGTTGAATCCAATTATTATGAGGTAACCTTATAATATTGTATGACCAATAAAACTCTTGAATATCACTGACCATAACATTGGCTCATAACATAGGGGAGATCAATTAACCAATGAGATCACAGCTTCTGGAATATTGAAAGCTGTGTTTACCTATCAAACACAAAAATGCACTAAGTCTGAGAAAATAGTAAAATTTAAACATTAATTACCTAAGAACCAAGCACTACAGGAACATAATTCAAATGGAACTATGATTCAAAATTAACAGTAAATTTGGAAAAAAATCTGAAATCTGTTTTGTTAGAGTAAATTTTTACCATTAGTAACACAAAAAATCTACCACAGTAAACGATATCACAACCCTAGTGAGGATTATGTGCATTCTTTGGAAAGACATTGTAAACAGTATCACATTCTATACTGCAAGAAAAGAAAGAAATCTCTAATTGAATACACAACAAATGATGAGATTACTTAATGTCTGTTGGGTGCACTTTCAGTATATACATACCTACATAAGTAGCAGATACCTACATGTAAATATGGCTGAATTTTGCCACAAACTTGTGTAAATTCTAAAGTGACCCAAATTATGTTATTATGTTTAATGTTTGTCTTTAAAAAAAATCTATAAATTTTCAAAATTGACTCTGAAAAATTATTTTTTTTTTTTTTAGGTTAAAGTTTATCAGGATGTTGATGTTTAAACATGATGCCAATTTTGGCAATGTCATAAATATTTTATAGAATACATATAAGAGAGAAACATATTAGTTGTTTAGGAGCTTGTGTTAGTTGAAAATTTTGGATATTAGTTTATATAAATAATTTTATAAACGGTTATTCATAAAAATGTATTATACAGGATGGAAAGATATCTATTATCATCCTTTTAGATTATGAAAGAACATATTTTGAGTGTTTTTCCTAAAGCTTTCTGTTCTTGAGATAATTACTATTTTATTTTGCAGAGTATTATTAACACAGTAAATACAGCAGGTTAACTTCAAATTTTTCAGGTTGTGCAGTTATGGCAACAAACAAACTCTTCCAGTGTACAAATAAATAGACTAATGATTTTAATGTAATCTAAATATCATACAAAATATTGAACTTGGAAAGAATTACAATGGTACTCAAATTATTATTAGTAGGAAGGCATTACAGTGTTACCCAAATTAGGAGCATTTGTTTATAAAGATAAATGAAAGCGTGAGAAATTTAAGTTACATGATGTGCATCTTTCTGCTTCTTTTTTTGTGTGTGTGTGTGAATAATAAAAGTAAGATAAGAATAGAAAATCAATGAAAAATTTTTATGTTCTCAAAACAGTCCAATGGCATACTCTGATATTTACCAAGTAAAAAATGTCATTTTCCTGTGCTAAGTTTCTTTGACTAACTCCTTTAACAAAAGGAGATTGCACTTCCTGTATTTAGAACTCTTTGACAAATGAAAACAAGTGTTTTCTGATATAGTCTCATCTATTTGGAAATCTTTCTTGACAAATTCTTGTCAGTACTGCTACATTACAATGTGTTTCACCATAAATGAGTAACACTTCAAGATATTTGGCATTAATAAACCAATTCATTTTGTAACTGATAATCACCTGTTTCAAAAGCAAGCCATAAGTGCAATAAACAGATTTTCTATCTTAAAATGTTTTCATGTTGTGTAGTTTTTGTTGCAAATGATGTAAATTTAAAGGAAGCAAATTTTGAAAGCTTATAAAATAGAAAGAGTTTGAATTGTTTTAATTCAAAATGTATTTAAACATGCAGAAAATATTTATATTTTAATCCCATAAATTAAATATTTGAAAGAAATTTAAGTTTTGTAAAATGAGATTGACATGTAAAACTAGAGTTAACATTAAGCAATGTTTGTTTTTTTCTCAAAAATTTCTTGAAAAACAGCAAAACTATATTACAATGTTCTGTCCTAATCATTACTGTTCAAGGATGATCATAGGCCACCTTCCATCCTGTATATATATATTTCTCATTAATTTAAAGCATTTTTGTTTGTAATCTTATGGAGCTCCCTTTGGGAGTATGCCACTACAGTTTTACAAAGGTTGGATTGTAAATATTTATTTGTTCATAGGTGTTCTATGACAATACTGATGTGAAGCAGATTGATGTGCCTTCCTTCAGTGGCAGTTTTGGTATTCTACCAAAGCATGTGCCTTTGCTGGCTGTACTGAAGCCTGGAGTTGTGACTGTTTATGAACTGAGTGGAGAAACCAAGAAGGTGTTTGTCTCAAGTGGCACAGTCACAATTAATGATGACTCTTCAGTACAAGTTCTGGCAGAAGAGGCTGCACCTGTTGATCAGCTGGACCCTGAGGCTGCAAGGGAAGTCTTAAGGAAGGCTCAGAGTGACCTAACTTCGGCTTCAACAGATGTAGCCAAAGCCGAGGCAGCAATTGCTGTAGAGGTTGGAGAGGCACTTGTTAAAGCTGTTGAATAAAAATAGACATTCTTTGGGTATGATTGAGATTTACAATACTTGTATATAGTCATTTGGATAAATAAATTAGTTCTCCACCTAATGTTTCATTTTTGTTGGCAACATAACAAAAGACTGGAGCCAGTCTGATACAGAAAGTTATATGAAGCTCTTAACATTACAGTGGCCTTTGTATGCCACTTGGATAAGTATGGCAACTTATTTTGTAGCAGGCTGTATCAATATTTTCGTTTCAACTGAAAACAATGCTGAACATCTGATGTATGCTTCCACATGATTGCTTATTCTCTCTTCCAAAAACTATTGCTACAAAAACTTATTCTTATAATTATCTATTTATTGTTAATCAAGATAACTTCATTACACAGTTTGCTGTAGGTATGGGAAGGATGCAGTAGGCTAAAGCAAGAAAATTTTTTAAAAATCCGGTTGATATGTGATGGCTTTTAAATTTGTGTTTTTATGTTTGCATAGCCACTAGAAAAATAGAAGTATTTGAAAATTCAAACAAATAATGTCTTGAAATGATCTAAAGAAACAATTCTTATGTCTCCTTTAACAAGATTATGTAGTAAGATTGTGTCCAACTTTTATGGTTTATCAATTATACAAAGGTCATTCAAAATAATGAGGGTTTCATAGGTTATTTGCAGAAAATTCAAGATAAACATTTTAATTATCATGCAACAGAGCTACACAGCCAGCCAACAAAGAACAAGCAGGAAGAACAATTAACTAGTAACATGAAAAAATGACAGAGTGCACAAATTTTTCATTAGTCACTCCAGTTGGCTAAGAAACCGTGAGATAATAACATTGTGATTAAAAAAAATTGTGACATTCCATTCACACGTCATCCTCTACATCTCTGTAACAAATTATTGTAAATAAGCTTATTCTTCTATGCACTTCATGCTAATCGAGATAAACACTAGCAGAAATGTTCTTATTGCTTAGTTCCTTATGAATAGAAGGGAAATAAGGGAATACTCCAGGCTGAACCAACAGTCGCACATTTTAAAATTGTAACATGTTTTAATGGGATTGACATTAGTTTTTTCTGCGTGGCCCAGGAGTTGATAAGTTCCTGTATGAGACAAGTTTAAATACAAAAGACAGAGAAACCACTTTGATGATGGTGAAGTATTGAAACCATTGTCTACTGCTGTGCTCAGATTGTAATTACATTCTTTTTTATATTCAGTGAGATTGAGTGGAACATTAGCTAGTCTGAAAGCTAGACTATTGAACACTGCAAATTGGTGTGGAATGGAGTTGAAGCTATTTCTTTTTTAGTAGTTGGTGTGAGTGGCTTTCCTGTGTATTCCAAATTCTATTTTGTTATTCTTTTTTAATTTATTTAGATCTAGAAATGAACGCAGTTGTCATTTTCTCTTTCTATAGTAAATTTTATTTTAGGTTCCTGTAGGTTGAGGAGTTTTAAGGTGTCTAGTGCTAGTTTTTCTGGGACTATGGCGAAAATGTAGTCTGTATATCTGTACCAAGTTTTAAAAATCGTGGGAAGGCTTTGGTAATATGTGTCTCAAATAAACAGTTCTGCCAGGATTGGGGAAAATGGGTTTCCAATAGCTAGGCCTGTGACTTGCTGATATACGTGGTTGTTAAAAGTGTTTTATGTATAGGTTGGCGAGTTTGATCAAATCTTCTATTTCTGTAATGTGTAGGTCTGTGGTGTGTCGTGTCCAATATGGCTATGGTATTACCTTTATCCGATTTTGTGTATATAACTGATTTGTATTTCAATTGGTTGATTATTTATGTGGGGATGATGTTTTGTTTGCTTTTGCTGTATTCTAGTTTCTTTAAAATTTCTTTGCATTCTGTTTTTACTATTGTCTGTTCAGTGTTATTTAGTTGTTGGGATCCTATATCTATGTCTGCAGTGTAATAATCAATGTTCATAGAAAAATCATGTCTTTTCTCCTTCATGGAGGAAATCAATTTCTTTTTTGTTGAAAGTATGCCTAGATAAGTTTAGGATATAATTCTGTGGTGGTGGTTTGGTTTTGTGTTGCTGTTTCATTTTGTTCTTGAATTTCCAGTTCTTTATTTTCATACAGAAGTACAAAATCCTATCGAGGTGGTCATTTGAATTTTCCCATGCTATGGAGCCTAAACTATTACATAGTTCTAAGTGAAGGTTGTATATCTCCAATTGCATGACTTTTTTTTCTCCACAGCTTGTTGGTGTACACTATTATCAGTTTTTACAGTTTTCCTAACGAATTTCGGGACAATTTTGTTGCTTTTGCAAAGTTTTAAAAATTCCAAATATGCTGCAATGTTTCATTTTTTGGTGTGAAGATTGATGAATGCTTTAACTTTCCTGTTGGATTGTCCAAAATCAGTGTTGTAAGACATTGAATTGCTTACCTCCTGGATCGCCATTTTAGTTGTTCCCACGTGTTCAAATTTGCTTCTAAAAACTGTTTGTCTATGTTATAAGTTGTATAATATTTACCACATTAATTCAATTTGATTATACAACTTATAAAGTTACAGAATAACTCTTTGTTGGTGAATGAGAGAAAGAAAAAAAAAAAAAAAAAAAAAAAAAAAACTATAAATATTAATTTAACTTTATTCCTGATGGAGACAAATTTGGTTGGTTTGCAATATATATTTACAAAACTATTCATAGTCATGAATTGGAATAATCATTGGTTATGTGGAACTAAGCATTTCAAAGTAATATTCTTTACTACAGTTCACTGAATATGCTTTTCAGCCATTTTATTCAGAACTAATTGTTCAAGTCCAACTCTAGATTTCACATCTTCCCAAGTATGCTGTGCAATTTCAGATGCTCTTTCTGCACCTTTACACAAGATGTCATCCAAATACTGTGGTTCTGCTAGTAGCTGCTCAGTCTTCTCTCTAAATGGCTTCAACTTTTCTTGAATTACATCTGCCAATACCAACTTGTATCTGGTAAGAAAAATAGTCTCTTTCAAAACAACATAAACAATATTAAGAAGTTTAATACACACTTATTTCCACAGAAATTAAAAATAAGCAGCAGCTCACTTTTGGAACAAGAATAACAGAGATGACAATGTACATCTTAAGAAGCCTATCAATAAGCTAAGAAAGGAAAGGGAACATAAAATACACATGAGTATTAGTCGAAATTTTTAAGAGCTGATGACTACGTGATGGCACTGATATACAATTCTCCTTGCATGACCTGAATGGGGAAAAAAAAAAAATTCCATTTGAGGAAAGTATAAGTATGGAAAATGTAAACAAAAAATATATCAGAAATAGTTTTACTTACAAACAAAATTTATCTGTCATAAACTGTGCTTTAACAAGACTACACCTATTGTGTAGTAAGATTTTGTCTGTTTTGATTTAACAGTTATGCAAATGCCATCCAGAATGAGACTTCAGAGGCTATTTCCAGAAAATTCAAAAATACATTTAATTTGAAATGAAAATATCTTAAGCATGTGACATTTTAGTAAAAATCATTGAGTCATTTTAGAGAAAATCAAAATCTTTGCAAAATGTTCTATGTAAAGGGAAGTTGGGGAGGAGGGGTATTACATTGAAAAAACTTCATTTTGCATCCTAGTAAGATGCAGAACCTTGGTTTAGCATTTAACTAAGTTTTTGAGTTATGCTGTTCAGACACAATCTTTTTCTAAATATAGCTTTTTTATTTGTTTATTCAGGAAGCCTCAAAACATATATACAATAATTTCCCTACTTATTATGTGTAATAGAGAAAGTAAAAAGGAATGTTCTCAGTAAAACTAGAAAGATGAACAAAGTTATTTGGGCTATAAAAGCTTTACCGACCATATTTTATTGCAGAATATGCATATTTCATGTGTGCTGCATACATTGACACTGCTCCTACCTGGTGGTTTAGCCTCCAAATCCCTTGTGGTTGATTGAAGATCCACAACAATGCTTTGAGGAATTTGATTTCAAAGTTTTTATGGCATTTTTACTTTAGTTCCTTTACATTATGTGTAGTCTTTTAACAATTAAATTTTTTTTTAGGCCATGGCTTATTTCCCAAAAATGAATTACTGCTGCTGCTGAGTTATCTATTTGCATTTGATCCTTCATTGTTGGTCCTATGTGCGTTTTTGTGTACATTGCATATGATGTGAGCTCCCTCTTAATTCTCTGGTGGTATTTTGGATGGATTAATTGATCTTATGAAATTTCTTAACTGAATTTCTTTTGAGATGCCAATATTTCACTTATTACTGATATTACTCTAGCCAGTAAGGTTTTAGCAATTGCCTACAAGCTGACTTTGGAGGGGTACCTGTGTTGCTATATTACAACATAGAATATGCTTTTGTACTGCTTAGTAGCTTTCTAATACAACTTGTGAATGCTATTTGTATTCTCCCGCTTCCCTGCTATGAGGGGAGCTATCACTGCCAGTTGATGGCCATTTTCGTTTCCATAGTTCCTTCCTCTTCCTCTCATTCTTACTCCTCTGCTCTAAAAGCTATGACATATAGCTCCCTAATAGTAATGCACTATGAGTCATTTTACACAAGGCTTCTTCAAGACTGTTACTTATACAGCAAAACTGGTATCATAGGATGTCCTACATCATCAGCTGCACATGAGCAGATGATACTGCTTGTATAAGTAACAATCTTGATGAAGCTTTGTGTAAAACGACTCAGTTGTACATTACTATTAACTGAGCTTACAGTATATTACTTTAAATTCTTTATTAATAATAAAGCTCCTTATTTGCATTTACTGATTTTTCCAATTTAAATATTCTGCTTTTACATTCCATTAGCTCCCTTCCACTAATATTTCGAATGTATTTTATTTCTTCAGTTTGATCTGGTTCTATTCCTCCGATTAATAGTAGCAACTATTAGTATTAATTTAATCAGAAACTTATCATTTGGATCCCATTTCTTTATTTAATCTTTGGAACAGCCTGATATATATACACAAAGGAATTTTGACTATATTCTTGAGTGTTCACTTGAACATCCATCCTCTTTGTGCTAATGCAAGTAACTTGTGCTTTAAATAATAAAGGGTAATTAAATTATATTTGAACCCACTTGCGGCCTCTCTCTACTGTGTGAGATGACTCACAATCACTAGGGAAATTACGTCGGCAGAGGCAGACTAAAATCCTTACCTTATAATACTTACTGGAAATGTTGACCTTCTGCTCTCAAACAGGCAGCATACCTCGTATAAATATTCTCACTCACTCTCCGAAGCTCAGCAGCAGTAATTCTTGTGATTTCTTGCTGAATGTTTTCTCTAAGTTCCTGTAGTGTGTGCAGATTGGAATGATACACTTTGCCTTTTAAAGAACCCCATAAATAAAAATCTGATGTGTTCCACTCACATGACTTTCTCTACATCTCTGCTACAAATTATTGTTAAAAAGCTTGTGCTTCTATTTACTGTATATTAATAGAGAAAAAATGAGCAGAAATAGTTTTATTACGTGCTTCCTTGTAAGTAGAAGCGAATTAAGGAAGTACCATAGGTTAAAGTGATAGTCAAAAGCTGGTTGCTATGTGACTGGAGTTCCTTTGTACAGACAGGAGTTGACAAATTCCTGTATGAGGAAAGTATATTTTTCAAAGCTGAAACCAATGACAAGGAATATCTCAAAAATGATCAACTCCATGAAAAAAATGTGTATTACATAAATTGTGGGTTTTAACGTGATCTACAATTGCTGTATAGTTAGTTTTTGCCTATCTATTACGGTTTGCCAGTTATGCAAAAATTAAGCAAAATTCATCCAGAAATAAAGTCTTTAGAGGCTATTCCCAGGAAATTCAAGATATACATTTTATTTACCATATAAATATCTTTCATATATGGTATTTTAATCAAAATTGTTAGAGCCAGTTTTAAGAAAATCAAGATTTTGGTAAATTTTTCCATGTAAAGGGTAGTCTGGGGTTGGGGGATTTTTCTGAAAATCTTTGTGTCGCATCCCTGGAAGATACTAAACTTAAATTGAATTTTTAGAGGAATACAATACCTTCTCTATACACCATGTACATAGTATTTGTAGAGAAAGTAAAAATCACAACTTGTTAGGTCAAGGCGAAGAGGGGCCACAAATCAACACTAATTATTCTATCATCAAACACACTCTTACTCTTAGTAATTTGGCAGCCATATGTGCTGTTGCAGAATCTTGTTGGAAACAACCATATGATTTCTCTTCTTTCTAGTGATTAAAAATGGCTTCAGAATTAACCTCTGATATCGCTCTGCATTTATTGTTTCATCAAAGAATATGGGCCCTATTATTCTTCTAGCACTTATCTCACACCATACTCCAATTTACTGATCATAATGAGGCATTTCACCAGTAGCATGGTTTTTCTGAAGCCCAATATCGACTGTTGTGAGTAGTCACACATCCAGTTAGATGAAACCAAGATTTGCCAGTAAGAAACAAAAGCTGTGGGTCAATGAAACTCCTTTCTACAGATTGGAAAAACCAGTTACAATAATTCACATGTTGAGCGGGATCATTTGGCTTTAATGCTGGCACTCGTGTGTAGCATTTCTTGCAGAAGATCAAGATACACCTGTTTGCTGCACTATTTTTTTTTTTCTTCAATTTTTGAGGCAAATGCCCAAGTATGAGTGAGAGAATATTTACACAAGATAAACTGCCTGTCTGATAGATGGTCAACACTTCCAGCGTCTATTATGAGGTAAGTATTTTAGTCTGCCTCTGATATCAAAGTTTTAAAGAAGTTTTCATTATAAAAAAAAATATGGAATAGCTAAATTCTGATACCCTACTATCCTATTTTTGGAAATTTTCCTAAAATGCTCAATTGATCATGTTTCCCTGCATCTAAGAACACAGCATCATTTTATACTGAAGATGGCAGCAAACATTCTTTAAATATGGTTTGAGTAACAATTAATATAATAAGAGTTTCTTTTTCTTACTTATAATATTACTATGATGCATGGGTAACTTGCCTGCCTCACAATCCAAAGGTCCAAAATTTGAATCTCAGTTATTGTGAGTTACCTGGATAAGGTTACTCCCAAGATTTTCTACTGGAAGCAGATGTTAACTACCCCCCCCCCCCCAGAGATTTTCCTTTATCCTTGAAGATGCTTGCTAGTAACTGGACTCTGGCTCATTTGAGCATAATACAAAAACCTAAGAAATTACTGATGGCATTTTGATACATATAGCACCTAAAACTGTAGAGAACATGCAAATAAAAATCCTATCTTAGTAAGGTGTGCTTTAAACTTTATTACCTTTGCCTGAATACAAAGAAAAATGCTTATCGTAACAATTACAATTAAAGATTAGTTCAGCCTTTATTTCTTCTTCTTGTTATAAAGTCTGCACCATTAAGGTTGGTTCACAATACACAGGTAATGGTACCACTACAGGAGGCTAGGCAGCATTTAATATTTTGATTCACAACAGGTAACCTGAGAACAACAGTGCATTGATTTGTTTCTTAATGACCAATGACATTTTTTCACCTGCTTTCCAGCTTAGCTGATTTCAAATTCTATAGAGAATTTACTAAACGGAAGCCACTGCTATTTTTGATTCCTTAGAATCTCTTAAGGAACCCAATTGTATCCTTTCAATAAACAACTAACCTCAAACACTTAGAAATAAAGAACTTTTACAAGAATTCCTTCTGACTGATTTTCCCAGCTTGCAATTGCAACTAGAAAGTTTTAGTGGCTGTTTTGTGTCATGATACAATGAAAATATGCACAATATGGATCAGATATGCTGAAAACAAGAAGTAAAACTTCAATTTGGTATTGCTTCTTGCTTGCGGGCCCTTCAATGTGAATGCTTTCATCAAAATACATGTATTTCAATGTTTTCATTCTGGTTACTGTTACCAGTTGTGAACCAGCCTTTAGACCATTCATCCAACACAATTTGTTCCTTGTTTTCCTCTTCTTCTGCATGGGAAAACCACTGCTTTGGTAATCACTTGGCATTGGTAATCATGGCAATCAAAACCACACTACTTTACTGACTTCAACCTAAACTGTGTTCTCCCTTATATTATGTAGAGCTTATTTATAGAATTTTATTTTGAGGATAAGTTTGAGATGTTACCGAAAACAAAGAGCCTCTTAAACATGTGTTGCAATCCTACCTGCAGTACACTACTTATACATGACTTTTTAATTAGCAAAGAAAAGAATTTGAAATTGTGATAACTTACTTGCCAGTATCCATTCCTCTACAATGAGCACAAATTTCCTCAGGGGATTGTCCAGTTAGCAGAGAATGAATTGTGATTAGGTTGGCAACACCAGGTCGTTTCTCTGGCTCATAAGTAACTTCTGAAGTGAAATCAGTCAAAGCTTTCTTACATTTCTCAAGAATGTCTTCTGGACTATCAGTAATCATTATTCGACTCTTTGGATCAGCTTCAGATTTTGACATCTTCTTTGTAGGATCTCTGAGATTTTTAATCCTGCTAATGGGAGAATCTGTAAAATTAAATACAACTGTACTAAAGAAATTGACCACGTCACTCTTAGGAGATGGAAATGCAAACCATTTAGAAACTATTACCTTTATAAGTAACAGGAAGCATGTATGTACAGTATTTATCGGAATACAAGATGATCCCCATTTTTCAGAACTTAATTTTGGAAATTATCATCTATGTAAGACATGTTTAAAAGACATTGCTACATAAAAAGAAAAATTTTTAAATTAAATTTAAAAGTTTGCCATATATTGCGAATAAACTAATGGACATTTAGTGGCATTTTCTTGATTGAGTGAAACTTTTAGTTTGCAATTTCATCACTTGCACCAAGGTGACAAGTTATACATTTCTTGCCCACATATGGCATCATAGGAGGACATCACAATTTGTAGGCATAGATTCTTTTATCTGCAAAGAATTTTTGTGTCCAAAAAATCTATCACCTTCTGTTGGAATTGAACCCACAAGCTTGGTGAGCATGCAACCTTAGAGGTAACCATTGCACCACAAAGGACAACTTCTGTCTGACTTGACATTTTTGTATATAATGCATAGTCTCTCTCTCTCTCTCTTCTCTACTTTTTTTTAAAGAGCCTCAAAAAGTGTTTTCTGGTGAAATCTTGATACCAAATTTTGGGTGCAATGCAATACTTTCTGTACTTTGGTAGAGCAAGTAAAAAGTTGATCTACAATTTCCACTATTATTTAAATCTGAAGAAATTACACTCCTTTTCTTCACTCTTAACCCTTTTGCTGCTAATAACATGTACATCTGTTACTGATTTTAACTCCTGTGCTGATAATGTATATACATGTAATGTGCATTGCGGTAAGAAACATAGGTATGACTTCTAGACAAAGATTCCTGAAGCCAGTTTTAACACATTAAATGTCATCTATTGTGGTGAGAATGAAATATCTATGAGTTGTATATCTGTCCTGTGCTACTCCTTTGAACAAAATATTTGAAGGTGTATAGATGTATATGATACTGAATCATGAGCAGTACCAGCTTCATATCACGTGATGCGGGGAGTTACCGGATTTCAAGGGTGACTAAAATGGCTTCTTCAAGCAGAGCAGCTTTTTAAAGAAATTAGCGCTTTTTAAAGAAATACCATGCAATGTTTTGGATTTCAGTGACAGTGAAAATGACCAGGATAATGCTGAAACTGCTTATGAAATTGCAAATAATGATTATAGGGACAGTAATGAAGAAGAAAGCAATCTTGTTCAACAAGGCGCACCGAAAACAAAAAAAAGACACACTGACTCTTTGTTCCAGTGGCACTGGGGTGCCTTCAGCCCACATTTGCACCAATTCAGGAACCAATATTTACATATTTTGGCAAACATAAACAATAACTGCAGTATATTAAATGTTTTTCAACTATTTTTTCATATCATGCAGCACATAGCAGATGAAGATAATTAATATTACACATTTTTATGTCAGAAACTACAACCATCCCAAAGCTCTCATTTGCAAGTTTAGAATAATACTTACCCCAGAAGAATAAATGTATGTATTTTTTGCAATCACTATTCCTCATGACCAGGAATGCAATGAATGAATACTAGTCCAAAGATCCTCTTATTGCCACACATAAATTCTCTAGCTATATTTCCAGGGATAGATCATTTTTACTTTTGAGACTATTACATTTCAATCATAATGAGACATGTACAGGGAGAAAGAGTGCATAAATTGAAACTAATAATTGAAAATCTTAGGAAAGCCTTCAGAGAAGTATTTTATCATTTTCAAGACCGTTGTATAAATGAAAGTCTTCTTCTATTCAAATGCCGACTGCAATTTTTACAATACATACTATCTAAAAGACATAGGTTTGGGGTAAAGGTGTTTTTGCTTTGTGATTGTGAAACAGGCTACTTTCTTGATTTTATTATATATACAAGTGCAATCACAGATATTCCTGGGCATGAATTTGGTAATTCAGGAGTAGTACAAATACTAATGTAAGGATACTTATGCAAAGGTCACACACTTTATGGCTAGATAATTGCTATTCTATCCTCAACTGTGCAACTGGCTACATCAAAATGTAACCAATGCTTGTGATACTGTGAGAAAAAAAAAAACAAAAAAAAACTGAAATGTAAAAAAAAATGGATGAGAAATTGACTCTACACGTAGTCAAAACATGTTAGTACTTAGATGGGTGGACGGACAGAGTTCTGTATATTGACAACACTCAATGACATAGTCAGGGAAGGTTGATAAGAAAACAAAAACACATATAATTAAGCCAGACTGTGTCATGGATTATAAAAAAAAATATAGGTGCTATAGATAATAGGCCAGATGTGATTAGCTCTGTCAAATGTGTCAGAAAAGCTCTAAAATGGATACAAAATTCATCTTTCATCTCCTAGATGTAACTCTGCTAAATTATCAAGCAATATACAAAACTGAAATAAGGAATATTACTCTAGCTGATTTTCAGTTCCCTCCCTTATTTGATAAATTTTTGAGAAGTACCATACTTTCGAAGCAATCAAATTAGGTCGACCAACATCTGGTGATCAGCCCCTTAGTCTAATTGAAAGACACTTCCCTTCACCTGTTCCACCAACTGCAAAAAAAACCAAAACCTGCCAGGTTGTGTCCTGTATGTTACAATACAAATTTTGGGCCCATAAAAGGCAAAATACCAGGATTATGTATGAATGTAATGTGGGTTTGTGTGCATACCCCTATTTTGAAAAATATCACTCAGAAAAGAAATACTAAAATTCATTTCTGGAGGATGTGGTTTCATTCCAAGTTATATGCAATATTTATAGAGAAATGAAGTAAATCTGATAAAATCATAATTTGGTCACCCCTGTCTTATAAATAGTAAAAACTCTAAATATGTTTTGTTTCTAATTCTAAACAGAAAGTTTACTAATATTTTTAAAACACTAACAATGTGCATTAGTGGGCACTGGACAACCCTTGGCCAAATGTGTTGTGGGCAGTATTTTCCCTGATATTTAAAATATCAACATATGGACCACCTACAATTATCTAAGGAATTTCGGTGAGTGCTTTAGTATATATACTCTAATTTTAAGTACTGTGATATACATTTAAGGTAATTTAATTATTATAGAAATAATTCAGCATGGAGGAGTTAGCACGTTGAAAACAGTGTAGCAGTTAAAGCAATGTTGTTAAAAGTGAAGCAGAGTGTTAATAAGTGTGACTGATCAAAACTCCAACATGAATATTTCAATATGTTTTTAATTTTGATGTCCTACCTTCTATTAATGCCTCTGGTACAGGAAAGGTTTCTCCAAAACGATTATTAAATATTCTTGACAAATGATGGCTCAACTGTAAATTCTGTACTTGATCTTCTCCTGCTGGCACATGAGTTGCTCTACAATAGGAAACAGAATGCATATTACTAAGAAATCTATGTTTTGTACTCTCATAACTTCTATTCTCTCTGGTACAAACTATCCCTTAAAACATTTATTCTTTTTATCTACTTCATATGGGTCAAATTAACATTTCCTTGTATATGTAAAAAGAAGCTAGTAACAGTGAAGAATAACACAAACATTAATATAAAAATAATAGTTGCAACAAATCTTCACTTATCTTTTGGAATCCTTGCTTGGACTAGTTTCGCAATGATTTCATTGCATTATCAACATATCCTTTTGGTCCTTATTTACACTGTGTAAATAAACAACATCAAAAAAGAGACCAAAAGGATATGTTGATAATGCAATGAAATTATTGCGAGACTAGTCCAAGCAAGGATTCCAAAAGATAAGTGAAGATTTGTTGCAACTATTACTTTTATATTAATATTTCCTTGTATGTACGATGACAGAAGGGGAATACAATTGGCTTTAAGCAATAGTCAAAGCTTTTATGAGTAAATGACTATGTAGTGGATTTGACATTCTCTTTACATGGCACAGATAGAACAAACAAATAATTTCCCATATATAATTACCACATTTATCTGAATATTTTTTTCCAAAATATTAATATTCAGAACTGAGAGTTGTCTTGCATTCATGATATATGCTTTCTGTATACCACAGGGGAAAAAGTTAAGTTTCAAACTTTGCGGGTACGGCAGTGGCGAAGCCTGGGCAAAATGGGCTAGATTATCGCCAAGGTCGCAATGTATATGACAGATCTTGGGTGTTTCATTTTGCAGCAAAAATTAGCTGTTAAGGAGGTTGTGGGCATTCTCATTGGAAAAAGATTGCTTTTTAGACTAAAATAAAATTACAGGACTTCCTTTCACATCAGTGCTTGCACGTAATGTATTGGAAGTCAAGGGTCAAGCAGAAAGAAAGAGGTTAGCTGCGAGTTTCCCCTCCTCAGACCACTCATATACCACAGTGTTAATTTATGTGCAAATTTGAACTAGGTAAAACATTTTACGATATATTATAAGTATGTTGTCTTAACAGAAAATAGAATCTATATATAATCATTGTTATAGCTAAGCTGCCACCACTGCTGCCATCACATTTTATCATCGCATATACAATACATTTTGAAGAATATTTTGTTCTCCCTTATCTGTTTCTCCTGCTCACAATGAGGTTTCTGCATAGATTCAAATTGGATAAAAACATGTGCTATATTAATTATGTTGTCTGAATACAAAATCATATCATCATCTTTATAATTATGCTACTGTCACCGACATTGTCACGTTCTATCATTGCCTATGCCATACATTTGGTTCTCCCTTCACAATCTCTCCCGCTTACAATGTGAATTTCTGTGCAAATTCAAATTAGGTAAACACCTTTATGATGTGTTATATTATGTATGTTGTCTTAATACAAAATCATATCCATCAACATCATTACAGTTACGCTACAGCAATTGCCACCGTCACGTTGCACCATTGCACCCATGCAACATATTTTCATACTCCCCATTGTGACAACTGCTCAAAAGGTGAATTTCTGCACAAATTCAAATTAAGTACAATAAATAAATGAATAAGGGACTTAATCAGCTTAAGTGTCAATTAGTTTGTTCAAAATATATGGCAAACATTTAAATTTCATTTAAAAATTATTCTTTTAAACATGTCTTATGTAGCTGATATGCTAAATTCCAAAATTAAGTTCTGAAAAATGGGGGTCATCTTGCACTTGAGGTCGTCTTGTATTCGGACAAATACAGTATTTTAAAATGTAAACCAATAACAAGAAACGGCTAAGAAATGGTTAATTTGGTATAAATTACACGCTTTAACAAAATTTGAATTTTTTGTGTAGTAAGATTTTGTTTATCTTAAGTGTTTACCAGTTATACAAATTCAGAATGAAGAACTTCAGAAACTATTTCCAAGAGAATTTAAAATATACATTTCATTTATCATGAAAATATCTTAAACATGGGAAAGTTAGTGTGTTTCATGTTGGGAATTCCTATTCCTGATATTACCATACTATATGCTTATTGTGTAAAGCTGTCTTCATTGAGCCACACTGTGAACTATAACAGCAGCTTGAGCCTCTCATAATAGGCTTGGAAGAACAAGACCATAATGAATCCCGGTATCTGAAGTGCTTCCAATCTCAGTTTTGTTTCTGTTATTGATAGCAGCAAGAATTTAGTTTAAGAATCAAAAACAGTAACACTATTTCTTTTTATAAATGTTTACCAAATTGAATTTCAAGGTTGGCTAACATGTATTCAGACGAAAAAAAAAATTTTTTTGGTAGGTTTTAAACAAGTGATAGCCAAGCTTCAAGTTGTTAATTTATTAACTAACCAATATTTAGTGGAATATTAAACATCCAAATGCTCAAATCTTTTACTTCTGGTTCCCATTCCCAAAATTACAGAAAGTTATAAATTCAAAAGATAAAACTGGGGTGATACCTGCCGTTTCCAATGTCATTCTCAATTGATTGTGGATGGCATATTCATCTTCCTGTTTGTTATGAAAAATAAAATTGTGCACCAGGCTTTACTACCTATTCATGGCTAGAGAAATCATAAAATACAATAGCAATGCATTTTATCAATTATGTGGCATTCCAAAGAATAAGGTTAATGGCTGTTGTGCAACTGCAGTTTATTAACAACAATTTTAATGAAAGGGTGTTTTGGAACAGTGATACGTACAACAAGTAAGTGATACTTAAGTGTTAAAAATCCAACTCAGAAATATTCTACAATGTATTATTCTGACCTATGGATTAATAAAGTATTTCTTCCTACAGTATTTGATTTTATTTGAGGATATTTAAAAAAAAAACTAAGTTAAAATGTGGTAAATAATCATAATCAAGTGTATCTTAATTTTCTTCAGCAAAGAACATTTTGAAACTACTAAAATGTACAACAGGAAAGCAGCAATTGTAAAATTGGGAATTTCATCTAAGAATAAGAATACAGCTTTGAATTTCAATATTCTCTAAAGTGATCTAGTTGTACTAGTTCCTAAAACCACCAATCTACGATGGATCAGCTTCACCACCAATGATCTGTTGGTGTCTGGTTGACAATATTCCCAAAACATGTTCTGGGAATTCTTTTTTTTTTTTTTTTTTTTTTTTTTGAAGTGGAGATTAATGTTTTTGGAAATCACTGCCTACAAAAATTATAAAATTTAGAACAAAATATTGGTAATACCACACAAACCTGTAAAGTAATATATCAGCTGCTTGTAACACTGGATACAGATAAAGACCAAGAGGAATTTCTTTCAATGTTGCTGATTTTTCTTTGTACTGAGGTAGCTGGGCAAGTCTTGGCATGGTGGTCAAGCAGCCTAACACCCAACATAGACTTGTGTGCTCAGGTACCTTTAACATGTAAAAGAAGGCTTACCAGAAATTGATTTCTGTAACATCTATTTCTACCTGTAATGGTAGCATTTCACAATTAGTCTATTTATGTTACATGCCTTAAATGATATAAAATATACCTAAAATATTGATATTATGTAAGAATTTAAAGCTTATGAAGTCAAAGCAGTAAAAAGCTTTAATGCTAACTGCATAGAATAACTCCTGATGTCTGCAAACTGAATAAAATTGCAACATTATTTTTTAACCTATGCCATTAAAGTATTAATTTTTATATGCAACAGTACATAAAAATGAAAAACAAAAAATACTGAAGTGAAATTGTGAAACACTATGATGTTATTTAAACAACTTGTGACTCCAGACAGCTCACTTGAAGTGAAATAGTGGGACAGCTGTATTGCCACACTGTAACAGCTCCTATGTCAGCTGCTTAGCAGTGCAGCTTGTTCAGCATATAATAATCATTTTTATTCCTAACATTTGTATTTCAGATACAGAGCTATTAATGGCTATTCTTAATCCATACTTAATTTATGCAACACATCTAGAAAACAATTAACTTTTGCAATCTGTGACTGTCAGTCATGATTTGGTGACAATTGGTGACTCCAAAATACAAGTCGCTTTTTTTTTCATCAGCAGAAGAAAAGATGGTCAGCTGGTGTCTAATGTTGAGCAGTTGGCAGTGAAGCCATTCGCTCTCTTGCATTCCAGTATTTTGATATGTTATCATGTTGACCAAAGCTTGGGCAGCGGAGTAGGTGGTTTCCATCCATATTTTCTTTAAGTGTAGAGAAAGAACACAGGAGATCTCATTATACCAATCCTGAATAAATATTTATTGAGACAGTCATGGCCTGTTAGGAAGTCTAAAAGTTGATGTAGTAAATCTGATTGTGTTATTACATAGATTAGATTAGATTAGATTAGAAAGCATTCTGTAGGTTCGTTTAGGCCAGAAAGCCACTGAACATAGAACTTGTCAAGGCATATACATGTAAACATATGTTTATATACTATGAAAAAAAATGTATAAAGCTCTAGGTTACAAAAACAACAGAATATTTTTTTGCATGCACTTAAAAACAAAGAGTATCAAAATATAGTGTTAAAGTGTATAAATAAATAAATATAATTTCATTATATGTAAAACTAATGTAATGTCAGATGATAGTTTTCAAATTATCGATATAATAGTTACTAGTAGTAATTATATAAACTAAAACATGATTATTGTACTATGTACTCTTCATAAATGTCAACAAATTACAATACATATTTACAAATATGTTATAGAATTTCCAATGCAAAGATTTACGATTATGTACTAGAGTGTAAAATATCAAAACATCAGGCTTGTGTCATTGCTAAATACTAAAAAAATTCATTTGACACATTCATGCAAGTCAAAGTATAAATCAGTTTAATTTTAATATAAAACACACACACTAATATACACAAAATGCAATACATTGTAATATTTATAAATACAATGATTATTAATGGTATTGTCCGACAGATTTGTCATTTAAATATTCATCTACAGAGTACAATGATTTATTGCAAAGGTACTCCTTAAGAGAGGCCTTAAAAGCCCTGAAATTCCCATTTTCTTCGAGATTACTGGGGAGAGCATTAAATATCTTGATTGTTTCATAATATACACCTTTCTGAAAGCAACTAAGATTGCCATTGGGATGATGAATCAATCCCTTTTGTCTAGTATTAATGTTATGAATTTCCATGTTTGTTATAAAACTATGTCGATTAACTGCATAGAATTTTAAAATGGATAATATATAAACACAAGGTAAGGTGAGGATGCCCAATTTTTGAAATAGTTCTTTGCATGACTGTCTGCTATAAGCACTACAGATTATTCGTATAGCTTTCTTCTGTATCTGGAATATGCATTTACTATCTACTGAATTACCCCAAAATATTATTCCATACTCGATGATGGAGTTAAAGTAGGCAAAATACACCAACTTAAGTGTATCGATTGAGTGAAATTTAACCAGTGCACGGACAGCATAACATGCTGAGCTAAGTTTAGGTGTGATGTAGCTAATATGTGACTTCCAGTCCAAATGCTTATCTACCTGAAGGCCAAGAAATTTGACTTCATTTAGCTGTTCTAACAATGTATCATTAATTCCTATTTCTATGTGAGTTTGTGGTGAGCGAGTAGTTATAAATTTAATTGTTTTTGTTTTTTCAAGGTTTACTGAGAGTTTGTTTGCTTTGAACCAATTTGACATACAATTTAGAACATAGTTTAATTTAACTACACATTCATTGATATCTTTACTTGTTACTAGAACACTAGTGTCATCTGCGAATAAATAAATACTTGCAAAACTGTTAATGTATAATGTTAAATTTTTCCATGGTTTTTCTTTTGTTTGCAATACATTATCTTCTTTAATTTTTTAGCAGAAGAAAAGAAAGAACTGCTGATGGAGTGATCATTTTACTGTCTAAAATTCCTTCTTTCTCCCCCTTGTTCTTTGACAAGTCTCCTGTTGTATGATTCCACAGCTGCCAAGTTGTCTATGCCATTTGCTCTATTGCTTCTATGGTAGTACTTCACTCATAGTGCTCATACATGTCTTCATTTGCATGGTGTATGAAACATTGTAAGATTACAATTGCTTCAATAATACATGATACTACTTTTAACTTATTGTATTCTAAATGCTATTTAATTATTGTTATATGCTGCACAGAACAGCAGAGAGGATGCTACCATGGAAATATATCCCTCCAAAATATGCCAGAAGTCTCAGATTGTTAAATTCAACTGCATTGTCCATGTTTAATCTTTTTAAGTTTGTAAGAAATGGCAAAACCTAAATAAATAAATAAATAAATAATAATAACGATAATAATATTAATAATAAAAATAATAACAATAATAATTATTAGTATAATATAGTACAATAATTAATAATATTATTATTATTATTTTGAAATTTAAAACTGCTCTCATAAAAACGCACTATTTTGTAAATTCCATTTCTCAAACTCATCATTAGCTTTTAACTTACATAATAAGTTTTCATTAATTTTTTGATGCAGCATTTAGCTTCAACACAAACTATATGTAAAATTTCTTTCTAGTTTATTTTCAAGGAAAAAAATGTTCTGGCTTAAGAAACAAGTTAGTACCAAATTAAAAGAAAAATTACTTTGAATTTGCAATTTTAAACTCTGTGAAATTTCATTTGTTGATTTTTACCTTTGACTGCTGGAAAAGGATACTTTTCTCTGGATCAATTCCACATGCTAGTAATGTTGCTGTCATGCAAAATATATTTCGCTGTAGTTCCTTGGGATCCTATAAACCAAAAAAAAATATGTTATTGGTCCACACTACTGTGTATGAATGAAAACAAACACCAGATTACTCCAAAGCACTTATCTTATTTTCTTCTAATATATATGCCCTCTATTACAGGACAGATAAAACTCCCAACCAGTTTTTTTTTTAATTTTCATTATATGTTTTCCATTTTCTAATTTGAGCAAATTTTTAATCAACTTCATTCACATGAACTTCCTCTCTGTCACTAATGCCAATAAAAATAAGTCATAGTAAAGATCATACAATTTGTTATAGTATATGTTATGAGAGGCGTTCAATAAGTCCTTAGAAAATCCAAGAAATTGCACATGAAAAGTATCCGTCGTCTCTTACTAGATGACAGTTAAAGTTTCAGTATATCCATTAAGTGGTTTTGTTGCCATAGGTGATTGAATCAATAATCTTATCCTTATTTAGAAAGACAGAAAAAAATGAGTTTCTGGAGTGATTAAAAGGCTTAACTCCGAAAGATATAAAAGCAGAGTTGAAGTTCATGGCACATCTACTCCTATGACTGCAACAATTTACAATTGGATTAATGAATTTAAATGTGGCTGTACATCTACAAATGATGAACATCATTTCGGATGTCCAGTAGAAGTGACTTCCTCCGAAATTATTGATAAAATCTGGAATATGATTTTTAGTGTTCGACAAATTAAAATTTGTGAAATAGTAGGAGGTCACAGATATATCATGGGGTGTTCTCAATTTTGCACCAAAAATCAGGTCTGTCAAAGGACTCGGCAAGATGGGTGCCATGTTTGCTCTCAATGGAGAATAACTGCAATTGTATGATAGATTCGTAAGCTGGTTTGGCACTTCTCCATCACAATCATGACAAGTTTCTGCATCAATACATAACTGTGGATGAAACATGGATACACTGCTATGCTCCAGAGAGTTCAGTCGAAACAGTGGATTTTTAAAGGTGAACTGGCTCCAAAGAAGGCAAAGGTTGTGAAATCTGCAGAAAAGATGATGGCCTCGACTCTTTGGGATGCATGCAGAATCATTTACATTAATTATTTGCAGAAAGCAAGAACAATAAATGGAGATTATTATGCATTATTATTGCACCAGTTAAATGGAGAAATCAAGAAAACTGCCCTCAATCTGGCAAAGAAAAAGATTCGCTTTCATTAAGACAAAGCAAGGGTGCACACCTGCATAGTTTTGATGGCAAAAATTGTAGAATTAAGGTTTGAATTACTACAACATTCACTGTATTCATCAGATTTGACCACCAGTGACTTTTTTTTATTTCCAAACTTGAAAAAGTGGCTTGGCAGAAAACGATTTACGTCTGACGAAGAGGTCATCTCCCAAACAGTTGCCTATTTTGAGGACCTTCCAAAATCCTACTTTTTGGAAGGATTAAAACAGTTCTAGAAATGCTGGGAAAAGTGTATTGAGCTAAAAGGAGATTATGTTGAAAAATAAAAAAAGTCTACCAAAAATATTTTATTTTTCTTCTTTTTCTAAGGACTTAAGGAATGACCCTCGTACTCTTATATTTGGCCACAGGATACTCTTTAACTAATTTCTTCCAATTGATCTGATTCCTGTTCCTGTTTCAAACAAAAATTAGGCAAGTCAAAAGTTCGCAAAGGACTCTTTCTTCCTACTAGGTCGTAGTTAATCTCACAACATTGAAGTATAAGTGAATGTGTTTAATGCTACAGTTTCAAAACTTTCCCTGCTTGCACAAATACCTGCAAATAAATTCACACTATTTGATAAAAGTCCTTTTTATTTGGAGTTAAAATTATAACAAATTACCAGAAAAATTAGAGAAATCAAAGACAAAAATCTATTTCCCATCAAGCTAAAAAGTATAGTTATTGGCAAAACTTATTATTCAATAAAACAATACATGGATGACACCCTCTAAAACCATATAATGCCCAATGAAATGTATGTGACGCAATAAGTACCTATTTATCTATCTTGCTAAATTCAACTACAATACCACCTATGGTCATGAATTTTATTTTTTACTTTCTCTGCCACATACAGTGTACATAATAGGTAGAGCAAGTAGTCAACTTTAATACAAATATTTATCATGAAATACAACTTTTGAGGTCCCCTGAATAAATTAAAAAGTAACAGTTTTAGTAAAGTTATCATGGAATACTTGTTTTGAGGTCCTCTCAATAAATACTTTTAAAAAAGGAAATTTTTAGAAAAAAATAACAATATCTGTGTGTGGGTGTGTGTGTGTGTGTACAGTGTAACTTAAAAATGAAAAGTTGGTTAAATACTAAATTTTATTCTTAAGATCAACATGTTCCAAGGATGAGTCAAAAAGATTTTCAAGAAACTCCACCCACCCCAAATGACCCTTTACAAGGAATACTTTTAAAAAATTTTGATTTTCTCAACAATGGCAGCGTCAAATTTGATTTAACACCACATGTTTAAGATATTTTCATGGCTAATGGAATTTCTGGGAATAGCCTGTGAAGTCCTCATTTTGATGACTTTTGCATTGTTAGTAATTGTAAGAGATAGACCACAAACTTACTACATAAAAAATTTAGATCTTGTTAAATCACACAATTTATGTCATATACATTTTTTGTGGTGAGATTTTCCTTGTCATTGGTCTAAATTTTCCAGTTCTTATACCTTTCTTAAATGGGAAGTCATCATTCCTTTTTTCTATTGTTTTTCCTCCTGGCTGTACAAAGAAAATCAAATTGTAATATGATATAACAAACAGCATGCAAAATTTGATTATCAACTTAGCCTAGTGTATTCCCTTATTCTCTTTGCCATTTCTGTTAATGTTTATCTGGATTAGCATGAGTAGATAGAAGAATAGCTTTTATAAAAGATAATTTGTGCAGAATAGGTAGATAAAGTCATGTGAATGTTACAGAATATTTCTTTGCGACAACTCTTAAATTATTTCTGGTGAGCACTAAATAAGATACTAACTTCAGAATACTGTATTCATTGGATGCCAGCTGCTATATGTGTATGTGTGCGAATAGACATACCAAACTTGGTATTTAAATTCAATATCCTCTGAAGATGTGAATTTTACTAAGATTTTAACAATATTCCTCCATGCCCAACTGCCCTTTATATGGAGTGATATGTAATTTCATATATCCTTAATGCTTTCTCAATCATTTCGTAGATATTTATATTCTGTAATTTACATATGCTTTGCTTTAAACATTACTTATGCTATATTTGATTTATGTGTTTTGTTTACCCATAGTATTGCCGTTCATTCAAGAATATTTCCGCACCTCAAACTATCCTTTATATGGAGTAATTTGTGATGTTTCTTATACAATTTCATACATCCTTGAGTGCTTTCTCAATTATTTCATGGATATATATTGGTACTTTATGTATGCTTTGCTTTAAACATTACTTATGTTTTGTTTGATCCATGCATTTTGTTTCCTGTATTATTGCTTCTCATTTCTGTGAGTTTGCATAAAATCTGCACATATTTAGGGTCATAAATAGTCATGTTTATACCATTTCATTATTATTTCTCCTTATAAGAAACACACATAGCGTCAGGCATCCAATGAATACACTCTTCTGAAGTTGGTATTTTATTTAATGCTTGCCAAAGTTAATACAGTCATCACACAGAATTACCTGCAACACACCAGATTTTTTTCTCATAGTAATACATTTTAACAAAAACTTGCATATAAACTGAAAAATATAAAATACCCATCAACAACTGCTCATAATCAAAATGCTCCTTCTTGTTAAAAATATTGGCCTGAAGAGGAATTTAAATGAATTGGCCAATAAATTAGTGCACAAAATATTTAAAAAAAATGTAATTAAAAATGTATCAGGAAAACTCTTGTCACTCCTAGAACCTTTTTGCTTGTAATCATATTCATGTATCAAAAATAAATAAATAAGCAAAATTAATATATTTTTACTTATATAACACAAGGAATAAATAACATGATTTTCACATACAAGTTGATATGCTGCAGCAGAAAAGAATTCAAACTAGGATGTCTTAAGGCTGGTTCACAACAACCGGTAATGGTAACCAGAATAGTATAATGTTGAAATACATGAATTTCAATAGAAGCATTCACAATTGATGGAAGCCTTCCTGGGCCCCGGGAACTGGAAGCAAGCTTGACCAAGTTTTAAGTTTCTCATTCTCAGGCATGGCATATTCCGCATTATTACACCCTTCGATGTAAAGATTATTTTAAGTGACATGACTTGAAACAGCCACTAGAGCTCCCTTTTTATACATTTGCTTTGCATCTGGCAGGTCTTTAAATATTCTAGAAAATTTACAATATTTTAAATCTGCTTATCCCTCTCCCATATAAAAAAAATCTCATATTTTGTCTGATGCTACACCTGCCCAATTCTTACTGCATTATACATGACACTAGGCACACTCCTTGTTATCTTGCATCATCTAGCCAACGTCAGCTTGAGGCCTAAGTGACACAGCAAAAGCAATACAAAGATTTTTTTTAAGTGTCCAAAATATAGAAACAGCACTGAAGTACTAAAATTGTTCTATCGCAAGTTGCAATGCAATGGTTGAACAGTGTTTTCTTTAATGCTCAGTAGACAAAAGAATGACACCACTTTGACAGGGTCATCAATCAAGAGTATCATAGTGGTGAAACAATTGTTCTGCATAATAACCCTCCGTTTTTAAACAGAATGTCTTTTTTTTTTTATTTATTTGGTCACAGGTCCCAAGGAGCCCATGAGAAGGGCAATAACTTAAGTCATACAGCAGTGGGAGAAATGCACTATGAATAGTTACATTCAGCAAAACTAATAATAAAAAATACACATTAGAAAGCACAAATGAGAGAATACTATAGAATAAATACATTAAACAGAAATACTAAAAATAAAAAATACACACAAGGAAGCACAAATTGGAGCATACAATATACAAACTTTTTGCACATTAGAAAATACAAAATAAGAATTATGGGAAAATATGTACCTAGAATTAAGTATGGTTTAATACAATTGTAGGTAATTATGCAGAACTTTGGCCGCTCTAAAAATTGAATGAAACTAACTGTGATTGTTTGATTTGTATTTCTGATGGCGATTTCAAAGCTTTTGTCGGAAAAGCTTGCTTTTTTTATTATAGATGAATTCATGTACATGTTGGAACGGCTGGTATTTTGCATTCATGACGGATGTTTACCCAATAATTATACATAAACAAGTATTATATGAATAATAAATGGTTTATAATGTGTAGGTATATGCTGAAATACTGGATTTATAATGAAAATGCTTGGTTTCATTGCTAGTGGAAGACTGCATCTATTGGTATGCAAGAACATCATATGTCGCCCTTGGCAGGATTACCGCGTCGTGATAACCCGTAGCACTAATTCACCGGTTAGTGTGATTATAGTAGCTGGTGGAGGAGTCAGCAAGTTTTTATTTTATTTTTTTATGTTTCTGTAAGTGAAACCACTGGGTCCGGTGGTTTTCAAATTTAGCGTGAGGTTAGGTTCAAATCCGTTAAGGTTAGAGTATGTATATAAATTTATGTTTCTAATTTTTTATTGTAGTAGTACTTGGTGGATAATATGTTTCAGAACAATATAAAACCATTTATTATTTATATAATACTCGTTTATATATAATTATTTGGTAAATATCCATCATATATGCAAAATACCAACCGTTGCAGCATGTACAAGAATTTGTCTGTAATAAAAAAAGCAAGCTTTTCCGACAAATAAAACCTTGGAAATCGTCATCAGAAATACAAAGTCAATCAATCACACTTAGTTTCATTCAATTTTTAGAGCAGCCCAAGTTTTGCATAATTACCTAATTGTATAACTGAGAATATAAAAACGTATTGCACTTTATCGTTATAATGAGAAACAGGTTTAGGAACTAATGGACTAGAGTACAATAAAACCATCTTATTTACATTTAGAATCACATTACAGGTCAATACTGAAAATATTCAGCAAGCAGATATAATCTTGTTTTGTGCTTAAAAAGGAAAAATTTAGTAATTTGCAAAATATCCATTGGAAGCACATTATAGGCAATGGTCATCAAGTGAATTATACCTTTTAATCCATATTTACTACGACCAGCATGAGTCATCACAATGTTATTCCTGTACCTGGTGTAATGATGGTGTATGCTATTTTCCATTCGAAAATTTCTATCTGGTCAACCTAGTAACTCCTTCTGGATTACACTGGTTTTAAAAATTACCGGAAACAGTAAATATTTTGTAAGTAAAACATTGATCCCTAGACCGGCAGTTACACTTATGATATGGGTTACATTACGCGTTGCGGTGTTGAAATCGAGGTTCCTACCACACAGGTATCTGTCAATTATAAGATCCTCTAGAGTTGGTTGAGTCTTAGTACACAAATTATTCAAGATATTTGAATTACCTGAGGTAGTGTGATTGAATGTAAATCAACCACGCTGTAAATACAATCTTCTTCATTCTGGAACTCAACCCATCTCTTTACTGCACCAAAGTAGTTTCCTAGATGTACGGAACCTGTAGGCTGTATGCCAGAAAATACTCGTCTCGGCCATTTCCTAACCTACTCATAAACAATTTAAAAAAAGTAATACATAATTAGGAATGTCTTTACATAATTATAGTCAGAAGAAATATTCAGCACCTGCTTTGAGTAACTTCTCCTTATTTGCACAATGTTAACGTTAAATACACGCTTATAGACTTTACAAATATTTACTACTTGAAATGCACATGTAAACACCTCCTTCATTTTTTTTAAATAAAATGCACGGTTAAGGTTTACCAACATACATAAACTCATAACGAAAATAGTATTTAATTAATAATATTAACCAGACAGATCCTTCCGTCCTTCAAGAAATAAGTAGTTAATTACTGATGTTAGAGAATAATGAATCAATTTAACATCAGTAAAATGTGTTAGTTTATATACTTTAATAACATATCTTAGTGACAGTGAAATATCATAGAACTGTAGGGAAATTTTTATGCTTATCGTCCCACTTGCTGATTAAAGATAGCGTTAGCGCATAGTAAATAGTGCTCTATTTCTTGACAGCTTCAAAGCGTTGTGCGGGAAAAACAATTGCGATTTTAAATTTTACAAATGACTGCTTTTTGGAGAGGCGTAACATCATTTTGTGGTATGATGAATCTGGATTGTAGAAATCTGTTAATAGCTCAAACCCAAAGACAATTTCAAAATTAGATTGCTCGAGTTAGTTTTAAGAGGGAGCGGGAGCTAAATAAATTTCAACATTTTATTTATTACAATATATTTCATTACTTATTAGCACTACAGGTTGTTTGTTTTTTACACGAATATTTTAAATCTTTACAAAGTATGAAACAATTTACTTGCAATATTATTATAAAACAATACTTTTATACAGTTAGTAAATTTTCAGCATTTATCTTGATAGCAAATATGATAAAACGTTATTTATATATTTTAATTAAGTCTTTTAAGCGAGGTATCACATTCAGTTTACTTTTATCTTAAATGCATTCTTTCATCATCTGGCAAAGTATTCATATATTAGATGTTTAGCTGCTCATCGTATGATAACCAGACTGTCCTGTTTATTTTAGTATTGTGAGCATTTAGTCACATTTTACAATAAAGTCAAGCAGTCCAACTTTCTGCCTTTCAGTAACATAATGCACCAAATGTTGAAATACATGTGTAAGACAACACCCAAGTTAATAACATGTTTCTGCCACTATACGAAAATTATGTTTTTATGTTTTTCAATGAACACAGGATTTGTGCATTAAGTTGATTGAAAAACAGTCAAAAATGAAAGAGCAAATTCATTGACTTTATGAGAAGAAAATATCCCTCCTTAACTTATCTAGATTAACATTAAAACATTACCAGAAATGGGCTTATTACTTAGTTCCTTAGAAGTAGATGGGGAAATAAGAGAATGCACTAAACTAAAGTGACAGTCAAATCTTTTAAAAGCTGTCACTAAGTAATTGCCACTGAAATTCGGTTCTGTTTCCATGGCCAGGAATAAAAGAGATTAGAAATATGCGAGGACTTTCTGTTTGAGGAAAGTTTAAGTATTTTAAAGTTGAAACCAATAAGAAGGAATATCTTGGAAATGGTTAGCTCTATAAAAAAACTATGACATAAATTGTGTGCTTTAACAAGATCTACTTTTTATGTGCTGTAAGTTTTTGTCTATCTCTTACAATTTACTATTAGTGCAAAAGTCATCCAAAATAAAGAGGACCTAAGGTGCCATTCATAAGAAATTCAGGATGTACATTTTATTTGTCATTCAAAACTCTTTAATCAATATAATTTAAGTAATTTTTAGAAAATGTTTGATGTAATGAGTAGTTTGGAGGGAGATTTTCCTGAAAAATTTCATGTCACATCCTTGGAAGATGCTAAAATTGAATACCAAGTTTGGTATTTAACCAAATTTTTATTTAGAGTTATGTTTTCCACAATCACACAGACAAGCGTACAACACAGAGGTTTTTCTAAATATGCTTTTTTTTTGGTTCAGGAGCCCACAAAACATGTTTCCAGTAAAATCTCTGTTTCAAATTATAACTAATAACTATCTAATACTCATGGAAGGGACCTTTTTCTAAAAATTATATTTTGGAATAAATATGTAACTGTAATTGATCATAAAATAGAAACAAATACATATATATTATTGGGAGGAGAATAACTGGAAATAATTTGATATTAAATAGAGAACAAGCTTAAAACACTTAAGTGTATCTCAGTTTGTCTAGTTACTAATAGCATTTTCATAAATGAAGTACAAATTTCAGGGTCAAATCTATTTTGAATGACCCTGAGCTGTCTCATGTGTCTATATACATCACAACACCTATAGTCACGCAATGCAGAACACAGAGGAAGATCAACTGTGCTGTTACTTAACAACCGAACGTCTCAGATAGGGAATAATAGCCATCCTAAAATTTATCTCATGAACATAACTTTAAAATATAGCGGGAAAAAGTGTAAACACTGATACAAATATTTGCAATTATTCTGAAATGCTTTTGTTTGAAAACTAATGTGATCTGTTCACTTCGTGCCAGAGTTTTTTTTTTTTTATTGTTTCACTTATAGAGCCCTTTTTAACATCTAAGGTCATATCCTGGGTTTTGTATTTGAAACAACTCATCTGTAGGTTCTTTTTGTTGGGTTTAAATAGTTTTATTTACCTCAAACACACACATTCACTCTCACATACATACTTTCAGTCTCTGTGGGGGATAAGGAATAATTCTGGATAAAGAAAAGTTCCCCAACCCAGCCGGGAATCGAACCCAGGACCTCTGGGTGAGAAATCAGCTTGCTGACCACTCTGAGAGTTTGTAGTTCCATGTTAAACTTACATTGTTTTGCCCACGATTCATTCTCTGCTGGTTAATCATGAAAAGTTTCTATTTGCTTTAGAGTATTATTATTGTTGCTGCTATTTTTGACTTCTAATTAGTTCTCTGAAACACCTATTGAAACATTCATGCATGAACAAAGGAGTTCTCTATATAAATACATACGTAAAAACTGAATTATGTAGACGTAAGTAAACAATTTCAGTAAGCATTTCCTGATATTCCAGTTCCAAATAGAGAATTTATCATAAGTCTGCTTAATAAGTTTGCAACAAGACTGTTAAATGCTAATCCTAAGCAGCAATAAAGCATGCTCTAATAGAGGAAACAAAATTGATGAAATCGCTGCATCATTCGAACATATTCAAATAAGTCTTTTAAAAGACATTGTACAGCAAACGGGTATTTCGAAAACCTCTATTCATATAGATCTTTAAATTTTAAAATTGAAACTCTACAGAGAGAATGAATTACAGCCCTATGATCATAAGAAATGCTTCAGTGCAGAACAACCGCTTATATCAAGATTAGTTAGTACTTATTGTGTAAGTTACTACTCATGAGTATGTAATACAGCTTTTTTACCTTAGTGTATTTGATAAAATCTGGGCCAGGCCATAAAACAATATTTTTGTGGCCAATTTTTAAGTTTGTAAATTTAAGCATTTTTTTAGTCAGACATGAGGTAATACACTACAATACATATTGTAACATATTCCTCCATCATGCCAAATCCTCCACACTCTTCTCCATGTGCATATGAACTACAGAATTGGCAGATGATGATATTGTGGATGGATAGAAATCTGTAGCTGCAAGTGGTTCAATTTAGTTTTTCCCAAATGTTTTTCAGTCCTTTTTGTGTATTGTGCAACGTATACTTCTGGCAAAACCAGAGTCTGTGCTAAACTGATGTCATTTTAATTTCTACTATTTACTTACTACAGAAAGATTTTAGGAAATAAAAGGGTTAAAGATGTAAAATTGATAAAAGAATACTTAGATAAAATTTAGGAATAAATCATGGAAGGTGATGGGAAAAGAGAGATTAGTAATGGAAGAAAAATAAAATTTGAATTGTAGAATAACACAGTAACATATGTAATTAAATAAAACTGGAAGGGATTTGTTCACAATGAAGCACACTTCATTAATTTGTCAAATCACTAAGAGGAGCCACCAAAATTTGCAACAACAGGAAGAACCACAATGCATATAAAAGATGTAAAACATGTTTTAGATAAAATGTATTGTATGAAGCATAAGAGAGTAAATTAAATTCCCTAACTGACACCATGGTTTCAATCTAATTCTTTTTTCAACACTGTCATATACACAAATTGTATAACAAAACAATTATCTACCATTAGTTGATTTAATAGTTGATAATTATGGAGCTTGGAACTTAAAAGTACTTATACTTTGTAAGTTGCTATTGGGTTAGTCATCTCAGAATGTCATGGTACGAGACAGTTAGGGAATTTAATGGTCTGCCAGCATATTCAATTGGTTAGAGCTACTGGACAGAACTAGAAGATCCATGGTTCAAATCCTTGCTATGGCATTGATTTTTCAGTCTGATTCTATCTTTCCAAAGTTAATGGTATTATTTTATGTGACCTGCACTAAATAAAAAAATAAATATAAATAGTTAATGCCATATTCCCATTTTCAAATATATTAACATATGCTTCAAAAGATGTTTAAATGATGCAGAGCATTTCACTAACTCTGTTTGGTTATGTTGAACTGCACTCAATTGTTACTTGTAATTTGGAAATAAGCATAATAGTGTATTGTTAATTTCTATTCTTGAAATATAGAGAAAAAATTTTGTTAATTGGCCTCAAAATAAAGTCAAGAAAAGAATGTTCAAGAGAGGGGTTGGCTCTCTATAAATGTGACATGCTAGCATCTCTGTGTGTTGTAAGTTGACTGGTACCCTGTACTTATAGGCTCTGTCAAGAGCAATTGGCAGAGTAAAAAACAGAAAATAAAGAAACAGTAATGTTTCAGCATCACAAACATTGCTGTAATTTTTACTAGCCATAAATTATACATAAAAGCAACAAAGACTACAATCTTCATCAGTAAAGGAACGTATTTATTTACATCAAGTGAATATTTTAATAACCTAGTGAAATGTAACATTTAAAAAAAAACATTCAGTGTTTCAAAATGCCTCTTTTGCATGCTCACTATCTCAAGTGTTGACTTGAAGCAATTGCTTTTGTTTGTAACACCACTAGAATAACAGCAGATGCAAAGTTATGTGCATAAGGAAACCTCTGGATAGCAGGTTCACCTACAACAAATAAATCATAGAGTATTATTAGTATTCACATAACATAACCTTTAATTTTTATTTGAGAAGTCATATTTAAGAATTAGATACCTTATAAACTATTGCTGTTAAACCTCTTCTTCTTTATGGTTTTCAATATCTTCTTTCATTTTTAATACTATTTTCCCTCTTAGATGTCCTTTCATCACTCGCTCATAAGCTGCCCGTAATTCCGAGAATGGATATATCTTTTCAATAGCTGGATTAACCTGAAGCATACAAGAATTTTCTTTAAAATGTATGAATATATTTACTGAGCCATATGGTGGTTATGAAAATTATGGTTAGAAAATCTAATTTATTTGCACTCCCTTTGTTTTCTGTAACTAGAACAAGACACTTCCTGATAAGACAGTCTTTAAGTTCTTGAATTGCAAATAGCAAAATATTTTGGGAAAAAAAAAAAACAATAAAAGTTTGAGAGTATATTTTGTTTGCTTTTACATTAATAAAGATTATATTATAGATTACACAAAGCAAACTTTTTATTATATTAACTTTAATCACTGTGCATTTATCAATATCTAAAATGTTTTACAACACTAGAGCCAAATGTTCGCTATAATTAATCTAGAGCAATATTTCACAATTCATTTTCATTTGTATATGACATTATCAAACAGGCTGACTAAAAACCATGCTTCTATATATATGATTTATACAAAAGAACACATAAGTGAAAAATTGTTGAGAATGGGAACAATACTCTGTTTCCAAAATGCATCCAAGTGTCTTTTTTTGAGTGATGTAGTGTTACTAATTTGCAACTCACTTAACATAAGTTCCTTCAAAACTAATTCTAGAGTCATTTATATAATACTAGAACAAATCAGTTTTATGAAAATAGTTTCACATATGTTGGTTTATATATCTACAATATACTATACCAAACTATTCACAATATTGAAGCAAAAATATGAGAATATGTCTAAAACTTTTTAGAGTTTACATTAATCTTGTATAATGTTGAGCAATTTTTATGTTATGAAACATTGTAAACTGTACATTTATAATTAATAACTGATTATTTAGCAAAATAACTACATAAAATACAAATGCTCCTCTAGGTAACCAAAAAGAAGAAATGACCAATGAATATATTCCAACCTAAGAAGTGTTACCTACTGGATCCTCACAAAGAGATACTAGAGAGCAAGAGCACAATAGTTTCATTGTCAGAGTCTTGCATTACCCAACAAAATATACTTAACCACTGTTTCTAAAACTCTATTTGAGAAAAATGTATGATTAATTAATAGTAACTGTCTTCATACTTTACTTTTCTGCTTTTTCTACTTCTACCACCAATTAAAATGATTGGGAAATTTTCAGGAATGCAAGAGAGAAGTGGATAGGAATCCTAAAGAGGGGACAACAGATCGGGGACAGCTTAGAAACCAAAGAGTTAGTTTAATAGCTCTATGCCATAAATACAACCTGGGCATTAATATATGGGGGAGCTAGCAGGTAAGATGTACTAAAATTCAAAATTTTGTAATTTGAATGTAAGCTAAGCTTGTAATAACAAAAGATTCAAATAAATTGTCCATCCATTCAATAGTAGAGGATACCAAAAGCAGAGAAAGTATTGTATTCCATCCAAAATTTCATATGGAAATTTCACTGGAAAATACCAATTAAGCTTCTTTGAATTCAAAAGAAAACATTCTGAAAAATTCTCTATGTGAATGTCCCTGTGTCTATGAACAGCATAACTCAAAAACAAAAATCTGATGTCTTCCATTTACATGACTTTCTTTATGTCACTGCAACAAATTATTCTATTTACTTCATCTAATGGAGCAAAAATTCCTTGTTAGTAGAAGCGAAATAAGGGGGTACCATAGCTTAAAATGATAGTCAAAAGCTGGTTGCTCTGCGACTGAAGTTCCTTTGTTTGTTTGGACACGAGTTCACAAAGTCCTGTATGAGAAAAGTATGTCTTTATAGCTGAAAGAAAAAAACAAAACAAGGAATATCTCAAAAACAGTCAACTCCACGAAAAAAATGCATACAACATAAATTGTGTGTTTTAAGGTGCTCCACATTTGTGTGTGGTAAGTTTTTGTTGATCTCTTACGGTTTAGCACTTATGCAAAATTCCTAAAATTGACAGAGAATAAAGTAGTCTTCAGAGGCTATTCCCATTGAATTCAAAATATATATTTTATTTGTCATATAAATATCTTTAATATACGATATTTTAATCAAAATTGTTAGATCCATTTTTTAGAAAATCAAAATTTTCGAAAGAAGTTCCATGTAAAGGGTAGTTTGGGGTGGGGGTATTTTTCTCAAAATCTTTGTGTCGCATCCCTGGAAGATACTTAACTTAAATACCAAGTTTGGTATTTTACCGACTTTTCGTTTTTCAGTTATCGTGTTCACTGACACACGGACTCACATGGACCTTTTTCTGAAAATACTTTTTTTTGGATACGGGGGACCCTAAAACATATATTTCTAGTGAAATATTGGTATCAAATTTTTGGTGGAGTGCAATACCTTCTCTGCACACTATATACATAGCACGTATAGAGAAAGTAAAAAGGGCAGTAAAATACTAAATTTGGTACTGTCCATAGTTTTGTCAGTGACAAAGTTAAAAATTTTAGTTTAGAATAAACTTAAAATCTTACATCTAAGAAATGTATCAATGTTATCAACCACTTCACAATAAGAATACTTAAAAAGAGTAGATAGAAAAAATCGTGACATGGTGTGATGGAACTGAATTGAAGATATAAATGGTTTACAAGTACACAAACCTCAAAGATCTACCTCAAAAATCTGCCTCAAAAAAATAGTTAACACAGACCTTCATGTTTCTCCAGGAAATATCTAAAGGACTACAGATATAACAGGAAAAATTCTGGTTAAACTAGCACTGACAGTAGTAGCAAATGAAAGATGTTTTTAGAAATAATGTGACACACAAAGTAACACAGAATTTAAGTTTGACCAAGCCATTTTACAAGCCCACCTGGGTAGTGTGGGGGCAGTGTGTCTGCCTCACATTTAACAGGTTGAGAGTTCGAATCTTGTTAAAGATGAGTTACTCAGATAAGCTTTTTTTTTCAGGTTTTTCCTTATTCCTGAGAAGACGAATGTTGAGTAGCTTTAAGCTCCATGAGCCGAGATCATTTGAGCATTATTTCACCAATTTCATTCATTGTCCGGTATGACTAACCAGGTTAAAGGACGTTAAGCTCAACAAAAAAAAAATATATATATATATATATATTATCATCTGCAATAATCCTAAACTTTAAAATGCTCTTCATATCATGACTTTACCTGTCCATGTTCTACCAGCTGAGTTATTTCCGTTAAGGCTGCTGGTGTTGAAATGTAGAAAGCCCATCGAATGGTACTGCTAGCACTTTTGATTCCTGTTTTCACATTTGGTATTAGCAACTCCACACCATTTTTTACCATTCCACCAACTAAACCATATTCATCAACATTACGCAGCAGAGGTGATTTAAGTGTGATGTATTTGGAGAGGTTCCAGTCTTTGAGGTATTCTGCATAATGAGCACCCTCTTCTGCACCAATGCCTGCTGCATCCAAAATTATATCATATCTTTAAACAAAGAAACACACAAACTGCATTAATACATCTATTTTAGGGTTAAAATAGGCATATCTTTCTATATGAACAGATAGTAAATTCTATGGCAATAGAATAAATTCTATTATGCATTTATATAGATATAACAGGATCCATAGCTCTACTCGCATTATTCCATTAGATATGAGACTTCTTTCCTCCCCCCCTCTCACTGCAATATTTCCATATAATTATGTTTTCAGAACTGGAAAAATACTGCTTTTTACAATGGTTAATAAGAATGAAAACATAATATATAGATTTAGTTATAATCAAAGTTATTCCTGTTGTTCTACATATTGAACTACATTGTTTCCCTTGGTGAGCAGAAAATGATAACTTAGAATTGTGTGTCAAATATTTTATATTGATGAATAATACTGAAAAATTGGAACTCTTACACCACTGAAATTTTATAAATAATACATTTTGGCAGCGAAACAATGTTTATGGACATTATATGTAATGAAATACGTTTTATAAAATGGCTATTTTACTACTTTCCCCATTATACAACCCTCCTTTATTGGGAAAAACTAATTAAAAAGCCATGTATGTCTATTCTGTAAGACAGATAGATCAAATGCACATTTTATGATATTAGGTTTCATAATCATCAGCTTATTTTTGAGTGAATAGATTACACATGAGATACAACAATGTTTTACATGCAAAAGCTTATATCATTAAATACAAGATTTTCCATACTTGATCTTGTTCACACCAGAATGTTGTAATTAAACAAAAGTTATATTAGCAACAAGACAAACATTAGAGAATGAGGTTCTAGTTACCATGTCATTCCCCTGCCCCACGAGTCAGAGAGCTTAGAGGGGTTAGAGAAAGTGTCACACAAGTCCTAAACAGGTTGTAAGCCCTAATGGGTCTCTTGTTGTTGTCGTCTGGTCAGCAACAATGGAGATTTCTTTTGGTGTTAAAGATTCAACATGTCAATACTACTGAACAGTTTTGCTACAGATCGTAGCAGATAGCCTTTTCATTCCTATTGCATTACAGGATAGGGACCTGAGTTTGAGGGCTGAAGAGCTCCACAGATGCTGTCATCTCTCAGAAGGGCATGGGAGTATCTGAACAAGTCCTTGAATATAAAGGATTTACACTGATGATGGTTCGAGGTATTGGACAGAGTTGCTCTATCTCCTGCCTCAGCTTGACCATGAAATTCGAAGCATCTTTGAGGCTATTCTAATTGGTGTACTTAAAATTTCTGTGAAGTCAAAATGATTCGTCATAGAGAAGCTCTGTGGAAGAATGTAATAGTATGAACTGACATCCCCAATAACACAATGGGTTTAGAGTTTCCAGTTAGGGTTTGCCAAGGTGACACATAATGGCAGCCTTAAAGTGGCAATGGAAATGTTCTACCATTACTTTGAATTGTGGATTGGAGCAGGTGTTAGAGGAAGTTGATTTTCAAAGAGTGCTCCTAGTTACAAATCAAACTGTTGGCCTTGGTGGTGGTGATGTACATTGGTGCACAGAAGTAGAAAATCTGGAATGCAATAAAAGCTTTAGTTGTATCCCATTAACCAGTACCTACAAGATATAACTGGAGGAAGAGGGCTGATAATGTCAACGTGCACATGCTGGAAACACGCTAGATAGATAGATTTATTAATTCCTTCAGTCATACATTGCAATTAGTCATGCTGTGATGTGGAACATGTCAAAATCATTTAACAATTTAGTTAGATAATAAGATTATAAAATAAAGTAAAAAACATTATTTGTATGTATACACTTAAATTTACAATCAAAATGTGTTTAAATAAAAAGAAAATAAATATATTAAATTATGAAGCGTAAAACAATAAAACATTGTTAAGATATGGTTATAGTATACAATCCAAATATAATATTAAATTTACCAGGCAAGTTAAAAATTAAGAAATTCCTCAACCGAGTAAAAATAGTGCCACCAGGTTAGTTTTGGAACATTCAATTTTCTTTATTGATATTGTGTTATGTGGTAACTACTTATAAATTTTGGAACTAATATACTGTTCCATCCTGATACCATTTTTGTATTTGCTCTTATTACATATTTGATTTTTGGTGTAAAAAATGACCTGGAGTTTTTATTTATGGATGCTCTTTAACTACTGTAGTTCTCAGCATCCCATTCTATGTTGGGCATTAAAGATCGCTTAATTTTGCTCAGAGGTCTCTTTGTCAGGCTTGAGGTTCTTTTAGTGCCGTAAATCTACAAATATATGTTGTGGCTATGAATACATTCATTTGTTGGGAGAATATTACTTCCCAGTGATTTTTGGTATATAAAGCACATTTCAAAATGGAGACAGATGGAAGATATACAATTCTGAGTTGTTTAAATAATGGTGGAGTGAAGCAATATATCATATGGCAGTCTGCAATGCTTGAGGCATCAGTGAACATTGGAATCTCTGGTTGGGAAGACTTAAATGGGTGAAACTTTAATCAGTGAAATGATGCAGTGCCCCGCAGTGGAAAATTGTGAATCACCATAATCCTGTGAGGCAATGGGCAAGTGCAAGTTGCAAAAATTTCACTCCCCAAGAAGTTGACCGCTGATGCTCCTAGGATAGTTCTTGGCATATACTACCATAATTTATCATAATTGGACAGAGGATGGAAAAGATATTCAAGTGTTGTGCAGTTTTTATGCTGATTTAGAGAAAACCAATATGTTGTCAATGTGAACATGGAGATGCTTCATCAATGAAACATGGAGTCCATGACAATGAAGGTCTATATCATCAGTGGATGGCTATATTTCAAAACTGCACAAATTCCACATCAAGTATCCTGATATATGGTGGACTTTGAGACAGTGATGTGTTTTAACAATTAAAATTTAGTTGAGTCAATTTTGTAACACTACATCACTTACTTTTTTATTTCGGAAAACATGTTTCAGAAGCCATGTGCTTCCATTGTCAATTCCTTTGGTCAACTCCCAAAGGAATTGACAATGGAAGCACATGGCTTCTGAAACATGTTTTCCGAAATAAAAAAGTAAGTGATGTAGTGTTACAAAATTCAACTAAATTTTAATTCCACATCAAGTGCTGGAATGACCTGGTAAGACAGTGATATGGTTTTAGACCTTCCCAGATATGGGAAACAAGATTGGGTAAGTTTTAACTTTCTCACTCTCATTCCCAAACATGGAATATTAAACTTTTGCTACAGAGATTGTTCTACACAGCCATGACATGTAAGAGTTGTTAGAACTTAGTCTGGTTGCAATTCCTTTAAATTTTGATGATGGCTAACCATTTTGTTAATTATTGCATATTGCCTGATTTAGAAGCATGTGAAAAAATATAATTCATCAGTTAAAAACAAATAAAATCTCAATGTACAAAACTGACTTTTCACTTGAGATTGATATGCTTGTAGATGTGCATTCCTGTTGTTACTGGGCTATTGTGGTCCAAAATCTTTTATGCTGCATTGCTTCCCATTCTCGTTTCAGTTTTGGATACTGTTCTTGGATTTGTAAACTAGCTTTTAATTTTGAAAACAAACTTTCAACATTAGCAACTGAAACAGGTTTAATTGAATACATAATACTAGTCCATACATAAGAATACAGTAGATTATAGTTGTTTCACATTAGTAAAAAAATGTAAATGGCATGTTATTTATGGATGCTCTTTAACTCATGTGGTTCTCAGCGTCCCATTCTTTATTGGGTGTGAAAGACTGCTTAAGTTTGCTCAGAGACCTCTCTATCAGGCTTGAGGTTCTTTTGCATGCTGTAAATCTACAACATGGGACCAACAGCTTTACTTCCTTCCGAAGGAAACCATGCTATTACACCCGAAAAAAAATCCATCGTCCTCTGTCGGGTTTGAACCCGCGACCTTGGGTATATGAAGTTAGCATGGTAACCATTACACCACGGAGGGTGACTGTTTCACATTAGTCATAAGTTTAATTTTAGATCTGAAAGAAGTTTTAATTCTAATAATATTTGTGATCTAAACAAAACTGTTTCTGCAAAATTGTCAGTTTGTTCCCCCAGTATAAGAAGCTCTTTGCTATTAACTTCATGCCCTTGAACTGACTGTAAAGTTGGAGGCATATAGTATCAATCATGGGATAATAATTGTGAAACTGGTAGCATGAAATTTAGAGCAGCACAAGACATGAACATTGTGGTTGAACAATCCCTCAGCTGACTAAGTGTATAAACATTCTGACAATGTTGAAGGACATATGTGAATCCCCATCTGCCCTGCCAGTATATTTATTTTTGAAATAATTCTCCCATATGAAATCGCAGCAGTGATAGGGAATAACCTTAATTAATATTTAGTTGTGTGATTTGTGCAGAAGTTTTTATTATGAAATACCTTCAAAATTCTGTTTGAACACGAACCCCAGTCAGTGGGTTGTGGTCCCTAACTTTGGAAGTGCATAGCTCTAGCTGTCTATTTGGGTATTCCAGTTGGATAAATTAGAACTGATGACTGACATGCTCATTCAAACTCACTAAACCTTTGTATGTATATGTAAAATCCTTGTTACATTTTTTTACATTAGGGGCGCCAAGGTAGTGAGGTGGTTATGTTCACAGCTCTCTTGCTGAGGGTCCATGGTTAGATTCCCAACTCTGGGGTGGTGATTTTAGGTCAATACTATCTAAACCTACACCTCTGACTTATCCCCAAGTCCCAATATGGTTCAGAATCTATGGTAAAAGATGTGGCTCCTCTCAGGCCTCCATAATGTTCATAATAATCCTGCACTGTCTGCTGGATGTCTCAACCTCAGATGTGGGTCCAGCATCTTTTGGTGAAATGAGAAAACCTCTGAAAGGCGATCACTTTTCTGCATTATAACATATGTAAGTATTTTATTTTATCACTGATTACATTATACATATTATCTACCTTTGACCTTTTCACAATTGTTAACATAATACACTTTCCTGCATATATCTTCCCCTCACTTTGATCTATGGGTACCTTATTCAGCAACTTTCTGTTTTAAAAAATGACTGGTGCTATTGTTTGGGATAAATGGAGAAGGTGCCATTAGTAATTACCCAAAAGTAATGTTACTTTACATGTTGGCATAGCTAGCTGCTAGCAAGATGTAACACATGCTCTTCAGAAAGGTGGCCAAAGAATTCATGATGTTACACCACAAAGCAACCAGGCTAGTCTCACACTAAGTGCTATACATTTTAATGTGAGAAAAAAATGCCAAGCTGTTTAGCAAGTGTATTTTAATTGCTAAATGAAATTGCTAGAGACACAGGTCAAGCTGATGCACAAAATATCAAAGAAGTGTTTTTGTGTGTATTGATTAGTTTTATTATGAAACATATTGACAAGATTGACTTCCCTTACAATTAAAATAGTGTATTATAAGATGTAACAATTATAACAGAATGCTACACCAGTGTACTATTATACTTACTTTCCCTCAGAGTTGATCCATTTCTCTGAATCTGCTTGTGTATAGTCAATGACACAATCAGCACCAAGGGATTCTACAAGTGGTACTGCATCGGTCCGACATGTAGCAATCACCTAATTTATAAAATAATAGAAAAAATATGTGGAAACAGAACAGATAATATAATTGTGGAAGAGGTAAGTAAACAAAACAAAAGAAAAATGTATTCTGGTAACCAAATATAGCTCAACCAGTTGCAATTGAGATACTGATACCAATTATACAATGTTATACATATGTAGCTTTAATTATCAGCTGAGAATGGTAAAATAACATGAGATAGTGACACTCCCTCACTTAAAATGGAATTTACTAAACATATGTTTCAAAGATGTTCACCCTCTTCTTCAGATGAAGAAGATGGCTGGGAATTGTGCTCTGCTGGGAGTTGTCTGTTATGGTGGAGACAATCTGGTGTTCTCAGCAGAAGTTCGTATTCTGTGGCAGCATTTCAAATTTCATAAGCCTGTCTTTGTGTTGTGTGATGAAAATATTCTCCCAAACTGTGAGTGCTGCCGTGTTGTTTACAGGTTTATGTTATTTTCTATTTCATGGTGTGATGTCCAAAAATGGTGTGCTACTGCCGATTTATCCATCTGTTTTTGTTCAATGTGTCTGAAATGTTCTTTTAACCTTGTTTCCAGTCTTCTTTTTGTTTGACCAATGTAACATAATTTGCAGTCCTTACAATCAATTTTTTAGATGCCTGATCTCTGGTTTGTAGGTATGGGGTCTTTGATGTCTATTTTTAGTGCATTTATTATGTTGAATTGGTTACTTGAAGCTAAACTTATGTTGTATTTCTTGAAAAGTTTTTTGAATTTTTTATCTGCTGTTGGGTGATAAGTGAATTGTTTATATGTAGTTTTGGTTTTTGTGTGGACAGAGTGGTGATTTGTTGTAATATTTATTTTTTCTTATGTTTTTCAATTTTATTGTTAATTATGTCTGGTTTGAAACTGATGTCTGAGGCTATGTGTCTTAATTGGAGGTATTTTGTGTTGTACTCTTCAGGGCTGAGTGAGATGCTGAGGAGTCTGTGTACTGAGCTGTTGAAGATTGCATGTTTGTGAGGTTCTGGGTTGAAACTATTTCATTTTATGTAATTATCTGTGTGTGTGATCTTCCTGTAGATGCCATATGTGATCTTTTGTCTTTAGCTTTAGGTATAATTTGGTTTTTTTCTGTTTCTATTGTGAATTGTATATGCCTGATTGTAAGTTTAGTAATTTAAGAGAATCTTCAGCTAACACATCCATCCACATGTCTACACCATTTTAGGAAAACTGGAGGTATGTGAATCTCAGGTTGTCCCATGCACAGATGTGCTACAAAGGGTGAAAGTGGCTTCCCATCATTAAGCCTGAGATTTGTCTGTAAAATCTGCCATTGAATTGGAAACAATTCTGATTGATGCACAGTTCTGTTTAAGTACAGAAGTCTTCTATTGTTTTCTTGTTTAAGCCTATATTTGTGAGCTATGTTTTACGGGTTGCAAGTAGTTCTTTGACTGAAATGCTGGTGAGTAATGATTTGACATCAAAGGAGATCAACAAATCATTGGTTGAAACTGTGTTTTGCTCCAGACGTTTTATTAGTTCCAAGGAAAATGACAATCTTTCCATTAAAATGTCTTGGAACTAATAAAACATCTGGAGCAGTACATAGCCACTTTCACCCTTTTTAGCAAATCTGTACATGAGACAACTTGAGATTCACATAACCTCCAGTATTCCCAATATGTTCAAAAAATGGTTTAGATGTGTGGATAATGTGTTTGCAGTGGTCCCCAAAAAATTAGCAGAAAATTCTCTTAAATTATTAAACCTACAAGACAGGCATATACAGTTCACAATGGAAACAGAAAAAACAGCATTCTACATACTTGGATCTAAAGCTAACACGAAAAGGACAAAAAATCACATATGACATCTACAGGAAGACCACACACACACACAGATAATTACATAAATGAAATAGTTTCAACCCAGAACCTCACAAACATGCAATCTTCAACAGCTCAGTACACAGACTCCTCAGCATCTCACTCAGCCCTAAAGAGTACAACACAAAATACCTCCAATTAAGACACATAGCCTCAGACATCAGTTTCAAACCAGACATAATTAACAATAAAATTGAAAAACATAAGAAAAAATAAATATTACAACAAATCACTCTGTCCACACAAAAACCAAAACTACATATAAACAATTCACTTATCACCCAACAGCAGATAAAAAATTCAAAAAACTTTTCAAGAAATACAACATAAGTTTAGCTTCAAGTAACCAATTCAACATAATAAATGCACTAAAAATAGACATCAAAGACCCCATACCTACAAACCAGAGATCAGGCATCTAAAAAATTGATTGTAAGGACTGCAAATTATGTTACATTGGTCAAACAAAAAGAAGACTGGAAACAAGGTTAAAAGAACATTTCAGACACATTGAACAAAAACAGATGGATAAATTGGCAGTAGCACACCATGAAATAGAAAATAACATAAAGGTTTTTAAACCTGTAAACAACCCGGCAGCACTTACACCTTCTGTGACTTAAGTAAGGTGTTTGATTGTGTAGACCACTCTTACCTACTTACAAAATTAATTTTGTATGGAATAAAAAGCCCAGTTATTGAACTACTCAAATCCTACTTGGTAAATCGAAAGTGGTTTATATTAGAAATGAGAAATCTAAAATAGCTGAGATAAAATGCGGTGTCCCACAGGGTTCAATTCTTGGACCATTGTTGTTTCTAATAATGATCAATGACCTTCCATTTTTTTTAACTCTCACACTATTCTATATGTTGATGATACTACCTTTTTTAATATGAGTAAAGATTTTCAGACACTTAAATGTACAGCAGAAAACACACCAATCCAAGCTGATAAATGGTTCAAAGCTAACGATTTTGTACTTAATCAGGGCAAAACACAACATTTGGTTTTTAATTGCAGGGATACTTGTATAGCTAATAACTCTGATAATGTAAAATTCTGAGGTGTTATAATTAACAATAAATTATCCTGGGCACCACATATTGATCATATAATGTCCAAGCTCTCCAGAGTTATATATTTAATTAAAAGTTTGAAAAAGAAGTGCCTGAAGTATATGTTTGATCAGCATATTTTGCTTTTTTCCAAAGCATTATAGCGCATGGTATTCTACTTTAGGGTAACAGTTCACATGTTTCCAAAATACTTTTACTCCAGAAAAAAAAGGTTATTAGAATAATGTCTGACGAATCAAAGCTAGCTCACTGCAAACCATTATTCATTAAATTAAAAATAATGACCGTAGTAAATCTATATATGCACACTGTGTTATTGTATATAAAAAACTGAACATCAGAACTACAAAATAGACTATAATACAAGATCATGCCAACGTATTGATACTCCATATTGTAGACTGACTACAACTCAGAAGAGTTTTGAAGTACTAGGTTCCAAAATGTATAAGCTATCTTTAGACTTAAGACAATGCCCTGCAGCAATTTATAAGCATAAATTGTATGACTGGCTTGTTGCAACACCTTTTTATTCTCTTTAAGAATTTTTTGAAATATAATAAGCACATCTGCTTTTATATTTCTTAGTTAGCATATATTAGGACTTTGTTGTAATTAGTTTAGTTATTAATTTTTTGACGTGTATTATTTTGTATTATATTGTATCTTTCATTCCTGTACATATTCTGTATTGTAAATGTAAAATCATTTGTAATTATTTGATCGTATGATTCTGACTTTGTCTATTGCTGTACGAGTTTATTATTATTATTAGACAGGCTCATGCATTTTGAAATACCACCACATGAATACAAACTTCTGCTGAGAACACCACATTGTCTCCACTATATCAGACCTCAGAGCACAACTCCCAGCTATCAGTTGGACTTCAACTGAAGAAGATGGTGACTGCCTTTGAAGCATATGTTTTGTAAATTCTATTTTAAATGAGGTGAGTGTCACTATCCCAAATTGAGTTATTATACTTGAACTCTTCACTTGTCTCAAACTTCTGAGTTATTTCATTCAACTGAGGATGGATTTATATGCTAAGAAAAGTATGCATTTATGTAATAAAAAAGTTGAAAATATGCGTAAACCTACAAAATATGCACCCAAAATTGTTTCAATAGCACAATGAACTATATAGGAGGCAGCAGTCATACAGTTGTGTAATTGATACTTTTTTCACAAAATACTCACCTTCTTTTTGACCATGTGAAGGGTCATCTAATTCTCAGGCGTAAATGGCATGAGAATGAAATTTGCCAAATGCTTCCTTCCTATTGAAAAGGCATGTCAGCCAGCCTTTCACCTTGCAGTTTTGGGTACCAATATCTAAAGTAATCATTGTTAACTAACTGGCAATTCAACTTCAGTTCACCTGCAGAAAATGTGTTGTTATCATGTTTAGATTAATTAGTGGACCAGGAGTAAAATATTTCTGTTGCAGATTAAACTTACGTTTGCAAAGCACCCAACACTAAAAGCATTTTACTTCTGGTCTGCTACTTAATCAAAACACAGTAACACATTTTCTGTAGATGAATTGAAACTGAATTTTCAATATTTGCCCATTCGTTTACAATGATTGCTGAGGCAATGATTTCCAAAACTGTAAGGTGAGAGGATGCCTCTTGAATAGGAAAGGGAGCATAATGCAAAAGTCATTCTCATACCAGTTATGCAGCATGTCTGAGAATTAAATGACTCTTTGCACAATCAAACTGAAGGTGGGCATTTACTTTTGTGAAAGATAGTACATTGGGTGGACTGAGATTAATAACTTTGTTGTTTATAGCTACTTATCTTATTATTAAGTTTCTCAGCCTTGCTCAGTTTGTCTTTTGTTGTCAGTTTGTGTATCAATGGCTAGGCATTTGACTAAAGACCAAAATATCTGGATTTTGAAACAACACTGGAAGACAGAAAATTGTGAACAGGTTCAAGAGAAATATATGAACATTGTGATACACTTCTTCCTTCAAGATTCACAATTTTGATGGGACAGTCTCTCCCAGTAGTGTGTTGAAAATAGTTCTACCGATCATTTATAATACCTGAAAATGAAGTATTAACTGCTCTAATATTAATTTGTTCAAACAAATAAAAATAAGAGCAGTCAAAGAACTGAACATTGCATACAGATGTTCATACACATAACATAAATAAATGTCATTACTGTATACTTACTTTGCCATCCCGGGGTGCAATGGTAAACTCACCTCCACATGGTGCACCCGGGCAACATTATAATTATATACTATATTACGATTATAACAGCAAAGTAGTTTACTAATTAGCAGCTATCCGACAATGACATTGACATGTGCTAGTACTAACCGTGCTTCTAAGGATGACTCACTACAACTCCTAATATATGTATTACACTGTATATGATGTATTTCATTATTTTGTTTTATCTTCAAGTTCTGTTGTTATTCTTGGCCAATGAGTTATGTATTTAAGTGCCTCTGCATTAATAAAATAAAAAACTTTGCCATCCCCCCATTCAATTTTCTTACACAACTTTACTTTTATAAAGTTATAAGTGTACTGATTTTTAATCTTTCATTATAAATTAATAAGTGTATTGATTTTTAATCTGTCATTAGTTTTTTATAACAGTAATTACAATCTCTTATATTATTTATAGTCAAGAATCTAGCATGAAATATTATGTGTTTTAACAATAATTTTATCAACTATTTAATTACAATAAACAACCAACTATTTATAGACAGAAAATTTCTCCTGCTGTAACTTAAAATAGCTTTGTGTGGAGAAAGTGTTCTCTCCATTTCACATAAGTCACAGGGCACTACCGCAAGCAGGCTATGTCAATCACAGAATATAAATTAAACTATTTTCCAGACTGATTTGTACTACATTGTTAACATCCCCAAGAAATAAAAAATAAAAGAATGAGTCGGTTTTTGTAACACAAACATCACTTATTTTTACTTACTGGGGACCAGTTTCGGGTAACAGTTGTTCCCATTTTCAACCCTTAATTCCGACTAAATCTTTCTTCGTTGGCGGCAATGATGGGGGTCGTGGTGTATTAATTGTGGAGGCAAATGTTTTTGGATCTATGAACTTCCAGAGGTTGCTGTAAAGTGGCAAATCAAAATTCATGATATGGCTCTTTTTCTTCATGATGTAGATCTTCTCCCAGACATCTAATTCTGTGGGTGTATGTGGTTTAAGTATGTGGTCTTCAGTCAATAAACAGGACATCCAACGGGCACAGACCTTTCGATAACCCAAGCTGTGGATCATTTCTTGCACTGCACTATGTCCTATTCCAAGTTTCGCAGCAATTTCATTCACAGTGAAACGCCTATCTCCTGTAATGAGCTCAACTCTTTCCTTGTTGCGTTCTGTAGAGGCAGTTCGAGGATGCCCGCTACGAGGCGCATTTTGCAGACTCATGTTTCCATCTTTGAAATGCTTCACCCATCTTCTAACACTGCTGGCTTCCATGCAGACACCTCCATACGCACGTTGAAGTCTGAGATGAATTTCAGGAGCAGATTTTCCTTCTTTCACAAGGAATTCAATGACAGCACGCTGTCGAAACGAAACATCAATGTCAGCTATTTTTCAAACACCGTCTGTGGACACGTGATAGAAGCTAATAACATCACAATATGTCAACATGTGGCTTAAAGTCTGTAGATTACGATCCTGCAATTCGTTTCGTTACATTGTTGAAATTTAAATTTTTACAATGGGTTGCTCGTGACTTTCAGTATGCCCCTCGTATATTGCACCAATGAGTGTCACTTCAGGAATGAAAGTAATATCCCTCCACATGGAGCTACAAATACCTGAAAACCTCTGAGAAGTAAAATGAAGTCACATGTTAACCTTTACAATAACAATATATCTGACCTAGCAGCACTGTGACTACAGAGCAAAAAGAAAAATGATTTACATCGTTAGGAATGATGAGCAGTTGAGCTATCTGAAAAGATGAATGTCTCTTTACCACCTCTCCCCAAAAATAAAAGAAATAAGGCAGAAGATCACCATTTTATAGAAACAAAATGAATATTTCAATAACAAGTAGAGGAAAAATGTAATGTATACATAAACCAGCGTACCCAACAGATGTCCTGTTCAAAAGTTTTAAATACCAAAATTATAGAAATTTGTTAATAGATTGTAATTATTTGGACTGTTTTGATGAAAATAGTGTTACAAAAAAAAAAAAAAATCATTAAAATGCCAACAAAGTGCAAAAAAGTAACAAACTTACAGGACATTTCCTTGAAGCCAATTGCAGCACCAACTACTGGGCCAATCTTCAAATATTTTGATACTGTGATCGCAGCGCTGTCTGTCAGATATCATGTAAATCATCCAAAAATTAACAACAAAGAAAAAGAAGTTAATTAATTTAAGAAACATTATCTGTCAGATCAAATTTTGAATCTAAACCGTTCTCGAATCCAGTTGAAAACACTTAAAAAAAATTGTTCCAACCATTTAGGAAGAGTTCAGTGACATACAATGAACAGATATATATATATATATATATATATATATATATATATATATATATATATATATATATATATATCTTTCCATACCTACATTTAATTGTGAAGGGAGGGGAAGCATGCAAATATGCAAGAATTTTATTATTATTTTATTTATTAGTAGCTATGTTGTATTAGAATCCTACTTTATGTAAAACTTTAATGATGTATACCTCTGCTCCCCATGCTTTAAGTAGTTGGATTGCTACATTGCCTACTCCTCCTGAACCTCCCAGGACCAGAACCTTCTTCCGTTTAGGTGACATCCACAGAAAATCTCCAGATATCTTTAGTGCAGACCAAGCTGTTAAGGCAGTGTATAAGAGAGAGCCTGCTTCTTCATGTTTCAGATTACAAGGCTTCTTATAGATCTGTAATTAACATTTTGTTTTTCAATTATATTTGCATAATATCTTCTTTAAATGGAATAAAACACATTTTACTCATTTCCAGAAAAATTGAGACAAAAACAATATACACTCAAAAGGAATTTAATATTAGTTCTTCACAAAATCAAACCATATAAGCCATTAACATGGTTACCACGTCCTGAAAACATGAAGGGGGGTGGGCTGCCACCTCCCTGGTAACTTTATTATGGGGCATCATAGAACATTATTAGGGGTTACTAAGCACACTTGTGAACAAATGCCTGCAATTTCTTATTACCTTTTATCTCCCAGAGCAGCCATCATGACATCATAGAGAAATTCAGATGGAGCTAAATCTGATAATGGATACAGATACAGTTTATTCATCTTTTAAAGCATATGTACATTGGCACTATGATATGGTAGGTGTGGCACAACAATGAACCCGTGATATCAACTTAACAATCATTATGTTGCTGGTGTGTGACTACACATTGCTGTGCTAGAGAAACACTCATTTTGCTCACTTTCTCTGTCTGCTGAATCCTGCATCTAAGTTATATAAGGATGTCACAGTACACTCTGGTGGCAGTTGTTCCTTGTGGAAGCCAGTTCATTAGCATTAGTATCCCACAAGTGTTTCAAAAGATAGAGATCATCCGCTTATCTGCAGATGGAGAGGACAACATTTCTTGGGTTGTGGAGTTTCTCATGTGTTTCTATTGCACATATATGAATTTCTTCTCAGATGTATGGTAGTCTGCTGTATTGACTCTCCTTCCTTTCACAAAATCCTCGTGGTCCATCTTTGCAGGCATGATTCTGAAAATTTCTCCTGTTCACATCAAAATTAAATGAAGCCATATTCTTCGATTCTGATGTAGCAAAGATTTCATCAGTCAGAACAAAAACAGAGTGCATTATTAATAGTGTGATTGCTCCTCATGCTGTAGATATCACTATTGAGTGTTCAAAAGGGATATCTTGTTTTGGTGTTTCTACTGATGCTAGCAATCATGGTCACATAAAGATGTTTCCAATTTTAATCCAATATATTAATTATAAGCAAGGTGGCATTAAAAAAGAAAGTAGTAGAACTTAAATCTACTCCAAATGAAGCCTTGAGACTGTTGCTGGCTATTTGAGTGAAACTTTGCATAACTTTTGGGTTGTACATAAGTGTAAAAAAATGGTGTGTTATTTATGGACGCTCTTTAACTGTTGTGGTTCTCAGCGTCCCATTCTAAATTGGGCATGAAAGACCACTTAATTTTGCTCAGAGGCCTCTCTATCAAGCTTGAGGTTCTTTTATGTGCCATAAATCTATGATACGCGACCAACAGCTTTACTTCCCTTCCTAAGGAAGCCATGCTAAGGATTTTTACGCCCGAAAAAATCCATCATCCTCTGCTGGGTTTGAACCCGCGACCTTGGGTATATGAGTACATAAGTGTGTAGCATTTATTGGGGACAACGCTAATACAAATTTTGGTGGTATTAATCGAAGAAGGAAACAATATTTACTGCAAATTAAAGAGGTCTTTAAATGAAAACTTAATATCTGCTCTACTCATATTTTGCATAATGCAATACAGCATGGGGCTAACTCTTTAACTGTAGATATTGATTGTTTAATCATTTAACTGTGTAATTACTTCTCAATTTATACAGTGAGAACGGAATAACTGAAATCTTTTTGTGAGTTTGTTCAAATTAATTGTAAGCAGTTGTCTCACAGCAAAAGTAGATGGTTGTCCTTTTTCCAGCTGTAGAAAGTATGTTAGAAATGTATTCAGGATTGAAATCTTATTTCTTATCTGAAGGCAAGCCACCTAAATTTATCAGTCAGTTCTTTGAGAACAAGTTAGGAGAAACATATTTATGGCATATACATTTATTGATGGCTGTGTTCCAATCAAGGATACTGGAAATAGAAAGAGAAGAAAAGTCAGTCGTTGAAATAATGGACATTGTAGAAACAGTGTGTAAGGTCCTGGAGAACAGACTGCAAGGGAAATTCATTTGCTTGAAAGTTGAGAGATTTTAGACAATGTTAGGTCAGAAGGGTTTGATGAGGAGGCTGATGCTTTCATGGATGAAGCTTTGTTGTTGTATGAATCTTGCTATGAATATTTGAAACGATGGATCCAAATGTTTGATGAATTTGCATGTTTTAAGTGGATGTTTCTGAAGTGTAATATTCAATACAGTGATGTTGAAAAGTGTATTGTTTATTTGCAAAGAAAATGTAGTTTCTCGAGATTGATGATGTGAAATGTTTCCATCAGTTCTGTATTTTCAAAAAATTCCTAAGTGAGAATATTAATGATTCTGATTTCAGCAAGTTACTTTCTAATCAAAATGGGCTAAGTATTTCAATGATGGTCAACCAGTAGAATCTTATTCTGAGTTGTTAAAGCTGGCGGAGCATTTTTTCTATATTTCAGATCATAATGCAAACGTAGAAAGAGTGTTTTCTCTAATTATAACACAGTGGACTGATGATAGAAATAAGTTTTTAATTCAATCAATAAAAGGATTACTGATGGTTCGATATAATTTAAAAGAATTTTCTTGTGTATCATTTTATAAATTTCTACTTGGCAAACCACAATTACTGAAACAAATCAGGTCATCAGAAAAATATCAGCAACATATGACAACGTTAAAGAGTGTAATGTATGTTTCATTTAATGTTTGTATAAGCCTGTGAGTAAAATATAAGTTTAAAATCAATGGTTTTCATTTATCCTCTTTTTTCTCAAAATATCCCACTTTTTATAGCAGTTCGTCCTCATTTTTAGCAATATGGATCCCCTAATCCTGACAGAAAAAGGAACTTGTAATAAAAATTTTGAAACCACATTCACTGCTCTGGGATCACCAGCCAGGACCTCCACAAGAGATATTCAGTACAGTGATAGTAGGAGGTGTTTGTTGGCATTGAATAGCAGTTGCCTAGACACAGAAGGTCCCAACTTCCAAGATCATCCAAGATGATGATTATTCATATTAAGTAATCTGACAATGGATATAAGATTTATCTGAAATAATTAGAAGGTACTTCATATTAGCAGTGGTTTGAATATAGGATCCATTCAGTCTTATCATTCAGTATTATGACATTTCACTGTGCTTTCCCAACAAGTTATGTTGTGCTTATTATATTTTATGGCAACAAATGCATGCCATTATCAAATTTGGTTCAAATACACCTTGTTGTACTCATTCATCAATTTCCCATATGACAGTTATAGTCAGCATTGGACACAACACAAGACAGTTTTGACTACAAGCCTCCCTCATATTGTTTTGAAAAACTGGGGAACACCATAAAAAAAGCTCAGAGAAGTTAATGGGAGATCCTTTATAACATGTGACATGAGATGGCAAGAAATTTTTTCTAAGTCCTAAGCTTCGGCAATGCGCACGTGCAAGTAAACTGACCAACTGTATTGCATCTCACATAGCACCAACCTACACATAATTTCTGGCAATTTTAGCCAACCTCTGCAAATAATCTCCAAATATCTGCATAATAAAATGTGTAATACCATTTGGAAGCGATTAACTAGTCATTTTTGAAAAGTCCTGACCATGCTTTCTCTCGGGTTTTATTACTTTACAAACATGGGGTTGCAGTCAAGCAGAATTTATTGTAGTGTGTGAAGAGAAGGTTGTATGTTATTGGTGATGTTCTTACAGATTATAATAGATTTAGAAATGACTTTTCCGATTAATAAGGCAGATCTGTCGATTTACCTCAATGATTCGGAGGTCCGTCTTCAATTATTATTTGACCAGGATCTGCCGAGAACAAGAATGCTGTGTTCTGAATACAATGTGTTCTTACACCCCATTAAGAGACAAGACCATACATATCCCGAGTTTTGTTAAAATACAGCCATCCTCTTGTGAGTTTTGTTATTAATAATATAGAAAGCAACTTTATTATTATTATTATTATTATTATTATTATTATTATCATCATCATCTTTTTTTTTTAGAACTGGACATTAAAAAGTCCCACAGTCTGTGTGCAAAGGAATATGGTTCAAGCGGGTAAAGCAATTATTGGGCAAAACGTTTTCCTCATACACTGCTTTGCGTACAAGTAGCCATACAATGTGACAATAATGGAGTGTTCGGTTGAAGACCAATGTGCGAGTTTGCAGCCAATATGTGATTGGTTCGGTTACTGCCGTGAAGTGCATATGGTTTCTAACCAAATACACTTTGAGAGGAAAATTGAAGTTCCCAGCCACGTCATTCAAGCTGACAAATGTAAAATAGGATTGAAAATACCAACACTTAAAATTGTTTAGCAGACCCTTTTCAGGGATTTGTGGAAGACATTAGGCAGGTGAGCTTCCATGGCAACATGTTAGCATGGCACTAAATTCTCCAGCCACTGTTTTTCCCAGTAAACCACAAGGAGATCTCAAATTATTTTGAGATGTCATACCTCAATGGCTTCATAGTTAACTAACAATTGGTCATTCAATGTGAATTCTTTCACACCGGTCATGTGTATGACAGAAGTTGGAGAAGTAATTAAGTCACCATTGAGGGATGACATTTCAAAATAGTTTAAGATGTCCTTGTAGTTTACCAGGAAAATGCGAATCAATTGGAGAATTTAGTACCATGCCGGCATTTTGCTATGGTAATTCAATAGTCAGAGCATCTGGATAGAAACAAGGAGATCTGTGGTTTAAATCCCTGCTATGGCATTGAATTTTTCAGTCTGGCTCTACTTGTCCATACATTACCTTATTTGAAAAAAAAAAACACCAGTTATGGTCCACTTAATATTGCAGCAGCAAGTGGACTATACACCATATAAAAGGATTATAATAGTCACAACCAATTCTGATTAGACTGCCCCATTAACAATTACATATTATCATTTTAGATCATGCAATTATGTTCCAACACCACAAGAAACTAATTACATGATTACACTCCCACCATGCTGAATATCTGTGTTCATGCTATTTCTTTTCATAATTAAAATATTTAATTTAAATAGCAGTGAGTATAGAAAAATAAAAGAACTTTGCTGTAATTTTGTAAATAAGTCAATTTGAAATAAAAGTGTAAAATTTTATATAAAGTTTATAAATTATATATACTTACAAATGACTTATCAGCACGTACAAGCTGAGCATGACTGCCCTGCTGGTGTGGAGGAATAGTTCCCCAGACTTCATCTCCAATTTTAAACTCATTGCCTACGCCAAGTCCTTTAGCAACTATGTGCCCAGAGAAATCACGTCCAAGTGTCAATGGAAATTCCAGTGTTTCTTTTAGGCTGCAAGACTCAAGCTGTCTTAGTTTACTCAGTGCCACTGAACCATAACCACCTAAAAACAAAATTAGCAACTGAAATGCATTCTCTGTCTCACTTTTAAACATATTAACTTGTCCCTCTCACTTTTAACCATGCTAACTTGGTAACCAAAATGTGTTCATTAAAAATGCACTGACAGTCAACAGATAAATTTCAAATATAAATTTATCCTGCATTTTCTTAAGGAGGAGCATATCTACTCTGTTCAATTGACCATGAATGTTTGTTGACGATAAAACTAAATGTCCAGATACATTTTTCTCAATTCTTCCCCCTTTTGGTATTTTTGCTCCACCATTAATAATTTGACAAAAGGTAAACGAGTCCTGTAGTTACTAAAAAAAGGTGCTGAATTCACTAACAAGGAACATTCAGCTTATTCAAAATCAAGATTTCAATCATGTTGCATAGATTACTGTCAAAGGTGATGTTTCTCAGAAACTGAAATAAGAATGAGATTTAGGGCTGTTTTAAGACAATGAAGTTTTAGATTGTTGCTTGGAGCCATTCACCATCATGTTAGTCTGCCATTTAATCTAATATTGGCCAATTTCTCCCTTTCTCTCAAAACTTCAATGCTCAAAAAGGGACTTGAATTTCACTCCAGGCTCTAAGCACTTCAATTCCTTAGAAACTCATCACCTCATCCAGTGCTGAATAAAGTCCCAGTTTTGAATTAGTGCCTTGAAAATGTAATCAATGAAGAACTATTGATTGTAATACAGGAAATAATATCCTCTTCTTTACAACAATTATAAAAGTTATCATGACTTGAAGAAGCTAAGGGATGCATGGAATTTAATCAGTCATGTGGCAAATTTTGCAAATGTATTTATTACACAAGAGTTGTAAACAAAATAGTGGCAACTGTACAGAAGATTAGACAAACACAATCATGATGTGGGAGCAATGAGGTGGTTCTATTGTCAATGTATAGAATTTAATCGGTTAGAAAGGGTGTTCAAGTGGTGACATACAGAAATGACATTGGTATGCACTTGCCAGTAGCCAACCTCAACATATACTGCAATTAGGATAGCACATTTCTGCAGTGTACGGTTACCATTGATGAGACATGGACATGAGCCTATGAGTCTGAATTAAAATATCAATCAAATGAATGGCATTGCTGAGGTTCAGCACTTCCACAGAACACTTCCACCACTTTTATTTGGGCTTAAAAATTTTCTTTTAAAGGTTTAGTTAAGTAATAAAGTTAATAAGGGGATTTAACCCTTCCACAGAATGTTTGGCATGAATGATGTTGATTGTGGCATATGACTAAGGGTGTCATTCCTATTCATGCTGTGCCTCAAAGAAAAACTGTCAACACAAACTACTTTGCCAATTTCTTCATTTGATTCATTCATATCATGGCTATGTGGCACAAACATTCCATTTATTACAAGACAATCTCCCTGTCATGTTGCATGACAGTGCAACTAATATATTGAGACAGAGCATCGGGAAGTCTTGGAACACCTTTGTTATCATCTGAGATGAGTATTTGTAACTTTAACTCTTTCCTAAGTTGAAAGAGCCCTTCTTAGGGATTCTGATTTCCTGTACTTGTTCAGTAAACATATTTTCTATATATGTTTGGTAGTGTTTAACACCTGCTTTAACTACTTATGGCACTGCAGGCGGTGACACTGGTGTTACATGAATGATGATGGAGCATCGGTGGAACGCGATGGCGGGGGAAACCGGATTACCTGGAGAAAACCTGCCCCAGCGCCACTTTGTCCACCACAAATCTCACATACAGTCGCTACCTTATTTACCTCATATACTTCAACAACAGTAGCTTTAAGAGGTTTAGATTATCATACTGAACAGTAGTTATAATAATACTAAGAATGGAATAGTTTGTATTAATTTATTTTTTGCTTTGAGTATGACTTAATACAACCAAATATAAAAATTGTTTCCATTATACATATAAATCAAACATCTGTTGTCATTTCTCATTCATTTGGAAGTCAGCAAAGGACATTTTTGTTTTCCTTGAGAAGAAACAAAGTAAACCAGAAATTTTTTTCTCACAATTTCAAATGTTCTTTTTGGATTGTTGCTACCAATTTTGAATACTATAAACCTAATGAAACAGTACACACTCCTTTTGTAAATAAGAACTCAGGCCAGCTTAATGATTAGCTGATCAGATCCTAAACAGGTGGATGCTATGTTTAATGTTTATTAGACTGACAAATGCACATGTTACAGGCTTTTTCTGAAACCTGTCATTTTTCCACAAAAGCACACTTTCTGCCACAGTTCTTCATAAAATGGCAGAATTTATTAGGTACTTGAGTTTAACTCGCCAAACCTTGCATTCCTGCCAGTTTTCAAGATCTGGATCTTTGCAAAATGAAGAGTCTCAGTATAAGCTTACAATGTATGCAAGAAAAATAATCACACTGAGCAGAGCCAGATGCTTTATCCTTTAAAGTAAGAAAAGAAAATGTCTTACCAGATACTGTACAGATATTATAAAATTATAGAAAGGAATTACTTGGTAACAGTGATGGTAACTACCTAATCTTATACTGTCTAATACATTCAATGTTCAGCAAATTACATAATGGCAATTATCCAAATAATCTATGCTGCTTAAGCCACACATATTTTTCAGAGCCCCTCTTCTTTCAAAGTCAGCCTGACTTTAAGTTTGGAATTAGGGTGTGTGCGGTTGGAAACCAACCCTTGGTGTTGCCAAGTCTTCCACTTATTGGTCCTTAACTGAGGCATGATTCTTATCTTGCAAGCAGTGTCTCCAGGAAACAGATTTTACTACGTTGCCTCTTGCCCATAGTACAGGGTCTTCTTTTGTTTATTAATGGTTACTGCCCTTTGGTAGGGGGGAGCGATCCCATTTGAGAGCCATCATGTTTTGGTGAAAACTATGTCATTGCTCTGCACTGTGGTAGGGGATGAACATTTTGTCTTCTACAGTTTAAGCATGAATGGTCAGTGATGCTTTTTCTGTAGGGAGTTAAAAAAAAGCATGCAGTAATGTGATTGATGATGTGAAGTTTCTACCCATGCTTGTCACAATTTAAATTTTAAGAAAATAACATTATCTTAATATTTGAATCAGGAGTCGTCGTTGATACCTCATAAGCCTGTAAACCACACACCCTACATATGTAGGTTTTTTTAATAGAGAAAATAACTTGAGAAAAACATTAAAATATTCCAACATTGCCCATTGTAATCCTAAAACCTAAATTAAGGATAGAAACCCACTATGTAGGTGAAGTCCCTCATTTACATTCTATTGTCGCTCCTGTTCTACTTTTCTCCTTTAACAAAATATCCTGCAGCTGCGATTTGCAACTTAGAGTATTCAACATTGGGCTATGCTTTGCAGCTTAGAACCGGTATGCAGTATTTGTTAGCTATATGTTGGCAGCTGTACTTCAATAGTGGCATAATTAACAACCAAAAGGGGTGTCAAGTATGGGAGAATACCTAAAATACACAATACATCAACCGTTTATATCCTCAAAGGAAGTAGCAAACAAAATCAATCTCCAATATTATATAAGTTTCCTTTTGTTTCATAAATTTAATTGTTTATGATTATTTATAAACTGCTTGTATTTCTTTTTTAGGTAAAAAGTTAGACTTTTATTCTCTGCATACTTATTTTGGATTCATTTATAGCTAAGTATATTTAGTTAAATATTAACAGACATACCCATCATTACTACATCGATGGGGTTCACAGAGGATGCTGACACACTGACAATCACATCCCTTGGACGTTTAATAATAGGTACTCTCACTGCCTTAGAAAACTGCAGCTCCTCGAGTCCTCCGTAACTATGCAACTGCCATGCTTGCATTTTCGTGTCATCACTTTCTGGTTCTTGTCTTACTGCCTCTGCAGTTGTCACTCGCCGAAATATTGGTTTAAAGAGTAAATTTACGTAGCTGTGCTTCCTTCTACATCCTGAAATTTCTGCAGTTGTCACATGCCTATATTGAAGTTCTGTGTATAATTTTAAAATCCTTAGCTTCCTTGGAGTTAACAGTATTCTGCACATGCCTTTTACATCCATTTTGCAACTAAAAGTGTTTCAACAATTAGTAAGGCGATGAGATTCTACGAGATTACATAACTTTCCTGAAATACATTATGAAATTATTCCTATATCAGAGAGTAGTGCAATGAATCTGGGCTTTTTGTACTACTCTCTTGTCTGACTTATTCTCTATTCACAAAAGAGAAATATCAAAACGTTGCAATTGTGAGTATCTTCTTAATAATAGAGCGCATAGCTTTGTATTTGTTATGGTTTTGTATCAATCTCCGTCGGATAACGAGCAGGGTTCCGAGTTCCGGTGAAATATCCCTTTGGCATGCTTAAAATTCTCTTTATTATTTAAAATTTCTCTACATGTATCATATTATTATTATTATTATTATTATTATTATTATTATTATTATTATTATTATTATTATTATTGTTGTTGTTGTTGTTATTGTATAATCATCATCTTAACCTTAAGCCCGCTTGGGCATGCAACTGCCAGGAATCGTCCTCCGTCGTATAGGGGTAACATACTAGTCACTGGTTCCCAAGCTCACAGCTTCAAAAACAAGTGCGAGGAATCGTCCTGTGGTCTAGGGGTAATATGCTAGCCTCTGGTTCGTAAGATTGCGAGTTCAAACCCAGAGGAGGTCAATGGATTCAGGCGTAAAAAACCTTAACATGGCTTCCTTCGGAAGGGAAGTAATCTATGGGAAGTAAAGTCTGTAGTAGAGTTACGACACGTATAAGAACCTGAAGCCTGCTAAAGAGGCTCCTGAGCAAAATTAAGCGGCCTTTCACGCCTAGTATAGAATGAGACACTGAGAACAGCAGAAGTTAAAGAATGTCCAAAAATAAAACTGAATTTCAATTACAAACAGAGAAAGAATTAGTTTGAATTGCAGCACTTGTTTAGCTACTTTTACAGCAGTAGAAACTAACGATGTTGAAAATGTTGAAAGTCATTAAATTTGTGCCAGACCTTCCAAAAACACACGCAAATTTAAAATATTTGCATTTACTTTGAAGATTTTAAAATACTAAAAGGGGATTTTGGCGCGATATAGGGGACTTCAGATGAGATCTAAGGGAAATTATGCTTCAGTGTTGACCACAATTCAAATCGTGCTTGATATGCTAAAGTTATTTGCATTGTTAGTAAAATGCTCATAATTTTTGGAAAACATTTTCGTAGATAATGCATCAATATATTTAGTTAATTGCATTTTTATTTTGTTTACAGCAATATAATCAAATAATAAAGGCGGTGTTTCGTAATTCGTGTGTCATTTAAATGCAGCATGGAAAGAGTGGGTTAGAGCGGCGATACTACATCAAGAAGCTCCAGGACATCAAGATGTTTGAAATGTGAACACTTCTAGGTTTCAGCATTCTGGTTGTGAAGTGTTTAAGCATGTAACAGTAAATATAGTCTTTTGAATAATTATTATGCTAATTAACAATGTTAACATTAGGTATGTGAGGTTAACTGGAAGACATTTTCCCCTCGGTATAAATATAACGTTGTCATCATGCCGACATTTCAGGAATCGTGTGTAGAGGTAATATATGTGTTTATTACATAAACATAGTAGAGTTATTTCAAAGCATGATGTGTTTCTTCCATACCTATAGCTCATTACTATACGATGGTTACACCATTTGCCATTCTGTATAGCTTTACCGTTTTACCTTCAGAGGTGCCTTGGCTACGCCCTTAAAACCCCAATGATCCCAAGAAGAAGTCAAAACTTCGGCAGTCTGGTGACTTACATCTGAACAACTTAATGTTTTCAACACTTTCAAATATGGATCGCCTACTTCTTAAGACCGGTGTGTGTCGCACGCGCTGCAACCATCGTAAGCTTTCCCTATAGTAGAAGGTGTGTGAAAACAGTGAAAGTGGTGTGAACAATGCCAGGGATCAATGCAGTTTACTTTCGCAGATCCCCACAAATTGCTTCACACCTCTACTTCTAAAAGCATTCCTCGGCTACGCTTTGCGGCTTAGGACCATCAATACGTAAGTAAGGGGATACTTGTTAGTTATGCTGGCAGCTCTGTAGTTGTGAATGACAACAGTGATAGATGAATATCAGCAAAATGTTTCAGCTCACAACTATAGGTATCAAAGCATGTTCAAAAGTATCATTATAGGATGTATTTTAAAATACTTTTGAGGGGAATTCCTCGGCTGCGCTTTGTGGTTTGGGGCCAACAGCTCTGTGGTTGCGAATGACAACAACAATAGATTAATATCAGCAAAATGCTTCAGATCACAAGTAATTATATCAAAGCATACCCAAAAGAATTACCATAGGATGCATTTTAAAATATTTTTGAGGGGGGTATGGCAAATAAAATTAGTTTGTTTCTGAATATATTTAGGTAATGATGTAGCATAGGTGTCATTATCAATATCTACTGCATTGCCAACCGAAGAAACATTCATGTGCTGAATGCAACATTACCAACCAAAACCTTAGAAACAATTCCAGCTGCTTATAAAAGTGAACGTAAACTATATGTTAATAACAATAACTTATGCTGTATCTCAAAGTGAAGAAACTAATATCTGAGGCCAAACTTCTGCATGGGGAGACTAGGATATTCTGTGATACTACCTATAGTTGCAAGTGGAAACAGTTTGCTGATATTCCCACTATCAAATGTATTACTATAATGAGAAATTACTATTTCAGTTTATCATTTGTAAATGCAAAATGCGGGAAGTAGTAACATTAGTACTATAATTTAATGCATATTATTTTATAGTTATTAAAGTAATAATTAATTTTGTGAGTATTAGACTCTGAAAACATTTCATTTCTGAATCAGGCTAGCGCACACAACTCTGAAATCGAACTCTGCATATTTTTAATAAAAATAGATAAAAAAAAATGTTTCCTTTTTAAGGTTATCTACCTATAACAGAATTATGTGCAGTTATAGTTCATTCATTTAAGGTTAAGGCAATATCACATTTATTATTTTTTATCCATTTGATTTGAAGTTAAAATGAATGAGCCAAAGTTTATTCCCGTAATATGGGGAGGCCTTGATTTAATAGTTCTTGATGTGTATTAGCAGTGCGCTGTCCTAAATTTGGCTAAATATTTTGGGTTGACTTCAATGTGATGTATACCTAACATTCTAAGCTCTATTTGGGCATGTGCTTTTTAATTTAATGTACAGACAGGTTGAGAGCTACAATAGTTTTTGTGACTTAACTATCTAGGAAACAAACATTGTTGCAACTTTAACTCCTGTTATACAAAAAAGAAGTTGGGTTAAGGTTTGAAATTAATATTTTGGTTTTTATTTACAAATACAACAATCACCATCTTCCAGTTCCACCACAAAATGGCGACCTCTCAGGCAGTATTACCAATTGTTTAGGACAAACTGTTTGCCCTAGTAAACCAACTGCATATTTATATTCCTTTCTTGTAGTTAGCATGTTGCAATCATTATTGTAGTGTTTATGGCTAATTGCCAAAACTATTAAGGAAAATAAAACAATAGATACTTTATACTCTCAATAAGGGGGTTGGCATCATATCTACTTTGTTCATCGATGAAAGCAACTTGAAAAGTGAATGGGGACTATCTAATGCCAAGCACCCAATAGTATATCATTTTAAAATTAGTGAAAAACCAAATTCTTGGGTAATAACCGATAGTTATTTGTGGTATTGACTATCAAACAACTCAATAATTTCATTTGATAGTACCCATCATTAATTCCCTACAGATGTTCTAGCTAGGTACTGTTATTTTCATTCAAAACTGCAGATGACTAGCACATATTATGTACTTGGGTCTTGAGGTTCTCAAGTCTTAAAGTGTAGCCCATTTTTGAGAACCCTAAGCTGCAAGGTATATCTGAGCGATGTTTTCTAAAAGTAGAGATCTGAAGCAGTTTGCAGCTTTACCCTGGTGATTTTCATTATGACTTTCACTATGCTTTCTGCAAAACTATAAGTATTGAAAAAATGCAATAGGTAAAATAAGAAGTAAAGCTTTCCTGGCGACGTGTTAATTCAAAATCTTCTCGGGCTTCTAGCCAGGTAAAAACTTGGCTTGACACCAACGTTTCGAAGAAGTACATCTTCCTCGTCTTCAGGGTGAACTGATGATTTTGAAGATTTTGAATTAATGCAATAGGTATTTATATAGAAATATTGTATCAAATAGCTTTGTTAAAAAATGGTACAAATGAATGGAATAGGAGACACATTTTTGTACAGTGTGTTACAAAAGGGGAAAAGCTGTGAAATAGGTGTATGAAATCATAAAAGTTTACCACAAGGTTCAGTAGTTATGTTTTTGCCATATGAAATAGTTTGCCTAGTATGAAATCTGTAAACAGCATCATAGGCTATTAATATTGCCATGACACCAACATAGTGTCAAATACTTAAGAGCATGAAACTACTGAATAATGATATTGTGGCTCTGCCCTGAACTGTAATCGTCAAGTGTGTATGAATGGCTTGCTTTGTAATTCATAGCCTATTGTTGGCATCCATTGTTACATGTGCATTAGTGGATGCTGTGCCAGCAGCAAGTTCTTTTGACATCGCAGCTGTGTTTGTGCGATTGGATACATGTGGTGTCGGAAGGTCTTTTGACATTGAGTCTGCATTGTTACACTTGAGTAAGATTGTGACTGTTTCTGGAAGTCAAATGATTAAAAGATATAAAAAGGACATTAAGCCCTGCCAAGCATTCAGTTTTGTACTGGGAATGCATCATATGCAACAGTAGAGTGAGTTTTGACTGGAAATTTGTAGCAAGCAGTTGTCACTACAGCAACTGTTGAAAATAAACTATGTGGCAAAATTGTTAAAAAAAAGCATGGTGATCAGATTGTGGAAGAAATAAAGAGCTGTTGCAGAACAAGAAAGTATTTTTAAGTGAATGAAACAAAAACAGTCCACTATAACAACACTCAGAAGAATGTAATATATATAAAAACAAATGTGAATTAACAGAAAGTTAGTGTACATAAGTGAAATTTTTTATGAATTATGCAGTACTTAACTATGAAAGCCCAAACTTTGAAAATCAATTTGTTAAATTTGTATTTCATATTTTTTTAATTTTGCACTATATTAAATAAACAAGAAAACTAAGCTTTCCATTTGTCTTTTGTTATTACCATTGGTAAACACAGATGGCTGCTTTGTAGGATTACACATGCATCTTCAGCAGTTGCCAGAGGTCTTGAATTTGTTTTAGGGTGATCAGACTGCATCAGACTGATCTGAGGTAGGAGGGACAGATGTGTTTTGTGTATTACAATGTGAAATAGAGTATGTGATTTGAAGTTGAGATGGCTCTTTAGTTTCTGACCTTTTTTTGCATATTCTTTATCTTAAGTGAAAGTAGTATAGATATGTTATACCATATGTACAAGATAATATTGTTCCCAGTAACAAATGATAGAAATCGTAAATTTATCCAAAAGTGTTAACTGTTATGTTGCTGGAATGTATAGAGCAACATTATACTGGTAAGCAAAAATGTGAGTAAAATAAGAACATTAAAAGCCTTTCTAACAGTAAACTTTTATATGTTTGACGAATTGGAAATACTGTTTTGCTAGTTGTTGCATGTTTTATTGAAATATGAAAACTGGTGATGCCTATACAAGTTTAGAGGCTGATTATTATTATTATTATTATTATTATTATTATTATTATTATTTTTGTTTTGTTCATCATATTATTATTGGTATTAATATTAAATTATTTTAATAATAATATTAATAAAAATAAGGCTGATGTTTGTCTTGCAGCAAATTCAAGCCCAGACCATCATAGTGATCCATCCTGGATCCTTGTATCTTCGTATTGGAAGGGCATCAGATTTGAATCCTCATACAGTACTTCATGTGGTTGCCAGAAGACGTCTACCTGGTGGTTCTGTGTACCATGACACTTTCTTACCACCACAAGTTGCCAAGGTAAGTACGACTGCCATTAGCCTTCAAAAGTGTTAGTAATTACCTATGTATAATTACTAAACAAAGAGTTGGTGATGGTGATATGCTCTAATAACCAATATTAACTAGCTGGGCCGTGCCATGGCCTAGTAGTTCGAACACTTACCTCTCACCAGGGCAAGGTTTGATCCCAAGTGACTGCATGGGGATTTGTGGCAGACAAAGTAGCACAGGGGCAGGTTTTCTCTGCCATCACATTCCACCGGTGCTCCATCTTCATTACATGCATCATCAGTGTCATCAGTACTACTTTGGCCTGTGGTGTCATAGTAGTAAAAGCAGCATTAAACACTATAAAAAATCTGATGTGTTTCATTCACATGACTTTCTCTAGATCTCTGCAACACATTATTGTTGAAAAGCTTATGCTTCTATTTACTTCATGCTAATCGAGAACTAATTAGCCGAATAGTCTTATTACTTGCTTCCTTGTGAGTAGAAGCAAAATAAGGGAGTACCATAGGTTAAAGTGATAGTCAAAAGCTGTTGCTATATGACTGAATTTCCTTTGTTACTATGGACAGGAGTTGACAAATTCCTGTATGAGAAAAGAATGAGATTTTCAAAGCTGAAACCAAAAACAAGGAATATCTCATCAAACGATCAACTCCATGAAAAAAATGTATATAACATAAATTGTGTGTTTTAATGTACTCTATCTACATTTTTTGTGTGGTAAGTTTTTCTATCTCTTATGGTTTAACAGTTATGCAAAATTCGTAAAATTCATTCAGAACAAAGTAGTCTTCAGAGGCTATTCCCAGAAAAATTCAAGATATACATTTCATTTGTCAGGTAAATATCCTTAATATATGATATTTTAATCAAAATCGTTAGAGCCATTTTTGAGAAAATCAAAATTTTGGGAAAATGTTCCATGTAAAGGGTAGTTGGGGATGGGGGAATTTTCTTGAAAATCTTCATGTTGTATCCTCAGATGATACCAAATGTAAATACTGTCTTTTTGTTTTTGAGCTATGTTTCCCCCCCCCCCCACACATACATGCACACGCACAGACAGACACAGGCACACCTGCGCAGACCTTTTTCCAATAATGCTTTTTTCGGATTCAGGGGTCCTATCAACTCGCATTGCTAATAAAGTTTAATTGTAAATAGTTTGCGGTGCTAACAAAATTAGATATTGTTATTCTTACATTTTTGTTTTATATTAAATTTGCTTTACCAGTATTATTGCTTTGCAGAAATGCTATATTGTGTTTGTTCAGTTTTCATTATCACTTAACTTTTCTTCTTGCATAGTAACAAAATGGAACACATGCGAAGCAGCCTCTTTTTCTTTCCACTTCACCCACATCTGTAAATGTTCACAGTAGCAGGACTCATATGTCACAACCAGCACTTTGTCACATCAACTCTCTCCATTGTAAGCATGTGCTAGACTTTCAGAATGCTCAAATGGGAGGTGAAGGGGAAAAAATTTCAGATGAATTTATATTTATATTTGTGTATATTGTGACTGAGTCTCACCTGTTCCCTTATCTCTGTTACTGGCCAGTTAATTAGCATCAAAAGACACTGTTAACCATGTGTCAAGTTCAGTTCATAACAGCTACATCACAATGTTTTTGCTCCAAAAAGTTGATTTATGCAGTAAATCTTAATGCACATGGATTTCTTCATCAGACTTGTGTTATAACCAATGTGTAGAGCAAATCTGTTATTATTGTTTTCAATTTGCCAATAAATGTGCTGTGTGTTACTACATGATTTGTGATTGGATGGCTATAAAATTTAGAATCCCGCTAATTTAAAGCAGAGGATAGAATAAAATATTTCTTTGCATTTTGAATGTTACAGATACACTACCAAGAAGCTAAGACTACAATCTGACACTTTTCTATAGAGCCTTCCTACCAATACAGCTCTTTACATGGTTGTAGTATTAAAATAGTTGCTTTGGTATTTATTCCCACCTATGATCTGTTTTATACATTATGTTACTATCTTGCTCAATTCTTCTCTCTCTCTCTCTCTCTCTCTCTCTCTCTCTCTCTCTCTCTCTCTCTCTCTCTCTCTTTCTCTCTCTTTACTGTAACTATTCTCAGTTTTATGTATGTATATATTTATTTCTCTGCAGGTGGGTATCACCCGGTGGCAGAGTTATATATGTATACAAGATATATAAACAATAAATCACAGCTGCCAGTTTATGGCTTTGTAAGCTAGATATAATAGTTATTTACACAAATATAAAAACATTAATTTTTCTCTCAATTCAGATTAATTAATTTCATAATTAGAATCACCAACCAATTTAACATTTGTATTTACAACAATATGAAATCACAAGCATTTCATTTAAGGAATATTTACAAAAATTATCCAACATTAAAATCAAGATTTTTCCTAAATTTCTTCAGAGACAGGGGACAACCCCGAAAGGCTGCTCCAGGCAATTCATTCCAGTCTTTTATGGTTCTATTTACAAAGGAGAACTTTCCCACGTCAGTTCTGTATCTTCTACCCTTAATTTTGAACGGATGATCGTTTCGTGCATAGTAAGTTGGGTTTTTCAGTTTGTCAGTAACGTCCTCCCATGCGTTTAAGCCAGCGTAAGCTTTAAATAAAGCTGTTTCTCACGCCTAACTTTCAATGGCTCCCATTTTATCTCCTCAGCGTTTGGAGGCCCAAAATATTTACCCCTTTTTATGAATTTTATAGCCCTTTTCTGGATCTCTTCTAATGAATCAATTTGATTTACTCTATACGGGTCCCAACAAGTTACTCCAAATTCCATGACCGCCGCACTAAGGACTTGTACGCGATTTCCCTGGACTTTGCACTCCCCTTTTTTAAAATCCTCATTAAGAAGTGCAGTGTTTTCCACGCTTTCTTAGATACCGAATTTACCTGCTCGTCCCATCCAGCGTTACTCGCCAAGTAAACTCCCAAGTATTTGCAGCTGTCCACCTGTGGATTTTTTCCCCACCCATGTGATAGTTTTGCAGAATTTTTTCCCTAGATCTATTAAATGCAATTGACTTACTTTTGCCAGCGTTAATTCTCATTTTATTTGCAGCAGCCCAATCACTAATTTCATTTAAATCACCCTGAAGAGCAGTCTCATCTTCAACATTTCTAATTTTGTTGTAAATAATACAATCGTCTGCAAACAACCTTATCTGGCATTTTATATTAACAGTTATGTCACTTACAAAAATAAGTAAAAGTAAGGGCCCCAGTACTCAGCCTTGGGGTACTCCCGAGCTTACCATACCCCTTTCAGATAGCTCCTTGCCTACTTTTACCCTTTGCGATCTTCCTTCCAAAAAATGTTTAACCCATAGAACAATGCGTTTATCAATTCCTGTAGCAGTTAGCTTCTGGATAAGTAAATTATATGATACAACATCAAAAGCTTTGGAAAAATCTATCACCACTGCATCTGCTCTTCCCCCTGCATCCACCTCCTCTGCTAAATCTTGAAATAATGATGTTATCTGGCTTTCACATGAGTATCCAGGTCTAAACCCATGTTGCGCTTTATTGAACCACTTTTTGTTTTCTAATTCCTCCCGTATATATTCCACAATTAAATGTTCCATCAATTTGCACACTACTGAAGTTAGGCTGACTGGTCGATAATTATTGAATTCTGTTTTATTTCCCCCTTTATGAATTGGAACTACAATCGCGGTTTTCCAGTCTTCCGGTAAGGCACAGTTATTTATTGACTTATTAAATAAAAGCATTAGGTACGGAATCATGGATTCCCCTCCAATTTTTAGTATTTCGGTCGGTATATTATCAGGCCCCCTCGACTTTCGATTTTGCAACATTCTGATCCTTCTGCGCAATTTGGATGCCATTATTTGAAAAATGGAATTTCCACTATCCTCAATTTTCAATTTATAATTATAATCCGTTTTGTTGAAAACAGACACAAAATGTGAATTTAATGCGTTCGCTTTTTCCTTATCGTTCAATATGGCAATTCCATTTTCCTTGAGTTCTGGTATGCCAAGTTTATTTCCCCTACTTACATAATTGTAAAAAGATTTCCAACTATTATTGGTCCCGCTAAGAATTTGTTCTAAGAACCGCTCCTGGGCTTGCAACGTTTCGTCTTTCAATTGTTTAGCTAATTCTTTATATCTGTTAAAATGCCAATCTGACTTCTTCCGTTTATGAAACGTGCGCCTAGACTTTCGTTTAAGTATTCTGATGGATCTTGTATAATATTCTGGATCATTATTTTGTTTGATAACTTTGTATGGAACGTATTTCTTTATTGATTCCGAAATAAGTATTTTGAAACTATCCCATGCTGCATCTACATTTGTTGCAGATTTTACAAACAGGCAAAATTGCTTTTTGAGAAAAGTCTGAATTCCATCTACGTCTGCTCTGCAGAAGTTAAAACTAATAATTTCCTCTCCTTCAAACCGGTTTCGCACCTTCCAGTTTATGTCTAATTGTACACAGCTGTGGTCACTTATATCTGGCAAAACCTCACATGCACTAAACAATGACTCAGGTCTGCATACAAACACGTCCAATACAGCCGACTTCCGGGTATCTTTTGACTACCTGCGAAAACCCATGATCCCAAACCAGAAGGTTAACAACACATTGAGCTTCGCCTCCTAATAACTGCCCATTCCAGTTTGCATTTGGCAAATTTAGATCTGCTAAAATAACATTTTTCCCCGTTTCCGAAGAAATTTTGTCCACTAATTTATGAAGAGTTTTAAAGTTAGTTTCGCCAGGTGGTTTGTAACACGCTATTAATGTTATTTGCTTCGTTTTTATGATCGATAATTTCAATGGCCATCATTTCTACGTCTTCTTCCACCCACAATATCTTAATGCTTAACTCTAACTTGGTACAAATAAAAATTCCCCCTCCCCTTCCTTCCCTGTCCCTCCTAAACACCCTGTAATCTGATCTAAATATCTCCGCGTCATTAATATCAACACTGAGCCATGACTCCGTACCTATAATCACACTTGGGTTACTTATTTCCATTAAATTCCAAAATTCTAATGTTTTGTTTATGATGCTTCGGCAATTTACCTGCAACTGCCTTAAGGAATGTGCCCCTACCTGAGAATCATTGCTTCCCCGAAGCCGTTGTCAGTGCTGCCCAGTGACACCGCTCCACTCGGATACCCTCGCAAACAATGCTGCCAACTTTGAAGTTCCTTTTCTGTTTAGGTGAACACCATCCCGTCCATAGTCCCAGTCGTCAATCCACGAATTTGAGTCCACAAACTGCACATCCAGTCGTTCAGCCACCCACGAAAACGCGTCGTTTACCTGCATTACCTTCCTCCAGTTGATATCGTGTCGCCTCAAAACTCCACTGATGACAATGTTTGCTGAGGGAAACAGTGCCTTTGTCTTCTTAACTAAATCATACATGTCTCCCATCACATAGTCAGAACTCCTTCATAGGTCATTACTTCCAACGTGTAATACGATGGTCCGGTAGTTGTTTTCTTCTTCCTCTCGCTTCTTCTCAATTTCCCTCAGAAGGCCGTCAGTCTTTATGCCAGGATAACAAGCTACCTTTGCATTTGTAGTTCCCGCGTATCTAACGATAGAGTCGCCGATGATCAAACATGGTTTCTCCTCTTTCTTTAGGTCATCTTCCCGTGTCTCCCTCAGTAAGCGGTTTTCTTCTTTAAGCTTCCGAATAATATCTTCCGCTGTTTTCAGCTTGTCACGTAAGCCTTGTAGTTCCTCCTGCAGCTGCCCCAATTTTTTGTCATTTGCGGTGACGGTCACATCTCTCCTGCAGTCCTTACATGACCAGTTTTCTTCTATGTTCTGTTCTCTCTTAATTTTTTGACAGCCAAAATGGTACCATCTCGCGCATGAAATACAAAGAAGTCCGGTCCTCAGTGCTTTGTTGCAGCTTCCACATCTTTCATCTCCTACAGGTCCTGGATTTATTTCAACTCCTCCTATCACAAGCAGGGCTAGTAATACAAAAGCCATAAAATAATACCTGCTTTCCGCGGTCGCCTGCCCGACCACATTCCAACCCTCGCCCGGTAAACAACCAGATCCACACCCATTGTTCTGCTGCTACCTGCCACCCACTGGTACGTCCGCACTGCTCGAGATCCCAAACCAGACTGATCTAATAGAACCCTGATATTATTTGCATCTCACAGGATCTCCTCTTAGTATTCTTTATTACTTGTATCTAGCAATAAAATTGTATTGTCTTTGTTCTGTTTTATCTTGTTATATTTCTTTCTCTTTGAATGCTCACATATGTTGCAATTGATTGTTTGTCTAAATATTTATTCATTCTTTACTCCCCCCCCCCCAACACACACACACACACACACACACACACACTCACTCACTCACTCACTCTCTCTCTCTCTCTCTCTCTCTCTCACAGATGGAACATTCACTCCTATCTTCAGGTGACTGTTGAATCTTCTCCCTCTTCTGATGATGTACTAAGATCATGTTGCCCTCTAGTGGTGGTTCTAAGTAACTTCAAAAACTCACTCAACTGCAGGCTTCAAAATTTAATAAATAATTTTCATTTTTGCAAATATAAATATTTTTCCATGTATTTAATTACAATTTTAACAGTTTGATATGTTGTCCAATGACATGATTAACCAACCAAAAACAGCATGAATGGCTGACTTATCTGTTTGCTTAAATTAATATTCCTTTGGTGTTCATTCAATCTGATTTTCACTTTATAACATTTTCGACGATTACAATTTATTTAAAAAATTCTGATATCATTTTGATTAGAATAGTATTTTTGAGAAATTTATTAAGTAAATTGTTCTAAACTATATTTGTTTAGAAGAACCAATTTAATATTAAATCTTTTGAAAATCTTTTCAAATTTGGTGAAAGTCCATGCATGCATGTTACATAAATTGTTGACATTTACAATCTATATCTCCTGCTGCCTTCAACATGGTCAATTGTTTCAATTTTTTGTACTTCAAATCTCATTTAATTAATGCATTTACAGTAGCTGTTGAGGTTTGATATTTCTAAACTGTGGTGGTATTCCTTTAAGTATTTTGTTGATCAAGTGTTACTATTATGATTAAACTTCTGAAACAGCAAACTGATGTGCAACAGGATTGAATTTATTCTTTGTAATATAATTATGTGTGTGGGCTTACTAAAAATTACTTACTTTCAACCATCTTGGCTTTCATAATTTTAAATCTAATCAAGGTAACACACCTTATTTTCTTTTCTACAAATAAGTTTAATACATATATCCTGTAGATTTAGTCATTTTAAATCATCTTATTTTTATTTGTGAGAAATTATGACAAAAATATAATCCACATATCTAAACCACAGCTTGTAAATATGAAGAAAGGCTTTTAATCATTAAATTTTCCAGGTGACTCATACACAGGTCATACAGTAGTAGTGACAAGCCAAGCCATGTGCTTATTTATAATACTTTTCATTAAAAATGAAAAAGTGTTTATTTAAATAAATATTTGTCATTTTCAAAATGTCTTCAATTTCCATAGGGTTTAAGCCTTTAGAAATTAAGCATTTTTACTTTCTCTAGCCCCATATGTAGATTGTACATAGGGATAGAGAAGTATTGTATTCCACCCAAAAATTCAATACCGAGATTTCACCGGAAATACATGTTTTAGGACCCCCTGAATCCAAAAAAAGGTCTGTGTGTGTGTCCGTGATAACTCAATAACTCAAAAACGAAAAATAGCTAAAATACCAACTTCGTATTTAAGTTTAGTATCTTCCAGGGATGCGACACAAAGATTTTGAGAAAAATCTCCCCACCCCAAACTACCCTTTACATGAAACTTTTTTTGAAAATTGTTATTTTCTTAAAAATGGCTCTAACGATTTTGATTAAAATATTGTATATTGAAGATATTTACCTGACAAATAAAATGTATATCTTCAATTTTCTGGGAATAGCTTCTAAAGACCTGTTTATTCTGGATGAATTTTGCTTAATTTAGCATAACTAGTAAACCGTAAGAGATAGGCAAAAACTTGCTATACAAAAAATGTAGGTCTTGTTAAAATACACAACTTACGTCATATACATTTTTTCCGTGGAGCTTACCGTTTTCGAGGTATTCATTGTTATTAGTTTCAGTTGTGAAGTATTTATACTTTTCTCGGACGGGAGTTTCCGTTTTTCTTTTGTTCTACTCCTGGCCAAGAAAAGAAGTGATTTGTAATGACAATCGCATAACGACAGCTTTTAAAGCATTTGACTATCGGTTTAGCCTTATTGTCTTCATACTTATAAGGAACTAAGTAATAAGAACATTGTCTGAATACCTCGATTAGCAAGGTGCAGAAAGAAGAATAATCTTATGTAAGAAGTTTGTAGAACAGCTAGAGAAAGTCATGTGAGTGTAGCACATATTTTTTCAAAAGCAATGAAATTCAGTCCATAGGAGTACTTTTGAACAAAGTTTTCATATCAAAATAGACCATGATATCTGTGCTTTGTATTTTAACAAATTGAATTTTCTCAGATATAAGGAATTACTAATGCTCATGCTCTTAAATTTGTCAAATATATTGATTTTTTTACTAGCTGTTTTGCTATATAGCAAGTTAGAGAAAGCAATATAATCTAGAAAATGGATTTTCTAGATGTGATTTTAAAGGATTTTTTACTGCTTTGGACAATACCACTCAAAGTTTCTCAAATATAAATGAAACAGATTTTAAGAAACACATGAGCCAGAGTAGAAAGACTCATGTGATCTTACATTTTTTGAGCATCTGACCAGTATCTAGAACTTGCTGTCATCGTCAAAGATTGTTGCATCTGTTGTGTGTTGGTTGTTTGTGTTGACATGTGAAGGAGTAATATACTTCCATGATGGAAGTTCAGAATTCATTAAGCATTGTTTGTGTTTCATAATTAAAATCTTTCCTAGGTATCCAGCTCTGCTGTGTATTTTGTAGATTTTAAGGGTGTAATGTTTGGTGTGACATGATGGTACTCCAAAAATGTGAAACTGCAGATTTCTCTCTCTATGTTTGATGTATCATATGTGCTTCTTAAGTCTGGTTTCTTTTTGTTTCTCCTATATAGATTTTGTTACATTCTGAGCAACTGATTTGGTAAATTCCTGCTCTTTTGTTCTGCAGATTGGGTCCTTCAATTTATTGCAGAGTAATTTTTTGAGACTGCATTTATTTTGTGGAGTTAAGCAGATGTGTTTTACTTTTTACTTTCGCCATACGCACTATGTACATAGTGTATAGAGAAAGTATTGCACTCCACCAAAAAATTTGATACCAAGATTTCACTGGAAATATATGTTTTAGGGTCCCCAATATCCAAAAAAAGCATTTTCACAAAAAGGTCTGTGTCCGCGCGCGCGCGTGTGTGTGTGTGTGTGTGTGTGTGTGTCCGTGTGTCTGTGAACACGATAACTCAAAAACGAAAAGTCGGTAAAATACCAAACTTGGTATTTAAGTTTAGTATCTTCCAGGGATGCGACACGAAGATTTTGAGAAAAATCCCCCCACCCCCAACTACCCTTTACATGGAACTTTTTTGGAAAATTTTGATTTGCTCAAAAATGGCTCTAACGATTTTGATTAAAATTTCAGATATTAAACCTATTTACCTGACAAATAAAATGTATATCTTGAATTTTTTGGGAATAGCCTCTGAAGAGTAGTTTATTCTGAATGAATTTTACTAAATTTTGAATAATTGCTAAACCGTAAGAGATGGGCAAAAACTTACTACACAAAAAAATGTAGAGCACATTAAAACACACAATTTATGTTATAAACATTTTTTTCGTGGAGTTTGTCGTTTTTGTGACATTCCTTATTTTTGGTTTCTGCTATGAAAAACGTATACTTTTCTCATACAGGAACTTGTCAACTCCTATCCAATATAGACAAAGGAACTTCATTGACATAGCAACCAGCTTTTGACTATCACTTTAACCTACAGTTGTCCCTTATTTCGCTTCTACTTACAAGGAAGCGAGTAATTAGACTATTTCTGCTTTTATTTTTTCTGATTAGCAGAAAGTAAATGAAAGTACAAGCTGTTTAAGAATAATTTGTTGCAGGGATATGGAGAAAGTCATGTGAATGGTACACATCAGATTTTTCTATTATGTATATACAACGTACATATGGATAGTGAAAGTATTGTATTCCACCCAAAATTATGATACCGAGATTTCACTGGAAATACAGATTTTTTGTTCTCTAAATAAAAAAAAGCATTTTTAGAGAAAAGTTTGCGTGTGAGTGTGCACATGCATGTGTGTAAGGGGGGGGGGGCAGCATAATTGAAAAACAAATTTAAGGTGAGTATATTCCAAGGATGTGACAAAGATTTTCAGGAAAATTTCCCCACCCCCACTACCCTTACTGGAACATTTTTCAATAATTTTGATTTTCTCAAAAACGTCTGTAATGATTTTTATTAAAATACCATATGCTTAATATATTTTTATAGCAGACAAAAATATATTTTGAATTTTTTGAGATTGGACTGAAGACCTATTTCTTATGGATGACTTCTGTTTAACTGATAAACTTTAATATATAGACAAAAACCTACTACACAAAAAATACAGATCTTGTTAAAACACACAATTTATGTCATATGCTTTTTTGTATAGTTAACCATTACCAAGATATTCTGTGTTATTGTTTCAGCTTTAAGATACTTAAACATTTCTCAAACAGTAAGGTCTTTTTTTTTTTTGTCTCTTTTGTTTACTGTAGGAAGCTAAAAGAACCAAATTTCAATTGTTTCATATAGCGACTAGTTTTTAAAAGATTTGACTATCGCTTTAGCCTGGTGTATTCCTTTTATTTCCCTTCTACTTACAAAGAAACAAGCAATAAGACCAATTCTGCTAATGTTTGCCTCATTTAGCATGATGTAGATAAAAAATAATGTTTGGTGTGAAGCATTTGTTTGCAGAACAGCTAGAGAAAGTAATATGAGGGGAACACATCAGATTTTTTGAAGATGTGGTATTTGTAGTGAGTGTTTGAGTGGAAAGTAAATGCTTTGAAGCTCATTCTGGTTTTTTGTTGGGAGAGTTTGTAGTATGACTTTTGTTATTTTGTATTATATTTAATTACATTTAATTATATGAAACACTCAGTTTAAATACGGAATTCTTAATCATTTATTGAGCAAATTAATTTGCTACATATGTCATTCTTTGTCTAATTTGTAAACCAGTTTCATATCCCTTTTATTTTTACCTGATGTGGAAGTGGTTAGAATAGCCATGGTCATTACTATAATACATAATGGGCTGGTCATCCATTCATAGCATTCAGTCAACTGTGTTTATGGTAAAGTGGGGAGGGCCCATTTAAAGTAATTGTTGTAATAGCATGCTGGATGTACGTTTGACTGCAGTTGCAGTTTTTGGATTTTTGCATTTTTAAGGCATCTCGTGGCCATACCAGGCAATAAAAAGAATGAAAAGCAAACAAAACTGAACATAGGCTAATATTACGTAGGTAACATGAAATGCATATGGCAAAAGACGTTAATATGGTGCATAAAACTGTATGATAACTAGCTACAAGTTTGAGTCTTTGGAGGCTGAAATTGTGAATATGTGATTGCAGTAAATACATATCTAATTGCTATGAGTTTTAGTTGGTTGTTTTTATGATTATTTGCCTTTTACTGGCATCTTAAAAAAAAAATCTGTTGGTTGGAACAGAATAAATTCAAATGTTGGTTCAGGCCGATAGATAACAAAAACATGAGGCATATACTAGAACACCTCATTTATCTAAGTAATCTTATACCACATGGAAAATAATGACATGATATGGCAGGACTTTTAATGGTCTGTTCATGCAATGATTAGATTAGATTAGAAAGCATTCTGTAGGTTCGTTTAGGCCAGAAAGCCACTGAACATAGAACTTGTCAAGGCATATACATGTATACATATGTTTATATACTATATATTATGAAAAAAAATGTATAAAGCTCTAGTGCTAAAAGCATAGATTACAAAAACAACAGAATACTTCTTCTTCTTCTTCTTCTTCTTCTTTTTGCATGCACATACAAACAAAGAGTATCAAAATATAGTGTTAAAATGTATAAATAAATATATATAATTTCATTATATGTAAAACTAATGTTATGTCAGATGATAGTTTTCAAATTATCGATATAATAGTTACTAGTAGTAATTATAGTAATTATATAAACTAAAACATGATTATTGTATTATGTACTCTTCATAATGTTATTGAATTTCCAATGCAAAGATTTACAATTATATACTAGAGTGTAAAATATCAAAACATCAGGCTTTACAGACCTTGTGTCATTGCTAAATACTAAAAAAATTCATTTGACACATTCTTGCAAGTAAAAGTATAAATCAGTATAAAACACACACACTAATATACACAAAATGCAATACATTGTAATATTTATAAATACAATGATTATTAACGGTAGTGTCAGACAGATTTGTCACTTAAATATTCATCTACAGAGTAAAATGATTTATTGCAAAGGTACTCCTTAAGAGAGGCCTTAAAAGCCCTGAAATTCCCAACATTTTCTTTGAGATTACTGGGGAGAGCATTAAATATCTTGATTGTTTCATGATATACACCTTTCTGAAAGCAACGAAGATTGGCATTGGGATGATGAATCAATCCCTTTTGTCTTGTATTAATGTTATGCATTTTCATGTTTGTTTTAAAACTATGTCGATTAACTGCATAGAATTTTAAAATGGATAATATATAAACCCAAGGTAAGGTGAGGATGCCCAATTTTTGAAATAGTTCTTTGCATGACTGCCTGCTATAAGCATTACAGATTATTTGTATAGCTTTCTTCTGCATCCGGAATATGCATTTACTATCTACTGAATTACCCTAGAATATTATTCCATACTCGATGATGGAGTTAAAGTAGGCAAAATACACCAACTTAAGTGTATCGATTGAGTGAAATTTAACCAGTGCACGGAGAACATAACATGCTGAGCTAAGTTTAGGTGTGATGTAGCTAATACGTGACTTCCAGTCCAAATGCTTATCTACCTGAAGGCCAAGAAATTTGACTTCGTTTAGCTGTTCTAACAATGTATCATTAATTCCTATTTCTATGTGCGTTTGTGGTGAGCGAGTAGTTATAAATTTAATTGTTTTTGTTTTTTCAAGGTTTACTGAGAGTTTGTTTGCTTTGAACCAATTTGACATACAATTTAGAACATAGTTTAATTTAACTACACATTCATTGAAATCTTTACTTATTACTAGAACACTAGTGTCATCTGCGAATAAATAAATACTTGCAAAACTGTTAATGTATAATAGCAGGTCATTATGTAAACCAAGAACAAAAGAGGCCCTAAGATTGATCCCTGGGGAACACCATGTTTTACTGATTTCCATTCTGAGGCACTATTTTGATAGCCATTGGAGTTATTAATTTCGACCCTTTGTTTTCTCTTCTCTAGGTATGAAATGACCCAATCTAATATGTTATTCTTTATTCCATAGAAATTTAGTTTAGCTATCAGAATCTATGATTCACACAGTCAAAAGCCTTCGCTAGGTCACAAAAGATTCCACTGACATGTTCCTTTTCATTTAACGCTGTTAACACTTTATGTGTGAGCTTGTAGGTTGCATTATCTGTCGCTACTCCTTTTCTAAAGCCAAACTGTTCTTTGGCAAATAAGTTGTTCTTTTCCAAGTAATTATAGAGCCTATTGAACATTACTTTCTCAAATACTTTTGAGAAAACAGACAAGAGAGATATAGGTCTATAATTTGATATATTATCTTGTTTTCCTTTTTTAAAAAGTGGTTTGACAATAGAGTACTTCATTCTGTCAGGAAATGTTCCACTCTTTAGAGATTCGTTACATAAATAGCTAAGGGAAATGCATATTAGGCAGAACATGCTTTTAGGATTTTACTTGATATTTCATCATATCCAGAGGAATTTTTGGTCTTGAGCAAATTTATTATATTTTTTATTTCAAATGGTGTAGTCATTTTTACTTTAAATTCAGGGACTTTGTTTACAAAAGAAGTTTTCAAAAATTTTATTGCTGATTCTTTACATCCATAGTTTATTTTTAATTTGTCTGTTACTTTCAAAAAGAAATTGTTGAAAATATCTGCGACCTTTTGAGGATCATCAATTTTTTGATTACCGGAATTCAGTGCAATTGAGGTGCTTTCTTGAGCGCTCTTACCTGTTTCCCTTTTTATTATATCTCTTCATTATAATGCAATATTTTAGCAGCTTTTATTGTTTCTTTTAGAATTTTACAGGACTTTTTGTAGTGACATTCTAAGTATGGGGTCTTATTATGTTTCAATTCTTGGTATAATTTTTGCTTGTGTTTGCAAGAAGTTTTAATGCCTGTTGTAATCCAGGTGTTATTTTCCTTCTGATTATATATTTTACAATATTTGACTGGAAAGCATGCTACAAAATGAGAGTTGAAATGTTGTAGGAAATGATTGAGCTTGTCATTTACTCCATTTATTTCATAGATTTCAGTCCATGATTCTTGTTGAAGGGCATACTTATACAAAGTGAGGGAGCTTTCATCTACTTTTCGTGTTCTACAATATTTATAGATTGGTTTTAACTTTAAGTTTATCTCTTTAATGAGAAGTATTGTGCCTCATGATCTGAAAGGCCATTTGCAAATGGTAAAGTTATTGAAGTTTTAATTCTATCTGTATTCATGAATATGTTATCTATTGCTGAAGAGGAGCTACCCTGAATTCTTGTAGGAAAATGTACTGTGTGTGACATGTTGTATGTAAAAAATATAGAATTGAGTTGGTCCTTTCGGAGACTAGGTATAAGATAATCAATATTTTTGTCACCACAAATTATCATTTCTCATTTGGGTTTCAATATAAACTTTAAGGAATCATCTAACTGTTTTTTGAATAACTCATAGTTATCTAGTGGGGACCGATATAGAGCTATTATTGCAAAATTTACTTGATTTATGTTTAGCTGAACTGCGCACATCTCTATGTCTAGCTCAAAGCAAACCTTGTTTAGATTAATGACTTTATAGGGTACATCGTCTCTCACAAATATGCAAACCCCTCCTTTTTTTAAATTTTTCCTTGAATATGCTGCTCCTAAAGAGTACCCATGCAGTAAAATTGGCATGAATTCAATTTTTCCTTGAATATGCTGCTCCTAAAGAGTACCCATGCAGTAAAATTGGCATGAATTCCTGTTCTGTTAAGTGATGTTCAGATAAGCATAAAACGTGAGGATCTAATTTTTCAGAAACAAGACTAAGAGAAAGTTCATTAATTTTGTTTCTTAAACCCCTAATATTTTGGTGAAATATACACAACGAGCTACTGCTATTATTTATCTTAATAGAATTACTGATATTTTCTGTATTCCTAAAATTCTTTGTTGGTGAACTTCTATTTATTTCAATTGACTTTAGAGTTCTTTCATGACTATTTTGGGGGATTTCCTTTAACCTAAAAAAGCCCTATCAGATATCATAACAGGAATTCTACCTATAATTCTGTCGGCAATTAGCTGAGAAAGCTGTCTTTTGCCTCTAGAATTGAGGTGTAGACCATGAGATGTGTAACCATCTCGGCCTATACCGCTAACATATATCATATCAATGTGAGAGGCAGCATGGCTCAACAAGGCACACTCAAGTTGCAGATTCACCTCCGTCACCCTCCTATGAAGCTGCTGCTTGTTGTGCCTATCGAAAAGCCCCACAAACTTCACACTGGTATGGCTACTGGATCCCTTTATGTCACACAGATCTTTTTCAAATGAATAATTACTATCTCTATCCAGGTTATTTCCTGGCCCACCCACTATAACTACATGATCCCTCTTAGTAAAACCAGAAGTCAGTTTTACCAGATCTTCAGTGACATGAGAGAGCCCAGCACTAGGTTTAACTATGCCTACTACATCATAACTGCTTCCCAAATCCTCCTTTAGCAGGGATGCTATGCCCCTACCATGGCTACTCCCAAGCAACAAAACCTTGCTTTTAGTGCAGTTATCATCTAAAACCTGCACAGGAGGATTTGGGGACTGATCAACAGTTTCAAGAATACTGAATCTGTTGCTCAGTTTGACATCGTGCCGGTCATCGGCAGAGAAACACCGTTTCCTCCTCAGATTTTGTCTGGATGGCACCTTAAAATCAGGTAATTTACAATCCAAATTTTCTAAAGGAGCAAGTTCACGTCCTGTAAAGTCCTTTTTGAAAAAATCCAGTTCTTTTCTGAGGTTAGAAATGGTTTCCTCGTGCTTTTTGACCAATTCTTTAAGCCTACAACATTCACAGAACCATTCACTACAATCTCTCACATCATCACTAACAGTGTTACTGCACGCCCAATGAAACCAAAACTTGCAACCTTCACAAAAGACACCTTGACTAACCTTACGATGGCATGCACCACAAAGTCCACTAAGATCACACGCTTTTCCACTCATTGCACAGCACTTTGCACAAACACTACACTTAAATTCAAAAACAGGTACGGCTTAACCGGTTAGAACAGGGTTGTCACAAGAGTTAAACGTATGAAATATGATACAACAGCACTAGCTTGCCGAAGATTTATATTCACACTATAGAAGTAATTTATTCACCAAACACTAACGAAAAGTCAACACAAAACAAACTGTATGGCCAAAAACAAGAGATACAGCTGCTATAAACAAAACACTTCAATTCCAATATGGCGGATTTCACAGCTGATTTACGGACAACAGAAATAACACAAAATCTACACTTTAACAAATACTATACACTAAGTTATTTCAACACTATTTCACACAATGATTAACGTCTCACTTATCAAGCTTTTTTCTTCTTTACAATCAAATTTTTACAAAAACTGAACAAAAATATGGGAGTTTTCACACTAACGCTTAACCTCACAAGCCACCTAGCGGCAGAGTGATTATTTTATTTGCGATGTGTATTTTTACCAGCCTATTTCAAAATGTGGTTCAGGAACTTATATGGATATGTTGTGCTATTGCTACATATTAACAAAATAAAACAATTTAAAGATGACATAAAGTACCTATATCTGAGAAACAAGGCAAGATTCATGGACAGTGTGTTTAGAAACTTATGGGAATTGTTTCTTGTCTTGAGCTGTGGAATTTTCTGAAGTATTGTCTGAAATGGAACTGCTAATACAATTGGATGCTCCATATTCATAGAAGATAAAAGTCAGAATGATAGGAATCAAATTGCTCTCAGAACACTTAAAAGAATAAGCCACACAAAAAATGGAACTACAGCTCAGGGTTTCACAAAGCAGCAGCATTGAATCCACTGTTTTGATCACAATATGACAACATGACATGCAATAAACAGATCCAGATCCTACATCTATGTACATGGTGATCAGATTAAGCTGCAAAGCAGGTGCATACAGTTGCTTTTGACCCTTCATTTTGTGCATCAAAACAAATAGTATGAACAGAAAAAGGTCAACTAATGCCATTATTATTTTGCAAATTACAATTACAATATTGAAAGTTGCCTAAACTGTCTTTCTTTACAAAGAAGAAATGTTTTCCTTGTGCTTGATGACAGGCATTGCAGCATCTTAATGGATCATCATTAACATGTTTCAACTCTTCTTAGGAAATACTGACTATTTTATGCATATTATTTTGTAGTTTTTGTAATGGGATGTTTGATTTATATACTGCATCTTTTAAATTTACTCACAAATAAAAATTACAGGGTTTGTGGCCTGGGATTTAGTGGGCTGCACCCCTACTCTTATCACCAAAGATGACAGTAATTGCATCTAAAGAAATCTGAGCTGCAGCCCCATATTATTAAAATTTGCCATGCATTTGTTCTTCATCTGTCAATTGAGGGAAAAACTGTTTCATAACTAAGGCTTGGTATCTAGAGCATTAATTGTTTCATAGAAGAAAATAATGGTCAGATGTTTTAGTCTGACTTGCCAACACTGACCTTAGGATCATGTAGTGGTAGATGATTGTTTTGAGAGTTAAGTGAAACCATATCTTGTTGCTAACCTCAAGAGGGAAGCGCTGCAGTAGTGCAGACTGGAGTCTCAAGATAGTGACTGCAACACAGTTGACACTAAAACCTTTGCCATTCTTTGTTTGATGGCTGTGTATTTTGAGGTCATGTGGCTACCATATGTGTCATGCTGCCTAAACAGAACCTGCAACATGTTTTTTTGACTTTTAATGACCTAGAATCTTCCATAGCTTGCATCATATGGTATATGCCTCCATTAAACTCAATGTACTTTCAGATTGTATCATCTTTCTCATGTGACATGAAATGTTTTGCATAAATGAAGCCTAATTTGTACAAGAAAACTATTTGCTATTGTAAAGTCAAGAATGCCTATATACAGAGTGTTAATGAACTATACCGAAATATTTTCACAGAATATGTAGATTACTTAAATAAGTAATTTGAGATAGCAGACTTATGGCCTGTTTATTTAAATTTCAAAGTAATGGCTATAAGTTTCTGAAGTACAGTATGCCACGTATCGCTGCACTTTGTCTGGAATAAAAAAAATAATAATAAAAAATATTTACTCTATGACAAGAATCGAGCTCAAGATCTTTGGGATAGCAGCTTCCTGCATTACGCATTAAGCCACCAGAACAGTTGAAAAAATGCCTCCAGAGTAGGCTAAATAACTCAAGAATGTAGTTAATGAATGCTCAGTGTCGCACTGTCAAGTGATTAGTTCGAGATTTTATAGATTTTTGCGACTTTAAATCTTGAGAACGCTAGTAACGAGCTGATAAAAATTAATATTTCTATACTCGGGCAGCAGTTTTAAAGACATTCTAAGCCATTTTTTCAACCTGCTTTGTTTTAACATTGACTTATCAGCACCTGATACCCACACGTTTAACACTATGTAGTTGCGTTATGTTCACCCGGGAATCATGCTTTGCAGATCTCAAATTACTTATATCAGTCACGTGCACAATCTTGCAAATTATTTCGGTGTAATTCATTAACACCCTGTATAACAAAAAAAAAAGCATTAGTTAATCTCAAAAGTATCACAGCAGGTGCACAAACTAAGTTATATTTCAGTGCAATGGGTAAACAAAACAAAACTGAATAGTTTGTTGCATTGCCATTTGGATACAAACTCTATATAAGCAGATCCATTTGCAACTACAAGTAGTCCTGCTGTCAATATATTGAGTTAACTAAATGCTAGTAATGTAACAAAGGCAGAAATTCTTTGGTCAGCTCACACCATAATATTAAATGCCACTAATAAGCAATTACTACCTCAATTAGTTTATTTCCAGACTGTCTAAAAGCATAAAAGCTGAAGCCTATAGAAAACTTATAAAAGACAAGCTGGCATATAGCGTTACCCAATATGCTATAGATTTTCATAATTTAATTTTAAGAAATATAAGGAAAAATATTCTTTTTTCATTTCCTTTATTGTTTCAAATTTTTGATCCAGATATGTACTATAAGTTCTTTTTACTTGCGTACTCATTTATTATTTCTTTGTTTTTAACTCATTTTAAAAGTGCTTTAATTGTGTATTTCATTTCCATTAAGGATACTTGCCATTGTTCTTTTCACATGACTGTTTAAAGTATACAGTGGAACTAACAGAAATATTTGTAATACACTTTCTTGGCTGACACATTTAGAATGCACCATCTGTAGAGATTGAAAGTAACTGAAAAGTAACTAATTTTTATTTCTGATGTTCAGTGGACACTTTACTTTTGCAATTTCTAGATTTTGTGGAAAGATTGGCTTTGACTATAGCATAACAGTTTCATGTGAAAATAAAAATTAATTTTTACTTTCTCTATATGCACAATGTTCATAGTGCATAGAGAAGTATTGCACTCCACCAAAAAATTTGATACTGAGATTTCACCGGAAATATATGTTTTAGGGTCCCATGTATCCAAAAAAATATTTTCAGAAAAAGGTCCGCGCGCGCACGTGTGTGTGTGTAAGTGTGTTCGTGTGTCTGTGAACACGAAAATGAAAAGTCTGTAAAATACCAAACTTGGTATTTAAGTTTAGTATATTCCAGGGATGCGACACAAAGATTTTGAGAAAAATCCCCCCACCCCAAACTACCCTTTACATGGAACTTTTTTCGAAAATTTTGATGTTCTAAAAAATGGCTCTAACGATTTTGATTAAAATATTGTATATTAAAGATATTTACCTGACAAATAAAATGTATATTTTGAATTTTCTGGGAATAGCCTCTGAAGACTACTTTATTATGGGTCAATTTTTTTGGAATTTTGCATAACTGCTAAACCATAAGAGATGGACAAAAACTTACCACACAATTAATATAGAGCACTTTAAAACACATAATTTATGTTACATACATTTTTGTCGTGGAGTTGATTGTTTTTGAGATATTCCTTGTTTTTTGTTTCAGCTATAAAAAACTTATACTTTTCTCATACAGGACTTTGTGAACTTGTGTCCATACAAACAAAGGAACTTCAGTAATATAGCTACCAGCTTTTGACCACCACTTTAACCTATGGTACTCCCTTATTTTGCGTCTACTTACAAGGAAGCAAGTAATAAGACTATTTCTGCTAATTTTTTCTCGATTAGCAGGAAGTAAATAGAAGCATAAGCTTTTTAACAATAATTTATTGCAGAGTTTTAGAGAAAGTCATGTGAATGGAACACATCAGATTTTTATAAATACATTCAAAGATAATTATCTCAAAGTTGGTTTTATATTAATTATAGTGGTAATAAAGTTTACAGCTCCTATAACTCTTGGTCTACCAGTGTATGTTGCAATAGCATGAGCACTTTTGTTTAATATTCCATCTGGTATTCCACCAATCCCTAACATGTGTAAATGATTATTAAAAGTCTCTGCTGCTTTTTGGTGTTGTTTTAGACAGTGAATTTACTTTTAATGTTATAATTATGTCAATTTTCTTTGCTATTTGGTTTTTATAATTTCCCAAGTAGCTTTCAATTTATACATTTCTTATCATTTTCCAGTGTTTCGGCTTTCTGGTAATTTTGCTAATGACAGCTTAATATTTTTTTAAATATACCATAAATTGTAGAGTAGCATATATTTTTTAGTGATATATTGCAGAAATCTCTTTCAAGTACATGAAATGCATGAACCTTAGTTAATTATGGCTTACATTAGTTTATAGAATTTGGTGGAATGTTAAAATGCACCTCATTGATATAAACAATTTGCTCAAAACAATATCATTTTGTTCAAGAATTGCATCCAGGACTCCTTCAAAATAAAGCCAAGAGCCTCAATCTTGTATTTTCAACTCATGAACAGTAGAATTCTTCCAGGGATGAAACTTTAAATTCTTATGTGAAATATACTGTTAGATTAAATCAAAGAATTTGAGTCTGTTTTGGAAACACAAACATCACTTGTCGCACTATATTTCTGGATGAACTTGGTGACACTATCTATCTTTTTTAAAGAGGGATAGAAATCTAATATATCTTTTTAGTGGTCATCACATTTAAAAATGCTCCCAGAAAAACATATGTATTTCAGTGATATACTAGATTCCCATTTTTATAAACTACAAGAATTTGTGTTAAATTTAGACACTTGGTATTTTGCATGAGCCACATATGGTAAACTTTAGCACCTGAAATTGCATTATTTGTGATATATGTTAAGTGCAAATGTGCTATAGTTTTACCATAACCACATATAGCAAATTTCATACATTTATATACAGTTTAAACTAATACGGAGATGACATGGGATAATGACTTTATTGTTAACTCTAAGAACATTGCAAAAATTAATAAAACTTATTAAAAAAACATATTGGCAAGACAGCATTTATTTAGTTTTTGGAATGCCAAGTTATGGATTAATAAGTGTTACAATGGGGATGCAATGGTGGTGGTGGTGGGGGTGGTGGCAGTGGTGGTTTAAGTGCTAAGTTCAATACAGTGGTGGTACCCTGATGTGGCCCAGGCCATTATCTGGATATGCACCAACCTCCATTTTATATTTATATACTTAATCACTATATTTTCTGTACATAAAACAAAGAGGAAATTAAAAAGTTAACTGTTGGACTTTTAAAATAGGGACTTTTATTTATTTATTTATTTATTTATGCTAAGCTTTATACAGGTGAATATGACCGGTGTTCAGCCCTGGCTCTTTACCGGTCATACTCATATTTTACAATAGTTTATTAATTCTAGTTTATTACACCATTTTGTCTATTTACTGTCCATATCCATTTATTTTTCACTTTGCATAAGAATTGTCCAATCTTCTTACTATCTTTTTGAAACATTTCAACTACTACTACATTTCTATCTATTTTAAACCATTTCTTATTAATATACTTTTTTCTCCAAATTTCAGTTCCTTTACATTTAAATAAAATGTGTTCTATATCTTCATTTCCGCCACATATAGGACATTGATTTTGTGGAATACCTTTCCTTAAACCTTTTAATCTCCATACTCCTGCTTTCAGCCATGCAATACCTTCTCGCTCCTCTTTATTTGTCACATCAATGTACTTTTCCCTTCCCCATGAGACTTTCATTGGTATATAGAAAACTAAAGATCTCTTTTCAGTTATTTCACTAAATATTTTTTGTATTTCTATATCCTCAAATCTTTTCCTTGCCAACTTCCAGAAGTTATTCACATTATTTTCTCTTCTTCTCCACATTTCCCCTAACCCACTACTTTCCAGGTTATTTCGAAGACAGTCTACCCATCCCTTGTTCTTTAAACTTTTCTCTTGATATACTAAACACTGTTTTAACAAATTCCTTTCTTCCAATTTCAATATCCTATGCCAAAATTTCAATGCCCTTTCCATAATCTTTCCCTTACTTGCCACTCTACCCAGGTCTATTTGTGCTACCTGCCTAACAGTTGCATTTGGTAACCCCAGTATTTCTTTGCAAAAATTCCTTGCACCTCATCTATGCCTTCCCATCCTCCTTCTAATCCCCATACTTCTATCCCATATAGCATTTTTGCCTCAACCACCATATTGTACACTTTTTCTAACCATCTAATATTTATATTAGGTGCTTTGTATTTGCAACTTCTAATAGCTGATAAAGCTCCTTTTCCTTTTGCCAATGCAAATTTCTTTTGCTTTTCCCAATTGCCACCACTATCAATTTTAACTCCTAGATAAATACATTCTCTCACTACCCTGTACTCCTTTTCATTCTCATTCTTCCATTTTTCATATTTGCTCAATTTTCCCCCTTTTTTGAACACTACAATCTGCGTCTTGTCCTGGTTCACTTTTAAACTCCACTCTTTACAGTAATTATTTAATGTTTGCAAGGATTGTTTCAAGCCATTCACTGTAATTGCACCTATAACTAGATCATCTGCAAACAGTAATCCTGGAATCTGAATATTATTAATTACTGGCATCGAGTTATTATTTCTCCCAATTTCTGTTAATACATCATCTATATATAAATTGAATAGGACTGGACTTAACTTACATCCCTGTCTAAGGCCTTTCTCTTGTTGGATTTCTCTTGTTACAACCCCTTCCTCCACTCTTATACAAAAAGTATTTTCCTTATATAATGCTCTAAGGGTGTCCACCATTTGTTTACTCACTCCTTTAGTCAACAACTTATGCCACAGCAATTGAAGCTCTATCCTATCGTATGCTTTCTCTAAATCCACAAAAGCCATATATAACTTTCCTCTTTTGTCTTTCAAGTATTTATCTACCAGTGTTTTTATAATAAATAAGTTATCAACTGTCCTCCTCCCTTTTCTAAAGCCCATCTGAAGTTCCGAGAGGATATCATATTCTTCAACCCATGTTTGTATCCTGCTTGCCATAATACCAGTAAAAATTTTTCCTACATTTGATAATAATGCAATGCCTCTATAGTTGTTTGGTTTGTCAACACTACCCTTGCCTTTGTATATTGGATGTATGATTGCTTTCCTCCACTTATCTGGTATATAACCCTTCACCTTAATTGTGTTAAATAAGTCTACTAAAACCTTAACTCTGTTTATTTCAGTGCACCATTCCTTAAGGAACTCTGTCGGGATTCCATCTATTCCCGTTGCTTTATTTCTCTTCATTATTTTCACCTGTTGGATTATTTCTTCACTTCTTATTATATCATCGAGTATATCTACATAGTTATTACCTATTTCCCAATTTCCTATCTCATTTTTACTCTTTTTTTCCCCATACAAATTTTTAAAATATTCCATCCATTCTCCTGGTTTTATACTTGGTTTTGTTACATATTTATTATACATTGATTTCATAACCTTCCATATCTCATTTGCATTATTTTCATTTAGAATTCGTATCAAATTACTTTCATATTTTTTCATCCAGCTTGTTTTCTTTTGTTCCAGTAATGAATTATATAAATCCCTCCCTTGCATATACTCTTTCTTTAATTCTATGTTTCCTAATTCCCTCCACTTTATGAGCAGCTGTTTGACTTGTCTTTTAGTTACTCTACATTCTTCATCAAACCAGCCCTCATCTCTTTTGTAAACCTTCTTTCTCATTTTCATTTCCTCCCCAGCCCTTAGCATAATGATATTTAAGATATCCATAGCACTTTCAATTTCTTGTTCCTTTATCATAAAACTTATTCCACACTGACATATCTGGCCATAATTAGAGTTTAGTGTCTGCCTAAATTTATTGCAATACTCTTCCTTCCATTTGTATCTACTGTATTCTTCTATGTTGCACTTTTCCTCCCTTAAATTATAGACTATTTGCTCTGTGCATGTTTTTATGTCTACTATCAATGGAAAATGCCCACTGTTGGAACTTAAATTTAGTATCTTAAAATTACTTAAAATATACCCCATATTAATTGGCCATAATACATAATCAATCACACTTTGACCATTATTACTAACATACGTAAATAGGGACTTAACATCTTACATTATTATCTTGTTGAAGAATGACATTAAATTCTCTTTAAGGGAAGATGGAAATTAGATTGAGGATAGAATGCTGAAATTTAAATTTGATGTACTTGTGAATAATATCAACACAATCACTCCTAGTTTGACCCTGCTCTATGTATAATTTCATTTATTAATAAGTTTATGTGTAATTTATATTACATATATAACCAGAGATTTATGTGCAGGATTTTATAACCTAGAGCAATTCATACTGCATAAGGAAAATAAGATGACATGTCATCAAAATCTGGGCCCTGGTGCGAGCCAAATCAGGTGATGAGAGCAAGGGAGGAAACTAAGCTTTCTGAGAATATTAAACATGCTTAAGAGTTGGAGTCTGTTACTTATAACAGTAGCCGATTCTAGAAGTAGTGAAACCTACAAGTATTGAGGGTTGACAGCAGCTGATTATGTAGGTAACAACTCGCAAAAACTTGCCCCTGCTGTATTTGTAAGGTATTTTATTTACATGGGTGACGATTTTACTATATAAAGTCTTTTTAAGTTAACACTTTGTAATATAAATCTTTGAAAATAAAAATCCAAAATGTTGACTAAAAGGACCATTTTTCAGCTCAGTTTCCCCCATCAGGTTTTCAGTTAAAACCTTACAAATAGTATGTATATTATGGAGTTTTTTGACATTAAATCTGACAGTGCAGTGAGGTTAGCTAATCTCCCAATGCCACATTATGTTTGCAGATAGATTATTTTGTAAATAACTGTTTGTTTTAGACAAAAGAATTAGTGCAGGAAATAGAAGAATCTCGACTGCAAGTATCACATACATTGCAGTCATGCCTTCAGTCCGATGGGATGAGGAGATATGCTACACCACCCCAACAAATTGCAGCTTTTAATCGCCGCTCAAATCCTGAAGTTGTAGCTGATTCTGGAGGTGATTGGATCAAACCAGAAAGTGATATTATTATTGGTGATGAGGTAAAATAGTTTTTATTATTCATATCCGTTTATTAATAAATATAAGTGTGAAATACAGAGTGATTAAAACTATTTAGATTTTACCAGCAGTAAATCTTGAGCAATTCCATGCAACAGACTGATATTCACAGTACATTTTTCTGGATGAACCAAAGTGTCGCACATATGGTTTGAAATATGAGTTTTGACCATATTATTCGATATAGAAAACATAGAGGAATAAAATAATTAGAAAAAAAATATAATTTAAAACCAAATTTATATGAAATATTTATGTAAAACTTTGTTTATATGCTTTTTCAGAGGCCTTAGGGGGAAAAAAAATAAAAGTGTGAACAACACATAAGTGAAAACATACATTAGGTATAAATAAATAAGGAATAAAATAATTAGAAAAAAAATATAATTTAAAACCAAATTTATATGAAATATTTATGTAAAACTTTGTTTATATGCTTTTTCAGAGGCCTTAGGGGGAAAAAAAATAAAAGTGTGAACAACACATAAGTGAAAACATACATTAGGTATAAATAAATAAAATTGTGTGGTAACTATAGGAATTTTGCTAGGACTTAAAAAATATATAAATATAAAGCATATAAATAATATTTTACTACATTTATAAACATTTCACAATAGAAAATTTGCAAAAATGCGAAGAAGCTTGTGCCAGTGATATGATTAATATTAAATGGAAAGAATTTGACTTGGTTTTTGTAACACAAAATATCACTTACTAATTACTCAATGGGACTGATTTTGGGAAATTATTAACCCTTAATTCCTACTGCATCTTGATTCATTGGTGAAATTCATAGTATGGTTCTTTTTCTTCATGATGTAGATCTTCTCCCAGACATCCAATTCAACTAGTATAAAACCGTTAAAACCAGCTTATAAACACACAGAATTGAATATCTGGGAGAATATCTACATCATATCTAACAAAACTGTTAAAACCAGCATATAAACACACAGAATTGGATTACTTATTACCAAGTGGTTTTATTTTAAAAAAACCGACTCAAATTATTTCCATTTAATATTTCATAATAGACCGACATTTTTGTTAATTTTCTTTACAGATCAAGTAGCACAATTCTAAATTTCTCTGAGAATATAATCCAAATATAGTTTTTAAACAATCTATTTGTAGGGAAGGATTTAAGCTTTATTAAAATTTTTTAAAATCAAAATATTCCAGTAATATTGAAGTTAGGATCCAACATATACTCCGTAATACTGAACTCGTTTCATAACAGACTGACGTCTTATAAAATTATGCAAATTGTAGTGTACCAGAATAAAGACTATATATAATTTAAAAAAATGTTGGCATGAGCTTAAATACGTATGTTTTACAATTTATCTTGTTTACAAGTGATATTAATTTTAGTGCATTGGCAGTTCAAGCAATAGTAATTTTCAGTGCAGATCTAAGTATTATTAAAGCTTCTTTATATGACATTTTCATATGAAAACAACAGAGAGGTTAAACATGAAATACTAGTTTTTCTTTTTAACAAACATACAATGTTTTGGTGATGTTGTACATCATGAACTTGCACAGTTCTTCAAATCAGATGCTTCAGATAACTAGATAAACACATTGTACAGCTAAATCATATGGTTCATTATGTCACAGGTTACAAATTAAGGTTTCACTGCAGGATCACTAAATGCAGTAGACATTTACAAAAGGTTCTGCTATTGTTTGCTATGAAACTGCAGAACTTGTAGATCAGCCTGACTGATGTTCATTGAAAGGTGAGAATACTAGATGACATAATATATCTCTTTCACACAAGGAACCCTATGAGTGGCTGGAATAGGTAAAATATGTAGAAACCTTTTCCCTAAGATATTTTTTTCACTTATTCATTGTCACTCTGGGATACCCCCTGAACAGTAATATATTTGATTTTATTACATACAGCACAAACTCTTCTGCATTTTTCACTCTAATTTCAGATGAAACAATCACCCATGCCATTCTTTTTATTTGCCCTGCAATTGCATCCACAATTCCTTTCCTGTAATAATATTGTAATAAAACTCTTCTCTTCCTCCAATAACTCTTTATTTCTTTTCTGTACACTTAAAGAAGATATGAATGGAAACCACCTACTGCACTGCCCAGCCTTTAGTCAACATGATAACATAGCATCAAAACACTGGAATGCAAGAGAGTGAATGGCTTCACTGCCAACTGCTCAAATTAAATACCAACCAACTCTTTATTTGTACGACAAACTGACTGCAATGGGAATCTGCTCACAAATAATTCTCTTTCTTCAATACTTTTGTAACAATTCTTTCTTTTCAATGTTCTCTGTAGCAGCGATTACTGCTCACTATGAATTTCCCATCTCAAAACTCACTCACCTGTTGTTTTGTTTTGTTTTGTTTTGTTCATCCGGTCCCATTGAACACGTCATACAGATTAACTCTCTCTTTCTTTTCCTTTTTTTTTATTTTTTCCTTTTTTTTTTTAGAAATGAGTCATAGGTCCTACTGACTCAAGTAGCAGACATGCATGCAAAATAATTTAAGTGATTACACTAACATGTGTATTACAGAGAATGCTTACACTTATGCCAATACAGTGAGACATTATATTTCATTTTCTGGCACAGTACACTTTACAGTTCCTCCAAACTCCTGTATTGAGTAATAGGCCTTGCTGCATAGATGGTTTTTAAGAGCAGATTTGAATTTTTCTATTTTACCCGAGGATTAATTTTAAGTCATTTGGAAGGGCATTGAATATTTTGACACTGTTGCACGTGATGCATTCCCAATTACAACTGAAATCTGGCTGGGCTTCATTTCCCTTTTTAAACTTTTCGTGTCATGTGACAGGAAATTTCCAGAAACAGCACATATGCAAAGCTACTGCAGGTGTGCTCTGACGTCAAGGAACCTTCCAACAGAGCAAGTGTCCACTTGCACAGGTGTAACAATCACAGCTGCAATATAAAGGAACTTGTCACTGGCACAGGTGTCCACTAATGCATAGGTGTAACAATGGATGCCAACAAATTCACACATACATTCTGTGATTATGGCTACAGAGTGTAGTCATAATATTCAGGTTTAATGTCTTTTAATGTTTATACTTTTATGCTATTTTCCCTTGCCAACAGTTAATCTTCTTCTTGTTAAGTCAGCAATAAGTTTTAGCCTCTTCTGTAGAGCTGTGGGAAGTGCTTTTGCAATGCATTTTTTCCATTTTCCAAAATTCTGCCTAGATCTAAATACTCTTGCTGATGTAATAATGGCATCATCTCTTGATTCCTGTCGCCCTCCGTGGTGTAATGGTTACCATGCTGATTTCATATACCCAAGGTCACGGGTTCAAACCCGGCGGAGGATGATGGATTTTTTCAGGTGTAAAAATCCTTAGCATGGCTTCCTTCGGAAGGGAAGTAAAGCCGTTGGTCCCGTGTTGTAGATTTATGGCAGAACCTCAAGCCTGATAGAGAGGCCTCTGAGCAAAATTAAGCGGTCTTTCACGCCCAATATAGAATGGGACGCTGAGTACCACAGCAGTTAAAGAGCGAACATAAATAACACGCCATTTACATTTTTTTTTCTTGATTCCTGCTTTCTGTTCATCTTGTATCTGATTCGGGCATCTGTTGATACTTCTTGCTTTGCTTCAAGCAGACTTAATTAGTTCTTTTCCTCTTATAGTCTTGCAGAGAGTAGATTTTTTTCCCTCTTATTAGCTTTTTCTCTACCTTTACATTTTCCATAGGGATCCAGCTTAGATACTTAGACATTGTCTAAATGTGTGCTGTCTTTCTGCTGGAAATCTACTGCCTTTAGAAAAAAATGTTCAGATTCCTTTTTTGTTGGTGTCATGATATTAATTCAGAGACCAGAAGGAAATTTTAATACACAGTTTATTTTCCCAACTATGATGATTTATCTATGTTCAGCATAACAGACTGACATTGATATGCAGTATGTATAAAAATCCAGAAAACCTATTTAGAAATGTTTATATTTGGAAGTGCTTATCACTTTGAATCAAGGAACATCTGAAGTCTGAAGTACATCTCACTATTCACTTGTAATATTTTTTGTAATATATAGAAACTTCGCTGCATTTTTAATTGAGGTTTGCATTCACCTAGTTCTTTAGTATTAAATTACCTTATTTGCAATTTGTATTTTTTTATTGAATAAGGCACCTTGAGAGTATGAGGTATCATATACCCATATTTAAAATATTAGAATATTAAATTAAAATTTTACTCCTTGATATGACATTTCTGTGGAGTTACTCCTTAATGGGTATTTTAATTGTTGACACTCTTTGCCTTGAAAGGGTGTAGTAGTACTGTACAGATCAGATGTTTGTGAATTTATCTGCCCATATATGGAGGACATAACTAATATTTAAGAGCTGGAAGAGTTACAACCACTGTTAGGTACACCAGCAAGAAGAACAGAAAGGGGGGGAAGCAACCACGAAGTCCAACTGTTATTTTCTAAAAGAAAATAATCTGCTTTTATAAAATTAACACTTATTTTTTTCTTAAAAAATGTGTTCATGATTAGAATTTACAAACTATCATATTTAAAAAAAAATATAGTGTAATTTAAATATGGCATTCCTGACACCCAAAGGCTCCTCATTAAGTTGAATGTAAGTGCCCAGCATTGGGCATGTTTGAAATAATCTTCAATCACAATTTTGATAGTTTCAAGACAGTGTGTATTATATGTAGCACCATCAGTCACAAACACTTGTACATTTTCTATTTTATGTTATACTTTCCCATTGTGTCTAAGACTGCTCAGTTATGGCATTGCACGCACCGTAACAGGAAAGGCTGGCAACAAATGGTTTCTCTTTACTGATTGGAAAATGAAAAATAAGAACCAACATACAGCGACACATCTTGTCTGCATTCTATACATAATATTTCAATCACCTTATCAACAACAGCCACATTGCTGTTTGGTAATCCAATACATAATCTAGAAAGAGAACATAAATTGTAAAAGCAGCTAAGCTAAAGTAAACTTCACCTCATTCCTGAATTCTCTTGAGGGTGGTAACACTTGGACCGTATATGTGATCTGTATGCTGAATTATCACTAGACACATTTTTACTAATGATGTGAATAATAATAATAATAATAATAAATAATATTTGTTACTAAACAGCCTTTCCTGCATTAAATACAGACATTCTTAGTTTCTTTATCCCTCCCTTCTTTTGTTTTTATCCTATTTCAAATATAATATTCTTTAAAGGAGTTTTAAGTTTGAGGTGACTATACAATCTGAATACTGATGTATTGCATGGTAACTTGATTCATGTAAAAGTTTGGATAATTCTTTAATATTTATCTTACTTAAATTTTGTTTGTAATACAACCTTTCAATATGTTTATTTCATGGGTGTAGGCTGTGGGCTAGCTAGGCTAGCAGCAAAGCCTGGTAAATTTGCGAAAAAAGAATTTGTATTAAATTTATAAGTAACAAAGAATTTACTCCTAATCTTTTGGCCGTTTGCATTTTAGTCTATTGTTACAGCATAAAATGGGCTCCTTGAGATAGAACCTGATTCTGTTTGCAATGTATTGTAGCCTGTTTTCTCAGGCGGAGTAGCATGACTGACATTCATGGTATAATGGGCACATAAGTTGGAACAGACGAGAAGGAGGAAATTGCTACAAGAAACCTAACAGGTCTTTCTCCTTTACCATGCAAAGCCTAGCTGATAAGTCTCAAGGACTGCCAAAGCAAACCAATTTGTGTTGTAAAGCCAGCCTAGTAAGTTTTATTGCTGAAATAGGGATTCTTAATGTGCCTAATGAACACAAAATCAGAAGTTATCCATTTCAAAAATAGATGGAGCTGATTTATTTTTTTGTTAAATTTAGAGGTGTTGTTAATGAGTAATTACTTATTGTTATATACTAATTTCATAGAAATAATTTACATTGTTAAGGATAACTTTCATTAAATCCTGAACAAAATATGCATATATAATTTGTCAAGTGTGAAAAAAGAGCAAGAAGTTGCAGCATATGCCTCTGGTTTATTTAAAATGATAAATCAAAAAGTAATTTTTGAGTTACCTATGTATGAGGTACGTCCAGAAAGTAAGTTCCGTTTGGTAATAAAATTAAAATGTGTGCAGATACAGAATAATTATTTATTGCACAAAATTCTACAACTCTTAAACTACTTTTCCACATAACTGCCGAAATTTTGCAGGCATTTGTCATAGTGTGGCACAAGTTTTTGTATACCTTCTCCATAGAAGTTTGCCGCCTGTGTCTTCAAAAAGTTGGAAACATTTTCTTTCAGCTCTTCGTCATTGTTGAAGTGTTGACCTCCAAGGAAAGACTTGAGATGTAAGAACAGATGAAAGTCGCTAGGAGCGAGGTCAGGGCTGTACGGAGGATGGTCAAACAAGTCCCAGCCAAATCCCTGTAGGAGGTTTTTCGTCACATTTGCAGTGTGTGGTTGTGCGTTGTCGTGAAGAAAAACAACACCTTTTGACAACAATCCTTGGCACTTATTCTGTATTGCGCGGCGCAATTTCCTAAGTGTCTCGCAATAAACATCTGCTTTGATTGTTTGACCACGCTGTAAGAAATCAATGAGTAAGATGCCTTTCCAGTCCCAGAGCACTGTGCACATCATTTTTCGAGGTGTCAAGATTTGTTTCGGCTTAACCTTTGCTGGGGATGAAGTGTGCCTCCATTCCATTGATTGCCGCTTACTTTCAGGGGTGTCATAAGAAACCCAAGTCTCATCTCCTGTGCCTATCTGTGTCAGAAATTCTTCGCCGTCTTCATCATAACGGGTTAAAAACTGAAGTGCACTACCCATCCGTTTTGTTTGGTGTTGCTCAGTAAGAATCTTTGGTACCCAACATGAGCAAAGTTTACGAAATTTCAGGTTTTCGGTAACAATTTCATGAATTAGTGATCATGAGCTTTGGGGAAATTCCATAGCGAGAGCACTAATTGTAAACTTGCGGTTTTCCTGTATCTTGTCATCAATCGCGTGAAACAGTTCTTCTGTAACCAAAGATGGATGCCCACTTCGTTCTTCATTGTGCACTTCACTACGTCCTTCATTGAACTGTCGGACCCATCTTCTCACCATTGAATCACTTATCGCATTTTGTCCGAAAACTTTAAATTTGCCGATAAATTTCAATTGGTTTCACTTTCCTAGCATTCAGAAAACGAATCACAGATCTGATTTCACAAGCGGCAGGATTTTCAATCAACACCGACGTTGTAAACAAGCACAACAAAGCATATGTGGCTTACAGCGATCTCAAAATGGCACAGGTTTCTTCTCCTTGATACAGAGCATCTACTGCGATCGCAGTACTGCAGCGGAGATAAATTGAAACGGAACTTACTTTCTGGACGTACTTCGTATTTACTTGTAAGTTTAAGTTCTGTCACTGTAGTAACTTGTTAATCACTATTAGGGATATCCAAATTATTTATATTATTATCCAAATCCCATAATTAAACTAAAGAGCTTGCATATGAAAAATAAGGCATTTTGACTTAAAAATGCATCACACTTTAAAAACCAGGGTGCAATTTATAAACTTTTATTTAGGTATGTATATGTTTTGTTTTTTGTTTCTGAAAACTAGATAATAAGCAAGAACTTTCATTTATTTATTATTTTTTCCCATTAGAAACTCAATCCTGTTGGATAAATGAACATAAATGTCATATTACCTATATTCTAAATGAGAACTAGGAAAGGCCTCCATACATTTTAACATCAGTTATTCACATAAAATTGAAAATAAGGCACTAGAAATAATTGCCTAATTGGGTATACGTTGCAGTTTTGCAAGACAGGGTTGCAGCAATTACACAATTGAGTTCTTGCAAGAAATATTGTTTGCTATTAGGATATTGTAACAGGAGGAAACCTCATGTACTGCAACACCATAGTTATTATCCCGGGAGGTATGGATGAATTGAAAAAGCCTTAGTTGGCCACAGATGCACAATAGTCCCTAACATTTACAAGCTTGAACACCACAAATCATCCAGGAGAGAAAATAACTGTGCTATTGTCTGGGCACCACTGACACAAAGAAATGAAATGACAGAGAATGAGGGAAAGGGGAGAGTGGTGGTAAAATACATCACTGCAGCATTCGCTTTGGCATTCAAAAGAAAATAATGAAAAACCCCATGGTTAGATTGGACAGCCAGTGTGAATCAAACCTGGGACCTCTCTAATGTTAACCTCACACATTACCATGAAGTCATCTCACTTGGTGAACATTCTCAAAACCAGCAATTTAGTTGCAATACAGAATTGAGTACTTGCTGGAGTCATTGTCTAAATTTATAAGGAAGTAATTAACATGACCATTTTTGCCATCTTCTATTTATCTTGATCAGTACAAAGTAGAGAGAAGGATCAGATTTTGTAAGAATAATATGTTGCGGAATAGCTAGAGAAAGTCCTGTACATGGAATACATCAAAATTTTTAATGATACTCCATAAGAAGACCTCTCTTTCATTCTCTTAGTGCTGCAAGCAAGCATGAGAAACATCACATCACAACTATTGCTGCATGTCTGCTAAACCAAGGGTTTGCATTTTCAGGTTGTCTTTTAGGATGTGAAAATAATTCATGAATTGGGTATTTCTGATTCTTTCTACTAATGCATACAATAGTTTCCACATCACCTACTGGATGACTGGACTGAGGCATTTTTGCATCCTTCTCTGAAACTTCTTATCTGCTTTGCTACTATTTGATAAAGCTATGCAGATACAATGCAAGTCTCTTGCAGCCCTTAGCACACTTGTACTGTGCAACTTTAAGCCAATTAATTTTAACCAGTTCCTCTGCTCCTCCTTCAAAAATGCAGTAATTATATTGCTAAACTGCTCATTCACATCTGCTCTTTTTCTTGTTGTCATTGTAAGAGATCATGGAAAGGGTATAAAAAGTTATTTAAAATTATTTTTGTTAATGATGCTGTCCATTGCCAGGATTGTACCATTGCCACTGGTGGTTCTGTAGGAGTTCTTTTACATGCCAGTAAATCTACTGAGATGGGACTCTCAGTTTAGAACACATTTAAAAACAAAATCTGGGTCAGGCTTGAACTTGCAACCTTAGGATCGGGTCATCACCTAATCAACTGAGTCACCCAACCAACATAGAGGGGATGATGGTGAATTAATTTGCTTTGAGGGAAGAATCAGCATGTAACAATGAATGATATTGCCTGCTTCATTGCATATCATTGTATACCATTGTTGTCACTACTAAAATTCAATCTGTTTACACTGAAACGTTTATAGCTAATGCGTTACATAAAACCACCTCACCAAACTTCACCAGCAGTGCCAGCACTATGAATCTGTTTTCACCAGTAACTTTCATTAATAATAAATTTATGGTGTATAAGTGTGTTTAGTTTAATAAAAACAGTGGATAATGTTTGAAACTTGCCATAAAAGTTTATGATAACTTTTTTTTGTTGTATTATTATTATTATTATTGTTATATGAATTATATTATTTTACTGATGTGTGCTCATCTTTGCACGTTGTGGTAGCTAAGATGCTAAGAAGAGTAGTAAAAGCCTTTTATACTTTCAGGTTTTATATATAGATCCAACTGAAGATTTTAATATTCATTTCCCATATCAGCGTGGGGACCTAAATGTACACTCTGGGCCAGGTGGGTCATTAGTTTCAGTTTTAGCAGATCTTGAAACTATTTGGACCTCGATCATCAGGTATCGATTGGAAATTCCTCTCAGAGATCTTAGGGTAAGTACAATCTGTGTAATAATTTTGGTAAAAGTACCACCATTAATTATTAAGCATTAGATTTAAGCTGATAGCAAAATAGCTTCCATCCAACACAATATTATATACATTATATTACTATGTAATACATTCATTCATAGATATGACATTGTTGTTTGGGATAGTGATCATCAGGTAAACAAATATTGATATTACAAAAAAGAGCCTCAAGATGTAAGTAGAAAAATCCAGTGTAAACTTTTATTCTGAAAAATAAACAATTTAATAGTTATATCATTATATATTATGGAATGATTGATTCCTGTAAAATCTCTAACTTTTTGGCGAATGCCCATTGCACAGATTAGAATTACTTTCTACCATGCCTTAGTTTTATGCCAAAGCAACAACCATCTTATATGTATATCAATGCAGGACATATCAAGGGAATGTTAATCACTTGAAGCTGTCTCAGTTATTGCTTTGTCTTTGTGTTGTGAAGCATTTTAACAGTACATGTTTTGCCATTATTTCCTTAGCAATATTATTCTGTTATAGTCCATGGAAATGCCTGCCAACAAATTTTTATGTACAATACATATGTGTAAACCGAATCATATAGACAGTATGTAGAGAACTTCATGGGTAATTTCTTGGTTATCCAGTTCTGGATAGAGACGCTGTGAGATGTTTGGTCAATATGTTTAGAATAACAGGATCACAGAACTTTTGCGTGTCAATTTCATCCAATGATGTTAAGAGTGTCATCACGCAGATGGACACTATTTTCAATAACACTTATCAACAAGGTTAATACTCATTACATATTTTTACTAACACTCGTGAGTAAGTAATGCAGGAATTACAAAACAGAAAACCCTGTAGTGTAATAGATTGTGTGCAGAGCCCACATTCCCACAATCTGCAGCCTTGGCCTTGGCATAAAATGAAGGCACTAGAAAAACAACAAAAATTACCTTGAAATAGGCAATTATTTACTAACGGAATTATAAAATCTGAAACTTAATGCATTTAAAGTGTTTAAGAAATTATTAAGATTTACAATATTGTAGAATATTTCAGAATTGGTAAACTTGTAAGCTATGAGCACACAAATGATCTTAATTTTATTGTTATATATCATTAAGACCTTTGTGTATATTTGCCAGTGTCAAGTATTATAGCATTATAATGGCATACAGTAATATATATTACAACCATCCCCACCCTCACAGCAGCCAATGCTACCACCATCACTGCCACTTCCATCTATATCATTGACTTAAGTCTGGTTTACAATAATCCTTTGGGAACGAAAATGGGAATGCATTTCATTTCTTTTCCTGGTCAGTTTTGTGCATTGAGACTTCATTTGTTTTGAACTGACCAATATTTTTTCGTGTGCCTCCAGATTAGTCAGCATCATAATTTGAAATAATTGTGACTAAAATGAGCTCTAGCATCTTTTTCATGTCACAGCCACCTAGAATAATCTCTATAGCAAAGAGCCTAATATGCACAACATGTGTCTAATATACTGTCCTGGGAATGAGAATAAGAAAGTTAAAACTTGGCCAAGTTTTGCTTCCTGCTCTTGGGCCCGAGAAAGCTTCCCATCAATTGTGAGTGCTTCCATTGAAATACATGTATTTCAACTTTGTTGTTCTCTTTCTGGTTACTGTCACAGGTTATTATGAACCAGTCTTTAAAACTGCCTCATCATGATTACTATTTTGGCTTCCTCTAAGGACATGTGTTAGTTTCAAAAACAAACTACCTTTAAAACATTTCTCAAAATTAGCAGAATTGATTATAGTGTAGCAGTGCCTAAAATCTATTTAGATCATTTAACCTAAATATATTTTTGTCATTAAGCTTTTTTTTTTCTTTTATTATAATATATATATTTTTATTTTTGACAGCATTACAGAGCAGTATTGGTCATGCCTGATATCTATAATAGACAATACCTTAAAGAACTTACAACATTACTGCTTTGCAAGATTGGGTTTGGTGGCTGTTTTCTTTTAGCAGACTTGATTATAGTGTAGCAGTGCCTAAAATCTATTTAGATCATTTAGCCTAAATATATTTTTGTCATTAAGCTTTTTTTTTATTATAATATATTTTTATTTTTGACAGCATTACAGAGCAGTATTGGTCGTGCCTGATATCTATAATAGACAATATCTTAAAGAACTTACAACATTACTGCTTTGCAAGATTGGGTTTGGTGGCTGTTTTCTTTTACAGGTATATCTTTTATTACTTTTTACAACGAAAATAAATACATACATATATATGAATACATACACACACACACACCCAGAAACTCTATGAAAGAGTTTCTCTGTAACACAATTTTGAAAATGTATTATGAATGGTACTCCAAAAATAATGAGTATCTTAAGTATAAAAAATATGATATTGTGCAGAGTTTATTGCCTGAATGTTACCAGTAATAAAGTAATTCCTTTGATTCATTTTTATAATGTTATGAATTAAAAAAAGTCTTAATTTTGGGAGCTCCAGGCAGCTAATAAAAGGAAATCTTGAAAATATGCAGCCAACATTCAATTTAGTCTGTTATGTGCTGAAATAATAACTTTCTCTTATGGGAAAATTTGCAACACACAATTTAAAAATCAACATTAAAACTACTTTAAAAATATTTAGAAAGCAGCTTCTATAAGGAAAACCTTTTAAGGTGACAGGCAGTACCTCCTATCTAGACAATGTTAAAAATGCAAAATTTTGGTATGCTCAGTTCCATTCTGTATAACTTTTACTACCTATTACTTATTAAATATAATGAAGTTGGTATTATTCATTAGGATTATTTTTCTAATTTTTTCCAAATGTAAAAAAGTTCATATTTTTTTCAAGTCAAAGTTTTCATTTAATCTGTAACCGCTTGTATTTAATAGAAAGTGCAGTTTAATATTATCAATATTATCAATATATTATTATATTTCCATGTTGAACTATTTTCTTATGGAGCATAAAATTGTCAAACAGAGAAGTGACACTAAAATAAAAGCAATAAGGCAAGTAAAGGGTTGCAGGAGCTTAAAGAATTGCTTTTAAGGCGCTTCTAGAGGTAGTTCAGAGTTGAGACTTGAGAATCATACTCTTAAAGAATCAATATACAAGAATCAGCAAAAATACAAATTTTGACAATTTTAATCTAATTAAGGTATTCAGTCCCTTAATACTTATTATTACTCAGCAGTTGGACCTTTGTTAACATTTAATAAGTCATGACACTTGTCAAGCATGTGATCCATTACAACTTTTTTTTTTTTTAAATTTAGGATATTAAAACAGCATGTTCTATTGCTTACTACATGCTATGTTTATACTATATGTTTAGTATCTCCTTACAAACAATATGTTTACTATTCCTAGTTGCATTTAAACCTCACCTAAATTAATTAATACATTCTAAAATATACACCCTGGCACTATTCTAATTATTTACAATAATTACAGTATTCCATTCATATTTGTATTTTATGTGATAAACATTTATTATTTATGTTATTGGATTTATCTCCTAAATTATTATCTATTATGACTTTATCATCAACTTATTTATATCATTCTAGGAAGTACAAATAAGTTGATTATTTACATATAAATGTAAAAAGGAAGCTAGTAACAGTGAAGCAACACAAATATTAATATAATAATTATATGATTATTTACATATTTACAGTGGCGTAGAATCTTTCAAGTAACTGCACTTAGTGTTAACAATATACCTTAAAGTGCTTATAAATTTTCATATCGTCTAATCTATATTTACAATGTGTTATAACCTATTGCTTGTATGAATTTGTTAAATAGTTTATAATGCTTTGCAATGAGTTGGTCTGGAGCAATTGGCCACTTTCCACTTTTGTTGTCTTAAAGTGTCCCTCTGATCTGAAGTTTTCTACAGCTACATTCTATATGAACAACAGAGCCTCTTGAAGAGAGGAACAAGTAGCTTGGTTTATGATCCGGAATCTCTGGAGATAGAATTTTAGTATGCTGTGTCCAGTTACCATTGCTTCGAGTGAGGCCATCATCATAATATTCTTCTGTCTTAATCTCTGTCAAATCGATGGAAAGCAGGTCCTGCGGACTGCTCCTTTAAGCATACACACCCATTCTTTCTGCCATTTTGTAAGTCCCTCTTCTCGGATTCTTCCAATAATAGTAGTTTTGGAGTTTTGAGTTGTTTTGTGTATATGATTTCTCTATATTTTTCTTCTGCTGCTTCCTTGGCTAGTTTATCTACCTTCTCATTATCAGGAATTCCCACATGGGCTTTTAATCCATCCAAAATGCATTTGCCATGGTGATCCTTGAGGTACTTTATTTGATTTCTGATCTGCTCTATTATGTTGCTATGGTTCTGGTTGTTCTTGAGTGGTGCTATAGTAACTTGGCTATCAGTGAAGACTGTGACTGCTCTTTTGTCTGGTGCAATACTTGGTTTTTGAAGTTTGTTTATAGCTTTCAAGATGGCCATCTGTTCTGCCTGATTATTTAACAATTGCTGTGAAGTCATTCTTCATGGTGTGAATTAATGTACCTCGTTTGTAAAATGCAACTGCTGTTCCCACTTTCCCTTAAAATTTACTTCCATCTGAGTATATTTCCAGAGCATAAAGTACTGAGTTTTTGAGTTGCCTAATATTGTTCTGTCAGCTGGGTGTTGCCAGTATCTTACTTAATGCAGTTCATCATTCCCTTGTTAGGCATTGTTTGTATATAAAACTGTGATGTCAACTGACAGATAATCAGAGTAACAAGACCCAGAGTGCTTAGTTATATTTCAAGCCTAGGAGATGCATTGTGCATGTAATAACATTTGTTCATTTAAGTACATCGTGTGATCCATCTCACCAGCGATTTGAATCTCACATCTAACTTGCGATCCATCAATGAGCCATTTCATTTTTTTCACATCGCCGAATTTGTATAGCCACTAATAAATAATAAAGGATAGATAATGTCCAGTGAAATTTTTGGTGAGTGTGAAAGAGTGAAAAATTCAGTGCTAGAGCTGGAATTGGAACTGTGGATTGGGAGTCAGTTGGAGAATTAAATGATGTATCAGTATGTTACCATGGCAGCTCAATGGTTAAAACAAGGAGATCCATTGTTCAAATCTTGACTTAGGTCATTGAATTTTTCATTCTAATTCTACCTTTCTAACTTAACAATACCTTTGCCAATGTGAAAATACAATTATATATTTCACATTCAAATTTTTCTTTTTTTCTCCTGTTTTTGAACTTATATTTGGAGTACATCAATGTGGGCAGCAACAGTTCATTTCTGATGCAGGACCATGTTGCTGCTACATTTGGAGCAGGGCTTGGCTATGCCTGTGTGGTGGATGTGGGTGACCAGAAAACATCTGTTTCCTGTGTAGAGGATGGCATCTCACACAGGAACACAAGGGTAAATACAATGGATTGTTTTATCTTCTCTATAAAACTTCAAACAAGAGCAAAAGCTAGTGAAGAGCATTGTGAAATGAAACTGTAATGTGTAAGTCTGGAAAGCAAACTGTAGAGTAATTCTCATACAATACCAGTGAATGGTGTTATACAATCGTAGATCTGCACTTATGGAGCAGAATGATGCCAATTTTGAGTACAATTGAAACAGTAGGTCCAGTAGCATTATGAAAACTGAGTTTTCTTTAGATTCTGAATATATTGTTTAACTAGTTAGAAGTATTGAAAGATATGGTGGGTATCTTATACTTATTTTTTGTTTATATTGGCTTGGCTATAAATAATATAAATGCTTATTCTAAAATATTATATTTGTTTTAGTTTATACTATAGTACTACATAAATGAAATTCTTTTTCTTATTTTTGACTAATTAGGTGAGGATGGAGTATGGCGGAGGAGATATTACACAGACATTCTATTGGTTATTGCAGAAGTGTGCATTTCCTTACAAACAGTGTAATCCAGACAATAAACTTGATGCTGTCTTACTAAAATCACTTAAGGAAAACTTTTGTCATGTTAATTTGGTAAGCATAACTGAAAGTTTGTGTATGCTAAAAGATTTTAAATTATATATTAATTATTAGTAGTAATATGTTCTATTAGAAGGAAAGAACAAAATAAGCTTAATTATTATTTTTACATACAGCTGTAGACAGTAACAGTTCTCTAGCGTACTGTAATGGAGTCTTCACTTTTTCTATACCTGAGCATCCCAACATGTTCTGCAGTGGCAGTCAATGGTGACTGTAGGAAGGGAAAGAGAGAGAAGACAGACACTCTCAGTTTGAAGTATCTGGAATCTTTGGACTGTAGCTTTCAGACCTTCCTTTTCCGCAACATATACTGAACCTTGAGGGTTCTTCAGGATATAAAAGGAAGCAAAGACACCTGCAAACAAGGTTGTTGGAAGTTCAGTTTAGTTCTTGTTATCTGCTGTTCACTCAATAATTTCTATCCGCATGAAGCTAAAAGATAAGTCCTGTGTTTGACATATTTTTGAGCAATTTGGGAGAAAGAAGACGGACATATGTTTGACACATGAATGAGGAACTAGAAAAGAGATGAGGCTGCTTGTATGTATTAATTTAAGCATCACCTGCAAGAAAGCCGATAGAATTACATTCGTGTCAGGAGTGGGAGGCTCTAATGATGACTCAAAGAGAATTGGAAGGGCATAAAGCAGAACATTGCCTGGTCAACTCTTACTGGCCCAGCTGAAGAGACCTTACAAGAATTCACCATGGAGATAGAGGTGGTTGGTACACCAGGCTAGGAGAGATCAGACCATCTCTGAAGAGACAGCCCACACATCAGAATGAGTCTGGAAGATGAATCAACAGCTCTCGCTAAACATTGTAACATTGATAATGTCCTAGCAATTGATCTCTGCATTGGAGAGACAAAGATGGTGGCCCTGGTGATGGCTGCAAACAATAGGAGCTGGTGTCAACAATAGTGTGTTCCGTTTAAGATCAGGCAAACTACTAAGGGCCTTTGTGAAGAGGAGCATGATGGAATTGTCATCACCCTTTCCTTGCTTCATGGCACATGCTGGGAGTGGGAAGAGGTCTGGGAGTGCAGATCATCCCTGCAGTTGGTAGACATGTAACAACCCCTTCTCTTGGAGCTTCTCAGTGACCAGGAGACAAGTTATCCAATACCTTGTGATACAAGAAGCACATTGCTCCCCTTCATCTGCAGTTAGCCCTATATCAAATTGGTAGAGAGCCTTCCAGAAAGGTATATAGCCATTAACAAGGTTGGTTGTGCATGTGGCATTGTTCCTCCTGGCCTGTTCAACATGATACACAAGCTCATTAGTATGACATAAGCCAGCATGCTATTTGGATGGGAGCTGCACCTACCATATGAATTGTTGTTCAACATACCTCCTGATGTAAATCAGCCAGCGGTAGAATATATTTGGGGCTAATGGATGGCTTATAGATATTCCCTATCTTGCTACGGAAGCAAGCAATTGACTGGATGATACCAAACTGGATTCCAGGGGAACTGGGGTGTGTTCTCCAATACCAGTTGCTCTCAGCTCTTGAACTATTCAGAACCCTTATCAGAACATCCACCTTACACTGTCCTGTACCGGAACTTCTTGAGGTTTTGTGCATGTATAAGAGGAAGTGATAGCTGCAGCAAGTAGTTTAGTTCAGTACTGTATGCTCTTCACTCAATGCATTCTGTTAGCATGAGGCAAGAAGACATGTGTTCGACATTTGGTGAGCGACTGAAAGAGAGAAAATGCTGATTTGCATATTGTTACTTGAAGTTGCATGAAAATAAATATTGAAGAGGAACTGGAAAAAAAGAGGACAAAGTCACAATACCAAAAAAATGGAAAGTGATATAATGCTAATATGTTAGCTGCTTTCAGAAATCAAAATACATTTAATAAACTTCAGAAACAATTTGATGGTAAGACTTGAGTGTTTTTTTTTAAACATAAAACCTCCCTTAGTTACTCACTGGAAACAGTTTGGAATGCACATTGTTCCCATTTTCAACCCCTAATTATGATTGAATCTCCTTTCATTGCCGTCGAAGATGAGGGTGGTGATTGTGGAGGTGCATCACTTGTGGTGGCATCTGGTGCTGGGTCAGTGGACTTCCAAAGGTTGCTGCATGATGGTAAATCAAGATTATAATCTGGTTCTACTTCAATGTGTGGATTTTCTCCCAAACATCTAATTTTGTATGCTGATAAGCTGGTGTAATTTCATATTTGGTGTAATTTCATGTCCTGATGACCAAAAGATGTGGGAACTGCTGATTTATGTTTGATTTTAAGTGCTGCATGTGTTCTTATAGCCTGCTTTCCAGATTTCTTTTTATCTCATCTATGTATACAAGATTGTAGTTTGAGCATTTTACTTCATAAATTCCTATTTGCTGGAATAGGATCTTTTAATTTTTTACATAGTAGTTTTTGGGTGCTAGTTGTTTTTTGGAGCTAAACTAATTTTGTAATTGCTGAAAATCTTCTGAAATTTGTTGTGTGCAAGGGTGATATGTGAATTTTTTTGAACTGAGGATTGTTACTGTAGTTCTGTGTGATGGTTGTTTGTTTTCTTACATTTCATTTTTTACTTTCTCCTCACTTACTATGTACATGCATTCCACCCAAAAATTTGATACCGAGATTACACCAGAAATAGACGTTATAGGGTCCCCTATATCCAAAAAACGTATTTTTAGAAAAAGGTCTGTGAACACGATAACTCAAAAACGAAAAGTTGGTAAAATACCAAAATTGCTATACAAGTTTAGTATCTTCCAAGAATGACACAAAGTTTTTGAGGAAAATCCTATCCGCTCCAAACTTTTCTCAAACACAAAACATTAGCTGTATGACAAGTAAAATGTATATCTTGAATTTTCTGGGAATAGCTTCTGAAGACTGGATGAATTTTGCTGGATTTTGCATAACTAGTAAATCGTAAGAGATAGACAAAAACTTTATCACATAAAATGTAGGTCTTATTGAAACACACAATTTATTTTATATAGGTACATTTTTTTCGTGGAGTTCATGATTTTTTAGATATTCCTTGTTATTGGTTTCAGTTTTAAAATACTTAAACTTTTGACATATGAGAATTTGTCAACTCCTGGCAATGCAAAGAAACAGATTTTATCCACATGGCAACCAGTTTTTAAAAGATTTGACTATTGTTTTTAACTAGTGTATTCCAATATTTTCCTTCTATTTACAAATAATCTAAATTGCGATTCTGGCCTACAACTAAGTTCAGCATGGACACCGATGTTAAAGAGCCTTAACACCTAATCCTCTACCTGCAGTCTTCCAAGGCTTGTTTTCTAGCAAGTCCATGCTCAAACACAAAACATTAGCTGTGTAACTGCTGTAATAGTTTTTTACGAAGTCCGTGCCCATGTCTCAGTCATCTTAAATACCAGTTACAACATGGCCATAATATCATGTGAACCAATCAGATGTTAACTTCATTCCAGCTCTTATAAATACCAGTTGGTAAAATACCAGTCTCCACAAGCTCAATCCATCAGTTCACCCTGAAGACAAGGAAGATGCACTTCTTCGAACCGTTGGTATCAAGCCAAGTTTTACCTGGTTAGAAGCCCCAGAAGATTTTGAATTATCTGTATTTGTTCATTTTCCTTTTTTTTTTTTTTCTTTCTTTTTTTTTTCACTCTTAGCCTCCTGGTCTGTACCATAAACAAACTAGGTAGACCATTGTTGGCAATGTGAAAACACTCAGAAATACTTGAATATGCAGGTTATCATTGTTTGGTTATGCTAGCTTGTTTGGTGGTTCAAACATAAGGTTAGGGACCTGAAGTGTTTGGCTAGGTGGTTGATTACTACTGCAACAAGGCAAATTTATCAGTTTTCTTGTCACTGTTGTGGTAAAAAGTGTTTTGTCCAATGTAACAGGAATTCAGGTCACATAACCCATCCAGATTAAGTTGTAATTTTGTGTAGTTGATCTCAGTATTACATTTAAGACAAATGCAAGTTTACTGCAGCATATGCTCAGAAATCAGATGAAACATAATTTTGCTTATTTCACTGTATTCCTGTTTTCATTTATCCTCATAATTCATAATTCATTGTGTTCAGTTACAATGTGTTTTATATTTCTTGTGTTTTACAACATGGTCTTATAGTCCATCTATTTTGGCTTATAACATGCTCTCAGAGTGTATAAAACAATACCACTGCTTTAGGTTAGTAGTGAATTGTGATTTGCAAGCTTACAAAACAAGAAGCAATTTTTTTGACAAAACAATAGACAAGATGAGCAGGGCATGTTCTGGAGTCTGTAATTAAGCCCTTAAAATTGCAGGAGCAGTAGTGGCTCAAGCACTTTATTGTTGGTAGCGAATGAATAGACCTGTTCTCAAACAATTAGAAGTACTTTGTGACACATTGACCAAGTTGGGGCCTGTATGAGAGATTTGGCTACATATATGAACACGTTTTGTTGGTTTGTCACTTCAGCTGGATGATTCTTTTCACATTCAAGCTGGGCACATCAATCGTTGGTGTGGCAGTACAGAAAGACTTGTTGTCCTTTAACAAATTAGTAATTTCCACTCAGCAGATTTTTCTATGTCAGAATGAAGCGGCATGCCTGTGGAGAACTGATCCAGGCTGGGATGTTTACTGTTCCTGTTGCAGATAATTATTTGGGTCTTTTTTTTTAAATTTCTGTGCTCCAATTGATGGATAAGAATCATTCATCACTGCATGCTCACACCTTCAGAATTCAGAGTGATAGATGCTTTAAGTGTTCTGTTCATTAAATCCGTAACTTCAGTTATGCAACCATTGTTGTGGAATGGAGACAGATTCAGAAGCATCTGTTGCAGAAGTTAATACAAAGCTGCAGAATTTGAAGAAGTGTTTACAAATGGTTGTTGGAGAAACTTTCAATAATAGGGTACAGGAGGAGCTGGATGCCCCAAAAGGCAACCTTAGGGCAGACCAGTTAAATAAATAAATAAATAAATAAAATGACAGGTATGTCAATACAAAGTTGATAACCTATGTTGTGGAATTTTGCATACATTTTTAGACCTTTTACAGGCAAAATGTGTTCTCATAGCCTGCAGTAGGAGATATACTGAGGACTTTTTCAGCAAAACACTACCAATTGAAGGATATTCTTGTTGTAGTGTATGCAAACAAGGAAATATATGATATTCTGAAGAACAGTGGGGAGATGTCAGCTCTTCAGGCATGCATTGTTGATGGTGCTCTAAGGCTTCAGTATGAGGTGTAAAATGTGAACAGTTTTTCTGTAACCTTTCTTGTGTGCTAACTAATCTGAGAACCAGTAATAATGATGAGCTAGGAGCTGTTGTCATCTTAACAATTAGGAATGTAAATGATAAAGATTGGAAGAGTAGGCTAAGGTTCTAAATATTTTGTCAATAAGTTTGTAATAAAAAATAGTGAATAGGTTAATCATGCATGCATTTTATTAGGTAACCATCATTTTATAATTATTAAAATGTAAATATTTGAAAAATACTGTTTGCCAATTTATTTCTGTATGATCTACAGTGTCCAAGAAATTTGAGTGTCTCACGTAGTGCTAATTGAGTTTACAGCAAAAAAGTTTTGTGTTATATATCTGATGTTGAATAATTTTGCATTTTAGGATATTTGTGGCTCTCAAGAAAAGAATTTTGTTGTAAGGCAGGCAAAGACTCCTGTATTGAAATTCACTCTTCAGGTAACATTTCCTTTATATTGCTTTTCTACTATTTTAAGTCATCTTGGGTCTTAATTATCTCATATCTGTAATAATTATGTAATATGTTTTTTAGTGGTATCCTTAATGTGATATAAAAGATTATAATACTTTTATAGTGTATACATATCAAATCTTAAACATTTTATGCTCAAAAAAACCTTGCAGTATATTTGATTGGATTAAATGCAGTACTTAGTCATAAATCATAATAAACTTAGTTGTGCTTCAAGAAGAATATCATGGATATATGATAAACAGTAGTGTTACCAAACTAGAAAAGAGGATATATTTTTTATTTTCAGTGGTTTCCAAAGTACATGCACTTTAATATGTATCATAGACCATGAGAATAAAATGAAAACAACTTTGCAAATAGGTTATAGAAGACTTATTATTTACCTTGAGAATATGTTCAGACATTAGATCATAGTGAATTGTATTCTAGACCTTATCATGCAAATGTTAAAGGCTTTTAGTTTAATTTATGATATGTATAAAATGAAGCTATTAAAAGTGAAGCAACACAAGTATTAATATATCAGTTAATAGTTTGTGCCAAAACTTCACTTATCTACATTATTTGTTATATTAATATAAGATTTGTTTAACATAATTATTAAGCCAGGCACTAGTAGAAATGACCAAAATGGGTAGATAAGGCATGAACTTGTTAAGGGGAGTTCTGCAGTTCAAATTCTGCCAGGACTGTCCTCTGTGTCTGAGGAAATGCTGGAGAGGTACATTAAACTTTGGCCTGGAACATTTCATTCTGAAGTTTCTTTTCCGAATTATTTTATTTTATGTATCATCATCATCATCATCATAATATATCATCAATGTTATATTTAGTAAGAACAGGAGTTATACACTAAAAAAAGAAAGAAAGAAAAGAGAGGGAAAAAAAAGAAAAGCAATAAACCTGAAAGACAAAAACTTATCCTGCACAAAAGGAGAGATAAATAATTTTTCGTATTTGTAAAGTTTGTTTACAAAATGTTTCTTCTAGGGAAACAACTTCTCCAAGAGTAAAAGTTTAAAAGCCAATGTATGTGGCATAAATATATTTCTGATGTAATGTGTATGTAAGGAAGTTAAATCATCACTGCCTTTAGTTTCTCAGTTGTTTTTGATGCCCAGGAAGCACATTTAATCTCATTGATAATTGTAGAGCATGAGGTACCCTTTATAATTCTAATTAATATCAATATTTTGTATTTGTAATTAATAAATACCTACTAGAAAACCATATATCAGTAAGCATTTCTGATTGCATGTCACAGTATTTGCCTCACTAAACCTCTATTGGCATTACTTTTAAACTCACGGTCTTATATTGGTGGTCCTGAAAACACCTGGTTTGATGTCATACTACAATACCTGGCCATATTATTACATGTACCTAGGCTATTTCACAGTGCACTGAATTCTATGTGCTCAATGCTTAACTGTCACTGTGAGCCTCACTGGATAATCTTAGGGGACTATTGTTTACAATGAATGTGTCCTATGCTGTTTCTGTGTTGTAAGAATGAAATTGTTGCTTCACAAGCATTAGTTGTAGTAGTACTAACAAAAGGAGAAGGCACATTATAAGCTTATGCTATTAATACTTAAATTTGTAAGTTTATTTGTGGTTTGAAAGGAGATTTTTATGATATTGTGTTTTCTTTTCACAACATAATGGCAAATCATGTGATCTGAACTTCGAAAAATTTCAGAGGTATAAACCTTGATTAAAACTGATTTGTTTTCAAATCGAGAGATTTCTTGAAGATTGGGGGTATTTGAATCATCTGTGAGGCAAATTAATAAGATAATTGAATTTGATATGGACCTAGTCCCACAATGGAAGAACAAATGTGGGCAAAACATTTTCACACCAAGAGGTGTGCGTTGCTTGAAAAACATCTGTGAAAGAAATAAACAGTTTTGCTATTGCAAAAGAAATTAAATTCAAGCTTAAAGTTAGTGGAAATGCTTCATCTGAAAAAACTAATAGGCATAAACTTTCAGAAATTAATTTAAAAGGTTGAAGACCTGCCAAGAACCAAAATTAATTCCTGCTATGGTTGCTAAACGACTCAGCTAGGCTAAGGAGCTCCAGGAAATCGCTAAATATGAAAATCTTCAATGTAAAAATTCTTAATGAGTTAAACTTTACTGTTGAAATGGATAATCTGGTCGCATTGGAAACAATTCACATTGGCTTCTTTTGTTTCAGGTTTGCAATAGTGATGAAAACACTTTTGAAATTTTTGCAAAGAAATCTCAGTTTATATGAAGGCGTTCTGGTGAGATGTATTATGCAGACTGTGTTGTGCAGACTGTAAAACATCCCACCAAAGTCATGATATGGTCTGTTATCAGTGGCAAAGGCACTAGATGTCTCTTATGTTGTTCAAGGGACAATACAGCAGAATCAGTTCAAAGAAGTGTTAAGAAGTAGGCTGCTGCCTCAAATATGAGCCTGGTTCCCAAATAGAAAATCTTTTATATTTATGCAAAATGGGGCTTAATGTCACACCGCAAAATCAGTGATAGCTTTTCTGAGAGATCAAAATATATCTTTGCTGCCATGGCCAGAAAATTCACCATTTGAACTAGATTGGAAATGTCTGGAAGCTAGTGAAGAAAGAAGTGGCAAAGGAAGTGATTACTATGAAAACTAGGCTTATCGAAAAGATCATAATCATCTGGAATCACCATCCACATATACAAGAGATAGTTCAAGCATGCATAAATAGCATGCCAAGGTGAATTAAAGCATTTATAGCTGCCAAAGGTGGCTCAACTAAAGTTTCATAAAATTGTAAGCATCTGATAACCATTCAGAAATCTACCCAATTATCACTATAGTATGCACATTATACTTCAAATTCTTCATCAGTGTTTAAGAAAATGTTAAATTTCAATGTAGGCTAGTAAAAATAAAAAGTGTTTGCCTCCTAATCCTGTATTATAGTGAAAAATCAAGGTGGTTCTGAGAATATGGCCAGGCACTGTAGTTATTTTAATTATTTTAAATGAGACAATGTAGAATGCTCAAATAAGTGGAATCATCTTGTTTTGCAATGCGTTATTCTGCAAGTCCTTTTTAAATTGAAAAACCTGCTGCATTGTTAAGCAATAGATGGCAAGACCAGTGGAGTTTAGGGACATTGCTTTCAATGAATACTGTTTTGTTTTAGGTAGGTGATGAATGTATTGTAGCCCCACTCAGCCTATTTCAACCAGAGCTATTTGGAGTAACAGGACCAAAAATGGTACACATTCAGAAGAGAGCAAGTGGGGATCCTGAAGATCCTCATGATGAAAACTACCTTAGGGAAACAAGTGTAGGTATTTTAGGTATTTTGTGTATCATGAAGATGCTCTTGCTCAACTATTTTTTTCCACCGAAAATAATAGTTGATGTTTTTAAATTGCAAGATGTATCCAAAGAAACAAATGAATATTTTCAGAGACGTGGTATGAAAGAATCTCTAGAGCCTTTGGCAGGAGGTTTGGGCGGAGGTGAATTGGATGGACTAGCTCCTGGTCTTGACTGCAGTGGAGGAGTAGGTGCTGGAGAAGAGGATATTGTTGTAGATGCTATTGATGCTGTTGCTCCAACTGGCGGACGAGACATGGAAACTAAAGAATTTGTTCTTGGGCCACAGCAAGCTTTAGGACTTGATCAGGCTGTTCTGCAAAGCATTGATAGATGTCGTAAGTAAAACATACAGTAAGGTGACAAGATTTTCAGGTACCAAAATCAGGACATCTAACTATACATTGCATAACGAGAATTGAAAGGGAGACACAATATCAAAATTTGAATAAACTGTAGTAAATAAATTCTTTTGTTGAATATATATTAGGGATGAAGTATTAAAGCATTACCAATGTGTCTTGAAGTTACCAAACAGTTTTTGGAGACCATTGTAGCATTTCCTCCTGTGCCCTGTGAATGAGAAAATGCAGCAATGGGTCTAGGTTGGTGCTGGAGAAAAAAATCTCTGAAACATGTTTTGTAATTTGATGGAGGGGAGGAAAAAATCTAGAATGATTAAAAAATTAATTTGCAATGTTTAATATTTTTCCATGTGGAAATTGCCATAGTTTTCATTACTATTAGCTTGTAGAATAGTTGAATTAGATTTAGTAAATAGTTAAGTGCCATGACCAGTATCTTTGGTTCTCCTTACCATTGCTGTTACCACTTAAACTACCTGTATATGCATTAAATCCTTTTGTTTGATTAAAGTCTATCCCAGTAAACCTTCAAAGAGATCTCACATATTAGAGATATACATCAAAGGTGAGTGCAATATTATAGTATAAGGGTTGTAAATTCCCAGGCTTTACAGTGAACTCTTTTTGTTTTGTTAATGCTTTCACACTAGTCATGTTTAGACACTAATTTGGAAAGTTGACTTTCAAATTCAATTGTAGTGCTAGAACTCAAACCACGAATCTTTGGTTCCTCATGTTGATGCTCTTTCTGCTTGAGATACCCATATATGTAATGTGCATTAAATCCTCTCAACCATTTTAGTGCCACATGCTTCTTATGTGTATCATCTGTGAGACTAATTAGTTTTAACTTTTATGGATTTCATAATTGATACATGAGAAAATTTCAGCACCCTTACTAATAGCTAAATATTCTAGAATTTGGTCAGTTCTTTCTATGAAATAAGCTGCATTCTCCTAATAATAACACATTTATTTTTAGCAACAGAAGATTTGAAACGGAAAATGTATGGCTGTATTCTGGTGGTGGGAGGAGGAATGAAATTTGCTGGAATTGGAACCTGGCTACAGAATAGAATTTCCTTACAGATCCCTTACATGTACAGAGCAGGTATGTGGTTTCTTAGGCTATTAATGAACAGAATAGCATCAGGGTACACTAGATTAGATATTATTTTTTGTCAAAAGATTTCTTAGAAGAAGAAAATAACATGGCAGTCTTATTTTGATGTGGATTCCAAGCCAAATGTCAGCTTATTCATAATTTACTTGATGCACATTTTAACAATGCTGTTTGATTCATGATTTGTAAGCTTGGTTTATTTAAATTAGCTATTTTTTATTATTTCAGAACAATTGGATATAATTACCACACCCAAAGATATGGACCCACAAATGACAGCTTGGAAGGGTGCAGCTATTATGTCTTGTTTGGAATCTGCACAGGAATTATGGATTTATCCTGCTGAATGGGAAAAGATAGGAGTAAAAATCTTAAGAGAAAGAGCTCCATTTATGTGGTGAAAATGTGTGTGTGTGGAAAATAATGTGATAAACATAATTTTAATGTACATTTATACAGTTTGTACAATAGATAAACTATCTATAAAATTTATTGTGCTTATTGCAAAATATTTTGTGTTTTTTCTTTCTTTATTTCTTTTTATTACGAGGGTCTGTCAATAACTAAAGCCTCCTATTTTTTTTCTAAGTTAGTGATGTGAACAATTTGAATTTGGTGCAATTCCTCAAACCTTCTTCTCTAATCCACTGCAGTAACAACTTCCTAAGTCAATAGGTGGCAGTGCTGCCTTTTGCAAAATGGCTGACATCAATGTGCATATTAGATAGTGTTCCATAATTGAATTCTTGCATCTCTTGCATTTATGAAAGTATGAAAAATGTTTATGGTGATGCAACAATGGATGTCAGCACAGTTAGAAGGTTGGTCCATTACTGTAATAAAGCAGAAGGACAAACACTGTTGGCTGATGAAAATCGGAGCTGTAGACTGGTGTCTGCAGTGACTCCATGCAACATCCAGTGAGTGGATGAGATCATTTGTACTGACTGCCAGGTGAATTATGTTGCATTATGTCCCTCAGTAAATGCAGTGTGAAGACAATTATTCAACAACTGGGGTACTCAAAAGTTTGTTCACAGTACCAAATTTGCTAACCGACAAGAATAAGGAGACAAGAAAAACAATAGACACACACACACACACACACACGCACACGCACACGCACACACATGGCAATGCTGAATACAAAAATGAAATAGGGAAATATTGGCTTAACAAAGATGGGAAAAAAAGACATTTTCCAGTGTGCAAAGATGTTATCAGTTGGTTATATCATAAGGCAGCTTTATTTAAAGTAAAAATAGGTAGATAAGGAAAAAATAAACCTAAACCCAATGGAATAGAAAAAAAGTACTGAATGAAAGCTTGTTCTTGCAATTTAAGGAGGCAAAGAAAAAAGGAAAGTGTGTGCAGTGGCGATGATCCAATGGGCCCTGAATATAGCAAAAAACATGTTTTCCAATGAATAATTTTAGTGCCTCAAATTCCTGGATATAAAAATTTAAGAAGTTTTACCATGTTAAGAACAGATAAATTATAAACAAAAGTTCTTATACAAGAGAGAGGAGGAAATCCAGAAATCAGTAATCAAACATTCAGAGGCAACCAAGAAATGTTTAGCATGGTATTATCTTTCCATGTTTTTTACACTTATCAAAGCAGCTCTGAGAGCATGTTGTCATTCATTAGTATGAATGAATGTCTTTATTAACCATTATACTGTGCATGAATATAATGGAAATCTTTGTGAATTTCTCTGCATATTGGATCTTTTTTACATCCTCATCGTGTCTTATGCCTTTCAAGTTTTTAACCCCTGTTCTCCCTAGTTTATGGCTTATCTCTATGTACTTTTTCCTCCCCCAGACTATTTTTATGCCCCTAAATATCTTCAAGGATATTTTCTCTCTTATACTACTAAAAATATATTCATTAGTAAATGTATGTACACTGTAAGAAATAATATTATCAAGGTAACAAATGGGTAAGAAAGAATTAGTTGATCAGTTCAATGAAGCATTCCTATTTATAGGAGACAAGCCGGCCTTACTTTTAGATTAATAGATTGCATTTCAAGATACTGTGTGTTTAGAAGCAGGAAAATCATTGAATTTTTTTTCAACTTTCTCCAGGACCAGGTAAAATCCAGCTTCAAGACAGATTTTTCTTCCATCAGTGGAAATCCTTATACCAGATGAGAGCTAATAATAAGTGGAGCATTTAAATGTTAACCTCTTCAAGAGTGTCTATTCTAAAATCGCATTCATTCAATCATATGCTCTCACTTGTGCTACAAATATGTAAACTAATCAGTACTGCAGAATTTAAAGTGTATCGCTAACATCAATAACTGAAAATAAGTTCTCGCAAAAATGAAGGCCCTGACCACTGACATCTCTCCACCTGTCACTGTTGTAGAGGCTCAACTGATGGCAACAAGTGCCTGCTATTATTTTTAAATGAAACATTCTAGGTTGGTTTTTAAGTACTGAAATTATTTAAGCAGCTAATGTGTGTGGGTGTGCGTGTGTGTGCACGCACGTGCTTGCAATATGCACCCATGTGCAGTTCCCTTGTAAGAGCAATTGTATTATAGCATTTCTTGACATAAAGAAAGCCTTTGATAACGTTGGTCATTGGCATTTACAATAACTTTAAGAATTTCACTATTATTTCATAAAGGAACTTAGCCAATTTATTTTCAGACTTCAAAGCAACAACTATACAATGTTTCAAATCAACGATGCTAAAACTTAGTCATTTTCTCTGAAATGTGGAGTTATACAAGTTTCAGCATTATATCCCACCTTATATAACCTGACAACTGATTACATATTTTGAGAGCTCAGTGAAACCTCATATACACTATAGTTGAAAGGCTACAACTTGTGATAATATTCAGATTTGCCAATGATTAGTAAGGTTTTTCAAAGATTTGAGGAAATTGGTCTTCAAATAAGTATGCTAAAATGTGATGCTAATCAGATCATCAAAGAAAACCTGATAAAACTTGTACTTATACCCGAACATAAATTCAGAAAATTGAAATTGCGTTTTATTTATGGACGCTCTAACTGCTGTGGGTTTTTTGGTAGTGTTTAACGCCCGCTTTAACTACTAATGGTACTGCAGGCAGTGATCATACACGAATGAAGATGGAGCACTGGTGGAATGTGAAGGCAGGGGAAACCGGAGAACCCGGAGAAAAACCATCCCAGCACTGCTTTGTCGACCACAAATCTCACATGCTGTCGCTTGGGATCGAACCCGGGCCATCTAGGTGAGAGGCAAGTGGTCTAACCACTCGGCCACGGCGCGGCCAATGTTGTGGTTTTGAGTATCCCATTCCACACTGGGTATAACAGACCGCTTAATTTTGCGCCGATGCCTCTTTAGCAGACTTGAGGTTCTTTTACCTGTCATAAATCTAAGACACTGGACCAACGGCTTTACTTCCCTCCCAAAGGAAGCCATGCTAAGGATTTTTACATTGAAAAAAATCCATCACACTCCATCAGGTTTGAACCCATGACCTTGGGAACTAGAGACTAGCATGTTACCCCTAGACCACAGAGGATGACAACCATAAAGTCAGTTGTATTTCTCCAAATTCATTACAAATAACACATTAGAATCTAGGCATAAATTGTTCATATTCCATAGTCGACTCTAAGAAAGTGATGTCTAAAATTAAAAAAAAACAAGCTTGATCTTCTATCATCTACTCCTTGGATTAAAGATGGTAAAAGATGTATTGTGCTTAACTCCTCTATATGTCCTGTATTAATAGACAATCTTCTGGCAGTACCCCTGCTGATAAAATTACAAACAAGTCTTGCAAGACACTGATAACATGATTAAAGCCACCTTAAAAGAAATCTTATCACTGCCAAAATATACCCAAAATATACTCCAGATGACATACACCAACAAACAGTATAAAGGGCTTAGATTATTCAAAGCTTCAGGGAAGAAATTGCAAAAAAAAAAAAAAAAAAAAAAAAAAAGATCCTAAGTAAATTAGAGATTCACCATTCAACATCCAGTGTTCCTAATATATTTAACACTGAAGGATTACTTGACACCCTTGTGTTAACAAGAGTATGATACAGTTCGAAAAATGAGTCGAATTTACACTTGAATTGCTTCACTAAGTAATTAATTACTTGGACATGTTTCGAAGGCATATGTTGCCTACATCATCAACAGATTTCGACTGACCGGCCTGTTGTTGGTATTTTTTGTGGACTTCTCTCCTTTCTCTGGTGGCTGATAGATGAACTTGTAGAGCGGGTTGTCATCGGTAGGAATTCCAAAATTCATCAGGCTAGGTTTTTGCTTTAAAATAAAGATCTTCTCCCATATGTTTAATTCTAGCGGTCGCTGTACTGATATAGAAGTGATATAGAAGAATTCAGAATTCAGTCTGTTCGCCTGAAAATATCCATGTTCGTGAGGCTCTGCAACCAAGTCAACAACAATTTGCATGTCTCGCACTTCCCTACGTAGGATTGTGAAAGCTTATTTGAAGTTCCATCCTTACAAATTACAGGTGTGTCAACAGCTGCCGTCATTGGATAAACGGAATAGGTTTCAAATTTGCACAACATTTCTTGAAAGAGTGCAGCAAGATAGATCCTTTTGTCTCCTCTGAGCTTTCATCTTAGCGGGCTTGTGAATAAGCAAAATCTTCATTACTATGCAGAGAGAAACCCAAAACTTCTTCATGAGAAACCTCTACCCAGCAAAAAGGTTGCAGTTTGGTGCTCTACATGAGTTTTCATTGGCATTGTGGGACCTTATTTTTTTTTAAGACGATGAACATCCACTCGCTGTCGATGCTGAGCAGTATATGCAAATGATAGAGAACTTTTTTGTTCCAGAACGGATTAGAATGAATAATCTCAACACAACATTTTTCCAACAAGATGGAGTTACATCCCACATAGCCTGTAAGACTATGGTTACACTGCATCAATTGTTTCCAAATTGACTGATCTTGCGACTGGGAGATGCCTCATGGCTGGCAAGGTCTCCAGATCTGTCAGCCCCAGACTTTTTTCTTTGGGGTTACCTATAAGTAAAAGTTTACTTCCAGAGGTTTCACACTAATCCTGATGAAAATGGCAAATCAAGAAGAGATTCATGCCATTCTCAATGATTCTAGTGTGTTATTAGAAACTTCAGAGAGTGATTGCAGCAATGCATTAATACTGATGGAGCTTATTTGCGGGATTTTATATTCAAGAAATAAGAGTACCAATAATCATGGCAATTCATGTTCATCTCACTGCTATAAATAAAATGTTTATAGTTATACTTATGCTCTGGCATTCACCTTTTTATTTTGTACTATTTCCCCAGGCCCACCCTGTATATCTGTATCAAGAAATAGTTCAACCTTTTCAGAGCATGAAAAGCTCACACTAACATGTTTATCCTAAAGCTTCCTTCACAGTTTTACATATTTTAATCAATGCGTTAAATGGTACTTGAGTTCTTTTATACAATACTTGATTCATTTGTGTTTTTTTTATTATGCTGAATAATAAAAGTTTAAAATGCTTATATTTTGTATGTCCAATTATGCCTTGTACACAGTAATATATGTTGAAGTTTCCTGGGTTTTAAAAGTATAATAAATGCCAAAATACATAAAAATTTCAATAAATAATATACTTTTCCATATTGTCACTACTCAAGGATGTTTTGGTAAGGTTCATCAACCTAAGTTGACATAACTGAATTTAATCTGAGAAATAGTATAGACATTACAGAAGGTGAAAATCATTTGAATAAAATCACCTCTGTTGAAATAAACACATAAATTTTAAACTTATAACACTACCAATATCTGTAAAATACAATTCCATAATGACTGAAAAATCACATTGAAAGAATCATTTTTAATACATTGTCTTTATTAATCTCATTTTATCAATTGTCCACATAGGCACTCAAGAATTATAGTTGCCCAATGTGAAGCTAAAATTTCCATCAGAATAAAATATTAGCCAACTTCAATATTTTTCTTTAACTTTTTTGTAGTAATGCCCAAAAACAATCAACTATTGACACTGAAAGGTTTAAAGTGCTATTGTTGTTAAGTGTTTACTTATAAACAAGTGTTAAATGGGCAATTAATTATGGCTGCATTTCACTTTGTCAACTTGCTTCTTTGGCTGTCTCATCACAGTTTTAACAGTATTTTTCTTATCCATTATGGTAAGCAGCATTATATCATTAGATTCATTTTTAAAATTAATATCTTTTAAGAATACATTTGCATTGCTGACGTTGCACTGTTGTTATTCATTCAGGGGGTTGCTAACTCTTCCTGCAAAAAGTGGTACTCCATAAGAGCGATTTATGATAAATACAAGGAAGGGCTCATCTGCTATGAATTCCATCTCTTCTGCATCACGTATGAAGAATCCACTCAAAAGTTGAGCAGCTCCTCCTGTAAAAGGTCAAGTACACACTTTAAGATCAATATTTTAACAGGAAGTTGACAAAAATAAACAAAAGAAACATTTAAAGATAATTAAAACATTAATGGGAATGCACAGTGAAGTAACTAATTAAATAGGAGTAAAAACATAGATTACACTCAAACTTCACTCTTGAAATAAGGTAACATACTTCGGACATGTATCGGTGGCTTTTTCCACCATTTTCACTGAATCTTATTCATTGAAAATGGTGGAAAAAGCCACCGAAACATATCTGAAGTAAGTCACCTTATTTTAAGAGTAAAGTTTGAGTGTAATCTATGTTTTTACTCCTATTTAAAGATAAATTTGTAGATACATATATTTTTGTCACTGCTATATAATGAAGTTTGTAGAATGACAATGAGGTTCAGGTTTGAACCTGTGACTTTGGGTATATGAAGTTAGCATGGTAACCATTACACCATAGGGGACGACCCTTACCCATGAGGAAATCTAAAATGTGGGATAACTTATGATAAATATATAAATAAAATAATAAATAGTAAACTTTATGGTTATACTGATTGGAAGGAAGTGAATGTAAAAAGTAAAGTAATTAATGATTTTAACAACTTTAGCTGTTATATTACAAACCATAAACCGGTAGCTATAATAGTATGATTAATAGAACAGTTTTATTCATATTATTATTATTTACTCTTCATTATACAGGGTGCAGCATTTAATGTTTCCCATTTTCAAAACGCCATAAATTATTTATTTTACAAGTAAATTACATGAAATTAATAATTTTAGGAACATTATAATCTTTGAATTACAGTATGCACCTTATGTTTTGTAGATAACGTCCTTAAGATGTCCTACATTGGCATCAATGCATTGTTGCAATCTTTGTTGAACACTGGACATTACTCGCTGCAATGTTTGTGGTGCATCATCAGCAATTTCTGCACAAATTGTGGCTTTGAGGTTGTTGATGTCGCGAAGGATATGACTATAAACTTTACACTTAAGATACCCCCACTTAAAGATACAGTGAGGTCAGGGGATACAGAGGGCCACTGAATATCACCAAATATGGTGATAAGTCACCCGGGGAAAGCAGCACAGAGTATATTCATTGAGACATGTGCTGTATGGGATGTGGCTCCATCCTTTTGAAGCCATAGGTGCTGAATGTTCCAGTTATGATGTCTCAGCTCAGGCAGAAAAAAATGTTTGTAACATTCTGTTGTAAAGCTCAGAGTTCACAGTTACAGCAGTACAATTATTGTCTTCAAAATAATAAGGACCAATGATACCCTCTACTGCAATAGCATACCAGACTCCGACCTTGGGACTGTGTAGTGTCCATTCAAAACTTTTGCATGGACTTTGTCCAATATCAAAAGTTCTGCTTATTTACAGAATTATTGAGACAGTAATGTGCTTCATTGCTCATTATCGGGCTGTGATGGTCATGGTGAGTATTAACTGTACGATTCTCTGATAACAATGGACATGAAGGCTTTGTATGCTACTGTTAGGTTCTATGCGACCTGCAGTTAAGATGGATGGAACAGCAAATCTCTGTATAGAATTCTTTGTATATTTATGTCCGACAAATTCATAATCATGGAAGGACACAGACTTCTCTGCAGAGCTGCTCTCACATGCTCAACATTTTCAGGTGTCCATACTGTTTTCTGACGAACCCCAGATTTGTTTTGAACTGATTGTGTTTCATGCCACTGACGCACCCATGCACTGATTATTTTTCGTCATGGTGGAACTCCATTTTGCTGATCATCAAAAATCTGCCGAAACTTGCGCTGATCAGCAACAATTGACTTGCTTGCAATAAATTGTTCAATGCAGAAAATGCACTTCTGCACAGGCCAATGTTCAAGGCAAATAATCCAAAACAATGCTAGAAGCAATCACAGTGCTGTAAACCCACCCTCACCAACCTGATACACAGTCAGCCAACTAAAAATGGGAAACGTTAAATGCAGCACTCTGTATTATAACTGTTTGTACACTTATGATCTGTCATCTTATTTTGTACATTCTCTGCCACCCATTTGCAGTGGATATACATATGCACGTGCACCCCCATTACATATACAGGCTGTTTTAAATCAGCACTAGCAAATATAACAATCTTATGGCTTATGTTTTGAACAAGTTCAAAGTTTGATGTCCAAACTTCAAAACTTTTTTAGGTAAGTTTTATGTAACATTGAAAAGTACATCATTTTGAGATTATGTGGCACATGAAGTGCCATTGTGTGATGCCCACATACTCTCTTCCTCAGAGATTGTTCTTGGCAAGTATGTATCATGAAAACAAACAGCCATCTACTTGTGCATTATCAGCAACCCTGTCCTAGCTTTCAGGTAAAGTGGCAAAGGGCAGTTGCCTACTCAAAAGAATACTTAGGAGTCCGATGGACTCGAGGTTGGGAATGTGAAACTTATATATTTTGCCCTAACCATGAATATCTTGTGCTTATTATACTAATAATTTTGTGATTATCCTCATAATAAAATCTCAACAATATACTGTAAATATCAACAAGAACTTGCTGTTAAATACAAATATGTTTTATTTAGAATTACAGTTAAATACAGTTTAGCGTCACTGCAAAACAGATTTATTTTTGTGTAACATAATTACAATACTTTGGTAGTTCTTACTTCTATTGTCTTTATTAGTTCCTGCCTCCATCCTCGGGATCACTAACATTCAATTGCCTCTAAAACGTAGTATTAGCAGTGCATGTATTACAGCTTATTTTCCCAGTAATATTCTTACATCATTGTCTTTTGTGATGAAATTGTGTGTTGGAAGAATAAATAACTAAAACTATAGAATCTTTGTAGGTTTATGTAAGACAAGGAATCACTTTATCTTAGCGAACCACTACACCATGTAAATTGTGATTTCCAACCTACTCCAGTAGCATGGGGAGACATAGGGGCTCTGTTCCTTGATAGCTACCTAATCCACATTGACCATGAGGCATTTTGTTTCTTTACCTTTATTAACATTGAAAACTATAATTTCTTATCACATAAGATCTGAGCAACAACATCCACATTCTAGTACTGTATGTTTTGAAAGAAAAAAAACAAAACAAAAAAAAAATCACAAAAGAGATATTCAAAAGCTTACAATAAGTTTTAAATATTTAGCTGCCCAGGGGGGTGTTTTCTAGCAATGTGAAATTCTGGACTTCTCGGTAGCAATGCTATTTCTATTCTAGCATCATTGCTGAGCTTTATGTTAGTAAAAAACCTGATATGCTCCATTCACATGTCTTTTTCTACATCACTATAACAAATTATTGTCAAACAGATTTTCTTTTATCTACTTTATGATAATCGAGATAAACATTAGCAGAAATTGTCTTAATTACTTGCTTCCTTATACCTTGAAGGTAAATAAGGAAATACAGTAGGCTAAAGTGATGTCAAATCTTTTAAAAGCTGGTTCTCATGTGATTGAAATCTGTTTCTATGAATGCCAAGAGTTTATCTCAAAAGTGGTAGACTCCACAAATAAAATATTTGACATAAATTATGTGTTTTAACGAAATCTACATTTTTTGTAATTTTTGTCTTATCTCTTATGGTTTACCAGTTGTGCAATATTCATTCAAAATAAAGCAGTGATTGGAGGCTATTCTCAGAAAATGCAGGATATACATTTTATTTGCATGTAAATATTTTTAATATGTGATATTTTAATCAAAATCATTAGAACCGTTTTTGAGAAAATCAAAATTTTCAAAATTTTTTCCTTGTAAAGGGAAGTTTGGGGTGGGAGAATTTTTCTCAAAATATTTGTGCCGTATTCCTGAAGTTTGGTATTTTACCGTCTTTTCATTTTTGAGTTATCATGTTCATACGGACCCACATACACACACGCACGGACCTTTTTCTAAGAATCTGATGTGTTCATTTCACATGACTTCCTCTACATCTCTGCTAATCGAGGAAAAATTGGCAGAAAGGGTCTTACTTCTTGTAAGTAGAAGGGAAATAAGTACCATAGGCTAAACCGATAGCCAAATGTTTTAAAATCTGGTTGCTAGTAATTGAAGTGCCTCTGTTTGTATGGACAGGAGTTGACAAATTCCCATATGAGAAAAGTATAAGTATTTTAAAGCTGAAAATAATAACAAGGAATATCTCAAAAATGGTCAACTCCACAAAAAAAAATGTATATAACATAAATTGTATGTTTTAACAAGCTCTACATTTTTGTGTGGTAATTTTTTGTCTATCTTTTACAGTTTACTAATTATGCAAAATTCCACAAAGGCTATTCCCAGAAAATTGAAGATGTACATTTTATTTGGCACATAAATATCTTAAATATACATGATTTTAATCAAAATCATTAGAGCCATTTTTGAGAAAATAAAAATTTTTGAAAGTTTTTCCATGTAAAGGGTAGTTTGGGGTGGGGGGATTTTCTTGAAAATCTTTGTGTCGTATCCTTGGAAGATATTGAACTTAAATATTAAGTTTGATATTTAACAGGCTTTTCATTTTTGAGCTATGCTGCCCACAGACAGACAAACATATGGACCTTTTTCTAAAAATGCTTTTTTTGTATAAAGGGGGTCTCAAAACTATATTTTTGGTGAAATCTCAGTATTTTTTTTTAGTGCCTGCTTTTACTACTGAATTTTTGGATGCATTACAATACCTTCTCTATACACATTGTACATGTAATCTCTAATTTCAATAGAAATACACATTTTAGGGTCTCCTGTATCCAAAGAAGAATTTTTAGAAAAAAGTTCTGTGTAAAATACCATACTTGGTATTTAAGTTAGGATGTGACCCTACCCCAAACTACCCTTTACATGGAAAAAAATTCAAAATTTTGATTTTCTCAAAAATGGCTGTAATGATTTTGATTAAAATACATATATTAAAGATATTTACATGACAAATAAAATGTATATCTTGAATTTTCTGGGAATAACCTCTAAAAATCTCTTTATTCTGGATGAATTTTGTGTGACTGATAAACCATAAGAGATAGACAAAAACTTACTACATAAAAAATGTACATCTCATTAACACACACAATTTATGTCTTTTTTTTTTTTTTTTGTGGAATTTACCATTTCTGAAATATTCCTTGTTATTTGTTTCAGAATTAAAATACTTAAACTTTTCTCATGTGGAAAGTTATAATCTCCTGGCCATGCATAGAAACAGATTTCAACCACATGGCAACCAGCTTTTAAAAGATTTGACTATTATTTTAGCCTAGTGTACTCCCTTAATTTCCTCCTTACAAGGAAGCACATAATTAAGACAATTTATGCTAATGTTTATCTCAATTATCATAAAGTAGCTAGAACATGCATATTAACAATAATTTGTAACAGTGTTATATAGACAGTCATGTGAATGGAACGCATCAGATTTTTTTGAACACAGGAGGCCATAAAACATGTATTTCCAGAGATATCTTGGTATAACATTTTTGGGTAGAATGGAATACCTTCTCTATATACTACATATATACTAGGGCCAGCTGATAAGTCCCAGGCCTCTCAATGAAAACAGCATTTAAAACAATTTTTTTCGCTTTATTTCTCAACATAATCTCCAGAAAGGCTAATACATTTGTCATATCAGTGTTCTAATTTAATTAAATCATTTCAAGGTCCTCAAAATAGCTGTTTACCGCATCAATGACCATCTCGTTGCTGTGAAATCTTTCTCCTCCAAGAAATTTTTTTAGATTTGGGGACAGGTGGCAGTCACTGGGTGCTAGATCTGGCAAATAGGATGGATGTTCAAGCAATTCAAACTTTAATTCGCACAGTTTTCCCATTGCAATGACTGAACAATGGGCCGTAGCATTGTCGTGATGAAACAAGATTTTTTTTCTTCTTTTTTTCTTTTTTTTTTCTTTTTTTTAAACAAATGAGGTCTTTTTCTTTCTTTTCACCTCATCACTGAAACATTGCAGTAAGCTTGTGTAGTAGTCTCCAGTGATACTTTTACCCTTTTCCAAGTAATCAATAATTCCTGTGCATCCCAGAAAACATTCACCATAACCTTGTTAACTGACAAAATTGACTTTGCCTTTTTTGGAGTTAGTTGGTGCAATCCACTGATGTGACTGTGATTTGCTTTAGAGTGTAGTGAATTATCCAAGTTTCACCCATGGTATAAGCCATCTCAAAAATTCACTGGGATTTTTACGGTACAGCTCCACATGCTTAACAGAAGCAGTTTTACTTGTAACTTTTGATCAGGTGTCAACAAATGCAGCACCCATATTGCACAGATGTTGTGAAAGCCCAAAACATTACTTAAAATATTACCTGCATGTTCTTTTGATATGTTTACAGCCTCTGGTATCTCAAACAACTGTAATCTGCGGTTTTCCAGTACTAAACGATGAATTTTTTCAATGATCTTCTACAGGGTGTCCAGAGCGAGGCTCATCATTAGTGCCCATACGTCCCATTTTAAATTCTGCAACCCACCTTTTAATAATTGAATATGAAGCGGCAAAGTCTTTTAATGCACTGTCCATTTCCTCCTTGATTTCTTTAGGCGTTGTGCCTTTTAAATGGAAGTATTTAATCACTGCTCGTTTTCCCAAATCCTCCATTTTCATGAAAACTCTAAGGTTGTCTTGTTTAAAATGCTGTCATTCGAAAACTAAATAAGCTATTGACCTGTAACTATGGATACAAGCTAGTCTAGAGTTTAAGAATACAATGCTACTGTCTTAACTGGCCTAGTGGTGCCATAGCTATTTGAGGCCTAGGACTTATCAGCCAACCCTCATAATACATATGTACATTTAGAGAAAGTAAAAATGTACATCTTCTGAAACCTTATGTTGTAATACAGATTTTCTTTATGTCAGTTTGAATATTTTCATTACCATGAAATCTAATCAATGAAATTGAAAGCAAATAACGCTAATCTAAGACTCACCAGTAGCTGCAGAAGCTGTTACACCATGTTCATCAGCTGCAAATGTAGCTTTCTGTATTAGTTGTGTTACTTTCATTCTTTGTGTAGCAATGCCACTGAGATCGGCTGTATCTTCAAAAATGTCTTGAACACCCATCTGTAATTATAAAAGTTGTTAGCTTTGAAACATTACACGGTATAAACATGAAGTGTGATCAACTTAAATGTGTTTGGGCTAATTCACATGAATTGAATTATAAATTCATAGAAGAAACTTGCAGAATTTTCAGTATAAAAGTCGAAAGTAAATTCTATTACCCAACAAATATTTATGTAGTAACAAAAGTAGCTTCATATAGTAAAGATTGATGTAAAAGTAGTATTACCCAAAATTCCTGCTTGAACAGTCATTAAGTGTATTTGGATGCTAATAAAAGAAATAGTTTTCAAGTTTGTAATAAGCCACAGCTAAAAGGAAAGTTTCATAAAAAATTGAAATTTCACTAGGGAGCATGTTTATTTTTCAGGACAGTTTCAACTATTTCAGTTCCAAAATAATACTGCATTCCAAACAATCATTCCAAAATAATAGTTGAATGCACATATTGAATTTTCACAAAACCAACACAATATGGTACTCTTGATCCACTGTTATGTTACATGCCTGACTCAGGCTCTTTTGCATTAAGTAAAGTTCTTCATTTCCAGTATAAAGATGTACCCTTGCAGCTGCTCCTAAGAGCAGCAACATCAACAGTAATGATGACAATGATATTAAATAACTTGTGTGATGAAAGAGTTTTTTTTATATACATATAAAACTGTGTTGATGTATAGGTACATAATTAAGTATACTGTGTAAGGGCAAAAAGAAGTAGTGTATAAATTAAATTGTACCTAGTTGAAATTATGGATGATATAGAAAAGTTAAGAGAATATTCCCACAACATATATTTTTAGGATTTTTACTTGCAGTCTCTGCAATAACCCTATTGTGAGGAGTGTACAAGCTACATGTAAACTTGTAACAACGCTACCATCCATTGCTATTGTTAAATATCCTGAGCAGTACTTATGCTACAGTGGGTCTAACTTCTGTCAGTGTGCTACCATCTGTGACACTGATATGTAAAATGGTAAAAATACAATCTGATGTGTACCATTCACATGACTTTCTCTACATCTCTGTAACAAATTATTGTTAAAAAGCTTATGCCTCTATTTACTTTGTGCTACTCGAGAACAAATTAGCAGAAATAGTCTTATTACTTGTATCCTTGTAAGTAGAAGCAAAATAAGGGAGTACCATAGGTTAAAGTGATAGTCAAAAGCTGGTTGCTATATGACAAGTTCCTTTGTTTATATGGACAGGAGTTGACAAATTCCTATATGAGAAAAGTAAGTTTTTCATAGCTGAAACCAAAAACAATGAATGTCTCAAAAACGATCAACTCCACGAAAAACATGCATATAACATAAATTGTGTGTTTTAACGTGCTCTACGTTTCTTGTGTAGTAAGTTTTTATCTAAGTCTTACGGTTTTGCAGTTATGCAAAATTCCGTAAAATTCGTCCAGAATAAAGCAGTCTTCAGAGACTATTCCCAGAAAATTGAAGATATACATTTTGTTTTTCAGGTAAATATCTTTAATATTTGATATTTTAATCAAAATCATTACAGCCATTTTTGTGAAAATCAAAATTTTCGAAAAAAGTTCCATGTAAAGTGTAGTTTGGAGTGTGGGGGGGGGGGGTTCTCAAAACCTTTGTGTCGCATCCCTGGAAGATACTAAACTCAAATACCAAGTTTGGTATTTTACCAACTTTTCGTTTTTGAGCTATCATGTTCACAGCCACACGGACACACACATGGACTTTTTTTGTGAAAATGCTTATTTGGATATAAGGGATCCTAAAACATATATTTCCAGTGAAATCTCGGTATCGAATTTTTGGGTGGAGTGCAATACCTTCTCTGTACACTATGCACATGGTGCATGTAGAGAAAGTAAAAATACTATTTTTCTGTTATATGTGCACTTTTTTAAGTGTGCACATTTACATGTATTTGGCTCCATAAATTAATTACAGCATACCAGTTGAGCATGTGCAGAAGCTTCTTCAAGTCAAGATGTGCTAGTGATGCTGTTTCCATATCTTATCGAGGGTACAGCAGTAACATGGTAGATTCAAATGCTGCAGATTTTTAAACTAGTACATATATGGTACGTTAACAGCATTCAAAGAAAAACTAACAATAAATCTGCATGGTGTTAAAAAGTTAGGGTGTTCACCTGCTCTTGTGCTCTTACACAGTAGCTGCCACTGCCTATAGGTATATACTTAGGCTTTCACAGCTGCTGTTATAACTCCATGGCACGACAGCTCACGGGGAACCTTGGCCTACCGCCCGGCCGCTGCGTCCCCCATCTCGGTCCACTACAGACGTCATGGATGGGGTGCAGTATTGGAGGGTGAGACGTGGTCAGCGCCTCGAGTCCCTCCCGGCCGGTTAATGCGGTCCTCATGACCTGGAGCCGCTACTTCTCCATCAAGTAGCTCCTCAATTGGCCGAGGCTGAGTGCACCCCGGGCCAGGTCTCCCAGCGGGGGAAAAATCCCCACGCCGGTACTGGGGATCGAACCCAGGTCTCCCGCTTGGTAAGCAGCTGTGCTACCACCGCGCTAAGGAGACGACCTCACAGCTGCTGTTATTACAGTTACATGTACTTCCAATTGATGAGAAATTTCCTAATGTTTTGCTTGTCTCTCTGTTGGGCAATTTCAAGAGCAGTAACCAGTCATTTAGTGATTTCTTGTCTATTGAAGCTGGCCTACAAGCCCAGAAATACATTTTACTGAACACATCTATATACCAGCTCATACTTATACATCAAGTATCACTTTCCATGATGCTAATCATTACAAGTACCAAAAGAGCATCTTAGGAAATTGCTTTTTGTATGTGTTTCACAAAGAAGCTAATCAAGTTAACATTCTCAAAAAAAACATCTAGTAAAATGTTGAAGACTCAACAAAATGTTGATGGACATCGGAAACATCTAAAAAGTAACTCAGAATATCTGAGTTCATTTGTCAGTATACACCAGAAATAGATTTGAGGTGCTACAATAAGATCCAGAGGAAAATTGTGACACAAATGGAGAAATTTGGGAGAAGAGTAGCTGTCCAACACACTCCACTTTACCTACCACCTCACAACTGTCCAGTATGGCAGAACATTATTCCCAGTGGCTTCCAGTAATTCTCTATAACATTCTCTGGCAGTTTTCTCATAGAGGATGTCTAATTTGATGTACAAGCGCTGGTTAAAATGCGAACCATGCAAGGTAAAATCAAGATGATATTTTAATCTTCTCAGGAGAGAAGCTATTGAAATTGAACAGCATCCAAATAACTTAAACAAAGATGGTGGTTACCGGATAAGTAAGACTTGGAAACTGGTATTAGTAAACAAACAGCTGGTTGACCTTCGCTCACCAGCTGTTACCTTTCACCCCTTCCCTCCTACTAAATGATGAGAATAAATAGCCTTCATTCCTCTCCAGCATCGCAAAACTCCTACAGTGACTGCCACTGAAGATGCTGACTGTAGAAGTTGGCAAAATGTATGGTTCGCATTTTAATCTAGGACCACGGCACAATAGCCCAGAAAGTACAGTTTTAAAATATAACGGCACCGGCCATGAAAATAGCCTAAGATATTCCAGATATTTTATGTATCACAGAACATCATTTAGAAAAACAGGAAATATACATTTTTCAATGGATGGTTATAAAACAGCAGCTTGGTACTGTAGACAAAAACTCTCTAAAGGAGGCCTGAGTCTCTTGGTTAACAATAACATAAACTTCAATGTAATTGATCTGGAGAAGTACTGTCTGGTACAAACTTTTGAATGTTGTGCTGTTCATATCAATACAGTAATCCAACTATTATGTTAGCATGGATCTGGCATGTTTTTCATGCTTTGTACCAAAAGTAATGTAGTTAGTTTTTTCAAAGTTCATGTGAATTTTGTTACTTTGAAACCAATTATTTAGTGTGTTCAAGATTTTATTAGATGAATCTGGGAGCACAAAAAGAATTGGACAGACATTGTTGATTATTATTGCAAGTGGATCATTTATATCACTAAAAATAATAAAGAGACCCAGAATAGAACCTTGTGGAACACCATGCTTTATTTCAGACCATTCAGAATATGCACTGCTATTATTTGAAGTATTCAATATAACCTTTTATTTTCTGTTCAATAAGTAAGATGTAACCCATTGATACCCTTTGGCCCTAATACCATAGTCTAATAATTTTGATAGAAGTATTTCATGATTAACACAATTAATGCCTTTGGTGGATACAGAATTTTACTAGTGTATTAAGTTTGTCATCCAATAACTTGAGAACTTCATTAGTTAACTTGAAAATGGCGTCACTGGTTGATATGCTCTTACTGAATTCAAACTGCTCTTTTGCCAAAATATTATACCCATCTAAAGGGTGTTAAATTCTTTTAAACATAATTTTTTCACAGATTTTCAAAAAAGCTGTAAGTAAAGATACTGGTCTATAGTTTGACATTTCTGAGATTTGCCTTTTCTTGTGTAATGCTCAATGACTGAATATTTTAATCTGTCTGGGAATGTCCCTGTTAAGAAAGATAAGTTACATATAAGACTTGCAAATAATGTCAACACATACCTTTAATGTTTTTGTGCTTATTTCATCATATCCTGATGAATTCTTGCTTTTGAGGGATTGTATTACTTTTTTTATTTCAGTTACACTTGTGGGTATTATCTCTAAGGATGTAAAATGTTCCATACAGGATTCCTAAATTCATTGGATCTCTCTTAGGCTGTTTCTTTGCCAGTAAATTTTCTGCCATCTGAATGAAATATTCATTGAATGCATTTGCTATCAGCTGGGGATCATTTATGGTCACTTGGCTTACTTTAATTTCTTTTATATCATTTTTAGAGTGGCATTTATCAGTCTCTTTTTTAATAATGTTCCATATAGTGCTAAGCTTATTGTGAGAGGATGGATTTTGTTTTTCATAACACATTTTTTAGCTGCATTTATAATCCTTTTTAGAATTCTGCAATTCATTTTATAGGGCTGTTTATGTATACCACACTTACTTTCTCTAGTTAACAAAGAAAGTTCTCTTTTATGTCTACATGATATTTTTATACCTTGTGTTTGTTAGCCAGTCATTTTTAGAGTTGTTTGAGTTGTTATTAATTTTCTTTACTTGGAGTGGAAAACTGGAACTATGGATTCTTAAGAAGGAGCTAAACTTGTCATCTACATTATTTAGTTTATACATTTCTTCCCATGATTTCTTGGACAGTTTGACTTTAAAACACTCTATGTTTTCTTTATTTGGTAACAAGGTATGTTTTTTTTGGAACTGGGAGTATAATAATCAATTTTGATGTGTTGTCCATCATGGTCTGAAAGTTCATTAACAAAGGATTGTATTTCATGATACTCATTTTTAGATATATCTATAAAAATATTGTCAATAGCTGTTTTGGAATTATTTTGAATTCTAATTGCAAAATTGACTGTATGCATAAAACGGTATGTTCTTAGTTGTGAACAAATTTGCAGCTTTTGATTGCTATCAAGAAATCTATGTTCAAATCGCCACACAAAATAAATTGAATCTTTGGTTTACAAAGAATTTTTACAATAGCATCTAGTTACGTAGAAAGAACCCGCAACCTTGGGTACATGAAGTCAGCATGGTAACCTTACACCACGGAGGGTGACTGAGCAGGAACAAGCATGTGTGACAGGAAATAATTGAAAAATTCAATGTAGAAAGATCCAAAAACATTTAAACAGTGTAGCAGGTGACAAACGCTGGACTTACCAGTACGATCCAGAAACTAAATGACAGTCATCGCTCTGGGTCTTCCTAGAAGATCTTCCCCACAAAAGTGACGCAAATGAGAAATGTTGGCAAGAAGATGATTTGTTCCTTCTTCTCAGCAAGTTATGACAATTCCACTTGAGGGACAAAAGACTGTTACTGCTAGATGGTACACTATGTCTGCCACAAGTGATCAATAAACTGAGAAAAAAACATCCTAAAATTGGTCTGCATGAAATTTTGTTCCACCATGACAATGCCTCTGCCCATTTTGCACAAGAAATAATCCAATTTCTGCAGAGTCAGATATTTGTCCCATCCTCCCTTCAGTCCATATCTGGGCTCATGCAACTTTTTTATATTCCCCAAAATAAAAATTTTAAGGCCAACAATTTGAGTCACCTGAAGCCACAGTAACTGCTTACAAAAATATATTTGCACTCTCTCCAAAGAAGAATGCTGTTCAGTATTCTAAATATGATTTGAAAGGACGAGATGGTGTTAGAATGCAATGAAGAATATTTTGAAAAGATGTAATGATGAGATCAAAATTTTTATCATTTTATTGCATCCATTCTCAAACTTTGGAGTGATCCTCGCATATATGGTTACTCTGCTTCTTTACATTAAACCTGCCAATAATACATTTTTGCTTTGGGTAGCCTGTTACTCACTTGGTACTTTAACTTTATGTACTACATAGGGTAAGTAGGGGAAGTACTGTGTTCCACACAAAATTTTGATATTGATATTTCCCAAAATACATGTTTGGAGAACCCCTGAATCGAAGGAAAAAAAGGCACTTTAGAAAAAAGTCTGCATGTATGTGTGTGCATGTGTATGTGAAAAGCATAACTCGAAAATAAAAGTTGGTTAAATACAAGACTTGATTTTTAAGTATCTTCCAAGGAAGTGACATGAAAGGTTTCAAGATATTCTCTCATCCCTAATTACCCCTTTTTACATGGAGTATTTTTGAAATGTTGGATTTGCTCCAAAATAGCTCAAATGATTTTGATTAAAATACATGTTCAAGATATTTTCATGATAAATGAAATGTATAATTTGAATTTTCTGGGAAGTTCATCTGAAGGCCTCTTTATTCTGGATGACTTTTTCTTAATTGGTAAACAGTTTTAGATAGACAGTATCTTACTACATGAAAAAATGTAGATCTTATTAAAGCATACAATATATGTCATATACATTTCTTTTATGGTACTAACCATTTCCAAGATATTCCTTGTTACTGTTTTCAGTGTTGCAATATGTGTACTTTACTCAAATAGGAAGTCATTCTTCACCTTTTTAATCATGGTCAAGATAAGAGAACAGAATTTCAAAATCATCACATAGCGACAAGCTCTTTAAAGGTTTAACTATTGCTTATTCCCTTGTACCTATAAGAACATATATAATAAAACCATTTCTGCTAATGTTTCTCTCAATTAGCATGAAGTAGATAGAAGAATAAGTTTCTGCAAGAATAATTTGTTGCAGAAATTCATGTAAATGTAACACATAGATTTTTTTAATTTGGTATGCAGAAGGTTAAAGGAACAAAATAGAATTGTCTGAAAATTGTTATAAACTATTCAAACTGAAAACTATTGCAGAGTATTATATACAGTTGAGTTGCAATCAAATTAGGTGGGGGAATCACTGATATGCCTATTTAAATAACAAGAGTTGAATATCATTCATAAATGTTACTAAATGCAATAATAAGAAGTGATAAGTCATTCTCTGTGCTACATTTGTAACTAAATTGTAAGACAGGCTTTATACATGGCCATACAGTACAAGAACTGAAAAGATACTTTGTCTTTGTAAGTTCTTTAAGAGAATTAAATAAGTGTGTTGTTACTACATAAACAAGGTGTAATCTCAAGTTGCTACTTACAGAATTCATCACTGGAATCAATTTTGTTTCCTTTTTCAACTTAAACTTTGGGATGGAGACATTCACATGTTTGTAATCCTGATAAGAGAAGATGGTGTTCCAGTTTTCACGTGTTAGTTGTCTCAATGAACTCAAGCCATGTCTTTCAGTGGGAAGTATAAGCAGGAATGTGTAGTCATTAATGCTCTAGTGAACAGATAAGCATCAAGTATATGTAATTACACATGACTGAAGTACATATCTTAATCTTGTTTTGTAAAATATTACATTTTATTAAAATATCCCACAAAAGCATTTCATTTTACTATCACACTACCCTTAGAAGACAACCTGATGTTAAAAAAGCCATATGGCAAACTGTGCGTATTGGTTACAGGTTGTAGGACTATGGAAGTTAATTTTGTTTTATATTATTAAGAGTTTATTCTGATAAGCAATGTTAGAATGTTAAATGTTTGTTTACACTGCATTTAAAACCATATATATATATATAAAATTAATAAAAATTTAATGAATTAATATGTATGCACCATTTTTATTACTAAAATACAGCTGGTCAGTTTTGCTGCATTTAGCAGTGCTCACTTGTTTTCAAATTGTTTATTACAGTGTGGTTAATAGTAGTTAAGTTTTTTAAGAATTATGCAGATTTAGTCATTAAAGACATTATCATTCTTTCTTTTTTTTTTAAGCTTAACGTCCTTTAATCTGGTTGGTCAAATCGGACGATGAATGAAATTGGTGAAATGATGCAGGGTTCATGGAGCTTAAAGTTACTCGACATTCGTCTTCTCAGGATAAAGACCTTATTCGGGTAACTCACCCTAAGCGAGATTCGAACTCACGACCTGTTGAATGTGAGGCAGACACGCTACCACCACACTACCCAAGCTGGCCCCATTGTTAATTTAACATCAGAGTTTACTGGTGTTTCCATTAAAAGTGTAAACTTCATGAACTGGAAAAGCACAAAACTGGAAAACTGTCATTATCTTAGAAGAACCGGGGAAAAAAAAAAATAAAACTGTACTTGGCAGAGGATGAGGAGGAAATGGATGGAATTGGACTGTTTTCTTAATTTGATTAATAAGGTACATTTCAAATATTATCACTCTGGTTCTATCATTCCTTACTGTATGTATTAATAATTCAATATCTAAATACTTTATAACTCATACTCAGTATGCAGGCAAGATGTTAATTTAAGTATGCTTATCTTTAATATTGTAATGCACCAATACTGAACTATTTCAAAGTGTGTTTGGTCATAGTTACAGCACAATAAATGTAAAAAGATCATATGTCAAACCAAGCAGCAATGTTAATAAAAAGAGGATTGCAGTTGTTCAGAGGCCAGTCAGTGGTTTAGGTTAGAAGCACAAGTATACAGATGTGCATATGCTCCACCCAGGGCAGAGTAATATAATTTTCAGATCAGTTATTTCACTCTTTTTTGCTTTCTTTTCTTTCCTCTTCATCAAATTTCCTTCTAGAATGGTGGGATAATATGTTTTCTACCTGCAAAATTTTACTAATTAAGTACATTTTATACTAGAAATTAGGCTTTATAAAGTTAGATACAATAATTTGAAGTTTTGCTGCCTCTCCTATGCTTGCTATAGAACACAGTAGCTGGAAGCCCAGAAAGCTTACCTCAAAGTTTAAATGCAGCCATTTTACTCCCATTTCACTGGATACTCCTGCTTTATGAAAATTTCGTTGTTGCATTGTTGGCACCTGTATTTCTTCATTAGCACTCAGATAGAAACTTTTGTTTACAGCACCACCCCAAAAAGGATGATCCCAATAGCTTTTAAAAAATATGGCATTCACCAATACTAGTACAGAATCAGAACTGATGTCATCTGAAAAATAGATGTAGACACTTTAGTTGTTTCTAATTCAAACACTCAACAACAAAATATACCTTTTATTTTAGTTAAAGCACAACATTGATGACTATGAGTGAACTACATGCAGTTGTGATAGAAAGACCTATCGTGAAGGTTTTTATTTGTCAATTGAACTTAAAAGACATTATGCCAGATACATTTGTTGCATTACCAATCCTACCTACATGGTTGGAACATTGCTACTAAAAGGTCTAAAAGCTGATAAAGATCTATACCCACTATGTGGCAATGTTGATAACAATTTACGCTGTATAATTGAGTGCGGAGAAATTAAAATGTGAAGAGAAAAAATATGGAATAAAAACTGGGAAAAGTTACTGCCAGAGATAGTAAAACTTTTTGGAAACAATACAAAATAATTTCTGAAACAACGGTAACTATACAGGGAAAGTAAGAGAGAAATGGGGGAGGAAAGTTGCCAAAGAAGGACAGGATCTTAATAAGAAAACTGATGAGGTTGTAAGTTATAAAAGAGATAAATAGATTAAGTTGGTAGGGTATAAAAATGTTTTATTTAGAGGGAAAGGCACATATACATAAATAACTAGGGTGTTAACTGTATATGATACCAAAATTCAGCAACTCCAGGAAAGTAACTGTTTGTATGAAGTTTGTAACTGAAAAGATGAAATCAACTATCTATCTAAACCAAGCATAGTGACTTGCATACATAGGATATTATATTCAAATATGTTATACTTTTGCAAGAATAATTAATGATAATAAGAATTTGTAGGAAAAGTACAGTAAGATAAAAAATTACAGTAGAAAATGAAAGTGTAGAATTGAATAGAATTATTTTACTGAATGATATACATATGTATAAATGGCTTTGTCAATAACTTCAGAAATTATTTACATGAATGTACATAATCATTACAAATTACCATACAATTTGAGGACACTCACCATAAATAGCAGGTATATGACTTAAGTTATGCCATTAAGAATAATTTAATAGAAAGGAACATTGTATTTCATATATTACTAACTGATACTCAAAATTATATATATAATATAGCTTCAGCAAAATCACCTTATGATAAGGTTAATGTTAATTGCTATGAGAAGAGTACAAATGAGTGCTATATTCAACTAGCATGCCATTTGAGATATCTGAAGTTTCAAGTGTATAGCAGCATATGTTTTTATGTCATAATCTCACAGCTCGACCAGTCTCAACACTGTATGAGACACACCACATTTCAGACTTGCTCGTGCCTGCTCAAGCTGCAGTATCATTTGCCCAGCCCTAGTGAAAGCAGCTTTAAGGACATCACTATGACAGATACATCTGACATTATGTACAAAGCACAAAAATGCAGAAAATTTAATCTGTAGAATGAAGTGCATTTATTCAAAAAAAAAACAAGATAAAGTGTCAAGTTATAAACAATCATACCAACAAGCAAAAACCATATATATATATATATATATATATATATATATATATATATATATTTTTTTTTTTCTCAAAAATTTCTTAATAGCTACAGAAACATTTCTTGTGAAAAACAGTAATTAGTTTAATATATTATTAAAAGTTAAGGTTCCAATTGACAGTAGTGTGTATTTAATAGAAGCAAGTTAAGCATTGCTTGCCCAAAGAAATTTAAGTTATTGTGTTTAATCAGCATTCATAATAGTTTCAGAAATATGACAAGCCAAAGCAGTTTGGGTTTCACATGTCTCGTCAATGTTTGTGCTGGTTGCTTCCTAGTGGTTTGACCACCACTGTAATCTTCTTCTCTGTGCCTCGCATCATCACTGGTATTTCCCCTCACTGCTTGCTATTCCCCCTGATTTTTATTCCAGGTCTGTAGTTATGATCTTAGTTACATATTTACTGTCATATGCTACAGTACCTATATATGTCCTAAAATGAATTTTCAAATGTGTGATGTGTGGAATTCATTATTAGATGCAGTGTGCATGTTACACAATAATCACATAAATCACATTTTACATATACATATTGATTATAATAGAATACTTGCAAAGGTAAATAATTCAGAATTTTATGTACAAGTGGATATGGATCTTGAACTCAGAACAGCAGAGAATGAAGTGCAGCATGTGACTGAATGGTAGAAAACATTTAAAACAAAACTTTATTTCCTGTAATCTTGAAGAGAAAAAGCAAACAATTATGAATGGAAGGACTACTCTAATTAAAAGTGTGTGTATGTGTATGCATGCATACATGTACATGTATGTATGCATGTGAGTGTACAGCAAAAAGTCTGTTAAATGTCAAACTTGGTATTTAAGTTTACCATCTTTCAAGGATGCAATTTGATGATTTTCAAGAAAAATCCCCCATACCAAGCTACCTTTGCATGGAAAATTTTTTGAAAATTGTTATTTCCTCAAAAATGGCTCTAAGATTTTGATTAAAATACCATATTTTTAAAATATTTTCATGACAAATGAAATGTATATCTTGAATTTTCTGGGAATAGCCTCTGAAGACCTCTTCATTTGGATGACTTTTGCCTAAATGCTTAACTGTAAACAAAATCTTACCAGTCAAAAAATGTATATCTCAGAAAATTTTTTATGTAAGGAAGTATTTTTGTGGAGTTAACAATTACCAAGATATTCCTTGCAACTGGTTTAAGTTTTACAATATTTTTACTTTTCTCAAATAAGAAATCATTCATCTTTTTCCAGCCTGGTCATGCAAGGAAAATGGAATTTCAAAATAATCTCATTATTTAGAATGATTTCATTATCTCTTTAACCTATTGCATTCCTTTTTTACTCTTGAACCCATAATACCCATTAGCTAAAGATGCCTGTTAGCATGGAGTAGATAGAAGAATGAGCTTTTGTAAGGATAGTTTGTCACAATAGATAGAGAAAATCATGTGACTTGCACATCAGATTTTTAGCCCTGTTTTCTCTCAAATTATTAAAAATAGCCCAACAAAATCCCAAATGCTGAAAATGGTTGTTCAGCATCATAATAATGACAGCCATGGTGATGGCTGTTATTTTGAAGTTGAGTGCTAAGACATGAAAGTAAGATAGCAAGTAAATAAATTGATGTGTACCATTCACATGGCTTTCTCCATATCCCTGCAACAAATAATTCTTAAAAAGCTTATACTTCTACTTACTTTATGCTAATCAGAAAAAATTAGCAGAAATAATCTAATTACTCGCTTCCTTGTAAGTAGAAGCGAAATAAAGGACAACCGTAGGTTAAAGTGATAGTCAAAAGCTGGTTGCTATGTCAATGAAGTTCCTTTGTCTATATGGATAGGAGTTGACAAGCTCCTGTATGAGAAAAGTATACGTTTTTCATAGCAGAAACCAAAAATAAGGAATGTCTCAAAAACGACGAACTCCACGAAAAAAATGTATATAATATAAATTGTGTTTTAATGTGCTCTACATTTTCTGTGTAGTAAGTTTTTGTCCATCTCTTACGGTTTAGCAGTTATTCAAAATTTAGTAAAGTTCATCCAGAATAAACTACTCTTCAGAGGCTATTCCCAGAAAATTCAAGATAAACATTTTATTTGTCAGGTAAATATGTTTAATATATACAAAATTTTAATCAAAATCGTTAGCCATTTTTGAGAAAATCAAAATTTTCGAGAAAAGTTCCATGTAAAGGGTAGTTGGGGGTGGGGGGATTTTTCTCAAAATCTTCGTGTCGCATCCCTGGAAGATACTAAACTTAAGTACCAAGTTTTGTATTTTACCGACTTTTCGTTTTCGAGTTATCGTGTTCACAGACACACGGACACACACACATACACACATATGGACCTTTTTGTGAAAATGCTTTTTTTGGATATATATTTCCGGTGAAATCTCGGTATCGAATTTTTGGGTGGAATGCAGTACTTTCTCTATACACTATGTACATAGTGTGTATGGAGAAAGTAAAAATGGAGCAACAGTTTATGCAAGCACTTAGTGGCTAGCAAAGTGCTGATGAAGTGAGATGCTATTGTCCTTAGTTTATACCTCGAAAATTCAGAAAAAGTTGGCTACTAGATGTAGTAAAGCCAAAGACAAGAAACTAAAAACCATGAAGACAAATTCTGAACAGTGTTCTCTTGCATCCCTTTGTACTAATGAGGGTGTTTATTACCTAATATTGTTTTAATTACTATACATAAAAATGGTCATGGCATACAATAACTGTCAAAAACTCCTGGGAATATCCGCCCCCCCCCCCCCCAGTGACAGGGACATCATCTCAAAGATTTACAAGAGGTACATAGTTGGAAAATCAATTCATGTAACTGTAATGCTTTTGGTGCAGCTTTCTGTAGTATTCAATTTACAAGCGACAAATTGGAAGCCACACTTTACAAGCCACATGATTGTTTAGAAGCCTGATTTCTAAACAAGTCATGCTATACAACTACATCCTGTTGACTTACCTGGCTGAAAAAGATCAGTAATGTGATTGTGTGTACTCTCAGACACCCAGGAATTAATGTGCTGCACAGCACTATGAGTGTCTTCAAAATCCAGAGATTCAATATCTGCTTGGAAATCTGTAACTAGTGATTCTTTGAAATGGGGAAGAACATCAAAGCCTCTTCTTAGAAACATTTTGGAGGCAAATTCAATTGTGCTGAACATCCCAGAACGCTGCAAAATTGAGATTGTGAAAATTTAAATTAATCATAAATAAGATATTTTAAGGAAAGAGCAAATTAGATAAAACACAAGATGTATGAGTTATATTGTTCATGTGCTACACATCTTTAGGCATTAGTTGTAAAACTAATGTTATGAAACAACAACAGGAATAATGTGCTTATACTAATATAAGTTAAAAGTTAACATTGCTGAACAAGAAGTAAAGTATTGTAATATACACAGAAGATTTAAAATAGTTATACAAAGTTAGTCTTCCAATGTGGTCATTCAAAAACAACCAACTTGTAATGTTAAAGCAGTATATGAGACTATAAAATTTTCCTCTTAAGTGATAACTCACAACACGCAAGGCAGACATGAAACCAATATGAAGGAATCACTGACTTAATATCAGAGAGAATCTACTATATTGTGTAGCCTGCAATCAAAATTAAAATGGTAATTCATATGGACATTAAGAGTAAGTTTATGGGTTGTTTCTAAAGTAAAGCCCCTGATATGACCATAAATATTAAAGGGTATATAAATGGGGGGGGAAAAAAAAAAAGTAAAGAAATGGATATAATGTGAATTAACACGCTGTTATTGAATTCCTGTCGGCAAAGGGCAATGGCAGGATGTGCTTGTGGGTACTCATCAAATGATAATAATTAATGTCTCTGGCAATGAAGTGTGAATGTGAGTATGGTGGGAAAATAGACAAGAAGTCTAAAAGAGTAACAGTAATACAGGTAGAACAAATATGTATGATAAGATGATGGAACTGCAATAGCCACAGATCCACAACATCACGCAAGCATGGATAAGTTGATTTAATTGTTTTTCTCACAAACCATCTGTGGGACAGGAGTTGGTTAAGTAGAGTCAGACTGAAAATTCAATGCCATAACCAGCATTTGAATCACGGATCTCCCAGTCTCTAGCCAGTTGCTCTACCACTGAGCTACCATGGCAACATGCCAGCATGGCACCAAACTTAACTGACTCGCATGTTTCCCAGTAAACCACAAGTTGATCTCAAATTATTTTGGGATGACATACCTCAATGGTGATTTACAATGTCCTAAGTATTTAAATCCCAGGATTTATAGTATAGTGAACTTTTAAGGTCAATAATATTGATTTAATTGTTTTTTTCACATAAGCCGTGTGTAGGACAGGAGTTGGATAGGTAAAGTCAGACTGAAAAATTCAATGCCAAAGCCAAGATTTGAACCACAGATTTCCCAGTCTCTACTACTGAGCTACCATGACAACATGCCGGCTAGACATGCTGATCACCTTGTGGTTTACCGGGAAACATGTGAGTCAGTTGAGAAATTTAGTGCCATGCTGGTATGTTGCCATGATAGCTCAGGAGTAGAACAACCAGCTAGAGGCTGTGAGATCCATGATTCAAATCCCAGCTAGTGTATTGAATTTTTCATCTGACTCTACCTATGGATAAGTTGATTTGGGCCAATTGACATGTTGACAGAAAGACACCTCCATAACAATTGAACAAGCACATCATATTATGTATATATTTCTTGGCTACAAAAATTACTTGCATAATGGGTTCCAGGAATAGAGATTCCCAGAATGAAACACTAGATAACTATATATAACTATAACTCTATATAAGCTAACTAAATGTTAATAACATAGGTATGTTATTAACATTTTACTCAATATCTTGGGAAAGTGGGACTTCCTTCACTGGCTTATATGTCATACAATCATAATTATCAACTACAGAATATGTAACATTCAATAGATTAAGTACCCAAAAGTATACCAAACCTTAAAAATTCCAAGTCTCTGCTTTCTGCAAGCTAATCGTTGATGACCATCTACACGTAGGGCAACACAGGCTGCTATAGACTGCAGCTTACACTTTATGACTCCCTCCTTTTTCCAAAACCTAAAGAGTGCCTGAAGGGTCACTTACATATATGATGAAGAGCTCTAAGCAGCACTGCATCATTGGCTCTGGAAGCAGTCTCCTTGGCCAAGATGCAAAAACTGTTGAGTATAAGTATGTATGTGTGCATGTGCACGTGTGTGTATACATGTATGCATGCATGCATGAAGGAGTGGTAATTTTAAAAATAGAATGACTGTCTGCTGAAGACATTCCAGGTTTGCAGATACATGAAACAAAACAGTATCCCACAGATTGTTGTAGTTATCACTTGGAGGAAAATCTTTTGAAAGCAACCTCATATACATTCTTTATTTGGGAAATTCTTAAAAAGTCAAACTTCTGTCCTCTTGCTATAACAGTGTAATTTTTCCATAGATGAAATGTGGCAATTTTGATTTCCTTTCTTTCCTTCAGCTGTATGTCAATTGTTTAACACTCAATACTGTAGGAATCTGACCTGGGACCTCTATCATTCATGAATGATATTTCCTCCAATATGAAAGCCAGAATAGTTGATGACACAACTCTGTTGAATATAGAGGGTATGAAAAAAAGGTGTACACTGTTCAAGAAAAGAAAAACTGTGTTAACATACAAAAGCTGAATTCACTCAAACAGAAAATGAGCACTAGTCATCTTTTAGAGTTACAACCGTTGCTCAAAACGCCCACCATTGAACTACTGAAGGAGTAATATATGTGAAAGTGTTCTCAGCAATTGTAGCATATGCCATTTCAATTTCTTCCAGAAGTGCTGCCATTGTAGCTGGTTTGCTAACAGCCTTGAGAGTTCCCTATAGGTAGAAGTCCAATGTAGTTAGATCTGGAAAATGTGGTGGATACTCAAGAAGCCCTATCCAGTGTCCTGGTAAATTATCATTAAGTTATTACGCACATACACTTTTGTGATAATGTGATGGTGTACCATCCTTTTTAGAGAAAAATTCTCCATTTCCATAGAGTGTATGAATGATGGGTAAGATGGATGTAATGTCACATTCAGGTACACTTGGTCAGATACCGTTCCTTAAAAAAGAATGGTCCAAATAGATTACCAGGTAACAACCCACACCAAACAGTTATTCTAGGTAAATTATCAACCTTTTCCAAAACAAAACAAATGGGTTGATGTAACAGTAGACATAGTTATGACACTTAACAGTCCATTCAACTTAAATTGTGCCTCATTGTACCAAACAACTTTCCCTACAAATACTTCATCCTCTTGTAACATGTTCCAGAACCACTCAAAGTAGTGAATTCTCCAATCAGAGTCATCTTCATTTAATGATGCAAAAGTCTTGGCATGAAAACCTTCAACTTTGTTGTTTGAAAAATACAACATATTGGTTATAAAATAAGTCAAATTTACACTTGAATTGCTTCACTAAGTAATAAATTATCTGGACATGTTTCGCAGGTGTATGTTGCCTACATTATCAACAGATTTCGACTGGCAGGCTTGCTGTTGGTATCTTCTGTGGACTCCTCTCCTTTCTCTGATGGCTGATAGGAATTCCAAAATTCATAAGGTTAGGTTTCTGCTTTAAAATAAAGATCTTTTCGGTTATGTTTAATTCTAGCCATTGCTGTACCGATTTTAAGCAAGCGGACATGCATGTGAGGCCACTGCTGGTTTCTCCATTTGGTTGTTTCTTAAGTGTCCCAGATGTTCCTTCAACCTGGTTCCTATGTTTCTTCTGGTTTGTCCTATGTATCTTTTATCACAGTTTTTACAGTTGATTCTGTAAATTCCTGATTTCTTGGATGCAGGAGTTTTGTACACCTTGTTCTTTAGAAGGTTTTTTATGCTGTTTGTTTTATGGGGCTAAGGATATGTTGTGTTCTTTGAAGATCTTTTTAAATTTGTTGAAGGCCTGAGGGTGGAATGTGAATTTTTTTAAATTATTCTGGTTTTTTCCTGCCATGAAGGTAGTTGTAACTACTATTTTTCTCTTTCTCTCTATTGTGTTTAGTTTTTTCAGAAAAAGTGTTTTGTTAAAACTATTGTTCTCAGCAGTTTTTATTATTTGGTTAAGCTCTTTTTCATATTCTATCTTCCCCATAAGGATGTTAAGCACTCTGTTTAGCAAACTGTGGATGACTGCATATTTCTGCTAGTTGGGTTGAAGACGTTAGACTTTATGTGGTTGTCTGTGTATGTATGTCCTTCCAAATTCCATTTTTAATTGTTCCTGATAATTTTGAGGTCCAAAAACAAAATGGCTATGTTGTTTCTGCTAATCCCAGTCTCACATGCACATTGCTTTGTAGATTTCTGTGGTGAGTACTCAAAACATTCCAAAACCATAACTGAGGATGCAGGGCTTGTTGCTGTGCAAGGTCTCACAGATCTGTCCTTGTGAACATTGCACATAATGCCACGAGTCTCAAATTGATCTCAAATGCATGGAATTGTTACTTGTGTTTCTGTTTCTCTTCTGCTGAGCTTCAACAACATTCTTGGTTTTCCAATATGAATTTAAAATTGCTGTCCACTGTTCAAATGATATCTTGGCACCATTTTGTTGCAGCAACACTAATAAAATAATGTGAGTCACATCTATTTACAGAACATCATACGATAATCTGGTTTAATTTGTTCATTGTTGATACTACCTATTGTGTGTACAATATATGTGAGCCACATCTGTTTACAGAACACATTACTGTTATTTATCACTAACTTTGAAGTACATTAAATAGATATCTCCTGTCAAAGTGTGTATACAGTTCTTTACACCCTCTATATGTTATTGATTAAATTATGTAACTAATATATCTATAATAATGCTTTTCTTATATTTCTCTAAGCAACTTCCTCTTGAATTAAACTAAAATTGAAACTATTTTTTTCTCTACAGCAATTTTTCACCATACAGAAAATTATTATAATTCTGTATGAGTGAAATGCATGGACAACGATTTTGTATTCTTGATGCTCAGGAACAAAAAGAAGATACATTGGCTGCCAAATCAGGACTGTGCAGTGGGTGGGTTAATAGATGAGATGTATGAGTGCTCGTATTGTCTTGATAAAGAATGATCCAATGGCACTGGTTTGTTTTCCTTATTTCACCGAGGACTTCCAGCAATCAATGGTAGTGTACCATTCAGAATTGACCATATTACGTTCCTTTGAAGGCACTATTGCTACATGACCAGTTTTTCTGAAAAATTTTCAATGCCAAATTATTGTTTTTTATTATTAAGCTCAAAATGTAATTAGTGCCCATCATACATTTTGTTAGGCTTGAAGTAAGATGGTTATTTCTTTGTATGTTTTTAAGCTATTAATGTGAAAGATAATCTAATCAAGGAAGCAGTATTCCCATTAATGAAACTGGAGAGCTTTCACATACTATCCCAATTTTACAGTATCTATTTTGATTCTCAGTGGCTGAAAGTGGCACCCCACATTCTTTCCCTTCAGCTTGTGCAATATAAGGAAGGTACAAAAGAAACATTTTGACCCCATTGTTTCAACAGCTTACAGAAGAAAAGAAATTTTATGGTTGGTTTCAACATTGCTAACAATTGCTAATACAATAACAAGATTCCATGGGTAAAATTAAAGTGGGAGATTATTGTTATTGTGTGGCTCTCTCATTCACCAGATTTAACACTGTGAAGCTTCTCTTGGAGTTATCTATAGGCCAGAGCTTATAAAACAAACTCTCACAAATTGGAGAAACTAAAGGAAAATATCTCAAATAAAATCAGAAACATTACTGTGGCCAAATGTAGATGTTATAACCTGAATGTGTTTCCCCAATATACCTATTTAGCTGAAGCAGAACAACATTCCAAGCATCTTCTATGGGGTAATATTTTATAAACAATATTACGAGTGCAAAGTTAAAAATATACACTTTTGTGCAGCCATAACACACCCATTACCAGAAATATTGTGGATGCAATATACTTTAGTGAAAGCTCTGTAAAATCAAACCCATTTATAGTACCCGCATATAAGATATTAAAAATTGCAAGTAATTTTGGAGTAATAACTGTGTGAATGACTAATAAAACCTGGTTCATGTTGCATTTTTTGATTGTATCATTCCTTCTTTAAATAAACTTGCATATTTGACACATTTAGATATATATATTCTTAGACTGTATATTAAATTAATTTGGTATTATACAGAAAACATAAGCTAATAAAACAAGTTCAGTATTACTAACCTGATAACTCCTAGTAAGATTATGGTATCCTTCTCGAGTGATATTTTCATCAGCATGAATTACTTCATCAAGCTGGTGTTTTGTATTGCCACCAGCTCCTTGTTGTAACATTGCCAACAGTGCATGGACACTTACTGGAGATACAATGAAATTGCCATCCTCGTGATCAACAATTTTCTGTAAAATATATTACCTCACTAATAATAGGAACCAAGTGTGATAATTACTTGTAACACTTTATGTGCAATCTCTTTAACAGAATTCACTGACATGAACATGAACATTACTCACCCAATATAAACAACAATTGGAAGCTATCTTGAAACTTCAGATAAAGAAGTCATTGTAACATTACAATAAACATTGTCATCTCTAAATATTTACATACAATAAATATATTGCAGACTAGAAGAATCTACAGTTCTTTTCAAGTTATTGTATTACCTGCAGAATTTCTCTCTCTAATTCCCCTGATTTTGAAGTTTTCCTGTTTCTCCCAATTTCTTCTCCTCTCAACCTCTCTCATCCTCCCACTCTGTCCCTCATATTTCTCTTTCTCCAATTTTGTATCTTGTCCTCCCATTCTTCTTGGGGGGGGGGTTGCCACCCCTAATGGGCACATCACCAAGGCAGATAGGGGAATACCTCCCAGATATGGTAGAAGGGAAATTAAAATCTTCCATGAACTAATGAACAATCAATGCCAAAGAACAAATAATATTCTAATTGGCTACTGATTGAATATCTTCAGGTGCAATCTGATGGAAGAGTGTGACAGTTGTGATATTGGAATATGGAGAGCAAATGGGAAAATTACCACATTAGTTTTCTTCCCAAAAGAGATTTGATTTCAGTGAACAAAATGAAGGCTTCTCCTATAGCAAAATATGCCAGAGATAAAATACTCCTCCATTTCAATCTCTGGGCAATGAGTTTAAGAACATTGAGAGTTTTCGTTATTGAAAGAACAAGCAACAGAAAACAAGTGTACAGTAGAACATGATCAAAACAGGAAAATTAGAGAACTTACAGCTGAGTTAGATAAACATGGTGTGAATATGGCAGCAGGTTTAGGTGAAGTAATATGAACCGAACAAGTTAAGTGGTTTGTGGTAACTAAACAATATTCTATTCAGTGGAAATTGTGCTGAAAGAGGTCATAGGATTTAAAAAGAGACCAGCATTCAATTCTGAATGGTTTATTAGCTATGAATGATTTTCTACAGAAAAATGCAACTTACTGCAGTTAAGAGTCTCAACATATTGCTTGACATGAAACGAATGATTGGAAATAAGTATAATATATAAGTATCAAGAAATAGTGTCAATACTTTAATTTTCAGCATTCAAATCTGTCTTATGCATCAGGATGTTATGAAATCATGTAGGCCTACATCAAAATTTGCTTAACAAGCAAGATTTCTTTTTAACAAGAAGGCATTATTATTATTATTATTATTATTATTATTATTATTATTATTATTATTATTATTATTATTATCATCATCATCATCATCATCATCATCATTATTTATATTATCACTATCATCATTATCATTATTATTATTTTTAATATTTAACTCATGAAATGCATTATGACAGCATGAAGTTATGATCACGTTGTATATGTCAAAATATTTAAAGTGGAAATTGTAATTTTGTTTGGACACGATATATTTCTTTAATATTGTTCAGGCTTATTGAGAATAGAAAGGATCTTAACTTGCTTCCTTGTAAGTAGAATGGAAATAATGGAATACACTAGAGTAAAGGAATAGTCAAATTTTAAAAAGTTATTGCTGTGCTATTGAACTTTGGTTCCCTTTGCATGGCCAGAAATAAAATAAAAGAAACAGGAATGACAAGTTCCTGTTTGAGAAAAGTTTTAAGTATTTTAAAATTGAAACCCATAACAAGGAATATCTTGGAAATCATTAACTGTACAAAAAAATGAATATGACATAATTTTTTTGCTTTATTAAGATCTACATTTTTTGTGCAGTAACTTTTTGTCTGGTATATTTTATAAACAAAATATGAATTTAAATACTATATTGCAAAGATTTGACCAGAAAATGTTAAACTCTATGACAAAAAAAATAACCTGATGACACTGACTCATCAAAACAATGACCTAGTGATAAATGTTACATATGAAATAATTATTGTGAATACATAACAGAAACTTTAGCATCAACATTTCTGTACATTACCATGAGATTGGCTCATAATGATATTTAAAATCATTAAACTTCTCTGAAATAACTTAAATTCATATAGCATATACTTATAATGAGTTTCACTAAAGTTAAACTTCCCTAAAAATTTCAATTACCTTGAAGACATCTTTAAGAACAAGATATTTTGTATTATAAATTTAAGAGTGGTCAAGAAAAAAGTTGCTGTGATAGCACTTCTTTCAGTTGACATACTACACCTGTTTCATTATATGTATAATCCACTAATATTGTTAAGATTACAGTTTCCATCAGCATGCTGGGCATGGTACAGCAATTCTGTCCACAACATGTAGAAGGCAGTGGAATAGGGTAGAATGATTCCATCTATATTGTGAACAATTTAATGACTTCTATCCATCCATTTATTTTCTGATTTAGACTGCAACATTTTTAATATAAATGTCAGTGCTAGTCAATATTAGATTAAGTGGCTAAATTAAAGGTAAAGAAATTGATGACAAAGTAACCTGGGTGAAAGCACTGCATGTAGGTTACTGGTCGTTCATGATTCTACAGGGTGGCACATAAAAAACTGGCAAGTAAAGACTACTCACCTGCCAATCATGCAGGAATTGTTGTCCACCATGGGCAGATGCAACAACATGTAACAATTAGATTATAAAGAAATATTTGTAAAGAAAGAAACCATATAAATAAAGCATAGAGAAGCTGCAATAATAGATGACAATTGGTGGGCGACAATGAGCAGTCTAGTATTCAGGGCCAGTTTTTCATGTGCCCTCTGTACCATGGACTGCTAGGAGGGATGAGGGAGACATACAATGGGCAACCACATCTGGATAGAATGCATCCAGCATTACATCCTGGCACACACACACACACACACACACAAGCCTGCACCTCCACTGATACCCTAAAGGGGCCCCATCCAAAGGATACTGAAGGCTGAGTAGTGCCTGTAACAATGCAAAGGGAGAAACTTAGACAGTTTACATATCCACCAACCAGCCACAACTTTCCAAATTTGTTGCCTGGTCCTTCAACTCCGAAACAGATGAGAAAAAAGTGATGTGTACAGGAAATGATGAACGGAAAGTCATGATGGAAGATGAATCATCCTAACAGTTGCCTGCTAACCTTGGGAAACCACAAAAAAATCCATGAGTCAGAGTGGCAATTTACCTGGGATCAAACTTAAGACATTCCAAATGCAAGACACACACATTAACGCAATACCACTACATTTAGTTTAGATAAGTGGCACCAAAAGGGCTACTAGTGCATGTTATCTGTAATGACTTGACTAATCTTAATGACTGCAAAAATATGGGCAGGAGAGTTTGAAAGTAAATGAACACCTCATAGAAATTTACTATGATTTTGACATACATACCTGCATCAGGTCCATAGAGAAGCTGAGTGTTGCTTCATTGATATCAGCATGTACAAGCATATTTTGCCAGCAGAATGCCACTGACAGAAATACGAGGTACCAAACTTTCCCTGCAAAAAGTGCAGAAGTTTAGAGACCTGCTTCTTACATTATTACCTTATCCTGTTAATTTTATGCCTGTTGGTATTTATTTATTAAGTTATGTGTTGTAAAAATATACAACACAACAGAAAATATGGAAATTTAGTTTCCACATTAATATCTTTCCAATCTTAAATCTCATGTATTGAAATCTGATGTAGTAAGGTAACTAATTAGAAGGAATTTAAAGATAACATTGTCATGTTGTATAATTTTTATTTTTGGCCCAAGTATTTTACTTTAAATAGAACACTTTATACTTTTTTCTATACATTCAGGCTGTACATTTAAATGTTTTTAAAAAATATAGAATCTGTCCACGGAACTCTGTACTGTTTATTTACCTTATAAAAACAGAAGGAGATTTAAACTGACAACTCTTAGTTGATCTTTCTCCCAGCTATATAAAGTGAGTGAAAACCAAATTGAACCTCACTTGCCATTAAAACAGCCTCTATTTCACAGCTGGAAATATGCTGTTGCAGGGCTGGGGGGGGGGGGGACTGGACTAGTTCCAGGATACTTCTATCTGGTCTGTGGTTTAGGATGGGGAGGTCCCAGGTTAAATAATCGGTTATGTGGCATGCTTGGATGATGATGGGGCAGGTAGCAGTACCCAGTATGATACCTGTTTCATAAATATTTTAAACATATTATTATACTCAGCTTTTTTAATATTGTATACTGAACAGTGATGTTGGCATTATTTAAAAGAAATTACCCTTTTAGTATAATAAATAACAATATTAACTCACCGATAAGCAACCACCTAGCCAGTAGCTGTTTGAAAAGTGGATATGGCATAGTTGCACTGCTAAATTATGTAATGATTTAAATTAACTTAGAGGTGGGAAAACAAGTAAAATATCCTTGCAACATATGCATAAATGTCTAATCCATCAAATAAAAATATTAGAAAAAAATAAGTTTTTCAAAAAATTTCACGTATGTCGCCCCTTAAAGGCCAAAGAGCAGTGGTCACATTTCAGTGAGCATATAATTTATTCATAAGAATATATCTCTTAGAGTAAGGAAGTAGATCATCTTCCAAATTTTGTTCTTATCCATTGCTGCCAAACTTCAGTGAAGGATAAGACTTGATGTGTTTAGTATGCTGTAGCTATAAATTATAATATAATTGGCCAAATGATGTGAATAATAGATTGTTAAAATTGAGATGCTCAGCATTTAATCTGGCTCTCTTCCCAACAAACCATCATCAGGATTAAATGAAACAAACTATGATGAGAATTGATACATCTGTATTTCTGTTAATTTATGTTACACATCATAATATTAAAACACTTTTCAGATGTAAATTGCCATGTTCTTTCTAAGGTAAATCTTACGCTGCATTAGGTTCATTAATTCAAGTATATGAACGCGCCATATTCAAGAGGTTAGACTGTTTGCCTCTCGATAAGATAGCCTAAGTTCAATTCCAGAGAACCACATATGGAATTTATGGTGGACAAAGCGGCATATGGATGGATTTTCTTCAGGTTCATTCCATCAATTGCTCCATCATCACCTTTCCTATCATCCATTAAGCCTTTATTATTTCATATCATCTCCTTCCTCACTCTCATACCTGGCTACAGGCAACTCATTTTGGGTTCTTCATTTGATGATAAAATGTCTTGGTTCCTTGACAGGCTTCTTACCCTAGGCACCCATTGTAAGTTTTAGGGGCTGTAAAAGTTCTCCATATGGGGAAGATAATCTAAGTTATCTCAGGTATAGTAAAAATTGGTAGGTACTCAGAATTTCATGAATTACTTTTTTTTTAATACCTTAAATATATTCAAAACTATGTTTTAAACATTATACATTTTTTTCATATAGCTACTGAGTTTTAACTGAATATATAGATTTAATTGAACCTATTGTAATACTTCATTTAACAAAAAAAAATTACCAACTAATATTCATTTATTACCACCAAATATAAGCATAAATACTGAACAAACCACCTAATAGAAATACTGGTTGCTATTATGGAACAGGAAAGTAATGTCAGAGCAATGAACAGAAACAAAAAGCATGTACCAAATTTTTGTTATAACATACCTTGCAACATTGTCAATGTGGTGTAACACTGCAGGTTAGTCTGTGAGGACTAGTAACCCAGTGACAAGGGGATTAACCCTTTGCTTTTATATAAGGTCAATAGGGTACCTATTTGGCAATATCTGAAAAATATCAAGGTTAACCTATGACCTTAAGTATGTTTTGCTTAACAGTCCAAGGTCAATTTTCATAGCACTCTCTGTTTGATAAATTAAATATGCTAGCCCAAGAGATGGTTGAAGAAAAGTGAATATCAAAGCAATTATTTTCTCCATTATTCTCAATTAGTATCATGCACTGCTTGGTCAGGGAAAGTTTTTTCATTACTTTTTCTATGATCTGTGAAGACAAAATATATTTAATTTACAATTTTTAAAGATTTGGCACATAAATGTGGTTAGTATTTGGTAGAAATACTAGAAATCACATTAAAATGACTTATTTATATTTTATTGTAGATCTATTAGTCAGCCCTCAGTACACTCTTCTAGGGTTATATAAGTTTTAAATTATAATAAATGTAATCTTTCTTAGATTTTGTGATATGAATAACAGCCAAAAACATGATTTTCTGGAAACAGACACATAAATCATAATGAAGTATCTGACTTTTATCTTTATAAGGTCATATGTTACCTTATCAGGTTTTCAGATGTTTGTGGATATTTTGCTAAATCTTAAGGATAGATCTGTGTAAAGTATTTTAGTTAGCAACAATTTGCTGAAACGAATCTGACTGACAGTGATGGAAGTTATGCCAAGAATGCTCCACCAAACTGAAATTCATTAGATTATTTCATGTACCTACCTCCAAAATGCTGGAATTCATTTTTCAATCTTCCGATATATTTGAATTTTTATTAGATACATTTCTTAAGGCTATAGTCAGGAATGAACTATTTTTAAAATCTGGTGTGTTCCATTTACATGACTTTCTCTACCCTATCTGCAAGCAAATTATTCTTAGAAAAGATTATTATTTTATCTATAAATGCTCATTGAGATAAACAACAGAAAGGGTCTTATTACTTACTTCCTTATAAATAGAAGGGAAATGAGGGAATATACTAGGCTAAAGAATAGTCAAATGTTTAAAAAGCTCTATGATTTAACTTTGGTTCTCTTTGTATGGCTAGCAGTAAAACAAAAGAAACAGAAATGACAAATTATTTTACAAAAAAATACATATATAAATAGTGTGATTTCACAAGATCGTCATTTTTTTCATAATAATATGGTTTACCATTTAAACTAAAGTCATTCAGAAGGAAGAGGACTTCAGAGGGTATTCCGATGACATTTTATTTGTTATTCAAGTATCTTTAATATACAGTATTTTAATCAAAATTATTACAGCCGTTTCTGGGAAATTAAATATTTTCAAAATGTTTCCATATAAAGGGAGTTTGAGGTGTGACTTTGTGTCACATCCTTGGAAGATGAACTTATGTATCAAGTTTGAAATTTAACCGATGTTTCGTTTTTGAGTTATCACATTTTGAGTTTGCATGCACCCATGTACACACACACACACACACATGCATGTGCGCACACACACAGACACACATACAGAACTTTTTCTAAAAATGCATTTTCTGGATGCAGTGTGCTTCCAGTGAAATCTCCTCCACCTATATAGGTACCTACTATGTATGAAATAGAGAAAGTAAAAAGGGCTTAAGAAGGTACCTATGATCTTTAAATATACTAATCTACTTTGAAGGTCAACTTATTTATGCTAATTTTATTTCTCTAAATAAGCTCAATATGTTGACATAATTTACGAGATCATGTATGCTTTTAAGCTATTCAAATAAAGCAAATGGGAAAAGAAAGAGAGAAATATAGAAAAAATGAAAGGAAGGAAGGTGGAAGGGAGGGGAGGTTGGTTGGGGAGGGGTTTGGAGGGAAAGGGGGGATAGTGGCAGGGAGGGAGAGAGGAAGGAAGGTGTGTTCCTTCCTGTAGCATTTGGCTCTATTCATCATTGCATCTTTAAAGTTTCCTACTTTAAGGTAAAGTTAATTTGAAATTATCTATCCATTCTTCTACTTCTTATGAGCTACTAGACAGCAAATAATAGCTTTCTTTTAAAAAGCTTACCTATTATTGTCTATTTCTTACTAGAAATGTATGGCACATGGTTTTATATATTTGAAAGCATTTCTATGATGTATTTGCTGTGATAAGATTCAATTTGGTTTGTTTTGTGTCAACAGTTTGCAAAATCTTAAATGATCATATGTACAGAAAGCCAAATGACTGTTACACATTACTACTTATGCTCCGTTTTAATTTATGCAATTATAAATAAACTTAATGCAAACATTTTCCCATCATTTTCAATGTCAAATACATAACAAATATTAAGTGAATCTGAAGCTAGATCTCACATTTTGAATTATCACCTTGTGTTATACCAGGAAAACTGTAAGTCAGTTAGGGAATTTAATGTTGTTTTGGCATGTTACTATTGTAATTTAAAACTAGCTTAGTGCAGCTGGACAGAGATTGCAAGATCCAGAGATTGGTTCATATGACATGCATTTTTCAATCTGACTCTAACTTTCCAATTAAAGACTAATTATTCAGAGCTTTTAATACCAAAAAATGCATCAGCCCAAATTTATATTCTCTCAACTACTTCTGATATCACAAAGTGATTCTAAAATTAAGGTCGCAAACAGCAGTAATGTTACAAAATTGTATTATTATCATACATGTAATGTATATTTATCAAGTTAAATAATATTAATCCAGACAAAAGAGAGTGTGATAGAAAGATGATGATGTGGTTTAATACACATTGTTACTGCATGGACAACAAACAGATAATTTTGCATCCTTCTGAAATTCAATTTTCTAAGAATTTCTGGGCTTTTAATAATTAATTTTAATAATTCCAAACTCAATATTCTCATAGCTTTTGAAATAATTTAAGTATACTATATCATATCTTGTACACCTATTTTTTGTGGTTCACTTACTTCACTTCTTTCCTCAGTTTTACTGAGCATTAAAATCTATATTTAATAATTTATTATATCTCAATGTTATTGAAATCCTGGTATTCCAGAAAAACTCACACTATTATTGATTTTGACACACAGTTTGGACACTGCAAAAGAGAGAATCCCAGTAAAGAGAGACTAAAAGAGGTGTGGGATAACACCACCATAGCTAAAGATTCTGCTGGTTTGGCAATGAATATATTTTTTCATACTTTCTACAGAGATCCTGGGAAATGAGAACACTGATGCTTTGATAAAGAAGGGCAGCATTACGGCTTACAGACCAGTCACCAAATTTGCATACTACTCTGTCAAAAGATTCATTAAATCTACATACACAGATTTCAATAAACAAAATCTGATAATACAATCAAAAGGGAAAAAATGGAATTCCCTAAATGAAAACCCTCCATTTAATTCCTGATTTACCATGCAAATCATCTATAGCTTCATTTAGATTGGCAACAGGCCATGACTGTTTCGCCAAACATCTATATAGGATTGGAATATATCAATCTTCAAACTGTCCACTGTGTAATTTAGATCAAGACATGAATTTGGAGCATCTCAAAATCTGTGCTTCAGTGGCTGACCATGAAAATATTGGAGGGCAAGAAGACAAATGACTTTATTGTCAAGCCTCTGGCATTAGAGGAGAACAACAACAACAACAACAACAACACTTTCTATAGAGAGCATATCACCAGTAAATATGTATGCATTGCTTGCAATGTTACAACAAGGAGCTGGTGGCAACACAAAACATCAACTTGTGATCAGCTCCATGCTGACGAACATACAACTAGAGAGGGATATCTTAACCTTACTAGGCATTATCAGGTCAGGTTCTAAACAGATAGCTTCACTGTATGTAATGGTTCTTTTTAAAAGATTTTAAACTCTTTTCTTAATTAATTTATAATTTCAGTATTAGGTATAATAGAATTCAGCAATATTATTACAATATGTGGGCAATTGTATAAGATATCCTGTATAATTTATTTTTAAGTATGTCTGCCCAGTCCAAAATTAGATGCATACCTATCCTTTTGTGAGCCACAGGAGTTTGGTAGGAGTTTATTCCTTTATTTAAAACTATGTATGTATGTGAGCATGGCCCTGAGCATACATCTGTGTAATGTATGTGTCTGCAGCAATTAATGATCCAATGTTGCATAAAAATACTGGAACAATAATTTTTGCTTCCTTTTGCACTAACATACTCATGTGAGAACATGAATGATGAGACTTGAAAATTCCAATACTTTGGCTGGGATTGTTACAAGTAAGATATCCACAGTAACATGAAAGGCTCATGCTCAGGAAGTGTTACTTTTAATCCCTGTTGGACTAACTATGTAGTTAAATAAAGCATCTACAAATTGTTTTGAGAATGTGAATATTGCTAGTTTTTATGAGTATAAAATTAATCTTTTAAGTCGTACATGTAGAACCATAGTTATTCTATTTTTTAAAAGTCTTTACTTGCATAGATTTGCACAAAAAATTCTTCAAGATTTGCACCCATAACATGGTTGCATGCTGCTGGCTTAGACTGTTGATCTGTATGAAATAACTCAGAACCCACTGTGCTTTTGGAATTCAAATGTCACATATAAGAATTTGAAAATAACTATTGATGCATTCAAAATTTGTTCAAAATTGGTACAAAATTAAAAGTATTGATGTAGGTATATGAGAGACCTTAATAATTTATGATTTCTAAGTGAATTATTGTTTTAAGACTTGAAAATAAAAAATTCCTCTTGGTCTATAAATATGCCTAAAACTTGCATGTTGTCATTGTTTTTTTTTAATTTCATAAACATATCTAGAGTATTTGCGTGTTTGATTATGTTCTTAACACACCATAGAAAGCAACCTCTTAAGGATTTTACGCAGGACGCTTCACCAATCGTGCAGTGTAATAATAAGATTTAAATTAACTTTTGCACATTTCCCAGTGCTACATCCTCACAGAATTAAGGGATGTGTCATGCAGTTTTGAAATCAGCAAACATTCAACTTGGGAGTAAGTATCATATGAGATGATGATTCACATAACAAATTTTACTGTGGAACGTGCAATGTAAAGGTATATAGTATATAGAGTTATTACTTAGGTACTGTATTTTTTAAGAGCAGGTAACAATTTATTTTGGTAGCATTAAAATGTCCGGTAGGACATTGAATATTTTCACTTTTAATAACAAATTAGATTTGTTGCTGATTTAGTATTTTTTATATTGAAATTATGTATTTGTAAATTTCTAATACATTTGTTTTGATCTTTAATACTTCATGTCAGGACATAGTCACATGTTAACTTTAGTGTTTTCAAACTAAAATCTCAATACAGAATGCTCTGTATATAATTCTCATTGCTTTTTCCTGCAGATGGAAAATATGTTTCTGTCTACAGATCTGCTTGACAGTCTCACTGACTAATGATTCCTTCACTTCCTGTATAAGTAGGTCATTTACTTAATTTTATGTTCTTATATTTGGTAATAAGATGTGGTTCATGTAAAAGTTTATGAGTGATGTTGTAACACTAGAATTTCTGTTATATTGAAACTACTTAAGAGCACAACAGACTGTGTGTAGCTTAGAGCAAATGTATAATGTGTACTGTAGGACATATAAAGTTTATATGATATCAATAATCTTTAAGCTTTAAATTACACACGAGGGTTGGCTGATAAGTCCCAGGCCTCTCAAAGATATGTTACCTCTAGGCCAGTCAGATGGTGGCTTCGTATAGTTTAACTCTAGACCAGCTTGTATCCTTAGTTACAGGTCAATAGCTTGTTTAGTTTTTGAATGACAGCATTTTAAACAAGACAACTTTAGAGTGTTCACAAAAATGAAGGATTTGGAAAAACGAGCAGTGATTAAATACTTCCATTTGAAAGTCTTAATGCCTAAAGAAATCAAGAAGGAAATGGACAGTACATTGAAAGACTCTGCCCCTTCATATTCAATTATTAAAAAATGGGTTGCAGAGTTCAAAATGGGACGTACTAGCACTAGTGATGAGCCTCGCTCTGGATGACCTGTAGAAGTAACAACTCCAAAGATCATTGAAAAAAGTCATTATTTAGTACTGGAAGACAGCAGATTAAAGTTGTTTGAGATAGCAGAGGCTGTAAACATATCAAAAGAATGCGCAGGTAATATTTTAAGTAATATTTTGGGCTTTTACATGGTCTGTGCAAGATGGGTGCTGTGTTGACACCTGATCAAAAATTGCAAAAAATAAGTTTCTGTTAAGAATGTGGAGCTCCATCGTAAAAATCCCAGTGAATTTTTGAGACGGCTGATTACCATGGATGAAACTTTGATACATCACTACACTCCAGAAAGTAAATCACAGGCAAAACAGTGGATTGCGCCAGGTAAACCAACTCCAAAAAAGGCAAACTCAATTTTGTCTCCTAACAAGGTTATGGCGAGTGTTTTCTGGGATGCACAGGGAATTATTTTTGAGTACTTGGAAAAAAATAAAAGTATCACTGGTGACTACTACACAAGCTTACTGCAACGCTTGAGTGATGAGGTGAAAAGTAAAAGACCCGATTTGGCAAAAAAACAAAAAAACAAAAAAAAATCAATAAAAAAATCTTTTTTCATCACGACAATGCTCGGGTCTATTATTCAGTCATTGCAGTGGGAAAAATGTGCAACGCAAAATGGAATTTCTTGAACATCCACCAGATTTAGCACCCAGTGACTACCACCTGTTCCAAAACCTCAAAAAATGTCATGGAGGACAAAGATTTCAAAGCATCAAGGAGGTCATTGATGCGCTAAACAGCTATTTTGAGGACCTTGATAAATCGCACTACAGAGATGGTTTAATTAAATTAGAACACTGATAAGACAAATGTATTAGCCTTTCCGGAGATTATATTAAGAATTAAAGCAAAAAAAAAAAAAAATGTTTAAATGCTGTTTTCATTATCAGCCAACCCTAGTATATAGACAAAATAAAAACTAACTTCTGCAATATCGAAGTAGTAATTCTATTCTAATTTCAAATTAAATTTATTCTTCCCCTATTTCTACTGGTAGTTTTGCCAAGTCCATAAATCCAATCTATTTCTTAAATGTTACTATATAGTCAAGTATTTTATAACATTAACATTTGCTTATTTATAAATATTGGTTCTCTCATATCCTAACTTTATAAACCTAGGTCAGGCTCATGTAAATACAGACATAGCTCTCTCAGTTCTAATATCTTCAGATATCCTTGCATTTACTCAGAATTGTTTATGAACACTACTAAAGTTTCAGCAAAATACCTATAATTATAATGTTATGATTGTAATCTATGAATAACTATCTATCCTACATAACTATACTCTGCTGCTTACACTTCCTACATGTTATTCAGTTATTTGTGTACCAAAAGTGTAAAGTGTTACATGCAGTGCCCTAGTGACAAAGTGAATTTAACAGAAACTCTTAACCCGACTCCTGACACCAATGTAACAAATGTAAACACCATTTGTTATATTGGTGTCAGGAGTCGCGTTAAGATGAAAGAGGTGCTTCAAAAATTGTTGGGGAAGATGAACAGAGAATAGTGAATAGAGAAGCTGTAGATGGAAATGAAGATTGGAGAAGATGGAATCAAAAATGGAAAAAATAGAGTCAATAATGGGGAACCTTAAAACATAACTTTCAACGAAATCGAAGAACAACAGGGAAAAAGCGGAAAATGGGAAGAGCTTGGTGGAACAATGAAAGGCTGCGATCAATGCATTAATGTCCTAGAACAAAGAGCCAAGGGAAGCACCAAGGAACTAAACTCCATAGTGCAAAAGGCGCCCGATTGGAGGCTTGAGGAGTTGAAAATTGAGACGCCAGGATGCAACACAACTTCCACACGCATAAAGCCATTCAAGTACGATGAGACGTTAACCTTCTACTGACAGTTTGCTGCCGTCGATAGCCACAACCGTTGGTTGGCAAAGAGGAAGCAGCACAGCTGATAGCGAGCCTCCAGAGGCGGGCGGCGGAAGTCTTGAATACGATTCCAATATTCGCGTGGAGCAGAGACATCTGGGAATCCCTCGAGAACCGCTTCGGGAACCATTGCCTTGCCGCAGCTTAGTATAGTCAGATCAAGCAAGTAGGCAGCAGCAAACAAGAGATGCTACAGGAGTTCGCCTTGGCCATCGAATAATTAGCGACTAAAGCTCTGTTGGACCTTCCGTCCAGTTACGTCTCCCGTGAAGCCGCCGGGAAGCGCGAGACCGAGATACGGGAGCGTCTGATGCTCGACGAGTCCGAGACCATCCACGAGGCGCTAACAATTGCGCTGAGGATGGAGACAATCAGATTAATAAAAGTCCCTGACTGGAGGATTAGGAGTATTCGGTACTACAGTCTGGGTAGAGATTCAGCCCAGGGACGTCGGCGAAAATCTTTCATTAGTTTGTGTTAGGGGAGTGGCAGGCCAGAATGCCGGGCGCGGGACTGCCCACACCAGGACGACAGGGCAGCGTCTGCGCATAGACAGGAAAGTGCGGGACTGAGGCGGGGGCCGCCGATGACCGGAGTAACAGCTGCTCCAACTGAGAAGATAGGGAGTAATCGGAGCCACGGAGAGAGTGGATCAACACAAGGACGTCACTACGAGCTAGTCGTAAGTGCTGGGGATATGGCCGAATTTACGCAATTGAGGCCGTGAGTGTTGAACGGCGTATGTTGGTGATGCGGCCATCCGGGGCACTTGGTGAATTGATGTCCGAAATCTAGTCGATTGGTGGGCGGAATACGAATAAGACCCGACGTGGCGAGGGGCACACCGAAGTCGTCATCTTTGCGTGACGCTGTGTACCTTAGACATAGGGTTGGAAGACAACTTCATCGTGGACGGTTGGATACGGGGGAACCTGTACTGGATTCTAGTGGACACCGGTGCAGCCGTAACTGTAATCCTACAGACATAGCTGAGGGTTTGCCGAACAGGGAACCGGATCGGTCTTACAAGATAGTGACGGAATCGGGTGAAACCTTGCCAGTGGAGGAGGTATTGCTGGAGTTAATCCTGGGACGGAGCGCCATAAGCTGAGGGTATTCGTGGCGAGGGTGACTGAATAGGTGACATTGGGACTGGACTTTATCAGGAGCCACGATACTACAGTTGACATCGGCAGGAGGGTCCTACGATTTAGCGAAGACAAAGTGCCGACAGACAAACTGGAATCCGCAGGCTGATTCTGAAAAAGCGTGTGATCGTGCTAAGAGAGCATCGACTGCGAGGGCGCTAGTACCAAAGGAACTCGTAAACAACCCGTTTCAGCACACCCAGGTAGCGAGCGACGAAATGGGGAACCGTTACGACCGACAACCCAAAAGGGAAGGTGCCCGGCTGGGAGTTTACGTGTTATCGTATCGCCGAACTCAAACCAAGGGGCACAGGCCCAATATTCATAGACCGTGGCTAGGACCGTATCGTGTGGTGGAGAGGACAACAAAGTAGTCGACCGCACCCAGAGGGAAGATGCTGGTAGTGTGCCGAGATCGTCTAGTCCGCTAGGACAATGCTGGTCCGGACGAACTCTGAGGAGGGAGCAGTGTAAAGGAGGCGTCTTAGCCGAGCGACCGCTGAAGGGATCGGTGGTTGACTTGCTCTAACAATGGAGAGAACGGAGACAACAGCCGTGTAAACAAAGTCTTTGTCCGTTTTCATGCAAAACTTCGCGGACATTCTTGATTTCTATCTTCAGTCTTTTGCCATAATTTCTATGATTGGAACTTTCGGAGCCCGGCTGCAACTATATAAGGAGCCGACAAATGCTGGCGTGGGGAAGAAGTGAAATGAGTTAAAAGTCAATCTAGTGAGTATCTTCATTTCCTATTATATCATCTGGTGTGACAAATTGCACATCTGGTCAACTAGTCATATACATCATTGATCATTATTAGTGTACTGTTTACACTTCTCTATAAGCACAACAACTTAGTACTTCTTCATGTAGCCCAGGTAGATGGCTTCAAACATATAGCGGCCAGAAGGTACGACAGCGAAGTCACCTACGGTTACCAGTCATATGTTCATGGTGGTGCGCTCAAGAATTACTTCACTAAGTATAAGTATTTATTTGCCTATAAGACTTGCATTCTGTAGTTTCAAGCATCGACATAAACTAATATAATATTTTTACAAAAATTAATCACAAAAAATATTGCTCATTACAATTCATCAAATCTATATATACACACACACCTTTCTCAATTAAATACTTCTTTAGTTCATTCTTAAATATATTTCCTTTTAAATGTTTAAACATATTGGTAATTTATTATAAAATATAATACCTTTCAATACAGGATCTTTTCCAGCTGACTTATTACCTTTCTGTGAAAGTCATCACATCCTCTAGTATTATAAAATGTACTATTTCTATTTATACTACATTAAATTCATTTTTTGTACGAGTAATATCAGTTGATATATACATAATGAAATTACAGTTAAAATCCTTTATTTCATAAAAGTTGGTCTGCGTGGTGTTCTATGTCCTATTTTAAACATTGTTCTTACACACATCTTCTGTAATTTTAAGATTCTATTCATATTTGTGAGGCCACTGCAGCCCCAAATCTCTATACCATAGCTAATTCTAACTAAAGTGGATAGAGCGCATTGTTCTTACTTCTATAAAGAGCTTTGGCGGCTGATGGTGAAGAATCGAACTATGCACTCTCCCACCAGGACGTTTTCACAGACATTGTGGTCGAACAAGTTGTAGTTCAAACTACGTCATCCTGTCATGGAATACGGAGTCGTATGAATTGTTGTACAGAGCCTTTACAGTAACTTCAAACTTATACATTACCAGAAGTGGAACAGAAGCAAATTCAAACCGTTTTGACAGATTATCATACTCTTTTACAGATAATTAGAGAACTTTATGTAATTTCACATAGTCAAACTACTTCAATTGGTCAGAATGAAATTAGTGCAGACATACATGAAAGGCATTCAGAGGAACTACCTTCCTCATGTTTGAACTTGCAAATATTGCATCCTGCCCAAAAACTTATAGATACTGACTTTCTTGTCGTGCATTGTCCTGATCATGCCATACATTTCATGGAATTTATGTTTAAACTGGTAGACATGAATGTGTATTCGCAGGAACATCAAAGTCATTTCTTTTCATTATTACTGACTTTCACTGGGGGGGGGGATTCATTTCATAACGCATGCCGCTATAAAATGAAACTATTATTTGCAACAATTTCATATTTCTGTATTATATTTCTTGTTTTTCTGCGCGAACCCAAATGCAATACCTCTCTGTTAATTATTATTCAGCCTAAGCATTTTTAGAAGATATAGTGACATTTGTAGACTGAATCAAGAGCTTTGCACATCTCTGTAATTTTGAAGAATACTGAAAATCAGAGTTGTAGGTTGTTTCTTTAGGGATTAAATAATGATACCCGCATATTGTGTACATTCTCGCCACCACCAGCTACATTTCAGGAGTTGAATGACTTATTTTTTTCTGCAACAAATTACATTATCTACTCAAGTCAGCTTAAATCCTTCACCTGTTACGGTAGCGCATACTAATGATTCAATTTTACAGCAAATTTTGACATTGTATTCAACATATGTTCAGATTTCAAATCGGTTATCCAGTGAATAAGAACCTTTTTGTATTATGAGCACCATTGCCGAATTGGCATTGACGATGACGTAACTCAAGGTAATAGTGCAAAACGAGCTCATTTTGGCGTTAATAAAATGGTAGTTGCAAAAGAAGTATAGGACATTATTTTAATAGCTATTGAAGGCCGATTTGTGTTTAGTCGTCATCTATCGGTAAGCTATTCTTCTACAACTAGATTTATTTTCTAGGCATAAAATGTTGTTTCCAGAAGCGGAATTGAAATTGTCTGTTAGGTAGTTTGAGTTAAATGCAATGGAACTGAAGTAGGAGTTGACAATTATTTATGGAATAAATTATTTTGCAAACCTTTCTGGTGCTTTGGCACTTGTTTCTTGTATTTACGAGAACAATGTAGCACCCCTATTGCCAGAATCAGTGAAGCTATTGCACATAATTTGCACAATTGCGATGTCTACATCAGAGTGTGAAGGGTGTTTCTCAACACTCAAGAGGATAAAAAACATTCACTAAAAACACAATGAAGGAAGATGGACTTAATGAGTTAGCTATGTGCTTTATTGAGAAGGCTCTACTGTCCATCCCTGACTTCAACCAGTTAGTGATCAACCATTGCGCTGAACAAAAGGAGAGGAGAATGGATTTCATGTACAAGAATATTAATTAAGAAAGCCTAGGTATAGCTAATTATTTGTTTTGGCAGGCATTTTTTTTTTGTATAATAGTTTCTGAAACTTATTTCACATAGTTCAGAATTAGCTGTCGTGTTCATGTGCTAATTTTTAAAATATCATATTATGCCGCCCTCCCAAATTTATGAGCCTCGAGCCGTCAAGACCTATTCATATTACAAAAGCGCATTGTAAAAATCATGAAGCGGTTCCCCATAAATTCATCTACAAAACCAGTGTTCAGAGAATTCCGTATTCTACCACTTACTTGTGTTTACATTTTGGAGACTATTATTTACATTCATAAGAATATGTCATATTTTAGCAGGGATTCTGACTACCATTCCTACAATACCAGGAGACCACAAAACTTGCATTTCAATCATCAAAGCAGAAAAACCTGTCTGCAGAATACACTACATCAAGGATTATCTCTTTATAACAAGCTACCGGGTAACTGGAAACTCTTAAATCAGAAACAACTCAAACGTAAAGTTAAAAACCATCTCTTAACCCACATGTTCTATAATATAAATGATTTCATGACTACTGAATTTTCCTAAACTTGTATTAACCATTGTGTAAATTATTAATTTCTTAAAATAAGAACTAAAGCTTTCCTGGCGACGTGTTAATTCAAAATCTTCTCGGGCTTCTAGCCAGGTAAAAACTGCGAGAAGATTTTGTATTAATTTCTTGTTTAAGTTTCTTTAAATTGTACATACTAGTTGTAAGTTGTATTACAGAAATGTAAATTGTAATTTGTTACCTGACGAAGCCTTTGAATTCATGTAATTCTTTTAATGAATAAAAATCTTATCTTATCTAACACCTATTTCACTATATAATCTACTCAGCTAATACAATTGCTTCAGCCCCCTACGCTAGAAGCGCTAGTGTTTCGTTGCTTGTGTGCCGGAGTACTCAGCTAATACAGATGCTTCAACCCGCTAGCTAGTGTTTCTTGTCGTTGCTTTTATGCCGGAGTTTCCCCTACTGGTATTGAAATGTATTTGTTTTACAAACAACACTCAAAGCACTCATAGTTATAGATAGTATAAACGCGGGAAAACGAATACGTGGTTTGTATTTAGTTTTGTGGAAGTCGTCATGTACTTATAAAACATAAAAATGTATTCCATTGTCACTGTCCTCGTCCGCGACAATGTGGAATAGCTTCTACTGAATAAAATGTTCTGAAATATTACAATCGGAGTAAAAAGCTTTGAACATATCTCCATATTAGTGCTGAAATAAGCATGGCAAGTGAAACTTCAACGGTAAGTCTTAGCGTTTAAGCAATGCATATTAATGTAAAACTTGGTTAAATTCAAGGTAAATTCAGTTACATCACTAAATGAGCAAATGTAATTACTTGTATAGTTAACAAATTAATATATAATAGACTAGTCCTAAACTGAACTTGCCAAATTATTTCAATGTTCTGCATGTAGAGCCCAATTCGACGCGCACAGGATAATATATATAGATATACACACACACACACACGTAGGATAATATATATATATATATATATATATATATACACACACACACACACGTAGGCGCACACGTACACAACACTTACGTAGGGCTGTAAACATGTGCCTTACATACTGCCGGACGGTGCCCTGCTAACATGCTGGTTCCTAAAGTGCAAGTAGTAGTCCGCTGTTAGGGACCATAAGTAACAAAGTGTAACTGGGGAGGATTTGTTTTAGGAGAGTAGTGGAAAAGCAACGATAGGTTATATCTGAGGGATCAGTGAAAAGCAAACCCCAATGAATCAAGATGTTGCTGAAGCATCTGAGAACTTATAACCCCCAGTGAACAAGAATTTAGGGAAAATGCTAGAAAACTAGTATGAAACTAATTTATTATCTCTAATACACACCGTTTATTTATAGTGTTTAGAACACTATTGAAAACAATGGCCAATCAAGCAGATCTTAATCCCTCATTTAAGTTGACAATGGATCAGCACATGTCTATCACAGGCAACATGAAACATTTTCAGTGCATAGGTTTGTTGTTTTTGCTATGAAATTAAATGCTCTGCTTGGGGCAAGTGGGTGAATAAAAGCCTTAAAACTGTCAACATCTAATGCTGAAATAATTGGAACATACACAGGAAACATTATGGCTCCCTGGTAAAGATTCAAATAGGCTCACCATATTTGCCTAATTCTTTGTTTCTTTGTTGAAAGCTGATTGCTGTCTTTGCTGATTGTTGACAGCCCAGGGAGATGGCACTACTTGTTACCTATTGTGTAACTTAGGCAAGTTACACAATAGGTATAGACTCGTCTATCATTCATATATAGCAAATTGGGAAGTTAATGGTTTGAGTCCATTTCCTTTATTCTACTGCTTAACAAAATACCAGTGTTCTAAAATTATTATTCAACTATTACTACTTAAATCGTTGCCTTTCAAGCACACTTAGAAGAATTCAGAAAATATTAAAATTTTAGTTTGTTTCCATACTGCGTAATATACTCATAAACATACTGATAAAACTGATATAACCATTAATGCACTATTAACCAACACACACACACAAAGAAAGGTTCATGATCAGCTTCCCAGATTCATTGTCTACACCCTGTCACCTTCGGCCGCAACTGCTACACTCCTCAACTTATAAAAAAAATATCCCTTGGCTACGCATTGCGGCTTAGGGCCCTCCACGTTGGGCTACGCTTTGCAGCTTAGGGCCCTAAATGTTTATAACGACCAGTAAGTAATTACAATGCGGCTCTAATGACAAAATAACAAAAGTACCCGCGTATAGAAGTAATGCCAAATGGTGGAATCATCGTATACTAATAATGAATATAGTAATAATTTAATCTTTTCTAATAATTTATTTATCTTTGAGTATATACTTATAAAAATTAATTTTTTTTTTTCGTCGGTATTACAAGTTAATATGTTTAGCATAATTTAACTTTAAATGCTTTATTATATTTCATATTAAACTTTTTAAAAGGTTTTTGTTAAGTAATGTAAAGCTAACAAGGGATTTGAGCCCTTTCATTATTTATAAGAACCCAAACATGTCTGTAATTAAAAAGAGATCCCACATTGCATTTAAACTTATCATATCATGTATTAGGAATTGCTCCTATTCTGGCCATACATTTTTAAACTTCTTATTCAGGCGTTATTGGCTCTCATGATGGGTTTTTGATAAACACTGAAATCCTTGGCTGTATGAATTCCAATGAATGGTAAAGTACTTTTCTCCAAGCCTGTGGATATATCTACCCAAACCCAGATCATTTGAGCATTTCACTAATCACTATCACTTCATTCATACTTTCCAAACACCTTTGATGTTATAAGGGGCATTAAATTAGGTATGTATTATATTTCTTGCAATGTAATGTTTTCTATTGTTTGTATGTTTTGCAGATATTCTTCGCTATTCATACCTATAGTTTTATTTTCTTGTATTTATAGCAGTTCCTTAATGTCTCTTATTTCTGGTTATATTGAATACCAGATAATTTGTGTGTATTCCTTTTGCTGAAGTATAAAATCATAATATTTGTTTTGCTTGTTTTAGAATGCATCTGAAATTGAATCATGGCCATTAGAATTGATGGAAGAATTCAACAGTATAAGTCTCAAAGATGTAAATGATTATCTCAATTCAAAAATTGATAGGTTAAATAAAAGAATTGAAACTTTGTACGAAATAGAAAAAAATAACCTCCATGAAGAAGTACCAACAGAGGATGACCAAATTGAAGAATATATACGCAATTCAAGGTTGAAAAAAATGTCCTCCTTAGCAGAGGCTCTGAAAGATGAAAATTTGCTTGGTATGTAATTTTCTCCCCTCCATTAATATGAGTAAGTTATAGTTAAATTTTTAGTTTTAGAATTGTAGCAGGTTCATTTAACTGTCATTAGGGTTGAAGGTGGCCTATTATCATTGTGAAATTACACTTTTTTTTACTGTTTTTCCATATTACATTTTTCCCATCAAGCTTTCTATTCATGAGATAATTAGTATTTTATATTGCAACACAGTAAATTCAACAGGTCACTTTTCTTTCATCAGATTAACTTTTATTTCTTAAATTTCTGCTGCAATGGCAACTAACATATTGTGCATAGTAACTGCAGAGGTAGAGCTGTTCCCCCATGCGAGGGTGGAAGTGTGTCTCCTCAGGGTTTAAGGTGCAGGAGGGTGTACTTTTGGTTATAAAGATCAGGAGCCATAAACAAATACAAAGGGTGCAAGGAGACATAGGGCTTTACTGGTAAATGTATGGCTAGGAACAGGAAACCTAAGGGTTACCCAAACTACATTCTACTCACCTGGTACATTATGAATCTTGCAGTTTCACCACCAAATAAAACTATGCCATCGAATGTCAGCAGCTCAGATGAACATGGCTGAATAAGGCTCTTCTGATCTAGTTACTGCAGCTTTTATAACAAATCTATGCTTATGCCAGCATTGAGTTAGCAGGGCACAGCTAAGTCAGCATTTAGAATTCTTGCCACTAATTCAATTGTTGAATCTGATGCCATATTACCTTCTTGCTAAATTAAATGACTGTATCAGGTACCCTACAATACCCCTGTTGATCGAAACAGGATGCCCCGTTTGAAAATGTAGGTTCAGCTACATAAAAATACAAGCAGAATAATTAAATGTCCTGTATAGTTTTGGAAAGACAGCAGTATAACACTTGTTGCAGGTCATCAGAACAAGGAAAAATAAATTTTTATCAAATGGGAAGTCTGGATTTGGAACTGAGAAACAGGAAAGAAGTTCTTCATGGGATACAGGGAAACCATAAATGGTGCTGAACTCTTTTTAGATGTGGCTGATGTGACTTAAGGCATTTTTTTTTTTTTTTTTTTTTTTTTTGGGTAGTGTTTAACGCCCACTTTTACTGCAATGGCACCGCGGGCGATGACACATGATAGACGAAGATGGAACCCTGGTGGAATGTGATGGCAGGGGAAACCAGAGAACCTGGAGAAAGCCCGCCCCTGCGCCGCTTTGTCCACATGCGGTCGCTTGGGATCGAACCCAGGTCATCTAGGTTAGAGGCGAATGGGCTGACCACTCGGCCACGGTGCGGCTCACTTATGTCATGGCACCCTGAAGATTGCAGTTTTACATTTTTTTCTGTTTCTACTTTGTTTCATAGCTCTTCTTTCTTTCTTGCTTCGTTTTATTTTTTCTTCTATAGGTAGATTTTTCTTTGTTGATCAAGTGACATTTATTCCAATATTTCTGTTGTGTCTTCTTTAGGTTTATTTACATTTTCCTTCTTCTTGGTATTTTTTTCTGGTTTGTTTTCTTTTTATTCACTTCTGTTGTTTTCTTTCTTGTGTTTCGTGGACAGATGCTTTTTTTACTTTTAGTGTCTCTTGCCATCTGCTGAATTTTTTGAGTTCACAGAGGGGGTAAAATGGGGAAAGGGATGTGTGAATGGGGTATAAAGCATGTTCAGGGAAAGACAATATCTGGAAGTACAAGAGGATTACGGTACTAGTTCATTCTGCAAATTTTTGTGAAATACTGGTGCAAAAACAAGACTAAATAGCTGGCTAAAACACTGCAGCTAGTTGTGGAATTTGAGTGTACAATGCTTGGATACCTAACCATACATTTTACAATATTCTTTTGCTTTGTGTTTGTTACAATTTATTTGTTTATTTATTTTCCCCGTTCGAATGAGCGAAGTAGATGTAGACTGTGTTGCTGGACCATCTTGCCAACTACAACTTTGCTCTGACTTGTTCTCTGGCCTGCTTTTGCTTTGCAAATAGAGCAACACCTATTTGATTTTCCTGAAATAGTCGGAGCAGGTATCAGGGAAGAATTTTGTTCCTCAGGTTTAAATTCCTTGTTTAAGATAAAGGCCCAAGTTACTATTTTTAGTTTTCTGACATTCTCTAGGAGTAAATGGATGCTGTTAAAAATATTTTGAAATTAATACTTTTTGTAATGTGTAGTACATTGCTCTACTGAATGTTTTAGCAAGTTCCTGTGGGTAATGAAATAAAGAAGTACGTTTGTTTAGCCTTATGAAATTTCTGCTGACTGCATAAACCTTACTGTCTTCAGCACTTTCTTCCTTCTGCAGATTAAACTCCTTTGATCAGCATGTGATCTGCAAAACGAATGTGTGTTGTGGCTCATTTTCATCTAAAACTCACTAATTCTTTTTTGTGTGTTAATAAACGTTAATGGTATTTATTATTTATTAGTACATGATGTGCTTTATTCATCTATCACCCTGCCTATGTTTAGCGAGTTAAGACAATTTTGTTAATTACTCCAAATTCACTTTCTAATAATCCCTATTACATCTTTACCTGATCTCTTTGCTATTAAGTTTATTCTAAATCCTAAGTAACTGTCACAGATTATTCTCTTAAAATTTAAGTAGCATTGCTTATCTGGTTTCTTCATTTGTATTTCTACTTTTCCACTGCCATATCTCTCTAAACGGTTTAACATTTTAAGCTTACATTGCATTTTTAAATTTCTCATTTTTGAAAATCATTTTATCTTAATTTACACTTAATTTTCACTTTACTAACGTGTGAAATCTTTACCTTGTTCCTTAAATTCTAAAGTCTGCACTATTTACTTAATCTCATGTGGTATACTTTTAAGTTTTATTTTATCTTCTCTCCTTCCATTAGCTTCATTTATTTATTTGGTTCTGGCATTATTAGAGTACTTAATCTTCAAAAATATCAATTATTTTTATTATTTAATATTTTACTTTGATTATGTTGAACCAGAAACATTATCCTATTCTACTCTCATTATTAATGGTTTATTTGTTCAATTATTTATTATTTGTCTAACACAGGGGAATGTCATAACTTTTGTCTAGCAGTGCTCTAACTCTTGTGCTGACTTACCAAAATAGATATTCTTACACTTGGCAATCGTTCCTTTTCTATCGTAAACTTATAATTAAACCTCTAACATTTATGTGCTTATTGTTATTCCATAAGACTTTTAATTTTAATTCTGCGTGTGGCTTCATATGATATTTTTTTATGTTTCCATTCCTTAAAACTTTTATCTCTGTAATTCTTATAAAGACAAAATTTCATAAACTGTATGTTATCCCTATCCTAATGCTTAACGCATAATTAAATTATTTTCTCCTGGCTTTTAAATATTTTATAACTTTTCATCATTTATTTTCTCTCCTTACGAAACTTTACATAAATTATCTCTTTTCTTAAACACTTTATTTATCTATAAATTCTTATACTTTCTCAACTTTATGTGAGATTTAAAACTTTCTGTTCTCCTTTAGACACTAACTGTATTTTTTTCTTTCTTCATTGTGACACAAATTTATCTACTCCATCTTAAATTATATTTCTTGCTGCTCAGGATGGGTAATTCTAGCAGGATATATTGTCCACTATAATAGGCGTATAATTCATGTATGGGGGTGGCTTTTATTTGAGGTTAACACCATCTTGAAGTTGATTCGCAGACTTCTCAAGAATACTAAACCACTCTCAAACCACTTTATACATCTCATCATCCCACAACTTCTCTATTGCGGGGAATAAATAAATTGATCACAAACTACCCTTAGAAACCTTTTCTTATTTGCTCTAAAATAGAGTGTTGGGTCATCGCTAAATACCATCATTTGGCCTATATAGGGACTATTGTATAAATCATTTCTAAATTAAAAATTGTCATAATGTGTATGCATGTGTTTGGTGTCGGAAGTTTACAACATACTTCCATTTTGTTTTTATGCATGTGGCACATAATTATATTAAGTTTTATTTTCTTCTGGGTTAACTATGTTAACATTTCCTGAAATTTGATACTGATTTTATCTTAAGTAAGGTCAGTGTTCTGCAATGCGAGGGTACGGAGCTTGCATTTACAAAATCAGCTTTCACACTTGTTTCTGTGATTGACTTGTAAAAGCTATGCTACGATTCTCAACTCGCTAAATGAAACTGCTTCTTTCTGCTAATATACATTTTGCAATTTTTAAACCAAATACTATTATCTTATTAAATATGTATTCTACAAGTGACATAGTATTTTTAAAAATGCATGGTACAACCATGCACAGAATTGATTTTGTCTCTTCTCAGAAATTAAATATTTATGAATGATAAAATATGAAAAAATGCATGAGCCTTGTTTTGCTGTAATCTTATCTTGGAGAATGAAATTAAACTCCATTTGCTGAAAAAAGTTATCAAAAATTTTTTTCCGAAAATTCAAGATAACCATCTCAAACCTTTACTCCACCATAACGTTCATAAAAATCCCATAACTTTTAAAACATTTTTGGCTTTACATATAAAATTGTTCTAAGCAATAAAATACTATCAAAAATTCCACAACAACACTTCTACTTTCATGACTTTAACTATATGTGCTGAAAGTAACAACATAAATTTCAATTGTTACATATCGGAAGAAAGATATTTCTCTCTAGTTTTCTTACAGGGATAAGCAATACATTTTACATTTGTGTTTAACTCTAGAACATAGTGTAGTAAGGATGCCCTACCTCTTGTTCTTATTATTGCAGTAGCTAATGTGGCTAACTGTCCCTCCTGTCTACCATGACTTCCAAAGTATTTTTCTCTACTTGTACTTTATGATAAAGGTGAATTTCCTGTTGGTGCCTATCTTGCTCAGCTTAATTAACCTTGCTAGCGTTTTTTGTTTGCATCACGGGAAAAGATTTCTCATGAACTGATAAAAACGATATAAGCTACCCTTATCTCAACCCACTTAACTTATTACTATGACTATTATGCTATGGACAGAAAAGAGAGGAGAAAAAAAATTCTGTAAATTGTGGGGCTGTTTAATCCTCACTTATGTTCTACAAGAATGCTCATAGCATCTGTACCCTCCTTGCTCCTATGAGAACAGTATCTGGTGCATCCAATAAATATAGGACACCCAATGTGGTGTAGGTTCACCCCCACACTGTGCATACTAGGGGTAGTAACTGCAGAGGTAGAGCTGTTCCCCCATGCGAGGGTGGAAGTGTGTCTTCTCAGGGTTTAAGGTGTAGGAGGGTGTACTTTTGGTTGTAAAGATCAGGAGTCATAAATAAATTACAAAGGGTGCAAGGAGACATAGGGCTTTTACTGGTAAAAAAGATAATGTATGGCCAGGAAGAGGAAACCTAAGGGTTACCCAAACTACATTCTACTCACCTGGTACACTATGAATCTTGCAGTTTCACTACCAAATAAAACTATTCCATTGAAGATCAGCAGCTCAGATGAACATGGCTGAATAAGGCTCTTCTGACCTAGTTACTGCAGCTTTTGTAACAAATCCATGCTTATGCCAGCATTGAGTTAGGAGGGCACAGCTAAGTCAGTATTTAGAATTCTTATCACTAATATCAGTTGCTGAAACTGGTGCCAAATTACCTTCTTATTAAATTTAATCTAATTTACTCAAAATGACCATATCAGATACCCTACAATATATATATTTGTATACAGATAAACAGAAAATCACACATTATCATAATGTAACCTACATATCGTACAAAATACGGAACTGAGGAAGCATTTACAATATCATGCAAATTATTAATAAGAACTTATAAAGGTTAATAAAAACTTATGAATCCCAAGTTATAAGATTATGCTTCCTCTCTTTATGAACTATAAAACTGAATAATTAAAGCAAGAAAAGAACAGAAAATTAATAAAAAAAAAATTTAGTGGTCAGAAAAATTGTTCATTATTGCACCTCTCACTAGCACACATTCTTCATGACATTTTCTCCATTTCTGCTGCACTTTGTAATATATTTAATTTTTTCTGCTGCTCATAGTATTCTTTCCTGAAATATTTCCACATCAGGCACTTCTGTAATGTATTCGTGAGCTGTCTTGTTTTATTGTGTGTGAGTTGTCGTAAACTCAAGGGTGTTCATAATGGTAATTAGTAACTCCAATTCTGCTGAACTTTGCTTCATCCATTGCAAGAATTTTAAGGGGAAAGTCTCCTCTTTGTTGAAGAAACCGAAAATACTTGGTGCATAATTATTTCACTGAGTTTCTGACCATACTGAATATGGTGAGGGTGCAGAAATTCTTCTTTTAATGGTTTCAAAACAGCAATGGGATATGCTAATAGTGTGCTGTACCATGGCGGATTATATTGGCTCAAATAGGTGATGAGCAATATGAAAATTTTTGTTTGTTATCATTTTGAAACAGTCTGTATGCACATTGTGCAGTCTTGTGGCTAATGATGTAAGTTCAGCTGAGACAATTTTTGAAAGCTTATAATAATAGTAAGAGTATGAATTGTTTTAATTCAAGATTTATTTAAATGGGCAGAAAATATTTATCCATCAATCTCCTCTAAGAAATAATTGCAAAAGTGCTTTAAGTTTCATAAAGTTGTGCTTTAAAATAGACTTGATATTGACAATATCACATTTTTCTCAAAAATACTTTAAGAATATCAAAACTACACTAAGACTTTTTATTCCATTCATTATAAAGAATCATTCTGTTCCAGGGTATCATAGGTTACATATATATACACTCGCATATGTGCGCACGTGCACACACACACACACACACAAAAGGACAAGTACTATGTAAAGTTTAGTAGATAACGGATGAAATCAGTTTAAATTCATTGAAATTGTACAGTGTCAGTAAATGTTTATGTGCAGATTGGGAAGTTCTTTTGGTAATGTTGCTGATTGTTGGTGCATTTGCTACAACTCATTACAAATAACATGCTAAAATGTGCAATTAGGAAGCGTATAGTATTAGTACCATCATACAGTTCCTTAAGAAGATAGCTAAATGCATAAAGAAATGCATTGAAGAGCACAGGCAGCACAGCTATAGGAAGCTAGGGAAATGACAAAATGTACAATGCTGTGCATTAGCAAATAGCATTCACGTACATAGTTGACAGTGTCATATTGTATGTTTACAACAGCCAAGAAAGGCAGGAATATAAGTGTGCAAGTCTCTGTATAACCCTAAATGTCATTTAACCAAATGTATTAATAAGACTGCCTTCATGGTCAAGTGATCAGCGAGTTGACTTCTCACCCGGAGGTCCCGGCTGGGGTGGGGAATTTTTCTTTAGACAGAATTATTCCCTATCCCCCACAGAAGTCTGGAGTATGTATGCAAGAGTGAATATGTCTGTTTGAGGAAAATAAAATGATTTAAACCTATATACGAGTCGTTTCAAGTGCAGAGTCCCCGATGTGACCTTAGATGTTAAAGGGGGCTATAATAAATGAAACAATAAAAAAAAAAATGCATTAACAGCAACATATTGCAGTATGAAGGAGTGGGGGAGTATCTTCAAATTCTAATGAAATCTCCTTTGGCTAATCAGGTAACACATAAGCCGAAATACTATTAAATAATAACCACAATTCTGGAATAGGATGGTTAACCTTTTATTGTGTACTATCTGGGTACCATCACTTTTCTGCCATTTTCAATTTCCCTTCCGACCATCTCAGTTCTCCCACCAATAGTTTTTTTGACGTATGCACATTGGGAATGCTAGGAAAAGGTAAATGGTAATCACAATTTCACAATAGGTAAGTTAAAGTATACTATGATTTTGCCAATTTCAGTTTTCAAGAAAAATTGAGTAATCTGAATACATAATAACATATTCATTTTAAAGTATTTTTACAACAAAAAGATGCTTTATATATAAAATGAGTACATCTTTATTTCTATATTTTAAACAATTGGCAACGATAGTTTTATGTGAAAATACATTTTAATGCATTGAGTTTGAACCATATTTCTTGTTTTATACAATTATCGCATGTATTCATAGATTCACAACCAGATTTTAGGTAAAATAATGCATAATACTGTCACAAAAGGGAAAGAACCTGATATATTCCTGAACAAGATTAAGAAAAAACAAATACAAAGCTCTCAAAGCTCCCAAACCAGTCTTAGTTTAATATCTGTCTATAGAATTTCAGAAATCAGCAATTTAGAAAATAATGTTCTTCATTCAGCAGATATATAAAATAAATTTTCTAATCGAAAAACATTTTTAATAGATCATTTTGTCACTTTCTCTTAAGTGCCTTCCCAATCCTCTGTTCTACCTCCTGCTATGTTCTTTTAAGTTGCAGTTAATTAACGGATTATGACCCAAGGCTAACTCCTGCTTTTATATTAACTTCACTTTTTTCTCAGGAACAAAGTGAGATGAAATATTTCTCATGTAAAATAGTAAATGACTATGAAATATTTTAAATCTGTAAATGAGACGTCAATAGACTTTTGTCCCAGTTAGTTTGGATGTGCACATGAAACATGTATGATTGTTGTCACTAGGTAAGTAGCTCTGATTCTTTTCACAGTACATATGATAGTTATATTTCACAAAAACAGAGAATAAATGTAAAAGACTCTTAAAGTGCATACAAAGCTTATCTCTCCAGTTTTATCCAAATGGTGATTTAGATAAAAAGTGGGCTGCCAGTTCCATGTGTTTTTCGTCTACCAGAAATATAAGGCAGTGGGTTAAAGACAATGGAAGCCACTGGCATTTGGTACTCCAGTGGTGTGGCATGATTGGTATTTTTATTTATGCAACATTGCGAGTATAACATAAAAGAATAAAATTGCTCCTACTAATTTGAAGTCTGCTAGTTGTCCCATTCCACACTGTGATGAAGTGTTGTTCTTTCATAAATTAAAAATCATTGTGCAAAAAGCAGTATAAATTAAAGTAAATGAAGTCATACCCAGAGCAGACTCTGCAGATTACACCCAAGTCAAATGAGTTGGTAAGAGATTTGTACCTTCTGAAGAGTGGCCCAGAGTTTCTTACTTTGGGATTAAAGAGGGAAAAATTAGATTAACTTCTGCAGTAGAATACCACTCGGAATCGCTACATGTATAACACATACGCATCTGCAGTAGTACTTTATTGTCAAAATGTGGGCTATTCCCTTTTGCCAAACCTAATTGAGCAATTCTTCCTTGCTAAGACCAGTATGATTTAGTGAGATTATGCAGTACTGAATGTAAACGATGCATCTTTACCAAACTTTCTTGGCACAAGAAATTGTGGAGGATTAAATGTTAAAACGATTTAGAAATCTTGAGTGTAGCATGAAGTTACAGTGCATTTTCACAACAGCCATATTGATCACTTCCTTGCAGATTTTGGTTAGCAAAGAACGAGAGTGGTTTCGTAAAGTGCATCAATGATGGATGGTAGTATTTGAAAAGCAACACTATACTCTGTCATGGTAATGAAAAAGCTGCGCAGAACATTGTGGGAGCAACTATTGCCGATTATGTCATTCCTCCTCCTCTCGCTTGACTGTGGGACATCAGACATTCATGCACATTGCAAGGTTTTTGCAGTGGTGGGAGAAAAGACATTGCAAGTGGCATGAGTGATACAAAAACTATAGTATATTGTTTATTGTAGGAGTATATATACTGAGAACTACCAACAGTAGTGTCGGGACCTGAGTTCTGGTGGTAAGTCCCTTAGAGGATAGGCTAAGGAGACTATTTACAATGTTGTCATTTACTTGCAAAAACAAGTACTTGTTCTCATCTTATATTCAGCCATGCATGCACATATTGTAATAATAATATAGCAATAATGACAAATTCTCCCACCATTCCTACCATCACCGAACAAGGGCCTGCTAAAGCGGGAAGAGGGGAAGCAGTTGAAGGCGTGAGCTCTGCGGACCACAATATGGTAATGTTTTTAAGTACCTTGATGAGCTATAGCAAAGAGTATTCAGGAGCTTTGAAATACATAAAGTTTTGCTCTCCCTAGCTCTAAATTCATTAGATATCTAATTAATCGAAATGAAAGAAAAATAGTTTTCCTTTACTTATATGTCTAATACACAAGATCTTTTGTTAAAATATAAATAAATTAACAGATTTATTTTGATTTTGTTTAAAAATCTAGCCCAAACTGGAAAAAGAAATTGAATTCAGAATATTCATATTATATGTACGTAGGACACGCGCGTGCGCACACACACACACACGAATAATTTAAAGTAGGAATCAGAGGTTATAATTGAGTAATCAGGAATATATGTCTGTAAAGGTCTTTTTATCATGATAGAGGATATAACATTTTTTTCAAATGCTGTGCCAGATTAGATAAAATTCTGTTCAACAAATTCTAGGAATAGCCTTATGTTTTTATTTCTTGCACTTTGGAATTTAGCTTGCATTCTGTTTTTAACTTTGTTTATATCACCATTAACCTAAAATCTGCATTTTGTTACTTAAATAGTAAGGAATTTCATTGCATATTATACTGCACTTTGAATTATAAGATCACAAGTATCAGTATATACTAGAGTGCTTATTAGAAGGATATTTATTTTTACAGCCTATTGTAAACATTTACCTCTATGCAGAACTGGCAAACTTGCATTATGTTTATGGTGCTGCTTGGGGAAATTGCTAAAAGGGCACAGGATCTTTATACTGAGCATTACTCAAGGAGACATTTGCCTCATCATAGCACCTTTGCTGCCATGCATACATCAAAGGCTGTGAGAAACAGGAATTTTACAAAAACAAGCACATTGCTCTGGAGTCCAAAGAAATGTTAGAACAGTGGCTCTAGAAGTGGAGGTCCTTGACTGAGTCCATTATTCTCTGTCCACAAGCACAAGAGTAATAGTGCATGCCATGCATACAAGCTTCATTTACAAGAATTCTGTATGAACAGCAATCACAGTTATATCATTTTACCTGAGTTCAAGCACTGGGTCCAGATGGCTAGACATGTTCTCTTGCTTTACACAAGAGGACATGTTTAACACACACAAAAACCCTAAAACTATTAAAATTATATATTAGCAACACTGGTTTGCAGTGAACATTTTGGCTGGCATGCTCATAGGACCCTGTTTACGACCTCCGTATTTGATGGGCCACATTTACCTACAATTTTTATACATACTTTACCAGCACTTTTGGAAGATGTCCGTTTAGGAATGCCCCAGTTAATGTGGTTAAGGAAATGGGGACCTGCACATTGTTCTGGTGATATAAGGGATTTTCTAAGGGTAATGTATCCTAATTGTTGGGTTGGTAGAAGAACACCAACATCATGGCCAGCATGTTCACTAGATCTAACTACTTTGGATTATTTCCTGTGGTGACATGTTCAGACTTTTGTGTACGAGACGCCAGTTAATAGTGAACAGGAGTTGATAGTTAGGATCTTTGTAGCACTTGATGCTATTCATAATATGCCAGGTAATTTGAAAGAACTCGGCAATCATTACTACTATTCCGATATTCAGGTATGGCATTTTGAACATCTTTTATAATATGCACTTGTTCAATTCTTGTTTTGTTCTTATTTTAATTATATTTGAGTAGTTTAAAAGCACATCATTTAACACTGTTTTAGCTTTTTTGAAGTAATTTCTATAAAGGTGAGAAAATTACCAACAATGGTAGTATAACTAGTGCACCAGATCTGGGCAAGTGAAAATCTTAATGAGAGCTAAGAAGCAAGTTGTATTTATCAGATAAGCAGTTCATCAGTCGACTGCAACATACTGGAAGAGTGCCTATCACAGTCAATGTCAAATATCTGTCACCACTTGCGCACTCTACTGCACAGTGTTGAACTGATAAACTTTTGTATTTTCATATGTTTATTCATATCTACAAATGCCTCCGTACAAATGACCTAACATAAATTCTTCCACATCCAGTAGTCCTTCGTCTTTGCTCACATCATTATCATCACTGCTACCACCACGGCGTGCACCATTATTCTGGATGATAGTTCTTTCTATTTGATTTTCTACACTTCCATCTTTTTTGGAATAATGATTTTCAATGTTCTCAACACGTTGACATATATTTTCCCATTCTAGCCTACCAGTTTCTGCTAATCGCTGGCAACACAACTGTTCCACATCTTCTAATTTAAAAGTGTTATTTCTGCATGCCACTCATTTTTTGACATCAGCCAGATTAATTTGATTGGGTTTAGATCCGGGTGATATGGTGGCAACCATGTTCAAGTATCTGGTTAAGTATAAAGAAATACACTATAGGTTGATACTGGACACTTCCATTTTCCCCTGTGAGCTGAGAGACAGGTATACAGTGGCGCTCCTAGCGGCCAGGCCTTAAGGAACAAGCGATTAGATTTGAATGTTAGGAAAGGGAAACCCAATAATGATATAATAAGCATTGTTATGTTTTATTTATTCAAACAATATTTTGTCAATACAATACAAAACAATGTAAAGGTATTGATTGCATCTATAAGAATTATTTTTAGTTGCATGGCATTTGTGATTTAATGTTTCTACCTGGTTTTTTTCTTGTTCTTTTTTCTATTTTCATCATTCAAATAACATTTTATTAACACATTAAAAGCTTTGCCAATAAACACATATTTACAACTTTCACATATGCAAGTGAATAATGCATCATCTACACGCATATTTAACCTTAGTTTAACATGCAGTCTACTGTCAGAAAGATAATGAAGACAATTTTCATTAAATTGAGTATTGCTGCTGATGTACATTGTATAAGCAGATTCGTTGTGAAATATGAATCTAGCATTTCCATAACACTTCAGAGCAAAATGCACATTTTAATTTACTACTTCTGCTCTCATCAATGTCTACCTATTTATTTATACATTTCTCATGAGAAAATTTTGCACATATCCACGTGCATACATGTGAATCTGCATGCTGCTGAACATTAACTGGAAAATCATCACTTTTGCTGTTCTGGTATAATTAGTGTAGAAGCCTGAATTACAAATGATTTACAGACTTTAGAACTAAAAACTTGCTTACATCCATAGGCACAATTGCTGTAATAACTGTAATAACTGATTTGTAATTGCAAGTCTAAGAAATTGTCTGAATTTTGAGGAATCTGGGGTTACATTGTTCCCACCCTAGTCTCTAATAACAGAAAGCTAAATTTCCAAACAGTCTTGTGTGAGTCGTCTTGTAAGTAAATATGAGAAACCATATTGACATTTTAGTTCCTGCCACAATAATTTTAATGCCAATATGTGCATTAAAACAAGCAGGTTTCTTACGCTGACCATTCATTACAGTGGTTTTCTAAGAATTTTCATAATTCATTCAAATACAGTAAATGTTTACGTTCGTCATTTATTGCATAGTGCAATTATTTAGCACAATGATTTTGAGACAAGTTGAAAATGTCAAATAGACAGTCCAGTTTTGCTTTCTCTACACGTAATATGAACATTGTGTATAGAGGACGTATTGTATTGCATCCAAAAATTCGCTACCAAGGTTTCACTGCAAATATGTTTTGGGACCCCTGATTCCAAAATATGCATTTTTAGAAAAATGTCCGCGTGTGTGCGTAGCGTAGCTCAAAAACGAAAAATTCGTTAAATACCAAACAAGTACAGTATCTTCCAAGGATGCGACACAAAGATTTTCAAGAAAATCCCCCACCCCCAACTACTCTTTACGTGGGAAGATGTGCGACAATTTTGATTTTTTCAAAAATGACTCTTAACGATTTTGGTTAAAATGTCGTATATTAAAGATATTTACGTGATAAATAAAATGTATATTTTGAATTTCCAGGGAATAGCCTCTTCTGAAGACATCTTTATTTTGGATGAATTTTGCGGAGTTTTGCATAACTGGTAAACCGTAAGAGATATGTAGAGCTCTTTAAAACACTCACTTTGTGTTATATACATTTTTTCGTGGAGTTGATTGTTTTTTAGATATTCCTTGTTATTGGTTTCAGCTTTGAAAAACATACTTTTCTCATACATGAATTTGTCAGCTCCTGTCCATACAAACAAAGGAACTTAAGTCACATAGCAACCAGCTTTTGACTATCACTTTAACCTATGGTACTGCCTTATATCGCTTCTACTAAAAGGAAGCAAGTAATAAGACGATTTCTGCTAATTTTTTCTTAATTAGTATGAGGCAATTGGAAGATTAAGATTTTTTACAATGAAATTAGCAATAGCTAATGTTTCATCAGACGTAGAATTAAACGCAACATGCGTTTTAATGCAACAACAGACAGAATGGCTTAAAACACGAACGGCCAAACATACCCTTATTGGACTAAATGATGGTAGTTCAATACATTGGCTGGTCAACCTTGGAGCTAACCGAGGTTTCATGGCTCTGTCTTTTTTTATAAAATTCTACAATATGGTTCCAAGAAACCTATCTTCACAAATTATTCTTCACTGAATGCTGTTTCAAATTATTCTTCACTGATTTCAACAGGTGTGGAGCATCATGGAAGAAATACACTCTACAGTTATAAATTTCAATAAATGGATTTTCCTCAGAGATGTTCAGCAATGATCTCATTTTCATATTATTGCTTCCCTGGAGTGGTTATGTACATTAACGTTTCACAATAATATAATCTTATATTGTTTTATCTCGTGGAAAGCGGAAACAGGACTTGGAAAGCTTCAGAAGTTCAAAGTTACTGCATGTACATATGTATGATCTACAGGACGAATAAAATATCTATCTGATTTCTTTGAACCATCAGTGACAAAATTTTTTGTTTATATTAAATCTGTCCTCATATTTTCCACAAACCTTACCAGACATGGTTCAGTATTTCTCTGTCTGATAATCCTTATAGCACTGTGTAGACCGATACACAGCTAAATTACATTTTAATTAATCATTATTGCTATTACATAGGCTATACTGAAGCTACAGCAATACCAACTGATTGCCACTCAAGGCCGACCCGCTAGAATGCGCTGGCAGCATGTGTCGCGCGAAGTATCACTGAGTGTCCTGTATTAAGCTATAGTGTATTTGGTATAAAGCACTTTTGAAGTAGTTTGTTGGCTTTAATTAAGTTATGTAGCTTCGTTTTATTCATAGTTTCATCAAATGCTATATTATGCCTAAGTAGCCAAGCCCTCATCCCTTCTTTCAAGGTATTTGAGGTTGGTGGTTCCTCAATTTGAGTGTTATGATAAGAAGCATTGTCGATAATATGAACGGACCTAGCAGGCATATGCATAAACATGGTGTTGATCCACTTCATATAATTGTCTGTTTTCATTTCTTGATGAAAATCGCTCATTTTTTGTTACAACTTGTAAATGAGAATGGCATATGGAACGAAGCCAAATTTTCTACCAGCTGAAGTTGTTGCCCTTTGGCAACAGGTGCCTGCAAACCTAATTCACTATTGTCAGTCCAACTTTTAGGTGTGGTGTGTGACTACTGTGTAGCTATGACTCATCTTCATTTTCTTCTTTCATCTCTGTCTCTTGTTTCATGAAGTCAGGGACATTTGCAACTATTTCACTGTTCTGACTATGTAATACCTTGCCACTTAACTTTGAAAACATAGGAACCATGGTAAAAAAAAAAAGTAATAAAATGAACGCTATTTACTGCCCACTTTGAATACAGACATATGCAGAATACTTTCATTGCAGACTGTATAAAGTTTGCTCGCTGTGACTTTAAGTAACCAAAGTGTTATATCACAACTCTGATAAGCTAGTCTCGGCAGCTGGGTTGGCGGTCAGAGCCACGACTCCAGAAATTTTGTACCGGCTATATTTGCATGTGTTATTAACAAGATAGATGGGCTAAAAGGTTTGACCTATTTCAGAGCACATGAATTTAGTTTCGTTTATTAAATCAAGATTTACAAGAGACTTTTGCATTGTATGTGTGTGACGGATGGATGGATGGATGGGACAATGAAACCATTCTCCTTGTAGCTTCTCAGTATTTAGCAACGATGTTAGGATACATGTTCAGAGCTTGGCATAATTCTAGGTCTTCCATATTCATAATTTCTTCTTTGGTACATAGTAGGCTGTTTGGCGAGGTTGAAAGGCCAATCCTATAGGGATGATTATTCAGACAATCATGTCTAGTTACGGGATGAAAGTTGGCAACAGCTGATTTTCTTGATAATTTTGGAATTAAATTATTTTTCAATTATGTAATACCTTGAATTTTGTTTTTTGTGTTTTATTTATATGATTTGTATAAACTTTCCTTTTTTACAATGCGTTTGATTCATAAGGACCTTTTATAATAGTTTTTTGTTTAATTTTGGTTTCTTCCTTTGCCAAAAAAATCTGCTTTTTCATCATCATCCAATCCACAATGAGTTGGAATCCGTTGTAATAGAACTTTTTCCCTCAGTTTATTAATTTTTTAAATGATCTTTTGGATTTCTAAATTTTTTCCATTTTAGGGAATCCTACTATTGCCTGAGAGTCTGAAAGAATAACTATATTTTTTCATTAATGCTGCCAAGGAAATAAATTTTGCAGTTAAAACATTAATGGTTATGCACAGTGAAGTAACTAATCAAATAGGAGTAAAAACATAGATTACACTCAAACTTCACTCTTGAAATAAAGTAACTTACTTCGGACGTGTTTCGGTGGCTGTTGCCACCATTTTCAATGGAGAGTCACTGAAGTAAGTTTGAGTGTAATCTTATGTTTTTACTCCTGTTAAATTTTGTAGTGTTATGTAAACAACTTCTATTTCTGCACCAAAATTTGTGGCATTTTTTTCAATATTTCTGTAAAAGGAAAAGAACTGGCAAATAGCACTTGCTCCAGCACTTGTGTTTTTAAATTATATATATTTGAATTATTAGTCCATTTATTGAAATTTGGAGATCTTATCATTTTTTCATACTGTAAAATAGCTTGAGCTTCAAGTTCTAAATTCAACTGTTTGTTAGAAATAGCAGTCTGCTACGCTTCTATTTGGGTTGTTTTAATTGCCGCAGTTATTAATCTAAGTGATTGAATTTTGTGTGCATTCTAGTTTTCCTTTATTATATGATGATATTAGTACTTCTTATGCTAATCTTTTTAGTAGTTTAAATCTTTTTTTAGCTTTATTTACATACATAATCTACATGATTTTTCCACGTTAGTTTGTTATCAAAATTACTCCAAGATATTTTTCTTTATCTGTTCTTTCTAAAATAGTATTAACATGTAAGTTTAATTCAAATTGTTTTTTGGGTAGTGAGAATAATTGATACTTAGTTTTCTCTGTATTTTCCATCATGAGATTTGTTGAGCACAATTTTTTTAAAATTTCTAGAGATGATTGAGCTGTCATTTTGTTTAATATTTTGTGTTTTGTGGGAGTGCCACATAACTAAATCATCTGCAAATAGGGTGATTTTTATGCCATATTTTGATTGGTGTTAATGTATTGCTTAAGATTAAAAGTACCAACTGCTCTTATTTCAGAACTCTCTTAATGCCTTATAGCAAAAATGTGTAGCAGCCTTTTTGGCAGAATTTCAGCTAACCTGATGCAGTGTTTCAAAAACTTTAATGTCCTCTAGCTAGATAACAAGGCATTTATGGACATACATTCCTGTTAGGAAAATACTCAATTATAACTCCTGAATCTGGACTTAAATACTTATCAAGGTAAAATAAAAACAGGATATTTTATTTATTTATTTTTTTTTTTTGCGACTAGTGTTGTTATACTTGGGAACATTGAAAATACTACAATTATTATTATTATTATTATTATTATTATTATTATTATTATTATTAAACCAACAGTAAACTTACTTAGCATGAAATTTATTTGAATAGAAATATTCACAAATGCTCTTTTCCCATTAGACTACGTACCTTTCCCAGCTCATCTGAATTTCAACATTGTAACAGAGTTGAAGCGAGAAATAAATGAACTGGAGACACTACTGGTTAAAAACAAGAAGGAGTTAGTTGATTCAAAAGAAGAACTTGCAAGGTAAGTTGATAATTGCAAAATACAAGTAAAATTTGCAACAGAAATGTTATTAATTTAATTTCTTCCTTGAAAATGGCAGTATTTGTGAATCAGAAAGCATGGCTTGCATAGGGATGCGCAGGGTTTCTGCAAATTGTGGTTTACAGTCAAATGATTGTTCTTTTCATCAGCATAATATAGATGTATAAATTAGAATGAAAATACTTTGTAGTTTCTGCCAGAATTAGAAGACTGGATGTTGGTCTACATGCATTAACATTTCCATTTTTTCATAAATTGACCATACTCTTTGTAGAAATATGTTGTTTTATTAAATAAGCCATTGTTTTGTGTTATATTCACACTGTTTAGGGGCAGAAAATAATAATTACATTTCACCTAATTGAAGGAATTAGCTTTACATAAATGAATATCTACCTAATGTACTGCAGTAAACAAGCAATAAAAACAATGCATATTAGGTAATCAATAAGACAAGCTTATAAACATTTCCCCACAAACACAAGAGCATAACAAGAAAGGAATAAACTAATAACATATTATATGTGAATATACAGTAAGCACACTAATTATTGTAATATGATTTTGAAAACTTGACTTATTTTGAGCATTTGCTGTCATACATATTTCGAAGCCAAGTTTTCTCCATAATCAGATAGGAACTAATGACATGATTCCTGGCTTTCATATAGGTGTCACTACCAACTGGGTATTTGGAGAGGGAAGGCTAAAGTTTAATAAATGATCTTGTTCTTTTCTATCAGAAGTTTTTCAATTATCACTAGTCTATCAGTGGCTTCTGGATTGTCTATTAGTTTTGCCTGTATGGATGTTATGATTTGTAATTCAAAAATGTCTTTCATTTTTATTCAATTTTCCTTTAGATGATCTTTTAGCCTCATATTAACCATTTGAAAGCCAAAAAGAACTAAGCCAAACTATTACATTATAGAAAATCACAAAATAAAGAAACTTCAAGTAATTCACTTTCCACTATTGGCCACATGATAATTTGAAAGAATCTTGAAAAATGGAACATAAATTTGGTACCCAACAAAAGAAGCAGCCTAAACAACAAAAATTGTAAACAAATACAAAGACAAGGTTCCAACATCAGGATACCAGCTTTTTATCAAATTGGCTGTAATTAATGGGGAAAATAAAAAGAAATGCTCATGTGAGGCTTAAAGAGCATCTGATGAATATCAAAATACAAGACAGCAAAATTCATAAATAGGCAGAATTAATAAAGGCTATTACAAAGCCAGTATTGATGGAAAACCTTCATCATGGACAAAAGTCACATTAATTTTAGCTTTCTTTTGACAGTTTCAGCTCCAAAGAGAACTGACTGGCACTGACAACTAAGTCAGGAATAGTATCAAGTGGCTGTTCACTAACGATGGATGGGAAATGCCTTTATACATGTTGGAAATAAATACCCAAGAGTAGTGAAGTTTTCAGGGGAGTGATTCACCTGGATTATTGCTGCAAAAGAGAAGCCTAAACTCCTCTTTACAGTTGCTATTGGCCTTTAAAATACCTTCACCTGTCTCCACTACAGGCCTCGAGCATTCCTAGAAGTAATGCTAGCATCAGTTGGTTGTTAAATACAGCTGTCCCATCTTCAGCCTTGATCTGCAGTTCCAATATTGAACATTTTCCAAACAAACATTTCTTTCACAGAAATAATGCTACAGGCTAGCTTCAATGCGATAGAAAGTGTATCCTTTAGCCATTTCTCTCATTCTTTGGCAGTTGTCTCTCAGTTTATGTCGCCTGTTTAACCTCAAAGAGCTTCATTTAGAAAGTACATCTAAAATGAGATATGAGTGACATTTCGCTGTTTATGGTCCTTGATTTTTTTTAACACCTGTTAGAAAAATTTGTTTATATTCATTAGTTCATTTATCTTAAGTCCTACGGATATCTGGAGCATTAAACAAATCTCATGTAGTTTTTGCACAACCATTCTGTAGTTGGTGTTTAATTCTTTCATCACATCCTGGGTAAATGATCACATTTGCTGTCCATATAAAGAAAAATCAGCACTAAAAAGATACTGCCTCTTTCCCTTGTCATTTTGTTTTTTCTGTTTGCTTTGTATTCTCCTTAAACAGCTTTATTGTTTATATCTATATGTTTTTAATGGGAGAAGAAGGCATTATTTCTGATTTCTTCCTCAGGCATAATTTAACATATGCCCGAATGAAGATGAAAAGCACAAATTTATTTTCTAAGTTTTTCTTTAAATAGTTCTTTAATTGTCTGCATAAATACAATTTTTCTTAGTTATTTTCCCTTCTGAAATAATCTGTCTTAAAATGGCTTAATATGGCTACTTTAAATGCACAGAAGTGTTTAAGTTTTTTTGATTCATTTTCTAAATAATAGCAATGTTGTTTCACCGCTATATTCTTGGCAGAGTTAATAAGCTGGACATTTTCATGCAAAAGCTTATGTTTCTATTCATTTCATGTGAATCAAGATAAAGCTTTATAGAAATAGTTGCCCTAAAAAGGTAAAAACAGAAAAAGTAATGTGTTTAATAGTTGAGGCTGTTACCTATTTGACTAATGTTGACATTTTAAAACCAGTTGATAAACTATGAATGAGTGAAAATGGGAAGGTAGAAATTTGTCTGTTGCAAAGATCACTAACATAAAAGGTTGTGCTGAACTGGAAATTCATCCACCCTTTTTTATCTTCTTGCTGCTCCTTTATATTAAAAAAAAAAAAAAAAAAAGTGCGTCTCATCATTTTGTTCAAGTGTACATGCAAGAGGCATGTAGGAGAATGAACCAATTCTGTGATGTACAAAAGTGGGATGCTATATGCTGACTTTAATATTCTATGGTCTTTCCATTACAGGATGAGAAATTGACGGAATGAATGACACCACTGTAAAGAAAAATCTGATGTGTTCCATTCACATGACTTTCTCTACATCTCTGCAACAAATTGTAGTTAAAAAGCTTCTGCTTCTATTTACTTCATACTAATTAGCAGAAATAGTCTTATTGCTTGCTTCCTTGTAAGTAGAAGCGAAATAAGGAAGTTCCATAGGTTAAAATGATAGCCAAAAGCTGGTTGCTATATAACCGAAGTTCCTTTGTTTGTATGGACAGGCATTAAGAAATTCATGTATGAGAAAAGTATAAGTTTTTCAAAGCTAAAACGAAAAACCAGGAATATCTTAAAAATGATCAACTCCACGAAAAAAATGTATATGGCATAAATTGTGTGTTTTATCATGAGCTATCGTATAGTAAGTTTTTTTCCCATCTCTTACGGTTTAGCAGTTATGCACAATTCCATAAAATTCGTCCAGAATAAAGTGGTCTTCAAGGGCTATTTCCAGAAAATTCAAGATACACATTTTATTTGTCAGGTAAATATCTTTAATATACAATATTTTAATCAAAATCATAGGAGCCATGTTTAAGAAAATCAAAATTCTCAAAAATGTTTCCATGTAAAGGGTAATTTGGGGTGGGAGGATTTTCTTGAAAATCTTTGTGTCACATTCTTGGAAGATACCAAACTTAAATACCAAATTTTGGACTTTAAGTCTTTTGGTTTTTGAGCTATGCTGCCCCCCCCCACACACACACACATGCACACATACTTTTCTAAAAATGCTTTTTTTGGATTCAGGGAGTCTCAAAACATGCATTTCCGGTGAAATCTTGGTATCAAATTTTTGGGTACAATGCAATACCTTCTCTATACACTATGTACATAGTTCGTATAGAGAAAGTGAAAATGTGTTGAAAATTTGAGCTGATAACAATGAATTGTTCTTGAAAATGGCTGATGTAATAAAAGTTTACTTGAAATTCTATGTTTTAAAGATATCTATATTTTTTTGTCTATTTATGGTTTACCAGTTATACAAAATTGCTTATGGCTGAAGAACAATTCATAAGCTATTCCTAGAAAAATTCAACAAATACCATTTTTGGCATGTAAATATCTTAAATATATGACATTTTAATTGTAACTGTTAGAACATTTTTTGAGAAAATAAAAAATAACAAAACTTTCTTTGTAAAGGATAGTTCGAGGTTGGCGGATCAACTTGAAAATATTTGTGTTGCAGTTCTTAGAGATATTGAACTCAAATATCAAGTTTGGTGTTTATGCTACATTTTATTTTGGAGTTACACTGTCCGCATACACGTACATGCATACAAAATCTGGATTTTTTGAGGGAACACAGTACTTCTGTGCACTTGGTATTTAGAAGAGAAAGTAAAATTGAACTTTATATTGAAAGAAAACCAACCACTTAATAAACAGTGACTGCTGCCAGGAATATTTTTTTGTGACACACACACGTTTTCGATTCAATTCAGTGAAGCCATAACACAGAACTAAAATTTAACATTGATTCAGGACTATGTATTCTTTTTAGAACTCCCCCTTAAATGTCAGATGGATGCTTTTTAAATTTTTACATTCTTTATTTTAGCTTGGAAAATAAGATAAAATCATTGAACGAAATTGTGGAAAAAAGAAGGACTGAAGGTGAAATGGCGAAAGACAAGTCTTTTGAAGCTTTGAAAAGAGCTGTACAGCAAGAGTTCCTGAAACATAAACGAGAACTGGTAGGTATTAAACCCAATTTCATTCATAAACTTTACAAGAAAGCTTCAAACACTTTGGCACATTTCTTGAGTGTATTACAGAAATGATTTACTATAACTTTCTCAGGTTTAACCACAGTGTTTTAAAATTAAATATCACATCTTTCATTTAATCCATATACAAGCGATAATTGTGCTAATAGACCAGACTGGGCATTGATTGTCATGTTGGGAGCAGAATTGTTCATAGGTGGAGAACTGAACCAACTGGCAGCACAGTTTCATTTTTGACAAATAAGAATCAATGTTGTCAAAATCAAAGAGAGTTCAACTTTGATTTTGAATACAAAACACTATTTAAATGCTCAAATCAAAACATAACTCAAAAGGTGCAGATGCCAAGAATAAGTATTACAGTAATCATACGAGGGCAGATTGAAAAGTAACACACAATAATTTTTTTACAAAAAAGTTTAATAGTTAGCAAAAAATATCACATATTTTCGACATAGTCACCTACTTTCTCAACACACTTGTCCTATCATGATACCAGTTTCAGTATGCCCTGTTTGTAGAAGTCCATTTCCCTGAAGTATGACCATTTTTGGACTGTTGATTTCACTTCCACATCTGTTGCAAAGCGTTGGCCGACCAGGAATTTCTTCATGGCACTAAACAAATGAAAATCTGACAGTGCAAGGTCCAGACTGTATGATGGATGCTGGATCACCTCCTGGCAGCAGCATTTTGGGGGTGAGCATTGTCATGAAAAAGTTTGCATTGTCAGCATTAATGTTGTGGCGTTTGTCATGAAGGACATGATGCAACTTCAAAGTTTTAATGTAGGCTGCAGCATTCACTTGGTTCCGTGTTCGGCAAATTCAACAAATAAAGCACCATGCATATCCCAGAGCACTGTCACAAGCACTTTCCTAACAGATTGAGTCAGATTGAATTTTTTCTTTTATGGGGAACCAGCATGTATCCACTCCATGCTTGCCTGCTTTGTTTTGGGCGTGCAGTGGTATGCTCAGGACTCATCACCAGTGACAATTCGTTTCAGAAAGTCATGCCTTCTACGGTGTACCGCATTGTGATCCAAGTTTGTCATCATTTGCTGGCCCTTGTATGTCTGTCAGTTTCTTAGGCAACCGTGAGCACTAACTTTACAAAACTTTAACATGTCATGAACAATATTGTACACTGTACCAAAGGAAATGTTGAACTGTTGTGATAAGGAATTTTGCATGCAAAATTCCTGCGAATGGCTAAGGTTCACCCAGCCCACTTGGAAGAATGCACTCCACCTGGAGATATTGCTACAGTCCATTCAATCAACACCATACATGCCACACATGTCCCTGTGAATTTCACTCAATTTATGCTCTTTGACCCACAAATATTGAACCACACCTCTCTGCTCTTCACATGTGGATGACAGTAGCATGCACACCATTTTTAATGCATAGTTTATGCTTCTCTTGCTAGAGCTGCACATAAAACAAAAAAATGTAGTCTGTAGTGAAAACTTCAAGTTATATCTGCGTTAAGTTGCAACATTTCAGCAGCAATACCAAGTGCATTTACAATCTGCCCTCATGAGTGATGGTATTTTTTTTATTATTATTGTTATTGAAAGCTCCCGCATAACAAATAAGATAAAAATATGTTGGTTAGACTTCTATCTTATCAGCGATTCATAATAATTTTGTTTTGTATCACAGTTTTGGGATTTGTCTATGTCAATGGTTGCAAATTTACACAAAGGTAAAGAAATACTTCTCTCAAGGAATTATGTAGGGGAAGATGCTTTACATGGTTTATGTGGCGAGTGAATGAAATAGTGTGAATAAAAAGTTCATATGAGGTGGTGCTATAATAATTAAGTTTAAAAGCTCACCAGAACCAGAGAAAGTAAAAAGAAGAGTTAAATTTAAAATTGAAAGAATCCTCAACCCTAACAATATCACTAACTTTACCTAAAACCTACCCTCCTATCACAAAACCCAAATCATATTGAATATTGTCTTTAAAAAGAATCTGATGTTTTATATTCACATGACTTTCTCTTTCCTCTAGTGTTTATTAGTGGTTCATACTATTTGTATGGAAAGTTGAACGCCCTAGTGGGATTTGAAGCATAGATCTCCTGGCCTCTAGTTTGTTGCTCTAACCATTAAGCTACCATTTTAACTGCCAATACAACATTAATTTCCCTAACTGACTCATACGTTTCCTGGTAAACCACAAGCTGATCTCAAATGATTTTGAGGTGACGCACCCAAATGATGACTATGAAGCCTGGGACTTAAAGTAATTACGACATTGTAAGTCCCATTGGCATATCATCTCAAAATGATTTGAGATCGGCTTGTGGTTTACTGGGAAATATGAGTAACAAATCAGTTAGGAGATTTAATGCTGTGCTCGAATGTTGACATAGTAGCTCACTGGTTAGAGCAACTGGCTGGAGACCGGGTTCAGATGTTCAAATCCCGGCTATTGAATTTTTCAGTCTGTGTCCTACACATGGCTTGTGTGAAAAAACAATAAACATTTTTATGAAAATTTGTTTCTATCAACTTCTCTTTAATTGGAACAAACTTTTGCAGAAATAGCTACAGTACACATTTTGTTATAGGTAGAAGGGAATAGCAATAGTCAAATATTTAAAAACTGGATCTATTATGCTAATAACATGTTAATAGATCCAGTTTAAATGCTTTACATTTCAGGCTCATTACATGCTATTGTGAGAAATAAATGACGTCAAAAGGTTCTGAAAAGAATGAGCAAGTATTGAACAATTCAGACCATTTAATGGATATCTTGGAAGTGAATTTTAGTTAAAAAAAGTTAAAATAAATATTTACAATAACTTGTGTGTTTACATTATATATGTGAAGTATGTTTTCATTTATCAGTTAACAAGTTAAACGATTCTACAAAATTCATTCCGAATGTAGAGGACTTCAAGGCTCTCAGAAAATTAAGGTGTATATTTTATTTGTTGTGCACATATCTTTAATGTGTGGCATTTTAATCAGAATTGTTATAGCCATGTTTGAGAAAATATAAAAACCTACGAAAAAAATCCTGTGTGTAAATGGTAGTTTTGGCTGGAGGAATTTTGTTGAACATTTTCATAATGCATTTAGAAAATACTGAACTTAAATACCAGGTTTGCTATTTAACCAACTTTTCTTTTTTGAATTATGTAACAAACACACCTTTCACTAATTTTTTTTTTTTTTGTGAGGGGAGGGGAGATTTAGAGAGTTTAAAATGTGTATTTCCAATGAAATCTTGGTATCAAATATTTGGGTTAAAGCAATACTTTCAGTAATTACAATTATGTAGTAGAGAAAGCAAAAAGGTGCCATAGATCCCTGGGCATTCACAGTGCGTTCACTCATCTGACTCAATGTGGTGCAAATAACCTAAGTCTGACAGTTAATTCTATATGGTATTCTAATCCACATGATATATCTCTTGGAAATTCTAGTTAGACTATCACTTGAATGGTTTGCCCTTTGTTAGCAGTGTTGTACTCTGTGCTCTGAGGCTGACTTATGTTTGAAGAAGGCTGTTGTGTTAAGTATGAATAAGAAATAAGTCTGCATTAATTAAAAATGTAATTTTTAAATTTTCAGAATCAACTGCTGAATGACTTATATCCAGATGATAAGGGCGAAATAAGAAAAGTGCTAATGGTAAGAGACATTCAGAATCAAAAGGTCTTTGTCATAGGGAATTATCCCACAAATGCTAAGAGAAACAGACTTTTATGGCATTTTATATCTAGAGGAAGTTTTAATATTGATGAATGGAGAAACATTTGAATATGTGATAACAAGAATTTTTTGTAGTTCAAAAATTCACTAATCACATGTGCAAGCAGACAAACAACAGGTGTTGACTAGTTCTATTACATCTTGCGTTGCAGCCAACATGCACAATATTTATAGTAATTGAAGCCAACTGCTAAAAAAGCTCCCCAAACATGTGCAGAAAAATTGTGTAGTAGGTAAATATGGAACCAGTCATCAGCCAGTCATTTTTGGAAAGTCCTAACAATATTTGCATGTGTGTAACCATAATTTGATTGGCAAAAGTTATTGCTTAGACAAATCCTACTGTATATAAGTATTCTTACCGTGTCATGCAGTTATAAGTTTTAATTAAAATTAGACTGGGGTAGTTTGTTAACGAATTAGTGTTTAGAATGCACAGCTAGACATTAATAATTTAGGGATAAAAATACTGTTGGCTGCAATATTTTAAGTTAAGCAAATTGAAAATTGGATAGCACTGTGTCATTCATTATAGCTACATGTGCAATAGGTAAATAAATATTAACATTATAAGCCTTAAGATATGTTAAAATGCTATCCACAATCATTTGCATTAAAAAATAATTCTAAATACATATAAGGCCACAAAATGTCAGGCTGTACTTGGAAAAACATGTGCCACTCACACTGGATTTCTTGTACATGTTGGAATGATGCATAATTGTTGTTGTTATTATTATTATTATTATTATTATTATTATATATATACACTTTTTTTTTTTGAAAGGTTAATGACTGTAATCAGTTTATTTTGAGAAGAACAATCCCACCAAATAATGTTCTTAAGTAGATTTCAAGATGTGACTGAAGTAGATGAGGTAAACCATCTATGAGGAACTGTGCATGCATCACATTTGTTGCCAAAAGAAGTTTCAGTATTAATATTAACCGAAAAACATTTGAATCGCTTTTGAAAATCTGTGAGAGAAAAAAAAAAAAAAGAAAAGGTAATCAATAGTCATGCAAGATCTTGCATTGACTTTCCTTTCCTCTTTATTATTATTTTTTTAATAACAAAGTTTGAATGAGTTTAAATGTTCTTTTGACATAGTGGAATAACACCATAATGCTCTTGGAAATGTTGCACAAGTTTTGGAAATCAGTATTTGTGAACTCTGATTAATATGCAGTACACCTTCTCTTGATCAGTTGCCATTTTGTCTCCCGTAGAACTCCAGAACCATGGTAGAACAGTTAGGAAGACATCACCAGTGCATATTGTAAATAAAACTTCCAGTTTTTCTTTAAAATAGTATCTGTATGGCTATCTGTCATATTTGCTATTATTATGATAGCTGTATAAAGTTCTTAATGTTTATTTTATTGTTGCATTTATAATGTCTCCTTTAACGGCTAAGATCATATTGAGGGCTTTGCTTTAGAAACAACTCGTTGACTGTAGGCTCATGAACGATTGCTTTTTAATCATTTTATTTTCTTCACTCACACACAATCACACACCCACCCATGCATGCACGTATGTACATGCGCGCGCGCACACACACACACACACACACACACACACACACACACATTCACTCTCGCATACATACTTCCTGACTGTAGGGGATAGAGAGTGATTCTAGTTAAAGAAAAATTCCTTTCCCCAGCTGAAAATCTAACCCGGGACCTACGGGTAAGAAGTCAGCTCACTGACCACTTGACCATGGAAGCAGTCTATGTGTGAATTTGTGTCATTCTTATAATGTGTAAAATGTGAAGCTAGTAGCAGTGAAGCAACACAAATACCAATATAATTAATTTGTAATGAAGCTTCACTTATCCTTTCGATATTCAAAGGACTAATTTTGCGATCACAATTCTATCACACCATCAGCAAGTTGTTTATTTACATTGTTATGGTAACTACTACTAGGTGAAGGATTGTGTACTAAGGTATTGCTAACTACTGGAATCAAAACAAATTTTGTGACCAAATCAATTGGTAGTAATTCAAAATTCATTGCATGATTTTTATTCTTTAAAGTAAATATTTTATCCCAAACCGTTAATTCTATGGGTTAACATAAATGTTTTAATAATTTAACTTCTGGGTTTATTTCATGATTTTATCTCATTTTTGGAAATTTAATCTAAGGTGCATGCATACTACTCTATGTACCTGAAGCTATATTTCCACATAGTTCCCAAATTGGTTCACACATTTGTCCTATGGCAGCTCTAAATTTGAGCAGCCTTTGTGGTAGAATTTTTCTGACTGACTGTGCCACACCGTCAGACTGCTTTCCTGGCTTCTTTGTGCGTGTGAATCACTATCCAGCCAGGAACTTCTTCAGTGATCCAAAATCATTAGGGGAAACGTCTGGACTGTATGGTGGGTGGATCAGATTCTCCCATTGAAATGTCCAGAGCTTGTTGGTGGTTCTGATTGCCACATGTGGCCTTGTGGAGGAGAATCACATTGAGAATACCTCGTTGCTTTCGCCTGATGGGTGCATGCAGACATGACAGTGTGGAGCTGTAACTATGAGCATTAACAGTTGCACCTTGCAGCAAGACACTCCAGCAGGAGCAGCCCACGGCAAACCCAGAAGGTTGTTAACATCACTTTCCCAACATGATGCTGGACAGAATTTTTTTGTCACAGATGAACTCAGATGTTTACACCCCAAATGTGAAATGCAGTGGCCATGAATCATTGTCAGTAAGAATGAGGTCCAGGAAACCTTCATCCTCTTCAGCATACCATTGCAGATGATTCAGTGAACCTATCATTCGCTTGCCTTTCATCATGTCACTCAACTGCTTAGGCATCCACTGACCTGAAACCTTTTGGTACCCTAAGGACCATAAACAATATATACACCCCATATGAAATGTCAAGCTCCCAGTAAATGGCCGATCTGCTTTCACCATTACATCCACACGGAAAATGCTGTCTGTCAGTGACAAATGCAACCTTCCTGAACACTCATTGTCATGCAAGACTTGACAGCCATTTGTGAATTCACAACACCACCACTTCACACTTCTCAAAGCGAGGCAGTTTTCCCCCATATGTAGGCTGTAATTCCCTATGGATCTCGATGGGCATTTGTCCCTTGCTCCATAGAAAACAAATCACAATTTGTTGCTTGTATGACATCAACTACTGACAGCAGTGCCATGCTACTAGTAGATTAGGTCAGGCCAGTCCAAGAAAGGTCCAATGCTGGGATGGTTATGGTGGCTTCGCATTTACAGCTGTAATTGGGATAAAACAAAATAGGAGCAAAGAACATCTGATTCACCCTTGTAGAAAGGAGAGAACGTCTTAATTGTATCAGTTGAGTAAAGGAAAAAGTTGTTATTATGTAAACTCCAAATTATGAGTTTTGCTTATGTACAATAGATAGTGCATGAGGAGGTGAGTGAGTGAAGTTGCAGGTAACTTGCTGTGAGTTATATGATAGCAAGCGTGAATGAAACCAAGAGACTCGTGTACTATGTGATTCTCTCTGTGTCTGTGGAGCGGGTTTTCCTAGCTGGCCTGTGTGTGTCCAATAATTAATGAACAGTCTTCAGGGAAGTGAACTATTTCAGAATGTAATGTATGGTGTTGACCTAAGGATGAAAGGCTTATGAATGTTCACATGTTATGGAAAGCATTAAAGGACTGAGTATTATGAAATTGATACTCAGTTTTGCAGGAGAAATGAGATATATACCATTAATTTTTCATAATTTCCAATATGTAAGTACATACAAACGAAAACTATTGAAGCGCCATTTGTACGAAGTATTCATAAAAATAAAATTATATCTCTTGAATAAAAGTATGCTAAAGGTGTTGAGAATTCAAAATGTATTATTTTTTTATCATTAATACTTTTAATATGTATTAGAGATTTTAACCTTTATCTTTAAACTTATTTTTTAAAATTCAAGATTGTCTTATGCAGTGAATTATCATGAGTAGCAAATTTATTTTGAGTGAAAACTTTGTTGTACTTTGAAACTCTTACTTGAATTATTTATATAGATTATTAGCTGGGTGTGTTATAAAAGCAAACTTTTGTCAGTGTGGCAACCTTGAAGAGGATTTTTATATTGGTAAAAATGTTTTTGCACTACCTGAAAACGCTTCACTAATGATTTAGATAGATTATGAGTTGCATGTATCATAAAAGTAAGTTGTGGGATAGTTCTGCTTGGACAAGTTTACAGCATTGTGCTGGATTCCTGAAATTCTTTGAATAATTTAACAATCATATTATTAACTACAGCCATGGAAAAAAAATAATATAACTTTATTTTGGAACAATTCCAATGGTGGAAACATTTCTAAGAAACATATGTCCAGTTATATAGAATACTCATAATTGTTACAAAACAACTGTCCTTTTAGCAATTCTACAAGTTTGCATCAAGGTGTTTGGATATTTTTATGACCAAAGTAATGCTCAATTGTAGAGAGTATATTGGATTACAACTTAATAGTTAAATATGTATATGATGTGAGATCTTGGAACAATATATGTCGCCCTCCGTGGTGTAATGGTTACCATGTTAACTACATATACTCAAGGTCGCGGGTTCAAAGCCAGTGGAGGATGATGGATTTTTTCAGGTGTAAAAATCCTTAGCATGGCTTCCTTTGGAAGGGATGTAAAGTCGTTGGTCCCATGTTGTAGATTTACGGCACGTAAAAGAACCTCAAGCCTGTTAGAGAGGCCTCTGAGCAAAATTAAGTGGTCTTTCACGACCAATATAGAATGGGATGTTGAGAACCACAGTAGTTAAAGAGCATCCATAAATAACATGCCATTTACATTTTTATTTGGAACAATATACACTTCCAAGTTCCAATAGAGACCAGCACTTACTCAAGCCCTTTTAGCCAATGGATTCAATTATGCCATTAAAATTGTTATACAGTAACAAATGCCTTTATTGACTCAAATAGGTTACAAATAAAGTCTTTAATTCACTACTGCAAACAATTCACTCGATGTGTAGACAGCAGCTTGCAGTCCAAGTCTGACTCGCAACAACACAACTCCATACACTGCATGACACTCTCGATTGCAATTCTTCCTCCTTTTATAGCTATAAAATGAGTTGCAGAACTTTCTGGAAGCCAGAGCTTCTGGAAGAATCCAGATGAGTTACCAGCAACACTTCCTGTGTTGTTATGCAATCCAAGGTCTCCAACTGCGCTGGTTCACACGAGGTGAACGTGACAGCGGCAGCACATGGATAGCACTATCACATATCACACGAGAAGGGCAATTACCCAAAATGCTATTTTTAACATATAATCATTACTGTAATGAAATTGATGGAAGTGAATTTCTTTTACACGAATTAAATAAGCAGAAACGATAGGTGACATTTTCATGTAATTTGGTATAAGTCTTGTTAACATTAATTTTGTTTTACACATTGATGCTGAATAGGATGGATGAGGAGCATTTGTCTTGCCATTTCACAGTGTTTATAAGCATATCATTGGAATCACAATGTGTTGCAAAAGAATTCAAGCAAGCAGTATAACAGTGGATCGATTATCTTGCTTTTAAAGTTATGTATGCATAAAAACTTATGTACATGCTTGACTGTTATTTTGGAACAGTTATTTGTTACTTAATTTTTGGAATGTTCATAATTATAACTATAAAATAACCATTTTTTCCCATTTCTTTTATTAACTTCTAAGTGTAAATTGAAGGACCTTTAATAAATCCTATTTTTAATTTTTCAGAGCGTTGTTGATAAGTATTTTGAAGAAGGTGATGGCTACATTCAACTTACCACCAACATCGATTATCGATGCCTTGAATTTCTTTTTGAAGCTGATGTGCTTGAAAGACATCCATATGCACAGGATAGAATAAAACTTGCCAAGTTAACTGATTGAATTTTGGTTATAAATGTCAAAGTGATTAATAAACTTTTCTGAAATTACTTGTTTTAATTAACATGAGTGTATACAGAGTTACTTATTTTTTCAGTTTGCTTACATCATCATTAGTCATTTCCTGAATGCGATGAAAATGTTGCTGCTTACCAAACAGGATATCTGGGTTTGATTCCCAGTACTGGTGTGGAGATTTTCTCCCACTGGGAGACTGGTCCGGGGTGCACTCAGCCTTGTGAGGTTCCTGGGGTGGGTGGCAATTAAGGAGCTCCTTAATAGGGAAGTAGCGGTTCCAGGTTGCATATTCCGTATTAACTGGTTGGAACTCAGGGCATTCATTACCTTCCAGGACTGCATCCTGCCCATGATGCCTGTAATGGGCAGAAGTGGGAGATGCAGCAGTTGGGAGGTAAGTCTAGATCCAAGTTCACATTGTGCCACAGAGTTTAGTTTAGTTTTACATCATCATTCAGAATAATTCCCTTGGAAATAAATGAGTGCTTCTCATCTTGTGGTAGCTATTAGATGCCATTTAATTCCTCTTTAAAGTAACTTTCAGATGCAGTGGTTCACAGCATATTGTGATCTTTTAACATAATAAAAATTTGCTGCGGAAGCAGATTTGTTAGTTTTGCAAAAAAGTTTATAATCAGAGTGAGAGAGCATTTTCCTGTGATAATTTCTCTGTACATGTTTGACTGATATGACAGTATTTATTCTTCTATTACTGGAGAGGCCAACCGTTAAACTGGATCCACTCTAAGTAATATTGTGCAACATATACAAAGTATATACATTCAGTGTTCAAGAACTGCTCAGTATCGGTAAACTCATTAGTTCCTATTTAAAAGTAACAGTGAAAATTAAGCATATTGAAGAGAAATATTTAACATATCTACTATTGAATTTTATGAGTAATAACTTAAAGAAGAGATTGGTATCTATTTTATATTCTTTGACTGGGTGTTGCAGTCAGGGGCAAATGAGAGAACTCACTGTGTCCATGTACTAGGGACTGCCACTTGCCTTTGTTTTCCTCGAGATTAGGGGAGGAGTAGAAATACAAGGGTTATTCTATAAATAACTGGAAGTATCTTGTTTTTATATATTCTTTTTCATTATGAGAATAGAATACATTTATTATCTTTCAATGAAATCCCCACTTATGCCAGCGACGGATGAGCTTCCTAATTTCACATGAAAAGAAATCTTGGGGTTGTGTGCATATCCAATTATGCATTGCTGCCTGGACTTCGTCATCAGTGAACCTTAAGCCACTAAGAGCTTCTTTCAGTGGGTTAAAGATGTGATAATCTGAAGATGCCAGTTCCAGAGAATATGGGGAGGTTGAGCAAGCAGATGAACTTCAGGTCTTTGATGGTATCTAATGTGACTTAGCAGTGTGTGGCATCGCTTCATCATGAAGTAACATTACACCACTAGACTCCAGTTCAGGCATGCTTCATCAATTTTGCTGGTTTAAAATTTTGAGACATAAGGTTTGCATATGTCTCACTGTTTATATTTTGACCTCTCGGTATGAAATGTTCAAGAATTACTCCCTTATAATCCCAAAATAAAGTCAACATGGCCTTAACAGTACTTCTTTCCATTCGTACCTTTTTTGGTTATGGAGATAATGAAGCCACTCCATTGGAGTCCGCTTTCATTCAGGTTCACAAAATGCACACAACTTTCATCTCCCATTACAATAATGTGAACAAATGCCTCCCCTTCAGCCTTGTATTGTCGCAAAAGTTCCCTTCATACATCCATGCACCTTTCTTTCATTTCCAATGTCAAATGTTTTGGAACCCACCTCGTACACACTTTCTTGAACTTCAGTATGTAAGAACATCCAACACTAATAATGTTCATCTTTACAGTACGTGAAATTACAGCAATGTGCCTGCTTTCCCATATCAGTTCCTCAACTCTCAAAATGTTCTCCGTTGTTGCACAGACAGAGCATCCTGGGCTTGGCAATGCTTCAACATTTGTTACACCTTGTTTGAAATTATCTTGAATTTCCGACAGTTAATGTCGATTGGTTTCAGCCCTTCAACCAATAGAAATCTAATGATACTCTGCTGCTCCAAGCTGGTGCAAACCTATAAGGGCGGTAATTTTATGCAAAAATTACAAGAAATAACATGCATAATGTGATTTTATGCTAATGATCAGTAGCAATGTAACATAAATTAACTCTTATCTCTGGGACACTTTACTGTAGTAAGATCACTTTCACAAAAGCATTAAGTTTTGGAATTGATGCTTCGTTTATGCTTTATACAGTTCTTGAAGCAAGTAATATAATTCAGCTGCATTATAATTCTTAAAACTTACAATTTAAAAAGAGAAGCTTTGTTCTGAGATACTAGTATGACCTAACTGATTTTTTATTGTTCAGTTCAGTAGCTTTTAAACATGTTTTAAGCAATGCAGTGAAGCCATATATTTCTTTTTTATAACCACCAGCATTCTAGCCTCCCAGAATCAATGCATTCAAAACACATCATTCAAATGCTCCAGAATAAACATAACTCAAAAAATCATCTGTAGTTGCCACACATTTCTGGAATTTGATTAATGATAGACACCAATGCTACTGTAGTAAAACATCATTAGAACCTGCTATCTGAAAAAAAATCTTGTTCATAAAAAAGAATACATTAAATAATTTCCAAATTCAATCAAATAATACAAGCTATTACAACTCTACTTCTCTGTATTGGAGTACCCAAGCATACTCAACCACAAATCCCAGCCAGAGGAAAACGTGATAACCGATACATCATTGGGCAAAGGTGATAGCACAATGCTTGCCCTTGCATTCCAACACTTGATTCAGCCGTGATGATAGGTTGCTCAATGATGTGTATTGGATATTGCAGGCATATCCATGTGAGGAGTTACTCATTTCCCTTTGGCAAGCAGCTAAGCTAAAACATATCTACATCATATCTACTTCTGATCCCACATCTGCATGCTCCTCCAACTAGAGTATCCAGCTTATCTTCAGCTGAGGATGAAAGCAATACTTCTGTGTGGTTTAAAGTGCCCATTATTTTTGTCAGATCCTCCTGTTATTATACATTGAAGAGTATGTTAAATATCTTTTAGAATTGGTGCTTTAACTCGCAGAATAAAAAGCCTGTTCATGCTTTTTGGTCACCATTTTGCAAATATAATGTAGGTTATAGTACATTTATGTATGCCATTACAAGTTGTTGCCATTCATACTGAAAAAAATTTGGATTGCCTCACATTTTAGTGATGGAAACTTGCTTCAGCATTTGATTCCATATAAGCCTGAGTAATCTCTTTGAATTTGTTCCAATAATTTTCTTTATCTTACTAGTATACCACCGTTGTGGTGTAAGGGGACTGCCTTGGAACCATCTTTTCTTACCCTGGAAACCTGGGTTTATCCTCAGATCATGAGGCAGAATTAGGGCTTTTCTTCCAATAAGATTTGTTATACCGTAAACAAATACTATTGAAAGAATGTTTATGGGATGTATTTGAAAAGTACCAGTGTGATAATTGAAAGCTATCTACAAACAGGATTGTACTTTTCTTGGCTTGATTCTCAGTATATAATATAACGTGTAAAATGCAATTTTTAAACTCATGCCCCTTTCTCCAGACATTGCCAAATTGATAATAGGATATAAATAAATCAGCTATAAAAAAGCAGAAGAAAATATACCTATACTTATAGGGAAAACAATGCTAATTTTACAGAATTGAAGGAACACATGAGAAATCTGGCTCATTCAAAATGGGTTTTGTTTGGGCTGCAAGATTAACTGGCTGTGTTGTACATTTGTCAAAATTAAAACAGTTTTGGCCCGAACTGTATTTAGTCATTTTTTAGCATTAAAGTTTGAATGGTCAGGTTTATGCTTGGTGAATAAGCTTTTTAACTTAGTTTAAATTCCTTGTGAAACTTATTAATTAAACAAGTTCTTTGTGAAGCTTATTAGTAAACACATTTCCTAAAGTTGTTCTTCAGGAAGAGAAGACCTTATGGCTTGCACTCCAGTGACTTAATGTGCTGGGCACCAAGCTGAACTGCTCAAAACCTCAGTATTCAAAAACAAATCTTAAATATTACTATGGGCCAAAGCAATTTTAATTTATATAAAGTACACCTTCTCAGTCAGGTAACTTTGCAACTGAATTCTGAAACTGCAATCATAGAAGAAAGAAACAAAGAAAACAATTAAAATGCTGAAGGACAGCAGCATTATCTAACTAGAAGGTCTGAAACATGTACAGCCCACAGCTGATGATTTACCCTTCAGCTTAGCTGATGGTGGAGCAAGTGCTTCTAGAAGGTGCTCTTTGAGGTAAGTGTAGTAAAGATGAAGATAAGTGAAAATAAGTTAAAAGAAATCTGTCTTGAATACTCACCTGACTTACTCTGCCTGCCCTTTACCATTTTATGGATATCCACTACACATTATGGCATTTTATAAAAGTTACCCATTCTTTTTTTGTTAATCACAATAATTAATATTTCTCTAGAAATCTGCATTTCAAAAAGAACACTTAAATCTTGTAGTAAATTGTTGAAATAAACAAAGTTAAATTAGGTAAAATTAAAAAATTAAGTAAATTTAACTACACAAGTAAATTGTTTGTTAAAGCTCATGTGAAGGTGGGGGAGTTGGAAAAATGTAAATCTATAACAAATATTTTAAAATCTGATATGCCACAATGAAACATGTTTAAAACAAATATCTCAAAGTTGTGAGAATATAAAACATGAAAAGGTTGTTTGTGAAGTGGAAATATTTTACTCTGAAAATCATTATCAGTCACTTTTAAAGTGTCTGACTCGTGTATGAAATTCATCCAACTAGTTTTGATCCTGCCATTGATATTGGATCATTATGACCAATAAGAATTATTCCTTTTTTATTTTTACATTCTCTACACATACTATGTACATGGTGCATAGAGAAAGTATTGTATTACACCCAAAAATTTGATACCGAGATTTCACCGTAAATATATGTTTTAAGACTCCCTGAATCCAGAAAAAGCATTTTTAGAAAAATGCCTGTGTGTGTCTGTGGGTAGCATAGCTCAAAAATGAAAAGTCCCTTAAATACCAAACTTGGTATTTCAGTTCAGTATCTTCCAAGGATGCGACGAAGATTTTCAAGAAAATCCTCCCGCCCCCAACTATTCTACAGGGAAAAATTGTTGAAAGTTTTGATTTTCTCAAAAATGGCCCTTAATGATTTTGATTAAAATGTTGTATATTAAAGATATTTACATGACTAATAATACTATATCTTGAATTTTCTCGGAATAGCCTCTGAAGACATCTTTATTCTGAATGCGTTTTGTATAACTCGTGAACTGTAAGATAGAAACAAAACTTACCTAATAGAAAATGTAGAACTTGATAAAAATACACAATTTGTGTTATATACAATTTTTCGTGGAGTTGACTATTTTTGAGATATCCCTTGTATTTGGTTTCAGCTTTAAAACACTTATAATTTTCTCATACGGGAATTTGTCAACTCCTATCTATTTAAACAAAGAAACTTCAATCACATGGCAACCAGCTTTTGACTAGCACTTTAGCTTATTTCTCTTCTACTTAAAATGGAAACCAATAGTAAGACCATTGGTGCTATTTTTTTCTGGATTAGCATGAAGTAATTAAAAGAATATGCTTTTTAACAATAACTGGCAGAGATATTTTTTTCTGGATTAGCATGAAGTAATTAAAAGAATATGCTTTTTAACAATAGCGGGCAGAGATATCTGGATTAGCATGAAGTAATTAAAAGAATATGCTTTTTAACAACAACTGGCAGAGATGTAGAGAAAGTCATGTGGATGGAACACATCAGATTTTTTAATTATGCTCTTACAGCCCCCAATCACAACACGCGCACACATATATACTAATGCACACAAACATGTATGCATGCACCCAACCACACACTCATACACTCTCTCTCTGCTAAATCATGCTCTTTTATTTGATGATCTGATGATTGTAATAGTTAATAATGGTGATAATAAAACATTAATGACCTAACAACCCTGATGGGTCTAGGCCTACCAACCTAGCTGCAGACTTCGTGCCTATATGGCAGTGGTTTAAAAATTAGGTTGTTAACGGCAATGCCAATGTGCCAGAATTTGGTAATGCACTTCTTTTACTGCCAGTAAATCTACTGACCTAGAGCTGTTGCTTTTGAGCACACTTAAAAATGACTGGTTTGAATCTGCATCCTTGGGATCTGAGCTACTCAGACCAACACATGGCAGGGTGGATTCACCCAGCCGGTACAGATAGATGAAATCAGCACTAAGCTTCCCCTCAGCCAAAATGTTGATTTTTGTTACCTACAGACCTTGCCAAATATCTGAAGTGCATCATGATACACTGAGAGGACACTGGTATACATACACTGAAAAATTTACGTCCTTAAACCCATGCACATTCCATGGCTGATAACCAGAACATCAAATTCCAACCACATGCCATTCTGTAGAGCAGAAACCTATAACAGACCAAATTTAATGGTGGGAGGAGGTGTTGCTCATAAAATCCAATGAGAGCCTTGCTTCGTCATGCAGCATTGTATAATTAAGACATGAACTGATACTGTAAAGTCATTGATACAAATATCATTTGTGCCCGTAAAATGTTCTTGTGCTCCAGGAAAAAGAATAACTTGTTCATGAAGAATATTTTCTTTCGCAACTTGCAGCCTAAAAACCAATTTCTTATGTTAAGTGATTGTGGATATGTATTGAAATTGTCTTTAATAAGGTATTCTGCTAACAAAATTTTCCATCCAAACTCCCTTCATGTCTCATTTGTTTATTGTCAATATGTGATTGAAAAGAGATCCCAGAACAGCATGAGGTAAGGAAAAGGAAGTCTCTTAAGTTTCTGATGTTATAACTTCAGTAGAGATTTTTACTATGCATTAGCAATGATAATTGCATATCTGGTAATTCAATTAAGTAATTATGTTACGTTTTTTATTGAGTAGTGTCAAAATGTCTTAACAAACATGGCACAAGTAGTGAAAGTCAACCAATAAAATATAAACCAGAAGTGATGCATCATTAAAATAGAAATGCATTGTTTTTGCTTGTCTGTGCAAGATTTTTATTTCTGTTATTAAGGAATGAGTTTCAGATTACTTTATTTATAATTTAACAATGCATATCAAGTTTATGATTGTTGGAATACAATAATAATACCCTATAAGCTGTTTTCATTTTGTGTTATTACTGCATGAAATTTTTCTCTGCCCTTTAATTTAGCAACATTGTGCTTCTCCAATGGTATTCAGGTTCCAGGATTTATAAAATTCTGCCTGTTTTATTTTAATGAGTATGTCATCCCTTCACTAATATCTGTTTCTATAGTTCAACTTTGTATATACGCTTTCTGTGCAGTTTGCTATGAAACATATTTACTTCATATTAAGATACTTATAAATCATTAAATAAGATTTATTTCAGAAATAAATATATCATTAGCTCAAATGACATTGTTGTTACTCATTTAGTGGATTTGTGACTCTTCCTGCAAACAGAGGTATACCATGTACACGGTCAACAATGAACACAAGGAATGGGTGATCTGCATTGAATTCCATATCTTCTGCTCCTGGGACATAGAACAGGCTCGCAGGTTGGGCAACTACACCTGTAAAAATCATAACATTTTTAATCACATTAATATTATCAATTCATGGGCATACAAGGAAAATCCACTACATTATTTCCTATTTTTGAGATTTTTTTTATATCTGAGTTCCCTGATCTTGTAGTTTCATCTTTGATAATGAGAAGTCATGTAAGACTGTTAAAGATCTATATTGCTATACCTGACAGCTGTGTTTTCTTTACAGTCCATTCATATTCTTTTTGGCAGGGCTTGGAGTGGGAAGGGTGCTGTTTGATGCAGGAACCAGTCTTTCCCCTGTTGCCCACCTGCTGGCCAAAAAGGATGTGAATAGACTATAAGCACTGTTAGGCATAAAAATGACCCCCTTGTCCAATTGGTGGATTTTTTACCACTTAAGGAATGAGGGTTCTCATTGTGCAACATGAAATAATAATGCTCAAAACATTTTAATCGCTACAAGCTGACCATCAAGTTTGCTGGAAGCACATCACAGATGTAACAAATTAGTCTTTATGTTATATATAGTAGTTTTATGATTAAGGTAGTAAAAGCTGCAGCTGTGCTTGCATTATCTCCGTTTCTATTGAGGTCTTTCATTCTTTCATTTTGTATTTTCTTCTCATTTTATGTCTTTTCCTCTTTGGTATCGTGTGTTATTTTAGGATTAGGATTTTTAGGTGCAAATTTCAGATGAAAAAAGGAAGGGAAAAGGTGCTCAAATAAGGTAAAAAAAAAGGAGCTAGTTTATTCAACTAATTCAACAATTTCTCTTTCCTCTTTTCTAGTTTATTGAATTAAAAACAAGCATATCAAATTATCATTCATCAAAAGAAGGAAAAAACATGAAGCTGTTATTAAGCATCTCTACATTTTTAAAACTAAATCTGTATCTATTAGGAGATAAAATGTTTTTGTAGATGCTAAAGCTTCTTTCGAAATCACAGAAACCAGTGGGGCAAACCTTGTATTCACTCGGAATAGCAACTCTACAGATGTGGCAAATTCCTCAATGGTTTTTTCTGAAGACTGGATCTGAGTTTGTCTTTAGCAAAGCCATCTAACTGCTCCCTCATGGAAGTAAAAATGTCCCATTATTTTTCCTTTTCCAGATCTTGTTCTTGTAATTGTTTAATAGCTGCATTCAGGTACTTGTAACTATGGACACAATATAGTTCTGTCTGCAAATTATCTATTTTCTCCAGTAACAAGTTGCTGTGCTTTGGAAATTGCACCTGCATTTGCTGGATCCAAAGAAAGCACAAACTGTAATTTTGTCAAAATTTTCACACAACATAGCAGTACACTCAACCCAAAATCCCCAGCATGTAATGATTAGGAAATTTGGAAGGGGCAGGCCAGTGGTTTCCCTGTAGGCAACAACACATTTGGAGCTTTCGTAGTATTTTCTTCAGGGCAGAGATGAATTGATTTGCAATGTTGTATTCATCCTGTGAAGGGTATGAGCCAAGCATGTCACATGCTTCAACTTAGGAAATAAAGGTTTCAATTGGTTATGAGCTGAAACATGTATGGAACCTGGTCCATAACCACAAGAAGTTTTTCAAACTCGATACTGCTATGCCAGAGTTTTTGGTAGAAGTCCATAATTGATTGTATTGTTGTACTGGCATTGTCTTTCTACAGCTCATACATTTTTAACAACATGGGCTTAACTTCCACCCCTGTTAAAGGAAAAACTAAAATATTCAAAACATAACATTCCACCGAGTTTTAGGTTCCATCCACAATGATCCCCATATCGCAATCAGACACTTTCTCCTTGATTCCTTGTATGGTATCTTGGTAAATAGACCTCATGTAGTTTTATTACTCTCATCTGGCATTGACATCTTTGTGTACTTTTCAAGAAATCCCTTAAGGCTAAATGGTTCACCTTATCGAGTGGAATTCCTGCTTGTGTAAGAAGTTGTACACAAATCAGTGTTTCAAATTTTGACTTTTTGAACTCTGTTGAAATGCATTTCGTAATAGAGGTTACCGTGATTTGTTTGCTTGAATAGTCTTATTCATTGGATGCTTAGATCTGGAAATGTGTTATTTGATGCAATCTAGCTGGTGTTTTTCATCTAACAAAATTTCTGAATGATAAATAGTACATCGCATAACAGTTCCATGAGTGTCTATAAAATCTTGTTTGAATTCCTGAGCCAGAACAATAAATCAGGCACTGGACACCTTTGGCATGGTAAAAATCTAGTAGCACACTCATTTAGTAATGTAACAATGAGCTCACATCAGTTCACTTGCTAACTCAATGTGACTCACACAACTTACTCTTGTGCCCACTTACTCACTTTATGTCCACGCTCTCTTAAAACACTGCAACAATTACCAGACTGTTCTTATTCGTGCTGGAACTGCAGTCTCAGCAATTTTAGGTAGCTTTGAATAGAACCCAGTCTTAATTCTCTGAACTACATGGGCGCGGTTACTGCCATCTCTGCATGACCAGCCTCTGTCTCCATGCAAACAGATGACATCTCTCACAGTAACAAACAATGTAGAACAGCAGGCTACTGATTCTGGTGGGATAGAATCATTCTTATCAATTGCATCATTGCAGGATACTTTATAGTGGTAAAGCGAGAGAAAGAGAACTTTGTCGAACACACAATTAATTTCTATTGCAGGTTTGCTTTCAACTTCTGCGTGGCACTTATTGAAAAAGGTAGGCTTACTATTTGCATATGCATAGCAAACTAAGGAGACATTAATTGAAAGTTAAATATGTATATTGATAAGAAATTTTGTAGAATAGATTGGAATAAAATTTAAAAGAAAAACTTTTCTCATATAGGAATTTGCCAACTTCTCTCCATACAAACAAAAGAACTTCAGTCACATAGTAACCAGCTTTTGACTATTATTTTAACGTATGGTACTCCCTTATTTCGCTTCTATACAAGGAAACAAATAAGAAGACTATTAAAAAAAAAAAAAACCTTTTAGAAGAACATCCATGCATGTGTCTGTGAACAACTTGAAAATCAAAGTCGGTAAATTACCAAACTTGATATTTATGTTCAGCATCTTCTAAGGATGTGAACAAAAGATTTTCAAGAAAAGCACAACTAATATGCTATAAAACTTTGGCTGTACCAATTTTGATGTATGAATAGTAAATATGGACCCTAAAGAAAAATGATATTAAGGGAATACAGTGAACGGTAATTACATGCCTTAGAAGAGTAAGCCAATAACAATTTCCTGTTTCTGGCATGCCATCAACAGAATGAGATTGTGTCATATGGATAATTTTAATTATATTCCCCCCCCCTACCCCCTCAATGGTAAAATTTGGATTGTGAGAGCTCTCATGTGTTTTAGAACATATATTGGACACTGAAACAAATACTACAGTTTCAAGACAGTTGCACTAGGGGCAGAATTAGTTTGTTTTGGCTTGTTATTTTTTGGTTGCAATAATAACTTGTAACTTTTACTTATGTCCTTGGCAAGAGAAGTGTGAAAAGTCTGGTAGGTATATAATATAATGAATTTTATATTACTCAAGAAACTGTCAGTATTGAATAACTGAATTTCAGTATTATCCAATAATCAACAAACAAATAAAGAAGGCAATTTTGAGCCTAAAATGGGGTGACTTTGATTCTGGAACAATACCGCCCCATTTTACTTTAATTTCTATATGAAAGGACAATTGGTAAATTGCAGTTAATGATATTAGATCATAAGTTATATAATTTTGAAGCTGCTTACAGTGAAGGCATAATTGAATTAATTAATGTGGTAAGTATTAACACACACTTCACTTACTTTTATTGTGCAGGACAATTGTTGCCCGCATCCTCAGCTGATGAACCATTACTGCTTGGGTTTGGATTCCAAGCTGTAGGTGTGTTGATTGTGGTGACATCTGTTGACGGGCAATGAGATTAATTAAGCAATCCTTAGGGGGGGGAACTCCATGTTCATCAATGTGTGGCAGTATTTATGGGTGTAGATTTTCTTCCATGCTGATAATTGAAACAGATTCGAAAGTTCTGTCAAGAGTTTGATGTTAGGGTTGATTTTGTGGTGTGCTTCCCAAATTGATGTGCCACTGCAGATTTTTCCGGCTGTTTTGAATTGATGTGCCTTCTGTGTTCTTTGTTGCATTTTTCCAAGATTCCTTATTGCCTTCCCAATGTATTTCATGTTGCAGTCTTGACATTCAATTGCATATATTCCTGATTTTTTTCTCTGTGAGTATTTTGTACTTTAGAGAGGAGCCCAGGAGGTTGTTTACACTGTATTTATTTATCGGTGCTAGTTTGATGTTGAATTTCTTGAATACTTTTTTGAACTCGTGGGTTGTATGTGATTTTGTGAAATTTGTTTGATGTGTTTCTGTCTTTTGTATTTATTGATCTTTTTGATGATAGTGGTTTCAATACCCCCACCATCATCAAAAAGATCAATAAATACAAAAGACAGAAACACATAAAAGAAATTACCACCTTAACTCAAAGAAAAACCTTCCAAATTTCACAAAATCATCTGCAATCCACAAGTTAAAAAAAAAGTATTCAAGAAATTCAACATTAAAAACTAGCACCGATAAAAAATACAGTGTAAAAAACCTCCTGAGCTCCTCTCTAAAGGACAAAATACCCACGGAGAAAAAATCAGGATAGTGTGCAATTGAAAGTCAAGACTGCAACATGAAATACATTGGGAAGACAATAAGAAATCTTGAAACATGCAACAAAGAACACATCAAGTCAAAACAGCCAGAAAAATCTGCAGTGGTACATCACTTTTGGGAAGCACACCACGAAATCGACCCTAACATCAAACTCTTGAAAGAACTTTGGAATTCATTTCAATTATTAGCATGGAAGAAAATTTACATCCATAAATACCCCCCCCCCCCTAAGGATTGCTCAACCAATCTCATTACCCGCCCAACATACATCCCACAACCAACACACTTACAACTTGGAATCCAAACCCAAGTAGTAGTGGTTCATCAGCTGAGGATGCGGGCAACGGTCTGTGAAACAACTGTCCTGCACAATAAAAGTAAGTGGTGTTGTTAATACTTACCACATTAATTAATTCAATTTAATTTGTATTAGATCATGTTCAGCTTAGTTTTATCAATCCAAGTTTCAGAAAGGAAACACTTTCTCATTTTTCAGTTCACCTTACAAGCATAAGGATGGATCTTGCTCTTATATGAATTTGCTGAACCATTGAAACCATGCCTAGAAGATATAAGATATGAGCATCTCTCTCAATGTGAAGGTTCAGAGCAGTATGGTATTTCTTGTGTTACAGTAATAAAGTGTGTGCAACTATGTTATTGGAGGGCTAACAGTATTACTTCCTCAGGAAGAGGATTTCAAGAATAATTTGTTGAAGCTTGTAGATTTTGTATTCCTTGTAATCGAAGCAGACTTAAGGTTCTGTATCAACAATTATCTTCAAATTTAAAAATAATTTGGCTGGGCCAGATTGGGTTAAATTATTTTTAGAGCATCATCCCACTTGTAGTAACATGTTTTTTCAAACACTTAAAGAGTAAGGAGCTTCTGTCAGTAAAGAAATTATTGAAGAAAATCAAGACAGTTTGATTTAATTAAAATTTCAATACACATGATACTGTGCTCATCTAACAAGCAGCTATAGTGCTTTGAACTTTCAGCGAATGTTGGTTTTTGTTTATGAAAACTATTAAATGTGTTCCAGTATTAGAATTTAAAAAACAGTTGAAGACTGTATTTTGAAAAGTGTCTGATGCCTCCTTTTTTCCTTTTATGTTTTTGCAGAGTAAAATGTACACAGCTAGAGAAGATATTCTATGCACTCAAAATTTTGATACCAAGATTTCAACAGAATATTTTTTGAGGCATCTTGGCATGTGTGTGTGTGTGTGTGTGTGTGTCTGTCTGTCTGTCTGCGTGTGGACAGCATAGTTCAAAAATGAAAAGGTTTGGTATTTATGTTTAATATCTTCCAAGGATGTAACACTAAGATTTTCAATAAAATCCCTCCCACCACAGTCTACCCTTTACATGGAAAAAATTTATGAAAATGTTAATTTTCTCAAAAATGTGTATCAATTTTGATTAAAATACCATATATTAAAGATATTTACATCACAAATAAAATGTATATTGATTTTCATAGTGGTTAAACTGTAAGACAGACGAAAACTAAATGTACTGAAACTGTAGATCTCGTTAAAACACATTATGTCATATATGTTTGCAGAGCTGACCATTTTCGAGATATTCCTTGTTATTGGTTTCAATTTTAAACAACCTAACTTTTCTCAAATCACACCAAGCTAAATGAACCAAACCTCAATTGTTTCTCATGGCAACCTGGTTTTAAAAGATTTGACTATTGCTTTAGCCTAAAGTATTCCCTCATTTCCCTTCTACTTACAAGGAAGCAAGTAATAATATTAAATCTGCTAACGTTTATCTAAATTAGCATGATATAAAAAAATGGTTTTTTATACTAATAGTTTATATATAAAACAGCTAAAGAAAGTTATGTGAATGGCACACATCAGAATTTTTTATATTGTTTCCTCAGATGTCAATATCATTTTTAACTATAAAAACAAAAAACCCCTCAAGAAGTGGAGCAATCACAACCAGTTAATGGTATTATAAAAATTAAAAATATAACCTTAATGTACATTATTATTCATCATCATCATCGTGACTTACATTATGATCTGTTTATTCACTGGTGTATTGAGTCTGCAATATATTGAGAGACACGCTAGATGCTATTACTCTTCTTTTAAATAATCTATTTGCTTGATCTAAGAAAGAGAAGGATGCAATTACCTGTGATTTTACATATAATAGATCCTATAACTGCGCTCTATGTACATTTTTTATTCTATTAGAAGGGGAGCTATTATTATGTGGTTTCCTGGTTTGTTCCATTGTGTAAAACAGGCAAGGTGCAAAATGTATCATTTCATGGCAGTGGTTTGAGAGAAAAATAAACTCCCAAGAAAGCTGCTCTTGCCTATAAAACCAGACAAATTCTTCCTTTAAAACCAGGTTAAAAAAACAAAAAAGAGGGCTAAGATAAAGGAATTTTGAACAAATTATAATCTGGCTAGTGAAAAAAATTATGAAATTCGATAGAATATCCTTAGAAGCTGCAATAGAGAATGAGGATATTAAACTTTATTTCTTAAAAGAACAAGTGCCAGCATTGAGGGAGTGAACCAAGTGTTCAATTATGTATTATGGTATAGGAAATCCTCATCAGCATATATACTCTATATAGAAAAGGTATATAGGCTCATGTGTTCAAAGGAAAATGCCATGGATCTCTTAAGTACATAATGCAGCGGCTATCGGAATGGTATAGCTCCTAAATAGAAGAGGAAATATTTGGTTTGCTAATAATCCGTGATTTATATATGGCTATTCGACCAGATGTGCAATTTATCACATTAGATGATGTATTTGGAACTGTAGACATTTTGGAAACATGACAGGAAATTCAGCTAAATTAACATGTTTTGTATTCCAAGGTATGGTTGTACATTTTGTCATAACTGTAAAACATTACTTAACAAGTAAAGTCACCAGTAAAGAATTGAAACAATTGACTTCTAATGCAGAGAGAAAATTATAGGATTCCAGATTCAAGGCATTAAGAGTAAAACAGTACTTTACAAATAATGTCACTAGTAAAGAATTGAAACAATTGACTTTTAATGTAGAGAGAAAATTATAGGATTCTAGATTCAAGGCATTAAGAGTCGTATTAAACATTATTCTAGGATGTAAAAATGTTTTCTGAATTATGTGATGGAATTCCACATTCAGAAATATAATACATTTGTGATATTGAGTGACCACTCTTTCTATCGTATAACTACTGTTATATAGAGCAGTCAGCTTTAAGGGACCCAGGCTCTGCTCTTCCTACAAAAATCTCTCCATTTTATTATCAGGTAAAACACTATAATCTATAATGAATTTTTTGGAAAATTTAAACTTGCTGTATACTCTTTGAGCCCTATACAGTTATAGTGAAGATGGCTGTTGAAAATATTAACTGGCAGCATTTCTCGGACACATAATTTTGTGGTCATCCTGTGTGCATGTACAGAATAACTCAGTATTTTCAGATGTAGTTAATTTTAGGGTACTGGATACAAGAGGTTGAGAAGGGCATGAGAGCACAAAGAGAAAATAAGAACCAACAACAAGCAAAAATTAAAACTTGAGTCAAATTCCTGACAAAAATATTTAGCCAAAGTTCTCCATGTGAAAGATAAAATAATTAGAAACAAATCTTAAATTTCAATTTCTTCTTATTTGAAAACAAAGTTGATATATAAACCTTCCAAATGAAACATACAAAAAAAGCTTGTGTGGTAAAAATTTGTTGTTGTTGCTTGGTAATTTTAGTAGAAGATAATGAATGCCTGCACACCATTGCTTAGTACATAGAAGCAGTGTGCTTTGTAACTACCGTAAATATAGAGCTGAAATAGATTTACTACTTTTAACTTTCTCTATACGCACTATTTACATAGTGTACAGAGAAGGTATTGCACTCCACCCAAAAATATTATACCAAGATTTCACCAGAATGGTGAATGTTTTAGGGTCCCTAATATCCCCCAAAAAAAAGCATTTTCACAAAAAGGTCCTGTGTCTGTGAATATGATAACTCAAAAACGAAAAGTCGGTAAAATACCAAACTTTGTATTTATTCGAAAATTTTTATTTTCTCAAAAATGGCTCTAACGATTTTGATTAAAATATCATATTAAAGATATTTACCTGACAAATAAAATGTATATCTTGAAACTTCTGGGAATAGCCTCTGAAGAGTAGTTTATTGTGGATGAATTTTACCAATTTTGAATAACCGCTAAACCGTAAGAGATAGATAATAACTTACTACACAAAAAATGTAGAGCACGTTAAACACACAATTTATGCTATATACATTTTTTTTTCGTGGAGTTCATTGTTTTTGAGACAAACCTTGTTTTTGGTTTCTGCTATGAAAAACTTATACTTTTCTCAGGAATTTGTCAACTGCTGTCCATTCAAACAAAGGAACTTCAATGGCATAGCAACCAGCTTTTGACTGTCACTTTAACCTATGGTATTTCCTTATTTAGCTTCTACTTACAATGAAGCAAGTAATAAGATTATTTCTGCTAATTTTTTCTGATTAGCATGAAGCAAATAAAAGTATAAGTTTTTTAAGAATAATTTGTTGCAGAGATGTAGAGATTGTCGTGTGAATGGTGCACATCAGATTTATAATGGTTATTTTATTTAAAATGTGTTAGTAGTAGCTAGGATTAATGCTTCCTTCCAAACGCTCTACATTTTAAGTTTTATTTGAAAACAGGAAAAACCCAAATAATTAATAATTGAGTAATTATTGAAATTTTGGATATCCACAAACAATAAAATGGTGCCTTACTTGCGAGAGATGATTAGTGACACAGATAATAAAAATCATCACAATGCCAATCTTGGCATTAAATTCAATAAACCTTTATTAATTAATAATTTCCGTCTACCTAAACGTTCTTGTGATAATGAGTGCAGAAAGTTACAAAATCCACCTTAAGAGGAAATTGATAAGTGCTGAAAACAATGCCTTAAATATATTTCACATGTTAATGAAACATAATCGGAATGAGCTTGTAATAATTTGATAAAATTAACTGCAAAATAATATGCCGATTTATAGTTGCTGGCATAAAAAGAAATGGCAGTGTAAATCTCGCCTTAAGAGGAAAATTTCTAAATACTGTTAAGAAAGGTAGGTGATGGCTTATAAAGTGTAGAATTGGTTATAAAGAAAATGCTTAAGACAGTTAATACCACTATTTACCATACTTTAAGGATAGTTTCCATAATTTGCTGACAGAAATAGGAGCTTTATTTGTGAAAAGAAACTTCATGAACATTGTAATTGACATACATAAGCTATTATGATCGTCAGGAGTAGTATTGCAGGCTAGAATCTTTCAAATTGAAGTATATCAGCTGTAAAGACCAGCTATGCATTAATTTGTAGCAGGAGTACCTCTCTGATAATGTTGACATATGATAAATATGAAGTTTCAGAGTCAAATTGCTGGGAATATTTCGCATTCAGTTTGTGACTTCAACCAAAGAGTTATCAAAGTATTTGCTCAAGCAAAGGATGTACTTCACCTACAAATAGAAAGGTTAATTGCTTCAGAAAAAATTAAAATTAGTATTGCATTTCCACTGATTTTAGTCTCTCATCATCCATGGTCTTGGGGTAACAGTGCCTCTGGTTCTAAGGTCATGGGTCCAAACCTGGCTGATTTTTTTTTCAGGTATAAAAATCACTTCATAAGGAAGGGAAGTAAAACTGTTGGTGCTGTGTCATAGATTTATGACCAAAAAAACCTCTCAAGCCTGATAAAGAGGCCTCTGAGGAATATTAAGAGGTATTTCACACCTAAAATAGAATGTGACACTTAGAACCATAGAAGAGTGTCCATAAATAACACTCAGTTTAATTTTAGTCAATCTTAAAATTGTGCCCCATGAGCTGTCACTGCTATTGTATAATAAGGAATATAAGAAAGCCTTTCCTCCATTCTAAAAGATCACTTATTAATAATGGAAAGTTAATGTTTCTAATATTGTAACAAATGAGAATGTCAGTTTCCATTAAATTCACTTAATATGTCAGTAGGCCAATATATTTAATAAGCTTTACACTTTTATCACACAAATAATTGAGTCACTGCTAGCGCCACTCACTAGATTGACTTTTAACTCACTTCGCTTCCCCCCACACCGCCATTTGTCGGCTCCTTATATAGTTGCCGGGCTCCGAAAGTTCCAGTTATAGAAATTACGGTAAAACAATGGAGATAGAGATCAAGAATGTCCGGCAAGTTTTGCATTGTTTGCACGGCTATTTTGTCCGTTCGCTCTACTAGTAGAGCAGGTCGCTCGGCTAAGGCGCCTCTGTTACCTGCTAATACTCGTTCGTATCAGCATTGTCTTAGCGGACTAGACAATCTCGGTACACTACCAGCATCTTCCCCTCCGGGTGTGGTCAACGACTTTGTTAATCCTCTTGCATGTACGGTCCTGCCCACCGCTGTTGGAACCTGGGCCTATGCCCCTTGATCTGGGTTCGGCGATACGATAACATGAGAACTTCCAGCCGGGCACTTTCCCGTCTGGCTTGTCGGTAACGGTTCCCCACCTCTTCGCTTGCTACCTGCATGTGTTGACTAGCCAACTGTTTACAAATTCCTTTGGCAACCGATCCACGAGACGCGTCCTCGCAGTCGACGCACCTTTTAGCACGATCATAGGCTCCTTCAGAATCAGTCTGTGGACTCCAAGATGTCCGTCGGCACTCTGGAGCACCACTTCGTCTTCATCGATGTTAACGTCGCATCGTGGCTCCTGATGCATCTAGTCCTAATATCACTCTCGCGACGAACACCCACAGACTTATGGCCCTCCGTCCCAGAGTTAATTCCAGCAAGACTACCTGCATAGCAAGGTTTCGCCCGATGACGTCACCAACTCATAGGGCCGATTCAGTTCCCTTTGCCACGTCAGGACGGATTACGCCATGGCTGCACTGATGTCTACTAGTATCCGGTACAGTTTCCTCCGTCCACCATGAGGTTGTCTTCCATCCCTCTAAGGCACTCAGCGTCACACAAAGAGACGGCGATGAGGATGCGTGCCCCTCGCCACGTCGGATCTTATTCTTATCCCGCCCGCCAGCGACTAGATTTTGAATAGCGTTTCACAAGTGCTCCGGACGTCCGCATCCCCAACATACGCCGTTCGACGGTCGTCGTCTCAATTGCGTACAGTCCTTCAGCCAGGTGTCCGCGTCGGCCAAATCCCAGCACTTATAACTAGAAGCTCGTTGACGACCTTGTGTTGATCCACCCCTCCGTGGCTCCGGGTACTCCTTGTGTCGCAACCTGGCTTCTCAATCTTCAACTCCTTAACCTCCCATCCCACATCCTTTGTACCAGGGGTTCAGTTCTTTATTCCTTCCAGGGCATTAAGGCGTTGGTAATGGTCTTACATTGTTCTGTCAAGCTCTACCATCTTTTCCCCAAGAATTTCCACTTTTTCCCCAAGTTCTGCATGTCATTCTTCACGCCTGCCAGTTTTTCATCGACTCTGGTGGAAAGTTCCATTTTCAGGTTATCCATTTGCCTTCATTTTCTCCATTTTATTCAATTTTCTCCATGCAGAGTTGCATTTCTTCCATTTTCTCTTCTGTCCTCTCCACTTCTGTTTCCATTCCGTTTTCATTTCTTCTTTTATGTCTTTCACTTCAGTCTTCATTTCCATCCGCACCATCTACATCTACTCATCTCTAATGAGGAATTCACTGTCATTATTTCACTTGCCATCCATCCTCTTCTCCAAACATTTTTGAAGCATCTCTTCCATCTTGGTTTCTTTATCCCACTCCTGACACCAATGTAACAAATGAGAACACCAGTTTCTGTTAAATTCACTTTATTTATCACTAAGCCACTACTGTTAATACCACTCTTTATACTTTTGGAACACAAATAACTGAGTCACTGTGTTCACGTCATTGTCTTGGTGTATGTCACTTACTAAATTGACTTTTAATTCACTTTACTTCCCTCCACAACAGCACTTGTTGGTTCTTTTTATAGTCCGCATCTGGGCTTCGAAAGCTCCAGTTATAGAAATTACGGGAAAACACTGGAGATAGAGAAAAAGAATGTCCATAAAGTTTTGAAAAGAAACAGACAAGGACTTGTTTGCTTGGCTATTGTATTCATTTGCTCTATTGTTAGAGCAGGTCAACCACTGATCCATTCTGTGGTCAGTTGTCCATATGCAGCTTTGTTCCAATATCTAATATACAATTATAAAATTATATTCCCACAATTTTCTGTGATCAAATTCTGTTAATATATACTTAGTATGTCCATATAAACTTAAAACAATGACTGAATTATTTCCATTATAAATGGGTGGCAGTCATCCCAATTTAAGCAATTATACATATTATATAATATCTATTCTTTACTTTTGTAAACTAATTAAAGCTAATACTGATATAACTGCACAAATATGGCATTGCAAGCATGCCTTGCAAATGGAAAAACATTAGCGTAGCCAGCAGCTAGTTGTGATACTGAGTGCAGACACTCAAACACATTGCTCTCACAGTAAATGAGCCAGTCCTTTATAATAATGGTAAGTTAAGATCAGATAATGAATTCAAGTATAACATTAATGCTCAAATGATCTTAACAATCACTGAGGCAATATGCAACTCTTAAAGATGATAAAAAGCTCATCTCTATCCAGAGAATAAAGTACCTTGTACCTTTCAAGTGTTAGAACTAAATTGTTTCTCTTGGGTATTGGATAAGAATAGAAACAATCAAATAACTGACTGATTATGGGCTCTAGTGATAAATAAAATATATTTTGTGTAACTCACCATATCTAAACCTTGAAATAACAAAAGTCTCAGCAAATTGCCTATAAACTTATGTAACATTTCTGGCAAAAATCGATAAACAAATTATCTAATGTGTTTTACTTTTAAATCCATTATAACCCTCTCTTTGAGGAAAGAGATTAAAATACTGCAAGATGTCTTTAATTGGGGTTGGGTTTAAGTAAGTAATACACCAAACTTCATGATAAACTGTTCCAAATATTTTTGAGGAGAGGGCAACAGACAGTTAACGTTGGCCATTTATCCAAAAGCGAAAATTAAAGAAAATATTTCCATTACAGTTTAATGATAAATAAAAATGCATGACTTACCAGTTGCTGCGGAGGCAGTTACACCAGTTTCATCAATTGCTATTGTAGCCTTCTGCAGCAACTGTGATACTTTTATCCTTTGGGCAGTGATTCCACTGAAATCTGCTCCATCTTCAAACATACCTTCAGCACCTAACTGTAAACAAAAATCATAAGCAAATAAGGCAACTTACTTTTAAGTGATTATTACAAACCTATTTTTGATCATTGCATTGATCTTGATAATATATGTGTTAATCAGCTTAATTTATTTTCTGGCTGAAGAAAGTTACTTGGAAGATTGAATCTCCCTCCCTGAAAAATCCATCCTCCTAAGCAGCATGTGCAATAAATAATATTTATGATAATTAAGCTGAAAGTAACATAAGAGATTATTCAAGCCATAGCAAAGTTCACCAAATGACTTCAAACGCACACCAAAGAAAGGAAAAATTAATTTCCAATTGTTATTTCTACAGGTGTGAAGAGGACATAGGTGGAAATACCCTCCTAAGTTCGTAATCAAGTAAATTAAGTCAAGTCAATGCAACAAAATTTACTTCAGTGTATTATTTAAAATATATTTTGTAGTTCTTGTGCTGAAGCATAATGCTAACAGTCTGGTTTAAAGTAAATGAAACTAAACATTCACTGAACATTTGTTTGAAATAAAAGTGTTATTAATGAATCTTTCTACATGAAAGTGAATATCCCTTCCAATAAGTTACTTTGTTAATTTCATCATTCTCAATTTAATTACCATAATTTTAAACTACATAGGGCTTTATGTTTAAATTGAGAAAGAACATTACAGTAATGCTGTATAAGATGGATGGGAAATAATGAATTTGCTAAAGGTGATAAAATAATAGGCATAAAAATACTCTACGAATAAATTATTAACACGTGTATATGATTTGACATTATTACTTACAGATCTAATTAGTGGAATCAGTTGTGTCTCCTTTTTCAGCTTGAATTTTGGAATATAGACATGGACTCGTCTGTAGCCTTGATGGGAAAAGATGGTTTTCCAGTTGTCATGTGTCAGTTGGCAGAGTGCATTCAAATTATGCCTTTCATTAGGAAGCACAAGGAGCAGTGTATAGTCATCACTACTCTGTTGGATAGATAGGTATTCATAAATCATAATCAGAACATAATAATTTTAGGTATTTTGCTGAAACTTTAGCAGTATTAAGATACAATTCTGAGTAAATGCAAGGATATAACAGAGAGAGAGTTATATGGTATACATGAGCCAGAACTAGGTTTATAAAGTTAGGATATGAGAGAAATATCTAGATAATGTTTGAAGCAAATGTTAACATAACATATTTGAATGTATAAAAACATCCTAAGAAAGAAATTAGATTTATGGACATAGCAAAATTACCAGTAGAAACAGTGGGAAGAAGAAATTTAATTTAAAATTATTATAGAGGGCTGTAAAATAGTTATTAGTTTGATATTGTAGAAATTAGTTTTTATCTTGCCTCATATATGGCATTTAAAGCTGAAAGATTATTCATATCAAGCTGGATAAGATGTAAGACATAAAAATGATTGTGTGTATGTCCCACATTACATATTATATATTTGTTCTAAGCTAAACTCAACATGTTATGCTCTAAGTAGCTTTAATACAATAGAAATTCTTGAGTGTTATTCGTAAACTTTGATGTAAACCACATCTCGTCACCAAACACATAAAAACTAAGTAAATTACCTATACAGGAAGTGAATGAATCGGTAGTCATTGAGACTGAGGTTAATGGAAAGTGGAATTTAATTGTAAGTAACAATTTTGATTAATATCTTGTATACTTAAGATATTTACATGACAAATAAAATGTATATCTTGAATTTTCTGGAATAGTCTTTGAAGACCACTTTATTCTGAATGAATTTTTCTGAATTTTGCATAACTGGCAAACTGTAAGAGATAGACAAAAGCTTACTACACAAAAAATTGCAGATCGTCTTAAAACACACAGTTTGTTATATACATTTTTTATTGTGGAATTACCCATTTTTGAGATATTCCTTGTGATCGGTTTCAGTTTTAAAATAGTTAAAACTTTTTACTTTCTCTACACGTACTATGTGCTAGTGTATAGAGAAGGTATTGTATTGTACCCAAAAGTTCGATACCGAGATTTCACCGGAAATACATGTTTTGGGTCCCCCAGAATCCAAAAAAAGCATTTTTGGAAAAAGGTCCATGTGTGTGTGTGTGTGTGTATGGTGTCTGTGGACAGCATAGCTCAAAAACGAAAAGACTGTTAAATACCGAACTTGGTATTTAAGTTTGGCATCTTCCAAGGATGCGACACAAAGATTTTCAAGAAAATCCCCCCAACCTTTGCATGGAACTTTTTTCGAAAATTTTGATTTTCTCAAAAATGGCTCTAACGATTTTGATTAAGATATTGTATATTAAAGATATTTATCTGACAAATAATATGTATATCTTGAATTTTCTGGGAATAGCCTCTGAACACTATTTTGGATGAATTTTACAAAATTTTGCATAACTGCTAAACCATAAGAAATGGACATAAACTTACCACACAAAAAGGTAGAGCACATGAAAACACACAATTTATGTTATGTACATTTTTTCGAGGAGTTCATCGTTTTTGAGGTATTCATTGTTTTTGGTTTCAGCTTTGAAAAACTTGTACTTTTCTCATACATAAATTTGTCAACAAACAAAGGAACATACAAACAAAGGAACTTCAGTCATCCAGTAACCAACTTTTGACTTCACTTTAACCTATGATACTCCCATATTTCGCTTCTACTTACAAAGAAGCAAGTAATAAGACTAATTTCTGCTAATTTTTTCTCGGTTAGCATGAAGTAAATAGAAGAATAAGCTTATTAACAATAATTTGTTACACAGAAGTAGAGAAAGTCATGCGAATGGAACACATCAGATTTTTTTATACGGGAATTTGTCAACTCCTGGCCACTCAAAGAAATGGACTTCAAACCCTTAGCAACCACAGTTAAAAATATTTGACTGTAGGTTTAGCCTAGTGTATTCATTTATTTCCCTTCTACTTAAAGGAACTAAGTAATAAGACCATTTCTGCTGATGTTTATCTCGATTAGCATGAAGTAGACAGAAGAATAAACTTATTAACAATAATTTGCTACAAAGATGTAGAGAAAATCATGTGATTGGAACACATTAGATTTTTTCTTGGGCACTGATTTTATGGCGAAGTGAGGGCAGAGGTGAAGAACAGAAAGCCTACATGGCTTTCTTATTGCAGTGTTGTCAACCAAAGAAGGTTTCTTTCTAAAAGGCCCTTAGTCATTAGGTGAATAGTTTATCCAGTTTATTGTGAATTACCTGAATTATTAATTGAAACACAGCGCATGTGCATGTGTGCGAGCTCTGGGATCTTCAGACAGAATAAAACCTTAGCATTAAAGTCATTATACATTCATCATGTCTCAATATGATCAACTTGTTCTTCTTCTAAAATTGTGTGAAACCTACTAAATGAAGACTAGAGAGTCAAGCACCCAAGAAATTCTGCGAGCATTGTAATCAGTTGGTTAGAGCAATGGAACAAATCAGAAAGTTCCTGGTACAAATCCCAGCTAGGGCATTGAATTTTTCAATCCAACTATACCTACCCTCCAAAAGTTGTTCACAAAGTCAACAGTATTTAAACCTATTTCTATAAATATTGAACTTTATCATTTACTATTTGCATAAATGTTTTCTGAGATCAAAATCTGTTCCAAAAAGCTTGGATCTAAGCAAACCTCCTTTCTATCAGTTTATTTTAGGTGTAAATTATGAATATCTTCCTAATTTATTCTAATAAACTTACTAATTAGCAACTCATCAAACTCACCTCAAAATTTAAATGCAGCCATTTTATTCCCAGATCACTGGATTCTCCTGCATGGTGAAATTCCTGCTGGTACATTGTTGGTACTTGTAATTCCTCATTGGGATTTGAGTAAAAAGGCTTCATTTCATTACTTCTCCAGAAAGGATTATCCCAATAGCTCTTGAAAAACACAGCATTCACCAGCACCATCACAGAATCACTCTTTATTTTGCCTGCAAATAGTTAAAATATTATTTTTTTGAATCTTTTTCTTTTTATTTCTTTTATTTCCTCCCTTTTTTGTGAGGAAATTAACCAAATAATGATTACAAAATGTCTATGGGTTAGAAGATAAACAGAAATACAAGAAAGTCTAATACCTAACAGTTCCATATTTTTACCCACTATTTTTAAAAATCTGATGCATATTCACATCTCCACCCATTCTTCAGTAAACTTATCTAAAAAAAAAAAAAGATACATTTTTATATCTACTTCAAGTTAATAAATAAACATCTGCAGAAATACTTTAATAATATATTTTCTTGTAGATACAGTGGATTAAGGGAAGAGAGTAGGCTTAAGTGATAATCAAATCTTCAAATAGCTTGTTACAATTTATTTGATGGCTTTGAGAGACTCCAATTTCTTTGCTTTATTGCAGAAAGAAAAATTAATAATGACTTCCCATTTGAGAAAAGTAAAGCATGGGAGAATTGAAACCAAAAAGCCCTCCAGATTAACAAGGACTTCAGAGGCTATTCCTAGAAAATTAAAGATATGTATTTCATTTTTCATGACAATATCTTAAACACGTGGTATGTTAATCAAAACCATTAAGAACCATTTTTGAGAAAACCAAAATTTTTGAAGTCTTCCATGTAAGTTTGAGGTAAATGAATTTTCTTAAAATCTTTGTGTTGCATCCTTGGGAGATGCAGAACTTAAATATGAAGTTTGGTACATAACTGGTTTTTATATTTTTGAGTTATCTGTTAACAGGCACACACATGTGCATTGACGCACGCACACCCACCCACCCACAATCTTTTTTTAAAAATGCTTTTAGGGAGTTACTCTATATAATGCTATAATGAATATTTTCATATTATTTTCTATTCACTCTTAGGTTGATCCACACCAAAACAGATCCACGTGGGAGGTTCACTGCAATACAACACAATAGTAGTGTGCTCAAGAATGTAATCCCATGCTAACAATCTAAATTACGGAATGCATTTATTCTTAAATTGTATAATCTATACAAATACCTAAAAGTTAAATTAACGCTAATTTGTATGTTAAACAGAGCAACAATCCCAACTTGCTATTGGCATGAGTCATCTGATTTCCACAATATTGTTTATACAGTAACAGTTGCTGCTTGTTACTGTTTAGAATTATGGAGGACAGTCACCTTGAGTTTCTTTTTGCATCTTCATTAAGTTATATAAAGGATAAGATTGGCAAACCATTGACTAGTGATGAAAAAGCTCTAGTGTTGAATGCTTTTTCTAAGTTTTGTGAGAAATATCCAACACTTCTCATGAAAGAATTGGTGAAATTAACATGTGAGTTCACCAGTGTGTCGGCTACAGTACTCACAAAGAAAAATCTGAAATGGAAAAGATGGTTACACTTGGGAAAAAAGAAAGCTTGTGAAATATGTGATGAAAGAATGTGATAATTTTGTGAAGAAAGCAATTCATGTAGTAGTGCACAAATGCTTTTTTAAAAATGAACCACCAACAGTTGATAAAGTGCTACATATAATGAAAGAAGCAGCATTACTATGGGAGATGGGTGGTTTAAGTGACGCCATTGTTGATAACCTGGTTATCAACCTTGCAGTGGAAAGCAGCAGCACAAACAGCTCAGATAACAGTTCTGAACTGGAGGGAATAGAGCCGCTTCCAGAGAGCGAATAAATGTAAGTTACCACATACATATTACTTATTTTTTTGCTCGTATTTTTAGAGGTAATTATTGCATGTCTACCATTATACCTAACAGAACATTTTAGTTACCATTTAACTGTTTAAGTTGTCAGAATAAAGGCTCTGTTTGTTTTGCATTACAATATACTATGTGACATGCCACTTGGTCATGAAAGTATGACAGCATTTCTGGAACAAATGGCAGAAGGATGTATTATAATGGTGCACTGGTTCGCTTGGGTTTTGTTATGATGAGGATCAACTTATGGCTGAATAGGCTTCAGATATTACAGACTTTCTTATATGCAAACTGCAGAACAACATCCAGCTGTTTATACATGAAAAAATCGCTGACAATTTTTCTTTTGAATCTTCTCTTTTAAGTATGAGGTCCTTTAAATGGCACCAACAGCTTTATTTTCATTCCAAAGGAAGCCACACTAATGATTTTTATGTATTATTAAAAAAAAAATCATCTTGCTTTGCTAGTTTTGAACCTACATCCTGGAAAATCATGGTAATCGTTTGACCATGAATGTACATGACAAGCAGATTTTATGAGCTCATAACAGAAAGAGTTTTTTTAGTGTATTTATTCAGCATAGTGAAATAGACTTAAAAGTGTCAGCATTAAAACATAGGACAGTAAATATTACAGAAATAGTTATGCCACAAAAGGTTCTAATTTATATAAATTGTATATTTTATCCCTCTATGGAAATGAATGTTTGTTTATCTCTTACAATTATCCCAGAGATATAAAATGTACTGAGAATGAAGAAAACTTAATAGTCAGTGGTGTATTGTGATTTAATGGTGCCATTGACACTAGATTATATTTATTTTCCAAACTACCATATGACTATTATTATTTGCCTTTGATTAAACAATCAAGTAAACAAAACAATCCCACTTACTGGTATTTATTTCACTGGTATCAGGGGAAAGGGGTATAACTCAAAAAATGTAATTTTTCAGTAAGCAATTTTAGACAGTTCTCATAAATAGCTGTTTCATGTTTCAGCAGCTTTATTGGCACCAAGGTTAGTTTAACTATGACTATGGTAATTGAAATCTGTCCACAACCAAGACTGGACTTTTCTTGGCTTGATTCTGAGTATATAATACATATGTAAAATGAAATTTTTGTACTTATATCCCTTTATCCAGGCATTGGTGAATTTTCAATTTTTAACTACACATGTCATATGTAGCTAAAGGTCGGAAAGGTAGAATCAGTCTCAAAAATTCAATGCCATAACTAGTATTTGAACTACAGATCTTCCAGTTTTCATCAGGTTACTCTAACTTTTCTAAACCTTGTTCTATACTTGGTTTGTGTGATAGAACAATTAATCACATTGATAGATATAAAGTATAGTTAAACTATGAAGCTCAAGACTTAAAGTAGGTACTTATGGTAATGTAATTTGTCTTTGTAGTATGTCATCTCCTTGTGGTTACCAAGTACAATAACATGTTTACCTGATTTAAAACTTCATATATAAAGAATCCTGTTGGAACCAAAATTGTAATAAATAATATGATACAACGGATACAACATGTTAATAATTTGGGATGCCACATTAGCCATAATTAAATAATGATTTGTTAAACGGGCATAAGTCCATAGAATCTAATTTTAAGAGAAACAAAAAAACAAAAACATTATTTTTCAACCAGTTAGTTTTCTTCTAGTAAATTGCACTATTCTCATAGTTTTACCTGTAATGTTTAACTATAGGATATAAGTTCTTTAATTTTAATGCAATTTTACATACAGATCAAGGTGTTTAAAGTACATGGACTTGATATCTTTTAACAATTCATTCTTGAATACTTGTTAGTATGAGGGTCGGCTGATAAGTCCCGGACCTTACACAGATATGGCACCACTAAGTCAGTTAGATGGTAGCATTATATCATTTAACTCTAGACTTGTATCCATAGTTACAGATAAATAGTTTGTTTAGTTTTCAAATGACACCATTTTAAATAACAACTTTAGAGGACTTGGAAAAACCAGCAGTGATTAAATACTTCCATTTGAAAGGCTTAACGCTTAAAGAAATCAAGGAGGAAATGGACAGTACATTGAATAACTCTGCTCCTTCATATTCAATGATTAAAAGGTGGGTTGCAGAGTTTTAAAATGGGACGTATGAGCACTAGTAATGAACCTCGCTCTAGTCGCCCTGTAGAAGTGACAACTCCAGAGATCATTTAAAAAATTCATTGTTTAGTACTGGAAGATCACAGATTAAAGTTGTTTGAGATAGCAGGCTGTAAGCATATCAAAGGAATGTGCAGGTAATATTTTAAGTAATGTTTTGGCTTTCACAAGGTCTGTGCAAGATGGGTGATGAGTTTGTTGACACCTGATCAAAAGTTGCAAAGAAAAACTGTTTCTGTTAAGAATGTGGAGTTCTACCGTAAAAATCCCAGTGACTTTTTGAGATGGCTTATTACCATGAATGAAACTTGGATACATCACTACACTCCAGAAAATAAATTACATTCAAAACAGTGGATTGCGCCAGGTGAACCAACTCCAAAAAAGGCAAAGTCAATTTTGTCAGCTAACAAGGTCATGGCGAGTGTTTTTTGGAATGCACAGGGAATTATTTTTATTGATTACTTGGAAAAGGGTAAAAGTAACACTGGTGACTACTATGTAAACTTGCTGCAACGTTTGAGTGATGAGGAGAAAAGAAAAAGACCTCTTGTTTCATTATGACAATGCTCTGGCCCATCATTCAGTCATTGCAATAGGAAAAATAGGAATTGCTTGAACATCGACCCTATTCACAGATCTAGCACCAGTGACCTCCACCTGTTCCCAAACCTCAAAAAATTTCTTGGAGAAGATTTTGCAGCAACGAGGAGGTCATTGATGCAGCTATTTTGAAGACCTTGATGAATTGCACTACAAAGGTAGTTTAAATTAGAACATTGATATGACAAATGTATTAACCTTCTGGAGATTATGTTGAGAAATAAAGCAAAAAAAAAAAAAAAAATGCTTAAATGCTGTTTTCATTGAGAGGCCCAGGACTTGTCAGCCGACCCTCGTATATGACATAGTTTGAAACCATACACATGCAAATAGTTTTATTATACCTTTTTTTATAGTATTAATACCACTGAAATAACATAGACTCACTTTTTACAGACATGTGACAAATGGTAAAAGTGCTTATTAGGTTCTTATAAAATATTGTCATTTGCAAGGTATTAAGACATCAAACGCTAAGTACTTAAGAAGACATGAAGATGACAATACTATTTCATTAGTCTTCGTCACTAACATCACTGCCTCTGTCTTTATTGTTCCACTGCAGAATCTCCTGGTAAAATGTGTCTTCTTCTGTGCCACAAGGAATGTACGGTAGCACCTGTTGAATATCAGCTAGCTTTTTGTGTTATGAAAACACTACCCTGTGCGTATGCTAAAGTCTTTGGAAGAACTATTGCCTGTGCTCCTGACTGTGCAAGTCTGAAAGTATGAAAAACAGGATTGCTGATGTATGGAGAAGTAACTATATAACCTATCAATTTGCAGAGCATTTAAACTCCATGTACTATGTACATTTGAAGCTTATCTTCTCAGAATGTGGGAAAGAACATTTCACGGTTTCAGTTGTATTGTTGTTTTCTTATAATATGCTGGCTAGCACTTACTAAAATTTAAAATGTTATTCGTTTTAACCATTTTACTTGTGCTGATATTTTTTTCAGAGCTGTATAGTATCAGTGATGTGTATTGCATGGGAGTGTATACTCTATTCACTCTCCTAAGCTGCTTCTTCACTGTTCCAAACACTCCGTCACAAGGCTGAAATGAATGACCATGAATAGGAAATTGATGAATGATCTTATCAAATCTGCTGTGTCAGTTTGTGTTAGAAACATACATTGGACAGTGATTCTTGTTCTGTCCTACACATCCATCAGAGTATACATGTAGTTCTTTTACATGAGATGGAATGTTTTCATTAATGCAATCCATGACAAAGGAACAAACTTCATTAGCTCCCTTTCGAGCAATATCCTCAAGGTATACAAAAAGTGAGCTGTTTTCACCTTCTTGTCATAAATGTAAAATGCATTTACCCAGAGTTGGCACAAGTAGAATATTGTTTGCATGGGATTATGTGCCAGAGGAACATTTTGCATGAAATCTACTGCTATTGCCCTTATGTTGTTATTTTCTTCACACTTCTCATTTTTTATAGTGTTTAATACCCACTTTTACTACAAATGACACTGTTAAGAGGCGAGTGGTCTAACCACTTGGCCATGGCATAACCCACTTCTTTTCAGAGTCCTGTATATGAGTGTAGAACTTTTATGCACAATTTGCATGTATTAACTTCTCAGCAGCAGCAACTCTCTTGACAACATCATTAAGATGTGGACTTGTAAGCTTAACTTTTAGTTCCTCACATGTTATGCATGTATCAATCTGTGGGCAACCAAATGTAAGTTCAAAGTTGTCCCTGTACTTTATTCTGCTGTCAGGGTGTTTTTATTTAAACATAGCTTCCATACATAGCTTTGATTGTGAGTCTTGCATCAAGATATTGATATGATTTCCTTGAATAATGGCTCTCTTTTACAGGATATGACATATATGCTCATGGATTTTATTTTTCTTTGATGCTGATACTGCATTTGAATTTGGATGCTTACCCACTTGTCCTTTGGAGATTTACTTTCCATTGAGGAACTCTTAAACGTGGAACTGCTTTTCTGATATTCCATGTAAACTCCTGAAGGCCTTCTGACCAACTTTAATTCTCATGCCATAGCTTAACACATGGTAGGTAAAACTTGCATTCCTCTTTTTGGTGACAACTGCTTTCCTTTGCCTTCTACAACTGACAGGATTTATTTCTATCAAGTGTTAAATATGCAAATCTCGAGCATATTATGTTATAAAATCAGTATTGAAGTGTGATGGTATGTCCAACTGCCTGTCTTCATTAATTGCTTTAAAACATTGCAATTGTCAGCTGAAACAAGTTCAAATTACAATGGTATAGTACATGGCAACACTGATAATTTGTATCAGAGCTGAATAACATCTGAACATCACATGTTTTCTAAGATAACCTCAATATACACTTACCTACAATCATTTCCTATTTTCCTTGCTGGAACTTCTTTTCCTCTATGCTTAATGTATGCTTTCCCTTGAATACAGATCCATTCCTTCTGCCTTTTCTTACTTTTTCATTCCTCTCACTAACATTGTCATTTATATCAGCCATCTTGAAATAGTAATCAATGAGTAAAACAAAGGAGTATATTTTTTTCAAATTGTAGGTCATGCTTTGGATGAATCTCCTTTGTCTTTGGAAATTTGGATTACATTATAAGTTGTAGTTTAGTGCTAAAAGGACTTAGGTCCAGGACTTAAATCATTTTAACACTTCATCACAGAAAAGCATCTTCAATATTATGTTGAAGCATTCTAGCATAAGTAGTTTTAACATAACAATGTTTGTTGAAGTCTGTAGACCTTGTATTTATACTTAACTCAAAAGCGCAACAAGTCATGATTCAATTATGATCAAGATGCAGATATAAAAATTACAAATATATACAATGATGTATGGAAGAATGAGAAAAAAGCCTGAAAATTACATAAAGATATACAATTAAAATTTTAGAAGGTGATGCTGTGCCAACCTTTTTGTTTGGAAATGAAACATGGATTCACAGACAAAGGATGCAAATTGCATCCACACAGCAGAAATGAAATTTTCACATCTGGAAGAATAAGATGAATTTTGAAATCCCATCTGGAGACAGGAGTTCCAGAGGTGTCTAGTGTAGTTTCAGCAGTCGAAAAGTTGATATTGGAAACAACAGACTTCTGAAACACGTCCTTAATAATGAGATGTAAATGATGGAAAATTTGTTACAATCGACTCAAATCAATACTTAAGCTGACTGCCTCCGTGATCAAGTGTTCAGCGAGCTGACTTCTCACCTGGAGGTCCCAGGTTTGATTCCTGGCTGGGGCGGGGAATTTTTCTTTAACCTGAATTATTCCCTATTCCCCTCAGAGTCTGGAAATATGTATATGAGAGTGAATGTGTGCATGTTTGAGGAAAATAAATATGATATAAACCCAACGTAAAGAACCTACAGCCAACGAGTTGTTTCTAGTTCAAAGCCGCTGATATGACTTTAGATGTTAATGAGGGCTATATAAATGAAATAATTAAAAAAAAAGAATTAAGCTATTAGAGAACTGTAAGATTAAATTATTTTGTTTGATAACAAAGCTATTAATTGCTGTGATCATATCAGCACTGCTGGTGTGCCAGAATTTTATGCTGCAGGAGTATTTACTTGCCAGTAAGTCTCATGACATAAGGCTGTCATTTTAAAACACACTTAAAACCATTGTTCTGTGCTGGGTTTGAACCACGACCTTGGGAACTGAGCCACCCAGACGTACTGTACTTGAAAGGACAGAATACCAAGTGCACAAATAGGAAAAGAATTAAATATTTATCTAATAAATGATAAAACCTTACAGCACAGACAAAATTGGAGAAAACATTTGTAACAAATGGCAGAAGTTTGTATACTGAAAATGACCCTTGATTATCAACCTTTGGAAGAAGGAACATGAGACAACCTAGAAAGAGATGGCAATGAGACCATAACAGGCCAAAGAACCTAATATATGAAAGAAAGAAGATGACCTTGAAACTCTTTGATTGTCAGCTGTCTATTGAATAGATTCCTCGAACTAGTTGTGAAATGATATGAAATGGAGTTTTATTTATGGACACTCTTTAACTGCTGTGGTTCTCAGTGTACCATTCTATAATGAGCGTGAAAGACCACTTAATTTTGCTCAGAGGCCTCTTTTTATCATGCTTGAAGTTCTTTTATGTGCCATAAATTATGACATGGGACCAACAGCTTTACTTCTCTTCCGAAAGAAGCCATGCTAAGGATTTTTACACCCAAAAAATCCATTATCCTCAGCTGGGTTTGAACCCACAACCTTAGGTATATGAAGTTAGCATGGTAATCATTATACCACGGAGGGTAACAACTGGTTGTGAGATAAATATCCAATTCAATGAATTTGTATATGTGTATATCCACTTCTAAAAATTTGATATAATGCTTCCACTATGTCTTCCAATTTACATGGGATTAACATTTTTATACTTACTTTTGAAAGAACGTTCATTTTTAATGTCTCATTTATATGTTCCTATAAATCTTCAAGTGCAGACACAGCCAAGGTGTTATAAATAAATTACCACAGTGATGATAAACATAATAGCCAAACATCTTACATACCTGGCTGAAAGAGATCAGTAATATGGTTGTGTGTACTCTCAGCTACCCAGTTATTAATATGTTGTGTGGCAGCATCAGTGTTAGTGAAATCCAAAGAGTCTATGTTTGCAAGGAAATCACTAACTAGTAAATCTCTGTATTGAGGCAATATATCAAAACCTGTTTTTAGAAAAGCTTTTGAGGCAAAATCTATTTCCAGAAGATGATTAGATTGCTGAAAATGAAAAAGAGGATGTAAAACAATTAGCACAGAAAAAGGCAGAGAAATATGCACATATTTTAAGTTTATGATCTAACAAGACATTATAATGACTGATAAAATCTTGACAAGTCTTAGCAGGACAACAGCCAGTAGTTTAAAACAATATCACAAAATGTGTATATGTAAAGCACTAAATTGCAAATGTATAATTTTTATGACACACTGTGGAACCAATGGCAACATTTATTTGATAAGGAATAAATCTAAAATAAGGAATAAATCTAAAAGGAATAAATCACACTCTTAGGATGTTTGCCATAGAAACTAACTTTTATTTTGTAGCAATTTCAAACTTAACTATACGGACACTAATTATTATAATCATAAATTATTACGAGGCCCTGATTATATACCTACATAAATTACTCTTAATTTTGTACGAATTTTAAAAGATTATTTTCAAATTCTTATACATACAATTTCTACACCAAATGCACAGTGGGTTCTGAATTGTTTCATACAGATCAACAGAGCATGCAGCCATTTTATAGGTGCAACTCTTGAAGGATTATCTTGTTGTACAAATCTATGTAAATGAACATTTGAAAAAAAAAAAAAGTAGAATAACTGTGGTTCTGCATGTACGACTTAAAAGAATCATTTTATACTCTTAAAAATTAGCAACATTCACATTCACAAAATAATTGTAGATGTTTAACCAATAGGGATCAAAAGTACTTCCTGAGTGTGAGCCTTTCATGTTACTACAGATATGTTACATATATAAGATATCTGTAATAACATGAAATATTCACACACACGCACGCACGCCCGCCCACCCACCTGCCCACCCATACTGTATTTTTAATAAAGGCATAAATTGCAACCCCTAACAAACTCTTATGTCTCAAAAAAGAGCATGCATCTAATTTTGGACTGGGCAAACATACGTATAAAAATAAACTCATTTCTTATAAACTGCCCACATATTAGAATAATATTTCTGAATCCTACTATACCTAATACTGAAGTTGTAAATAATTAAGAAAAGAGTGTTTAGAACCTGACCTGATAATGCCTAGTAAGGTTAAGATATCCCTCTCTAGTTGTATGTTCGTCAGCATGGAGAACCTGATCAAGTTGCTGTTTTGTGTTGCCACCAGCTCCTTGTTGTAACATTGCAAGCAATGCATGCACACTTACTGGTGATACAATCATATTTCCAGTATCCTGTTCCAGAATTTTCTGTAAAATATGTCATACTTGTATCAATACCTAGTAGCCATGTGCAGCTATTTCTTCTATAGAAAGTATGAAAGAATATATTCACTGCCAAACCAGCAGAATCTTCAGCTATCATGGTGTTATCCCACATCTGCCTTAGTCTCTCTTTTCTGTGATTCTCTTTTTTACAGTATTCAAAATGTGTTTCAGTATCAATAATGATGTGTGGTTTTTCTGGAAAACCAGAATATATTTAATATTAAGATATAATAAATTATTAAATATACATTTTAATGCTCAGTAAAACTGAGAAAGGAAGTGAAGTAAATGAACCACAAAAAATAGGTGCACAAGATCTGATATAGCATACTAATATTAAGTTAAGCTGTGAGAATATTGAGTTTGGAAAATCCCAGAAATTTTTAAAAAATTGAATTAGAAAAGGATGTAAAATTATTTGTTTAATTATTATTTATTCAGTAACAATTCGTATTAAACCATGTCATCATCTTTCTACCATACTCTTTTTGTTTGAATTAATTTATCTTTTTAACTTTGATTGCTTGATAAATATACATTACATGTATGATAGTATTACAATTTTGTAATATTACTGCTGTTTGCGAGCTTAATCCTATATTGCATGTTGTTACCATTTGACAACAAAGATGATTAATCAAATGTTTTAATATTTTTAGTGGTCTTTTTTTCTAATTTTGTATTATACTAACCATTAATAATAAAATCAGGCTAGTTATATCTGTTTTATATTATAAAGATAAAACTGTATGTGTGTTTTTTTGTTTTTTTTTGTTTTAATAAAAGAGGTCAAAATCCATTCAATTGCAGTCAAATATAACCCTATCACATCCGAGCATTTTACTTGGGCCCTCCCTCCTTTACCATAGGCTTATTTGACTGTAGTCGGGACTTGAACTCAGACATTCGGCCTTGAATGGATGGCCAGTCCACTTCATATTGCATTAACGATTACAGCTATTCAAGTCGCTAGGGTTGTGGTGCTGTTGAAAGGGATATAAAAACAGCTTTGAAAATTAGAGCATATGTAACAAAATAATTTGTGCATTAGAGGGTTAAGTTTAGAATCACTTTGTGATATCTATAGTAGTTGAGAGAATATAAATTTGGGTAGATGCATTTTTTGGTATTAAAAGCTCTGAATAATTAGTCTGTAGTTGGAAAGGTAGAGTCAGATTGAAAAACTTAATGTCATATGAACCATGGATCTTGCTGTCTTTGTCCAGTTACTTTAAGGTAATTCTAAGCTACTATGGCATTAAGCTCCCCAACTGACTTGCAATTTTTCTGGTATAACACAAGATAGTAATTTGATATATGAGATTTACCTTCACATTCACTTAATATCTGTTATGTATTTGACATTGAAAATAATGGGAAAATGTTTGCATTAAGATTATTTATAATTACATAAATTAAAATGGAGCATAAAGTTGTATAAAATAAATACAATGTGTAACAATCATTTGAATTTCTAAACATATAATCATTTATAATTTTGCAAACTGTGGATACAAAACAAAGGGTTTCTATCAATTTGATACTTATTCACAGCAAATACATCATAGAAATGCTTTCAAATAGATAAAACAATGCACCATACATTTACTAGTTTGAAATAGATAATAATAGGTAAGATTTTTAAAAGAAATCTATTATTTGCTGTCCAGTAGCTCATAAAAAGTACAAGAATGGACTCATTTTTTTATAGTGTTTAATGCCCACTTTTACTACCATGACACTGCAGGCAGTGACACTAATGATACATGAATGAAGATGGAGCACCGGTGGAATGTGATGGCGGGGGAAAATGGAGAACCCAGAGAAAATCCATCCCTGCACCACTTTGTCCACCACAAATCTGGGATCGAACCCAGCCCAGTCACTAGGCGAGAGGCAAGTGGTCTGACCACTTGGCCGCAGTACGGCCAGAATAGATACATAATTTCAGAATAACCTTAACTTGAAAATTAGGAAACTTTAAAGATACAATGGTGAAGAGCTAAATGCCATGGGGGTAGGGGTGGAAGACACAATTTATATTTCAACAAGAAAAATACATTTCTGCTCTATTAAGTTTGTATCCTACTTTTATAGTTTTCTGTTTATGCAAAAGTCATTTACTATAAAGAGGACTTCATTAGCTGTTTATAGAAAATTCAGATTGGCTTTTTCATACACATATTTAATTTTTAGAACTCTTTTCATAAAATAATAACAAAAAGTGTTCCATGTAAAAGGTTTTGGAGGAAGAGGATTACCCTGCAAATGTTACCTCTGCCTCAGATGTCCAATTTAAATTTGAAATTTGATGTTGAGTATTCAGCTTGCTTAGTTTCTTTCTATCCTCTATGCAACCCCACCCCTCCTCTGCTCTCACACACAATTAAACCATTTTCCAAAACATGCTTTTCCTGATTCATGGAGCCTCAAAATATTATCCTTAGTTTAATGTTACTGCTCAACTTTAACAATGAACACAATGGAATCTCTGCCTTGAGTAAGTGGCAGAAATCAAAAATGCAGTTGTGCAATGTATGTGAACCTGTGATGGAGTGACCATCTGGGTCCACAGTATATTACTTCTTTAAGTAATTAATAAATGCATTACATTCATAAAGCTCATAAATTAAAAAAAAAAAAAAAAAAAAAAGTCAAATACATTATTATAACAAAGTGGGTTGTGGTAGTAATTTTAAAATATTCAAGCTCACTTTCCTCAAGAAACATCATTATCAGCATACTTTCCCTGACTCAAATAAGTTAGTTTTGACAATGCTTGATTTTATCCCTGTTTATTCTAACCAAATCTCTTAACGTTTACTTTTTGCTCAAATTAGTGAGGAAAAATTTGGATTAAAATAATGCGTATTACTTAATAATAGTATGGGAAATAATAAAAGAATAGTGTTGAAACATGATGTTCTAAAAGCAGAATCATATTATCAGAAATAAGCTCTACATACCTGTACCAGTTCCATGGAAAAGCTGACTGTTGCATCAAGAATGTTAGCCTGCACAGGAATATTCCCAAGATAAAATGCAGCTGAGAAAATCATGAAATACCATAGTTTTCCTGAAACATAATATAAATGAGGAAAAAATAATATTTATGAAAGCATAAATCTAGGATTAGAAGAGCGAATGTATGGAAAGCTATTCCAGCACTGCCTTCTTTAAAAAGCAAAGTATCATTTTTAAAAAATCATAAATAAAAGGCAAAACTCCAACTTAAATAAACGTCTTCGCTACTGTTTGTACTGAAGTCTTGATATTTATATGAGAAATTAATTTATAAATGTGATTAATTACCACATACATTGTGGGTAGAGAAGGTATTTGAATATTTAATAGGGATTGGTATATTAATGTATTATATACACTCCATCTAAAAAGTTGATACTGAGATTTCACTACAAAATGAGATATCCTAATTTAATTAAACAAACATAACTTTAAACTGAAATGTCAATTAAATATCAAACTTGGTATTAAGTTGAGCATCTTCCAGGTATATGACACACACCTTTTTAATAAGAGTCTCCCATTCCATACTACCCTTTACGTGGAGCATTTTTTGAAAATGTACATTTTCTAAAAGATAGCTAATAATTTTGATTAAATTATCATATGTTTTAAGACATTTTTTTCATAATTCAAATGTATACCTTGAATTTTCTGGGAATAACCTCTGATGTCATCTGAATGACTTTCTCATAGCTACTGTAAACTTAAGTGATAAACAAAATGTTATTACACAATATAGATCTCATCAAAGCACAAGCTTAAATATTTTATATATAAATACTTTTTTTTTGAGGAGTTAATCATTTCTAAGATATTCCTTGTTTTTGCCTGAATTTTCAAATAGTGATACTTTTCTCAAATGGGAAGTCGTTATTCATTTTTTCCTCCTGGTCATGCAAAGAGAACAGAATTTCACAGCCTTATAAAGTGACCAGCTCTTAAAAAATTTGACTATCTCATAAGCCTGCCGGATTTCTCTACTCCCAATATACTACCAGAAAATACCATTTCTGTAAATGTTTATCTTGATTAACATGGAGTAGATATAAGAATAAGCTTATGTAAGAATAGTTTTATTTAAGAATGAAAGAGAAAATTGTGTGAATTTGACACGTCATGCACATATTAAAAATAATACTGGTGCTTTTAAAGTCAACTTTATCACTGTCCCTGACTTCAGCTTTAAGCAGCTTTCACAACTTGTTGTGAAAGTATATTATTTTTTATTTTTGATGTAATTTATTAAAACAATATAATTGAACAAACAAATAACATTAATTGTAGTGGATGTAGAATCATGAAAGTCATCTGTTATTACTGTGTGTGAAAATTTCATAGAAGGGTTAATAACATGGAAAATTTTGTATAAAAATGAGAAAAATAAATTAAGTTAAAAAATGAACTTTTAGCAACTATTCCTGTACCATCACTCCTCGTAGCTGATAGTGTAAGTATGCTTTATAGATATTTTAATTTTCAATTCAATGAAGTTCTTTTGGGTGTGAATATGCATTTCAAGTGTATGAAAAAGGCAGCCTTTTTTACTTTCTCTGCACGTACTATGTACATAGTGTATAGAGAAGGTATTGCACACCACCCAAAAATTTGATACCGAGATTTTACCAGAAATGTGAATTAAAAAAATTCACAATTTTGAATAACTGCTAAACCGTAAGAGATGGTAAAAAATTTACCACACAAAAAATATAGAGCACTTTAAAACACACAGTTTATGTTACATGCATTTTTTGCATGGAGTTGATCGTTTTTGAGATATTCCTTGTTTTTGGTTTCAGCTTTAAAAATTACACTTTTCTCCCACAGGACTTAGTCAACTCCATACAAAGGAACTTCAGTCACTTAGCAACCAGCTTTTGATTATCACTTTAACCTATGGTACTCCCTTATTTCGCTTCTACTTACAAGGAAGCAAGTAATAAGACTATTTCTGCCAATTTTTTTCGATTAGCATGAAGTAAATAGAACAATAAGCTTTTTAACAATAATTTGTTGTAGAGATGTAGAGAAAGTCATGTGAATGGAACACATCAGATTTTTCTTTCTTTCTCTTCTTCTTTTTCCCATTTGCTTTGCTTGAATAGCTTAAAAAGTTTAGTGGAGTCTTAAAAGCGTATGTAATCAGGTAAGTTATGTCAACTTAAATTTAGGCCCATTTAGAGAAATAAAATCAGCATAAATAAGTTGACCTTCAAAGTAGATTAGTACATTTAAACATACCTTCTTAATCCCTTTTTACTTTCTCTACTTCGTACATAGTTGGTACATTGGTAGAGGAGATAATGCATTCCACCCAAAAATTTGATATTAAGGTCTGACTGAAAATACATTGCATTCAGAAAAGAATTTTTAGATAAAGGTCCTTGTGCATGTGTTTGTGTGGGGGGGGGGGGGGGAGGATGGGACATGATAACTCAAAAATGAAAAGTTGATTAAATATCAAACTGGATATTTAAGTTCAACATCTTCCAAGAATGCAACACAATTCTCCACCCCAAACTACTCTTTACATGGAAAAATTTTGAAAATCTTATCTTCCCAAAAATGGCTCTAAAGATTTGGATTAAAATTCTGTATATTAAAGATACTTGCATGACATATATAATGTCATGAGAATACCCTCTGAAGTGCTCTTCATTCTGAATCACTTTATCTTAAATGGTAAACTGTAAGAGGTAGACAAAAAGTTACTATGCAAAAAATTTAGATCTTGTTAAGCATACAATCTATATCATATACTTTTTTTGTGTGGTTAACATTTCCAAGATATTCCTTGTTATTGGTTTTTCAATTTTAAAATGCTTAAAACTTTTCTCAAACAGGAATGTGTTTTACTCCTGGACATGCAAAGAGAACCAAAGTTCAATTGTAGAGCAATAGCTTTTAAAACATTTGACTATTCTATAGCGTAGTGTATTCCCTTATTTCCCTTCTACTTACAAGGAAGAAAGTAATAAGACAATTTCAGTTGTTTATCTCAATGTCAATGAACATGATATAGGTAAAATAATAATTTTTCTAGGAAGAATAGTTTGCTTGCAGAACAGGTAGAGAAAGTAATGTGAATGGAACACATCAGTTTTAAAGATAGTTCATTCCTGACTATAGGCTTAAAAATATATGTAATAAAAACCCAAATATCACCAGTGGATTGAAAAATGAATTCTAGCCTTTTGGAGGTAGGTACACAAAATAACCAAATAAGTTCAGTTTGGTGGAACATTCCTGCAACAGTGACGTACCTTCCATCATTTCAGTCAGATTCTCTTCAGGGAATTGATGCCTACACAAAATACTTTAGTTCTGTTACACGAACCTCTCCTTGAGATTCAGCAAGATATCCACAAACATCTGGAAACCTGATAAGGTAACCTATGACCTTATAAAGATAAAAGTCAGATGCTACATTATGATTTATGTCTGTTTCCAGAAAATCATGTTTTTAGCTGTTTTTCTTATCGCAAGAGCTATGAAAGATTACTTTTATTATAATTTCAAACCTATACAGCCCTATAAGAGAGTACTGAGAGCTGATTAATAGATCTACAATAACATTTAAATAAGTCACTTTAATGTGATTATATGACACTTTGTGACAAAGTTGGGAAAGAAAAGTATTTTTACCATAACTTACATAAAAACCAAAATTTAGTGCCAAATCTTTATAAATTGTAAACATATTTTATTTTCATAAATTATACAGAATGTAATGAAAAATCTGTCACTGACCAAAGAGTGCAATATACTAATTGAGATTGAAGGAGAAAATAAATGCTTTGATACACCTTTCTTCAACCTGTTGCTAGTAGTATATTTAATTTACCAACAGAGAATGAAACTTGACCTCATCCCTCACTTACCAATCCAATTCATCCCTTACTTACCAATCCAATTCATCCCTCACCAATCTAAGCAAACCATTGCTTAAGGTCATAGGTTAACCTTTCAGATATTGCCCAAATAGGTACTTTGTTGACCTTATATAAAAGAAGAGGCTTACACATGGGTGTCTAGGGTTAAAAGCCTGTCACAGAGCCAAGACATTTAATTACAAAATTAAAATTCCAGAATGAACATTGCTGTAGCCAGGCATGAAAGTACGGAAGGAGATGATATGGAATTATAAAGACTTAATGGATGATAGGAAAAGTGATGATGGAGCAGTTGGTGGAATGAATGGTGGGAGAAACTGTAGAATCTGGAGAAAATCCAACTTTGTGCACCATATATCCCACATGCTGTCCTCTGGAATTAAACTGAGACTATTTTGGAGAGAGGCAAGCAGTCTAACCTCTTGGCCATGGCATCTCCATATAACTGAATTAATGAAGCTAATGCAGTGTAAGATTTACCTTAGAAACAGCATGGTAAGTTACATCTGAAAAACTTAAGACAAAAAATTGAACATTATGATCTGTGTAACACTATAAATTAGTAGAAATGTAGGTATATCAATCCTCCTCATAGTTTGTTTCATTTAATCCTGATGATGGTTTGTTGGGAAGAGAGCCAGATTGAAACGTCACCATCTTAATTTTATCACTTTATTATTCACATCATTTGGTCCATTATATTATAATTTACAGCTACAGGTACACTAAGTACACAATATCTTTTCCTATCTCTGAAGTTTGGCAGCAATAGATAAGAAGAAAATTTGAAAGATGATTTACTTCCTTAGTCTGAAGAATAAATTATATGTCTACCAAAATGTATGTGAAATTTTTTGAAAAACCAATTTTTTTCTAATATTTTCAGTTGGTAAATTAGACATTTGTGCATATTTTACAAGGATATTTTGTTTTCTTGCCCATCTCTTAAGTTAATTTAAATTATTAAGTACTTTAGAAGCGCAACTATGATATATCCAGTTTTCAAACATGTTAAATGTGGCTATTTGTGTGAGTTAATATTGTTATTTATTGTGCTAAAGTAGTTATTTCTTTTAAATAATGCTTATTCAGCATAAAATATTAGTTAAAATGTGAGTATAGTAATATGTTTTAAAAATTTACAAAACAGGTATCACACTGGGTGCTTCTATCTACGCCATCATCATCCAGGCATGCTGTACCACCAATTATTTAACCTGGGCCCTCCCCATCCTAAACCACAGGCAAGATAGAAGCAGCGAGTTGGTCTTGCAACCACCCCAAAAGCATATTTCCGCCTGTAAAATAGAGGTTGTTTTAATGGCAAGAGAGGTTCACTCGAACCAAATGACTTGCATTTTTCACTCAGTCCATGAGAATTCCTAGTTGTACTTTAATCCTACTTCTGTTATTAGAAGGTAAATAAACGGTATGTAAGCTAATAATAATAATATTATTAATGATAATAATAATAGTAATAATAATAATGATGATAATAATAGTATGATTGAAATTTTATGTATGAGAAAACCAGATGTTAAAATTATAGAAAACAAAATACAAAGAGAGGCTTAATGTTCTCATTCAGATATTAATATTTCAGAACAAATGCACAGGTATATACCATATTTTTCTTAAAATAAATCTGCAAAAGCAACATATAAACAATGATTGAACCTGCCATTTTGGATATCACAACAAGGAAATAGTTGCAAACTCAGCCTTTAGTCAGTATTTTGTATTCCACTTTTACTTTGTATTAGTGAATATTACTGTACTACTGGAGGTAAAGAAAGATTAAACTTTAAATAAGGTAAATCTTTTGCACTGTTTTCTATAAAATTACATTTTTCCATAAACAGTGTACCTTTTCTATAAAACTACTTACCTCAGAGCTGTGAAACTAGATAGTATTTTCTAAAAATATAGAATGAAAACTCCTGTGCTGCAGTTTTTTTATATTTTGAAAATAATATTTGTGATTATACATAGCAGTGAAATTAAGGAATTTTTTAAAGTAAATCTGAAAAATGTTTATTAAAAAAAACAGTACCTTTGTTGCACAGAATTTATCATCACCATATAAACTTGACTACGATAGTGTATTACAATTACTTTGTTAGATTTTTAGAAAAGGCACTGGAAAAGTTTTTTATTTAATTTCCTTGTTTTTGCAATGGTGGTGTCAATATTCCAGGAAATCATTTCAAACTTTCAAGATTGCAGAACAATTGTGTTTTAAATATTAATACTAAGGTTCATTACAGTATCTGAAAAACTTCAGGAGTTATTGCCAATTTGTATTCTCGCCTTAAGGAATTAGTGGATATGAAACACCTCTGGCTGTAAATACTAACATCCAAGGAAGAAAGTATATAACTTTTTCATGCACGAACAGCAAGCATCTGCTCCTGTTTTTCTCATGATGGAGACAGAATTTATGTGTACCAAAAGCGTGGACTAAAATCCTGATTTAACATGGGAAAGCATTAAAACTTTGGAAAGATAGAAATTGAAAAATTCAGTGCCATAGCCAGGATTTGAATCATTGTTCTATCGGTTTGTGTCTGGTTGCACTAACCAACTGCGGTAACATGGCAACATGACATTAAAATCCCCAGCTGACCCACATTTCACCCTCTGATTCTACCTTTACAACCCTGTCCTACACATGGCTTATGTGAAAGAACAATTAATTACCATTAAAAACATTATTAGAAATCAATACTGGGAAAGCTTTAACTCTTTAATAATTTAATTTTGTCTTAACAGCATGTTGTCGCAGTAGCTCAATGGTAACAGCAACCATATGGAGAGTGGGAGAACCATGTTCAAAAACTTACTGTGGCATTGAATTTTTATTCAGCTGATTCTTAAAAAAAACAAAAAAACTTTAATAATAAGAACACCAATTTGTGTTTAAGTTCAGTAACTTCCCAAGGACAAAACAAGAAAACCACTCACCTGAAAGGGTCATTTACATAGAAAAATTGCTGTTTCTTATTTTTTAAAAGATATTTCAGATTTTTTATTTAAATTATTAAATGTGTTTTTATACATTTTCTACGGCATATTAATGGCAAATGAAATGTAAATATCAAATTTTCTGGGAATTGTTTGTGAAATTATCTTATTTAGAAAGACAAAGTTTCAACTGTATATTATATAACTTGCAAGATACAACAATTTATTATTAACTTTAATCAATTGCTCCATGCAAGAAGTTACAATTGTATCCTTAAAAATCAGAGCTTAATTTCTCTACCATCTGTATAGTGGTAGAAAAGTAGTATGTTCCGCCCAAAAATATCAATATTGAGACTTCACTGGCAGAACCCTTGAATAATAATAAAAAAAAATCCTTAGAAAAAAGGTCTATGAGTGCAGCTGTGCACACACATGCACATGGATGACATGTGTATGGGTGGTGTGCAATGGGTATGCATGCATGTGTTATTTCAAGAAAACCCTACATCTAAAACAACCTATACATGCATCATTTTGGTTTTTTTTTTTGGAAATTTTTAATTTTCTGAAAAATGGTCCAACAATTTTGATTAAAATATCATATATTAAAGGTATTTAGGTGACAAATAAAATGCATATCTTTGATTTTCTGAAAAGGGCATGGAAAATTCCATTCAGGAGGAAATTTATATAATGTTGCATAACTGGTAAATTTAACCGAAGGACAAAATGTATTTACAAAAGATGTAAATGTCTTTAAAGCATATCATTTATTTCAAATAACTTTGTGACATCAGCCATTTCTGAGATGCCCATTATTAATACTTCCCATTGTTCAATACTAAAGTCATTATTTTAAAGTTGATTTTCAGTTTTTTTTACGATTGCATTGAAGGATTATGACATTTTAAGATTAGCATAGACTAATCAGTTCTCAAACAGTTGACTATTGCTATTCCTGTTTTAGGACAACCAAATGTGCAATGCACTATTTTTGCAAAGTTCTATCACAGTTAAAATTAAGTAGATAGAAAAATAACATTTTGTAAGAACAGCATGTATATAAATATTAGAGGTTACTGGAAGTCATTGAATGCAACACTTTTTAGTTCCCTTTGTAGTATTGTTTTCTTGGCTTGACATCTTTGTGCTCTGTGTACATCAGTTTAGCTTGAAAAAGTTTTGTAGTTCTTTAAAGGTAACTTTTGGAAGGCAGAGATTGTATGCTTATGAATTCAAGTAAGGAGCTGTTATTAATTTTCATTTTTAAATTATTGAAGGACCAATTTTGTCTTGTAGCTTTTTTGAGTTTTGCTATATTTTATGCTCTGGAAATTTTCAGAGTTTTGCATTTTTATTTGTTTTGGTTTTGATCAAGATGCTTCTGATGACTGATGAGTAGTCAACCTGAAGGTCGATCACTCTCTGAGATGGAATTGTAGGAGAGACCACAGTCTGATATCAGATTCAGGCAAGCTAACTCATATCAATTCAGAGTTAGTATTAATTAAAGTGGTGCATGCTTATGTCAGTAGAGGCTCAAGAAAATTAAAAAAATTGAATGTAGAAACCACAAAATATGGTCATAGAAGTGTAATTGTAATAGTGATAACTACAGGGGGCTGCATTTACGTTTCCCATTTTTAGTTGGCTATACTGTGTGTCAGGTTGGTGGGGGCGGGTTTATAGCACTGTGATTGTGTCTAACATTGTCTTAGATTCAGTTTGCCATGGAACGTTGGCCTGTGCAGAAGTGCATTTTCTGTATTGAACAGTTTATTGCAAGCAAGTCAATTGTTGCTGTCTAGCGTGAGTTTGGGCAGGCTTTGGTAATGATCAGCAACGTGGAGTTACACCATCACTCAGTGCATGGGTGCTTCACCTGAACGTGTCCGCACTGTTTGAATATGTGAGAATTGCTCTACAGAGAAGTCCATGTCATTCCATGAGGCGGCATTCCCAGCTCATGAATTTGTCGGACAGAAGTGTGCAAAGAATTCTACGCAAAGATTTGCTGTTCCATTCATATAAACTGCAGGTTACATAGAAGCTAACAGTAGCAAACAAAGTCCTGTGTGTCCATTGTTGTCAGAGAATCTTGCAGTGATTTAAACACTCATCATTACCTTCACAGCTGCCTGATAATGAGCGACAGAGCAAGTTTCTGCCTCAGTGGTTCTGTAAATAAGCAGAACCTTTGATATTGGGCAAAATCCACATGAAATTTTTGAACGGCCGCTACACAATCCCAAGGTCATAGTATGGTGTGCTATTGCAGTAGAGGCTATCATTGGTCCTTACTTTTTTGAAGGTGATAATGGTGCTGCAGTAACTGTGAACTGTAAGCGTTGCAACAGAATGTTACAAATGCTTTTCCTGCCTGAGCTGAGACACCATAACTGGACCATTTAGTGCTTATGGTTTCAACAGGATGGAGCCACATCCCATACAGCACATGTTTCAATGAACATACTCGTGCTGCTTTCCCTGGGCGACTTATCTCCAGATTTGGTGACATTCAGTGGCACTCTATAGCCACTGCCTGGCCTCACTGCACCAGACTTCTTTTTGTGGGGATATTTTAAGGATCATATCCTTCACGACATCGACAGCCTCAAAGCTGTAATTCATACAGAAATTGCTCATGTTACACTGCAAATATTGCGGCGAGTAATGCCCAGTGTACATCTAAATTGCAACAATGCATTGATACCAATGGAGGTGATTTTAAGATTGTTATCTACAAAACATATGGGGCATATATTGCAATTCCAAGATCACTACATGTCTGTATAATTTATTTATGTATCTTGTGGGAAATATGTATAATGTATATTGTTAAAGTGATGTTATATACTGCTGCCAAAAATTATGAATGTACTGTTCTTAAGTGAGCTTCTGGCTCTTTAGCACCTATAATTAAATAAATAAAAATGACAAAATCGCATGTGTACAAAAACTGAAAGATGCTAGCTTGTTTCCTATGTGGCATTTTGAGGTTAAAATTCTGTTTATGACCAAGAAATTAATGAATGTGATTGATGGTACAGAGCAACTGACAGATGGTGAAAGTGATAATGAAAATGAAGAAAAAATGGAGAGCCAAAGATGCTATAGCTAAGAATGTGATCCTAAGAACAATTGACAACGACGTGAAAGTGCACCTCATGTTGTATGAAACCATCAAAGAAATGTGCAACACTATCCTGAGAATTTACAAGAAGGAAACTGTGTACTGCTACAGGAGTTCTACAACTTCAATTTGACAAATCCAGAGATGTTAGTACCAACATCAGTGAACTTCAAAATGTGATCCGCAATCTGAAGTGCCTCAAAGAAGAAATAATATAATCTATGATGATCTCCAAAATAATGACCGTGCTTCCAGGACAATTCAAACATTTCAGCAGTATCTGGGATTCCACTCAAGAGTCTGACAAAACCCAGGAGAATCTCGTTGCAAAATTTATACTGGAAGAAGACAAGATGAAAATGATGACACAAATGTATCCATTAAAGCTGAAATGGAAGTAAGAGGTAAAAAGAAACAACTTGTTACTTGTGTAATGAAGTAAGGCATATTAAAACAAATTGTCCGAAGAAAAACTATTGTTGAATATGTAAGAAAAGTACTCATAATCAGAAATATTGTCACTTAAAAGATGAAGCATGTAGTACCTGTGGGAAAACAAATCATAAGGAGGAAAATTGTTTCTTTAGAAATAAAGGTAAAAATTGTAAAAAAAAAAAACATGGTAAACATGACAAACATGCTGAAATTGCTTTTCTGTATCAAAATGTAGCGGTATACTGTGTAGAAGTTAACAAAGCAGAGGGTAGTAATAATTATCATAAGTTTATAGTTGACTGTGGAGCAACTACTCATGTGATAAATTAGACTAATTGTGTCAGAACTAGAGCAGTGTACAGAAGAAATAAAAACTGCAAAACATGGAGAAAATATGTCTGTAACAGGTGTAGGTTCCATAGAATTTGAAAACTGTGTGCTAAAACAAGCATATTATGTGCCCAAATTGTCAAAGAATGCTTGTCTGTAAACAAAATAACACAAAATAAGGGTGCTGTAATTATGATGATGAGAGGGTATACATCTTGAACAAGAAAGTTGTATTGCCAAAGCACTGTATTACAATCAAAGGTAACAAAAATCAGAATGGTATGAATGTTGTAAAACTAAATGCACAAAATGAAACTGTTCTGTTTACAGAACTAAAAGGTATTACTCTGGACACCTGATACAAAAAACTAAGTAATTTAAACCTAAAACAAATGCAGGAACTTTCTGGAATGTGTGAAGATGTAAGTTTTAAAGATAAGACTGGTATAGACTGCTCTGTGTGTGCCAAAGCTAAACTAGTAAGACTGCCATTTAAGACTGTAAGGCAAAGACCTGAAAGACCCCTTCAAATCATACATACTGATCTGTGTAGTTCTATCAATCTCCCTACATATGATGGTAATAATTGTTCTCTAACATTGCTAAGTGGTTGGACACATTTTTGTGCTGTGTATTTGTTTAGTAGTAAATCTGCAAATGAAGTGTTTGTGTATGTAAAACAATATGTTAATGATGTTGAGGCTTATTTTAACTTCAAAGTCAGTAGATTCAGATGTGATAATGATGGTGAATATAATAATGCTCAGCTCATTGACTGGTGTAAAGAAAGAGGTATTGTGATGTATTTTACTATTTCTTATACTCCACAGTAGAATGGAAAATCTGAGAGACTCAGTTTAATATTGATGAACAAAGCAAGAGCAATGATGTTTGATGCAAAATGTAAAAAACAAATGTGGAGCAAAGCAGTTTGACTGCAGTATATCTCACAAACAGAAGCCCTACAAAAGGATCAAACATTACCCCAGCAGAGAAAGGGTATAAGTGGAAACTAGATCTAAGTGGACTTTAAATTTTTGGTAAAAAGGTGTATGCAAAAATAACAAAACTTTTGAAGAAGCTGGATAGTAGAAGCAAAGAAGCAATGTTTGTAGGTTATGCACAAATGGCCACTGAATATGGGATCCAGAAAAGAATAAAACATTTGTAAGGAGATATGTAATCTTCACTTCCTCATCCACCAAAATGAAGAGAAAGAAGAATATATACAAATATTTTAAGGAACTGGAGAAGAGGTAAATAATACTAGGAATCACAAACAAATTGAAGAACAACAAGAACTAGAAGTAAATGAAGAATTAAATCAAGAGCAACTAAAAGAAGAAAGAAATGAAAGAAAATTGGAAACAGAAAATCATATTTAAGAACAACAAAAAGTAGAAGTAAATGAAGAATTATAGCAGAATCTAGAAGAAGAAAGAAATGAAAGAAAACTGGAAACAGAAAATTAAAGAACAGATTACAATTTTAGAGTAAGCTATGGTCTGCAAAAACCTAAAAGGCTTGAAGATTATAGTTTAGAAGATGCTGAAGAAGTATTTTCAACAAACATGAAATAATCAAGAGTCCAGACAAGGAGAAATGGCAAAAAGCAATAGAAGAGGGAAAACTTTCATTGAAAACTAATAAGACCTGGGAACTGGTGGACACAATGTAGCTGTGGGGAAAGAATTGCTTACAGCTAAATGGATTTTCAAGGTTAAAGATAATGACAAATATAAATCTTGTCTTGTGTGTTTTTTTATAGTATTTAACACTGTCTTTTACTACTTGTGGCATTGCAGGCGATGACACTGATGATACATAGAATGAGGATGGAGCACTGGTGGAATGAGATGGCAGGGGAAACTAGAGAACCCATAGAAAACCTATCCCTGTGTCGCTTTGTCCACCACAACTCTCATATGTAGTTGCTTGGGATCCAAACCGGGCCGTCTAGAGGCAAGTGGTCTCACCATGGCGCAGCCTCCTCTTGTGGTAAGTGGCTGCCAACAGAAGAAGGATAACCTTGACTATAAAGATATATTCTGTCCTGTTGTTGATACGAGTGCTGTAAGATTACTTTTTGCAACTGGTGCTAAAGAAGACATGTTAATTCAAACATTTTGTCTAAAAAGAGCTTTTCTAAATGGAGAGTTGAATGAAGAAGAAATATATATGAAGTTGCCTGAAGGGTACAGTGGTGCGGGAAAAGTCTGCAAACTAAAAACGACTCTCTACGGTCTGAAACAAACTCCATGCAAATGGAACAGGAAGTTGACAAATTTCCTGAAGCAAGAAGGACCAAAATAGATACAAGCTGATCAATGTATCTTTAAAAGTGAGAATGATGACATCATTACTGCTATACCTGTAGATAATGGGACTGTTTTTGGAAAAGACAAGGCACAAATTGAAAAACTACTGAAGATACCTGATTGATAAGGATTTTGAGACAACAAGAAATGAAAATCCCAGAATATATTCAGGGATGGAACTTAAAATTGAAAGATATAGCTTGTACATATATCAAGAAAAATACATTAAACAAGTGGTACAAAAGTACAGCATAATGAATTGCAAACCAGTAGCAACCCCAATAGTACCTCAAGATTCAGGGAGTGTACAGAATACAGAAGACTGTTCAAAACCAGAAAATGATTATTTTCCATGCAGTTTGTTATACCTGACTTGTAAAACAAGACCTAACTTGACATATGCAGTGAGTTATGAAAGTCAATACATGGAAAACCCACAAGAAGATGATGTTTAAAATGTCAAAATAACTTTACAGTATCTAAAAGGTACTTTACAAAAGAGAATTAAATTCTCTAAAAGAGAACTATCAGAAAATGAACATACTGAACTGAAAGCATACTGTGATGCAGATTATACTGAAGATAAAGAACAAAGAAAAAGCGACTGTGCATCCTGTGTGCAGGAGGCCCAGATTCCTGGCACTCAAAAATGAAGTACCTTAGCAAAATCAACAACTGAAGCAGAGTATATTGCCTTAGCAGAATGCTGTGCAGAATTCACATATTTAAGAATCTTAATTGAAGAGTTAACAGTAAAATCTGTGAAAGTAATTTTGTATGTGGACAATCAAAGTTCTATAAAATTCATAAACTCAGTCCAACTAAGTTTGACAAGAAGACGACATATTGAAGTGAAATTCCATTATTTGAGTGAAAAAATACCAAAATGGAGAATTTGAAATAAGATATTTCCCCCCCAAACAGTCAACTGACAGATATATTCACCACTGTTACATCTGAATTTGTGAAAGCATTGTTAGATTTTTTGGTAACATTTTACCATTAAGGGAGTGTGTGTATAAATGTTGGTAATAGTAAAGTGTTGTTGTATTACGAATGTAATAAAGGAGAGATGGTTGACTGACGCTACTTGAGAAAACCGTTGATCAATTAAGAGCTCAGTAATAGTAAAAGATAGAACAGCAAAGAACACACAGCATATTCTCTGTAATAATTGCATTATATAATAGGTTTGTTGAGATTCAGCATACCAACTTATTTTATCCTTCACTTAGTCAATTAGATTCAAAGGGTATATGGTATATATATGTATATATATATACACTTTTTTTTTTTTTTTTTGCAGAGGAAAAAGAAAAACTATTTTGAGAACAGCAAAACATATTTGCTTCATAGAATTTTATGGGGAGTACACAGTGTCACAGAAAGTATTTCTATTTTGTTGTAATTTAAGCTGTCATTCATAGATTTACTGTATTATTCTAAATGTAAAATTTAATTTCTATTGGCACTTAAAAAGTATAAAAATTAAATTAATAAAGTGATGAAATATAAATTAACTGATTTTGATGGAAAACATTTAAGAGGGCAGTACTGAAGTCACAGGTGTTACCATGCCATTCAAGAGCTGATAATGGAGAATGCAGATATTATCAAATTTGTTATTTGTCATAGAATTAATGTTTTGAATTTTAGAGCTGAACTTCATATTTATGATATTGGGATCAAGAAATGTCTCTGATGTTGAATAGTTCATAAATGAGAAATTGAAATAAATGTTTCAATAATATATGAACTTTGAATCAACCATAATTTTACTGCATTTAGTAAGTAGTAGCTTTGAGAGCTACCGTTCTCAAAGTGCATTCATACACACACATGCACAAAAACTCATACACAGGTATATATTTTTAATGTAATTTTTGTGTATCAGTAATCTGTTATAATGTTAACTTCAGTTATGAAAATTCAAAATAAAAAATTACCTGAAAATATTCACTTATAGTTTTATTACATCTATTATACATACAGTTAATTGCACAATTAATAGTCATTAATCCTCCTAATGTAACAATAGTTGAATTGGTAAGAGCTGGTAGGAAGGGATAATTGGTCAAACAGAGAGTGAAATATTGAAACAGAATCAAAGTATTAGAGGAAGGAAATATTGTTAAATACTGTTTTAGGGCACAAGAATCAGCAAAGTGGTAAAGAAGTTGGATATGTCATTTAAAGGAAATTGTAAGAAAAGTTGAATTGGGTGAGCTGGCCAAAAAAACTATGGGACAAAAGCTATGGAATAAAGAAAAGGCTAGGATAGATGACATAACGAAACAAGAAATAGGTAGCTTAAGGGATAAGAGTACTTATACATAATATAGGAGTGTAAGAAAGAATGGAGAAGAGAAATATACGGTGATGTTTGTGAAAAAATGGGAAGAGAGAGTCTGGCATGGGCAAGAACAGGAACAATCTTTCTTATTAAAAGGTCCAAAAGTTGATTCCTACTATGTGGGAATGTTGATTACAATTTACACTGTATAGTTGAGTGCGAGGAAACCAAAATGTGGAGGGAGAGAAAAAGAGAGTGAATATGGAGCAAAAACTGGGAAAATTTACTGGCAGATATATTCTACTTAAAATTTTTTGGAAACAATATGAAAGAATTTCTGAAATGACTAGATATTTAAACTGGGAAAGTAAGGGAGAAATGGGGGAGAAAAACTGCCAAAGAAAGAGGGGATCTTAATAATAGAGCTGATGAGGTTGTGATTTATAGAAGAGGTAAACATTAAGTTGGTAGGGTATAAAATGAATAAATAGAGGGAAAGGTACATATACATAAATAACCAGGGTATTAACTGAATATGATACCAAATTCAACAACTCTAGGAAAGTTACTATATATGTATGATATTTGTAAATATTTGTAACTTGAAAAGATGAAATAAATTATCTGTGTAGTTGTTAATCACAGCTCTCATTGATGTAATGGATTAGAAACCCTTCCTGCAAAGAGGGGCACTACATTTGGTCGATGTATGATGAAAATTAGGAATGGCTGATCTGCTTTGAACTCTATTTCTTGTGGATCACGAACTCGGAGTCCAGAGCGGTAATAAATTACACCTGTAAAAAATATTCATATTAATATTTTTACAGTTATAATTTTATTGCATATTACATTCTTATGTCACATTATGACTTAAAATAGTTGTTTATGTATAATGCAATGAGTTCATACTCATAACATGTATTCTTTATTTACTTGAATTTATACTTTGTTACATAGTATTACTTACATTGTAATCACAATCATATTTGCATTTGTTCAAGTGTTTGTCGGCCTTAGTTATATTGATACCTCAGTGTATCTAGCTTCACCTTTTGGCTTAACTGGGTAGCTATCTTAAATTCTACTTCTTGCCTCAATATATTCCATATAGTATTCTCTACTTCTTGTTTTCTTTACATTCCTAATCTATTTCTCTCTCACTTTGCTCAGAAATTTCCCTGCACTTCTATTTTTTTTTTTTTTTCTTCTTTGTACTGTTTATTGAATAAGAACATTTTAAATTTTAAATAAAAATAGGTGATAGTAGGTGAATAGTGCAAAAGGACTGTACTGATAAGTTATGAGGCCTAGGGTGAAAACAAAGTGTAAATCTTTATAGATAGGGCTGAAATGTAGGTTCCCCTATGTCTGATATATTACAACTTGAAGTTGCATGTCTTGATTGAAGAATTTCTTTAAGCTGCAGTTTTATTGGCCTCACACACAAATCTCTATTCTCATCTAGAAAGAAGCTGTGGAGTCATTTTGGAATAAGACTTGTAAAAACTGTCCATATCACCTCTTCTTTTTTGTATAGAGTTTTTTGAGATGGTCCAAAGAAGGTAGGAAACAGTCTTTAATGTCCAGATCATTACACGAAAAAACTCATTGTAGTAGCCATCACTGCAGCCATGTATTGTCTTTATCCCTCCCTCGCACTGTCCCAAAAGAATCTGACCAAAGAATAACACTAGATTCGGATTGTAACAGACCCAACATGTAGGCATCGCTCAATTGTTGATACTGCAAACTCTGTCATTGGTTTTCTGCTCAGATTTAATTTGTTGTCATGCCCTTGACCTCTACAATTCTGAAAATGCAACTGTATTAGTTAGAATTTGTTTTAAAGTATCTTTTAAGCCTGGAATTTAGTATAATTATGACAAATTAATAATATTAATATTATTATTGCCAGCATATCATAGCCATCAACCAAGTCATCTGTATTGTTGGTTCTTGTCAGGAGTGAACTTAAAAACTAAGATGCAATATTTTGCGAATATCACCGTGTATGGTATATAATTTAATTTTTGCGCTCAGAAATTTGATTACTCCATTTTGAAAAAAATTCAAGGCCCAAAACAATGTGAATGGGTTTCTCTACTACAAACAAGTTCTCTCAGTGGCCACAAAAATACACATCCTCACAATTAGCTTAAAGTTGTTTCCTGTACATGTATTCAAACCTTCAGTAAATTTCTGCTAAGTACTGTATACTAAAGCAATGATTCTTACCAATACTTCTGCTAGCGTCTTTTTCTCTTTATATATGATCATTGGTTTCATAGCATACAATACAGTTTAATTTCAACAACCATGGTGTTTAACATAATATGGCATATTCATGAATAGGGGAGGCTGGTGGAAAATCGATACCCTGGACAATACAGACACTCTGTTTTGTGGCTGTGTTTTCAACTTTAGTCTCAGTTGGATAGTGTTGCTACGTTGCAGACAACACAATTAATGCACACTGCTTTTATATTCTTGAAGCACATAGTTTTCTTGGTATGAAAAAACTAATTTCTACTGACTTTAAAGTAAATTTAGGTTTACAGATACAGATTAAACACACCTTAGAATCTGCAGTAGCCATTATTCAATCATATGTATTTGCAGTCCTAAGAATGAAACTGATTACAATTAATTTGTTTCTTACTTAATTTCAACTAAATAATGATAATTATTCCTTTGATGCCTGGGAAAAAGAGTATAATTAAAAAAATTGGTCAAAATGAGATTATTAAGTTAGACTATCAAATACACTATTCCCGACGCCTGAGCCAAACAATACAAGTAAATTCACAAAATGCTGTCTCTGGTATTTCTCCGAAGACAACAGGTTAACTCTGTAAGAACACTCTAAGGTCTAGTAAAAACAATATATGTAAAGTTATTCTATTTAGACCGGTATTGAGTGACTGCATATTGTAGCATAAGTTGACATATTCTATTTGTACCACATGACTTATACTACTTGTATCTAATTTAGTCTCCTTACTTTAAGAGTGAATAACTATGAATAAATACATGTTATTAATACTGGAGAGATTGATTACATTCTCATCCTTTCTTAAACAAGGGGATTATGGAAGTCTGGAAATAAGATACCACATATGCATATAATAATGAATATTTGTATCTTAACAACTGCTACAAAAGAGTGAATACATCATTGCAACTTAAGGGAAATTCGTGAAGTTTGCAGACAGTGATTGTTGTGTTGGTATCTCATCATTGCAACAGTTACACACATTATTAAACTGCAAAGCAGGAAATCATAGTTTCACATTATGGTCTTGCTTAAAGTGCATTATGTTGTTTAGAGCGAAGAAGATGTTATTAATGACAATTGATAATCTCAAGAGGAAAGCTTATACTAACCTGATGGCAAGCAATGTATTTATTCATTACTGCACGTAAAAATTGCTTTTTATTATGTGAACCACGGAAATGAATCTAACAGCCATAACAATAATTATCTTTAAAAGGTTAGAGAGTCAATTTATTGAATGCTTAAACCAACCAATGTTCAGGCAACTGAAATTAATTTTCATATACATCATCAGATTTCAGTTCTGATGATTCGGTGAACGATTCAGATTTTAATCCCAATGGTAGTGATTCTGATGATTCTGCTGAACAAACTAATCCGTCCAAAAATAAGAGGAACCCTGTCATGGAAGAAAATGACCGGTCTTCAGCTGTTGCTCAGGAGGAACAGGTCAATTTTTTTTAATTGTACCTAGTGATAGTAGTAATGATGATAAAGATGATGCTGATAATAATAATTAGAATAAAAGTAATAATAATAAAAGTAGATTTCCAACTTATTATAACTGTCTTAGCCCTAAAGTAATAATTTCATGATCCTGAATTTAAATAAAACCCTTTCAATAATTTCAGGTAGCAGCTACATTGGAGCAGCATGTAGAAGTTTCAGTTCCAGAAACTGGAAGTGGAAGCTTAATTGGACAGAGAAAGGTGAAACTCCAGAGCTTACAGAAAGGAAAGAAAAGCAAGCGGAATACAGGACAGGCAAATGTATCATCAAAAGGAAAACAGGTGAGACAAAGAGAGATTAAACCACTTAAGAACTGCAGGAAGAATTGCCAAGAAAAGGTTACAGAGGACAATAGAAAAGCAATATTTTCCGAGTTTTGGAACCTTGGTGATCAAGATAAGAGAAGTCATTTGTTGCGAGCCTCATTGACACATATACAAAGAAGACTCAAACATTAAGAGCAGAAAATATAGGGAAACAAAAGTTTCGAAGTATGACTCATTCTTTTCACTTCAATGTGGAAGGAAAATGAATCACAGTCTGCAAAAGTTGCTTTCTAAATACCCTAGATGAAACCAATATGTTTGTCACAACTTGTTTAGTGAAGAAAGCAGGGTCTATTAGCGGTATTACAGGAAATGATGAGGGAAATGGAATATGACATTGACCATGGACTAATCGAAAAGCAGAAGAAGAAATTAGAACTGCAAATTTCCCACCCTTATGACTGGATCCAGCTAGTTAAAAGAAAGAAGTTGGAAAAGAAAAGAAGTTCAATGTAGTTGAACTCAGATATGTTGGATTTTCAATCACTCTTGACAACAGTGCTGGTGCTGAGAAAAGAATGAAGATGGAGAGAAGTTCAACTAGCATGATGCAAAATAGTTACAATATTATAGAAATAATCCTGGAAAAGTGCTGTACAAAACAAGCTTAGATCTGAATGAGGACTTCAAGATATTAAGTTTTCTCTGCCGTGAAAATGGTAACCCAGTGTTAAAAGCGATGCCATTATATATGGGCACTCTTTCAATATCAAAGGAGAAAAAGAAGGATCTCATGGACTTGCTGTCTCTCATTGATCCTATTTTCCACAACTTCTACAGATTACTGAAGACAGGTAACATTTCAGATGAAGACCCAGACCTCGTTGAAAATGAAGAAGATAGTTAAATTTTGTATATTTACAGACCTAGAGTGTAAAATGTATACTGCTTTTGTAACAAAATAGTCAATTAAACTTAATGTGCTTATTATTCTAAAATTAACAGCTACTTTTTGTATCATTATTTTAAAGTATCTGCAACATGGAGACAATTTAATTGTTTTTAGGATACTGGAAAATGTTTTAATAATAGAAAACCTACCATGACTCAACAATATTTTATACATGCACACTTGTTTTTTTCTACTAAATAGATATTATGCACTATGATCATTGCAGGATAAGTATGAATGTAAGTTTGGTCAGAACAGTATAAGTCCTAAAATATTACATGGTTTGGCAATATTAATACCAATTTGCATTATTTATTCAATTTCCATTACTAATAGTGTTTTATGACCTTCAATATCCAAATATAAAGTATAAAAATTAAAATATGTACAATCACCGATCTGGCATAGCTCTTCAAATCTTTAAACCCCTTTCCATTAAGAATTTATTTTTTGACTTATACTCTTTTTCCCAGGCATCAAAGATTTATCTTACCACTTTGTTTATATATCACCATAAACTACACATAACTGTGAACATTTTAATACACACACATATATTATGTGTAGTTTATGGTGATATATAAACAAAGTTATTGTTAGAGTTCAATGTGCTATTTTTATGTCAGAGTTTTGTGTTTGCTTTATTGTCTTTCCAGGTAATACCGACATTCCACTGTGGGGAAATAGTGATAGGGTGTCAGTATTACATGAACCCATTCTTTCTTCCAAATGGGTTTCTCAAGTTTAAAAGTTGGCTTTTATTTCCTTTCAGATGTTAGATCAAGAAAAATGACAATGGAGAGGGTAAATAGAGCCAGGAAACTATTAAAAAAGCAATTGAGTTAATGTAAAATGGTAGATCCGTAAAAAGTGTAGCAGCTGAGTTAAATATCCCAAAAATCAACCTCCATGACCATCTAAAATCTAATCCTTTAAAAAATACTAGCCTTAGGGAGAAGATCTGTATTTACAGCTGATCAAGAAGCTGTATTGACTAATCATGTTAAACAATTACCAACATGTTCTATGGCATCACTTTGACTGAGCTACGTTGACTTGCATATGATCATGCTGAACAGTTACAGTTAAAACACAGTTTTAATAAAAAAACTGAATGGCTGGGGAGGATTGGGTTATTCGATTCAAGAAAAGAAATCCTACCATCAGCTTAAGGCAGCCCTCAGCAACAAGTATGAATAGAGTTGTTGAGTTCAATAAATCAGAAGTAGATTTATTTTATTCTGATTTGGAAAAGATATATGAAAAACACACCTTTCCAACTATAAGAGTGTATAACATGGACCATACAAAAGCGGGCAAAATACTTGCTGCAAGAGGTCAAAAACAGATAGGCTCTGTAACAAGTTGGGAAAGAGGGAGAAGTATTGTGGTCGTGTGTGCTTTTAGTTCTTCTGGAACATACATTGCACCAATGTTCATTTATCTGAGAAAGAGAATGTCTTCTCTATTAGAAAGAGGTGGACTAGCTGGTGGAGTCTATATGTGTTCCCACAATAGTTGGTCCAATGAAGAATTATTCAATGATTGGCTGAAACATTCTAAGAACTCTACTAAACCGAGAAGGTCCCAGTGTTGTTGATTATGGACAATCATGGCAACAAATAACCTAAGTCAGTTATGAGTTTTGTAGAGTCAATCACATACAGTCGTTTCCATACCATCACACACATCATATAGGCTGCAACCTCTGGATTTGACTTTTTATGGGCCTCTTAAGAAGGCCCTTAACATAGAGTGTGACAAGTTTTTAAAGGCTAACCAGTTCCAAAGGATAACCGTCTCTGATATAGAATCAATTTTTAATGTAGTTTACATGAAAGTAGCTACAATGGAGAAAGGAGTTTCTGGGTTCAGAAAAGCAGAAATTCTTCCATTAAACCCTGAGAAATTTGCTGAAGAGAATTTTATTCCTGAAGGGCAGATTCAGTCTCCAATCATCTTCAATCAGAAAGTCATAAATGAAACGGCAACTGACAAAATTGGGGACATTCGGGAGATTGCAGGTCTAAATGCTGAAGCCTCACAGCCTTCTGGACGTGTTAATTCTAAAGAAACTACTGAGAAAAGTCCCAACAATGGAAACTGTAATTAATCTCAGATGAAAATGGTCCTAGAGCAGATAAATTTCAAGAAAAACTTCAATCTATATCTCTTCTGCAATCATCAGAAAAACAAACTCAACACAAATCAGATGGTAACAAAAAACAACACTCAGTAATTTTAACTGCTTCTCCCAAGAAAGCTGTATTGGAGGAAACAAAGAGAAGAAGAAGGAAAAAGATGAAAAAGCTAAGTTGAGACAAGAGAAACTATTAGAGTCCAAAGTTAGCCTCTTCAAAAAAACTTAATAGAATTAAACAAGAAAAGAACTCCAAGAAGTTACAGCTTGGAAAGAAAGAATAAACAATCAAGGTGGCAAAAATCAACTTTAAAAGCTAAGAAACTGAAAAAAAAACAAAAAAAAAACACATGCTACAGACAAATATACTTTGAAGACACTTCTGAAAAAGATGTAGATGAAGTTGAGTTGTGTGATGATAGTGATTCAGATGACAATGTTGATCTGTTTGCAACAATTCAGCAGTGTTTTTAGTTTGTGACAAGTTGTGGTTTAGATTGTGGCAGGTGGGCCCATGCTGAATGTGGTGGATCTGATACTGCTAAGAATTACATGTGACTTTTGTTGTATTGGTTAGGTTTTTCCACTTTGAGAATTTGAGATATAGGTGTGTTTACATTTTAAACCAAAAATCACCTCGCTTATTCATATTGTTCCTATACTCTGTATAATGAATGTTGTATTAATAAAACAAACTTTATGTTCAACTTATGTTCTACCAGCCATTTCTCAATCCTCAACCATTGTCGGTATTGCCCCTGTATGCAGGGCACACATAGTAGCAATGACAATAAACCTATAAAACGCATTTAATTTATAGTAATATATCAGCATTATATAAGCAATGCATTGGTTATATTCCAAATTATTTTGTGCTCTAATATGGTCAACATAGCTGTCATAGTAAAAAATACAAAAATTAAAATGTGTCAACGTGTTGGTATTCATTCTAAGCCAATTTATCCAATCCTTATAACTTTCCTCAGTAGAATGTGTGCTTGAATTAATTAACATGTGCGAAAAAGTTTACAATAAAAGCAGTATGCAGCATCCTCTTCTTTTGAACAAATTAATCATATTCTTGAACATATTTATCCGTATGACTTTGAAGAAGGATGTTGATATTATCTAAGAGATAATTATAAACAAACCTAAAAAATTTTGGCCCCATTTCCTTTAAGAAGTCCCTTTAGGCAACCACAATGAAAGTGTCCATTTTCTTTGCTCATCCAAAGCATCATGTTCATCAAACATACATCTTTAGGAGCAAAACGCTAACAACTGACAATAGTTTTCTCACTTCATTATTGCATAAAATACTCTGAATGTGTGATTTGCCTTAAACTAGATAAGTGCAACTGTTTCAACAACTGGATGTAACCACAAATCTGATAATATAATACACTGTTCTTATTGTTGGACTATTACAACTAATCACTAGTATTATTAATGCTGCAACCACCATAACAGCAACAATGAGGTGATGATGAAGACAAAAACAGCAATAACAACAATAATTCTGTGCATTAGACTTTAAGCACCTACCTGTGGCTGCAGAAGCTGTTACACCTTTTTCATCAACTCCAATTGTAACCTTCTGTAAAAACTCAGATACATGAATATGATCACTGCTGATGCCACTAAAATCAGCTGCAGGTCCAAACATATCTTCTGCGCCCATCTGTAACCATTATTTCAGTGTAAAATTGTAAACTAATTATGTGATTGGAGAAAATACAGACATTTTTCTTGGAAAAAATCAATCAAAATGGTCTTTTCTTGCAATCAATAATAAATCAAGCAATATAATGTTAGGATTTTGTTTCCTTAAATCTTAGGTTTGCTGTGATAATATTCATGCATTTAAAAATTTAAGATTAGTACAAGACATGATTGCCATCAGAATTAACATTATATTCATATATCACCAGGAGTAAGCTTAAATGAGCTTTACAGAAAGAATAAAAGAATGTCTTTGTACAGTGAAACCTGCTCAAATCCAGTCTTAAATAAGCTGGAAATTTGTCTGTTTAAAAAATATTATTTCAGTCTTCTTGGAAAATTAGGAATAATATATATTCTTGTAATTAGGAATATATCATACATATGTGATGCTAATACATGGTTCACACAGAGTGAAACTGAAGGATTCAACATTTCTCAGGGAAAGTCACAGGGAAATGATTTACAAAATGATAAAAGTCAGAGAATTCAGTTCTGGCTGATGCAATTGTCAGGGATTTTGACATATAATCTTCTTAAAGTTTGAAACTGCAGAGCTTGTTCTTTGTATTGCTCGATTAGAATATTTGTTATATAGAATAACTAATAAAGATAAAATCAAGAGTTAAAGTAGAAAATTGAATGATTATGGGAATGGTGGAGGCTGATATAATTTTAAACTCTGAGTTGACAATTAAAAACTGGTATGAAAATAAAAAGCATGCTTCATAATAGTATGATAATTGGTAATAGAATATTTCTTAACTTTGTCAGGAAAAACCAAGGAAAAAAAAAAAATATATAAAAATTCAGAAAATCAAAGAAATTGATAATAGAAATTCTCTGTGAGCCCTGTATTGTTAAACAAGCTAAAAATGACTGAATTAAAAAGAAAAAGAAATGCTAAGGAATGCACAGTTGACAGTGTAATACTTAGTAACTACTGAAACTTCAAACATTTTTAATGTGAACAGTTTTAGTGGCAACAATGGCAAATAAATATATATTAGACCTTTTGTTTAGTTTTGCTGTAAAGTAGGTCTTTTCAAAATAATACTATGGCTGTTCATGAAGAAATAACAGACTATTAAATGTGAATACATTTTAATATAATGCTGAATAATGCAGCTATTTTTGGTTGCCCTTTGCTACTTTTAAAACTCTAAAGATAAAAGCTTGATAATATCAAAACATAATACAAATGGGAAAAAAGTTGTGATTACACAGCTTACATCTTGAATAGGCTTCAGGAAATAATAATCTAACAATCAGTTTAATTCAATAGCTGATTTATAAATCGTCTTTATTCCAGGGCTGCAGAACAATTTTATTTCTTGTGATTCTTGTACACAGTTGAGGACTGCTTTGGCTCTCTCTCTCTCTCTCTCTCTCTCTCTCTCTCTCTCTCTCTCTCTCTCTCTCTCTCTCTCTCTCTCTCTCTCTCTCTCTCTCTCTCTCTCTCTCTCTCTCTCTCTCTCTCTCTCTCTCTCTCTCTCTCTCTCTCTCTCTCTCCCTCCCCCCTCTCCCTCTCCCTCTCCCTCCCTCCCCCTCTCTTTCTCTCTCTCTCTCTCGCTCTTCCAAGTGTACCACTTGCCTAAATTGCTATTGTAACTGAACTTTGTTGGCCAGGTTGCCCTCTGATTATGTGTGGCAAGAAATATGCAGAAGCAGCAGTTCAGCACAGTTGTGGCTGCTTACCCTGATGTGACCAATTGCCTAGGTGTGTCAATGTAAACTGCTTGCTAGCCGATGTATTAACTTCATGCACACCTGGGACCATAGATGGAGCTTTGGAATGTAAGCTGTTCTTGCATATGCTACAATTCAGGGTGGTATAGGCTCCTCTATTTGGTGCATAGTCACACTAATAATAGTTCTTTAAAATATCTGTTAAATACTGAAAACATAAATATATCTTGGCCATTCAAGTGGCTGCTGTATTTTCTGCCTTCATCATAGGTAGGATGTAGTACTGGGTTCTCAAGACTGGACCACTACTTTTCCATCAACACCTCACCTATTACATGCCCCAAAAAAGAGAAAAAAATTGGGTCCTCTTACACTCTGTAGTCACAATGCCACAATGGGATGTCTAGCTATCAGATGGACACATGAAAAAATCTGGTGTGTTCCATTTACATGACTATCTCTATTTATCTGCAAACAAACTATTATCACAATAGATTATGCTTATCTAGTTCACACTAATTGAGATAAGCGTTAGCTGAAATAAGCTCATTACTTAGTTCTTTGTAAGTAGAAAGGAAATAAACAAGTACGCTAGGCTAAAGTGACAAGTCAGGTCTTTTAAAAGCTATTGCTATGTGATGAATTGAAATTCTGTTCTCTTTGTACGGCCAGGAGTAAAACAAAAAATTGATTAGAGGGAAGTACTTTTATTATATGATATGAGTAATTTATGACATTAATAGGATTGAAAAGAATAAAATAATATTAGTTAATTTAAAGGTATAATTTATAATTTGAGGGGTTAATTTATTATACCTAATATGCATTATGTATTATTTATGTATTAATTTATTCCTATATGAAATGAAAGAGGAGTTACCATCTGAATAAAACACTAAGTGTTTTTAAATTAAAACCAAAAGAAATATCTTGCAAATTGTTACCCCCCCCCCCCAAAAGTATATGACATAAATTGTATATTTAAAGAGATCTGTATTTTTTTGTAATAAGATTTTGTCTATCTCTTATGGCTGACCAGTTATGCAAAAGTCCTCTAGAATGAACAGTGCTTCAGATGCTATTTCCAGAAAATTCAAGATATACATTTTATTTATGTAAATATCATTAATATATGGAATTTTAATAAACATTATTAGAGCCATTTTTGAGATAACCAAAATGTTCTAAAAATGTTCCGTGTAAAGGGTAGTTTGGGGAGGGGGATTTTCTTGAAAATCTATAGCATCCATAAACATGCTGAACTTAAATACCAAGTGTGGTATTTAACAGACTTCTCTCACACGCACACACACACACACACACACACACACACACACACACACACACCCACACACACCAGTGGCGATTTGTGGTCAGTAATTTACGTACACCGCTCCTTTTATCTCATTTTTCTTAGTCTATAAAATATAGTCATCCCTCGTTAGACGCGATCTCATTTTACGTGTTTTGCTTAAAGTGATTTAAAAAATGTTGATTTTAACACTGTACAAATGACATAAATAAATACATCTGTTTAAAACTATTTTTTTCATTTTTATCTTGAAATACCTCATATCATTATCACATTCACTTTACGCATTTATGGTGTTACGTGATAATTCATGAGAACCAATACTTGCGTAATGCGAGGGACACCTATATACGTAAACTATTGTTTATTTTAGTAGTAGTACTTGCCAGTTTACTGGAATGCTAGCTCCAACTGACAAGATTTCTTCAGAAATAGTGAAATTTTCATGAACAGCCTTCCGAAGCGTACAAAGTAACTTTTTCTATGGACATCATTGACAGAAAGGATAATCTTTCTTGGCCCATTGTAGACCTACAGTGAGATTTCACTCGATTTAAAGTGGAAAATGACCATCCAACAGAAGCTGTAGTTGCTGGTACAGTTAGAATTAAACAAGCTAATTTGTAAACTTCAGGCATAGCCCACACCAGATCTCTTTCTTTCATAATTTTCACTATTCCACCAACTGACTTTCCTTCAAAATCTTTATCTCCAGAAGAGTAAACAACACTAAGTTCATTTTTCTGACCTACCAAATCGAAATTTGAGCCATAGATGTCCAACAATTTTGAGTAATAGTGATCAGGAAAAGACGTTCTGTAATTCTTGAATTTTGAGGAATCAAGGAGAGCAAAGAGATGAAAACTTTTGTAGTCAGAAAATCTATTTTGTATTTGATAGAGCACATTATCCAAAATTTAATAGAATATTCTCCTAAACATAACTTCAGTAACTTCACTTGGTTCATTGTTCTTCCTTTTCTTTTGTGCGTGTTCATTTATCACTTCAGTAGAAATGCTTTGCCAAATATTTTGGAACCACTTCTCTTCGTAGCTCTTCTAAAGTGTTTTTAGTCTGGATTACTTTTGAATGACAATATGCAATATCCATAGACTTGTCTTGTAATATGTCTGTATGAGCAAGTATTGCCGAAAATGTTTGAGGAGGAAGATAGTATCCAACTGAGTCAAAAAATAAAGAAAACCTTATGCTTTAACCAATGTATCAGGTTCCTGATCAACATTGTTTTCTGGTTCTGTCATGAATTCAAAGAATAAAATCAGGCTATTTCGTTGTACAGTGTTGACAAGGCATAAATTGAAGTTCCAGCGCATTGGAGCTGCTTTTGGTAACTTTTTATTCATGAAAGTAGGCAATGTTTCCGTTCTTTTAGTGGAATGAGAAAAGAAATTAGGGAGCCTGATAGAGTTTGAAAAATTCTGCACTTATCAATATACATCACTGCCTGTTGCAGAACCAAATTCAAAATATGACATTAGCAGAGAACAAATAATGCCTGTGAAAATGCCGCTTTTAACTTTAGATTACCGACCACCTAATTGAATAGAAATTACAGCCGCACCATCATATGTCTGAGCGACAAGTTTCTTAAAAATATTAAATTCTTTAACTATTGTAAGTACATGGTTGTAAAGTGCCTCAGCAGATCTGTCAGCACTGACATCTGTAAAGCCCATGAACCTTTCTTGAACTTCCCCCGATTTGTCCACAGAGTGTAAAATGATAGAGAGTTGGTATTTGTCTGAACACTCGTCTAGAAGAATAGCCACAAAATTAGTGGATGCAAGTTCTTTTGTTATACAGTTAACCAAAACACCCCTAATAGCTTCGATTAAATCATTTTGAATGGATGACAAAGTGCCTTGGAAAACTGTAGCATTTTTAAATGATCATTTAAAAGTTGATCATACATACTGAGTATATACAATGTTTCTACCTAATTGCCTCTATTAAAGGAAATTTCTGACTCGTCGTGTCCTTTAAAAGCTTCCCTAAGTGACAAACAACATCAATGAGTCTATTCAATATTTCTCTGTTCTTTTTACCATTTCATTATGCTTTGAAATTTGTAATGATTTCTGAGCATTTAGCTGCAGGTCTATTCGCGTGTTGCCAAAATTACAAAGAGTGAATGCACAAAATATGTAGTTTTTTGTTTTTTCGTGCTTACTTAATGAACCATTTAAAGAAACTATATTGTTGAATTCTTCTTGAAACCATATGGTACTGTTATTGTCATTACTAAAAAGAAGACCCCGTGAGGGGTTCAGTGCCAATCCCCCATCGGGCGCCTCCCCAGGTGGCGGATCGGGGAATGCCTCCTAGATATAGGTGGTACCGAGGAAATAAAATACTCGGGGTGGACCAAAACTGGCACAACGGGTGGATGTGACTCGAAAGTCGAGGTGAAGACAACACATCTAGGGTAAATGCCCGAAAAGCATCTGCGAGTTCAGGAGCAGAGAGGTGGCAGCCCCACCACTGAACTAGCTCTGCGCAGCGTTCGTACCGCGGCCAGAGTGAAATTTTACATACTGAACAGCCTCAAAATAATAGCCGGATTGATAATATCGGATTTCGACCACAGCAAAAGAAAAAGGACGCACGATTTGGAATTGCAGAACCATTAAAAATAGGAACATGGAATGTGAGAGGAATATCCACAAAAGAAGAAGAATTAGTAAAAGAAATAGAAACAATGAAGGTAAATATAACGGTACTTACAGAAACTAAAAAGAAATTAAAAGGTACAGAAAAGATAGGGAAATACACTTTAGTATATAGTGGGGTTTCATTAAAACAAAGAGCAGCAAAAGGAGTAGCAATATTAATTGATGAAAACTGGACAAAGAGAATTGAACACTATACTTTTATTAATGAACGAATTATACAAGTAACGTTTAAAATCCCCAGAGGGCATCTAATTGTTGTGGGAGTGTATAGTCCTGAAGAGGGAAAAAAGGAAGAGGTTTTAGAATTCTATGAACATTTACAAGAAGAAGTAAATAAAAGCAAAACCCAATATATGATCATTGCTGGAGATTTAAATGCAAGAGTTGGGAAACAACCTATACCTAAAATTGTAGGAAAATTTGGAGAAGACCACATTAATGAAAATGGTAAACAATTACGACAGTTTGCAACTTTTAATGAACTTAAGATAACAAATACATTTTTTAGAACAAAAGATGTTCATAAATATACATGGAATGCACGTGGTCAAAGATCATTAATTGATTATATTATGGTAAATAAAAAATTAATATCACAGATTATACATACTAGAGTTTACAGGGGCTGTGATATATCCTCCGACCACTATTTAGTGATATCTAAAATAGAATTATGGACAAGATGGAAAAAATCAAAAATAAGGGCAAACGAGGAACAAAATAAAACGGTTTTCAAAATAAACCTACTTCAAGAACCTAGTATCAGGAGGCTTTACCAAGAAAGATTAAACATTTGCCTAGAAGATACAAAAGTAGAAGAACATATTGATAAAGAATGGTCCAATATAATTAAAGCAATCAAAGGAGCAGCAGAAGAAGCAATTGGAAGAAGAAATATATATAGAAGAAAAATTGGCTTAAGAATATGGAATGAAGAAATTAAACAAGCTATTGACAACAAAAAAGCAGCGTATAAAAGGCTTCTACAAAATAAAACTGAAGAATCAAGACAAAATTATAAAGAAAAAAGAAACATCGCAAAAGCAATTACAAGAAGAGGACACCAGAATTCATGGGAGAATTTTATTAGCCAGATAGAAAACGACATACATGGCAGACAACAATTTGCCTATAAAGTGATTAAGACGTTAACAAAACAAGAGAAAGACAAAGTGAGAATAAACAATATATCTGAAGAAGAATGGTTGAAATATTATAAGGAACTATGGTATAAATTAGAAGAAAATGGAAAGTCAATAGAGGACCAAGTAATAGTTAAAACATCTATAGATTTAATCACCGAAGAAGAATTACAATTAACTTTACAAAACATGCAAAATAGAAAGGCTCCAGGACCAGATGGAATAAATGCAGAATTAATAAAGTATGGAGGAGATAAATTAAATGTAAGACTGCTTAATTTTATCAACAAATGTTGGAAAACGAATAGAATTCCTAAATGCTGGTACGATGCACACGTCATCAATATATTTAAAAAGGGCAAAAGAAATGTATGTAGTAATTACAGAGGTATAAGTCTCCTGAACACAGGCTATAAGCTGTATACAAAAATCATAAACAAACGTCTAAGTATAATTACAGAACCGTTATTATTAGAAAACCAAATGGGATTTAGAAAAGGACGATCCTGCACCGATAATATATTTTCTATTAACCAAATTATTGAAAAGAGAAGAGAATATAATTTAGAAACACATATAGCTTTTGTAGATTTAGAAAAAGCTTTTGATAAGGTAAGCAGAACTAGACTCTGGCATATATTAGATAAAAAAGGATACCCAAAACAATTGATAGATGTACTCAGGAATATATACCAAGAAACAAAAATAAAAATAGTTTTAGGAAATGGACGATTATCACAAGATATGATAATTAATAATGGTTTAAGACAAGGATGTAGTTTATCTCCGCTTTTATTTAATATTTATATGGATGATATTCTCAGAAAATTAAAAGATGAAATACCATTAGGAATAAAAATAAATAAAGATAATGCCTTAAATATGCTACTCTTTGCAGATGACATGATGTTAATACAAGACCGAGAAGATAAGCTGCAAATAAGTATGTACAAGCTACAAAAATTGATCCAGGATTATGGTTTAAGTATATCAATAGAAAAATCAAAGATAATGGCATTTATAGGAAAACATATAAAAAGATCAAAGATAGTGTTAAGCAATAAAGTGTTAGAACAGGTGATAAAATTTAACTACTTGGGTTGTAATGTAACCTTTAAGACAAACAATGAAGAAATAAATAATAAAGTGAGTAAGTTCCAATATATTTGTGGAGTAATAGCTCGTACCTTAAAAAGGAAAACCCGAAAAGATACAAACCTAAAATTCTATAAGACAATGGCTGTTCCAGTTTTACTGTATGGTTCGGAGACATGGACTCTTAAAAAGAAAGATTGGAGCCAAATACAAGCGGCAGAAATGAAATATCTCCGAGCAGTAAAAGGTTGCACCAGACAAGATCATATTAGAAATGAAGACATAAGGAAAGAATTAGACATTTTTTGCTTAAAAGAAAGGATACAAATAAATAGAGAAAAATGGGAAAGCCATTTACAAAGAATGGATAACTCTCGCATTCCATTTCAATCATACAAATACAAACCTCTAGGCTACAGAACGATAGGAAGACCAGTTAAAAGATGGGAAGAAATATGAGGCCGGAACAGGAGAATCCTCCTAATCCATGAAGAGTTGATGATGATGATGATAAAAAGAAGACAGCCAACAATAGAATTTGTTTAATTTGGGGCAACCAGTTAACCATTTGTAACTAGAATAATTGCTAATGAGAAATGTCTGTTATACTCTCGTTTTGTTTTGACATTTTGCAATTAGACCTGGTAGTTCAGAGTGGGCCTGTCATTTTTTATTTTAAGTTTTTCAGAAAATTCTGAAATCCAGTCTTTAACACATGTTCTACTGCACAGTTACAAGAACACTAGCTTCAGAAACCCTTACATCGATCATTTTTACAAAAACTTACAAACAAAACAACACTAATACAGACTAAAAACAATTGTCAATCGCAAAATTTAGCAGTGCATTTCGACAGTTAGTGGTTGGCAACTAAACATTATTCCCCTCGCCTCTCTAGTGGGGAACTGGGAGTGTGTGTCCATCGCTTCAACTTGCGATGGAGCAGATGCGCATGCACACCATTGCTGGCTATGCCTAGCTAGCGGAGAATGTTAGGAGCATGGTTATCATTTTAACTTGCGGTGAGATAGATGTGAACGCAGAATTTAACCGCACAAACTTGCAATTGTTTCGTATTTAGCTAAAGTGATATTAAAAAGTTCTGATTATTTTGCATGTTTATTGAGAGTCGTTTTGAACCCTCTCAAGTTTAGTACACAGACGGTGTATGCGGTGTATAGGGGAATTTGCCACTGACACACACACACACACACGCACATACACACACACATACATGGTCCTTTATCTAAAAATTTCTTTTTTTGGACTCTGGGAACCTCAACATCAAAGTTTTGCATAGAATACAATACTTTCTTTAGAATTGCAGATTTGCTAAATTGATGAAAGAAAAGTCAGATTTCAGAATGTAAAATATTAAGCCTATTATATAAATATGTGTTATTATATCTGCAAGTTTAGTACTAATTGGAAACTAAGAATATTTTTCTGTCCTTTAAGATGCTAGTACTCACAGATGTTAGTAATGGAGTCATTTCAATTTGCTTGTCCAACTTGAATTTGGGAATAGAAACATTTACACGTTTATAATCCTGATAAGAAAAGATGTCCTTCCATTGTTGATGTGTTAACTGTCTGAGCGATTCTAGACCATGTCTTTCAGTGGGAAGCACAAGCAGTATTGTGAAATCTTCAACTTCCTGATAAAAAAAGATAAAACATACAATTACAGATCCCTGAGGTTGTGTCTATGTATCTTCATGCTCATGCAAAGGAATAATTACATTATAAACTACTGTTAAGACTCTCCACAATTATCATAAAAACTGGAAATTAAATGTGCTCAGAATTCAACAAGAATTCCATGCCAAATTTTAAACTACCATCCACAATGGAACACATCCTTAGCTATCTGATAAAGAGATAGAATGAGCCTATAACTAGCCCAGATTGAATAGGTACATGGCAAGAAGAAGAAAATGAAGACTATCAAAGTAAAAACTGAGTTGATTGATGACACAGAAGGGCATTCAGCTTTTTAAATTCCCAAAACTCTTTCAGAGGCTAGTTTCCTCAAGTGTCAACAAACTGGATATTGACTGAATTTGGGAAGTGAAACTCAACTATGCACAGCCTGCTCTGTTGGTGGTTCTATGAACTTGTACAGCAGTCACTCTGGAAAATATTGAAATTGAAGACTCTGTGCTTGTTCTTCCATACAAAAATCTATTCCAAGTTGACAATTCTTTCTGTCCAATTATGAGTTTTAATAGCTTTGGTTCTGTATTTATGTCATAATTATTCTTTTAAAAATGAATGGCAATTGCAGATTTTTCTAAATGTATGAGTTTTACATCTGCCTGACACTTGTTTCCAAGTTCCTCTAAGTTTTTCGTATATAAATTTGGTTGCAATTATTGAATTTAATTTGATAAATGCAGGATTTTTATTTAAAGGGATGCTGTCTTTAGTGGTTCTAATTGTGTATTTGTTAACTGGAGTTAAGATTGTGTGCTGTGTTCCCTGAAAATATTTTTGAATTTGTCAAACATCTATGGTGGTTGTGAATTCTTTAAAACTATCTCATCTTCTGTAGTATTGATATGGTTGTTTATTTTACTCAATAGTACAAAAGAGAAGTTGGCTTTCATAAAATTCACTCATCACCCACAGATGTTCGATGAATTCAAAAAGATTTTCAGATTACACAATATTCACTAGACTCCATTTATCAAATACACCATAAAAAGCATACTCGGCTCTGCCATTGAAGACAGCGCCCCTTAAAATAGAACATCCAGCATTTATTTAAAAAAAACAAAACACTATATTGCAACCAAGTTTTTGCAGAAAAAATAGGGGAACTTATAAAAAAAGGGACAAAGATCATTTAAGTTGTGTAAAATTAAAACTGGATAAATATTTAGAAAGAGACAGCAGCTTCCAACCATTTTTGGAAGAAAAATTGCAACAAAAATCTGTAATCAAACCATTAAACACCAAATAGGATAACAGATGGGAACAGATGTTTTCCTGAAACCACTAACAGAACAGCCTACAGATGGATCAGTTTCACCAATTAAGATAAGTTGATGTTCATTTCTTGATGGAAGAAACTGCTCTGAAACATGCTTTGGGAATTTAAAGAAGTTTCTTCCATCATCAAATGAACATCACTTTTGTCATTAATTTACTCAATTAATCTTAATTTATTTCAGCAACACTATCATTAACTTCCAATATTTGAAGGCACACTATTATATTGTTTCCCAACAAGTCAATGTAAGCTAGGCTATCCTTCTAAGCCAAAAAGACATACTTCAGAATTTCATTATTTCTCTTTGCTGTGGGTTTTGAGAAATATTAAGCCTCACCCAGTTGTAAATTAGCTTAATTCATATTTTGGTTTTGTCATTGATATTATATCCCCTTAGATTAGAGAAAATGTATATCAGTTTCAGGGGTAGCTAGCAAATCCTAAAATAGTTGAAGTGTTAGAAAAAACTTTCAAAACTGAAAAGTTATTTTTCTTAATTGGAAGGTTTACTTCATCAGCAGATAGGCAATTAGAAGTTTAAGGTATGTTAGAAAATGTCCTGTAGCATCATATTATACTAGAACTTGATTATAAGATGACATGCAATGGAAAACGTTAATGTTTCATTTTGAAACAAAATTGTGATGTATCAGACTTTAAAAAAAAATACTTGTCGTAGTTGGGAAAGTGGTAATAATAGAAAAAGACCTGCCTCTGTAGTGTGAGGATAGCATGTCTGCCTTATATTCAAAAGGTTCTGAGTTCAAATTTTGGTTAGGGTAAGTTTTTTTATGGTATTTAGAATGTTTTCCTTGCCCTGAGAAGACAAATATCAAGTGACTTAAATTCCATGGGCCCCAGCCTCATTTCACTGATTTCATTTTACATCTGATATGACTACCAGATTAAAAGACATTCAAATAAACTAAATAAATAAATAAAACAAGAAATATTTCAATTTTATTTTAGTTTTAGACAGTTAAATACTAATAGTTAAAAATTAACTTCTTCCTGACATTGTGAGGATGATATTCTTAACGCACTTGAAACCATGTCATTTGCACTAAACATTTGATTTAATGAAAAGTAATTTGTTTAATTAAATATTAAAAAGTCTTAAATTAACATTTTTCCCAGACAAAAAGTTAAGGAAATTAAATTCACTCTATACTACTAAATGGTTTTGCAGTATATATGTTGTTCTCACAAAGGGACAGTTAAAATTAAAATTTTAAACTCTGAAAGAATGTTCCATAGCAGTTTTATGGAGTAGCTACTCAAAGTGATCTTCCAGAAATTGAAAACACTGTGTTACCATGGCAATACCATATACAAGAAGCATTTGAAGGACAATGAATATGTAACCTTTTCTAATTGAGGGAATGAAAGAAGAGGAGAAGAGGGAAAATGACAGGGTAAATGGTGCATGAAACTGCCACTTCGCTAGAGATTTTTGGTATGTATTATTGTGAATTAGTAGTACAAGCAACAAATATGTAATTTTGATTAAAAGTTAAAGGTGAAGAGTCATTTCAATCACTTTACTTGGTGAGCTGTTCTTGATCAGCCCAACTACAAATTACTCCGAAATTAGCAGTTCAAAAAGAATGTTGAGTTAGGACCTTTTGGCTTAGGAAGGCAATAAATACTGAGCAATAAGTATGTAAATCTGGGGTATCTCAAAAAAATTTTTTTTTTCCAATATTATGCAATATTTCTTATGCTTGAATAAGATAAATAACCAAAAATTAATGCTACAGAATATCATTTTATGTTCTAAATATAATTATTTTATTTTTAGAAAATTATTCCTCCTAAATGTTCACATATTCTGTTTGACTTTGTGCAGATAATGAAACAGAAGATGTTACATTTCTGCTAGAAAAGCAATAATTTGTGTGGGATTTTATCTTTCAGTTCTTCAAGGGTTATGATTGACTTAATTAAGCCTACTTTTCAGATATCCCAAGAAAAATTAGATGGATACATACTAATCTTGAGAGGCCTGAATTTGAGATGAAGTGATCCCCCAAAAGCCCAATGGAGAGTTGCCATAGGAATTCTTATGGTGTGTCCTGTAATACCATGTTGACTCCTCAAAGAAAAATGTTGTCATTTCTAGGGTAAGATTTAGATATGAGATATGATTATTACAGACATGTGATTATTGTCTTCAGTTTGTCTCAAATTAGTTGGGCTGTCATTGTTCTTATGCAATATTATTACAGCAATGTTACATATACACAGCTTATGCCTGCCATTTGTCCTGCAAAAATGAGACAGTCCCCCTTCTTTACTTGTGAGTCCTGCATTCTGAGAATTTTAGTTGGGACGCAAATAGGTCCTATATTTTCTTGATACCATCTTCCTAAATTAAAACCTAACTACATATTGTTTCCATTTCTTGTGAGAAATGCTGAGTCATTACTTATCTCACTTATTGTTGTCATTATAACCCCATGGCACGATAGCTCACAAGGAACCTTGGCCTACCGCCCAGCCGCTGCGTCCCCCATCTCGGTCCATGACATACATCATGGATGGGGTCCAGTATTGGAGGGTGAGACGTGGTCAGCGCCTCAAATCCCTCCTGGCCAGTTAATGCAGTCCTCATGACCTGTAGCCGCTACTTCTCCATCAAGTAGCTCCTCAATTGGCCCCCCAGGGACCTCACAAGACTAAGTGCACCCAGGTCCAGGTCTCCCAGCGGAGGGAAAATCCCCATGCTAGTACTGGGAATCAAACCCAGGTCTCCCGCTTGGCAAGTAGTTGCGCTACCACCGCGCTAAGGAGACGACCTTATTGTTGTCATTGTTTAGCTCATTCTGTGAACAGTGAACAGTTTGTCTAGTCTAGTGCTGGCCATTGATGTGCTGTGCTGTTATTTATGAATATTTAAGCTTTTATGCTTAAATGGAAATGCACATTCTCATCCAATTTAAAGAAAAAATATCCTCAAAGAGAGAAAGCTTAATCAAGAACTTGAAACTTTCCTGGTGCTGGTTAATAATGATTTCTTCTTGGGATATCAAGTAAGTGTTGAGTTGATCTGAGCTTTCAATAGCATTCTCTTGTCACCATCTTCAGGGAATTGATTAACTATGAAATTCACTGTTAAACTGCAATGCTGCATTTTTGATTTCACATGGCGGGAACTCGAATATTATAAAGTGCATTTATTCAATATAATATTTGTTTATTTTAATGTTATGTTAATACTATACTAAAAAAGTACTGATCAGTTGAATCACAACCTTTTCAGGTGTCCCATATTTTAATGGAAAGAAAATGGTAGACTTAACACATACCATACTTACAGTAAAAATGTGTTATGTTACTACATTACTTCTATGGGGTGCTTTATGAGAAAGTGTAGAATTACAGCTATTGATCAAAGATCTGACAGACAGTTTTGTAGAGTAGTTGGGACTTCTTTGCCCAGCTGTAATAGCCTCCTTTACAGTGCTCCTGTTCACTTGTTTAAAAAAAGAATATTTTGAGTAATGAATAAAAGAATAAGAAAAAAGTATATGACAATAAACAGATAATAAAAAAAAATATGTCCCCATTGGCATTGCTGTGAAAAATGATGTGATATGAACATGAGCAGAGTACTGTTGTGGTAGCAGTATTTCTTGGAGTACTGTCATTTGAAATTATGAAAATGGGGATGAGCCACTTCTTACTATGTACCAAGATTGAGCTTTTTAATATTCTGTGTATATTTATTAGTGTTTTATTTCAGTAAACTTACTTTAAAAGTCAAATGTAGCCATTTTGCTCCAATTTCACTTGACTCTCCTGCTGGATAAAACTTACTCTGATGCATTGTTGGCACCTGAATGTTTTCATCAGGGCTTAGACTAAAACTTTCAGTTTTTACATCATAAAAACGGTTCTCCCAGTACGTTTGGAAATATATTGCATTGATCAATACTAACACAGCATTAACTGGAATTGAATCTGCAATAGACAGGTTAAACATTTTAATCACCACACACACAATATCCATCATAATAATTTATTCCTGCAATGATAAATTGTGCAGCATTGACTTTTGTTATAGAATGCTACTTATTTACTTTCTTCCTTTATCAACAAGGGAATCCACAGGGAGGGGGAGTATATGTTGCAACATAACAAATCTCAATTGTCATTGTCATCATCCTCTAAACAGATTTTGGAGAAAAAATACAAAAAGATGGAGTTTATCATTTAAAAGTGAAAATGTTTATAAGAAGGAAGTTTTTTTTTTCACTCTTTATAGGGGTGCTCTTTTTTGCATAAGTAAGTAGTTTTTTTTAAATGAAAGCTAAAATATTAGGACTTTTTACCTTATATTGTGTAATTTGCAGTCATTTTGTGGTAATAATTTTTGTTAGTGGTTCAAAATGTAATAAATATTATCACTACCAGATATTGTTTTATATAAATTTATGCACCTTTAAGTACTATTATTTTTTGCTTTTTAAAATTTATTCTCAAACTCCACCTTCTTGCAGAATGTATGAAACATTTGAAGAACTCTTGATTGGTCTCCATGAGATAGAGCATATCACTAAATCATCTGCAAAAAGTGCTCCTGGTATTTATCTGTTATTTACTATGGGCATATGTAAGTGATTTTTATCCATCTCCTCTAATTTATCATCTATATAATCTATAGGACTGAGTTTATAACCTTGTAATCTCAATTATCTCTTTGCAATTATTTCATCTCCATTGCACCTAATACAAAACTTATTATATTATAATATTATACTTATTCTTCTTTAAGTAATGTACAAATACCAACTGCAATTGTTAAAATTAATGTGATAACAGAAACAAAAAGATATCAGCAACATGGATCCACAAATGCTCTTTTTGTAATATAGTTAATAGCAGTTATATTCACATAAAATTTAAAGTATATATTTTATTTATTACACAATATATCAAACATCACATTTTAATCAATAGTTATATGGGATAGGAGGAATTCCATGAACTCTTCACCATATGTTCCTAAAAATGCTGGACTGTTCATTGTTTAGTTATGTTTTCTCTCTCTCTCTCTCTCTCTCTCTCTCTCTCTCTCTCTCTCTCTCTCTCTCTCTCTCTCTCTCTCTCTCTCTCTCTCTCTCTCTCTCTCCCCCTCTCTCTCTCTCTCTCTCTCATACACATGCATGCACAGAGTTAATTTTTTATAGCAATTGCTTTTAGTTTATTTGTGAAAAATGTGTATTTCTGTCAAAGTCTTATTACTAAAATCTTGAATGGAGCACCAATTTTATCAGATGTACACTAAGTTCTATCTTGTAGTTTTCATTCCAGAGATTTGAAGCTGCTGGCGATTTCTTGGCACAATGACCACTAGAATTGGACATTTAGGAAAAGACTTTTTTTTTCTAAAACAAAAATCACAACTAATGAATTTTTAAATTCCTACCAAGGAGAAGCACAAGAAGTCCATGGAGGTTATCAGCTACAGGCGCAACAGTTGAAATTTACAGATGATGTAGGGAAATTGCCTATGAATTATGTTTTGGTAATTTATTACAATTTTGTAAATTAAATTAAATACTTTAATTTTGCAGTCGGTGATTATAATTTAGACTGTACTTTTTTTTTGGCTTAACCTGGTTTGTCATATTGGATGATGAATGTCATTGGTGAAATGATGCTTAAATGATCTTGGGGTCATGGAGCTTAAAGTTACTTGACATTCGTCTTCTCAGGATAAGGGAAAACCCTGAAAAAAACCTTATCCGGGCAACTTATTCTAAGCGAGATTTGAACTCACGACCTTTTGAATGTGAAACAGACAAGCTACCCAGGCATGTGGACTACTTCAAGCTTTTTGGTTTTTTGATCAAGATAATATCAGAGTAAATCCTGACTTAGGTTTGAATTACACTCATAGTGACAAGTTAACTGTTAACCTATTATGATTCTAAAACATGAGAACAAAGTCAAACATGAGAAACAGTCAAAAGAGTCACTGGTTATTTTTGTAACAAGCCCTATTTTAGAGCACTGTAAGGCACCCAATGATCATTTCGAATAAGTTATATTTCATTAAGCAAGAGGTAAGGTTGTATCAGATTTCAGCAATTAGTATTGGCGGCAAGATATCGTAAATGCTGACATAGCTTGGCATCATAATCATAATGCTGCCAAAAGCATGGTTTTGCTATGAAGTCTCTGATAATTAGGTCAAGAGAGCCCTTACATCAGAGCTACTGACACTGCCGGACACACTCTGAATTAACATCGATAGAAAAGGCAAAATATTGACTAGAAAATGTTTAAGTCAAGAACATCAGAAAGTAACAGGTGAGTTGTATGGAAATATTGGGTAATTCATTGGGTTTTTCCTTAGCTCCGTAACCATACATTCTTATTAATGCCTCTGTGTGATAGCAAAGCAGTGTGTCTCCTTGCACCCTTGGTGTACTTATAGCTCCCGATCTCTCCCCAAATGTAGACCCCTCTACATCTTAAACCCTGAGGCTACCAATTTAAACTGAACAGACATATTCACACATTAAATACCAGAAATATTGATAAATTGCATGTTCCATACACTCGACTAAAGAAAGTTAAAGATAGTTATTTGATAACCAGCATTATAGCCTATAATAAGCTTCCTGACCACATGTAATACATTTTAAGGCTAAAGTAAAAAAATGGTTGGTGGACAATGTATTTTACAATTTGGATGAATTTTTTAATACTAGAATTGTTATATGACAGACTTTTACTTGTATATATTATTTTGACCATGTCTATTGTACTAATGTACCTACTGACTAAACAAATAAATACTAAATGCTTCCCTCTACGCATCCATGAGTACTAGCTTCACCCTGAACCTACTACCTCCTAGTGATGCACATTTGCAGGGGTAATTCCTACACCAACTGGGTATTCTACAATACTTTAGTGAAAAATTATGACATTTATCTGTAACAAAAAATTAGTAAATGCAAAAGATCAACTTTTTATTTACATAAATTGAGTTGAATAGGTAGAGTCAGACTGGAAAATTCAATGCCAGAGCTGGGATTTGAACCATGGATCTTCCGGTCTCTAGCTGGTTGCTCTACCACTGAGCTACTATGGCATTGAATTTCTCAACTGACTCGCATGTTTCCTGGTAAACCACAAGGTGATCTCAAATTATTTTGAGATGACAATCCCAGTGGCGACTTACAATGCTGTAAGTACTTTAAGTATCAGGATTCATAGTATAGCCAACTATTTTGGTCAATTAATTCAAAACTTACATAAATTGAAGCTTTGTATGACTGCAATATAGCTTAAATTATGCCAAACAATTAAAAATTAATAGCATGTTTAATATTTGTTATTCCTAATCTAAATTAAAATCTGTTTTGCGCCCTTTATTAATGGAACATATGCAACTGATCTAGATTATATTCAAAATATGATATACATATAATTATAACCAAATCATTAGCTGTTAGCCAAAAATATTTGTTATTCCATTGACATACCTGGTTGGAACAGTTGAGTAATATGGTTATTTGTTTTATTAGCCACCCAATTATTAATGTTCTGTGCTGCAGATTGACGGTCAGTAAAATCCAATGACTGAATATCTGCTTGAAAATCGCTTACTAGTAGTTGTCTGAACTGAGGCAACACTTCAAAACCTGTTCTTAGAAACATTTTGGAGGCAAAATCAATTTTATTGAAAGCTCCAGTGCGCTGAAAACAAAACCAACAAATCTTTAATATAATTAAATTATAATCCACCAAATTTATTATTTGATGATTAGCTCAAGTGCAGGACCAAAGGCAATATATATAAACTAATACTTTATGGTTAATTTGCTGTGCTTATATGAATTTTTATTTTATCTGCTACTAATTTCCACTTTACCTCATAATTGCATTTTATTTTTGAATATATACACCAGGAATTTAAGATCTATTATACCATTGAATTAAAAGTATCAAAAGTAACCCAAAGTTGTAAAATGTTCTTAAAATACATTTAAAACTAAAAATGTAATAAATCCAATAGTTGGAAATAAGCCATTCTTGCAGTAAAAATACAAATTGTTTTTTATAGAAATATTTAATGTAATTCGAAAAGCAATGGGTGAAATGAATGAGAAAACTCTCTACTGCCTCACCTTACATTTTTGTATACTTGATTTCCTGTGTTCATAAGTAGAAACAGCACATTTTAATAGTGAAGCAGTATCAATATCAATTAAATGCAGTAATATAGAAAAATATTAAGCAGGGTTAACTATAAGGAATCATTTTTTTAAACAATTTGTATTAAATTTAATGATATATATATGAATAAATCCCGGGTTGAAATATAAAAAGATTGATTTTTTTTGGTAGTGTTTAATGCCCGCTTTTACTAATCTGGCACCGCAGGTGATGACACTGATGATACATCAACGAAGATAGAGCCCCGGTAGAATGTGATGGCGTGGGAAACTGGAGAATCTGGAGAAAACCCGCCCCTGCACTGCTTTGTCCACCACAAATCTCACATGCGGTCGCTTGGAATTTAACCCAGGCCATCTAGGTGAGAGGCGAATGGTCTGACCACTTGGCCTCGGCGCGGCCAAAAAAAAAAAGATTGATTATTTTGTTCATAGATTAAATGTAACAATTGGAATTAACATTAGATTTTACTATTGCTTAATTACATTTTTTTTTTAGCAAGGAAGGTTGCCAACCCCCCAACTACCCCCCCTCCCTGTCTCTCTCCCTTGTGTCCCTACTCAATGTGTTTTGAAAGGATACACAAACAGATTATCATAATATTTATACTGCTCAAACTACTGATTTTATGTATTTACAGAGTTATTGACTCACTAGGATGCCTAAAAGAGTATCCAATAAAAGAATAATTTTATACAATGCAATAACTAGATATTTGAATTTATTGTTGGGAAGCATTTTCAAGCTGAAAGTGCAAAAATTGTTTTTAAGTACAGATATTGTAATATAAATATTTTCTACTTGCTAATATGTAGTACACTCATTACTCGTGTTCTTATAGTATCATCATTATAATTAGCATATTGTAACAGCAATCCCTTTATTTTAATAGCTAAAGTTACAAATTGTCTTTATTCCAATGCTATAGCAAAATGTTATTTCTTGTTGCTTTGATGCTATACACTGTTGACAACTGCTCTCTCTAATTCAAGTGAACTTAAGTCGTTGTCTAAACCAATATGACATCCTCAACCAACCTCGCAACGAACACCCACAGACCCACAACTCTGGGATGACCTGCTTCTCAGCAGGGAAGTTGTCCCCTGACACCATCACTAGTTGGTAGGGCCGACAAGAAGCATGTTAGTATTGACATGTACTTCGCCACATCAGAGCAGATTAGAGTCACGGCTGCACCTGTGTCTATTAGTATCCGACACAGTTTTCCTTGTATCCAGCTGTCTATGATGAGGCTGTCGCCCACGTTTCTGCCCAGGGCACGTAGCGTCACTGGGAGGTGTGATGATGGTCCCGATGTCCGCCTCGTCATGTCGGTCCTCAACTGTCTCCCGCCTGCTGGTCAGATTGAATTGAACAGTCTTGTACTGGATCTTCTGGCCAGCCATATCCCCAGCCCATACCACTGGAAGGTCGTCGTTGTATCTACGTTGTTTTTCTCAATACGTGATTGCTTATAGTCGCCGTGCATCAGGTGCTCTCTTATCTCGATAAAGGCACAGCTTCCTGAGACAGGTAAGTAGGTGACGGATTATCAAGGTTTTCTTCATTAGCTGCTTAATTGCCAGGGTGAACTCCTCCATTGTCTCTCTGAACTGTACATCCTTGACTTAAGCTGGCTGCGGTAGGCTGCGCCCAAGCGGTAGTTCCCGGACTAAATCTCGAAAGCCTCCCACATGGTTCTGGACACCGCCGAAGTTAGAATCACCCGTCCCTAGAGGCTGGCTAACAGCTGATCATCTGTTTTGAGTTACGATGGCGATGTACTGTCGACAGACGACGTCAAAGGTTGATATCCCGTCATACTGGGCGACGCCTGCCAGTTGGGTCACATCCTGAAATATCGACTTTCTAGTCCTTAATTCTTCTGTAGAGTATATTTTCCACCATAGCATATTTTTCACCATTGACTCTTCCCTCCAGAGCATTTAGCTGTTATTCCACCAAGCTCTTCGGCTGTGCCATGGTCAAGTGATTAGACCACTCGCCTCTCAACAAAGCCAGAGTTCGATCACAGGCGACCACATGTGGGATTTGTAATGGTCAAAGCGGCACAGGAGTGGGTGTTCTCTGCTATCCCTCGCCATCACAATCCATTTATTGTCAGTGTCATCACATGTGGTGGCATACGTAGTTAAAGAGGGCTTTGAAACTATAATAATAATAATAATAATAAAAATAAGCTGTTCCACAGTTCCACTAGCTCTTCCATCTTTCCTCCATGTCCTTCATGCTGGCCAGTTATTTGTTGTCTTTGGTCGATAGCTCTCCATTGCAGATTCTGTTTTTCCCTCCATTTTCTCCATCTGGGATTTCGTTTCTGTCTTTACTTCTGTTTGCATCTTTTCCACCTTCTCCATTCAGATTTAATTTCTCTCATTCCAGATTTCATTTTTTCCTCCATCTTCTTCATTTTAGTTTCCATTTTCACATCGAACATCTTGATTCAGCCAATAAATTTTTCATCATCCCCTCCAATGTAAAGTTCAAAACAACTTATGACATCCTTTATTGCAATAGCTGAAGTTACAAACTATCTTTATTCAATGGTATAGCACAATGCTTGTCACTTCAATGCTCTCTAATTCAAGTGTATTATCTGAAGTCCCTGTCTAATCTAACTGCTTTTGTGTGATTGCTCTCCTTTTTACATTTCCTGATTACATAGCAAGAAATTTCCAGAAATAGAGTCATTATTGTATATGTACATTGCATGCAGTTGTGACATAATACATACAGATACAACAATGTAGGGCTTTGATGTATACCGCCTGACCATTCATGCTCTGTTGCATTACATTGAGGGCCAACTATGGAAAGCAAGCCATTTACACATGCAAAACAATTCAGAGTGGTAAGGTATAGACACTTTTGGTGCGTAATCATGATATGATTTATTTTATGTATATATAAGAAAGTATCTTATGTTTTTGCCAACGAAGTCATATACGTTTATGCACATTATATACATTTTAGGGAATAAAGAACCTCATTAGAAAGTGTCGATAAATTTACATTTTAGTTTAATATTACCTATATTTAAACATTTTATGCCACTTAATTAAATACATTTTCTGTATAATACTGACCTGATACTGCCCAATAAGACTATGATACCCAGTTCTAGTTGTATGTTCATCTGCATGAATTATTTGGTAAAGTTGGTGTTTAGTGTTGTTCCCAGCACCTTGTTGTAACATTGCCAGAACTGCATGTACACTCACAGGAGATATGACAGTATTGCCACTATTTTGCTCCAGAATTTTCTGTAACATTTGTTAACCAAACTTAAGCCTAGCTCTGAATATGATTTAAATGCAGCATACTTAAATGGATCTTTAATGTATTAACAATAAAATGGGTGTAGTCATTTTGTTATAATTTTTTTATTAGGATGAACATTCTAGTTTAATCAGAACTTCTTCAGATTTTGTATACGTCCTGAAAATTTAGTATTTGTAGCAATTAGACATGGTAGAAATTTCTATTCCATATATGACATAAACATTTGAATTCAGTATTAAATCCGAAATATATATTTTGAAATCTCTAAACCATTTAAAATTTGTTTCTTTTAATAAGTGTGTGCATGGGCATGTGTATGTATTTCCTTTCCTTGAATCTGAAATATGCTTTTTAAGTGCATCTTGTATTATTTGTTTCTTGAATCCTGCTAAAATGGATATTGGCAATGTTGCCATTCATAAAACATTGCTAAGATAAGAGCTGTAGCTTCCCTGGCGGCATAAATCTTCGAAGTTCTCTTGGGCTTCCTGCCAGGCTTCGGGAAAATGTAAATGGCGCGTTATTTATGGAATCTCTTTAACTACTGTGGTTCTCAGCGTCTCATTCTAATATAATCAGCAGGGTATTAGCAAAATACATCAAAACGATGCATGTCCCTCCACCCAAATCAGAAATCTAGTCAGGTTGGTCAAAGACAACCTCAGACTGAGAGTGCCAGGGGTCTACCGGATCCCATGCGAATGCGGGGTCCCATATATTGGGCAAAACTGGAAGAGCAATGGCCACCAGGATCAGAGAACATGAAGCAAACATCCATCTGCTGAAACCCGAAAAATCAGGTCTGGCGGTTGAAAATTACCACAGGGCCGACTTTGATAATGCCACAGTTATTGCCAAGGAGACTGGATATTAACCATGCAAGGTAAAAGAAGCACTGGCTCGGAAAGACACAATCTCAACAGAGATTTAGGATTACAATTGAGCAATGCTTGGAAACCGGCCTTAGACCTGCAAAAAAAGTCAGCAGAGAAACACAAATCAGACCCTTAGAAGAGTCTCCTGAATCGCAATGATTTCTTTCACGTCCATACTCCATTCCACCTATAAAAAAACAAAAAAAAAAACGCTGCATTCCGCCACCGCCTGCCCTGACCCTACCAAAACCGTCTCAACAACTACAACCGACGCCGATGCCGCTTAAGAGAGCCTGCCGGCCATCCCAGCTGTCAGCTCGGCCATCCAACCGCCTCTCGCCGCAGCAGATTGCCGGGCGCTGCAACTGCAGCCGCCGGCATACCTTCCAGTCACCTCCGAGGAAGAATCTCGGCAATTGCACCCGCAGTTTCCGGCCTCAACACACATCATTATATCACCGCAGCTTCCAAATACCACCGCAGGAACTACCAGCGCAGCACCGACGCCACCTCCTGTTTCCGAGAGCCAGCCGGCCATTCCAGCTGACAGCTCGGCCACCCTACCGCGTCCCACCGCAGCAGATTGCCGGCTGTTGCAACAGCAGCTGCCGGCACACCATATCGCCACCGCCGAAGAAGCCCGGCAACTGCACCACAGCCTTCGCCACCGCAGTCGTCACCGCCACTACTTCTACAGAAGTATAACGCGGTTATCCGAGGAGTACCAAGAGACCTCCCAACCTGACTCATCACCGCTGCTGCACGCCAGAACTGGCCCTTAGTAATGAGGGCCACGAGGATAATGTCCTCTAGAGGACTGTCTCCTCGAGTACGACTGGAATTCGCCGTTGCTGGGGACCTCGAGGCTGCCTTGCGCGAGGGCCTGCCCATGTTTGGGCGGCGCCTGAACATAGAAGCTAGCCGAGAACCCCGGCCTACTGCCCCTGCTGCGTATTCGGACACACCGCGGATGCCTGCGCTGAGACCCCACGTTGCCACTACTGTGGCGCAACAAGTTTCACAACCGAATGCGCAGCACATGATCTTCGGAACCGCCGTAGGTACTGCGCCACCTGTGATGGCTTCAGCCATTTCACTGAACAGGCGCAGTGCCCTTTGTATCCTCGTAGCCGCCACCTATAGTGTTCAACACCAGCCCCGCCGCTCAACGATCAGTCGACACAGCGAGGACTTCATCAACCGCCATCATTCCTCCAGAGACACACGCCGTCACCATCACTCCACAGACACCAACCACAAACATCACTCCGTCGACACCAGCACCAACAGCGCCAACTGACGACACCATGAAGAATGCCGTGCAGGATCTCCACTTCGAGGTCCTGCACATCAGCACCCAATTGAATCTCTTGGAGGAAGCACTGACTGCCATCACCGCCGCCATCACCGAAGCACAAGCAACCATCCCACGCAGACTACATGATATTGAGGCCGGAGTCTAGGACGACCGCCGCAAATGCAACTGCGCTGAGAACTTTCGCCACCAGTTGCACCACACGACTTAACGCAGCCGCCACCCAAGCTTCCCTGGACGAAGGCCTCTCTAGACTGACTTCAACACAAAACGACAAACTTCTGACCGGCACAAAGGACTCCGAAAACAACACACGAACCAGCAGACAGATTACATATATAATCACACAGACTGCACTGTCATTTTCCCCCTTTATATCCCCGACACTTACCGAACTGCTCACACCATTTGACCACAGAACTTCTCAGCAAACCAATGATCTGGACCGACTGGACGAAAACTTCCCTCCCCTAGGACAAACCACAAATACCAACAAGCCTTTATTAAGGCCGACAGAGAAAAACAAATAATCAGAAAATAAAGACACCCGAACTCCCTCTAATCCTTCCTTCACTCCCCGGGTGGTAGTCAGGGCCTCGGTCATGTCTGCTCCTGGAACCCTTCTCCACTTCTGCTGGGCCGCCGCTTAGTTTGGCCAGCAGCTAAACTCCCGCACTAACGAGGGTGCTCAGCGGAACCTCCCTACCCCGAGTTTTCTCCTTGAATCCGACACTTCCTTCCCACCCCCACACTTCACCCAATGGCGAGACAAGCCATTCTTTCTACCTTCCAACTCTCTTTCTGTCTCCCCTTTCAAAAAAAAAAAAAAAAAAAAGTCGCGATGCAGGTATTCGGAGCTTCTTTTAGAGCTGACAACATGGTGAAAAAGAGACAGCGCAGAGCCGCCGCTGCTAAGGCAGCATCCGACGCTTTAACCTCGGCAGTCGCCGAGGAAGCAGCACCTCCGTCGACACCGGTCTGGGCAAGCTTCGCTTCGCCGCCGGCCGCCGTCGCAACTGCAACCGCAGTTGCCGCCATCTCCAAAGTCGCCGCCCCGGTTCAGTGCCGTAGTACGGGGGTCCCTTGGGACCTTTCCACCCGGCATCTGCTCACCACCGTGCAGTCGCGGTGGCCTTCTTGTTTGAGGGCCACCTGTATATACTGCGACCGGGGGCCAACGCCGCTTGTACGTGTGAAAATGCAGCACTTGAAAGCTGCCTTGGCGTCTGGGTTGCCCTTATTAGGGCGATTCTGGTCGTCAATGCTAGCCGACAGGAACGCCACCGGCCCTGCACACTGCTGTGCTTTCGGACACACAGCTGACGTCTGCTCCTCACCGCTGCGGTGCCATTAGTGTGGTACCAACACCACCATCGCTGAGTGCACTGGGCACGATCTCCGTCGTTGCCGCCGGTTCTGTGCCACATATCGTGGCACAGAACCGGGCAAGCCCAGTGCCCTCTCTACCCAAGGAGCAGCATTTCATCACCACCTCCTGCCAACTGAACCACACCACCGCAGACTATAATCGCCGAGGCTACACCACCTGCACCCTCAACAAACGCAGCACTCGTCTAGCTGCCCTAGAAGAGACATGCAGCATCCTAACACAGAAGCTGCAGGATATGCAAGCATCAAACGCCGCAGCAGTCACCGTCACCAGACCACAGCCGCCGACCTGTCCACCAGGATCGACGGCCTCACTCAGCAGCTGAGGCAGGTTCTCCTGCAGCAAGCTGCTTACTCTGCTGCGCTGCTCCAGTCCAGAAGCCAGCAGCCCAACACCGCTCCTCCTGTCCAGGCTGAGGGGCGCGCACAGCCAGCGGATCTCCGGTCTGGGAGATTCGCGGAGCTATACCGAGCCCGAAGGAATCTGTAAGTTTTCTACGTCCATTTCTCTCCTCAATTTCCATCCTTTAATTTCTCTTTACTATCACCTCCATTCCCTAGGCTGCAGTCAGATTCCATGGCTGCCAGCCTAGACGTAACCTTTTACCTGCTCCCGCACAGCATGTTAATCCCAGCAAACTACTGTTATAATGTGGAGGGGTTTTTTTAGTGGGTATGCCTCATGAGGAAGCGGAGAGTGCCACATATCCTCCCAGCCATTGCACTTTGGTTAGGGGTCGAATGCGTAATGCATTTAGTAAAAAAAAAAAAAAGCGTCAATTGGCCTGCACGGAATCCACGAACATATCTATATAAGAAGTCCACATCAGGAAACCCTGAAGACGGGAACAATGTACTCTCCCGAAACGTTATTGCCTCAACAAATCTACACTTGGCAGGAAGCCCGAGAGAACTTCGAAGAATATTGCTAAAGTTCACTTACCTGCAGCAATTCCATAGAAAACGTCAGTGTTGCATCAGAAATACTAGCATTTTCAGGCTCATTTCCATAACAAAATGCTATTGTGAGCAGTAGGAGATAGCATACTTTTCCTAAAATACATATGAATTAACATTATCATATTCTCTTCACTTATGGGTGCATATAAGAGATGACACAAAAAACCACAATTTGAATATCTACACTGGCAGCTGGATAAGCATTATCTTGAGGGCCATAAAAAACAAGGTTAGCAAGCTTTCACATCAATCCTTACATTTTGCTTTTAAACACTTTTCCACAAAGGGGATTAAAGCAAAGGTAGAAAATGTTATAATTCAATGTAAGGGAGCAAGGGCATGTAATACCATCAAATGTTACAGGATTCTAGGTTAAATTTCTTCTTGGGGTGGGATCATTTTTCTTTTAAGTATATGTCCTTTGGGTTTACTTTGTCTCAAGGACCATAATAAAAAGTGGAAGGTCTCTTTCTCCACCATGTTAGATATGGGAGCAGAAAATATGTTTTTATTTAGCCTTATAACAACAGGGATGAAGGGATTACTATGCTCTTTTCAACAAATCTCTATTTCTTTAGGCACGAGGCCTTATTAGAATTATAGAATTGAATTATTCCTTGCACTCTACAGAGTCATGAAGTATGAATGTGAGTTGTTTTATGATAAAATAATTAAATATAGGCTAAAAATCTAGCATAAACAAAATATGAACACCATCAATTATATGTGTATAAAGTGAAATCCTCTGATATGGCCATAAAAGTTAAAGGTGGCTTTACAAATGAAAGAACGAAAAATAAATTTTATCTTGAATGGTTTATTGGATTGCTGATGCATTTACCAAGTCCTTTAAAGAAAACTGCTTATCCCAATGCAATTATCTTAAAATCATATGTACCTTTTCTTAAAAAATTCTGAAAGCTTTAAAATTTAAATTCCTATACTTATCTAAAATAACCTTTTAAACTGAATTGGAATTATGCATTGAATGTTACCCATTTTAAAATATACAGCATACTGTTAGCACTTTAATTCCAGCAGTTCAATGATATGTAATAGAATGTATTAATATGTAATTAAAATAACAAATCTTGCTTTAAGGTTTTCTAAAAATTTACATTTTTACTTTCTCTATACGTACTATGTACATAGTGTAGAGAAGATATTGATTGTAATGCACCCAAAAATTCGATACCGAGATTTCACAGGAAATACATGTTTTGAGACCCCCTGATTTTAAAAAAACATTTTTAGAAAAATGTCTGTGTGTGACTGTGGGCAGCATAGCTCAAAAATGAAAAGACCTTTAAAAACCAAACTTGGTATTTAAGGTTGGTATCTTCCAAGGATGCGACACAAAGATTTTCAAGAAAATCACCCCACCCCAAACTACCCTTTACATGGAAAAAATTTCGAAAATTTTGTTTTTCTTAAAAATGGCTCTAACGATTTTGATTAAAATCTCGTATATTTAAGATACTTACTTGTCAAATAAAATGTATATCTTGAATTTTCTGGGAATAGCCTCTGAAGACTACTTTATTTCGGATGAATTTGACTGCTAAACCGTAAGAGATGGACGAAAACTTACCTCACAGAAAATGTAGAGTTCATTAAAACACATAATTTTTGTTATATACAGTTTTTTCGTGCAGATGGTTGTTTTTAAGATATTCCTTGCTTTTAGTTTCAGCTTTAAAAACATACTTTTCTCATACAGGAATTTGTGAACTTCTGTCCATACAAACAAAGGAACTTCAGTCTCATAGCAACCAGCCTTTGACTGTTACTTTAGCCTATGGTGCTCCCTTATTTCTCTTTTACTTACAAGGAAGCAAGTAATAAGACTATTTTTGATAATTTTTTCTCGATTATCATTAAAGAAACAGAAGAATAAGCTTTTTATCAGCAATTTTTTGCAGAGATGTAGAGAAAGTCATGTGAATGGAACACATCAATTTTTTTAATATTTTTGTATCTTATTTTACACTGAATATTTCTTACTTGTTTTTTAAAGCCAACTACAGAGAGAGAGAGAGAGAGAGAGAGGGGGGGGAAGTGAGAGATAGTTGTATATATACTGCGATTACAGTGGTTTTTATATATCTAACATATTAATTATACTGAAAAATATGCATTTTTTTCTTGTTGAGAGCAAGTTTTGGTAAGTAGTTTATTTTCTAAATCACTTAATATATATTTCTAATATATAATTCTTGAAATTGAAAATACCATGAAGAAAGCTGACATAGTGTGACCAAAGTTTTAGAAAATTAAACTATTGTATATGCTTTCATATGTTAAGAGTGCCAGCTGCTGTATAAAAGCAAAAGAGCACATGAATAACCTAAAGTTTTGACAACTTGGAGTTTATTGTTTTGTTTAATGATATTAAACATTACATTCAGGCTGCAATTTAAAACACATCATTTAAATCTATCCTACTACTAATCTAAACTTGGTGAAATATGATAACAGAGTTGTTCGGTACAACTTAACTTGGGTGCTTTTTAAGAAGTTTTTGTGTGTGCACAACTGGTATGATAATTACCTTATGGGTAAAAATACATATTGACCACGTACCCATTTTTTTTTGTTAGTGTTTAATGCCCGTATTTTCTTCTTGTGGCAGCACAGACGATGACACTGGTGATACAGGTAATGAAGATGGAGCACCGGTGGAATGCGAGGCGGGGGAAGCTGGAAAACCCGCTCCAGCGCCGCTTTCTCCACCACAAATCTCACATGTGGTCACTTGGGATCGAACCCAGGCCACCTAGATGAGAGGCGAATGGTCTGACCACTCAGCCACGGCGCGGCCCCCACAAACACTTGAAGATGTATAGCAGTGCATGAAGCTTTTAATTAACATTTTATTTTCAAAACACTCTCCTCCTTCTTATGTATTTAATTATTTACTTTGCTCACAATATTATCATTTGGGGCACCTTTTTATCACACAAAATCCAATAGCAGTTACTTTGTCCTTTGTGACAGCCCACAAATACCAGCTGTTGTTGAATTTCTTAAATAAATACTTATATAAGCTCAAACACATTGATTTTAAAACAGTGTTTACTGCAATACAGACCTTGCATGTTTTACAGCTGTGTTTTGTAAAAAAAAATTAAAGAAACTATCACCATTTGCTTTCAGATTACAATGTCTAGACACACTAATCAGGAAACCTCTCTTATATCTTATCTAAGGTCAATGAGAACTTCATTCACAAACAAATGTGTACACTAGGATAACCTCTGGCATTAAGAAGTCACTGGACCATATTATAAACAAAAATGTTAATGAAAGCATTGATCAATTATTTCTTAAACATTGATATTAGGTAATGAACATTCTTATAGTATCATATTTACAACTATGTTATGTTATCCTAACACAAGTAGAAGCTTTTTTCTTTTCTTCTATTTTCTTTCTCTTTTCCCTTTTTGCTACATACTTGTTAAAATGTTATTGAAATAGTTAATAATAGTAAAAGGGAGATATAAAAAGAATTGATTAAGCATACACCGACTGTCCAGCTTAATCCATTCTTAAATTGTTTTAAGCAGCCACACAACGGGATCATGGCTTAGAACAAGTTACTTTTCATACTTGTAATTCTATAACACCGAAATACTTAGTTTCATTTAAGATATATATTATTGGAGACAACTAAACAAAATAGTCACAGTCAAATGAGCTGTTGCATTTATAAATGCACATAATGTTGATAAACAGTCACTTCTTAAATAAGGATCCGTCATTGACTCATTACAATCCGTTTACATAAGGATTAGAATTATCATGGATTGGACTCCGCTCACTGAGGAGCAAATGGTTCGGCCGCCATATACAAACCCCAAGCCTCCTGAAAGGGCGCCTGTCCGAAAACCCTGAAGGCGGATCCTGAGAGAGCGGTCCCACATGCTTACAGAGCGTACACTCACCGTCCAGCAGCAATGCGCGAAAACCGTCGCCTGGTCCTTCAACTCTAAAACAGATGGCAAAGAAGTGGTGGGTACAGGAAGTGGTGGACAGAAAACTCACGGAAGAAGTTGAACACCCCAGTATACCCTGCTGACACGGGAAACGACGAAAAACCCATGGGCCAGTGTAGGTACCACGGGAATCGAAACCGGGACCTCCCAAATACTGCTCAGAGATCTTCCTGCCTCGGACAGTCTGTATAAACTACTTTGATAGTTCATTCCCCTGTTCCTCCATATATTTTACTTAAATGTTGCATTTCAATTCATTCGATAAAGAATCAGCTTACACAATTTCCAGTTGGGAATGTGTAAGCAAATAACTGTCTATATGTGAAAATAACATATTCTAAAATGTCCACCACATGCTTACTTATAATAGTTGATTTTGGTATTAGTAGACATTCAAGGCCGATTGCTAAAACATGGCTTAAGACATGGCTTGGGCTCATGGGTCTCAGGACATGATTGGAGACTGAAATTGTGTTGTGTGTTATAACGAAGATGGAACATGGCTCGACGAACCGGTCAGGTCTCTAATTGTACGTTTGGCAACACCGAAGGAACAGACAATAATAAAAAGGGAGTTTCAATATGCGGCCAGCAATAGAGTAAATAAACAAGTTAGATATGTTTATGAATAATGGGACGTAAATTCATCAATATTATGCGCCGAAATTGGTAAGTTATGATTCAAAGTACTGTGTAAGTGATAAATAACTATGTAAAATCATACCAAAACCTTGGTGACGAGGAGATGAAGTGAAAATATTTAATATCAGTATATTATGGCAAACCAAAAGGAGATGGTCGCCCTCCAAGGTGTAATGGTTACCATGCTAACTTCATATACCCAAGGTCGCGGGTTCAAACCTGGCAGAGGACGATGGATTTTTACGGGTGTAAAAATCCTTAGCATGGCTTCCTTCGGAAGGGAAATAAAGCCGTTGGTCCCGTGTTGTAGATTTACGGCACGTAAAAGAACCTCGAGCCTGATAGACAGGCCTCTGAGCAAAATTAAGTGGTCTTTCACACCCAATTTAGAATGGGACGCTGAAAACCACAGTAGTTAAAGAGCGTTCGTTCATAAATAACACGCCATTTACATATTTTCCAAAAGGAGATGCATTTTATAACCAGCCCATCAGCTAATTTTAAAATTAAGTGTTTGTGATGTATTTCGATATAAATCGGGTGATTTATTGAAACTTAAAGACCAAAAACAAGCCTGGGGAATTTCCAAAGCTTTGTAATACCGCATTATGATACAACTCTAGAAATGTCCTGTTTATAGATTTATAGGTAGTTTTAGTGTTGCAAGGAATCGAATTAATACTATAAAATTGTTCTATTCTATAGAACGAGCATCTTTTGCTTAAGTCTTGTTGGATGTTCGAGGATATTTTAAATATACGCTGTAGAAGAATCAAGTTTTGCATTTATCCAGCAATGCAAGGCGAAGCTTCAGTGCCACAGTTTAGGTTAAACGTGCCTGCTTCCTAAATTAGCATTGGCCATATCTAACGAATTTAAAAGTAAATCAAATATACTATGAAACCTTTTTACATTAAGATTTTATCTTTATTTTTCAGATTAACTATTAAAACGGGAAATATAGCATTTGTGAACAAATTGCAGTTATGCCACCATTAGTTAAAATAGGCATAGCGAGTACCACAAGGTTTACATGGCTGAGAATTTGGTGATGCCAGAAAGGGACATCAACATTGTTTTAAGGTAAGATTAAATAATAATGGACAGAAACATTACCAACATTTTTAGCATTCATATTCAATTATAATGTATTCCAATCATATAATACAATGCATATACAATCTATAGTTCTGAATCTTATTAATACATCAATTTTTTTACCTACATTAATTTGTGAAAAGTATAGAATACGAATCCTCTAATTGTATTCCTTTTATTATTAGCTTAGTAGATATATGGAAAAATTCTGCAAACTAATGTGGTAAAATAAGCATTGTAGTCATTTTGTACAGCAGTGAAACAAACCTGTCATATAACAATGCCTTTTCTTGTGCTTTTATTCATTTTATCAAATTTTCAATCTATGAATGTTGCCTGTACATCATATTCATTTTGATTTTAAAATTCAGTATCTAGAAAATGGTTTAACATACAGCTTGCTTACTGCAATACTATCAAGTTATGATTTATGCAACTATTTAAGATTCATTAAAGGCAACCAATTAATCACGGACTATCTTTTTTAAAACTATGCAATTATTATATAGGAATGCATCAGAGAGAAAAATGCATGTTAAAACAATTATTGTTTAAGCATTTGGCATTTTGTGTGTTCTATCAGATGCTTTCCAAAGATATAACTGAAATCATTAAAAACATTAGAGCAGGATAGTTTTAGATTTCCTTTATGTAAACAAAATGAGTTTTAAGTACATACCTTCTATTATTATTATCATCATTATTATTATTATTATTATTATTATTATTATAACTATAATAATTATTGTTATTATAATAATAACTATTATGATTATTATTATTATTATTATTATTTGTTTTAGGAGAAAAATATGAAGAAGGACCTTTGTGGATTATAAAGAAGAATATGAACTCAAATGAATATTTTTACATAAGATACTTTTTGGGGTTTTACAGTTTCAATATGTGTATGTGTAATAAAAGATTCCGTATGTAACAAAAACAGAAGCAAAATATATAGAATTTATGAGTTGTTTAAGGTTTCTTTGCACGAATCTGTCTATGTCTATGTCATCAACTCTTCTTGTTCAAACAACCTTTTCAATAAGTTCCTTGCTCAGTTATTTGTAATAGCAGTTCCTTAATTATTACATTGTCTCCATTTTTATAATGAAATTGTTTTTGGGGCAGGTAAAGTGTGTACTGTGTATTTTGTAATGCACGAGGGAAAGGTTAATACAGTTAAGTGTTCTTGCTTAATGGAGGTATGCATGTGTTCAGAGCATGTGTCCCCAACATAGCATCTTTAAAAAATATGTAATGGCTAATGCTTGTGAATATTACCAAGAGAACCTTCAATGTATTTTATTTTTATTTACATTTATTTGTACCAGATTTTCAAAGAGAAAATCCTGAATATCAAAAGAATTTTATTTAGGTATGTTCTGACCAAACAGAATGCATATTATTATTTTATTGTTCTTGAACCCACGGTGAACAATGCTTGGGAACATATCATGCAGCATACAATTGATGTCAACTTGTTAATGCCTAAAAATGCACACACTCACCTTTCATTATGCTAAGAAGCTACACATAATATATGTTTAATGTTCAGCACACAAATTACAGAAATGATCTATAAATCCCATCATTTGTAGAATAAACTAAACAAACTGTTTACTCAAATGGTGTCCATTCAACTGACTACAAATATATATAGAAATTGCTTGTGCTTATTTATATTCCTCAGTAGATTGTATGAATATGAATAAACTTGATATATTTGTATAACTTACATACTTTTATCTTTGGTCACTTTTGTACAGCTTTAGGGTATTTTATGACTTATGCCAATCAACTGGATATTTTGGATTACTATTTAATTAAGAATTTCACCATTATTTTTTCCATTTTATTGGATGATTTTGCATAGCGGCTCTATTAATTCTGCCTAGCCCACCTGGGTAGTGTAGTGGTAGCGTATCTACAGGGGAAAAATTAATAATAATAATAATAATAATAATATTTGCCGTCTGCTAAGCAGAATGAAAACATCAGAATACTGTATCCCCGAACTGATATGTGTAATTTGGCAGGAAATATAGAGACTTTGATTTGTTTTGCATTAATAAACTGTATTTCACTGGAGGTACCTGGTTTGATTCCCGATTGTGACGGGGACTTTTACTTTAACCATAATTATCCCTAGATTCCCCACCAGTAAGTGTAGCTACAGTGAAAATGAATGTGCATATGTTTGAAAATGGAAGGCATATTATATATAATATAGGATGGCGCTAAAGTCAGTTTCCTCTTCATCTATTCGGCTTTTTGTAGGTACATTTAGAGGATATGCGTTAATAAAATTAATTACAGGATATCGTTGGCAACACTGTATGCATATTCATTTGCAATGACAAATAAATTTAGTAAGGAACAAAGCATTTACATGCTTCAATTAGTGTGGAAGTATGACAAAGCGACAGCCAGAGTTTATGATAACTTTCACATAAAGTTTCCTAATGCAGCAAAATCAACTCTACAACATTTGCGGAAACTCAACATAAAAGCGTTGCAGATGCTTTGAGATTCGGTCGACCGCGTAATGTCCAAAAGGAAGAAAATTCTCAGTTTATTGCTCAGGCATTTGTAACAAGTCCTCACAATTCATTCAAAATCTTCTCGGGCTTCTAACCAGGTAAAAACTTGACTTGATGCCAACGTTTCGAAAAAGTGCATCTTCCTCGTCTTCAGTTCACCTCGTTGGTATCAAGCCAAGTTTTTATCTGGTTAGAAGCCCGAGAAGATTTTGAATTAATACGTCGCCAGGAAAGCTTCAGTTCTTATTTTAAGTCCCCACAAGTTAACTAGGAAGGCGTCTGTGCAATTCGGCAATCTCGAAGGTGCCTGCAGAGAATCCTGAAAGACATACAATTCAAATCTTTTCGCCCAAAATTACTTCACGCGTTATACGAAGTTGATAACGACAGAACACTTGAGTTCTGTGAGTTGTTTTTGGTATACGCAACAAGCAAATCCTAATTTTTGGCGGTCAATGTTATGGTCAGGTGAGGCAAGTTTAAAACTAAATGGACATGTGAATCGCCATAATTGTGTTTACTAGTCCGACACAAACAGCTTATTTAGAAATGCAGTAGAAGTTTGCAGAACCCAAGGTGGAAAACAACTACATTCTGAATTTCATTTGGCAACAAGTTGGAACTCTCCTTTTGGACTGAGCGTTCACATTTTTTTAAATAACATTCAGAGAATGGATTGGGGATTCTGAAGGATATGGTGTTTTCCATATCGCCAAGAAATTTAGATAAACTAGGAATGTACATTCAAAATGCATTCATACCATTAATGAAGATAAACCTTTATTGTCCCGTGTTTGCAAATCAGTTGCAAGGCATTGCCTGAAATTTATTGAGCAAGAAGGTGGGCACTTTGAGCGAAAATGAGTGTGTTTATGTGTTGCCAACAATTTAAAGCTATGTCTTATATATATATATATATATATATATATATATATATATATATATATATATATATGTGTGTGTGTGTGAGTGTGTGTGTGTGTGTGCAACTTGACTCTCAAAAGCCACCATCGTTTATTATTATTGAAACTATTCCTATGAAAGATTAATTGTCTATCTTCTTCATATTAGTTACAATAAACATTTACAGAAATAGCTTCATCGCACTTTTGGTTGTAGGCAATATGCTGGTGGTTAAAATCAAAATGACTAATGGTGATGGTGAGCGAGTGTGATCAATTACAATGATATTAATAACTGTAATGATAAAGAGAATACATTTTCAAACGCGCGGTCACTTCCAGACCGGTGGGACGTAAGTAGTGACTGGAGGTAATGGTGGAGGATCGATGCTGTTATCTGCTAGCAATTATTGCGAGGGCGTTGGCTTACGAAACGTCGGCGTTGCCAACCAAAGAAACATTCATGCGCTGACAAGCAAAAAACCGTAGAAACCATCTCAGCAGTTTATAAAAGCAAACTACATGTTAATAACAATACTTAAGCTGTATTTCAGAGAGAAGAACCTAACTTATATAATGTACACAACTTGTAGTAGCTTTTAACAATATGACTTTTTTTTTTTAATGAAATTGGTGAAATGTTCAAATTATCTCGGGGTCCATGGAGGTTAGTTTACGCGACATCCGTAACTACCGTGAGCGAGATTCGACTGTTGAATGTGAGGTAGTATGCGAAATTTATTCATGCAGAAAGTACTATAAACTTGCCTGCGTTTTACTCCAGTAAGTACGTAGTGAAGAAGCTGACGAACTCGAGAATATTAGGTGAAATATAAGCTGCGTACAAATGACGCAGGATGGGCAGCATGTTCTCATTGTGTGTGTAAGTGGCGTATCTAGAATTTGGCTCTGGACAGGTCAAGAATATTCTGTTATAGTTGAACTTTCGAGGAGTTTGGAATAACGCTTCCTCCTCATCACGCCAACATTTAAAAAAAAAACTGCAATGTCAATAGTCCTCCGTGGTTTAGGGTAATATGCTAGCCTCTAGTTTCCAACATCGCGAGTTCAAATCTGGGGAGCGGGGGTGATTGATTTTATTCGGCCATAAAAATCCTTAGCATAGCTTCCTTGGGGTGGGGGGGGGGGAGTAGGAAAGACATCGATTCTGTGTTGTAGATTTATGGCACATAAAACCTCAAAATTGATAAAGCAACCTCTGAGGAATATTAAAATGGGATGTTGAGAACTTAGCATTAAAGAACTCCATAAACAAAACCTATTCTCCTTTTTAATCAATACAAACTTATTTTCAATTTTGGACGTTATATTTAATTTAAACCATATTGCAGATTACCAAGAACAAATTAAGGGAATGAAAGAATTTCAATAGTAGACTTATTTGTGATCTAGTCAAGTATATTCCTGTATTTTACCACTAAATACAACAGTAGGTTTAGTGCCAAACTTGGTATTTGAAATTAGCATCTTTCAAACATGCAACGTGAAAGTGTTTAAGAAAATTCCCCATCCATCCCAATTTACCGTTTATATAGAATATTTTTGAAATTTATTTCTCAAAAATGGCTCTAATAGTTTGGATTAAATGCCACCATTTATTAAAGAAATTTAGAGGCAAATAGAATGTATATAATGAGTTTTGTGGGAATAGCCTCTAAAGCCTTCTTCATTCTGGAGAACTTTAGCATAAACCATAAGATCTACATTAGTACATTTTTTTGCAGAGTTAACCATTTCGAGTTATTCCTCGTTATTGGTGTGAATTTTTCAATAATGCTTTTCTCAAATGGGAAGTCGTCATTCGCTTGTTTATTTATTTATTTTGCTCCTGACCATGCAAAGAGAAAGGAATATCAAAGTCATCATTTGGCGACCAGCTTTTAATAGATTTGACTATTGCATTAACCTAATATATTCATTTATTTCCCTCATACCTATAAGGAAATAACTAATGATTATTATTCGAAAAATTATGTGAAATTCGGCCGAAAATTTGTGATTATAATGCATTTGTTATAAACCGGCTTTGCTACTTCCTCGGCAGATATAGCACCGACCATGGAATGAATATCACTTAAAAAAAAAAAAAAAAGAAAAAGGAAGACCCTATTTTGGGCAATTCTGAACATTTTTTTTTTGAGAAACTGGACATGTACCAACTATTTCAGATATACCGCAATCAGTTGTTTACCATGATTTTTAACTTATAACATGGTTTATCTTAATTGTTTTATTAATGTTTGATACAATAATGCTTCATATTTATTTTTCTTACTTAAATCTCCCAGTGTCTGTAGCTCAAATAACAATGCGATTTGGTTTATCAGCTTTGTAGACTTATTCTGTATTATGATTAATGTACGGTACTTGGGTTTGATTCGCCAAAATATGTTGCACTGTACGTAATTTAACGAAAAAAAATGATCAATTGATTAGAATCGATTAAACACGAGTAAACAAAGTTTTACAGAATAGCGCACAAAAAACCGACCGCAAGTACTGGACTGTTCACCTTCGCTCGTCAATTGTTATTTATTTTTGAGAAGCTGTTTCGACTAATTTTGTTTACATAGACCTTTGCATTATATTATTTGTTATATCTTTATTATGTAAATATTATATGTTAACCTATTTGTTGTTGTATCTGCTCGTGGCGGGCAACAATTCGAGCGTAATTGGCTGGAGAGCAGTCTGTAGTCTTTACGCGGGACCGGTTTTCATGCGCTACCCATGCGGAAAAACGATCAAATTCTTTTTTAGTAAAATAATGTAAGAATACGAAGCAGCTATGCAAATCTTAAAGTAACTAATGAAGTATCCTAAATATACAGGTATACGACCCGATATCGTCAGGATTGATGACATGAGATATGTATTTTGGCGGGAATGAACCTAGGACGCCGAAGCTTTACTAATTGAAAGTTCAACAGTGCATTATTTATCTTACTTGGTACTGTATTGGTCATTTTTAACGTCCTTTGTCACTTTCTGAAGTCGATCCAGCTGTTTTCCTTTTAAAAAAGGAATAAATAGTGCTGATATTGGTGTAAACCTGCCATTTGTTTTCCATTAAAATAAAGGACACCTGAAAAGGTTGTGATTGATCAATACATTCTGAATATGCTATTAACATAACATTAGATTGAAGGAAACGTGATATTGAATAAATACACTTTACAATATCAGGGTTCCCACCATGTGCAATCGAAAATGTCGATTGCAAATTTTACAGTGAACTTTATAATTATGCCTTGCCTCTTCAAAGAAAGGATATCTATCCTGTAAATTGAATAAAAAACCACATTTCCGTATTGGCATAATAGCTTAAGTTCCTGCAAATATCACAGCACACCAACTGCCAACACTGTTCTAGGCAAGACTACTGTTCTCAGAAAGCGCTAAAATGGCAACAATTTTAGTTAGGTTTTTAATTTAGGAAGACAGTGTCAAGAAAATACGGGACCTATTCACGTTCCAATAAAAATTCTCGGGATGTGAGAAATAAAAAAAGGGGACTGTCTCGCTTTTACGGGACGAATGGCAGGTTTACACCGATATCGTCAGCTTTACGCTTTTGTTCCATGTCAATTAAATTAAATAATGAACAAACAAAAGGAAAACTAAGTAGCGTAACGGATCAACGAACCAGAGGAAAAGAGCACAAGTAGCCATTCGCTATCGTACACCATGATACATATTACACTAACGTTATACATAGTAGCGCTGAACCAACATGCAGAGAGGTTATAGGTATGTAGTTCTAGGAATGCACGCCATGCGGCCATGTGTGTGTGTGTGTGTGTGTGTGTGGTAGAGAGAGAAAGAGAGAGAGAGAGAGAATATGTATAACAGTTACAGTATGAATATCAGACAGTGTGGGTAATAATGACGGTGTGAGCATTAGAAAACAGTAATGGGTTGGCCGCGCTCGCTAAAGTGCCTAGGTTTGCTTCGTGGCGAAGGGTTCAAGTCTCGCCTTGGGCATGGGTGTTTGTGTGTTCGTAAATGTATATGTGCATCTGTAAGTAGATAAAAACAAAATGGTAAAACAAATAGGTCAACAAAGGAAACCGGAAAAAACAAGAGTCCTGACAAGACTCCGGAGCAGTATTTATACAAAATAAAAACGAGAGAGAGAGAGAGAGATTCGGTGTGTTTAACAGTGACACTATAGCGAACGAGACAGAATATGTTTAAAATACTTGCTATATAAGTTAATCCTATTCCACGGGAAGCCATGCTAATAGTTTACTCCGCAAAAAATCCATCGCCCTGCGCCGGGTTTGAACCCGCGACCTTCGGAGCCATAAGCTGCACTGAGAATGCCATTAAGGTATCTTCCATTTTGCCACCCTTATCTCCGTGTTCTTTTATATAATTGTACTATATGCTTTTCTTTAAAAAAGAAATGTAGTATATGTTATGTATATATTTGAATGATTTACACCACAATAAAAATGTTTATAATTATGCAATTCTGCGGATAACCTGTGAAGTCCCCATCATCTGTGATTTTTGTATATTTTTGAGTAACTAGGATACTATAAAATATGCTCAAAGTGCCTGAAAATGTACAATTTGAGGAAAATAATTCGTTTCGTTGTGTTGGCGGTTTTCAAATACTTTCACGTTGTGCGATTGGCCTTTCCGTTTCTTAGTCCTATATTATTTGTGTACTATTTTTAGAACCAGAAAACTAAAAAAAAGAAAAAAAAAATCTCTAAAATTCCCGAAAACGTACAACTTGAAGCAAATAATTCCTTTCTTTGCACTAGCAATTTCCCAAATACTTCCAAGTTGCCTGATAGTCATTTCCGCTTCTTAATCCTGAATTCTTTTGTACTCTTCAGACAACCAGGAAACTGTAGATATACCCAAAAGTCTATTAATAGAGAATTTGAAGTAAATAATTCTTTTCGTTGCGTTAGCAGTTTCCAAAATAGTTCCACGTTTTCTGATTGACTCCTTCCGCTTTAAAGGACATCCCACATGCCTAAACTTTTGCATAGGTATTCATACTTACTGATCTCAAATAGTTAGCTCGTACATATACGAATGCAACAAGTTCAGAAACAGCCACTCTTTTCCTCTTATACACGTTGATAAAATAATCTAATTTACCCTATAACGAGCCTTAGGCGAATTTTAAAATTTCGACCAGTGGATAATGAAGTATGTGTATGTGTTGTAAATCTACTTAATATTTTCTACCACCAAGAATTTAAAAATCATAAGCAATTGCCTGATTATTTTGACCATCTGTGAACAAATGTGTTTTGTCGCGAATTATTTCTTTAATCTTTTCCCAAAAATTCTCTTAATCAATGATAACAATGATAATAATAATAATAATAATAATAATAATAATAATAATGATGATGATGATGATGATAATAATAAAATAATAATAATTATTTCGTGCTACACACTACATTTGTGTTGGTAACTATTTTGCGAACGATTTACGGCATCACAATGAGAAGTCATCCCAGCTATCGTAATCGCAGTTGCCAGCAGACGTCAGCAGACTACGCCCTTCTCAATGGATACAGTATTCTGATGTTGGCACACGCTTAGCAGACCGCAGAATTATTACACCCGTTGTGCAGAATTAACGTATATTATATTAAACCCTGCTGTTTTTGCTATTCAATGCATTTATTATATGAATGAATATTATACAGTAATTAAAATACACACCATTCGCCATTTTGACTAGAATGTCACTTTTTTGTTACCAACATGAGAAACAAATTCATTCATAGAGAAATAAAATTCCCAACATACTGCCCCATCAAAAGGCGTGGTCTTTTGCAAGCTTAAATAAAAATGAGGACTAATTTGTAAAAGAACCATTAAATAGTCATTGGTAATACACATAGTTTCTCAATGGGACGCATGATTTTACCAGAACTGGTGGTGATGGTTGCTACTCTGGCAAGAGCGTCATCATCACAGCTCCGCATAGCCCCCTTCTTCATTGGAGAGGTGCCAGGTTGTCGTTGATAATTACGAGATCCCCGGGTTGAAGATTGGGATGAATTGTGGACCATTTTTGGTGTTGCAATGTTTGAAGATAGTCCTTATGCCATATCTGCCAAAAATGTTGAGCCATCTTCTCAATGTGATTCCACTTGGAGAGGTACTTATTTGAAAATGTTCACAATGAACTCCCAGACTCCTACAAATGTGTATCTAAAGGTGTAATGAAATCCCATTTGATGCCTCTTTCAGCGGGGCTTGTTATGATATTGTTTTGAGTTTTGGAGTCCTGAACAAATGATTGAAGTTTGTAACGGAAGAACCCACATATACATGAATTCTAAATATTATCAATTAGAATTAATTAAAATTGAATATTATTGGAAGTTTAAATTACCCTGCATAAATCAGTGAAATTCCTATATAAATATTTGTTATATATTTTGCTTATGCATTGAAATTGACCGAATCAGAATCTTTTACTTCTTTATGTAATCCTCATAAAGCTGAAATAAACATGGAAAAATCTATGTTAAACCAGAAACTGTATGGAGAGTGTAAAACACAAGTGTAAAAAACGCCCAAAATGAAGCATAATTATGTTTCAAATTATATTTAAAATAATTGTATGTATACATTAATCATTTAACGGGTATTCATGGGCTAAAAGGATTCATAAGACAAGACAAATGAAATCAGTTTTCATTGTAAAAGAGTTTTTTTTAACCATAGCAATATAACAAGCTATTCAGATTTATTGAACTGAAGAAGAAGCCACGCTAAGAGGAAACTACCGTTGAATGTGTGTTTTAAAACCGATGATATATTGATTTACGTCACAAAAGCTAATTGTATAACAAAATTTACAGGCAATTAGTAAGTGTACATTGAAATTATACTACATATGTAATGATCTTTACATAAGTAATGGAGGAAGTGTAACATTAAACACAAATTAAACTGGCCTTAAACTGGGTTACAACCATTTTCTGTTCGCATCGAACTAAAACGAAATAAATATATTTGGAAAGAAATCTTACCTTATAACTTCAGTAGATCGGCTATCCCTTAATTCCACGCCTTTGAGAGGACTTTTACAGCACAATAAATGTATTAATCTTCACACAGCTAGCTGAGGCATACCTAATGAATCGCGGTGAAAATTCTACTGAAATAGTTAATTGTTGATGCAGACTGAGCGGAACAACTTTACTGCCAACGACGGGTAATCCAACAATGGAAGGAAATTACAATCATACCATCCGCGGCATTTAACATTACCGCCGCAAGTTCCTCTAACTCCAACAAAATGCTTGCCGTTGTCGCTATGAATGTACCTGTTGACAGGACTGAAACAATTTTATGTGTACTGCACGCGTCGCAAAACATGTGAACATCGCTACATACACACTCGTATTTCCAGTACACTTGCTACGTTGTGTACCATATTTTATTATGAAAGAACTTGCGTAGTCCACTCCTACGTTAGAAAATGGCCTGGAGGGTCTGCCATTTTTGTTCATCTGTTCTGGCCTTCAGCCGGAAACAAATTAAAGAAGAATGAAAGCACATCCTTATGTCCTGACGAATCCTTGGCATCCAATATTGTTCTCGTAAGCTGGAAATTAGTAGTTGAGATCCAGTATGTAGCAGTCTCAATTGTTCGCTCATGATGAGGAATTTGGTGAAATAATGCTGAAGTGGAATTATAATTTAATGTTTGGTTTCATGCAGTATTAATACGTTTCATAATCTTCCTCCAAATCGCAGGATGCCGTCCTGATCAATTATCGGGTTTAGAGTTTTCAATTTGTTGTTTTTGATAATGTTTTCTGCTCTAAGAAAATAACATGTTTCCTTCGGATATAAAGCAGCTTGTACGAGCTCGATGCATGCCTTGAGAGAATTTTCTCAATAGGGATGCATTGCGATCGTTATGACTTAGTCTGCAATTGTACAAGGATCTAAAGCAATATCCAATCATGATTATAAGTGAATTAAAACAGGAGAAGCGATTCAAAAGATAATCGTCGTGTGATATGACGAGTGACGTAGTCTTTTGTTCCGGAGCCTTGATAGATTTACCTGCGATTTGCATTGGTCAGTGCGATGATTCTAGGCTTAACCATTTTGGATTCTTCCACCATAATCGTTGTTCATTACATTCAATGGGTGCGAACGAACCTCGTGAAGTGAAATTGGTAAGGTTGTCCTGTATGTTCACATGACGCCACCGAAAAGAATTTCCTGCATTTCTGCGACTCTGTTTGCCACGACTGTTTTCCATTTCGGGGTCATGAGCTAGTCAGTCCAAAGCTGGGTGCTGGCAATGGTTTGCTTAAAGCTGACATGATGCTAGCTAAAAGCAGATCACCGCATAGTATGTACTAGCGGTGGAATAGAGATCTGCTTTGTTGTCGTAAAATAGTCTCGTCAGGATGTTGCCTTTCTTGTCAATGGATAAAAAATGTAAATGGCGTATTATTTATGGACGCTCTTTAACTGCTGTGGTTCTCCGCGTCCCGTTCTAAATTGGGCATGAAAGACCGCTTAATTTTGCTCAGAGGCCTCTTTTATAAGGCTTGAGGCTCTTTTACGTGCCATAAATTTACGACACGGGACCAACGGCTTTGCTTCCCTTCCGAAGGAAGCCATGCTAAGGAGTTTTAAACCCGAAAAAAACCTATCGTCCTCCGCCGGGTTTGAACCTGCGACCTTGGGTATATGAAGTTAGCATGGTAACCATTACATGTCAATGGATGCCATGTACAGAAGAACCATAAGCAGTTTGTGAGGCAAAATCCTTGTATTTTCACATTACCATCAGAATTGCCAATGCGGTTAAACCTCGGAATTTTAATGTCATTTAGCAAGGGAATATGTTGATATAAACTTTGCCAATCTGAGAGCCCCAGTTAACTGCCTGTCCCGCCTGTACTTTTCTTCTAAAGGCGTTACATGAAAGTCTTACAGGGAATGACGATGGGAACTATGGGCCCAAGAGGATCAAATATCACTGCTATTGAGGAAGATCCACACGGTCTTTACACTGTTGATACTTAGTGAAGCCACAATTGATTTGGAATTCATCAGATAGGGGATTCAAGTTAATCCCAATGTATTGACAATCCCGCTCACGTCTGTCAGAGGGTTCTTGGTTTTACGCAGATGTTCAGGAATAGATTCGAAAGCTCTGGTCTATTGGTTCACTCCCCCCCCCCCTCAGATTTAAGCCTCCACGTTGCAGGAGATCTTGAAGTTCGATTCGTAGATTAATGTCTACCTATCAATATCCGCAAGAGGCATACAATTGTCGACGTAGAAATCGTCCAAAAGAATTGGAGATTCTCTTGGGAATTCAAATGTTTCCTTTACAGCCAACTGTTGGAGGCAACGGTCAGCTAAGTATGCTGCAAAAGAGAATCGTAAGTGACAGTAGCTAAGATATAAGATTTGAGAATTTCCTGAGGATCTTCGCCCCACCATATACGTTGAAAGTAATGATACTTAGGATGGACCTTCACATGCCTATGCATCCTTTCCCATATCGGAGGTGAAGGCTTTTCTAAGTAGACTGAAGCGCATGGTTAACGTGCACAAGTCGTCTTGGGTTGTAGGGCCTACAATGAGAATGTCGTTTAAAGACATATTGTTGCTCGTTTTCATAGAAGATCAAAAACCACCCTCAGTTTAGTACTTCATTATTTTTGGGAATGGTACTGCAGGATGATGCCTGACATTTGATCACATACCCGAATGTTTTGCATTGCCTTATGGAGTCTATATAGTTGATTATATATTAGTTATATATTGTCTCATGAAGGCTTGCGAAGTTCATCCTGAGCTTGCAACTTTTTCTTCTGGAACAGGAAGCGAAGCTTGGCGAGATTATTTGAATTCCCTAGTTTGATGTCCTTCCTAATGAGCAGTTTGACGACGAATCTTCCACTCGTGTGTTGTCTAGAAATGGTTCTCATATTCCTTGTGTTCAGGTGAGAAAGTTATTTGATTCAATTCCTCTATATGCCAGAATTTCGCTAATCAATGCTTAGCACAGTGTCAGCTTGAGAGGTCAAGTCACCGAAAGCTTCAAGAGATGTGATGGTAGTGTTCTTTATCTTCAATCTTAGTCATTGAACTGCCTGCTCTAAGATGAAATTACGATGGGGGCCACTATCTATCACGTAAATGATGAAACTTTCTTTTTGTGTCTTTGATTTTAATTAACAATGTACTCAAGAGAACTGCTCGCCTCGTGTAAAATGTTGCTTTGTTGTCTTCTTGGTGTAACAGTGTATGACAGATTTCTTGCATAATTTGTATGCAGTTTTGGAACGATACGCTTTCTACGTGTACGATGAACTAAGGTAGTTGGTGCAGTGTTTGGTATCCTTGATCAAATTGATTTTTTTCGTTACATTTCAGAGTTTGAGGGAATCTGGAAATTTATACAGTCTGTGTTCTTCTGAGCAGATACAACATTTCTCTTCTGTTGAAATGTAGGATTGTTGCTGTTGATGTGCCATCCTTGGCCTTGACTTGGTATGATGATTCAGACTCACAGGAACTGGTTATGTTGAGGAGCAGGGCTGCAGCGTCTAAGATCGTCTCTCCAAGATGCTAATGAGTTCCTTGAATCATACAGCACCAAGCTGAGCATGTTCTTTTTCAAACTCCAAACTTAATTTTTTGTTTGTCTAGAGAATAAACTTCATTAAGAAGTAGATCTAAAATACTTGGTTGCGCTTATAAGCCGTTAAGGGCATCTATCTCCCTTGAAACGTATTGATTAGATGACGTATCTCACTCTCGGTTGAGCTAAGTTTACCTGGAGAATACATGATTGTCTAATATATTCAGCTGCTATCAACTTAAGTGAATGATAACGACTCGATAGAATGTTATAGGCTATTGGGAAGTTGGGTCAGAGATACTGATTCTTCTAATGCAGTCCTTAACTTCACCTTTTAAGGAGGAGAGCAGATAGCGAAAATTCTGTATGTTTGATAGTTCATTGCTGTTTTCCTCCAAACCTTCAAAAGTGTCTTTGAAATATTACCAAGTGGTTAGAATCCCAGTAAACGTAGGAAGATTGATTTTCGGAACTTTTATGTTTCTAGACTTGTCGTGTGACGCCTGTTTTAAGATCTTGTCTTTCCCATGCACATTTTGTTCAATGGAAGCCTTCCTTAACTTAGAACTTAGCCTCGAAAAAATCGACTACGTCTTCATATTCTACACGGTAGACAGTTTGAGCACCGCATTGTCGTCATTGTGTGCTTCTAGCTCGTCTTGAATTTTCTTAAATTCTTCAGTAAGGCCAAGGAGTCTGTTCAATTTAACTTTTATCACGTTGGGATCGGAAAGGTTTAATTGAGTATTCACACAAAGTTCTGAATACGCGTTATCTTAGCGTTCAATATATATGTTTTGTTAATACTCGCCTGCTGGCTTGTAATATTGTGTTAATACAACAGAAATAAGAATTGAACATATTTGTTGTAATAATACTGCATTAAATTGTTATTCTTTGTAAAAATAATTATTTTCTTGTTGCTGCTTTAGGCGATAAATGGCGCTAGTTGTTTCTCAACTATCTCTCCGTATATTAGTACTATTGATAGCTTGTCACAAGATATACAGAGAATTTAGGAAATTCCCTAAACTTATGCATTGTGGTTGGTGAAGTACGTTTTTGTCAAGCCGCCATATTTTGATTCTACTACACTTCTGCGATGAGTACGACTTTTGTGGTTTAAATGTGCACCCAAAAATAAGATTTTGTGGTATTAAATATCAATTAAGCAGTACATTTGGACTGTAGGTTTTATACCACTATAATGGTGAATACGTGTGTGGTGCTTGTTTGTATTTTCTCAAATAGCAGAAACAAGTACAAGGAAAGGGAAATATGTTTCAGTGTATAGGTTAGGGTGCTTATTGGAGTGATTTTGTGGTGCTCAATTAAGCAGAAAATGTAGTTTTAAACCAGTATAATGGTCAATTCGTGTCTGGTGTTTGGTTAGCTTCTCAAATAGCAGAAGCTAAAATAAGGAAAGGGAAATGTGTTTCAATACAGACGGTTCTGTATTGAAATTGCTTGTTAGACTTTAGATTTCCAACCCAGAAAGACCGTTGAGAAACTTGGGTAAAGATAATTCGCATACAAAATTGGAAAGCTACTCCGGTTTATAAGAAACTTCTTGTTAGTTCGCCCATTTAGCAGCAATTGCGAGAAATAATTAGTATCAAATTATGTACTTATGATACTTAACCGTGAGAATAGGGGCGTGTTCCTCGGACTCGGAATGCAATACATGAAATCCTCAGTGAAAGTGATTATAATCTTTGCGATAGTCTCTAATACTTGTCACCCTTTTTAAGAGCGTGCTTAAGGTCATATAGTGGAATATAGTCATGAGACACAAACAATAAGGTTTCGTCAAGATCTGATATTTTCCTCTCCTTCAGTTTCAGACCAAGAAATCAGAACAAAATTAAGTTATGGCCTTGCCGCGATGTTTACTGCAATAATACCAATTTATCAATAATAACTTCTGATAGACCGAAAAATGTGATTGTATTAAATATTCCTTGAACTAGAGAGCTCTCTCCTTCTATTGTCCTTTGTTTTTTTACTTCAAAAACTTGGAAAAACAATTAATTTGACAGATGTTGCGTATGGTGTTTATTGTAGTGCTTTTCAACAACGACTCACGATTTTGATTAAAATACCGTATATTAAAGTTATTCACAGCACATATAAAATGTATATTTTGAATTTTCTGGGAATAGCCTCTGAAGACTACTTTATTCAGGATGAATTTTACATAACTGCTAAATCGTAAGAGATTGACAAAAACTTACTACACAAACATTGTAGAGCACGTTAAAACACACAATTTGTGCCATATATATTTTTTGCGTGGAGTTGACCGTTGGCTTTGATGTCAACTTTGAAAAACTTACATTTTTCTGATACAGGGATTTGTCAACTCCTGTCCATACAAAGGAACTTCAGTCGCATAGCAACCAGCTTTTGACTCTCACTTTAACCTATGGCACTCCCTTATTTCGCTTCTACTCACAAGAAGACAAGTAATAAGACCATTTCTATAATCTTTTCTTGATTAGCATGAAGTAAATAGAAGCATATGCTTTTTAACAATAATTTGTTGCAGAGATATAGAGAAAGTCATATGAATGGAACACATAAGATTTTTAAGAGAAATATAAATCACATAATTTACTGAAGGTTGTTCAACATCTTCTAGCAGTGTCACCGTTCAATGCGTTTGTAGAGCGGATTTTCAGTGTGGTGCTAAATATCTGGAGCAATGAAAGAAACAGACTGAAAGTGGAGATTATAAGAAATGTGCGGAATTTGCTAAATTTGTTAAAGCCGACAGCGGGAAAGAACTTGTTAAAGCTGTGAATTCAAAAAAATATTATAACTAGCAAAAAAACTAGAGGCTCGCAGAAATGACTGGATTCGCAATATTAACAGTGAGTATCGTGTGAAATTAATGTATGCTTCCTGTTGTAGCAATTGTAATGTATGTATTGTGTTGTGAATGCATGTAGTAGCAGCAGCAACGGCAGCGGCGGCGGTAGTGGAGGTAGACTTTTTAGCTGTCCGGTTTTGCTCCAGTTAAAGTTGGCAACCGTAATTGTGAACTGCCGGCAAATCGATAATATGAATAGGATTTCATGACTGAAATCTTTGTGAGGCTCTAGGCGTATTGTTCCTGATTAAATTAGTATTTTTTTTTTAAAGCGTTTTGGAGTTTAGGTGTATTTCATTATTATGGTGTTCATATTTTAGTAATTTTAATATTCAGAAGACTGGCAAGAGACTCCAGCGTAAGGGTTTGCTCCGCAAATTGCTAAAAGGCAGAAGCTGAACCACATGCCTGTGCTTTTCTCACAAATTAAGTTTGAAGCGTTAAATGCTCTGAATGAAGACATCCCGATTTAAGCACAGAAAATTAAACTAGCTCTAAAAAGCAAAATAAAACAGCATCTATTTATAGCTGCTATGTAAGTAATATGCTTAGCTTGTAATTTAGAGATTTTTGAGCTTGAAATTGGTAATTACAAACATATTATGGCTTTCGCCAACAACGAAGTTAAATTTAATTATGAATCATCGGAAGCCAACAGAAAAACCATAAATTACCTAAAGAATGAAAAAGCTGAGTTTTGTATCAATCAAATCAAAGCAAACAAATAGTTCAGAGTTGTTATGAGGGAGCTGCATCCGTCTATGACATAGGCTTAATGATGCAAGTTATTCTCCGATAACCAAAACGCCAATTCTTCCTAGATCTTAAGCCTGATGCAGTTAATGGAAAGATTTATGAAGCCAACAGATTATATAATGCTGTTGCCAAGGTTGAACATCCCAAACCTAAACGTACTGTGCTTCAACAAGATGCAGGACCATGGCCACAGTAAGAACTTTCATCGCGTTGAGTCAATTGTGACGGGGCTACTATGTGTCCAGTCTGGCGTCCAATTTCGTGTTGCTGTGACCTGAGTGGACGCAATACAATGAACATAATCCATTCTGTGTATAGTTACTGAGCATCCGCTCTCTCTCTCTCTCTCTGAGCCATCCTCCGTGGTCTAGGGGTATCAAAATAGCCTCTGGTTCCCCAGGTCGTGGGTTAAAACACGGCGGAGGGTTATGGATTTTTTTCGGGCATAAAATCCTTAGCGCGGCTTCCTTCAGAAAGGAAGTAAAGCCGTAGGTACGTGTGGTAGATTTTCGGCACCTAAATGAACCTCAAGCCTGATAAAGGGACGCTGAGAACCGAAACAATTAAAGAGCATCCATGAATAAAACTCAATTCAATTTTTTCTCTCTCTCTCTCTCTCTCTCTCTCTCTCTCTCTCTCTCTCTCTCTCTCTCTCTCTCTGGTGCTAGGCTTCAGACGTGTTTGAAAAAGGTGCAGTGTTAGGTTCAGAAGGTGACTCAGGCGATTCGTCTGGGGCTGGCATTCGCGAGGTCGACCTCTATGACCCATGGGGTTTTCGGGGTTTTTTCCCCGGGCCACTAGGCGAATGTTGGGAAGGGTTCTTTTTTCCCCAAATTTCCTGTCCCTTCATTTCATTTCCGTCTGGTCTTCCATTCAGGGTTGTAAGTGTCGTCGAGGACTGCGTAGGTGGCGCCCTCTCGTGGAGATGCTTGCTCTTTGGAAACCCAGCTCTCGGTGGCAGAATGACGATGCTCAGACCTGAGGTGCGGGCTCCTAGCGCTCACCGTGTTGAGATGAGGGAATTGTTAGGGACTCTCCATAAGGCAGAATTCTCCCTGCCGCAGTCTGGTTCTGGCCTCCCTCTGTAATTGCTCTCATCTCATCCTCTCCTCCTGGAGTCTGACGTACCAAACTCTACCACTGGCTGAGGTGCGGAATCCTCTTCCGGTGCACTGCACTAGGTTCAAAAGTACAAGGTTGAGCAGAGGCTTTCCGGTTAATCTTTTCGCTTTCTGTAGAAACCTCGGCGAGTTTTACCCCGTAGCTTTCCCTACACATGCTTTGTACATAGTGTAAGGAGGAAGTATTGTATTCCACCCAAAAATTCGATACCGGAAATACATGTTTTCGGATCCCCTGAATCCAAAAGAAGCATTTTTAGAAAAAAAGGTCCGTGTGCGTAACTATCTGTGTGTCTGTGGACAACTCAAAAACGAAAAGACCGTTGGTATTTAAGTTTGTTATCTTCCAAGGATGCAACATGAAGATTTTCAAGCAATTCCCCCCACAACCCAAACTACCCTTAAAAAAAATTCGAAAATTTTGATTTTCTCAAAAATGGCTCTAATGATTTTTATTGAAATCTCATGTATTTAAGATATGTACATTACAAATAAAATGTATATCTTGAATTTTCTGGGAATAACCTCCGAAGACCTCTTTATTGGATGATTTTTATTGAATTTTGTATATCGGGTAAACCGTAAGAGATACCCAAAAACTTAGTACACAAAAAATGTAGATCTTGATAAAACATACAATTTGTGTCATATACATTTTCTTCGTGGAATTGGCGGTCTTTGAAATATTCCTTGTTATTCGTTTCAGTTTTTCTCATACGGAAACCTGTCAAAGCTTGGCCACGCATAGAGACGGATTGCAATCCCATGGCAACCACATTTTAAAACATTTGACTGTGGGTTTAGTCTAGTGTATTTCCTTATTTCGCTCCTACTTATAAGGAACTAAATAATAAAAACTTTTCTACTAATGCTTTAGCATGAAAGAGAAGAACAAGCTTATTAACAATACTTTGTTAGAGTTGTAGAGAAACGCATGTGAATGGAACACATCACATTTTTTAAATGTAAAACCTGTTTGTAGAATTGTATATCCTGAAAGAGGATCTTCTGCCTCAAAACCCAATTCATAATGATTTAGTTTACTCAAACAAGTTCGCTGAAGTCCGAGTACCTTTTCGAGTGTAATGTCAGGTAAAAGTAAGCAACTAGAAAGTCACAACTTCGGGTTGTGGAAAACAATACCTAATTTGCCATAACTAAATATTCGCTTTTTACTTTCTCTTCACGTGCTATGTACATAGTGTATAGAGAAGGTATTGTATTCCACCAAAAATTCGATACCGAGATTTCACTGGAAATACACGTTTTAGGGTCCTATGTATCCAAAAAAAAGTATTTTCGGAAAAAGGTCCATGTGTGTGTTTGTGAAAACAACTCAAAAACAAAAGGTGGTATTTTGATATTTAAGTTTAGCATTTTCAGGGATGCGACATGAAGAGTTTGAAAAAAATCCCCCCCACCCCAAACTACCCTTTACATGGAAAAAAGTTCGAAATTTTTTCTCAAAAATGGCTCTAACGATTTTGATTAAAATACTCTGTATTAAATATATTTATATGACATATGAAATAGTTATCTTGAATTTTCTGGGAATAGCCTTTAAAAGACCTCTATTCTGAATGAATTTTGCTGAATTTTGCGTAACTGGTAAACCGTGAGAGATAGTCAAAAACTTACTACACAAAAGATGTAGTTAAAACACACAATTTATATCATTTACATTCTTTTCATTGAATTGACCATTTCTGAAATATTCAGATGTAAAATACTTGAACGTTTTTCACACGGAAAGTTGTAAACTCCGGGCCCAACATGGAAACGGATTTCATCCACATAGTAACTAAATTTTAAAAGCTTTGACTATGGCCTTAGCACAGGGCACTGCCTTATTTCCCTTCTGCTTACAAACAAGCACGAAATAAGACAATTTCTGCTAATATTTATTTTGATTGTAATAAAGAAGATAGAAGAATATGCTTTTTAACAATAATTTGTTATACTGCTGTAGAGAAAGTATTGATTTTCGTTTAGTTATGGGCTTCTGAATTCACTTCGGATAGAAATGATGATTGAGCTAGCGTTTAATCTAATTTATGCTAGTGTGACTTTTATTTTCTTTAAAATACATACTCTTCTATAAGGGGTATTTATGGAGAATGTAACAAAAAAATCCCGGCTATTGAATAAACCTAATTATAAATAAATCATTACTTTCTCTACACGTACTATGTACACATTGTATAGAGAAGGTATTGTATCAAAAAACTCGATACCGAGATTTACCCGAAAATACATGTTTTGAGCCTCCCTGAATCCAAAAAATATCTGATATGTTTCATTCACTTTCTCTACATTTATTGTTAAAAAGCTTATGCTTCTTTTTACCTCATGCCTATCGAGAAAAAATTAGCAAAAATGACAAGTAGAAGGGAAATAAGGGATTAGAATAGCCTCAAGCATTAGTCAAAAGCTGGTTGCTATGTGGCTGGAGTTCCTTAATTTCTGTGGACAGGAGTTGACAAGTTTTTGCCTATCTCTTACGGTTTAGCAGTTATACAAAATTCCGTAAAATTCATCCAGAATAAAGTAGTCTTCAGAGGCTATTCCCAGAAAATTCAAGATATATATTTTATTTGTCATGTAAACATCTTTAATATACATTATTTTAGTCAAAATCGTTAGAGCCGTTTTTGAAAAAATCAAAATTTTTGAAACATTTTCCATGTAAAGGGTAGTTGGGGGTGGGGGAATGTTCTTGAAAATCTTCGCGTCGCATCCTTGGAAGATACTGAACTTAAACACCAAGTTCGGTATTTAACGGACTTTTCAGTTTTGAGCTATGCTGTCCACAGACACACACACACGGACCTTTTTCCAAAAATGCTTTTCTTTTGGATTCAGGGGGACCCAAAGCATGTATTTCCAGTGAAATCTCGATATCGAATTTTTGGGTGCAATACAATACCTTCTCTATACAGTATGTATATAGTATGTGTAGAGAAAGTAAAAAAAAAATTTTAAAAAATGTCCGTATGTGTCTGTGCACAGCATAGTTCAAAACGAAAAGACCGTTAAATACCAAAGTTGGTACTTAAGTTTGGTATCTTCCAAGGATGCGACTCAAAGATTTTCAAGAAAATTCCCCCACCCCCAACTATCCTTTACATGGAACATTTTTTAAAAATTTTATTTTTCTCAAAAATGCCTCTATTTTGATTAAAATATCATGTATTTAAGATAAGTTTATGACAAACGAAATGTATATCTTGAATTTTCTAGGAATAGCCTCTGAAGACCTCTTTATTGGATGACTTTTGTATAACTGGCAAACCGTAATAGATATACAAAAACTTACTAGCCAAAAAATGTAGATTTCATTATAACACACAATTTATGTCATGTGCATTTTTTGTCCATTTTCTTATTTCTCTTCTACTTACAAAAAACTAGTAACAAGACTAATTCTGCTTATGTTTATCTTGGTTAGCATGATGTAGATAAAAGAGTACTCTTTTGAATAAAGGGTTTGTTTGCCCAACAGCTAGAGAACATCATGTGAATGGATTTTTTCCCTTCTACTAAGGGACCAAGTAATAATCTCGATTAGCATGATGTAGATAGAAGAATAAGCTTTTTAGCAATAATTTGTTACGAGATGTAGAGAAAGTCATGTGATTGTAACGCATCAGAATTTTTTTTAATAACAAACGTAATTAATAGTTTGCCATAGTTAAACAGACAATTCCAACGCTTAGATTGCACAAGCTTTCTGTGATTTACGATTAATAGTTTAAAGTCGTGATATTTGTGCAAAGTGTATCTACTAAATGATATGTTTGCCATTATTCATTCTTTTATATCCTTTCATTTTTTCACAGGCTACATATACTATTTTAATTTAAGTAAGTAAAAATGTTGGTTATATTCGCTTAAGGGACATTGTTCGTATAATACACGGTGTAGTTTACTCTTCCATGTTATTAATTACATGCTACTTATACGCCATTTGCGCAATGTTCTTTGTGTTTAAAATGATACTTCTTCACAAACGAACAATTCACGCAACGAAATGGCCGTGCGGTTATGGCTGAAGTTGGTTTTCGGGAGGCTACAGGTTACATTCCCGAAGATCGCCACCTGACCATGGGTTTTTTCGTAGTTTTCCCCTGTTCACCAAGGCTAATGTCGGGGTGGTATATTCTACCACGGTTCTCCTTTCCCCTTATTTCCACTTATTTAACTTCGCTTTCGTGTTTTATGCGTTCTTTTAGTGTCAGCAGTGACAGGCAGATGGTACAGTTGGTTACACTATTGAAAGATTTCTTCACATGTCCTCCTGAGTGAGCTATCTCGTCAGCAAGGATCGCTTCGGAAACCTCTTGGAATTGCTCTCTAATGGTGCGCGGATGTTCGAATTGGAAATTTTGGGGACTTCTGCGCACCTCTGTGGGACTGCCTTCCTGCGGGTTGTGAATTTTCTTCCGGCTCCTTCACCGCTTTCCTGCCTCGATTCATCAAGACGACGCAGTGAGCGATGTGTCTCCTTCGGTTCCAATATCCTACAACTATGAAGGTGATGAGGAGTATTCAACCAGAAGGTAGATCATTGGCTGGGACGAAATTGTGAGAGAAACCAACTCGACGTTCAGGCAAGGATGATACCGCGGTGGTGTTGCAATTTCCCTTCCGTGCGATGGTGATATCCTACCTGTATTCATTTGTATTTAAACTACCTAATCTCCGACCCTTTCATTACAACAAATTCAACGCTCGGCCCATCCGCGCAGCTCTGCAGTTCTGCATGCTTTGTGAAGGGGGACATAGCATGGTAACTAAAAGGAGCAAACGTCTTCATTCAATAGGTTTCATGCAATTTCGGAAGCAGAGCAAGAAGATTGAGACATGATATCTAATGGCTTCAATGCTAAGATTTCATTCTGTCTGTAGATCCCAGAGTTCACTCATATGCACGTGCGCTAAGTCCCGTTAAATGATTTAGCTAGTCCACGATAAATTATATAATCTATTCATCATAATGGTGGAGGGTTGACTGTCTCCGTGGTCGAGTGATCAACGAGCTGACATCTCACCCGAAGGTCTCGGGTTCGATTCCCGGCTGGGGCGGGGAAATTTTCTTTAACCAGATTATTCCCTATCCCTCATAGAGTCTGGAAGTATGAATGTGAGAGTGAACCTACGGTGACCATTAAAGCGGGCTATACAAATGAAACAACAATAAAAAAAAATGGTGGAGGGCCTCAGAGAATTGCTTCACAGTGTAATCTCATTGAACGAAATTTGTTAAATGTCTGGACGTTTTAATTCAACTAATTCAAATATTGTAAAGTTTGTGTTTATCCCATTTGTGAAAGCTTGTAACATGCTTTAAAAGTCGGTATAAGACTTTGGAGTTAGGCGACTTAAAATAAATGCATGAAAAATTGCATATAACATAATTGTGCGCTTTGTGCAGTAAGTTTTTGTCTATCTCTTACGGTTTACCAGTTAGGTAACATTCCGCAAAATTCATTCAGAATAAAGGGGTTTTTAAAGGCTATTCCCAGAAAATTCAAGACATACATTTGATTCGTCATGTAAATGTCTTTAATATACGATATTTTAATCAAAATCATTAGAGCCATTTTTGAGAAAATAAAAATTCCACGTAAAGGGTAGTTGGGGGTGGGGGAATTTTGTTCAAAATCTTCGTATCGCATCCTTGGAAGATACTGAGCTAAATACCAAGTTTGGTTTTTAACGGAATTTTCGTTTTTGACTTATGCTGTTCACACACACACACGGACATTTTTCTAAAAAATTCAGGGGATCCCAAAACATGTATCCGGTGAAATATCGGTATCGAAATTTTGGGTGCAATACAATACCTTCTCTATACACTATGTACATAGTACGTGTAGAGAAAGTAAAAAGAAAAAAGAACTGTGTACTCTTCTTCCCTACGGCTCTCGCTTCCCCATTTCCCCTCGTGAGAAAAAGTGCGTTTCCTTCAAAGACACTGGAGATAAATGGAACATTTCTGTCTCTATCTAACGCACACATGCTGCCAGTAGCTTTCTCCTTTTCTACTCTGATGCTGTCGCCAAACTGCTGATGATATGGGGTAAGTATTGATATGTTAGGATTTTCAGTTTTGTACGCATTATCCTATGCAGGATTTTTCTCGATCAAATTGCATAATTTATAGAGCCTTTTACAGCTTTGTGGGTCCAAATTTCTAAAGAAACAGTCCGAGAATTGCTGCTTCTATTCTTACCAGTATCACGCAGTAACTAACAAACTAAAGGTCAGTACATAACAATATTCAAGATGAGCGTTATGGATTTTTGCTTTCTCTACACTAATGCGTACATAGTGTATAGAGAAGGTATTGTATTGCATCCAAAAATTTGATACCGAGATTTCACCGGAAATACATGTTTTTGGGTCCGCCTGAATCCTAAAAAAGCATGTTTGGAAAAAGGTCCGTGTGTGTGTGTGTGCGTGCGTGCATGCGCGCGCGCATATATGTGTGTGTGTGTGTGTGTGTGTGTGTGTCTGTGGACAGCATAGCTAAAAACGAACAGACCGTTAAATACCAAACTTGGTGTTTATATATATTGTTGTTGCGAGAGTAAGCTTTCAGGTTTTCTTCCAGACACATTGGAGAAAATTATGTTGTGGTCGTGATGACGTCATTACTGTCTTGTCATGTTCGTTACCTGGCATTTGTGCCAGAAATGAGGTAAGTAATTTTGCACAATTTATGCCGTCATAATACGTAGGTTTAATTCTAGAATTGCATAATAGTCATTTACCCATTCATCTCACAGCCGCCAGCTAGCAAGCAGATAGCGTAATTTGGTAAAAGTTAACATGTTTGTAAAGAAGTGTTTATAGAATGCAGAACACTGTGAAGTGTTAATGAGGGTTATTTATTTTTAAGTTTACGTAAATATTTATTATTATGAAATGAGAAGCTTGGAGGAGGCTAAATGTTTGTAAACTAACACGAAATGTAAAAATAAAATAAATAATTAAAAATAAAATAATAATAATAATAAATGCGTTAGATTATTTAAGTAAAATGAGTTTTAGTAAAGGGATGTATGAAACTAAAGATACCGGGTATTCAGAAACATTAGTGTAATGGATAAAAAGAAACGAATGAAAGGGCCCGTAAGGACGCCAATAAATAGAAAGCAAAGAGAGCGAGGGAAACAAAACACGCTGGATTAAAGCATTACAGTGGAGCAGCGCAAAACATTGCGGCGCCAGTTCATTCTTTGCTGTTTTAAAACATTCCACCCATCTGAATTTAATTTTGTTAAGAATAAATTAGGATGATGCCCTAAATCTTTATCATTCTATATCCCTCTATTTGATATATTTATGCCAATATAACGTATTTCGAAGTACTCATATTATGCAAGTCTTATTATAATGTTGGGTACAAATTTTCACTAAAAACTCATTTTTAAAAACCTTTATTTTATAATACAGTGTTATATTGCCAACAGCAACCTTGCAGTTGTTATCTAAGGGATGGATTAATCACTCTTCCTGCAAAGAGTGGTATCCCATGTAACCGATGTACGATAAAGACAAGGAAAGGATGATCAGCTTTAAACTCCATTTCCTCTGCATCAGGGATCTGGACTTTACCCCTCCGATTTCCAACTGCACCTGTAAACAAGATTCATATTCAAACTTTACAACATATCAATAGGTAAGTATATGGCAGGATACTTTCATAGATACTTGCCAAGTGTTTCAGAGGAAGGAATTGTGTGGACAGAGAGAGAGAGAGAGAGAGAGAGAGAGAGAGAGAGAGAGAGAGAGAGAGTGAGTGAAGGAATTAATTAATTTTTATGACATTTCCAGCATGGTTTTCTCAATAGTTGAGAAGCAATCTGGCAGAGAAGGCGAGTTGTCATTGCCAAGCACACACAGAGCCACCAGTTATACTAGGGTCGGCAGATAAGTCCCGGGCCCCACACAGATATGGCGCCACTAGGCCAGTTATACGCTAACATCGTATAGTTTAACTCTAGACTAGCTTGTATCCATAGTTACAGGCCAATAGCTTGTTTGGTTTTCAAATGGCAGCATTTTAAACAAGACAACTTTAGAGTTTTCACGAGAATGGAGGATTTGGAAAAACGAGCAGTGATTAAATACTTCCATTTGAAAGGCTTAACGCCTAAAGAAATCAAGGAGGAAATAGACAGTACATTGAAAGACTCTGCCCCTTCATATTCAGTGATTAAAAGGTGGGTTGTAGAGTTTAAAATGGGACATACGAGCACTAGTGATGAGCCTCGCTCTGGACGCTCTGTAGAAGTGACAACTCCAGAGATCATTGAAAAAAAATCATCGTTTAGTAATGAAAGACCGCAGATTAAAGCTGTTTGGGATAGCAGATACTGTAAGCATATCAAAATAACGTGCAGATAATATTTTAAGTAATGTTTTGAGCTTTCACAAGGTCTATGCGCGATGGGTGCCGCGTTTGTTGACAGAGCCCTACCATAAAAATCCCAGTGAATTTGAGACGGCTTATTACCATGGATGAAACTTGGATACATTACTACACTCCAGAAAGTAAATCACAGTCAAAACAGTGGATTGCGCCAGGTGAACCAACTCCAAAAAAGGCAAAGTTCAATTTTGTCAGCTAACAAGGTTATGGCGAATGTTTTCTGGTATGCACAGGGAATTATTTTTATTGATTACTTGGAAAAGGGTAAAAGTATCACTGGTGACTACTACGTAAGCTTACTGCAACGTTTGAGTGATGAGGTGAAAAGAAAAATACTTCATTTTGCAAAAATTTTGTTTTATCTCGGCCAGTCTTTCAATCATTGCAATGGGGAAAATGTGCAAATTAAAGTTCGAATTGCTTGAACATCCACCCTATTTGCTAGATCTAGCACCTAATGACTACCACCTGTTCCCAAACCTCAAAACATTTCTTGGAGGACGAAGATTTCACAGCAACGAGGAGGTCATTGATGCGGTAAACTGCTATTTTATGGACTTTGATAAATCGCACTACAGAAATAGTTGAATTAAATTAGAACACAGATATGGCCAATGTATTAGCCTTTCTGGAGATTATTTTGAGAAATAAACCAAAAAACGAGCAAACAAAAATTAAATACTGTTTTCATTGAGAGGCCGACCTTCGTATAGCATCACCCATTGCGTTTAGAGTGACTAACTTAGGATCATAAAACTATACTGTAACCCTCTCATGGCCTCTCTCCATTGCGCGAGAAAGAACCGAGAGTCGTCGGGATAGTGGTGCCGACAAAGACGCACTGAAATCCTTGCCTTAAAATAAAAGCTGGAAACGTTGTCCTACTCCCAATGGGCAGCATATCAAATAAACTTCGCCTGCGGTGCCATAGCAGTAAAAGCGGGCGTTAAACGCTTTAAAATAATTGTTGTGTCACACTCACATGACTTTCTCTAGCTGCTCTACAAACAAACTTATTATAAAAGAATACTCTTCTTAGACATTTGGAGGAACAGGTAATTTGCATTAAAGTTTGTTTATAACCAAAACACTTATGGCATTTCTGCAGCGGGCTTATGGCATCGTTTTGACCTAATGCTGAGAATAGCTAGGTTACGGAAACTGGGATGAAACAGATTGGTAACGTTAAAAACTTAATTAAGAGGTTAACCCCAAAGATAGTACCTAAATATATATAATCAATTTCATATGCTTTGAACATATTGATATCAAAGCAGGACGTCTCCAGTACTTTCTGCATGTAGAAAAAGAACCTTAGATTTATGTTTATTGCTAACAGGAAATATCGCCATCCATGATGTAGTAATCCAGGTCGAGGATTCAATCTTGACGGAGGGTGATGGATTTTTCGGACGTTGTGAATTCCTTTGGAAGGGAAGTAAACCATTGGTCCCGTGTAATGTTTATTTGTATGCGAAGTAACCTCCATACCTTGAAGGAGAAGGTCACTGGGCAAAATTACATTATTTTCACGTCCGCAAAATTGTGAGTTCGTCCTATGGTGCTATCTGAATGTGACGAACTGATTCATCGTCACCATGTGAGCATAGTGATGGTAACCTGAATAAGAAATTGTGCCCAATCTAAGAAACACCACTGGGGTCCCAAAATTTGCCAACATGGAGTAATGGAACTTCAATTGATTTAATAAGGAACAACTCCAGGAGTTATCATGTTCTAAAAATAAATATACGGCAAACCTAAAATGCGGCCGGTAAAAAGTACCTATAAAGTTGGGGTGGGATAGGGAAAAATCGAACTCATGCATTGGTAAAGATACAATTGGTCTTAATAAATTAGAAGAAAAATTCTACCACTATTTCCCAAAATCAGAGGACACTCATATTCGCCACGTGATCAGATTTGTAGGTTTGAACCAAAGGCCGTGTGTAGTACAGTCCAAGAAAACACGTCTCTTATCAGTTCATCCCTAAATCCAGTCGCGGCTCGTGGTTCCAAAATTAGGTGATGCTGTCAAGTACCAGAGTAACGATGATAAAGAAGGAAAGAAAGAAGTTAAATTAAACTGAGTTTTATTTATGAATGGTCTTTAAATGCTGCGGTTTTTAGCGTCCCATTCTATATTGGGCGTGAAAGACCGGTTAATGTTTCTCATAGGGCTCTTTAGTAAAATTCTTTTACGTGCTAAAATCTACGACCAACGGCTGTACTTCCCTTCCGAAGGAAGCCATGCTAAGAATTTTTACACCCAAGAAAATCCATCGGCCCCCGTCAGGTTTGAACCCGCGACCTTGGGAATCAATACTAGCATGTTACCTCTAAACCACAGAGGACAACTGTAATAAATAAAGAAATGAAAGAAAGAAAGAAAGAAAGAAAGAAGGAAAGAAAGAAAGAAAAACGAATCAAGTATAAATAATGTTAGCATAATATGATGCAGGCTTACCTTACTTTATATCGAAATTGAGGAATGTTTTTTGCAATGCTCTTAAGATAATCTGTTCGTACATTTTTAACCCCTCAAATAACCATCTCGATCACTAATATTAACATAAGCGCAGAACTCAGGAATAAAACAAAAAATCTGGAATTTAATAGCAACGCAGATAGCAATACTGCCAAATAGCAATCTTAAGATAACCTACCATTCACTGAGCGAAAACTGTCGTCATATACTGACAGATGATTGAAAGTAACCAAAGTTTTGAAGGTATGCTCTCTCTTTGTCTATTTCACTCACACAGTGTATTTGCTGTCGGTGAGACAAAATGGCCAGAGCATTTAACAGAGGAAATGCTCGAAAGAGAAGCCGCTGTTTTCACCCTTAATATGCCAGTCCTATGCTTACTATTTCCGTAAGGGAGGAGACTTTCGTGTAAGGAAGCCTACTTTCATGTAAGGAAAGCCTACTAGAGTCTTTCAGAAACAGGATGTTTAAAAAAAGTGTTCGCTATATCATACCTAACCGTGAACATTAAAAGTTAAGACTTTTTTTCATAGTTATAGAAGGTAAGCTAGAGTAAATATTTTGTAAACAAGAACATTCGTGGGATTTCTTCTCGACATTTTAAGGAAGGCTCTGCCTTAGAGCCTATGCCCACGAGCCGCGACTGACTAAATGTAACTGTTTTACAGTTGAAGGGTTCAGTGACACAAAAAAAGTAATATATGAGATTCCCAAAGGGGAATGAACATTTGCATGCTTCCCTTCAAATATAAAGTTTTCTACAAGAAGTACATATACCCGCCTCACATTCAAAAGGTAGTGATTCGATTCTCGCTTAGCTTAGTTACCCGGATAAAGTTTCTATCGGGGTTTTCACTTATCCTGAGAAGACGAATGTAGAGTAAATTTAAACACTATAGACCCCGAGATCATCAGATTTCATTCATCGTCCGATATGACTATCTCGGTTAAAGGACGTTAAGCTATAAAAAAGAAAACAAAAAGTACATGTTGAAAAAAAAGTTCCATAAACAAAATAAAGAAAGATGATGTTGAACAGTTGTTAAAAATAATCTGTTCCATTCACATGGTTTTCTCTATCTGATCTGCAAACAAACTATTTTCACAAAAGATTATTCTTCTATTTCATGCTAATCGAGATAAACATTAGCAGAAATAATCTTATTACTTAATTCCTTATAAGAGAAAGGAAATAAGGGAATATAGCGATAGTCAAATGTTTTAAATCAGTCGCTATGGTTCTCTTCTCACATTTGGTTCTCTTTGCTTGGTCAGGAGTAAAATAAATGAAAAGCGGATTTCGACTTTCTGTTTGAGAAAAGTATAAACATTTTAAAATTGAAACTATTATCAAAGAATACCTCAAAAATCGTCAACTCTATAAAAAATGTTTGTGACTTAAAATGTGTGTTTCAACGAGATTACATTTTCGTCTATTTCTTACGATAATAGTTATCTAAAAGTCAATTCAGAATAAAAAGGGCTTCGGTGACTATTCTCTCCAAAATTCAATATATACATTTTATTTCTCATGTCAATATCTTTAATCTAATTTTATATACGGTATTTTAATAAAATAATTTCGAGAAATTTTTAAACAATCATAGTTTTCGGATTTGTTCACATGTAAAGGGAATTGGGAATGGGGATTTTCTTGAAAATCTTCGTGTCGCATCCTTGGAGGATACTGAGCTTAAATATCACGGTATTTAACAGATTTGTACATAATTGTAAATCTTTGCATTGGAAATTCTATAACATATTTGTAAATATGTATTGTAATTTGTTGACATTTATGAAGAGTACCTAATACAATAATGATATTTTAGTTTTATGTAATTACTAGTAATGACTATTATGTCGACAATTAGAAAACTATCGCCTGACATTACATCAGTGATACATACAATGAAATTGTATTTATTTATACATTTTAACACTAATTTTGATACTCTTTTTTTTTATGTGCATGCAAAAAAAAAAAAAAAAAAAAAAAAAAGAAGGAAGGAAGAACATATGCTTTTATACAGCGCATTAAGTATATTGCAGTGGCGTACAGTCCTCAAAAGCAAATGGTGTGATTATATGTCTATTCTGTTGTTTTTGTAATCCATGCTTTTAGCACTAGAGCTTTATAGATTGGTTTTTTATTCCATAGTATATAAACATATGAATATATGCATATACATTGACAAGTTCCATGTTCAGTGGTTTCCTGGCCTAAACGAACCTACAGAATGCTTTCTAATCTAATCTTCGTTTTTGAATTATCGTGTTCACAGATACGCGGACATACATACACATGCACACACATACCATTTTCTAAAAATATTTTTGTACAGAGACCCTAAAACGTGTATTTTGCATTGAAATCTCGGTATTCAATTTTTGGGTGAAATGCAAAATTTTCTATACCTCTGTACTATGTTCGATGTAGAGAAAGTAACTATAATAGAACTATAATATGAACATTTCAATAATTAGTCACAGACATGGCCTACAGAATGAGAAGGAAGTTGTATCCAGCTAACAAAATAGGTCCACAAAGTGTTAAAATATCAGTATTATAGGTTTTTAATAAATCTATTGCAATCATATTTTTACTTTCCCTAATCCGCATGTACAATGTAATAGCAGACAAAGAAGGTATTGTATTCCACCCAAAAGTTGATACCGAGATTTGACCGGAAATACGTGTTTTGAAGACCCCTGAATCCCAAATAATCTTTCATTAGAAAAAGGTCCATGCGCGTGTGTATGTTTGTAGACAGCATAACTTAGAATTGCAAAGTCGGTTAGATACCAAATTTGATATTTAGTTCAGTATACACACTATACCAATAAGGGATCTAAATCAGTGATACAAGACACTTTTTAATTACAGTTAGTCCATACGTGCAGTTGTAAAATTCTTTTCCCTCTCCCTGAAAAAAGTTGCAAACTTGTTTTAGGAAAACACACGGAGCAGAGTACTGGAGCAGAGCAAAGCACTTAGGCCCTTGGACCCTTTACTTTTATGTGACACCCCAGAGAAGAAGGGATGAGAGAAGAGACCTGAAGTGCGACCACATTTTGATGACAGTGAGTGCAAGCATGGATGAGGTCCCTAAGGTTTCCGGATTGGACACTTTAGACGTCGCCCGGACCCAAAATATAAGACCCGAACCCCGGGGTCTCCCAAAAGTGTTCTAGCCTGAAAGCACTCGAAGGCGGGCCTCGATAGAGCCAGGAATAAAACCTCTACAGGCAGTAAGCCATCGCCCAGCCTCAACCCGCCGAACACCGTTCTTCAATCTTGAAGCAGATGACAAGGAAGTGATGGAAAATGGAAATTCGCGGAATGCAATGAACCTTCCAAAGATCTAGACACGCTAGTTGAAACCTCTTGCGCAGGTGCCTCTGGAGGGCATTAACTTGCTTTTTGCCAGTATGTTAAGGCTTTAAAAATGAGATTCCTAAAGGTGTTATGGTTTAATAGTGAATGTGGTGCATTCCTGTGCTGCAATAACTATAGTAACCATCGGAGAAATGATTCTATCAGTAAGGATAAACTGTAACATTTGTGATTTGTGTTCCAAACTCATTTCAATTTGTTCTCGTGGATTTCCTTAGGCATTAAGCAAATGATTATTTGTTTTAGGTTTCCAATACATAAACCAGAATTACTGAGTAAGTGGTTAGCTGCTCTGAGACGTGACAAATTGTGCCATCGAAATACCACAGACTATACTCAATGCATTTTTCGAAAAATTGTTTCAATGAGAATAAAGGCAGTTCCTTCGATAATTAGTTTCCCTTCTCATCTGACAAAGCAGGTAATGAGTACGCTAATTTCATGTGTACAACTATTTTGTATATATTCATTAATATTAGAGATCAGTGCTAAAGTATTTAATTCAATATTATAATTTGTCCTAAATTAAGCGATTCTAATTTTAGATTTGTTTATCAATTATTTCAGGAAGCACAGATCATACTCTCCTGTGGTGCACATTATATTAATATACATATATTTTCTAAAACAAATATATCACAAATACTGATTGAACATGTTTATACTTAACATCTTGAATATAGTTTACTGAAGAGGAATACATGTACCTAATTTCACAGTTATTTTGTTTTATACTGTGTATATCGCCTCCGAAAATCCAGAATCGCATATGTTTTTTTTTTTTTTTTTTTTTTTTTTTTTTTTTTTTTTTTTTTTTTTTTTGCTAAAGCTTTTACTTATTTGTTTGTTTTTATTTACATACCGCATTAGGTAATATCGTCTTTGACCTGTTATAGCAACTGCTTAAATTGTTGAAGTATACATTAAAACTGTATTTCTCGGTTAACTTAACATACGTTCAGTATCGCATTCATATATCCAGGGTGGGGAATAATGATAATGGAATAAGAATTGCTTCATCAGCTTAGAATCGAACGCAGCATATTTTACATTTTTAATTCAGTATTTTGGCCGCTTCACTGCAGACACTCAGAGCAAGTCCTCTTTATAATTCTTGTTGATGACTTTGTGCATTAAAGTAAAAAGCAAAAAGTTTACATGGGATCACTGAGAAAAAACTGCTAAAAACAGAATTAAAGTCGAATTATGCTCTCTGTGATGCTCACATCCCGTTTGTCAAATACTTTAACTGCAAGTATGCCATATTCAAATTCAATGATAATATTTAGTTTTCTTTTGTTCAGTTATGGGATGATATTCTGTCTAGTCATTGGAGTGATTTTATTCAATTCCCAACGGGACATTCAAGGTCTAATTTCTGTGCATAGATGCTGACGACATAAAGAACGTGTTGTCGCTATTACTTCCAACTCAGGTATCCTTATGACGTAATTCCAGCTGTTTTAAATTTCAGGGTTTTCACCTTGGATGTCTTTTGCCCTCCACTCAGGCTCTTTAGTTCCTGACACTTGTACTCGTCTACGCAGCCAGGCGTGTAGGGGTTCGAAACCTTCCCAGCAGTCGCCTGGCGACACGGAAATGGAGGCGGGCAATGAGAATCGAACCCATGACCTTTCGAACGCGAGTCACACATGTCACGGCGCCACCTCACTCGGTTTGCAACCTGGGAGTAGTGCATTTTAGAAAGAAGTAATTTAATTAAGATAATGCATTCTCAAAATTTTGTGAAGTATGTATTTTAGTAGGGATAGAAGACTGTTAGACACCTTGCTTTCGAGTTCCTCCGTTCTTGCTGTGCAGCGACTATTTCACCGCCTTGAGACTGCTAACAGATATATGATGACGTTGTGAATATGTAATTTTCGAAACCAGGTGCCCATATTCACCGTTAGAATATTATAAATAACCTTGTACGGTACAAGTTTCTACTTCTACAGTATACGGTAAATAATATTTTCTAAATATATGATTGGAATATTAGCAAGATGAAGTGATAGATTCAGTTGATATGTTATATTTTAGTTAGAAGGAATACCTGTCACTTTATATTTCTTATCTTTAATTTAATTTTGAAAATCGTCAGAGCTCTTATGGTCAAGTATAAAAGATGTTTTGGCAGAACTTTTAGGGTATGTTCTGAATGTTTACTTAGCTTCGTTTATAGTTATTAAACTTAATACAATGTGTAAAGAAATTGGATATTTTCATTGAAGAGGTTGAAGACGCACCTGTGGCGGCAGCAGCTGTTACTCCGTTCTCATCTGCAACAATTGTAGCTTTCTGTAGAAAATGTGTTATTTGGATGTGTCCTTCGCTCATGCCCCCGAAATCAGCTGCTTCTCCAAATAAATCTGGAGCACCCAACTGTAACCAGAAATGGAACATTTATAAACATCCTTAGTTATCTGGAATTTGATTTATGTTTTAAGCAAGCTAGGTAAGTACGCTGTCACAAAATAGTATCAAAATCGGTTCTATATTTGCACTTTTGATGTGCTGAAAGCTGAATTCATAAATTATCAATCACGCACAATGCTTCCAAACATTCACTGATAATTTTAGAATATGAATAAATTGTTTTTGAACTTATTAAGCTGTTTATTGATATATGCTCTGTGCCATATATTTATAAACATTACCGAATTTCATATTGTACACTGACATTGAAATGGACCCTGACTACTGACATATTCTCTGTTGATGACGATATGGACGTTGCTTTTCTTCTTCTGTAAGGTATTCAGCAATGAACTTCCAATGGGCGTTCTAACTGCTCACCACCTTGGTATTGTCTTGATATCTAAAAAGCCTCCCATGATTCTTGCTTAGTGCAACAAGGGAAACGGTTCAGTGAGAGGATTCAGAAAATAACATTTTAACTCATTGACCATGTCAAAACTGAACTTCTACGCCATTACATATTAGTGGTCGTAATCCGTGGTTTAGGGATACCATGCTAGCCTTTATTGCTACGGTAGGGGGTGATGGCTTCCTTCGGAAGGGATCCTATGTCGTAAATTAATGGCACGTCAGAACCTTAAGCCTGATAGATGTCTCTGAACAAAATTTCCGGTCTTTCAAGTCCAGGATGGACGCTAAGAACTAATTAATAAACATCGTTCCATAAAAATGTACAGATTAGGGTTCTTATTGTAGTAAATTTTAAAAGGCAGTCTGAGTTCCTCTTTGCCTTGGATACTAGCCATCTTTTTTACTTAAGTCCAAAAAAAAAAAAAAAAAAAAGTGCTCTTTTTGGCTTGCTTAATATGATGTGATTATATTCATAGTGTTCTATATAACCATTAACGAATTAAGGGTTCACGGTGTGATGTCTACATTGCGCCAATACTATAAAAGTAAATTATTATTTAAAATGGGCTATATGCCATTTTTAGTTAATTTTTACCATCACAGAAATAAGATTTTTAGTCACAAGGCTGTATTATCACTTAATATTCCAAACACATTAACTTAAGAAATGTTAACCTCATAATCTAATATATTTCTTTTTTGCATTCCTACTTATGAAGTGGTCTTCCTTTGAGGAAAGCCCCTTGTCACATTCGACTGAGTTGTAAGTTTGTAAGTTGAAGTTTTGAGTTATATTCATTGCAATAGTAATACCTATCATTTATTGATAAATGGTTGATAACGTCCGATATGATACTTACTGATTTTATTAATGCTATCAGTTCAGTTTCCGTTTCCAGGCTAAATTTCGGAATAGAGACAGTTACATTTCTAAAGCCTTGGTGAGAAAAGATGCTGGTCCATTGCTCAGGTGTTAATTGTCTGAGGGAATTCAGACCATGTCTTTCAGTTGGAAGCACAAGCAACAACGTGAAGTCATTGACATTCTGTTGAAAAAGATGCAAACATGATTATGTAGTTTTCATAAGTAATGTTAATGTTTTATACTTATGTAAAGACACTCTTTTCGGTATATAAAACAAATAAATAAGGAATGAAAGCGTTATTCCTTGAAAGAGGACCTGATTTTGATTGATTATTTATTTTCTTTGAATTTAATAAAGAACATATGTGATTTCCTTTTTTTCCCTCCTTTTATCACATTTCAGATGCTGAGCCCTCAGTATTGTGCTTTACCATAGCTACTCAGGCAGCCTTCCACTAAGGATTTAAAATCTTACTAGAAGAGTTTGAAGAAAATAATAGTTTGGAGCATGATTTATATGCGGATCCATCCAACAAATATCCGGATTTTAGCTGAATAAGTATGCAGTTGAAATGTTATCATATGAATTATCTAATATAACTCACATAATAAGGTTTGAAGAATGTAATTTTTTGATAAATTTTAAGTTTGGTTTAAAGAGAACCTGCTAAAAGTATTATATTATCTAACAATTGCATATACAGATTATAGCTTTATTTGTGAAGTCTGAAGAGAACCAGATTGGGCTGCAAAGAGTTTACAATTTTTGGACAAGAAGTTGCACGTAGAAGCTAGGTTGTGTGAGTTGTAAGAGCTGAGGGTGTATCTGTTGGTACATTAAAAGCTTTGCTGGAGTCACTACAAAAGTAGCAACAGCAGTTTACTTGAGGAACCTTCTGAAAGTTCACAGATGTTTAGGATTATTTCTTATAATATCTAAAATAATAAATATTGCTAATTTAAACCCGATATAAGTGGTCTTTAATGTAGTATTCCATAATGCCGCATCACTAAGGCATGTGCTAAGCACGCAGTAGATTGGTCACTAAATATACAATTATGACACCAGCAGTACATTCATCGGCTCTTGGCGACAAAAGGCGTGTATTTGAAAGTATTGCATTTCCTACTTGAATCGATGAATACATTTAAAAGAAATTTTATGCCAAAAATGTGAATAATTTAATATGAATTTTCAAATTCAATGTTGGTGAATCTTAGCAATGAAAACTTGTTACTTATGATGTAAGAGCGTAAAGATATGGTTTATGATTCAAGGGGAATCAAAAAGAAACTTGACGCTCGCGTATCATAAAATGCTTTTTTTTTTTTTTTCTACGAGAATTTTCTGATATTAAAGGGAAAGCAACGAAAGATGAAATCAATCTGAGGTTAGTCGGAACCATTCACCAAGGTTTTATAGTTTATAGTTTGTTCTTTTCTGAACACCTCATTATAAATGTTTCATATTGTGCCTTATAAACTTTTCGGGATTAATTAGTACAATTAATTCTGCTTCTTTCGCAGCTCTAAGGATATAATATTTCTCAAAATCTGCTATTTTCTCAAAATACACACAGAATAACAATCATATTGGTTTGTTACCGGCTGCTCTAATTTAAGTTCTTAGTCATGATAAACTTGCTGTCCATATCTGTTTATTTTGGTGATCATTAAGTTGGAACAAAATTACTTTACCCTTACATTTTACACTTTTTGCACTTCTTTGCGCGTGAATTCCGTAAAAATCAAGTTTGCGATCTGAAATTAGCTCGTAAACTACTCAATTATGCACGATCGTAGAAATATTATTTATGTCGCCACATGTGTGTCTATAGCCTTCAATATATGTTCACAACATCATATAGTAATGCAGACTCATCCTGTGGTTCAAAATTCGTTTTACTGAGACATTGAAACCTTTATAAAAACTTGGATATTTTGTTCACAAAAAATATAACTTTACAATAATCTCAAAATAGCCCACTGAAAAATATGTAGTTTTCGTGAAACATTTTTTTTTTTTTTAGGTGTTAAATGGCAGCAGAATCTATTAATCTGCTTCGGCAGTGCTCTATCCTTTATGATCCTCTTTCTCAATGCAATGCACAACATTTTCCCATCCTGCAGTGATGATAAAGTTTACCAGGTGTGTTCATACTAAAATAATAAGCTTTAGCTTGTCTCAATTTGTGATTATTTCCACAAGTTACTCTTTTAAATGAGTTATCAGTTACCTTCTTAGATTGCAACTTACAAGGAGCCAATGTCACATTGGTGTTCTGATCGAGCTGGGATGTTTTCAATAGGTGGAAAATAAAAATATCCGGATGAGGGCTTTCTCTCCCACAGACTCATGTTTGACAAGAAAAAAATCTGATGTATTCCATTCACATGCCTTTCTCTACTTATTGTAGAAACTATTATTACGGAAAGTGTATTCTTCTATCTACTTCATGCTAATCAAGATAAACATTAGCAGAAATGATTTTATTACTTAGTTTCTTATAAGCAGAAGGAAATAAAAAATGCACTAGGCTAAAGCGATTATCAAATCGTTTAAACGCTAATATGGTTCGGCTCTCTTAAAATAGGAATGTCAAATTTCCTTTTGAGAAAGGTTTAAGTATTTTAAAATTGAAACCAGTAACAAGGAATATATTGGAAATGTTTAACCCTACAGATAAAATATATATGACATAAATTGTGAATTTTAATGAGATCTTCATTTCTTATGGAGTACATTTTTGTCTACCTCTTTAGTCGTTTACTGGTTATGTAAAAGTCATTCAGAATGAAGAGTCTTCAGAGGATATTTTCCAGAAAATTCAAGATATTCAATCTATTTGTCGTGTAAATATCTTTAGTATACGTCATTGTAATCAAAAATCAGTAGAGCCATTTTTGAGAAAATAAAAAAGATTCTAAAAATGTTCATCTAAAGGGCAGTTGGTGGTGGAGGGATTTTCCTGAAAATCTTTGTGTTGCATCCTGGGTGGTACTCAAATGTCTGTCTACTGCAAGTTTTTGAAAAAAGTAGGTGAAAAATGTCCAAAAGAAAAAAAAATAGGTATCACATCATGACAACGCATACTGCAAAACTTGACGATGAGTATCTGGAGGTCCTAACGATCAGCACCTAACAATTTGTTATTTCTTTTGGTTTACAAAAATTAAGGATAAAGTGCGAGGAATCACTTCGGCATCAGATAATGGTTTTTGAAGTAGCTTGAGAAGAATGGGATCATTGCTTTAAGGACTGATTCTATCGAATGCAAAAATATATTGATGTCGAAGGAGAATATTTTGAAAAACTATAAAATCAAACACATTTTTTAATTAATTCAAAATCTTCTCGGGCTTCTAGCCAGGTAATAACTTGGCTTGACACCAACGTTTCGAAGAAGTGCATCTTCCTCGTCTTCAGGGTGAACTGAAGACGAGGAAGATGCACTTCTTCGAAACGTTGGTGTCAAGCCAAGTTATTACCTGGCTAGAAGCCCGAGAAGATTTTGAATTAACACGTCGCCAGGAAAGCTATAGTTCTTATTTTACATTTTTTAATTGTTTGACTTTGTAAAGGTTTTCAGTGTTGCCCTAATAGAATCACCTCTTCCTCTCCGTATTGGATGTTTCTTATTTATGTCAATTTCTATGGCCACCTTTAAATGCTGTGGTCATATCGAGGTCTTGGTGTTTTCACTCTTTGAACTTAAGGTGGCTACTGTAGGTTTATCACACGTATATTCACCCTTATCTTCACACTTCTAAATACTATGGACGGTGGGGACGTCCGGAAGAGAAGGCAGTTCGCTGACTACCCTCCCAGCTTGAGGCAATCTTAGGATCTTTGTCAAAAGAGCAAGAAATGTACATATCTGATCAGTAAAACATTTTGGAAATTATAGAACAATACTGCGGGTGCATGTGTGTTTTTTGTGTAAGATGTTGACATTATTACCATAACCCAAAAGGCATTACCTTAATTATCTTAAGCTCTTAATATTAATGATAATATTCTGCTTAACAGAAGCAATTTATTTTAGATGTACTTACTTCAAAGTTTAAATGCAACCATTTTGCTCCATGCTCTGTGGATTCTCCTGCATGATAATAGTCCTGCTTTTGCATTGTTGGCACTTGTATTTCTACGTTAGGACTTGGACTGAACGTTCTGTCTTCTACATCCAAGAAAATCTCATCCCAGTAACTTTTGAAATATATGGCATTCACCAACACTAGTATGGAAGTACTATCAATTTTACCTGCAATTGATGTTAATAAAATAGATCATTTAGGACATTATTTCTATTAAGAGAGTCAATTTTAGGTTCAAAAGTTGAGGACCTAGAAACTGTCCAAAAATATCCATAAATACCTAAAAATGTCCTAAAAGTATCTAATAATTGGAAAAATAATTATGCAAATAAATTATAATTTTTAATGATTTAGGTTAATTAGAAACCTATTTAAAATTTAACATAATGCTTGACATTAAGTATCAGTATAATTTTATCAGTCATAGTTCAAAGTAAATATGTGTGTTATTTTTACCCAAATTGTGTTATTTGTGATACATTTATGTACATATACTGTAGAGTGATACTGATAACAATTCATTGTGTAATACGTAATTGTTATTCTTTGAAATACATATTTTCCGCATAATGAATTGTTTGACTAAGGAGGAATTACAGAAAAATATTTTTCTCTGTATACTTAATTGATATCAACAAACTAATACTATTATATGTATGTGTGTGTGTGTATGTGTGTGTGTATGTGTGTGTGTGTATGTGTGGGTGTGGGTGTGGGGGTGTGGGTGTGTGGGTGCGTGGGTGCGTGCGTGTGTGTATTTTTACATTAAATGGTTTATTTAGTCGCCCTCCGTGTAATGGTTACCATGCTAACTCCATATGCCCAAGGTCGCGGGTTCAAACCCGGCAGAGGACGATGGATGTTTTCGGGTGTAAAAAATCCTTAGCATGGCTTCCTTCGGAAGGGAAGTAAAGCTGTTGGTTCCGTGCCGTAGACTTATGGCACGTAAAAGAACCTCAAGCCTGAAAGAGAGGCCTCTGAGCAAAATTAAGCGGTTTTTCACGCTCAATTTAGAATGGGACGCTAAGAACCACAGTAGTTAAAGAGCGTCCATAAATAACACGCCATTTTTTTAAAATGGTTTACATAAGCAAATATATATCTGCGCATACTATTTATGGGGTCTTCAAGCAAATATTTCTGTTGGAATTGCCACATCAAACTTATGAATCAAATCCCTCTCCTCTACCTTGAATTTAGTGGTAGACTAATTATAATGCTGCTTAAAATGTTACATAAAACTGCATACCTTGCTCAAAGAGTTCTCTGATCTGATCGTGTGTTTTCTCAGCCACCCAGTGATTTATGTGTTCGGTAGCAGCTTGAGGTTCTCCAAAATCCAGAGACTCTATGCCTGCTTGGAATTCGTTAACCAGAAGTTCTTGGAACTGTGGCAACACTTCAAACCCTTGTTTTATAAACATTCTTGAGGCAAACTCAATTTCACTGAATCTTCCAGAGCGCTGAAAATGAAAGTTATGAATTAATTTTAGAGACGTATTAAACAGATAAAAGCTGTTGCTAGAGTTTCATAAAGTTGGAAAAAAAATAAGATAAACTTATAAAATACACAAAGCAAATAGTTGTATATTGACTGTCAGAAATTGGGTTATCTATAACGTTTTAAATATCTTCCCTTTTGTACATTGCTTAGAACGTTTTACGCCTGACATCTTAGTTTTTTGTGTCAAATCAAGAAAGACAGACACCCCCTGATCTTTTGTACCAAAGTGGATTAACAAGAGCTTGTAACATGGATGTTTTTCTCTGTTTTTAGTTATGTCAAAATTAGTTGTGTCGTTGGAAAGTCCCTTTACACTGACTTTAAAAGTATGTGGTTAAAACATTCACGTGGGTTTATCCTCATTCATAGCATAGCATGTTGTGCAGCGTAAAGTGAAAGCAGGGTAAAGAATTTTTAGCAAAGAGCAGAGAATTGTACATAGCAAAATTTGTTCCTCCATATGTAGGAAAAAGACAAACAAATGGACATTATTGCCACACATTTCTTGATACGCTAAGGTTTGTATCATTTATTTGGCTTTAGCCGAATTCTAATCACATACATAGGCACTACTTCATACATCTTCTAAGGAGTGTTCTGTTTTGTGTAATCTCTTAAGCTACAAATATGAATAGAAAAGATTCAATGCCTCGTTTTTAAGCTGTTATGTAATTATGTAAAGTGTTTTACCTAACTGGAATGGTGAGTAAAAGCCATCAGTTGCCTTTCTTGATCCATGAACTGTCTTTTGTGTTATTATCAGATTGAAATTAAACAAAAGCAACATTGTAATGAGTTTCATGGAATTCAATTAGAATAAAATATGTCAAGTACTCTGGTTGTTTTTTTTTTTTTTTTTTTTTTTTTTTTTTTGCGTTATTGGATTGATAAGTTGAAATTTTGATTTACAATGAGGTTATCATACATTGGTGCAAGTTTTTTTAAATTTCGGATTTTGCAGTTACCTAATACTAGGATTCATTTATAATTAATAATTGTCTTCAGATTAACTGTGTGCCAATAATTGTCTTTTCAGTTTAAAAGTATACATGTTTTAAATTGGAAAATTGAAACTGTTTTGTAAAATTCATTGCTTCGACTGAGACTCAAAGTCAAACATATTGGTAAGACCATCTATGCCAATGCTCTTACCACTATCATTGGTTAGTAAGTTTATTAAAAATATTAAAATATGTATTAATGTTCAGAAATGTGTCAGTTATTTATTTGTTTCCTAATATCATAATTACTATATTGTTAGGCCAAAGTGACAGTCAGCATTGCCCTTGTCTTCCCAGCAAATGAAGCTGATAGTTCATTGGAAGTTTTAAGTTATAATCAGGCACAGAGCCAAATCATATAGATAGTTTAAGGGAAAATACTTGTATATATGTGTGTGTGTAGGTGTGATGAAATAAAATCCAATGCTTCAAGAATGTTGCACATTTACTCTTAAGGGAGCTATTGCCTAATAGATGAAACTTTAGATTTTATTTCATTAATCCTTATGATCTTAAGATAAGGTTTGAGGCAAATAAAATGTCTTAATTATGCATAACAACAGCCACAAAAATTGATGCCATTTGATTAGGGAGCCCAGAAAGACCTATACAAGTCCTGATTCCTCCAAACTTTCTATGCAGATCATTCCTTTCCTATTTTTATGGGCAGCCCTTCTGCTATTGGTGGTGATGGTGATAGTAACGGTAATAATTTTAACAACATTTTTACTATTAGGTAATCTTTCCTTACTGCATTATCTAAGCTTTCACACATTGCTCACAACTGTTCCTCGTTTATTACTCACCTGAAACTGGCCAGTAAGATAATGGTATCCCTCTCTTGTAACATTTTCATCAGCATGAATCACCTGGTCAAGTTGGTGTTTTGTACTGCCACCAGCTCCTTGTTGCAACATTGCTAGCACTGCATGGACACTGACTGGAGATACAATGATATTACCACTGTTCTGGTCAAAAATTTTCTGCAAAGTTATTAAAACACAATTATTTTTATCTTATATTGTTGATATAATGTTTACAAACAATCCTTCAATATGAGTAATATATGGAACCTATAAGGAATTCTGAAGTATAGGTAAAGCTGTGTGATAGGTGCAAAGATTTTTCATCATTGGTTTGAATTTGTAGAGTTGGGGTAATGATGAATGAGATAGATTGCTTCCTAAATTAGTTTTATTTTCAGCTTTGGAAATATCTGAATATTACTCTCTGACTAATTTAAAATCCTTCGTGCTGTAAAAAGTAGGTACATAGGGAAAATTCTGCATTGATTTATTTTATCTCTCTAATTCCTCCCTTGTTTTCATGCATTTAAAGAGTTTAGTGTTTAATATGTTTTAAAAATACTTTAAAACATTGGAACAAAAAATCTGGAACTTAACTATAGAGCATTTTTTTTTCTTTTCATTTTTTAAATTTTTGGGCATTTGTTGTCAGTTATAGAAAATGTGAATTTGGTAAAATACCTTTAAAATTAATGTAATGCAATTATTAAACCTATTTTCTCTGAAATGAATAAATAAAATTCAAGAAGAATATTTAGTATTCAGATGCATACTTGATATAATTGTTGGGATTTAATTAATCCACTTTCTAAAATTAGCTTTATCTTAAACAATTTTATAAAAATTAAATCATTTATTTGTATTAAAACTATTTAAACTACAAATTTAAAACTAGTATAGAATTAACTGTATATGTAAAGAATATTCAGAATTTTCATTAAAAGATTGTGGAGGACAAACATTACTCTTGTTTCTTCATCCTGAAACAGCATTGTTAAATCTGACCTACCTGGAGCAGTTCCATAGAGAATCTGTTTATTGCATCATACACATTAGCACTTTCATACTCATTTCCCCAGCAAAGTGCTACTGACAAGAATAGAATAGACAAGAGTTTTCCTAAAAATAAAAGTATAGGAATCAAATTAATACATTATTTCTTCAAAAAAGAAATGTGATAATCAGTGTTACTTTTTGATACTCTGCTGATGTATTCCTTCTAGTATTTACCAAGAGAAGCAAGTAATAAATGTATGATGCAAAACATTTGGTAATGTTGCATGCTTGGCATACCTTGCATTTTTGTGTTCAAGCCGTGTTCCAAAATGTTATATTTGCCACAGTGTATATTAACTGTGCGGAGCCTTGTAGCACAGTAACGTGAAATCTTTTCCTAGCATTTTATCTAAGGTCAGTGGGGAACTCATGCACAAATGGATAAACATGATAGGGTAACCTCTGACCTTCAGAGATTCACTGTAGCAAGTGCTTTTTTTTTTATTTTTTTATTTATTTTTTTTATCAAAGGTGAATGAAGGTTATGATTAAAATAATATTTTTCATAAATTTGTAGATTCTGAAATGAAATGCTCATGATAACTCTTTCTGTCAATTTTTGGAGTTTTGTTTACTTTTATTTTTAAATACATTCAGTAATAATTTTTAAAAATATTTTTCTGAATATTTACAAATCTGATTGAAACTTGAAACAAATTGTTTTTTTTATTTTTGAGAAGTTAAATACACTATTATTGAGTTTAAGATGTATTGTATCAGTAAAATATGATCTAACTTTTTTGGTACGTACATAATCCAGTAGAGACACTGCATAATTTTAAGAAAGCCATGCAAATGTGTTTTATAAGTTACTTGGGACAAATTCAGTTCATCACCAAGGCTATTGAGTAGTAATTATACCAAAAGAACTCAACTACTTAACATGAACAGGTTTAATAGAGAATATATATATATATATATTTCTTAGTTCTTTAAATAATAACATTTCAAAAGCTTATGACTATCAGATTCACTCAAGGATGAATGCCTGCATTGTAAGCACTTGAAAAGAGTATACAAAATGTTTCAAACTGACACTGAAACAAAATGTGTTGCTTAGATTCTATGTGATATGAAAATATAGCTTTCTACACCAATAGAAGTATATCAACAAAACTTCTGATAGACAGCATGGATTAGACAGTTACCCAGGAACAATGCTGCACACATGTCCCATGCTATCCAAAGTAGTGCAAGTAGGTTGGGAAGCTGCGAGTCACATGCTTTCGCATGTTTTTGGTAAACATTCTAATCTGATGTACATTTGTTTTAGGAAACTCTGCTAAAGAATTGTACCTTTAGTTATTTGCTTATTCTTTCAACATACATTTTCCTCATAGCAGAAGCTATGGGCCGGTTCTACAATCTGCCGATAACTTGCCGATACAGCTATGTACCCGATTTCTAGCCGATTGGCGTTCTAAAATCTTTGGATAGCACTACTCGGAAGACATCTTTGCCGATAAGTTGGAATTGACGATACGTCTATTATACGACAAATAAGTTTTCCACGACCGTAGTCCATTGAGATTATGGTTCCACTCACATTCACGTCTCATAATTGTCACTAGCAAAAGTAATTAAACAATACTCTGATGTGCTCCATGCTTCTCTACATCTTTGTAACAAATTACTGATAATAAGCTTATTCTTAGCTTAGGGAATACGCTAAAATGATCGTCAAATCTTTTAAAAGCTGGTTGCCAAGTGGACGAATTCCGTTTCTTTGCATTGCAGTGGTTGACGGATCCCCGATTGTAAAAAGTTTCAAGTATATTAAAACTAAAACCAATAACAAGGAATATCTAAAAATGGTCAACTCCACGAATATATATATATATATATATATATATATATATATATATATATATATATGACCTAACTTGTGTGTTTTGCGAAATCTAAATTTTTTGTATAGTAAGTTTTTGTCTTTCTCTTACGGTTTACTAGTTATGCAACATCCAGCAAAATTCATCCAGAATAAAGATGTCTTCAGAGCCTATTCCCAGAAAATTCAAGATATACATTTTATTTGACATATAAGTATCTTTAATATACGTTATTTTAATCAAAATCCTTAAGCCATTTTTTACAAAATTAAATGTTTCATAATTTTTTCCATGTAAAGAGTAGTTTGGGGTGAGGTTATTTTCCTCAAAATCTTCGCGTCGTATCCTTGGAAGATACTTAACTTAAATACCAAGTTTGGTATTTTACCCACTTTTTTTTACAGACACACTGATCTTTTTTTAAAATCTAAAACATGTATTTCCGATGAATCTTGGTATCGAAATTCTGGGTGGAATAAATAAATAATAAACTATGTAATAGTACGTGTAAAGAAAGTAAACATTGTATTTATCGGACGACGGTGAGGAAGTAATATTAGATTGTATACTTCTCACACGTAACTTATAAAATTCGAATGACGTTTTGGGGTTTATCCTATTACGCGGACGATAAGAGTTTTCGATGGGGGGATCCCACAGCTGTGTTCTGCGGCTTACAGTTAGGACCTTCAACATAAAGTAACACTTTTCATATGCCAAAAAGCGTGACAAGTATGGGAGGATTCCAATGGTTTCATTAACTTTTATATACCTCCCTCTAACATTTATGAAGTCACTGTACAATCTAGCGGATGTTTGGTTCATCCTCCCCCTTTATCCTTATAATTTCTATTTTGAAAAGTCCGGGGATTTCTAGTAATGAATGACAAGTGCCGATATTAACGTAAGTGAAAGTCTGAGTTCTTAACCTCTACTCCGAGTCCTCGCATTATGTTCCTTTATAGGTTCAGTGTGCTCATATTCTAATACACAGGCTTTGCAAACCTTTAATAGTATTTTATGAATTGTACTTTATGAATTCAAGGCATTTTATAGCCCATTCCGATTACAAAATCTTGGACTTTTCAATATTGAAATAATTGTCAAAATATGTGGTTTTTAGCATTCACTCGCATACACATACCTACCTCTCTCTCTCTCTCTCTCTCTCTCTCTCTCTCTCTCTCTCTCTCTCTCTCTCTAATATCAGTATGCATTAATTTCGGCATTAGGAAACGAGAAGTACATAAGCAAAAAGTAACAGAAAAGTAAGGTTATATCAATCCTAACGTAATTATTAGCATCCCCCCGTCCAGATTATGATTTTATTCTAAAATGGCAAAAGAATTCCCCTGGTATAAACTATATTTTATTTTGTTTGTTTGTCTGCTTCGCAAGGCAATTCTCCATTGTTTTTTTATTTACGAATTCTCCACCTATAGCGCCTGATAGTTTGCCCACAGTGCCGAGCTGAATTGCATGCTGTAAGCAGATTCCTGCAAGGCGTGAGTGTTCTGTTTTTCGCTAGCGATACCCAAGCTGGAACAGTCTGATGTAGACTTTAAGAGGAAATAATTATACTAAATGAATAATAATAATAATAATAATAATAATAATAATATATAATAATACAAATCAACCAGAATGTGACTTAAAACACAAATGGCAAGGAAATTGCGTTGTCACAACCAATGTTAATACTAGTAATGCCACCAAAGAGGTATAGTTGCCATACTTTATGGTAGCGGAAGTATTGTTTATGTTCAACATTTAGATGATTTTCCCGAAAATTGAGCTTTCAAAGGACATCAAAAACGCTTACCTATGTTCCGTTTTTCTTAACAAAAAACAAAAGTGCGAAACATACGATATGCTGTCCACTTTTGCACAGTGCTGAATATCGCCAGAGAGCAAACTCGAGCAAATACACACACACCCCATTGGGAAGAATAAACATAGTTCATGGCATGGCGAGTTATGTATTTGTTAAAAAATAATAATTAGTGTTTAATAAGCTAATATAAATACCATCTACTTTTACATAGAAAGAAAATGTTTTTCTCAAAAATATGTATGACGATTTTGATTAAAATATGGAATATTTAACTTATTTACATGACGATTTTAATACTTGAATTTTCTAGAAATAGTCCATGAAGACCTATTTATTCAGGATAAAATTTGCATAGTTGGTAAACAGAAAGAGATAGACAAAAACTTACTACACAAAAATGGAGATCTTGTTAAAACACACAATTTATGTTACATACATTTTTTTCGTGGAGTTAACCATTTCCGAGATATTTCTTATTATTGGTTTGTTTGTTTTTTAAAATACTTAAATTTTTCTCACAAGGGAATTTATAAACTCCTGTCATGCAAAGAAGATGATTTCAACCGCATGGCAACCAGCAGTTAAAATAATTGACTATTTCTTTAACCTTATGAATACACTTATTTATCTTCTACTTACAAGGAGACAGATAAGACCATTTCTGCTGATGTTTATTTAGATTAGCATGAAGTAGATAGAAGAATTATCTTTTTAACATTAACTTGTTACAGAGATGTAGAGAAAGTCACATGAATGGAACACATCCGATTTTTTTTATATACAGGAGATCCTGAAACGTGTAGTTCTAGTGAAATCTCGGTATCAAATTTTTGGGTGAAATGCAGTAACTTCAGCGTGTTCTATGCACGAGGTAGAGAAGGTAAAACGGGTTTTTTTTCTGAATACAAGGAACTTTAAAACGTGTGTTTCCAGTGAAATCCTGAGGTTGAAACTGATTACAACTGATTACAATTAGTTACAAATAATTAAGAATAATTATCTATCTTACTATCGAATTTTTGGATGGAATGCATACCTTCTCCACCTGTGTAATGTGTACTAAGTAGAGAAAGTATAGAAAACAAGCTTATATAAAACACATATTACACAGAATAAAAATAATATTTTAAATGTGAATACTAATGCTACTTCATTATGAACATTTTGTTATATATTTTTCAACTGTTGATATTATATGCCATTAGAACTTCCACGAGAGAATTATGAATTTGTTTTTACAACTAATTTATCTCTTTATATTTTGCATTACCTAAATATTTGAGACGTATCCTGAAATATAGCAGATGTAGTAGTAATATGAAACGTATTACGAATTAAAGTATTTTTCACATAATAAAACATTTGGTTTTGTGTTAAAAATAAATTGCAGGAGATTACTTAGTGGCTTCGACGGATAACAAAAACAATAGTTTTAACAAAACAAATATGGAAAAATATGAGTATCTGATGTACTTTTACTCTTTCTCCCAATGTACATTATCTCGAACATAAACTTTATTTCCGTCATAACATTTCAAAATCTAATCAGTACAAAATCCCCAGTGACGGCGAAAATAAGAATGACGGCTGCTGTTGGTCAAGGTTGAGGCCTCCATTAAAATAAAAACTTTGATTATCACATTTTATGGCAATCGTTAATGTCCAAAGTAAGACAGTTTACACAGAATGTTTGTACCCAAGAGAACTCTTTCCGAGCAAGGACTCTTCCCTATGTAGGTGCATTTGGGTTTTCCCTTTGACGTCTGATCTGAAGTTATGTGGACATGAAAAATGCATAGATACAGAATCCGAACCTAGACAAATATGTGGTATATCGAAAAACAGAGATTGAGGACTAATCGTTTAAGTACAGATACACAATTGTCAACAATACCTATCATAGTGATTCAGGATTTTCAATAATTTTAGATGGCGTTAGTTAAATGAACATGTAATATTTTACAATAGTTTTAGAAATTCGATATGATAAACATGGTGTTAAAGGTTATATTACTCATCTCCATACTGTGGAGGTATCGTGTCTCTCATTCAACAATCCCTTTATCTCTAAACGTAAACATTTACTAATAAATCTATTAAGATTAGAATTTATTGTGTTAATTTATGGTCAAAATACATATATACCAATTCTATTAAATATTCAAACACCGCAATAATCTATACCCTTAGTTGATACAGCTATTTCCATGGGATTCCCTTAACCTGAAAAGAAGATTCCCTTAACCCCTTTCCTATAAGTATCATTTAAACCATTTCGTAATGTGCTAATTCATATTACCTTCTGTACTTATCACCTATTTTATATAGCTACTACAAGTTTTTATTACTTCATCTTAATCGAGAGCAATTTATGCGTAAAATTTCACATTCCGTTGTAGGTACGCGATAGATACTGGTTCAGGAGGCTTAAACAATAGTAATCCTAACTTATGCGATGCTTTTGAAATTCCTTACTCTTTTAATTACATCATTAGAATCAGAAGAACAATGCTTTTGCAGTCCAAAAATCTAAAGTATTGGAAAATTTAAATCCAAATTATCGTACATTTCGGAGCAGGTTAATATCACAAAATATCGACAATTCATTGTGCGTTTTAATGACATGTGCGTTTTCCGGGTAGTTACTCGTTATTAAGTCAAAAGTATGTATACAGTAAATAACTATTTTATGTGTTAAGTTTTTTAATTGCAATAGCACATATAGGTAGATAACAATTCTTAGAAAAATATTCTATTCAAGTTTGGTATTTTAGCCACTTTTCGTTTTTCGTGTATACAGACACACTGACACAGACATGCACACGCGGGCCTTTTTCTGAAAATTGTTTTTCTGGATTAAGGGGTTCCTAAAACGTGTATTTCCGGTGAAATCTTAGAATCGAATTTGTGGGTGAAATGCTGTACTTTCTCTCTGTATGTATACTATATACTTTGTAGAGAAAATAAAGAGTAGAAAAAGGTCTGTGTGTGTTGGTATACATGATAAGTAAAAACTGAAAATTCGGTTACATATCAAACTTAATATTTAAGTTTAGCATTATCCTAGGACACAAAGATTTAAAAACAAAGTTCACCCCAAAATACCTTTTATGTGGAAAAATTACTAATGTTTTGATTTTCTAAAAATTGACTGTAACGATTTTGATTAAAATCTCGTACATTAAATATGATACTTGTATAACAAATAAAATGTACATCTTGAATTTTCTGGGGATAAACTCTGAAATCCTCTTCTTTCCGAGTGACTTTTACATAACTGGTAAATCGCAGGGGATGATAGAAACTTACTACCTATACAAAAAGTGTTGATCTCATTAAAACACACAATTTATGTAATATACATATTTTTACTTTTTCTACATAGTACCAACATGATACGTAGGTAGAGAAGGTATTGCACTCCGCCCAAAAAGTTCGATAGCGAGATTTCATTGGAATCACACGTTTTAGAGTCCACTGTATCAAAAAAAAAAAAAAAAACAACTATTTTTTGGAAAAAGGTCCGTGTGTGTGCGTATGTTTGTGTCTGTGAACACGATAACTCAAAAATGAAAAGTTGATAAAATACCAAACGTGGTATTTAAGATTAGTATCTTCTAGAGATACGAAACGAAGATTTTGAGGTAAATCCCCCCTCCCCAAACTACCAAATATTTCGAAAATTGTGATTTTCTCAAAAATGACTCGAACGATTTCGATTAAAATAGCGTACATTAAAGACATTTACATGAGAAATAAGACCTGTATGTTGAATTCTCTGGGCATAGCCTCTGAAGAGCTCTTCATTCCGGAGAAATTTGCTAAATTTTGCATAACTGGTAAACCGCAACAGATAGACAAACATTTACCACATAAAAAATATAGATCTCGTTAAATCACACAATTTATGTCATATACATTATTTTCGTGGAATTGGCCATTTTCGAGATATTTTTGCTTTCAGTTTTAAAGTACTTAAAACTTTTCTCATACGGAAATTTGTCAACTCCTAGTCACGCAAAGCAATGGTTTTTAGTCATATGACAACCAGTCTTTAAAAGATTTGACTATCACTTTAGCCTATTGTACTCCCTTATTTCTCTTCTATTTACAAGGAAGTAAGAAATAAACTCATTTCTGATCATGTTTATCTCGATCAGCGTGAAGTAGATAAAAATATGCTTTACAACAATAATTTGTTATAGAGATATAGAGAATGCCATATGAATAGCACATCTTTATAGAGCTAATGATAACTGAGATATTCCTTATTATTGTTTTAAATTTTAAAATACTTAAACTTTTCTCAAACGGAAGTTTGTCATTTCTTTTTCTTTTGTTTTACTCCTGGTCATGCAAAGAGAACCAAATTTAATCACATAGCAATCAGCTTTTAAAAGATTTAATTAAGATTTAATTGTTCCTATTCTCTTGTAAGGAACTAAGTAATAAACCATTTCTGATTAGCGTGAAGTGGATAGAAGAATAGGTTTTTTTAAGAATAGTTATTACAGAATAGGTAGAGAAAATTATGTGAATAGAACACGTCAGTTATTTTTTAAAAGTATTTCAAGCCATTAATAGTTATGTATTGTGTGATGAAGTTTTATTTTAAGACATTTTATACAAAAACTGTATTTGCTCAAGTAACTTGTTTCCCGTAATAGTGATATGCGTTACAAGGGCTAAATAAAGCTTTACGTTACAACGAAATTTGGCAACAATGCATGAAATGTCTTAAAATTTTTTATTATATGAAATTTTTGTATTAAAATCTGAATTTTTCCATTCACATAACTTTCTCAAGCTATTCCAGAAACAAATTTTTCTTAATAAAAATTATTCTTTTATCGAAGCCAATGTAATCGAGATAAACATTACCAAAATCCATTTTATTACCTGTAGTAGGGAAACAGGGAATATAGCGTTAAAGCGATGGTCAAATCTTATAAAAGCTGGTCGCTGTGTGAAAAAATTGAGATCTGGTTTGCTTTGCATGATCCCGTTTGAGAAAATCAATTAGTTTAAAATTGAAACCAATAACAATGAATATCTCGAAAGTGGTAAACTTAACAAGAAAAATGTATACGGTATTTTTTTAGAAATGATGACCCTGCCCCACTCTTCTTTAAAGTTTGGGTTTGGGGTGTGTGAGGTTGGAAATCAACTCTCGCTTTGACAAGTCTTCCAACTATGGTCCCTTAACTGAGGCGCGATTCTGACTTGCAAACAGTGTCTCTAGGAAATAGATTTTACTGCGTTTCTAAAAATGCTTTATTTGCATTCAGGGGGTTCCAAAACATGTATTTCCGGTGAAATTTCGGTATCGAATTTTTGGGTGCAATACACACTATGTACATAGTACGTGTAGAGAAAATAAAAATGTGAACTGAACATATACCCAGAGCTTCAACAAAGGGCATTCTTGAAAGGATTGGTTCCATTCAACAATTAATGTGCTCATGAAATAATTATGGAGAGTGCTTTTATATAGTATAGAAAGTTAAAGGTGTATGAATGAATAACTGCTTTGTTATTATAAAAGACTTTGAAACAATTGAACTAAATGTTATATTAACTTGGATGTTTGTTTGGACAAATGTTGAAACCTGGTGAAGCTGCGTCATGCTCGTTGTGGAGTCTTTTAATGACCAGACCTACAATTAAATTATTTTATTTGTTAATGACACTGTCAAATGTAGAATTTCATCCTCAGGAGTGTTTAACATGTTAGTAAATCTACTGACATGGGGCTCTCGCTTTTAAGCACAGCTCAAAACCATCGGCCTGAGCTGGGCTTAAATCTGCGTCCTTGGGATCAGAACAACACTGACCAACTGAGCGATCCAGATTAGATCTAATTCAGTATATCACTAATATTCAGTTTGGAGCACAGAATCTCTGAGCCTTATCTGTACACATTCCGTTGCTGATAACTTTGAATTTAATATAAGTTTTAATCTAAAACTCATGAATATTTTATGTATTTATAGTAAAGTATTATGGTGCGTGAATGTGAATGTTACGGAGGGGTATTCTGCACTGCAGTTGTTGGCTTTTTGTATGTTGGACCCCTGGAGGAGAAGATGAGATAAGTATAATTTCAAAGGGCGGCCGACATCCAGACAGGGAGAGAGTCACCATGGAGGGTCCACAACAGTTTACAATCAGTTGTTAATATAGATGTGGGGAGCGCTGGGGGCCCGTGGCTCAGTCCCGGATAGACACCTGAGTCAGCAGACAACCACCAGCGCCATCCCGCCTCTGAGAGCAGTATTTTCAGAGTGCAGACACTTCCATGGAATGGTGCCTTTACCATAATCCTCGTTGAAACTTACAACCCAGAAAGAGATTGGTTGGGATGAAATGAAGGGATAAGAAGGGCGGGAGAATGAGGAATCCTCCCCTGGGAAAACCCTGAAAAACCCATGGGTCAGAGAGTTGGCCATGGGGAACCGATCCCACAGCCTCTCGAATGTCAGTCTCAGACCAAACGCCTGAGCTACCTGGCTCGGTAATTTGTAGTGTTACTTTGCTATTTGAAAGCAGATTTAGATACTTTTAAAATGTAACGCAGGTACCCAGCATAACAGATGGTGTACTGATGCCAGTGCTGTCAAGCTGAATGTTTTCTAGAGGTCTCTATATGGGAAAGCTGAAACTCTATTCTATTTAAGCTATTCTTGAAAATGAGAGTTCAATTAAATAAACTGGAGTAACACTAAAGAACTTTATATGCAATTTATATTTTAACATTTTATACATTAGAGTATATAATCTTCCATAATAACTTTTAATTCTGGAATTTTTATCTTATTTACTTACTGTCTTGTAAAGAGTATTATTAAAAAGCAAACTTTTTAAAAACAATGAACTGTATCTGAAAATCACAAACATGTATAGGAGTACTATTTGTAATAGATGACATGAGTTATACTTTTTATCCTGAAAAAGCCAAAACTATAGTTTTTCTTCTACATTCTTTGAATTTTAACTATTAAGCATGTTAAACCCAGGTTTTATGTTAAGTTTGTTATTGATAATGAAATTAATAGGAGACAGATATGATCCCTTGGTGAAAGCTCATTAACTAAATAAGAAAGAGGGAGGGTGAGAGGGACAGGAGGAAGGGAGGAAAGAAGGTTGGTTGATTTTGATCAAAAGTAGTTATGCCAAATGAAGATGATTATAAATGAGCTGCAATCAAAATAATGCAAATAATCAATAGGATATTTTGTAATTTTTTTTGGCATACAGTAACAGAATGTTCAAAGCAAATGTTTTTCCACAGTTTTTACAAGCTATCTGGTTTTCTGTTTCTGCTTTTGCAGTCCACACACCATTCTCTTGAGCTCCAAATTATATCAATTTCAGAATTTTTCATACCACAAATCTCTTTATTTCTTTCAGTTATTTTGCTGAAGATTGTCTTGCAGAGATGATAAAGGAAGCTGTCTCAAGAATCGTCAACTTCATTTTAAGCCATTGCTTCCTCAATCAGCTGCCTAATTTTCCACTCTTCTGCCTCATAAAAATATGCCACGATGCAGTTACAATACTTATTAGATACTAAAATAAGGAACCAAGCAAGAAAAAGTCTCTTCTAATACCAAACAGGGTCAATAATACATTCATGCATGCATAGGAATAACTAAGTGAAGCTGGCAAAAAACTGACACCAGTACATGCATCTGGTCTGTGATAACCTAGAACTGTTTGTTAGAAGTGTCATTGTTGTAATACTAAATACACCATACCAAATTACTCCTTTTGTGCTCACTTAAAGGTACTGAGAAGAGAGATTCCTGGACTCAATTCCAAATTGTATAAATGTGAAAATATTCTCTCTGATCTCAAGAGCCCTTGCACATATATAAGTGTAATAGAAGTAAGACATAGGTATGTCTTTTTTTTGTTGTTGTTTGATAGTTTAACATCCTTTAACCTGGTGGGTCACATCGGACGATGAATGAAATCGCTGAAGAGATACTCAAATGATCTCGGGGTTCATGGAACTTAAAGTTACTCGACATTCGTCTTCTCAGGATAAGGGAAAACCCTGAAAAAAAAACTTATCCGATCAATTCATCCTGAGCGAGATTCGAGATCATGACTGTTGAGTATGAGGCAGACACGCTGCCACCACACTACCCAGGCAGGCAGGTATGTCTTATTAACAGAACAGAACAGGGAACAAATACTCTATCTAAATGCACTCTGATAAAAGTGCCCTGATAAAATTAATTGATTCAATTCAATTCAATTCAGTTTGGTTTTCATAATATGCCTAAGATCTCCCCCAGTTTTCAACCTAATCCAAATATTACATTTGAGAGAGATACCTATCTCTGACCAGAATTTCAAAGATGAAAACTTTCATCTTCTAATAATAGACAGCAATTTACGGAAGTTAAAATTAATATAAACTAAATCTCAGTCTTACTGTTAAAACCAATTTTACCAAGATCTAAAGAATATTTGCCGAACTTGTTTTAGATAGGTATTCTATCCCAATCAGTTCTAGCTTTATAAACTTGTTTTGCTGACTTTCAGGTGTTATTGAACTTATACACCAAACATTACTAGTTCTCTTGATTATATCATCATCATCATCTATCATTCATCATTTATTTTTACTTCTTGATCCATACTTATTTTTGTATTAAGAAATACTCTATTTCATACTGTTTTATTTTTAGTGGCTTTATTTTAGAAACACATACATTGCAAATAATTTCATAATAGACAGATTTTCTGTTTTTATTCATCTAATGGATTGGTAACTCTTCCTGTAAAGAGTGGTATTCCATGTATGCGATCTATGATAAATATGAGGAAAGGCTGATCAGCTCTGAACTCCATTTCCTGTGCTCCAGGTACAAAGAATAAACTTTCAGGTTGGATAACTGCTCCTAGAAAAACACATGTTATGATAAGCTTTCCTTTTTGTTTCATTTTAAGAAGGTACAGAATAATTCTGATATCATATAATTACTATAGCACAATTTAGGGTTTATACAATCTGTACTTAGCAAGTGTAGGACTTACCAGTAGCAGCAGAGGCTGTCACACCATTTTCATCAATGGCAATAGTTGCTTTCTGTATCATTTCTGTCACTTTTGTGTCCTGTGTGCTGATGCCACTCAGATCAGCTGCAGATCCAAACATATCTTCTGCACCAAGCTGTAAGGAAAGTATACCTTCTTTATTTTGAATGACTTCTGCATAACTGACAAATCATAAGAGATAGATAAAAAGTTACTACACAAAAAATGTAAATTTCATTAAAATACACAATTTATGCCATATATATTTTTTTATATTATTAATTATTTACAGGACATTGCTTGTTATTGGTTTAAATTTTAAAATACCTATAAACTTTTCTCAAACAGGAAGTTCTCGTCTGTTTCACATTTGTTTTTCTCCTGGCCATGGAAAGGGAACTGAATTTCAATCTCAATTGCATAGCGACAACTTATAAAAGATTTAATTTCTGCTTTAACCTAATGTTTTCTCTTACCTCTCTTCTACTTACAAAGAAGCGACTAATAAGACCATTTGTGCTAAAATTTATTTCTGTTAGCAGGATATAGATAAAAGAATAATCTTTTGTAAGAATAGTTTGATTGCAGAACAGGTAGCAAAAGTCGTGGGATTTTTATGTATACATTACAATAATTTCCTTATTTCCCATAAAAATAAACCATAAGTGTTATTGAAATTTTGGAATGTAAGTGCTTAACAGTTAACTTGGTCACAGGAAGTCAATTACCATGAAGCTCAGCATCCTAAAATTGTTATTAGCCTTTCATCTATTCTTGAGTTTTCAAATTTAATATTTAGGTATACAAATAATTTTTATAGTTATGTTAAAACTAACTTACACATGATAAACACATAACTTTTAGGTGATGTGTACTTACGGAAGTTATTAAAGGCACCAGTTTTGTTTCTTCTTTCAGCTTGAATTTTGGGACATGGATTTGTACTCGCCTATAATCTTGATGAGTAAAGATACTGGTCCAGTTATCATGTGTTAGTTGTCTCAATGAATTCAGGCCATGCCTTTCAGAGGGAAGTACAAGCAGCAGTGTATACTTGTTACTGTTCTGTAGAAAATTTGTAATAATCTGGCGTTAATGTCTATTAAAACTATAACATTACAAAAGCAGTTTCATTTAATATTGTAATCCAAGAATTTATGTACCAAACTTTAAGAGAAAATGAGAAAATGTTTATGAACATATCTGAAGGTAGAGAAAACTTTGGAATTCATCTATGCATTCAAAATAGAACATTTCACCTGTTTTGAGGGCCTCTGAATAAAAAATGATGCACTTGCAACAAATAGTGGTTTCTATTGCTATAATGTGAACAGCATAGTTTTAAAAAAAGACTTTGGATAAATACCAAACTTGATATTTCAGTTCAGCATCTTTCAAAGATAGAAATGAAGATTTTTATTAAGATGTTTATGTAGTTTGTAAAATATGTATGTTTGAATTTTCTGGGAGTAACCTGTTAATCTTTTAGAAGAAATTGTATAACTTATATAAGTATAAGCCATAGGAGGACAAAAACATACCACACAGAAACAGATCTCTGTAAAACACACAATTTATTTCTAGTAATAATTTTGTGGCATCCATCACATATGAGATATCAATTGTTATTGATTTGAATTTTTCAACACTTGCAATTTCTTGAAATGTTATCAACATCAGTTGTTTCTCACAATGAAATGGAAAGAGTGTCTAGGCCAACATATAATTATAAGCTTTTAAACATTTGGTTATTTCAGGCTTCTATATATCTCCTTGTACCTACAACAAAAGGTAAAATTAAATTATTGCTAACCTCAATTAATTCTAACTAGATGAATCTGTAGCACCATGTTTCAAATACGTCTATTTTTCTTCTTTCTGATTTTAGTATTGATCAAGTTTCATTCATTTAACATTATGCTCCCTACATATGGTTTCAACAAATTCTTCATACTTTTTAAATTACTATTATTGGTTGAATAAATTATTTTTCTTACTGAAGGCAAGTTTTGCTTGAAGTATTCTATTAATTTTGTGTTATTCCTTCATCAGATGTTATTTTGCTACCTAGGTACAGCTGCAATTCTTCAGCTTCACCTAATAGTTTTCCATTTAATCTATTTTGTGTTTTATTATTTCCTTTTTTCCCACAAGTCAAAATCTTGAGTAACATTTAAGGGTAGTTTTTTTCCAGTAGTATTATAAATGCACAATATCTAGTTCTTACTTCATTCTTTTATGAGCACCTGGGTTAAGATAAACTTGTCTTAAAAGTTATAAGTATTTTTTGAGATTCTATATCCTTGTGTGGCTGCTTAAGATAAACTACACTTCTGATATTCTTAGACATACCTCAAAGTTTAAGTGTAACCATTTTGCTCTCAATTCATCAGATTCTCCTGCTTGATAAAATTCATTCTGGTACATTGTTGGTACTTGTAGATCTGTGTTAGGATTTGGACTGAAATTTCTGTCTTCAGTACTCCAAAATGGGTGGTCCCAAAAACTTTTAAAGAATATCACATTTACTAACACCAACACTGAATCACTCTTGATTTTACCTGCAAACATTCAAAATTATGAAAATGATGATGATGATGATGATGGTGATGGTGATGAACATAGGCAAGAGTTTTTGTTTTTATAATAATAAATGAGAAAGTTTTTGTATTAAAAAAACAAAATGCTTTGCATGCATCTGACATAATTTTGAAATGATGTATAAGCATTTTGTTTTGCAAATTTTTGATAACTTGTAATAGTTTTTAGAGTAATAATGAATGCTTTTTAGCAATAAATGAGAAATATATATTTTCTTTTATTTTGCATAGAAAAATGAGAATTTATTCAAGTTACAAAAATAAAGCTCTAATTTAACATTTACATCTTCATACCATGCAGCTAGAAGTTGTAAAACTAAACCCCTTTCAACGAAAAGGAGTTCACACTAAAATAAGGCAAAGCAAGAAAAAGGTTTGTTTCTGAAAATTGCTGGTTGGTAAAAGATCCAATATTAGGATTTTAATTCAAAAATACCTGTAGCTCAGTTGCTTTTATCCTGAATTAACTTGCTGAAAGCCAAATGTGAAACATTAGAGAGTGGTCACTTTGGAAACAGAGTAAATGGACTTATAGAATGCATAGATCCCAATGTTAGGTATATGATAGAAACCAATTTAAAAATTTGCTGGTGTCTTTGTCTAAATTGGACTCTATTATGCCTAAAGAAACTGATGATATAATAACTTCAGATCAGTTTGTTTGAGCCTTCAATGCTTGTTACCAATTAGGTGTTGGTAATTTAAATAACGTAAAGGCCACATTTTACCAACCAAATTCATTAAAATTGGTTGTGTTAATTCTGTGGTGTTTTTTTTTTTTGTTTTTTTTTTTTTTTTTTGTTTTTTTGTTTTTTTTTTTTTTGTTTTTGTTTTTTTGTTTTTTTTTTATGTGGCATTGTTGAACAGCTATATCATGGTAGTAGTAGTAGTAATGGGAAAAAATTAAATGTAATTACTCTTGGCATTGAAAGCAAATGGCAGGTCCTTTTAGTACACTGGCTAGCAATATCAAATGCTGACAGCAAGAGATTTTTCTCTACTTATAACTAAGTTGTACCAGACAGAAGGACAATTATGTCACAACTTGATGTATATTGCAGTTTGGTGATGTCATATGTAATATTTCATTCTATTCATGATATTGATTTGAAATAAAAACTTTTAAATTTGGAAATAAGGAGGTTTACCTAATATTAATGTTAATTTAGTTACAGGAAACAGGTCTCTCAATTTTCATTTCTATCATACCATATTCATTAATTCTGCCCATAAATTAGCATTAAATTAATGTGAATTTTAAGTAAAATGTTCAACATAAAACACCACTAATTAAAACTATTAATGCAAATTTTTAAAATAACTGTCAACACAAAATCTTGCCTCTGGTGATGATGAGAATATGATGATTCTTATTGTAGTCAGACACACATGCATACATATTAACTTTTGGAATTATTTGCAAAAATGGTAAGTTGTTTTTGTAATACCTACAGTATTAAAGTAAATATAAATATAAAATAATATGTGAATTTATTACATGTTTAACTAGGCTATATATAATTTCCAAATAATAATAAATCATCATTGTGAATATTTTTTTTATTTAGGAGTATCCAAACCTAATTTCACAAGATTTTTAAAATATTTATAAACAGTGTGTTTTATCTATGCATCCACCAAATGTAAGTAACTTTGCAAGCAGATTGATTGTAGAACAATCAGCATAAACCTAAGTTAAAGTTTCAGTTTAGTCTCATTAAAATGTCAAATACAGATTTAACAGTTACAGTAGAATCCTCATTATCCAGGCTCCAATTAACCAAGGTGCAATATTATCCAAGCCAAACCTGAAAAATAGTAACACTTTGAATGCATTAATTTCGGATTTTCCATAAATATATGTTATGTGAGTAAACATTTTTAAGGTTGCAAATCCTGACACTTGCAAAGGCATTTTATTATGCACTTAATTGACTAGCTACTGAGAACAAATTTATCATCATCATCATCATTGTCGTCATTGTCATCGTCATCATTATACTATTAAAGTTGGCTAATACTAGTTGTATCTACCATCTTATTGCTGATACAAATCAATCAGAGTACTTGTTTGCAGTATAAACTGAGAACTTTTGAGGGAGATTGGAATGCACTTGATTTTGGAAGGATTACAATTTTCCATTTGTGATCACTGATAGCTACCAGGTTTTATCTTTTTTGAAAATCAGCACAAAATTTTGGCAGACTAGCCCACGTGCTACAATTACTCTTTGTCCTTTGCTTTATTATTATTATTATTATTATTATTATTATTATTATTATTATTATTTAACATCCCTTAACCTGGGAAGTCATATCAGATGAAGAATGAAATGGAAGAAAGGATGCTCAGATAATCTTTTCAGGATGAAGGTAAACCCCGGAAAGAAACCCCATTGGGTAACACTCGAACCAAGATTCTAACTCTGAACTCTTAAATGTGTGGCAGACATGGATATTTTATTGTACATAAATAAAATGTTGGCCTCAGTATTACATAACATTACTCATAGCAAAAATTAATGTAAAAATGTGTTCCTTTATTTTTATATATTAGATGAAGCTCATTAATCCAGTAAGTTATATGTAACACAATTTTTATGCTATTGCAGCCATCATTTTATCAGATTTTATTTTCACTTAGCAGAGCTGATCCAGTTGGGATCTTATATATATTCTTCTTCTTATATATATAAGAAGAAGAAAAAGAAGAAGTTTAAGATATGTGTGAATGAATATATGTGAATGGCCTGTGATGTTTTTTATTCTGATCGAATTCCATATAATTTTGTGTGCTTATTGGTAAACCAAAAGAGAAAGACAAAAGTATATCACATTACACATTAGATCTGTTTAAAGCATGCAATTTATGACAAAACCTTTTTCAGGCATTAACAATTTCTGAGATAGTCATTATTATTGATATGGATTTTCCAATCTTTAATGATACATTTTATGACACTATAGGTTATAAATCACAAAGGTAGTTAAAAAGACTTCATAATTGCTGAAGTTTCACATTTTGTGATGATCTAAGTATAAAGCTTTATAGCTTTTAATATGAGGAGTTTGATAATATGCATTCAGAAGAATTTTTCTACCATATTTGTTATAATCATAATAGTCACATGATATTTAATCTTCTAACCACGTTACATGACAAAGTTATGTACTGTATACTCCCGATTATTCGTGTACAGATTATCTGGTTTGTAATTTATCTATGCATCCCTCCTCCCCAAATTATTTTGTTTAATGTCAACACACCTTTTTTTTTCGTTTATCCATTTCTTTTAACCTACTTCCTTGACACAAGCTGATTGACATCAGAATTTTTTTTTTTTAATTTACACGGAACAGGCAGGCTGATAACAGTGGTAAAGATACTCTGTTGTCACACAGTGATTATTTAAACAATGGTAATGACACTTATTGTCACATAACAGGTTTTTTTTTATTGCTGTTTCCTAAAGAAAAACATATGCACAGAAGTAGAACAAACTTTTGAATAAAGAATACATGTTGAAAAAAGCTTTTAAACAAAAGTTCCTATTTACACATGAGGAGGTGACACGCAAATGCGAACATGTCCATTAAATACAGTTTTTCACAATCGACAAAAAAGTATCTCAACTATACATATGAATTAAAGCAACATATTGATAGTCAAACGCCTTTATTGTGTATCCAAAAAACAATTCACGTGTGTGAAATAAATCCAAACTGAAAATTTTCCTTTAAAAAGTACATTTAAATATGGACATGTTCTCGTTTGCATGATCCATTTTGACATGTTCGCCTTTGAATGAATTTCGAAAGGCAAATATCTTGTTGTTTCATAATGACTTGCACATTATTGAGTAATACTTCTTATAGTATATCAGATTACCTATCTATAACATTTTAATATATCATATCATTAAAAAAAACTATAAACTCACTTTGGTAGCTTTGGCTTTGTTTGGAAATTTTAACAAAGTTGTGATATTTTGCTTTTTTTAGAATCATTTAATTACATAAATTAAAGCATCATGACCAAAATGGAATGATATCAACAATGACATGGCTTATTATTAGAAAGGTTCTTGAACCAACACACTTAAACAAACAAATCACAATCATCTTCTAAACTGTCAAAAGAAATTTCATCTGTCTCTGTGTTGCACGATGTGGGAATAGTCAATGATGGATGCATACCATCTTACATCTTGGTGATTTCTCCGGTCTTCTCCAAAAATAGTTTTCAATAAACCATCAACATCTTTCTTCTTAGCATCTGGGATTGGATGACTAAGGGGTATTTCAGGTATTGATTGACAGAAGAGTTTCTTCATGGTCCATCCGCATTTCAGAAGAGATTTCCACTCTGGTAGCTCTTGCTGGGATTTGTAGAATGCAGTTGCATCCGCATCAATATGAATGTTTTCCATAGCTTGACACTTTTTAATGAAAATTTGTTTCATTTCACTGATGTGATCTAAATTTCGTATGCCTTTAGATAGTGATTTCATGTCCATCGTTGTCCAATCTTCACCATGATTTCTTACTTCACCCACTGACTGATAGACCTCAATATATTCCTCTTTTGTTACAACTGTTGACTTTTTTCTTAGAAGTTTCTCCACTCTACCGAAAACGCGGTCAGCAGGTAAGAAACTGTGTCCTCGAACTGGAAAAATGAGGTGTATTTCTTCAACAGGACCATCATGTATTCCAAGAAAATACATGAGTGTGTTAAGCACGACATTGTTCTTGTTTTGAGCTCAACCGTCACAGAAAAGTTTCAGTACAGTTTTTCTTTAAAATCGACAGATTTTAAAAAATGCAATAAGGCTGAAGCCATATCCGCTGACCACGGCCTGCCAAATCTTCTGTCCACGTGTAAAATACAGGGTTCTCTGATTTCACACTGACAATGCACAAACTGTAAAAACTTATCTGCCAGGAGTAAAATGCTTCTTTGGCAGTGGCTGGACCTGTTGCAAATCAAAACAGAAAGCCATATCTATTCATTGTGTTCTCGTAAAAGTTCATAGAAGGCATTTGCCCTTTTTTGTGGACCTTTTTCTGTGTGATAAGCTGTATCTTTTCATTTTTGAAGCCACCTTCATTTGCTCATCAATTCTTGCGCAGAAACTGCAAATATCTGAAACAGGACTTCTAAATCCAATGTTATATTCATTCACGAATATTCTACGGAATATAGATGTAGACACTTTGTTGTCATTAGCTGCAGATCTGTTGTACAGCGCACTTATTTTCTTTATACTTAATTCACTGTGCAGATACAGCCGTTGTGATTTTTGTCGGTTGTAATGACTTTCAGTACAATGCAGATGCCTGTAAATTGTATAACACTTTTCTTTTTGTCTGCAAATTTATGACTGATGCGATTTCCACCTCTATATTCCTTTATTGCTTTTCCTTCTTTTATTTATTTTGTTTGCTATACTATTCAGCCGAGAAGATTTCATTAGAGTAATATGCATGAAAAATTTCTTGCACACTGGATATACTATGTTTCCATTTTGTGCAAAAAGAGTGTAGTTAATCTTAAATTTGCGAGGTTTACTTTCGCCTTCATTGTTTTGAGGTCGCTTTGAATATTTTTCAGCGACATCATCCGTGCAAGCATCCTTTGTTGAGCTGCTTTATCTTGAACTTTATAAATTAATTGCCTCAGGTGCACTGCATCTCGTGGGTGTATTTCCCCGACAAGAGAACTGTTTATTTTGGTGTGTACATGCATGTAAAGAATGAAAGCCTCTTGGTGCAACACACCGTTTCCCTTTATCCTTTTCACGTTGCGATTCATTCCTCTTCCTCTTTCTGCTACCCTTGTTTGCAGTCTTCACAAATACACGTTCTTCATCTATTTCACTCGCTAACTAAAAGGCTCACCTAATAATTGCTGCTACTAGATATTAGAATACAATATTACATGAGAACACAGAAGCACGACAATAATCAAACCAGCTGCTCTGCGCGGAAATGCCTGGCCTCGAATGGAATGGAAATCACGTGACTTAAACCACAGCCTCCTATTGGTTGTATGGACTAGTTCTTCTTTGCAGGAAATTTATACGTGGACATGTTCGCATTTGCTTTGAACCATGCATTTTCACAGGCTTATATCATAGAATATATTCAGGTTTGCTTCAATAGCAAAATGTATATACATTCCGCTCATCCTCTAATTATCATTCCACAATGTAACTCAATTTTTTTAAATTTTGGACATGTTCGTGTTTGCGTGTCACCTCCTCATATGTATGTTGTACCTTAAAAGATTAAATTAATGTTGATTATTCACCAGAAATACATTTTTTGAAGGTCCCAAAACTAAAATGGCATTTTTAGAAAAATAAGCCTGTGAGTGTATGTGTCTGTGAAAGCATAACTCAAAAATAAGTTGGTTATATACAAAACTTAGTATTTGAACTGAGGACCTTGTAAGGATACAATATAAAGGTGTTAAAGAAAATTCCCCAACCCCAAACTTACCTTTAAATGGAAAATTTTCTTTTACTTTTTACTTTCTCCAAGTTAATTCTTATGATTTTAATTAAAATATTACATGTTTAAGCTATTTTCATGACAAAATGTATATCCAAATATTCTTAGAATAGTCTGCGCAATCCTTTTGCTTAGTTGGTAAACTGTCAGATAGACAAAATCATACTGCATAAAAAAATGTAGATCGCATTAAAGATACAATTTATGTCAATTATTTTGTGATGTTGGTCATTTTTGAGATGTTCTTTGTTATTGGTTTGAATGTTCAGATCCTTAATGATTTTTTCCAACTGAAAATCACAGAATTATTTTCCTTTCTTCCTTTCTTCCCTTCTTCGCTTCCTTGCTTCTCTTGTTCCTTCCCCTCTTTTTCTCTGTCTCTCTGTCTCTCTCTCTCTCCTTTTCTTTACTCTCCTCTACTCTCCTATCCTTTCCTTTTAATTTCATTTCTTTTTTTCCTTCCTTACTTACTTCTTTCCTTCTTTCTCTCTCTCTCTCTCTCTCTCTCTCTCTCCCTTTCTCTCTCTCTTTTACATAGTGACTTTCATTTGAATATTTCTTGTTGGACCTACAGCAAAACATGAAATGAATGCTTACCTACAGTACCTGGCCATATTATTAAATACACCTTGATTTTTCACTATAATACAAGATTAGGAGGCAAAAATGCAACTAATATTGTTTTTATTTTTGCTAACCTACATTGAAACATTACATTTTCTTAAACACTGATGAAGAATTTGAGGTATAACATGTGTTATTTGATAATTGGATATATTTCTGAATTGTTATCATGTACTTACAATTTTATGAAACTTTTAGTACTTAGTTGAGCAGCCTTTGGCAGCTGTCAATGCTTTAATTAGCCTTAGCATGCTATTTATACATGCCTGAACTGTCTCTTGTATATGTGGATGGAGATTCCAGACCTCTATGATCTTTTCAATAAGCCTTGTTTTCATAGTACACTTCCTTTGGCACTTCTTCACTAGCTTCCAGACATTTCATTTGGGTTCATATCTGGTGAATTCCCGGGCAATGGCAACAAAGGTATGTTTTGCTCTCTAGAAAAGTTATCACCGCTTTTGCAGTGTGACATCGCGTCCCATTTTGCATAAATATGAATGATTCTCCATTTGGTAACCAATCTCTTATTTGAGGCAGCAGCTTTCTCCTCAACACTTCTTTGTACTGATCCTGCTTCATTGTCCCTTACACAACATAGAAACGTTTATTGTCTTTGCCACTGATGACAGACCATATCATGACTTTGGTAGGATGTTTTATAGTCTACACAACACAGTCTGCATGATACATTTCACCAGAGCACCTTCACATAAACTGAGCTTTGTTTGCAAGAATTTTAAAAGTGCTTTCATCACTATAGCAAACCTGAAACAAAAAGCCAATGTGAATTGTTTCAAATGTGACCTTTAGTTCTGGATAATCTATTTCAACTGTAAAGATTAACTCATTAAGAATTTTTACAATGAAAATTTTCATATTTACCGATTTCCAGAAGTTTAGGTCTTCATACTGGAGCTCTTTATCCAGCTGAGTAGTTTAGCAATCATAGCAGGAGTTAATTTTGGTTTCTTGGCAGGTTATTTATTTCCGAAAGTTTACACCTAATAGTTCTTTTGGATGAAGCAATTCCACTATGTTCAAGCTTGAATTTAATTTCTTTTGCACTAACCTGTTTCTTTCACAGATGTTTTTCAAGCAACGCACACCTCTTGGTGTGAGAAGCTGTTTTTGTGTAAGAATCCCTTTCACCCACATTTATTCTTCCTTTGTGAAGCTAGGTCCATTCCAAATTCACTCTTTTTAATTCACCTCACAGATATTAAGACACCCCCAATCTTCGAGAAATTTCTCGATTTGAAAACAAATCAATTTTAATCAAGACAATCTAAAATTTTTTGAGGTATGAGATCATATGATTTGCCCATTATGTTGTGAATAGAAAACACATTATCATAAAGTTCACCTTTCAAACCATAAAAATGCCCTTTCAAATCACAAACAAACTGGCAAATTTAAGTATTAATAGCACAAGCTTATAATGCACCTTCTCCCTTTGTTAGCACTACTACAATAATTGTGAAGCAACAATTTCGACTCTTACAGCACAGAAGCAGCATAACATGCATTCATTGTAAATAAAAATAGTCCCCTAACTTGTCCAGTGAGGCTCACAGAGATAGATGAGCATTGTTGTTACACTTTTTTTCTTTTCTTCATGGCACAACAGTCCACAAGGGGCTATGGCCTACTGCGGCCACTGCATCCAATCATGAATGGGGCAGTGCTGAAGGGTAAGACGTAATTAGTGCCTTGAGTCGCTCCCGGCTGGTTAGTGCAGTCTTCTCAATCAAGTAGCTCCTTAATTGGCACCCCAGGGACCTCTCGAGGCTGAGTGCAACCTGGACCAGGTCTCCTAGTGGGGGAAAATTCCCCTACTAGTACGAGGAATTGAACGTAGGTCTTCTGCTTGGCAAGCAGCCGTACTACCACCGTGCTAAGGAGACGACTGCAGTTACACTAGTCTTCAGAATTCAGTGAACTATAAAATAACCTAGGTGCATCTAATAATATGCCCAGGTACTGTATATTAACAAGAAGTAGATAGAAGACTAACCTTATATAAAAATAAGTGTAGAAGAGGGAGTAAAGAAAGTCGTGTGAGTTTAACTCCTCAAAACTTGTTTTTGCTCAGGAATGATTTTACATTAGCCAAGAACAGCTAATTTACAGCATATGGAAACAGGATTGAAATGTTTATTTGGGGTAACAAGATCTTGCAATAAAAGGAAAAGAGAATGCTATATGCTGGATTTGAAACTCCATACCTTTTCCACGACATTGTGAGAAACAACTGTTCAAAAAATTGCAAATATTTTTAAAGAAAGTCAACCAATAATAAAAAATATATTGTATGTGGTTTATTCCATTGCAATGATTTTAAAATAAATTGTGCCTTTTAATATTTCATTAAATATTAATAAAATATTTTTTTGTGTCTTAAGTTTTTCAATATTTTTTTTCTAAATTCTTTCTGAATGTAGTGACTTTACAAGCCATTTCCAGAAAATTCTGATATATGAATGTTTTATTAAAGATGTAAATATTTTAATCAAACTCATTAGAGCCATTTTTTGTAAAATAAAAATTAACAAAATTTTTTCTAAAGTAGTTTTTTAAAGTCAGGTAGTTAAAGCATTTTATGCTACATCCTTGAGAGATCTGTTTTAAATACAAAGTTGGATATTTAACTGACTTGAAAAGGTAGAGTCAGACTGAAAAATTCAACACCACAGCCGGGATTTGAACCACAGATCTCTTGGTGTCTGTCCAATTACTCTAACCACAGAACAGTTATGGCAGCATTTCGATAAAACTTTAAATTCTGATTGACACAATATTTTCCTGGTAAACCACACAGTTATTTTGAAGATGGCATATCCCAATAGCGACTTATGCACATTATTGTAAGTGCTTTAAGTTCCAGGCTTTAATTTAGCTGACCATTTGCTCAATTAATTGTTTCTTCCACTATTGCTCCAGGGTTCATTCTACCTTTCCAATTCCTGTCCTACAAATGGCAAGTGTGGAAGAAACAATTCATTTTAACAATTTAACTGGATTTTTATGTTTAAGTTATGCTTTCCACAGAATGTGGAAAGGACATTCAGGACATTCCAAAATGTATATTTATGATGAAATCTTGATATCAAATTTATGGATGGAACACAGTACTACCAGGTACAGGTGGGTGTGGGTGTGGGTGTAAAGAAAATAAAAATGCATAGATAGAAGATCAACAGAACAAGCCACAGAAGTTTTGGCAATTTCACTCCTAGATTTTAGTGCCTTTCAAAGAAAATATTTGCATATTCAGGAGAGCTGGCACTAGTGTGGTTATTTATAAATTACTTTGAAAATAAATGCTATTAAAAATGAGCTGACAATCTAACACACAACAGAGCAGCATATTTTACTTTGAGAAAGATAATCACAAATCACTACTCATAATTGTTGGTAATTGTGTCATCAAAAATTAAATAAATATAAAGTTAATAAGAAATATTTTATTACATACCTGATTGAAAGAGTTCAGTAATATGATTATGTGTACTCTCGGCTACCCAGTTATTTATGTGTTGAGTAGCTGCATCAGCATTAGCAAAATCTACTAAGTCTACATCTGCCATAAAATCATTGATCATAGATGATCTAAATGGGGACTTAACATGGAAGCCAGTTCTCAGAAACAACTTAGAGGCAAATTCAATGCTACTGAATGTATCAGAATGCTGAAAAGTGACATTATAAAACCATTAGCTCTTTCCCCATTTAATAAAACAGAGAAACAGTGAATTTACAATAAATTTGCATTAAGTAATGTTGGATCTAAGAATATCTGTGATGAGTCCAAATTTGAAATATTCAAATTGCATCTATGCAAAAATTTTAGATAGTTCTGTCAAAGATTGACTATACTATAGATACACAAGGAAATGCCTATATTAAAATATATAAAAATACTTTCTCCAAGTGAGTTATAAACCTGAAAGTCCTTTAGTTTTATAAGTAGTCTTAAACTAGTCATATGAAGGCTTATTTTCCATTTACTTCCTTTTACATATAGCAAACAATGTTTGTTGGTCATTGTTATAATAGGTATTTTTTTATTTATTCATTCAAATTACAAAAAACCTAATAATGAAGTGCCGTTGATAGGGACAAAACACAGACATGCATGCACAAGCTCTCACTCACACACACTTATAATTAAGTAATGGCAGAGTTATACTGTAATTTGACATTCTGTGCAATTAGGCAATGCAGCACTCTTCTGTTTGCCTAGTTAGGAATGCAAACAAGTGGCAGGTGCATGTGAATGATGAAATATTGTCGTGATAATGTGGTTTGCCAGTTATAGCTGCTTCACTGAAGAAGAAACTATGATGGAGAAGAATGTGACTGTATTGTAAAAAACTTATTAAACCATTCATTTTCTAGCAGATGCTTTTCTTACAAAAATGGATCATAGACATTGGCACACTACCAATACCTAATTTAAGAAGTATGTGGTAACAGAAAAAAAGGTAAAATTGATACTTTAATAATGCCTGGTTACAAATAAAACATGGCTCTGTGGCTGCAAAAAGATATGTTTTTTTACTGTTGGCCCTGCCAACAGAAAAAAGTATTTGGACTACTTGTTTGTTTTTTAAATATGCCTTACAATTGAAGTGGGTGTGATCAGTGGTGTACGAAGGACCAAGCAATTTTAAAGCAAATCTCTGCAATTTGTATTCAAAGACCATAGGTTTCCTATCTCAAATTCATTGTCTATAATCCATCTTTAACCAGCAAAATCCATCCTGTATATATGTATGGATCTTAATAACATTTTTGGATTCTTTATTTATTATTGTAGTTTAAATTCTGGTAAACCCAAGAATTTGTAAACAAATCTTATGTTGAATAATGGCGCTGTTACATACATAATTTAAGCTGGAATACATCCTATATGCATTAATAGTCTAAGAAAAATGTAATTTGTGTATATGTTGTGAAAATTTGAATAAACTAAGGCTATTTAGTCTTGCATACAAATTAAAACTATATTGGCAAATTAACATTCCTGAATGTAAAACGTACAACCTCATAAATATTTACCTGGTAATACCTAGTAAGATTATGATATCCTTCCCCAGTTGCAATCTCATCCGCATTAATTATTTGATCAAGTTGATGTTTAGTGTTACCACCAGCTCCTTGTTGTAACATGGCCAATAATGCATGTACACTCACTGGTGATACAATGAAATTACCATCATTCTGCTCAAGTATTTTCTGAAAAATAATGCACACATTTTATTTAAGTTTTAAAAATTCTATTAAAGCAGGAAGTTTATACAAAAAGCATTGAAAACCCTACACCATCTAAATGCACTTAATATAAATGCTTACTATAGTTTCAAAGCACAACATTTCCTAAATTATTATACATAAAATAATAGCTGATACTCAAAAGGCACACAGAAAGCTCCAGTGTTCCATTATAATATTGCATGTGTAACTAAAAAAATCTGATGTGTCCCATTCACATAACTTTCTCAGCTGTTCCATATACAAATTATTCTTTCAAAAGAGTATTCTTTTATCTACATAATTGAGACAAACACTAGCAGAATTGGTGTTATTACTAGCTTCCTGTATGTGTCTGTGTGTGTATGCCTGTGGACAACACATTTAATGAAAAGACATTTAATCCATACTTTGTATTTATTTCCAATGGTATTCCAAGGATGCAATACAAAGATTTTCAAGAAAATCCTCCCACTTCTAACTACCCTTTTCAGGAAAAATTGATCCAAGATTATGGTTTAAGTATATCAGTAGAAAAATCAAAGGTAATGGCATTTATAGGAAAACATATAAAAAGATCAAAGATACTGTTAAACAATAAAGTGTTGGAATAGATGGGTAAATTTAACTACTTGGGTTGTAATGTAACCTTTAAAACAAACAATGAAGAAATAAATAATAAAGTAAGTTCCAATATATTTGTGGAGTAATAGCTCGTAGCTTGGAAAGAAAAACTTGAAAAGATACAAACCTAAAATTCTATAAGACAATGGCTGTTCCAGTTTTATTATATGGTTTGGAGACATGAACACTTAAAAAGAAAGATTGGAGCCAAATACAAGTGGCAGAAATGAAATATCTTCGAGCAGTAAAAGGATGCACCAGACAAGATTATATTAAAAATGAAGACATAAGGAAAGAATTAGACATATTTTCCTTAAAAGAAAGGATACAAATAAATAGAGAAAAATGAAAAAGTCATTTACAAAGAATGGATAACTCTTGCATTCCATTACAATCATATAAATATAAACCTCTAGGCTACAGAACAATAGGAAGACCAGTTAAAAGATGGGAAGAAATATGAGGCCAGAACAGGAGAATTCTCCTAATCCATGAAGAGTTGATGATGATGATGATGATTATTCTTTTATCTAAATCTTGCTAATCGATAGAAACATTGGCAGAAATTTGCTTATTCTTTGCTTCCTTCTAAACAGATGGGAAATAAGGGAATACATTAGGCTAAAGCTACAGCCAAATATTTATTTTACTGGTTGCTTTGTGAAACAATTGAGGTTCGGTTCACTTTGCATGGTCCCACTTGAGAAAATTCAGGAAGTTAAAATTAAAATCAATAAGGGTTTATCCCAAAAAAAAAAAAAAAAAAAAAAAAAAAAAAAAAAAAAAAAAAAACTCTAAAAGAAAAATGCACATGACGTAAATTATGCACTTTAAAAATCTAAATTTTTTGTGTAATAAGTTTTTGTCTATCTCTTATAGATTTACTGTTATGTAAAATTCTGCAAAACTCATCCAAAATAAAGAGGTTCTACAGAGGCTATTGCCAGAAATTCAAAATTTACATTTTGTTTGTGATATAAATATCTTTAATATACAGTATTTTAATCAAAATTGTTAGAGCTATTTTTGAGAAAAACAAAATCTTCAAACATTTTTCCTGAAAAGGGTAGTTAGAAGTGGGAGGATTTTCTTGAAAATCTTTGTGTCGCATCCTTGGAATACCATTGGGAATAAATACAAAGTATGGATTAAATATCTTTTCATTTTCGAGCTGTGTTGTCCACAGGCATACACACACAGACACATACATACACACCTATTTCTAAAATGCTTTTTTCTCAAGATATGCATTTCCGGTGAAATCTCAACATAAAATTTTTGGGTGCAACACAATGCCTTCTCTGACTAGTATGTACGATATATTAAATTAAATGGATTAAATTTTTATTTATGGACGCTCTTTAACTGTTGTGGTTCTCAGTGTCCCATTATTTACTGGGCATGAAAGACCATTTAATTTTGCTAAGAGGCCTCTTTTATCAGACTTGAGGTTCTTTTGTGTGCTGTAAATCTACGACACGAGACCAACAGCTTTACTTCCCTTCCAAATGAAGCCATTCTAAGGATTTTTACACGTGAAAACATACATCGCCCTCTGTCGGGTTTGAACTCACCACCTTGGGTATATGATAACCATTACACGGAGGGTGACATGTACTATGTATATATGTGGTAGAGAAAGTAAAAATTTTACTATTATGCAAAAAAAAAAGCTTTAGTAATAGTAAATTGCTTATCATTTGTAACACATAATGGCAATTCTAAAAAAATATATATATAATCAAAGCCACTACAGTACTGTAGTGTTTTGTATTCATATTGACAGTTGTGGGATTCACTTTGTTTGTAAAAGCTCTGGTTAGTCCACAATTCATGAAGATGAGGCAGAAAATTAAAATCAGAAAGAGTTTTGTTAACACATCCAAAAAGGTCTTCTCACTTTATGTGTGCAACTTCTTTCCTTAAAGATTAAACAAAAATTTGTATATTTCTTCTTTCAATTATATTAATACAACTTCAGTAGCATATCACTATTGTTATTATGGAGATACTATTACATGTATTGTATGAATTAAGATTCCTGTTACAAATGGAGCACACATTAAACACTTTAATCTGTTACTTGAAGCTATCTTGGTAGTGCAATGAAAAGTAAGTTTCTCTCCCTATTAGCCAAGTGATACCTGAAAAGATTTCCAAGTCTTCAAGAGTTAATTGCTCTCATCCTCAAAGATTCATTCTTTGAACTGTTGTCTTTATTTCTTGAGGACAAGGACTATGTTAGCTCTTGTAAATGTTTATGAATATTATCTGGACGATAAATTCAGGAGATATAATTTGTGATGTTATGAAATTAAATATATTATTAGTAAAACTTATTTATTTTTCTAAAATAATATATATGCTTGTTCTTACAACATATGGCACCACAGGCACAAACAAACCTGGAAAAAGCCTTCAGTTAAAAATGAAAAGTAATCAATATGATATTAATAATACATATTCATGACAATACATAAATTCCATAATAATGAACACCACTTTGATTATAAGAATATAAGCAGTTTAAAAAGAAATTAATATAAGAAATAATATTAGTACTCAATTTCAACCAAATATTCTATTTAATAGATCAATTTACAGGTCTTAACAGTAGACAAGCCTCCCTTTACTAAAGAGCATATGTTGATCTGAAAAGGTTCATTCATTAGTTTAGTCATCACAAAAGACCCTTTTAAATATTAGTAATTTCAACTATTGCAATCAAAACTAAAAAAATCTGAACCATTCACATGACTTTCTCTATATATCTGCAACAAATTATTGTTAAAAAGCTTATACTTCTATTTACTTCATGATAATCGAGAAAAAATTAGCAGAAATAGTCTTAAAAGTTGCTTCCTTAAAAGTAGAAGCGAAATATGGGAGTACCATAGGTTAAAGTGATAGTCAAAATCTGGTTGCTATGTGACTGAAGTTCCTTTGTTTGTGTGGACAGGAGTGAGAAAAGTTTGTTTCCTAAAGCTGAAACCTAAAACAAGGAATATCTAAAAAACGATTAATTCCATGAAAAAAATGTATATGACATAAATTGTGTGTTTTAACATGCTCTACATTTTTGTGTAGTAAGTTTTTATCTATCTCTTACGGTTTAGGAGCTATGCAAAATTCTGTAAATTTCATCCAGAATAAAGTAAGCTTTGGAGACTATTCCCAGAAAATTGAAGATATGCATTTTATTTGTTAGGTAAATATCTTTAATATATAATATTTTAATCAAAATCATTAGAGTCACTTTTAAGAAAATCAAAATTTTCGAAAAAAGTTCCATGTAAAGGGTAGTTGGGGTGGGGGGGATTTTTCTCAAAATCTTTGTGTTGCATCCCAGGAAGATACTAAACTTAAATACCAAATTTGGTATTTTACTGACTTTTCGTTTTTGAGTTATCGTGTTAACAGACTCACTGACACATACACACTGACACACAGACACACAGACACACACACACACACACACATACACACACAAACACACACACACACACACACAGACCTTTTTTTGAAAATATTTTTTTTTTTTGATACAGGGGACCCTACAACATATATTTCTGGTGAAATCTCAGTATACATTTTTTGGGTGGAGAGCAATACCTTCTCTATACACTATGTACATAGTAGGTATAGAGAAAGTAATAAGGATGATAGGTTGGTTTGTGAGGGATGATTAGTAACAATAAACAAAGGCATATCCTTCCAATTAAATCAGTCTTTTAGTACATCAACATGTATTTTATTTTAAAGGCATTAGTAAATAGATTAATTGTTTGTGCTAACCTGAGCATCCCTGAATTATGAAGTATTTTACATAGAATGTGTCATAGCCTGGTTTAACTGAAAATGGTTTTAAATCTTCATTTTGATTTGGAAGATATTGCATAAATTAGGTGAAACTTAGATGATTAAAAAAAATTTAAAAAATAATCTAACAAAAAAAAACTTCCTATTTTGATTGTTATGAAAACCTCAACCAGAAGCTTGATCCATCTGACATTCAAACCCAGGTGTGCAGTGTAAAGAGCAAGAACAATACCTATACACCTATTCACATGGTGTTATATATTTTTTTAAATAATATATAGGTATCTATCTTAAATGATAGTTAATATTAAGAACTATTAGGTTTAAGGTTTAATGGTATCTATAAAGAAACAAACCTGTATACCTACATAATTTTCTAAGATAGGATGTTTAATTAAAAAAACTATAATACATAAAATTAAAGACAAACTCCTGTTTAGAGCATTAGTACTTAAATATAAGTAAAGTAAGAATGAACTACTACTATGCTCATTACATAATCAACATTATTTGAAATTCCTATATTTCTCTTATTTTTACTGTCTTACTATATTAAAATTTAGAATTTCTAAGTTTCAAATATGCATTGTTCTAAACATATTTTAAAAAGTATCCTCAATATAGGTTTTTGTGATAATTATTTGTTGCTTTAGTTATGTTATCAAATCTGATTTACCTGAACTAGTTCCATTGAAAAGCTTAGTGTTGCATCATAGATGTCAGCATAAGCTAGTTCATATGCCCAACAGAATGTTGTTGAGAGGAGTGCCATATACCACATTCTTTCTAAACCTATAAAAATCAAAGCATTATTCTTGAAATTACTGAAGTGCAAATAAAGTCATCAATGAAATGTCTTGAAAGATGCAGATAATAAATCCATTAATTATTGTAAAATCATAATTTTATAGTATTCTTAGAAACAATTTAACTGGTAATATTTTTCCATAAGAGACAAATAAAATACTATACCTTTATTACTCATATATACCTTCATATAGATCCACAGGGTATCCCATTAAACTATTGTTGGTAAATACAACAATTATGTAGATATATTAGCATATCTAAAAGTAGTATTTTATGGTATTTTATAGTATTGACCAAAGCCTTCAAATTTAAGCAGTAACAGAAATGTTTAGTAATAAAATTTGTATATTTTAAAATGGAACCCACACAAAATAAAAGTGAATGACGATGTCCCATTTGAGAAAAATGTAATCCAATAATAAGGTATATTTTGGCAATGGTTAACTCTGGTTTTAAAATTTAAAATTTTCGGGCTGTTTTGCCGTGGTCTGTAGGTTAAAATATGTTCAGTTAAAATATTTCTCCCTAACGTTTCGTCCCTGTCTGTGGGGGACATCTTCAGAGGCACTGCACTCACGTCGCTAACTCGGAAAGAATTTCTACCTATTCTGTACCTTCTCTACCTATTATGTACATTGCACAAGATGGAGAAAATAATAAGTGCCATTTCCCAATGTTCTAAACATATTTGTAAATGATATGTTTTTATCTGCCAAAAGCAAAATGAAGGATTTAAAGAATAAAGATCACTATTTCACCAAAATCATACAAAATTGCATTTGGTGCGAGGAAGATGGATGACCAATTATAATTTGGAAACTCTTACTCACCCAATCTTTAGTTGTGAACTTTTCCCCAGCTGCTGAATCCAATTTGGATATGCACTAAATGATCTCAATCTACATATTTAAGACTAAAACTTTAAATGAAAATTAGATAAACACCTTCCTAGAGCTGTTACAACATTCAAAACAGTTATAAATCAAAGAGAATTATATATTGATGTTACCTGATTGAAAAAATTATGATATTTTGGGTTTATTAAGTAGTTATAAATATCTGATTTAATGTTGGATTTTAAAAAATGATATTGAAAAATTCTGCTTTATTTCTGAGTGCACAAAACAAATATCAGTAAAGAATCAGAACATCTAATTTATTTGAAATAGTAAAACAAATATATTAAGACATACCCTTCATTTTGTTGGTGTGATCTGCTAGAAAAAATTAAAACGGTTTCACAGGACACAACATCTGTTGGCCTATTAATGCAAACTGTTATCAATTGTCTGAGTGTTAGGTCAATAGGCTACTCATAAATTTTTTTGCCCATCAAAAGGTTAACTTATGACCTTCAAACATAATATAACAACATATAGGAATCCACACAATTGTCTGCAGATTTATATAACAGTGCTATGAGAGCAATGGGCTGCCAGTCACACTACTCAAGAGAAACTTGTTCGAGATAGTAACTTAAACAGCAGCAATGTATCATTATGGTCAGTTAAGTCAGAAATACAAGCATTTTTTATTTTATTTTTATTTTCATAGTTTCCTTTATTGTAATGTTGCCTAACAAATACAGACATTAACAAGAAAATATATAAATGGTTGAATATAACAATATATAATGTACAGTATCAAAATTCAGATTCATAAATTTACAAATGAAGTAGTGGAAGGTGGTGGTGTTTTTTTTTTTTTACTGTTTAACGCCCGCTTTAACTACTTATGGCAGCGCAGGCGGTGACAGTGATGATACATGAATGTGGATGGAGCACCGGTGGAATGCAATGGCGGGGAAAACCGGTTAACCCGGAGAAAACCCGCCTGGACTCAACGCCCTTATGAAACAAATCATGGCAAAAGCCAGAGATAAAGATCAAATAAAAATATTATAAATATAAATAAGAAAGAAAGTTAAATATAAAATTCAATGTACAAAAAGTAATCACGGCAAAAGTCATAGATAGGTGAATTTAGAAATATATTTCGAAAAATAATGCAAAAACAGGGATAAACACAACTAAATCCGAAATTGAAAGGTTAATAATAACTAAATAACTTCATGGCCCGACTGCTCACAAGGAACCTTGGCCTGCCGCCCGACCGCTGTGTCCCCCATTTCGGTCCATGACAGTCATGAATGTGGTGCAGTATTGGAGGATGAGACGTGGTCAGCCCCACCCTCGGCCGGTTAATGCGGTCCTGATGACCTGGAGCCGCTACTTCTCCATTAAGTAGCTCCTCAATTGACCCCCCCCCAGGTACCTCACGAGGCCGAGTGCACCCCTGGCCTGGTCTCCCAGCGGGAAAAAAGATCCCCACGCCGGTACGGGAATCGAACCCAGGTCTCCCGCTTGGTAAGCAGCTGCTCTTATATTTAAGATATTTGCATGCTAAATATAATGTATATCTTGAATTTTCTGTGAATAGCCTCTGAAGAGCTTTTTATTCTGGATGTATTTTGCGGAATTTTGCATAACTGGTAAACCGTAAGAAAGGTCAAAAACTTACCTAACAAAAATGTAGATCGCGTTAAAACACACAACTTATGCCGTATTCATTTTGACGTGGGGTCGTCTGTTTTTGAGATATTCGCTGTTATTGGTTTCGGTTTTAAAATACTTATGTTCTCATACGAGAATTTGTCAACTGCTGGCCATACAAATAAAGGAACTTCAGTCATATAGCAACCAGCTTTTAAAATATTTACCATCGTTTTTTGGCAGTCCCTTATTTCCTTTTTACATACAAGAGAGCAGGTAATTAGCCCATTTCTGCTAATAATTATAATAATACCCTAATGGTTCGCCAATGTGGTACATTTTGCCCTCCGTTAAAGTGGTATGTGCCAACGTTTTGAATAATCACATTGTCGAGGCATCTCTTTACAAGTCGGTCTATTTCCAGAACATAAACAGTGTCGCTCCTTCTGTTACTAATTAATTGGACTCAGGAAGATACAAGAAGCTGGAAGGATAAAGATATTCGTCGTATAAATTCTCAGCAATAACTCTTTAAGAAGAAATACTTCAATAACTGTAAGTCAATTTGTCTAAACAATTAATGTGAAGATGAAAATTTGAATTTACTTCCTGTCCAGCTAGTACGTCAGCTTTCTTTTAAGGAAAACATGCGCACCACTCTGAAAGTAAAGATTGAAAATAGCGTAGGATATATACAGAGTGTTAATGAACTATACCGAAATATTTTCACAGAATATGTAGATTACTTAAATAAGTAATTTGAGATAGGAAACTTATGGCCTATTTATTGAAATGTCGAAGTAACGGCTATTAAGTTTCTGAAGTGCCAGTACGCCACGTATCGCGGCACTTCGTCTGGAATGAAAAAAATAACAATAAAAAACATTTATTCTATGACAGGAATTGAATTCATGACTTTTGGGATAGCAGTTTCCCACGTTACGCATTAAGCCACCAGATCAGTTGTAAAAACGCCTCCAGAGTAGGCTACATAACTCAACAACGTAGGTAATGAATGCTCAGTATCACACTGTTAAGTTATTAGTTCGAGATTTTTCAGATTTTTGCGACATTAAATCTTGAGAATGCTAGTAATGAGCTGCTAAAAATCGACATTTCTATACTCGGGCAGCAGTTTTAAAGACATTCTAAGCCATTTTTAAACCGACTAATCAGCACGCTACACGTTTAACGCTATGTAGTTGCGTTATGTTTATTCGGGGACCATGCATCGCCGATCTCAAATTACTTATATCAGTCACGTGCACAATGTCAATCATGATAGTTACTATCAGAATAATCAGAACTAAGAGTGACAGTAAATATATATATATATATATATATATATATATATATATATATATGTATGTACATATATATTGATAATATTTAAACTCTGTTTAAATCTGTGTAAAATAAGGGCAGAGTTTTCTTTAAAGAGTTTTCACAGTTTGATGAGCAGTTGTAATTATGGAATTGGAGTTTTATATACCAGGTGGCCCAAATGCCCGTATTTGGCATGTGTAGATATGTTTTGTGCGTTAAAAGAGTTGCAGAACTAAACGGGGTTATTTCAAGTTAAAACTGGTCGTGGAGAACTGGCTGACCAACCTTAGTTTTACCCTATTGCTTATAGAGAAATGGTGAGACGGGTCGGTATCATTGAGAGGGCTAAAAAGAGATGTCTCTCACTATTACTCCATTGGAGAGTTTTATCTTCAAATAGTCCCGTTGAGTTCTGCAACTGTTTTAACGCACGAAAAAATATCTGCACACGCCAAATAAGGGGCAGATGGGCCACCTACTAAAAAAAAAATCCGCACATTTCAGATTTGCTTGAAATAATTATGATAATTTAGGTGTTTAGGTGAATTACTTTATGGATGAAGTTGGATTTTTAAATGTAACTGAGTTAAACAATATTTGTGAACAAATTCATATGGTTTGGGATGAAATTGATTTTAAAAAATATGATGTGTTCCATTCATCTGACTTTCTCTACATCTCTGTAACAAATTGTTGTTAAAAAGCCTATGCTTCTATTTACTTCATTATAATAGAGATAAACATTAGCAGAAACTGCTCTTATTACTTGGTTCCCTGTAAGTAGAAGGGAAATAAGAAAATGTACAGGCTAAAGCGATAGCTTCGTCCTTTTAAAGCCAGTCACTATGTGAATAATTGAAATCCCAATCTCTTTGTTTGCCATAAGAAAACAAACGAGAAACGAGAAAAAAATGTCTTACCCTTTGAGAAAAGTTTAAGTGCCTTAAAATTGAAACCAATAATCCGAAATATCTCGAAAGCGGTTAGCTATAAAAAAAAAAAGTTATATAAAAATCATCCAGAAAGAAGAGGTCCTCAGAGGCTATTCCCAGAAAATTCAATATATACATTTCATTTGTCATAAAAATATCTTATACACAAGGAATTTTAATCAAAATTGTTAGAACCATTTTTTGAGAAAATAAAAAATTTATAAAAATGTTCCATGTAAAGATAGTTTGAGGTGGGGGGATTTTCTTGAAAATGTTCCTGTCGCATCCTTGAAAGATACCAAACTTATATACCAAGTCTTTTTGTTTTTTAGCTATGCCGTCCACACACACATACACTCACACTATTGGACCTTTTTCTAAAAATGTTTTTGGACTCAGGGACTCTCAAAATATATATATTTCCGGTGAAATCTAGACATCAAATTTTTGGGTGAATACAATACCTTCTCTATACACTATGTACATATCTATATCTTATCTTGTGCTGTGTGTGTCCTTGTATCCATTGTTTGTATATGTGGATAACTTAATTCAAAAACGAAACTTAAGTGAAAAACCCATCCTGATATTTAAGTTCAGCATTTTTCAGGGTAGTGTAACGAAGATTTTTAAGAAAATCTCCCAGACAAACATGGTAAATTTTTCGAAAATTTTTATGTTTTCAAGAATAGCTCTAACGGTTTTAATTAAAATACCGTATATTAAATATATATATATTTACCGTATATTTTCTAAAATGTATATGTTGAATTTTTGGGGAATAACCTCTGAAGACCACCTCATTCTGGTTGACTTTTGCATAGCTGGTAAACCGTAAGAGATAGACAAAAACTTACTGCACAAAAATGTAGATCTCATTGAAATGCATAATTTATATTATATTCTGTGGAGTTTCCAAGAAATTGCTTGTTATTAGGTTCAATTTTAAAATACTTAAACTGTTCTCAAGCCGGATATCCAGCTTTTAAAATATTTGCCTATCTTTTTAACCTAGTTTGTCCCCTTATTTCTCTTCTATTTATAAGGAACTAAGTAATAATGCAATTTCTGCTAATGTTTATCTTGATCAGAATGAAATAAATTGAAGAAAAAGTGTTTGTAAGAACAGTCTGTTATAGAATATGTAGAGAATATCATGTGAGTGGAACACATCAGATTTTTTCTTTATTTCTTTAATTTCTCAAGAGCCGTTGCTATGAATTTTTAATTTACTCGTCCGTGTCTCTGATAAATATTTAGATGTTGTTTTACGAGCTTATTCTTCTATCCATCCATGCTGATTAAGAAAAACATTAGGAGAAATGGTCTTATAACTTATTTCCTTATAAGTATTAGGAAAGTAAGGGAATATACTAGGTTAGATTGATAGCCAAATCTTTTAGAAGCAGTTGTATGTAATTGAAGTTGTCGGAATGAAACAAAAGAAATAAAAATATTGATTTCCCGTTTGAGAAAAGTTTTAAGCATTTTAAAATTGAAATCCATAACAAGGAATATCTTAAAATATTTTTGGCTCCACATAAAAGTGTATATGACAAAAATTGTGTGTTTTAACGAGATTTACATTTTTTGTGCAGTACGTTTTTGTCTATTTCTTACTGGCTACCAGTAATGCAAAAATTATCCAGAATTCAGGGGGTTATTTCCAGTAAATTCAAGACAGACCTTTTCTTTCTCATGTAAAGATCTTTAAGATACGGTATTTTAATCAAAATCATTAGAGTCATAAACTAATACCAAGTTTTTGGTATTGAAGTTAATTTTTGAGCTAATTTCTGTTAAGTTATCGTGTTCACAAACTCACGGACACACATACATGGCCAATTTTCTAAAAAAAACTGTTTTTATTTTTTGGATACATAAGAACTTAAAACGTGTATTTCTGGTGACATCTCGGTATCGAATTTTTGGGTTTAATGTTTTACCTTCACTACCTATGAAATATGTAAGACAGACACCCCTTCTACATAAACAAATACACGCACCGTTTTCTACAAATGCATTTAGGGGGCTTTACGAGGCCTCAAAATTTATATTTCTGGTGAAAACTCTACTTACTATACGCAGAAGATAAAGTGATAAAAAAGTTTTGCAATTTCGGATGAAATTTAATCCTATGTATATACCCACGTTTTACTTAACCTACATTTTTGTGCTGCAATAGAAAGATAAGATGGGGTTATATATTTTTTGAATTTGGCTTATGTTATATCTAATTCAGTCGAGGAGCATGTACCTGTTGCTACCAACAATGGCATCACATTGGTAAACGCTATGTCTTATATAACGTGATTTTTATGTAATTGATATAATATTGGTATATTAACAAACAGTACCACATTCTACCACTTTATTACAACATTTTGTTCCATAGTACGCAGCTAGGCTATATAAAAGACGGAATATAATCTGCTAGCAACGTAGAACTGTGGACTATGCCATCTGTCTTCATTTCTTCCGACGTGATCAATTGCAAACTCACTTCTCTATTACCTTCAAGCTTTGCCAACGTTGCGGACACCACCGAACTGTTACTTTTCTTATAATCTTATTATTTGTCGTGAGCGCTCACAATTTCCTTCTTCCATGTTTACTTTCTCTACACGTACAATGTACACACACACACACATATATATATATATATATATATAGAGAGAGAGAGAGAGAGAGAGAGAGAGAGAGAGAGAGAGAAGGTATTGTATTCCACCCAAAAATTCGATAACGAGTTTTCACCGGAAATACATGTTTTGAGACCCCCTGGTTCCAAAAAAGCCTTTATGGAAAAAAAGATCATACAGGGTGTGTCTGTTTGTGTATGTGCCTGTGGACAGCATAGCTCAAAAACGAAAATGCTAAAAACCAAACTTGATATTTAAATTTAGTATCTCCCAAGGATGTAATACGAAGATATCAAAGAAATCCCCCGCGGCACCCCAAACTAGACTTTACATGGAAAAAATTTCGAAAATTATGATTTTCTCAAAAATGGCTCTCACATACCTATTTGATTAAAATGTCGTATATTAAATGAAAATTAAAACGTATGTCTTGAATTTTCTGGGAAAAGCCTCTGAAGACGTCTTTTTTCAGAATGAATTTTGCTGAATTTTGCAAAACTGGTAAATCGTAAGAGATAGACAAACACCTACTGCACAAAAATGTAGAACTCGTTAATGCATAATTTATGTCATACACGTTTTTATTTTTTAGTAAAGCTAATCGTTTCTGTTATTTGGTTTCAGCTTTAAACTACTTATATTTTTCGCACACGGGAATTTGTCTCGTTATGGCCATACAACAAAAGAATCGCATAGCAACCAGCCTTTAAAAGATTCGACTATCACTTTAGCCTAGTATGCTCCTTCGTTTCTCTTCTGCTTATAAAAAATGTACGTATTTAGACTATTTCTGCTAATTATATCCCAATTAGCATGAAGTAGATAGAAGCATAACCTTTTTAGAATAATTTGTTACAGATATATAGAGAAAACCATGTGAATGGGACACATCAGACTCTTATTCCTCCTTCTCTAGAACTTTTTTGTTCTTCCCCTTTTGTTATCTCCAATACTTCTTTGTGAGTGTTTTGTTTTTATGCTTTCTTCAAATACATTGCATTCTGAACAAAGATAATTTACGTTTTTATTGATATATATGTCATTTTTATTTCACTTGCATCTCAAATATTTAATCGCCAAGATAAGGGATAAAATGCCCTAAAAACTTTCATGTTTTCTAACAAGCAATCAGTTCGGCCAAAATGGATATGGTTGAATCCTTTATAGCAAGCTTGTTGGTTTTATAATGATTTTTCTTTTGTTTTCTTAAGCGAAATCTACAATAGCTATACTAGTGTCATTTTCTATTTTGGATACATAATTACCCTTTAATATATTAGACTGCTCTAAAATCGTATTTTTAAGATTTTATCTATATATATATTTATGTATATATCCCTATATTGTATGTAAATAGGTACTACGTAGGCAGGCATGCGTATGTGTATGTTTATCTATATATGTTGTATAGTTGGTTGAGATCATAAACAACGTGTCGGGGTTTCATAAAATTACAAATGAAACACTTATTGCATTCTCTAAGCCGTGTGGTGAATGCTGTAATATTTATTACCGAACTAAGTGGCGCAGACAATAGCGCGTGTGATTTCGCATTTTTTAGGTCGTGGGTTTGATTCCCGTGGCTATTTTCCATGGGTTTATCGGGGGTTCCCCCGGGTTGCCAGCCGAATGCTTGGGAAGGTTCATTACATCTCCCGAATTTCCTGTCCCTTCCTTTCAGCCCACTTCTCTTTCACTTTATCCTTCATCTGCTTTCGCGATTATAACTGTCAACTCGGGTCTCAGCGTTGGATGGTAGGGAAAACGGATTATCTCTGGTCACCTTTGTCTTTCGGCGGGGCCGTCTCCGTTCTTCAAACTCCCAAGTGGGATGTCTAATCCCGCAGAGGGGAGAGTAGTCAGTTTTTTTGTTTGTTTTTTGTTTATTGGTTTGTTTTTTTGCCACAAGGAGAGAGAGAGAGAGAGAGAGAGAGAGAGAGAGAGAATATTAATACCATGAGAAAGGATATAAGGCCATCTGTTTAAATTACAATCTTTAAGAAATTTTATTATTGCATGGTAAATTGTATTTTGGCAAGGCCAAATAGTTCTGATGCTGGCGGTAAAAGGGACGGAAAGATTATGAAGAGTGCAGAACAGGAAAGAAGTTAGCAGCTGTAACGGCTGCAATGGAAAAGAATATGATTCAGGTCAGCGCTTTCCCCTGGTCGCAAGGACATGCTGGGGTGTCGATGAGATGAATACGATGAAGATGTTGAGGGTAACATCCATGACCAAGTCGCATCCGGATCAATAAGGTGAGATGTCGGCGTGCTTTGGTGTAGCCGGAGAACCAGGGAACTTCTTCCTGGATTGTGGCGTAATCTTTTCCTTTTGATATTTTGGAAACTTTCTAGGCAGCATTCCAGCTAGAGTGGGCATTGATATTTAGAGCTGGTTGAAAGTCTGTATATGGAAGTCTGATGCCTTGGAGTGTACCCTGATGCTCTGTTCAGCCAGGTGATCGACGACCCCGTTATAATGTGTACCTGCATGACTAACCCAGAGAAAGTGAACTTGCTGCCCTTCTTCAGTGTAAATGGATACGAGAGTAGTCAGCTATACTTTCCTCTTGCCTTTCGTGACTCCTTGGATCAGCCGCCTTCTGTCTCCTTTCGCCTCATCCTTCCTCCCGTGGATTGCCCCACAAGGAGCATAGGTACAGAAATCAGATTGATTCCCTTTCGTGACATCCTTTCTTTTACTGTACTATTTATTACAGAAAAAATTCATTACTGACACCAGTAAACTCAGTTCATAACCACATAATTCTTATTATTTGAATCTTATGTTACACCAGTAATAATAAAGCAATTATTTGAATAAACAAATGAATTAAAATGTTTATAATAATTGTACAAATGCAATGAGAATAGAAAGAATTTACTTTAGATAATTCATTAATATTGACGTTATTAATGTTTTCTTATATTTATCGACTTAAATAGTAGATGGAACTGTTTACAATGAGCAATTATAGGGTTTGTCTGCCTCAGTAGTTGGAGAGTAGCGTGTCTGTCTCACATTCGATAAGGTTTCTTCGGGGTATTCCTTTATCCTGAGAAGACGAATGTCGAGTAACTACGATATGTTCCCTGACCCCGACGTCATTTGAGCATCGTTTCAACAATTTCATACATCGTTCGCCATGACCAACTAGATAAAAAAATGTGACCCCAGGTCCTTTTCTGAGCACTTTAGTTATACAATTAAGTATAATGCAATAAAACATTTTCATAACAAAAGAATTAGTTGTTAGCGTCATTAATCAAGCTACATGTATGCCTTGGTAAAATAAGAACAGTTACTAATACAAAAACAGCATATATTAATATATTTTTTTTCAAATTAGATTCTGTGATATGAAATTGGTTTTAATTTGAATTTATGTTTTACTTAATATTAGAATTTTCATCTCTGAGTCTGTATAAGGCAGTAACCGTAGGGCACTGCTTTCACGCAATTTAATTATATTTTGTATCACATATACTTCTAAAATAGCTAAAATGCATTAAACTATTCCATAACATCAGCGTTTTATATGGACATTTAAATAAATGAAAATAATCTAACTAAATTGTCTGTTTAAGGGAATTTTAGTGTAGCAGTAGCAAGTTTATGTCACATTCCATCTCGGTTTGGATGAGTTGCATGAATAATTGCCTTTTTCTTTCTTGTTACGGGATTTCTTTTATCCTAGGAAGGTGAATGTCAGATAATTTTAAGTTCTGCCCACCATTAAGTAATATTTCGTTCATTTCATTCATTCATTTCTTATAGGACATATTCGGTTATAAACATACACGTTGTAATACTTAAAAATACCACTGTTGAAGTGTGTTATTGAATCTTACAATTTTAATTGCTCATTGGAATTATTTTCCTTAATTCGTGTTTCAAAATATAATATCCACGAACTAAAGAAGGGAAGTAAAGCCGTTGGTCCCGTGTCGTAGATTTATGGCACGTAAAAGAACCTCCGAGCAAAATTAAGCAGTCTTTCACGTCCAGTATAGAATGGGACGCTGAGAACCACAGCAGTTAAAGAGCGTCCATAAATAAAACTTCATTTTTCTTTAACTTTAGGTCATATCGAGAGCTTTTGAACAAATGAATGCATTATTACTCGCTGAATTGTAGGTTTTCTCAATTGGGGGTTTAATAACATTAAATATTTGGGGATTTTATATAACTTTTGTTTTAATAATTACTCATGGTTTATGAATACCCAACCTCTGAGTTGGGAAGCCACAGCGCTTATCACACTGACAGCAGTGATAGTCCTTTGATTTTATTTGATCTGAATGAAACCTACCCCGAAACATTGGTATATACACGAGTTGATCTTTTCTGAAACTATGAGAGAGTAAAAAGATATCATTCAAATGTTTCTAGTTTGCAAAATCAGCAACTGTACTTGCATTATTGCATGAAATGTATTGACTCTTCCGCTTTCTCATTGTTTCCCAATCTGTCTCGCCTTCTCTTTTCCTTTGCTATCCCTTCTCCTTTCAGCTTCTCTTTCTCTCTCTATCTCCCAACCCTTTTTTTCTTCTTCTTCTTCTCTCTCTGCAACTTACTGTCAAGTAATATTATGAAAATTGCTTTATGTTTCGGATGTACATAAAATTAAGGCAGCATTAAAAGGTTTAAAATACACAAAGTTGTGCTTCTTCTTTTTGCTTGTAATGTGTTCGGAACTATGCAATAAAAGGACTAAACAACTAACAGCTTCTTAAATATTGAAATTTTGGAAATAAATAAACATGTTAGAAACGTTAACTGACACATTTATATTATGTAGTATTTTTCAGAAGACTCCATTACAAAGTATTTACATTGTTATAAACATAGTTGATACTATTATAATTGTTTACCAGTTTATATGTACTATATTTTACTGTTACCAAAGTTCAAATAGTTAAGTTTATGACCAAGTTGTAATATGTTTGTATTAAATTTTGTATATACATTGGTCTTGATGTGTAATAATATTGTGGTCGCTGATGACCTTCGTTGTTATAGAGTTTCCTTAAATAAATAATTTAAAAAAACGTATTTTCATATTTATTTTATATCTTCATGGCTAATATGTCACATAGCCTATTTTTTTTAATTAAGACCTTAAATTTCGTTTCATAATCGGTTTACCCTCCCCTTAATTGTAGGACTGATACTCCCTTAGGACTTACAAGCCAATGCCTAGGGGTCAGAAGCCTGTCTGGGAGCCAATGGCACGAAACCACAGAATGGAGAACCTGTTACGAGGGGTCGGCGGTAGCCAGACATGAACATGAGGAGGTGGGTGATATGAAATGCAAGCGAAATGGATGATTGGAAAGGTGAAGATGGAGCAATTCGTGGAATGAGTGGCGGGGAAAACAGCAGGACCCGGAGAAAACCCACTCAGACACCACTTCGACCACCACGAATCCCACATGCGGGCGCTTGGAATCGAACCCGAGCCGCCTAGAGACCTTAGGTATGTTACCTATATACCAATTCCCATATCAGTCAGTTCGGACATGTTTATTGAAAGGGTAACACATACATACACATATACACACTTACACAGACATACACACGATATCTGTCCAGCCACAGTCCTGTTATTCGATACAAGTAACCAATACTCAAGCGCGCACACGCACACCTAGACATATGTATCAATTTTTGATGTATCCTACCTAGCTGGGAATCCAACTCGCGGACCTTAAAATAGCTGCCCAGTGCGCTACTGAAGGAGTCACCAGCTCTTATTAAAGATACCTATTACAAAATTCTGATGTCTTTCATTCACATCACTTTTTCTAGCTATTCAGCAACAAGTTATTCTTACGAAAGCTTGTAGTTCTATCTACTTCATTGTAATCGAGATAAACATTAAGAGAAATAGTCTTATTACTTATTTCCTTGTAGGTATGTACCAGGTGATTAGAAATAGGATAGACTGGAGGGAACTCGGCACCGAACCAATACGGTTATTGTATTTATGCTTCACGAGGGGCGCCCCGGGCGGCCGGAACCAGGAGCGACGTTACAGCAATGACAGGGTTCCTACGAATCCACCCCGACAGTCAGAGAGACCCCAAGCCACACAGGGTCAAAACCCCTCGCTAGGGATGGCTATCATCCCGGCAATCCACCGAATGCGATGGCGGAGAGGGTCACAATGAGTATCTTTTTTTCTGCCACGCCGCACCGGTTCCATCGCCGACACTCCCAACCCTGAGAGAGACCAACGAGATAAGCGGTGAATGAAATGAAAATGGAAGCGACATGGATGAACAGGACATTCGGGCATAAAAGAAACCTACTCAAGAGTTCGCCTGGCGACCTGGAGAAACCCGAGAAAAAAACCTATGGGTAAAGTAAGCCGTCCTCGGGGATCGCAGCCGCGACCTCCCGAATGCGGGCCACAGACGAAACCTCCTGAGCCATTCCTCTCGGTAGGCTAAAGTGATTGTCATATCGTTTAAGAGCTGGTCACTATCATATATTTTAAACTCTTATTTAATTGTTTTATTTTAATAATATTTATAATTGATTCCTCTAAATAGACTATAATACTGCCAAATTCTTTAAGTTTAAAGGTCTATTTAGTGAAATTAGGTTCTCAAAATTGACGACTTCCCATTTGAGAAAAGTATAAACATTGGAAAGCTTAAAGCAATAGCAATGAAATGCACAAAAATAGTTAACTCCATATTAAGAAATGAAAACTATACTCATAAGTTGTATGTTTGTGTAGTAAGAATTTTTTTTTGTCTCTTAGGATTTACAAATTTTATGCAAAGGTTATCTAGAACGAAGAGGACCTCAGGAGCTATTCCCACAAAGTTCAAAGTTGAAGACAATACATTTTATTTTGAAGTACAAATAATATGTAATACGATATAGTATTTCAATCAGAGCCTTTTTGAGAAAGTCGAAAATTAAAAAAAAAAAAAAAAAAAAAAAAATCCATGTAAAAGGTAGTTATTAGTGAAGGTATTTGAAAATAATCGTGTCGCATCCTTGGAATATGCCGAAGTTTAATATTTAAATGACTTATTTTTCAATTTATGCTGTTCACAGACACACATGATCCTTTGTCTAAAACGTTTTTTCGTAAGGGGTCCTCAAAACATGCATTTGGTGAAGTTCGGTATTGAATTTTTGTGTGGAAATCAATACCTTCTCCATCTACTAAGCACCTATATTGGTTGTTGTAGAGAAACTAAAAACTGTTGTTTACTGCTCTGGTCTACAAAGTATCCATGTTAATTGTATGTGGAACTAACAGTTGATTTATGCTCTCTTGGGAATACTCTTGAGAATTTTTAGTTATTTTCGAGGGGCTATGGTATTAGATATGTTATTTTACTATACGTTCAGCATACCTTCTAAAATAGTACAGTTATTATTGTTAACAAATATCCATAGTGTATATCCTTTTTGAGCATTCGCATAACACGAAAACGACACATAAAATATACGATCCTCTTTGCGGCTTGGCATTGCAACCTTGATGTGTTTATGGCCGTAACATTGGCTACACTTATCAAATGCTCCTGAGATTATTCTTTTACTGTATTGGACGGTGTGACGTGTGTCAGTGTGCATTTGTATTCCACGGCATCATGGTAGGAGCTCCTCTCCGATTAACACTTTCAGGTAAGAATTTCCAATGGGGCACATTTTGTGTTGTGTCCTAATAGCATATTATGTTTTGTTCATTTGAAAAAAGATTAATTCAAATTTAAAAATCTGAATTGTTACATTTCATTTCTTTCTATCCTCTCTTTCTTTTAGTACTGGGTATGCAAACTATTCTTACGAAAGCTTATTTTTATATATTTCATTTTAATAGAGATAACATCTGTAAAAATCGGTTTATTACATATTTCACTGTAAATAAAAAGGGACTAGTGATACTCAAATATTTGAGAACTGATGCTATATGCTAGCCTAAAATTCCTATCTGTTCCCAGGCAATCGCGAAAAACAATTCAATGTCAACAGGACTAAAAGAATGACAAAAGTTTTGAACAGTTCTAACCATTAATAACGGATATCTCGGAAATGGCTTATGCCACAAAAAGTTTTATTTGATACAAATTGTCTGCTTTTAAGAAATATACAATTTTTGTATTAAATGTCTTCATCTATACTTAACATATACCGCAAGATTATGCAAAATTCCTGCCGAACAAATAGCACTTCATAGCTATCCCTAGAAAGCTCGTTTTTGTTTTCTTAGTTGGCTTACCTATTTAGGACTAACACCCTCTAGGTCTTAGAAGCCCAGAAAAATGAATATTCATTTTATTTGTCATATAAATATTTTAATTTACGATATTTTAATAAAATCGTTGTATCATTTTTGAGAAAACCAAAGTCCTTATAATGGATCGTTAGGGTAGGGGATTTTCTTAAAATCCTTGTCTTGCATCTTTGAAAAACACTGAATTTAAATACTAAGTTTGATTTATCCGAATTTTCGTTTTTGAGTTATGCTTCTCTCTCTCTCATACACGCAGATGTTTTCCTAAAAATGTTTCTTTAGGCTCAGAGATCCTCAAGACGTATATTTCCGGTGAAATTTCGACATTGAATTTTTGGGTGGAATATCTCTACTAACTTACTACACTTATAAGAAAGTTAACCTTTTATGTTACATCCACATGACATTTTTTACCCATTCTTCAACAGAGTATTCTTACAAAAGCATATTCTATCTGTTACATGTTAACCTTGTTAAACAGAGAAATGTTTTATTTTATATTTTTCTTTAATTTAAAGTGTTTTGGATTTCTTATCAAAGTAAATAAATTAATTCATATTATTACCCTACCAGTAATTTTGAATAAAATTTAAATTTATTCAGCATTTACATTAATTGCTTTGTGGGCTGAAACTTTTTACTTTCTCTACCAAGTACATTCCACCCAACAATTCGATACCGGGATTTCACTGAAAAAGCACGTTTTATGGTCCTCTGTGTAAAAAAAATATTTTTCGAAAAACGTCCGTGTGTGTATATCTGTGAACAAGATAACTGTAAAACAAAAATCGGTTAAATACCAAACTTGTTAATTAAGTTTAGCATTCCAAAGATGAGACACAAGATTCTCTGGAAAATCTCCCACTTCAAACTATCCTTTACAAGAAAAAATGTTTGACAATTTTGATCTTCTTAAAAATGGCTCTTAATGAATTTGATTAAAATACCGCATATTAAAGGTATTTATATTCCAAATAACATATATATATATATTTCTGGAAATAACCTTGAAAATCTCTTCATTTTGCATTTTGGAATGAATTCTAATAAGTGGTAAACCGTAAGAGACACAAAACGTTATACATAAAAATGTAGATCTCGTTAAAACACCGATTCATTTCAAATACATTCTTTGTGTAGCTAATTATTTCCTTGCTATTGGTTTCAATTTTTTATTTTTATTTTTTACTGCATTTATGTCCCGCCTTGAACTGCACGTTCACATCGGCGGCTCTAAAGTTCTCTTAAACGATAATATGTCAGTGGGGTTTCTTTTTACTCCTGGTCGTGCAAAGATAACCGAATTTCAATCACATTCAACCAGATTTTAAACGTTTTGACCATCCTTTGCCCTGGTGGACTTCCTCATTTCCCTTCTACTTATTTGGAACTAAGCAATAAACCATTTCTGCAACGTTTATCTTGATTAGCATTTAGTAGATAAGCTTTGTAAGAATAGTTTGTAGAGAAAGTTATGTGCATGAAAGAAATCAGCTTTTTACTTCTCTACACGTAGGTACTATATACATACATAGTGTATGGAGAAGGTATTGTATTGCACTCAAAAATTCGATACCGAGATTTCACCGGAATTAGTGTATTATCCAGGTTTATCTTCATTAGTTTAATATTTTTCGGAAATAGTCATTCAACTTTTTCAGGTGTTGACAATATTATTTTACACGCATCTATTTGAATTATTTGCGTATGTCACTGATATGATTTAAACTGATGCAGAAATACATTGAAGTTGTAAAAAACTGAGCCATTAACAAGAGAATTGAGTAAAATTATTGTTAATTCCTAACTTTGAAATATATTCTTCGTCCAGTCAAAACCCATTTTAAATGTATTTTCGGTAAGATAAGTTGCTGAAGTAAATACATGTAAAATAATTGTGAAAATGTAAAAAATGGAGGTAAAAATCGGTGCAATCTTAAAATTATAAAGCTAATAAAATGAACAATCTTGAAAACTGCCGCGTAAAAATAGCAAATTGTAACTCTGCAAATCTTCTATAGCAGGTTTCGCTACATCATCTATTTTCGCTGAACTGTAACTGTATCTTCCAAAATTTTCTAAATTATTTGACATAGTTTTTACCTTCTCTAGCATGTGTACATGCATAGTAACTAGTTATTTTTTCAAGCACGTGTACATACAATGTACATATTAGCTAGAAAAGGTATTGTATTCCACCCAAAAATTAGATGTCGAGATTTAATCGGAAGTATATGTTTTGAGGTAGCTTGAGTCCAAAAACAAATTTTTAGAAAAAGATCAGTGTGTTTCTGTGAACAGCATAGCTAAAAAACGAAAAGACCGTTAAATAACAAAGTAGGTATCTTTCAAGGATGTAACATGAAGATTTTCAAGAAAATCCCCACTCCACTAACTACATAGAAAATGGCTAACGATTTTTATTAAAATATCGCATATTAAAGATATTTACATAAATAAAATATGTATTTTGAATTTTATGGGAATATCTTCTGAAGATCTCTTTATTCTGGAAGAGTTTTGCAGAATTTTGTATAACCGTTACACTGTGAGAGATAGACAAAAACTTACTACGCAAAAAATGTACGAGTGGATCTCATTGAAACGCATAATTTGTCATATACGTTTTTCAAGTAGAGTTGACCATTTTGAAAATATTCCTTGTTACTGGTTTCAGTTTTAAAGCATATAACTTTTCTCAAACAGCACCATTAAACCGAACCGAACTTCACATAGCGCCACATATTTGACTATCGCTTTAGTCTAATGTATTCACTTATTCCCTCTACTTGCAAGGAAGCAACAATAAGCCCAATTGTGCTAATGTTTATCTCGATAATGCATGGTGTAGATAAAATAATAAACTTTAGAAAGAATAGTTTGTATATGGAACAGGTAGAGAAAGTTATGTGAATGTAGCACATAAGAACGTTTTAATTATTCAATGTTTGAAACATTTAACTAAGGCCTGCCTCCATGGTCGAGTGGTCACGACCTCTCACTTGGAGATCCCCGATTCGATTCTCCTTTGGGGAAGCGAATTTTTCTTTAATCAGAATCCTTCCTTATCCCCCAAAAGTTCTAGTGTATGAATGTAAGAGAGAATGTGCATGCGTTTGAAAAACAGAAAACTTTTTAAAAAGCCTACGTTTAAGAACCTAGAGTCAACCAGTTGTTTCTGAAGTCAAAACCTCGATTTGACTATATGTGTTAATGGAAGGAATTAAAACTCTGATGCCTTCCATTCATATGACTTTCTCTACATCTCTGTAATAAATTATTGTTAAAAAAACATATTCTTCTATCTATATCATGCTAATCGAGTTAAACATTACCAGAAATTGTCCTTATTACTTAGCCCCTTATAAGTAGAAGGAAAAAATCTAATGTATTCCATTCACATGATGCCCTCTAGTTATTCGGAAAACAAACCTTTTATTTAAAAGATTAATCTTGATGTAATCAAGATCACATCATTGTAATCAAGATAAAAATAAGCTGGATTAATCTTATTACTAGCTCCTTGTAAGTAGAAGAGAGATTAGAAAATACACAGCCTAAAGCGATAGTCTCGTCTTTTAAAAACCGGTCACTATGTAAAACAATTGAAAGTTTGATCTAAACAGATTGCAAGGAGAAAACAAACAAGATGTCTTCCCATTTGACAAAAGTTATAAGTGGCTTGAAATGAAATGGATAATTTGGAATATCCTGAAAACGGTTAACTGTACAAAAAATAAAAAATGATATGCCATTAAGTGTGTGTTTCAATGAGATCTACATCTTTTGTGTAGTAAGTTTTTGTATACTTCTTACGGTTTGCAGTTATATAAAAATCATCCAGAATGAAGAGGTCTTCAGAGGCTATTCCCAGAAAATCCAAGTTATACATTTCGTTTGTCATAAAAATATCTCAAACATAAGGTATTTTAATAAAAATCGTTAAAGCCATTTTTGAGAAAATCAAAATTTTCGAAAAATGTTCCATGTAAAGGGTAGTTTAGGGTGGGGGGATTTTCTTGAAAATCTTCGTGTCGCATCCTTGAAGATACAACACTTAAATACCAAGTTTGGTACTTAACGCCCTTTTCGTTTTTGAGCTATGCTCCCCATAGACACGCGCACACACGGACATTTTTTCCAATTTTTTTTTTTTTTTTGATTCAGGATAGCTTAAAACGTGTATGTTTGGTGAAAACTGGTATCGATTTTTTGGGTGTAATATAATACCTTCTCTATGCACTATGTACATGGTACGTGTAGAAAAAGTAAAAATATAATAAGCAAAGCATATTTTTCAGGCCGTAGAATTGTCATGACCATCTTTATTCAATTATTTCCAATGTTTATTTAAACACGCATGCCCACATAAATAATCGCTATATATGCCCGTGAAAATGGCAACTCCTTTCTAATATGTATTTTATTTTATTTTCGTACTGCTGTGAAAATAACTATGTATAGTCTTTTTTCTATTTTCGGTTACACCCCATTTCATAAAATCCACTCTATTGAAAAGGATGGCTTTACATATTTGTATCATAAATAACTATTATGAAGTAACTATTTCAGGACTACAGCCTCTCCTTACGTTTCAAACGTGGAGGAACTGCTTGTATAAAACTTGCAGTTGATAGATGTTCGTTTGATTCATGAAAAATGAAAAATAACAGCATTTTATATGTAATAGGTAGTTTGCAGAATTGATATTTCCATGAAAAATCTTTTGTCTGGCTCGAAGATTTGAAATATGTCTGCAGTAACACAAGATCTTGTGTTTACATTGACGTAGGATATCATGGTAAAGTAATTCTTCAGCAAGGTTGCAACCTAAAGAATTTGCCATGCCTAAAGTGCTGTAACCTGATGTTCATGTATTCCTTAGCTGGCAGCCAATGAGAAGAGAGAATAGGAGTATGAAATGGAAATAAGCTTTAGCAAACTGCGGCACATGTATGTGAAACAAGTAGTGCACAGCATTTCTGGCTCAATTTAAGGGTGTAATTACATACTTTTTACTAAACTGTGGTCGATTTTATTTGCAGGACTGTTGGTATATTTGACTATATCCAAAACAGTTCTTGCTGTTGATGAATCTCATGGAGAAGGAAGTGCACTTGCCCATTCTCTTACAAATTTCTCTGTGGACCTCCTACAGGTATGTATTCTCGTAAATCGATAGTCCGCCCTTCCTTCCAAAATCAATTTTGGTCACCCAAGTACGGAATATACCTTCATATTGTATGGCTAAATATGTATGTTTAACTTTATTCTAATTGTTAGTGATCTTTGAATATCTCCATCTATGCTTTCATAAGATAGCATATTTGTGCAGTGAACTAAAATTATACTTAAATGAGATAAAATATTGAAGATATTGTCTTAAAATTAGAAATGATCAGGAACTTGGGTTACTTGGGTTATCCCTAGGAGATTTACTTAATAGCCCCACTTGTAGCCTATATGCGGGATCTAGCAAATGAACTCCTCTGGGTACGTCGAAATATTCTTCTCTGAAATTATGCCTCAGTCTTAGGCACAATGCTTAATCACCCTAGCTACTCTTCTTCTTCGGCTCGATTTGGATTACGCTATCGTGAAAGTCCTACAGCATTGCTTCTTGCAAGAAATAGATTTCGATTTTTTTTATACTTGGACACCGCATCTCCCTGTGCCTTCCATAAGGAACTTCAGCGTTCTGCACAGTGGATACGTGAACCATTTGTGTTAGCAGCTGGCTAAGTTACCAAAGCACACCACCGCCGCACCTATGCAATTACACGTACCACCCGTTTCGCGACTTTGAGGCATGAGTTTCCTGGACATCATTTTTATATGCTGATAGTTCTAAAACGGACTAAGAGTTGGCAAACATGTCCATCACAAGATTTGGCTCCCGTTTGACACTTCCGTAAACACTGTCAAACTGTGTGATATATTTAAAACCTCAATTTTCATCCTATCATTTTCCCTGCAGTCCAAGGTCATTTGTTCCGACATCCTTAGTGCTCAAGTTTAAGGGATATTTATTGTCTCCACCAACTTGTCCAAAAATCCACAAAATGCACCCTCTACATTTAGCTGTTTTTCGATGACCTTTGGTTTCCTGGGCATTGTGACACTAGGAAACGAACAAGCAGACCAGGCTGCAAAGAACGTAATTCTCCATCCTGATGAGCGCGTTCCCCGCTGCTTATTTACGAATTTGAAAGGTTTACTGTGCGGAAAATGACTCTCTCATAGACAAGAGATAAAGAGGAGGACAAGAGGTACTGCAAGAGGTAAAGGCTAAAACACTTCCCTGGCATTGCTCTCCTCTCCTCGTCCGTCACGACGCGAGGAAACTGCTTTGAATAGGCCGCCGTTATTTCAACCACAGTGTATTTTTTCAATGTCAATATATCACGCTGTATCCACGATGATGTGTCCTTAACAGTTAGGACTTTTCTCACTCAGTTTCGTTACTATTCGGTACTTCGCGATCGACTTGGTTTATATACTACTCCATTCATTATTTTAGAGACTGCCTATATTGACCTGCTCTTCCTATAATGACCTTACTCTAAATTAAATGGCTACAAAAAATTGAACTGCTAATTCCTTTTTGTTGTCACAGAAGGTTTCTCATATGATACACTTTTGAACTGTGCCAAAGCAATATTATACGATTATGTTTGCTTAGAATTAGCTTTTATCATAATTTGCGAGATTAATTTTGCTTACTTTTTTACTATTTTATATACTTATATAAATAAATGCTAGCCAAAGCATGGCGCTGATGACCAGAGCAGTTTTGCGGTACCCGCAAAATTATTACTACAACTTGCTATTCACATACCTTGCATTTTCATGCTACACTACCGTTTTTAGTATCGGTTTGGTTATTCTCTTGGATAAGGGCAATAACTTTTAACTTTCATCTACAAGTGAATATACGGCAATTAATTCCCACTTAAGGCAAGGATATCTGTAACCCTAGCTCTAGAGAGAAGCTTTTCACCTTTAATATTCCAATTGCAAACAGTTTTTCGGCAATATTCAGCATTTGTTTTACAAATGCTTTAACTTTTAAAAAATAACTATGGGCTAATTAATTAGAATAGCTTACATTCATTAATAAAGCAGATTATGTTTTGTGAAAGGTCATCCAAATATCTAAACCAAGCTATTCTAATGCTATTCGACGTAGTCTGAGTACTCGCGCGTATTCAACAACAATCTTCGGAGCCCTGCTGGAGGAGGCGTGTAATATTCAATTCGTTATTGGACGAAGGTTATAGCACAAGTGCTTGCGCTTCCTACCACTTCATTTCAACACTTTATTCAGCCCTGACGACAGACTGCCTTCATTGCCGAACTGTATTGCATACTGTAGGCAGATCCTTGTGGGTGTTGGGTAAGTAGCAACTCTTTGGCGCGAACCCAAGTTGGAACAACCTGGTTTAAATGAAATTCATAGAAAGGAATTACATTGATATAAAATAAAAACCGCGCTGGACTATATTTAAGTTCATTTTTAAAATACCCCACATAAAAATATTGAGCATTCCTATACTATAACAGAAATTACAAAATTCGTAAGTAAAAATCTATAAAATTGTGAAATGATGAAAAATGTTATAACTTGTTTGTTTTTCATAACTTTGTGGCATAACATTTTATTGTTAGTAGTTGTGTTGATCATGTTGCGAGTCATAAATAATGACTGTGAAATATATTTTAGGCATTTTCCCCAAGTTAGTGCTGGAATTTAGAATATCTGGCATACAGAAATTCATAGCCAGATAGACGAATTCTTTAACTATTTGAATGTATTTTCCTTCTAAATACCACTGTTTCTTCTTTGATTTATTTCCTTTTTGAACACCACGATCTTGATTTGTTTGTTTTTTTACTTTCTCTACTTCGTACACAGTACAGTAAGTAGAGAATGTATTGCATTCCACCGAAAATGATGCCGAGAAATACACCTATTTCACTGGAAATATGGTTTTAGGGTTCCCTGTATAAAATCTGATGTATTCCATTCACATGAGTTTCTCTTTATCTCTGTAGCAAATTATTGCTAACAAGCTTATTCTTCTATTTCATGCTAAAACACTAGCAGAAAAGGTTTTATTATTTAGTTCCTTGTAAATAGAAGGGAAATAGGAAATACACTAGGCTAAACCGATAGTCAAATGTTTTAAAATGCGGTTGCTATGGGATTGAAATCCGTTTCTTTGCTTAGTTAAGAAGTGACAAGTTCCCGTATGAGAAAAGTTTTAAGTATTTTAAAACTGAAACCAATATCAAGAAATATCTCGAACACGGCCTATACTCCACGAAAAAAAATGTATATGACATAAATTGTGTGTTTTATCGAAATCTACGTCTTTTGTGTAATAAGTTTTTGTCTATCTCTTACGATTTACCATTTATGCAAAATTCAATAAAAATCATTCCGAATAAAGAGGTCTTCAGAGTCTATTCCCAGAAAATTCAAGATATATATTTTATTGTCATGTAAATATATAGCTTAAATATAAGAGATTTTAATCAAAATCGTTAGAACCATTTTTGAGAAAACCAAACATTTTAAAATTTTTTCCATGTAAAGAGTAGTTGGGGGTGGGGGAATTTTCTTGAAAATCTTCGTGAAGCATCTTTGGAAGATACAAAATTTAAATACCAAGTTTGGTATTTAAAGATCTCTTTATTTCTGACCTATGCTGTCCACACACACACACGCACATGCGCACGCGCGGACCTTGTTCTGAAAATACCTTTTTGGATTCTGTGGGACCCAAAACGTGTATTTCCGGCGAAATCTCGGTATCGAATTTTTGAGTGATTACAATACCTTCTCTACATTATGTACTTAGTACGTGTAGAGAAAGCGCGCGTGTCTGTATGCTGTGTTTGTGAACACGATAACTAAAAACAAATATTCGGCTGGATACCAAACTTGATATTGGTGTTCAACATCCCCCAAGGATACGATACGAAGATTTTTAACAGCATATTTTTAACCTAAATTACCCTTTTCATCGGAAAATGTCTGAAATTTTTGATTTCGTCAAAAATGATTCTAAGAATTTTGATTTAAATACCACATATTGAAGATAATTACACCAAATAAAATATATATATATATATATATATATATATATATATATATATATATATATGGTGGTAGACAAAAAGTGCAGATATCATTAAAGCACAATTTACGTCACATACATTTTTGTGGACTTAAAGATTTCCGAGATATTCCCTGTTATTGGTTTCATTTTTAAAATACTTAAACTTTTCTCAAACAGAAGTCCTCATCCGAATCATATCTCTTTTGTTTTACTCCTGGACTTGGAAAGAGAACCAAATTTCAATGTCAATTCCATAGCGACAGCTTTTAAAAGATTTGACTTTAGTGCCCCCCCTTTCACTTGCAATGAAGCAAGTAGTAAGACCATTTCTGTTAATGTTTATCTCGATCAGTATGATGAAGATAAAAGAATACTCTTTTGTATGAATAGCTTGTTTACAGAACAGATAGAAAAAGTCATGTGGATGGAACACGTCAGATTTATTTTATCCCTATCCTGAGCAGAATTTCGAAATTCGTTACTTGTCCTCTGAAGATCTATCGTCATGGATGTTCCCACGATTAAGTTATCCTCGTAAAGTAATTCTGGTATTTCCTTATTTATTAACATCTAGAGATGACTTTCTTTCTCTCACTCTTTCCAGAATATCGACTGTGTATAGTTGAACAATATTGAGCTTAATTTACATCCTTATCTTCTGTTCTAGCAGCTCATTACTCTTACTCCTTCATATATTTTCTCTGTTCTGCTAATAAATTCATTACTCAAGCTCTTTTTGTACAATTTCCACTTTAGTGCTTCTCAATTGTATCAAAAGCTTTTTCAGAGTCTGCGAAAAATATATTTATTTATTCTACCATTTATATGATTTGATTATTAATCATTGTCTAAATCACTAGTTGTTCACAGTGTCTGTTGTTTTCTGATCCCTGCCTGGAATTGTTAAAATTTAAAACTTTTCTTCCATAAATGTTACCGTTAGAATCTTTAGTTTCTCTACAGTTTACTATTGTAGATGGAGGATGTGGAGATTCTAGACAACAGTCCCTTAGCAAGGTTTCAATGCATTGAAGTACACGAAACGCAGAGTAAAAGTTTCTATAGAAAAATGTAACCACGTTAACCACCAAATTTTATATTCCAATAAAAGAATGTCATGGAAGGATTTTCAAGAAAGTCGATCCTCAAAACTACACTAAAGAGAGAGCATTTTTGTTGTTTTTCACGTACTCAAAATTCCTCTCTGGTTTTGATTAAAATATCATAAGTATTTTCACGATTATTGCACCACTAATAAGATGTACGCTTTGAATTTGATGTAAGTGACCTGAAAATGCTCTCATTCTGAATGAGTTTTATATAATATCATAGTTATAAAGTCTAGCAGACATAAAAAAAAAAAAACATTGGACAAAAGTGTAGAGGTTCTTAAAATATAGAATAAATGCCAAAATTGTTGTATTATCCGTTTTCAAAATATCCATAGTGGCAGCTTTTTATCAGGTTACTATGCGGTATCCATAAAGCATGTTACGTGATTCCGCCTTTTACTCGCTAGTTCATTAGTGACAAAAGCAAGCTACAATAGGTGATGAATTCTATGTTGACTTCATGTTGCTATCCAATTCATATTACTTAATTTTAGACTATCTTTAATCAAAAGTTAAGAATTAATTGTATACGAATACTGCAATATAGGGAGCTGTGTGAAGTTTTAATGGACAGTGCCTCGACGATATTCAGATTATCCAGATGCTTACACTTCATGAAATATTGTATCATCAATAGGATCAATAATTTCATTCATTGCAGTTGTTATATTTATTCTCATTTTATGAGAAAGCATAATTTCTAAACGACCCGTTCTATATTCAACCCAAATGAATAGATCAATTGAATGAATATATAATTTTCCTCCTGCTGACATTTCTATGAATGAGATATTTCGAATTTTTTAAGGTGGTGTCCAAATATTAAGAAACGCTGAAGATAATATACTGGAAAAGTATAACTTTCAAGCTTTTGATAAGCAAAATCATGAGCACCGTGTTTATAGATATTAAACAAGCCAACTGTATAAATGAAATATTTAAAGCCATAATAAAATATGGATTTATAGAGCATATAAAAACATTCTAATAAAAATTAGCTTTTATGGTATTTCACCGTAATTTAAAATCAAGGATGCCGATAAAGAAATTGAAAATTCTCAATGTTTCAGTGTTGCCATCAAGATTCCTTTTTAACTTTCTCTAGCAGTGTGTGGAACGTACATATGGATAGAGAAGGTATTATTCTTCTCTTCTGGCTCTACAGCCCTTGGTGAGCTTTGGCCTCCTGCACAATCCTCCTCCACATATCTCAATCTTCTGCTTTACTTTTCTACCCTCTGATTCCAATCTTTCTTAGGTCTTCCATCACATTATCTAACCATCTTGTTTTTGGTCTTCCTTTTTTTCTTCTAGCGTACAGTCTTCCTTTCAATATTCTTTTTGGTATTCTATCTTCTGTCATTCTCTCTATGTGTCCTAGCCATCTTATTCTTTGTGCCTTTATAAATTTCACAATATTTTGCTGCTTAATTAGTTCTTCTATCTCATAATTATATCTTATTCTCCAATTGGTCTTTATCCTTTACAGGTCCAAAGATTCGTCTAAGTATTTTCCGTTCAAATCTTCGTAGTATCTCTTCATCTACATTGTTTAGGGTCCAGGTTTCTGCAGAATACGTTACTATTGGTCTTATTAGTGTTTTATAGATCTTGTATTTTGTCCCTGTACTAATAAGCCTATTTTTTAATAGATTTAAATTTGCATAATAGGCTGCATTTCCACTTTGAATTCTTTCTTTTATGCACTCGTTTAAATTGTTATCATTATTTAAAAGTGCTCCTAAATATCTAAATTTGGATACCCCTTCAAATGTTTTGTCTCCAACTACTAGATTTGCAATTATTCTTTTGCTTTTGTCTGCTGTCTTTTTCAGGTACTTAGTTTTTTTTTTTTTAATAACTTCTAATCCTATTTCTTTAGACCTTCTTTCTAATTCTTCATAAACTTCAACTAACATTTTTTTATCCCTTGCCACAATCAATATGTCATCTGCATATGCACATATCTGACTAGACTTAAAAAATATTGTTCCTTTAGTATTTATTTTTTCTATTCCTCTGTGCAGGGCTAGGTTGAATAGAGTCGTAGATAGCCCATCACCTTGTCTTACTCCTCTGTTATAATTAAAATCCGGAATTAATTTATTCATTACTTTCACTTTGGCTTTTGTATTTTCCATTGTCATTTTTATTAGTCTTATTATTTTCGGTTGCACTTTAAAACATTGTAAGGTGTTATAGAGAACTTCTCTGTCAATTGAGTCAAATGCAAACTTAAAGTCAATAAACAGAAAACACAAATCTATGCCATGTTCATAGAATTTTTACATTATTTGTCGTATTACAAATAATGTAATAATACTCTACCCAAAAATTCGATACCGATATTTTCTCGGAAATACATATTTTGAGACCCCCTGAATAAAAAACAACATTTTCAGAAATATGTGTATGTGCGTCTGTCTGTGTGTGTCTGTGGGCAGCATAGCTCAAAAAAAGAAAAGTTGGTTAATACCAAACTATATATTTTAAGTTCCAAGGATGCCATACGAAGATTTTCAAGAAAATTCCCCACCCCCAATTAACTTTACACAGAATATTTTTTGAATTTTTTTCTCAAAATTGCACTACCAATTTTGATTGAAATACCATATGTTTAAAATAGTTTAATTACAAACCAAATGCATATCTCGAATTCTCTGAAGCTACTGAAGACCTCTTCGTTCTGAATGACTTTTGTATAACTCGTAAACCTTAAGAGATAGACAAAAACTTATCACAAAAAATGTATATATACCTATACACCTATATACATATATAGGTTTCAATTTTAAACTACTTATACTTCACTCAAGTGGGACGTCAATTTTCGTTTCATCTCTTTTGTGAGAATGCAAAAGAGAGCCAAATTTGAATTGTTTCACATAGCGATACCTTTTAAAAGACTTGAATATCGCTTTAGACTGGTGTATTGCCTGATTTCCTTTGTACTTAAAAGGAAGCAAGTAATAAGACAATTTCTGATAATGTCCTACTCAATTAACATGACGTAAATAAAAGAATCTTTGGTAAGGAAAGCTTGTTGCAACTGCTAAAGAAAGTCATGTGAAAGGAATACATCAAACTTTTATCGAGTTCCAAAGCAGTTTCATAGATTATAAATAGCTTTCTCAATTTGGGGGTCTAGAAGCATTTCAAGAACGGTTCCTGAAATTGCGGTCTTAACCTTGAAGATGTGTTGAGTTGAAGGCGATTCAGACGACTACAGAGCTGAGACCTTGCGCAATTCTTTTGGTGAACAGATTAGCTCAATGGTTAAATTGCCTGTAACAGATAGCGTGGGCTCATCTTGGTGGTATAGGTTATACGTTTACTCTTCAAAAAGTAAACCAGATAATAAATAGCAACTACTCTCTATCAGTTTGTGAAAAAACATTTATGAGTTAAAGTACTGACGACCTTGTAAGTCACCATTGACATCTCCCTGTGGTTTTCTGGAAAAAACACGAGTCAGTTGGAGAATTTAGTGCCTTAATGGGCATGTTGCCATGATTAGAGACCAGGGGATTTGTGGTTAAAATCCCGGCCATGGCGCTAAATCTTTTAGTCTGATTCTATCTTTCCTTACTCATATGCGTACTATGTACATAGTGTATAGAGAAGGTATTGCAATCCACCCAAAAATTATATACCACTATTTCACAGGAAATGCACGTTTTAGGGTTCCCTGTATCCAAATAAAGCATTTTTATAAAAAGGTCCGTGTATGTGTGTCCGTGAACACGATAACTTAAAAACGAAAAATCGGTAAAATGCCAAACTTGGCATTTAAGTTGAGCATCTTCCAGAGATGCAACACGAAGATTTTGAGAATACTTCTACCCCCAACTACCCTTTACATGGAATAACTGTTGTAGGGTCATATCCGCGACGCGGGTGTGCGAAATTTTTTCCCCACAGGAGTTCTTTTACATACCAGTAGATCTACGACATGGGAGGCCGCTTTTAAGTCTACTTAAAAACCATTGGTCTGGGCCGGGTTTGAACCCGCGATCTTGGGATCAAAAGCCTAACTAACCGAGTCACCTAGCACTAGTGAACCTCTGTGCGTGCGTGTGTGTGGGTGGGGGGTGGTTCGTGCGTGTATGTGTGAATAGATGTATTGATGTTATTGTTTCATGGTATAATCTTTCAAAATGTTTCAATGTGTTAGGAGATTTCATATCACTCACATCAAATTTCACTCGCTAAATATTATCCGGAATATATTTTGGTGTTTCATTACGACAATTATTACTGATTTTATGCTTGACTTTTTATGGCATTCCAAGCGGAATGGATTTTTAGAGGAGGTAGGTTCTGAATATCATGGATCCCCTCTCCCCCGTTATTTCATTGAAACGTGGATACGGTGGAATACGTTTCGTACGATTGGGACAAAATGTACAGTTCAATCGGTTCAGCACCTGCCTGCTGTGCAAGCCATCCCGGGTTCAATTCCCAGCTGGGGGTTAAAGATTTTTCTCTAGCTCAAATTACTTCCTATCTCCCCCCATAATCTGGAAATATAAATGTGAGTGAGACGGTGTGTGAGCTAATGATTAAAGTAAAATAAAAATATAAACTCAACACCTATACACGAGTTTATACCATTAACGTTAGGCAATATGTTCCAAAGGAAATGCCATCGATACAACCATTTAGTTATAAACGCGGTGAAAATGGGGAGGGGGGAACTGTTCACTTAAGATTCTCCAAAATTTATTTTATAATGCTCTGAAAATACTCTGTATCCTTATTTTCAATCTCTTACAAACAAATTTAAGCCGTGCGACCTTTTTAGATGAAAGCTAAAGAGTAGGCAAAAAGCATAACCTGCTTATCACTTTCAAAGGCAAAACATATCTCTATTTATTCCTCAAATTCTTTACCATTCTGTCTGAAAAACATTACATTGTAGGATGTGGCGAACATATCTTATAAATTGTATTACCCTTTTTGTGTAAATGTGCGTTACTTGACTGATTTGGACAAATATTAACTTACGCTTTACGATCCAGTAACAAGTTACTTGGCACTTTAAAACTTTCAAATACTAATATTTATCAGTACTTTCAACTTTTACATTGACATATAAAAAAGTTAACCGACTGTGGATCCTGGAACTTTAGAAACTGACATTTCCTACGATGTTTAAAATCTTTTCTGTCCTTTTTTTCAACGTTTTGCCTAAAAAAAATTACCGTTTGCATGGTTATGCTCCAAGTAAAACATTAATAGGATACTTTGGAAGTAAAACAATGCGCCACTTTATTTGAATCACACAGTATGTAAATATAGTACGTATATCTATCCACTCTGCAAACTGTTTTTACAAAACATTATTCTTTAATCTACATACTTTTAATCGAGCTATACATTACCAGAAATTGTCTTATTACTTAATTTCTTATAAGTAGAAGGTAAATAAGGGAATACGTTACGCTAAAGCGATAGTCAAAACTTTTAAAATTTGTTGCTATGCAATTGTCACCTAATTCGGTTATTTTTCCAAGGCCAGGAATAAAATCAAATAAATGAAACAGACGAGAACTTCCCGTTTGAGAACAGAATTGAAACCAACAGCACGGAATATATCGGATAGAATTAGTTCTAAAAAAACTTGTATATGCCATAAATTGTGAGTTTTAAAGAGACCTACAGTTTCTGTGTAGTATTTGTCTATCCCGCCTGTAAGCATAATCAATTATTCAAACGAATAGGACATGATGGCCTATTCCTAAGATATTTAGGAAACATAGTTTAACATATAACTAAATGTTTTCAATGGCATTTCAATAAAAATTTTGGTACCATTTGTCAGAAAATCGAAAATTTCGAAATATTTTCTATTAAAGGCTAGTTTGAGATAGGGAGAATTTCCTGAAAGTCTTCGTGCCGCATCGTGAGGCAATATTAAGCTTAAATACCAAGCTTGGCATTTCGTTTTTGAGCTATACTCTCCAGACAAACACAGCCCTTTTCTAGGGGTCCTCAAAACATGTATTTCGAGTGACATTTGGTATCGAGTGTTTGGGTCGAATAGAATACCTTCTCTAACTATTACAGGTAGGTACATTTTAAGCACATACATGCTAGAGAAACCAAGATAATACACAACTTTCTATCTCTCTCTCTCTCTCTCTCTCTCTCTCTCTCTCTCGCTTAACGATTTAACAAAACTGTCTTGTGTGTTCTAAATCTAACTTGATATTAAATTATTATTATTATTATTATTATTATTATTATTATTATTAATATTATCAATATTATCATAATCACTATTATTATCCATTATTTTATTACTGTTATCACTAATAGTACGAATATATGCAACAGAACGAGCATAATACATTCAATAATGCGCCAAATGAGATTACAGATTTAATTTCATTTTTACTGCCTCTACGGGCGGCGTTGTGGCTGATTGGTTAGATCGCTTGCCCAGGTTCAATCCTCCACAAAATATGGGATTTGTGGAGGACAAAGCTGTGCGGTTTTCTTTCCGAGTTCTCCAGTTTCCCCCGCCACTCATTCCACCTAATCCTCCATCACATTTCGTATCCTCTTCTTCCTCATTCTAATGCCTGGCTACGGTCCGATCCCTCGTTCTATGATTAAATGTCTTTGGTTCCTCGACAGGCCTTTGACCCTAGACACACGCTTTCACGTCCTAGAGGGAGGAGTTGTAAGTCCTCCATATGGAGAGGACAAGCCGAGTATACTTCCTCTACTGTGTACAGGAGTAAGGGAAGTATTATAATCCACCCATGAATGAGATGTCAGCTCGCTAACCACTCGTCCGTGGAAGCAGTCACTAAAACTTTTCTCGTTTCTCGTTTGTTTACTCCTGGCAAGAAAAGATGTTTCACATACGGACCGGCTTTTAAAGGACTTGACTATTGCTTTAAACTGTGCGTTCCCTTATTGCCCTTCTATTTATAAGGAAACAAGTAATAAAACTAATTCTGCTTATGTTTATCTTGATTAGCATGATGTAGCTAACAGATTAATCTTTTGAATAAAATATTTGTTTGAGGAACTGCTAGAGAAAGTCAGATTTTTTATGTACCGTTAGATATTTTAGCTTTAGTGTAAATGATTTTATATTTTACAGTTTCTAAATTCTTATGCATTTTCTACCAGTTTAAAAGAACATGTTTGTGGCGATTGAGATCAAAAGATAATGCGCTTTCTATACGCTGCACATTATTAAACGAGCTGTGTAAGATCTTCAAAACGACAACTAAATACAGCAAAAAAGCGCGAATAAATAAGTATGAAATGCAAAAACAGAAAAAAAAAGAAAGAGGTCATTTGTATTCTTTGTTAAAAAAGGCATTTTGAACGGTCATAAATAACACTTAAAAAGCATACCTATAGAAATTTGAAATGCTGAAAATGTTTTCAAACATCTCTAGCTTTTATAAAAGCGCCGATAAAGGTTGTTCGGCATACAGAGTTTAAATAATCCCAATGAAAACTTTCTGAATATTTTAAAAGTGGTGAGGCTTTATTATTTTATTACTAGTTTGGAGCATATCATTATGGAAGGGCACGTGGTGGAAATATTGTGTGATGTAAGATTTGATCATTTTTTCGGGGTGGAATAAGGGCATTAACGGAGTCAAATGGCACATCTTGAGACGATCTGATGGGAGAAGCGGATTGGATAGATCCCAACATTATTTTAATTTAATAGTAGGAAACGGTACAGTTACGTCTAAGAAGTTTGAGGGGGAAGCATTTCAATGTGACATATAACGGTGAAAGGGTCAAATTCATTTTCTTATCTCCATCACACTGTCCTGAGAAGTAGAGTATCTCATAAGCATTTCGAGAATTCCTTTTTCTGTAAGAGCGACCGAGCTACATTTATTCACCCCCTGGACCTAATTACCCATCTACCAACCAAAATCATCCATCAATATCAACTATTTTTACTTTCAATGTAAACATTTCCTTACCTTCTTGCATTTTGTTCAGAAGCAAGTACTCATCTAAAGTAGGTTATTTGCCTTCTAACACGTACTATGTACATGGCAAAGGTACTGTATTCCACCCAAAATTTGATGCTGAGATTTCACAGTAAATTCATGTTTAGAGGTCCCTTTAGTAAAAACATTTTAGAAAAAAGTCGTGTGTGTGAACTGAAAAACGAAAAGTCGAAACACCAAACCTGATAAGTGCGGCATATTTCAAGGATGCGACACGACGATTTTTACGAAAATCCCCCACCCCAAACATCGATTTTTTTTTCTCGAAAATATTGCTTTTCTCAAAAACGGCTCTAAAGATTTTGACTATAATACTGTGTATTAAAAATATTTTCGTGACAAAATGTATATCTTGAATTTTCTGGGAATGACATCTGAAGACCTCTTCATTCTGGACAACTTATAGATACACAAAAAATGTAGAACTCTTAAAACGCACAATTTATCATAGCCATTTTTGGAGATTACTATTTCCGAGATATTTCTTTTTTAATTGGTTTCAATTTTAAAGTACTTGAAATTTTTCTCAAACGAAAACTTGTCATACTTGCTTTTACTTTCTCTAGCCCGTAGTACAATGTAACAATGCACATAGTGGACAGAGAGGTATTGTATTCCACCCAAAAATTCGATACCGACATTTCATCAGAAATATATGTTTTGAGTTCCCCTGAGTCTGAAAAAACATGATTAGAAAAATGTCCGTGTGTGTCTGTGGACAGCATAGCTAAAAAAGGAAAAATTGGCTAAATACCAAACTTGGTATTTTTCAAGAAAATCCCTCCACCTTAACTACCTTTACATGGAACATTTTTCGAAAATTGTGATTTTTTGAAAATGATTATTAACGATTTTTATTAAAATACCTATATTAAAGATATTCACATCACAGATAAAATGTATATTTTGAATTTTCTGAGAATAGCCTCTCAAGATCTCGTTAAAACAAATAATTTATGTCATGTACGTTTTTCTTGTAGAGTGGATGTTTATGAAATATTCATTGTTAGTGGTTTCAATTTTAAATTAATTAACTTTTCTCAAACGGGACCATGCAAAGCGAACCGAACATTGTTTCATATAGCGACCAGCTTTAGCCTAATGTATCCCCTTATTTCCCTTCTACTTACAAGGAAACATTCTGCCAATGTTTATCCAGCATAACGTATATAAAATAATAATCTTTTTAAGGAAAATTTGTTTGTGGAACTGCTAAAGAAAGTTATGTGAATGGAACACATAAGATTTTTCTTTTTACTCCTGGTCATGCTAAAGAAACGAGCTTTAACACACAGCTACCAGCTTTTTAAAATGTTGACTATCGCTTTAGTCTAGTGTATTTCCTTATTTCCCTTCTGCTTATAAGGAACTAAATAATTAGACCATTTCTAGTAATGTTTTTCTTAATCAGCATTAAGTAGATCGGAGAAAAAGCTTTTGTAAGAATAGTCTATGGTCGTCTCCTTAGCGCGGTGGTAGCGCAGCTGCTTACAAGCGGGAGACCTGGGTTCGATCCCCAGTACCGGCGTAGGGATTTTCCCCCCGCTGGGAGACCTGGCCCGGGGTGCACTCAGCCTCGTAAGGTCCCTGGGGGGACAATTGAGGAGCTACTTGATGGAGAAGTAGCGGCTCCAGGTCATGAGGACCGCATTAACCGGCCGGGAGGGACTCGAGGTGCTGACCACGTCTCACCCTCCAATACTGCACCCCATCCATGACGTCTGTAGTGGACCGAGATGGGGGACGCAGCGGCCGGGCGGTAGGCCAAGGTTCCCCGTGAGCTGTCGTGCCAAGGAGTTATCTAAGAATAGTCTATTCAGAATAGGTCGATAGTCTTGTTATGTGACACCAGACTTTTTCTTATTTTAAACATAAATTAGATTCAATATATCTCCGGATATCAGTCACAGGTAGTATATAGGTACCTCTACCGAGGGTTGAAGAAATGAACCAAAATGTAATTATAATTTGGGGTTTTCTGTAAAATTTCTAATTCCTAAACCGATTGCTTTTTTGCCTTAGAGCATAGGACATTAATGTTTGTAAGCTGTGAATGAACCTATGTGAAGGATCCCTGATTAAAGTTGCTATAATGTTACCTTCGTTGAGCCGATAAGCATCAAATTTCTGACATATTAAACGGACTCCTCTTTATGAACTATATAAGTCGGTCTAGCGAGGTATGTTTTAACTGCAAGCTTTTATTGCAGTCGGCGTGAGCTAAACCAATATTCCTGAATTTATGAACCGTCTTCATACAAATTGCCTGATTATTCATTTCTTTCGAAAGCAGTCTTCAAAATAACCTTGTTAAGCTTTGCTAATACTTGTTTCAGGAGGTAATGAAGAGTCAGCCTGGCAATGCTGTGGTGTCTCCATTGGGCGTGGCATCTTTAATGGCAATGTTGCAACAAGGTGCTCGGGGAAAGTCAGAAAGCGAATTGACTAAAGTTCTCCATGCAGATTCTGCTACAACTCGTCAAGGTTTTAATGGAATTTCTCAGTATGTCAAGGTATTCCATCAAACATACTCAAATTACAATTTATGCATTTTAAATTAAAAAGTACGAGAGAGAGAGAGAGAGAGAGAGAGAGAGAGAGAGAGAGAGAGATATAAAAGTTGGATGTCCCTTTTGAAGTTTTATTTGCTTGAACATTTGCATGTGGAGTTTAAATAATTGGAATTAAAATTAGATGATACAGTTTTACATACTAGGTGCGATCAATAAATACCCAAACAAGTTCTTCAGCAGTGAATGAATTGCATTATTTAAATTTGACTGTCACATCCTGGCACTTAGTTGTGGAGTGTTCCTGCCAATTTTGGAAAGTCCTCCTAGAGAACGCATTCTTGAAGCTCGATTGGTTGCCCTTCACGATGTCAAAATAGTGATGTCAAAACAATTACATTAAACAGAAAGTCTTCTTGATAATAAACATAAGAAATCACATAAAAATAACATTCGCCAACAAATTGCTGCTGTTTCTCAGAAAACTACAACGTGCAATGGCCATAGGTAGTACCGCGTGAGGACGGCGACGAACACGAAATGAACGCAGCATAAAGCTTTATGGAATTTTGGTTTTGATTTCTGGTCTCTCCTCGGACGTTACAAAATACCGCACTAGAAACTCGCGAGACAAATTCACAATATAAAATTTCGGAAGTTTTTGCAACCATGCGATCTCTGGTTGTCATCCTGCAGTAATCTGCTACTGCCATTCTTGAACACGAATGTCATTCAACAGCACTTCCCGATTCATCGCTTCATTGTCATAGAATTCACTTGTCGATTTATCGAATATCATTTTGCAAAATTTTTCGGTCGTAAAAATCCTTAGCATGGCTTCTTTCGAAAGGGAAGTAAAGCCGTTGGCTCCGTGTCGTAGATTTACAACACGTAAAAGAACCTCAAGCCTGATAGGGAAGCCTCTGAGCAAAATTAAGCGGTATAGAATGGGACGCTGAGAACCATAGTAGTTAAAAAGCGTCCATAAATAACATTTCATTTCCATTTCATTTGATGTTCGTTCTGCTCCAGTCTGAAGTCCATCAAAAATACGGGTTCATGGTTAAAAAAAGCTTAGATATTATTATAACGCAGGTGTCAAGGTTAACGAAACGAAACTTTATTTTATATCTCACGAGGGTCGTTAATATACTTACATATTCCTCTACACGCTTGTTAATCAATGGATCCTTTTTGCACAAAGCTTACAATATTGGAATTTAATGATTGCACTTAGCAGTTTTCTAATTTTACAGGGAGGGAACCAGTTCTTGTACTTTAAATATAATACTTAATTTTATAGTTTATTTAGTATACTTAAAATGCTTTTAAAATGCAGGATGTAACAGTTTATTGCATTTTGGAGTATGTGTTTTGATCTAATTTGGCTTGGATGGTATTAGAAATGCATTTTACAAGTTTCTAGATTATCAACTTTCATAAAAATGCTATAAGATCTCAATATTTGTTATAGGTTGTAATTAAAATCACTGATGGGCAAGGATAGTTTGAATGGTTCAAATCCTGCCAGGACTGTCCTTACTGAGGTTTTTTCCAGATTATCCTCAGTTGTCAACCAGCTGTTCCCAAGGTGGTACCCCAAATTTAGGTCTGCAATGCTTTCTTCCCAAAATGTCCTTTCCTAATTATTTCATTTCATGAATCATCGCTATCCAATGCCGTTGGTGCTGTAGGTATACAGTAAGAATAGGCATTAAAGATGTTGTTGACTGCCTTCAAAATATTCCACTCATCTGAATTCTCATAATTTCAATCTTAGTTGCCAACTAAGATTGCTAGTTATCATTGCTCAGCTGTTCTCTTAAGCAAAGTTAATTAAATATTTTAGCTTTCAAAATACTCTCTACTGTGGAAACAAACCTACTAATAGGATACACACTTGCAAGGTTTATAAAACATAAGAAATAAACAAATAAGTTATCTGCTCAAATGACATTCTCTGCCTATCATGACTACATATGGTTCTTTATGTATTAAAATATAACTTTAAAAATTATTTTTCTATTCATGTTAAATTACTCAAGCTTTTGACAAGGATTAACATAATATTGACTAGGGAGGACTAGTTTGTACAAATGGAAAAACAAACACAATTGTCTACATATCATAAATCAGTTGGTGTTACTAGTGAAAAAGGTTAAAGAAGAAACAATACTCATTTTGAAAATGGCTAACCCCACAAAAGGACATTTCACATAAATTTTCTATTTCAATGAGTTATGTGCATTTTTCATGCAGAAGTTTTTATCCATCTCTTATGGTTTACATGTATACAAAATTATTATAGAATGAAGACTTCACAGGCTCTTCAGAGACAGTAGTTTAAATTTTATTAACCATCTAAATATTTTAAGCTTAGAAAATTGTAATAAAGTATTAGCTATTTTTGAGAAACTCAAAAATAATAAAATAAATTCCATTGTTCTTGAAAATTTCTGGACAGGATGTATACAATAATACTTCCTCCACTTACTAAAAATGGCAGAGAAATTAAAACAGTAATATATAAAAAAATTCAGAGTGAAAATGTATCATGTATTTTAAAGTAGTGTGTGTTCACAGATGCCTACTTTCATTGCAATACTGCTAGTAAGCCATGATAATCAGACATGATATTACACTTACATTATATAGTTTATAACCCTCAGGTATCTATAGAAATTAGTAGTACCGTGCCTTCATTTTATGCCAAGGCCACACCTGCCTTATAGTGTATCAGCCAAGATGGCAGTGACTTTGGAATGTCACTATGCAGAAATGGCGCAGAACATGTAAAAGAACATTTATCAGGTGTGAGCTGCCTCATTCGTTGCTTTGTCTTCATATTGTGAAATGTTTCGGCAATACTATTGTATGTATTTCCTTAGGAATGTTATTCTCTTATTAGTCCTCAGAAATTCCTGCCAGCAAATTCACGCTTGACAATGTGAAACCATGCAAATGGAAACCACTTTGAACAATATTCATAACAATACTTCATTTTTGCGTGTCACTAACAATCATGAGTAAGTAATGGAATGAAAAACCCCACAATGTAGTAGTCTGTATGCAGAACACTATTTGCATAATCAGTGGTCATGGCATAAAACAAAGGCACTGTATCATATCTGTTGTATGTGCCCATATTTGGAAGACCAAAAAAGCACAGCATCATGAAGTCAGTTACCTTACTTTCCTTTTTATTCTGTTGCTTTTGCTTCATTAAGCACATTTAAAATGTATTGTTGCTATTATAAATAAAATATTTATTACAAGAGGGTAACACAAAAATATATTCATCTTGTAAGTGAATAAACTTTACCTCTATGTTCACAGCAAGTCTCATCGGTGATAATAGAATTTGCAAATAGAGTCTTTATGAACTCCAAATTTGACATTGAAGATAATTTCAAGAAAGTTTTGAGAGGAAGTTTTGCATCAGATGTGGATATTGTTGACTTCAGTAAACCCTCAACAGCTGTGAAGCAAATAAATGCTTGGGTTGTACAAAATACACACAAGAAAATTAATGAGGTCGTGAAAATAGGTGAGTATCATTGGCAAAAATGCTTATGTAAAAAATTTACCATTTTATAAATACATATTTGTAAATGACAATAGATATCTCTTGGCTACTTATCAATTAAAATCTAACCACACTGATAGTCAGTCATTCTTGAATACTGTATTGACAGTGGTATTAGTTTTGTGCAACTTAGAAATTCCATTACAATACTACATTCATACATTTATGTTCTGTATCTATTCAGAACAGTATATTTCTATACTCGTTTATATAGTACATAGACTACAGTAAGTTGATGTACTGTTAAACATACCATGTAGAGAATATTTTACATAGGTTTTTAATAGCAGTTGTAATTGATTTAACTTATTGAAGCTAAAGTGAAGATCATTATACAGAATTAAAAGAATAATATCTAGGCACCTAAAAGACAACTCATTGAAGTGTATACAAACATATTATTGTTCTTTAGTCATATCATCAAACACTTGTCTTAAAATAGAAATGCAATACTTTATATTGGTGAATCATTGAGACCACCAGCTAAACATGCGGTAGGTCACAAAATAAGCTGGTGAATGCTGACACAGTGTTATTCAAATATACCAAACTTTGTCTGTTACACTGAGTAGTGATCAACAAACCACCAAGCATAACCGAAAACATACATAATGCTATCTATGTTTAATACCATTTAAAAACTAAATATACTTTTTGATATGCAGTGTTGGCACATGGATTTGTGTGCTTAACCTTTGGTAATGAAAATGAACAATGTGTGAATTTATGAAAGGGACTGCCTATGCAATCTTGTGTAATAATACAATATCAATGTTCAACTGTGATACTAACGCAGTTGAAAAAGTAAATAAACGAGAGAGGCAAAATTATTTTTGGCAAATATATTGAAGAGTAGTAATGCGCGTCATGTTGTAATGCTCAAGTATGAAGCGTAAGCTTGTAGTACCACGTTATAGAGCCAAGTATGAAGCGTTATAATGTTGGCCCCGTACTCAGATGTGTTGTGATGTTGGTGGTGTTTAAAGGTGCACTCCACTACCAGATGAGTAGATCTACGTACCTTTGTTGTGCAGCAGACCTGCTACCGAAGAGATGCCTCAGCTAGACTCAGCCTACATGCTGGTTTGACTCACTCAGAGTGGAAACAATGAGGGTAGCTTAGGGAGTGATCTTATGAAATTGCTTTAGACACATGTTACTTTCTTTCAATTTATTGTCATTAGAAGACACAAGATAAGCACTTTGCTGTACAATATGCAGAGTCAATTATTTACAAGGAGCTTTCTTTATTGACAATTCACACATATTTTACTTAAAGCCTTCTTCTCTTTAAATTAGCTTTATATAATTAAGTTTAGATGCGCGTCACTGACTTTATCTATCCACTACTGAGTGCGCTGCTAACTATCTATGAGATTTGTGTTGTTTAACTTGAAAGTCGATGTAACTATATGACAGCCCTGATGTAACTTCAATGCTTCGATGTACCTAACAAACAGCACCAGTGTAAATATGAGGCATTCCTGATGTGAGGCAATCTTCTCCTAATATAGCAAAATTGCTGTCATGGCAGCTTCTTTCTGATTGGTCAGAAAGGCTGCATAACTGGACTATATTACCCAAAATATATAATTTTCTTCCCAGGATGCAACATAACACCCACATGACAAGTGTTATACAATGGAAAAAATACTCTTTTCCAAACTAAAAGGGACTTAACCTCACGTGTGGCTCGTAAGTGCCTGGACAAAAGAGCATTTGCTAACAATGAAAGCCCACTTTCCAAGTTTGGCATAAAAAACTCTCGACTGCTCTTACTAAAAACTAATTTTTACACTCAAAACATGAGGTAATCGACTATTGACACTCTTTAAATATAAGCTGATAAGTAGTTAATAAAATTACAATGGTTATTATAGAGAGGCCAACTAATGGTCTCAATATGATTGATTAGGTAGAGTCAGACTGAAAAATTCAATGCCATAGCCAGGATTTGAATCACGGATCGCCCAGCCTCTAGCCAGTTACTCTACCACTGAGCTACTATGCAACTTGGCTGTACAGCATTAACATGCAAATTATTTGAGAAGTTTAATGTCATACCAGCAAGTTGCCATGGTAGCTCAGTGAAAAAGCAACCAGCTAGAGACCAGGAGATCCGTGGTTCAAATCCCAGCTATGGCATTGAATTTTTCAGTAATACTCTACCTATTCATCTCCTGTCCTACACACAGTTTCTGTGAGAAAACAATTACATTATATGATTGCTTTGTGCAATTTATATTGTAATAACATCTCTTTATTACAATTTCTGTTTTGATGCTCATACACAGTTGAAAACTCCTCTCTCTAATCCATGGGTATGATCTGGATTCATTGTTCTCTTTTTATACCCCTGATTAATAACAAGAAATTTCAAGAGGTCATTTATTGCATGTATACAGAGCATGTAGTGTTACAAAGTTACACATGAGTGTGCCATTGCAGAGGTTTAATGTGTGCCCACTCGTTCCTGTTTTAAATTTATGCACTCCTGCCACAATGAATCAGGATAATGAGGCTGATGGTGCATGTGCAAAGATCATGATGGCGAGGCATAGACACTGCACATGGGCATGTAATTGCATACTACCTCCTCAGGGCTGGGAAGGGTTAGATGATTATGGTGTACCACCAGTTCCTTCCTTTGGGGCAGCTTCTGGTTGTGATAGACATTATGGTCCTTGGCTGTTGAAGCTTGGGGCAGTGCCTCTTGGTCTGATTAGGGCAATATAGTCACCCTGCTGGAAATCTCAGCTGTTAACCTGACAGTTATAACAGGTCACTTGCTACCTGGATGAGTTAATGGGCTATCATGAAGTTGATCTGTAGATTCTCCAGTTGACTGCTGGCTGTTCTCCCAAACATTAGTTGTATGGCAGAGGCGGCTCCCTGTCAAAAACATAGCCAGCTGGAGTCAACTGGTGGTGTCATAGGTTGTAGAGCAGTAGGCCAGTAAGAAATGCAGCACTCTGACATCCCATCTCTTTGAGGATTGTTCAGGACCTTCCTAATATGTTCTTCTAGAATCTTGATATACTGCTCAACCTAAGTCGACATCCATGAGCTGTTTCCTCCTCAGGCATGCATATACCATCCAATTGTAGACACTCCTGCAATCAAATGGAGAGCTGTGTCATGTTCCTACTCCCCCCACTTTAGTGCAGTGGCTGCACTCCTCTCTATAGGTTCTTCTTCACATGATATCCAAAATACTCTGGGTCCTTTTCTGAAGTTCTATATTAAGTTATTCTCTTGGAGTCCCTTTATCCAATAGGCTCTCTGGTTCTTGAAGGCAAAGAATATTTGTGGAGGTGCTCAAGCGCTCTTACTACTATCAGGAACTTTTTCTGAGTTACTCAGCAGATTTTTCTGTTTTGGAGTGTGTTTTGCTGTAGTAGGGTATTACGCACTCCTGGTCTTCCTAGACCTGGTATAGAATGCCTTCATTACTGTTGACTGTCACTTTGTGGTTCCTGAGGGTATTCTCCACAGGCAAGGTGTTGCCTGATGCAGTCACTGATAGGGATGACTTTGTATCTGTGAGCCCTTCACCATGACAGGTTTGATTACAGTCTACAGCTACATCTATGTCTACTAGTATCCAGTACAATTTTCTTTCTATCCAGCCATTTGCAATCAACCTGTGGTCCACTCTACAGTCCAAGATATGTAGCATTACTCGATGGGATGGTGATCATGGTACCAATGTGCCCCTCACTAGGCCGGTCCTTACTTTTTTCCACCTGCTCATTGGCTCTGTGTGGACACTTCACTAGATGACCTGGCTTGCCACACCTCCAGCACACACCACTTGAAGGTCGTCTTTGTCTTCTCTGGATTGTTTCTCTCTCTCTGTGTCTTAGCAAATACTCCTGGTCTTCAAGGTGTGTGCATCTGTTATCTTGGCTGCCTCATCCTCCATATGGCTGTTTTTGACTCTTGAATTGGCTTATAATCACTGAGCATCATACACTGTTGTATCAGCTGTTCAATTGCTGGTGAACTCCTCCATTGTCTCCCCTGGCTGATGCATCCTTGACTTGAGTTGACTGCAGTAGACTACAGCCAAGTAATGTTGCCAAACCAGTTCTCAAGGGCCTCCCAGATCTCTCCATAACTGCCAACATTAGAATTTCACAGAGTGTTTCTTCTGCCTGTCTCTGGAGGCTGTCTCTGCGCCTTTCTCCTCTGCTGACTATCAGTTTTGTGTGTGTGTGTGTGTTGCCAGTGGCAAACTGTTTTTGGAAAACTTTGAAGATTGAGTCCTGCCATTCTTGGGTGACTTGACGCATGCAGAGATTGTGTTGCACCCTGGCATCTCAATCTTCAAGTCTTTAAGCCTTGTCAATCATCTTTTCCACCATGGTGTTCAGTTTCTTAATGCTGTCATCAACTCTTCCTCCCCTGACTTTCTCCTGAGAATTGAGTTGTTCACTGACATGCTTCAGGGTGCTAACATGTTAATCAAATTTCTTCATTCTTCCACTGAGCTCATCCATGTCTTTCTCCATGCCAGCCAGTCATTCATCAATTTTGTTTGACATGTCTTCATCTTCTGCATTGCTGTTTCTATATTCTACATTCCAAATTCCATTTTCCCCTCCAATGTCTCCATTCCATATTCCATTTTGCCCACCTGGATAGTGTGGTGGTAGCGTGTCTGCCTCACATTCAACAGGTCGTGAATTTGAATCTTGCTTAGGGTGAGTTACCCGGGTAAGGTTGTTTTTTTTTTTGGGGTTTTCCCTTATCCTGAGAAGACAAATGTCGAGTAACTTTAAGCTCTATGGACCCCGAGATCATTTGAGCATCATTTCACCAATTTCATTCATTGTCCGTTTTTATATCCAACTTCTTGAATTCTGGCAATAAATTTTTCATCGTTTCCATCATGAAATTCAATCCCTCCCTTGACACAAGTGTAACAAAATTTCTTTATTACAGTTTTTGTTGATTACAATAAATGTCTTTAATTCAGTGCTACAGCACAATTTTATTTCTCATCACTTTCATGTTCATATTTGATGACTGCTCTTTCTCTAATCCAAGTGTATCCATATTCACTGTCAAAACTCAACTCTGCAGACCTGGTTGCCCTCTTTTTATACCCCCTGGTTACATAGCAAGAAATTCCTGGAAGTAGAGCTCATTATTGCATGTGTGCATTACCTGCAGGTGTCAAAGTTGCACACACCTATAATATTACAAGGCTTTGATATCGTGCTTTTAAATTTACACAATCCTGCAACAATGAACAATGTAGAAGAGGCCAATTGCTCACTGCAACAATCACGCCTGGAAGATATAGGCATCTGCACAAGAGCATGTAGACATAATACTTATCTTTATTGTGAAAACTGATGAAAACACTTTTTGTAAAATGTGCCTTAACCATAATCATATCATGCTTGCTTGATAACTTTTGGACAAAGAATTAATATTTAATACAAACCCTTATACTGAAGATTTCTTTACAACCAGTGGCATGCATTCAGGAGAAGCAACCTAAGCAGTGGTAACAACTGCATTAAGAGTGAGAATTGAACAATGACATTTGTCTGAAGGCTAAGCATACTAACTAACCGAACGACATGGAGACAGACAATACACAGATTTATTAATAATTTGTCATTTTAATCATATAGTTATTGAATATATCTAGATAAATCATAATACTTCTCTAAAACCCGAAGATCTAATATATCTAATATATATCATCATTCTTTGACTGCTCCAACAAAGCTAGCTAACAGTAAGTAATAGCGTAACATAGAGTATCAATCCAGATAAATGCATTTGAGAAATTCAGTGATCAGCATCCAAACACAGACTCTGTTAATCACCTAAGATTGTCTGTGTCTATAGCTGCTTTTAGACAAAGTAGAACAGAAATTGCACTTGATGACTAGCTTAAAATAAAATATACACAATAAAAAAACAGAAATAGGGTTATCTTTAAAAAGCTTATTAGTGCAGTAAGTTTTCTGAAAAAAAAAAAACAAGAATTGGCCTTTTGAAGACATGGTCAAGCAGTAAATTTAATTAATCAAAGGTAATTGTGTGAAACTATTGAAGTATTTGCAAAGAATGAGCCTCTTTTAGTGCAGTATGTGTACTTAGGGACCTCTACTGTGTTTAAAGGAATTTATAATTGAATTTAAAATTATGTAATACAAGCCGTAGTTTTGATGGTTTTGCCACAATAAAATGTGACATTTGTTCAACACAATCAAATTACTTGTTTAAGTTGGTAAACACATGAGCAGAAAAATCACTCAATTCTGTAATATGTTTAGTGCTGTGTTAGAACACCCTCAAGACATTGATTCAGAATATTTTAGTATCAGTAGAAGATTTCAAATTTGACAAAATATTCATTTTGTGTGTTGTATAACATACTTCAAAACAAATGTCAATTGAACATCCAAAAAATTTGCTGCTCAATATCCACATTACATAACTGAGAACAGATCTTTTTAATAAACTGTGTTTCAATTAGAGGTGGCTTCAAAGAGGAAAATACAAAAATAAACTCTTCTATTCTGAAATGTTTGATAACGTTGATAATCAAATCAACTGTTTGGACATAAGAGTTTAAGATTATTCTACATAAATTGGAATTTTCAACTTATTGTCACATGAAAACTATGGACCAGTTCCCCAAAACTGGCTTTCAAAGTTTCTTATATACAAATGGAAACTACTTTTGATGCCATTCGATTGGGAAGAGATCTGACTGTAGTGTACAGTTCAAGAACTTAGCAATAAAACCACAAATGAACTTGAACTACTGAGCACTAATTCAAAGCTTAAACACAATTTTCACCAGTTTAAAATGTTAGCATCATTCTGAATACACTTCTTGGAAGTACATTTACAGAAGAAAGTTTGTTTTCAACATTGAATAGAATCAATGTTGCTTTGAATTCTACTGGAGAAGAGAGACACTTTTTCATTTTGTAATAATTTTAACAAGCTCACTTATTAAGAGAAATAACAAAAAGGAACAGTTCTAAAGAAACAGAAAATTAATAAATTTACTTCCCAAGAGAAAAGGATGGGTCTTCAATTCCCTTGATCTTACAGAGGTGTCTACCAAATCATCAAAAGTGATATGTAGTATTAATTTGTTGAGTCGGTTTTTAACACTACGTTACTTACATTTTTATTATGAGGGACTAGTTTCGAAAGCCTATGCTTTCATTTTCAACCTCACGGGTCCAACTGCCATTGCTGGTTACATTTGCTTGGTTACAACTTTGTTCCTTGCATTTTATTATTATTATTTATTTATGTATTTATTTTTTAGCTTAAAGTCCTTTAACCGTTGGTCATGTCGGACAAGATTTATTATTGTTTACTTAAAAACTATAATATTAATGCTTTGGATATCAGAATAGTTACTGCACGCCACTGTTTATAACAGATTTATAGTAATTGTTGATAACCATAAAATGATACAATGAAAAGCAATAAATTTTACTTTATCACCTAGAGAGTCCATGAGTTTTAGATGCATTTTATAATGCAAGGCATTACATAGATACACCATGGCTCAATTGTGATCAAAACCGCGTAGATGGCTTTTGCTAGCAATTTAGTGTGATAAGTGCTAACTGCACAGTGCTACTTCCTAGTTTCTAATGAATTAATATTATTTTTAACTAGACCAAATTTGTAGAGTGAATTGAGTTCTTTACTTGACCTTTTGTAATATTCGCAAGTTTTCCTCTGATTGATATGAGGGCTGTCGTTAAGTTTTCAGCCTGATTTAGAGATCTTGAAAGATAACCAAAGTACTACAATTTAGCTGGTAAGCTGTAAAGTTTGATAGATAAATCAATCTACTTGTCTATATCAATCTTGTAAACAAATTTTCTACATAAATGGAAAAAATAAAACATGAGCTCGATAAAGCATTTTGTTTCAAGGTTTTAACCGCAACCAGAATATAAAATGAAATAGATTTGACATTAAATGATTCTTTCCTTTTGTTTTCAATAGCTAAAAGGTGAAGTGCTGAATATAAACATTAGTACATCCATTTGAGATGATTAGCTCTCGGAGCATCCTAAAACAAAAAAGAATCCATTGTGGAAAAGTTATGATATACTCTAGGTTTGCTGACTGAAGGTGCACAAGGTGGCTGATGTTGCAAAGACCTCATTAGCCCGTGTCCACTACATGTACATGAACTTTAGAGTGTTTAGCTTGTCCTTTGATGGGTGTCATATTTATTAATTAGCATTTCACAATATGGTAATTTATTTAAATGCAATTCCAAGAGTTTCCTTGAAGTTTCGTAACAGTAGGTGAAATCTGGGTTCATCATGACATGCCAGAGATGGAGTAGCAGTCCAAACAGTGGGTGACAACAGGTAAAAGTGCACAAAAGAAAATAAAAATGGTTCCATCCTCAGAAAAATCAATGGCCTTGGTTTACTGAGATAGTGTAGCATTATACATTACCTTCAATAGAGCAAAACCATTACCTCCATTATGTTATATCTCATTATTGGAGTCGCCCTCCGTGGTGTAATGGTTACCATATATCCAAGGTTGCGGGTTCAAACCTGGCGGAGGATGATGGATTTTTTCGGGTGTAAAAATCCTTTGCATGGCTTCCTTCAGAAGGGAAGTAAAGCCATTGGTCCCGTGTCATAGATTTATGGCACGTAAAAGAACCTCAAGCCTGATAGAGAGGCCTCTGAGCTAAATTAAGCGGTCTTTCATGCCCAATGTAGGATGGAACGCTGAGAACCATAGCAGTTAAAGAGCGTCCATAAATAACACAACATTTACATTTATTTACTCATTATTGGATCAATAGAAGGAGGCTTTTAGATTATACAAGTTTTTTTTTTCACACATGACTGGGATTACTACTGCAAAACTGCATCACCTGCAATTCAAAGTATTAGTATATCTGCCCTTTCCCTGGATTTAGCTCTTGATAATTATATTTTGTTCTGAAACCTGAAGATAGGTACATACATACTTGCTTTTGCACACTTATGCTTGGGCTTGCTTGCTAGGGTCAGCTGATAAGTCCCAGGTTTCACACAGATATGGTACCACTAGGCCAGTTAGATGGTAGCATCGTATAATTTCTCTAGACTAGCTTGTATCTATAGTTACAGGTCAGTAGCTTGTTTAGTTTTGGAATGACAGCATTTTAAACAAGACAACTTTTAGAGTTTTCACAAAATGGAGGATTTGAAAAAACATTCATTTGAAAGGCTTAAAGCCTAAAGAAGTCAAGGAGGAAATGGACAGTATATTGAAAGACTCTGTCCCTTCATATTCAATGATTAAAAGGTGGGTTGCAGGGTTTAAAGCGGGACCTACAAGCACTAGTAATGAGCCTCGCTCTGGATGACCTGTAGAAGTGTCAACTCCAGAGGTCATTGAAAAACTTCATCGTTTAGAACTGGAAGACCGTAGATTAAAGTTGTTTGAGATAGCAGTGGCTGTAAACATATCAAAAGAATGTGCAAGTAATATTTTAAGTAATGTTTTGGGCTTTCACAAGGTCTGTGCATGATGGGTGCCATGTTTGTTGACACCTGATCAAAAGTTGCAAAGAAAAGTTGTTTCTGTTAAGAATGTGGAGCTCAACTGTAAAAATCTCAGTGAATTTCTGAGACTGCTTATCATGGATAAAACTTGGATACGGCACTACACTCCAGAAGGTAAATCAGTCAAAACAGTGGCTTGCACTAGGTGAACCAACTCCAAAAATGGGAAAGTCAATTTTGCCAGCTAACAAGGTTATTGTGAGGTTTTCTGGCATGCACAGGAAATGATTCTTATTGATTACTTTGGCAAAAAAAAAATCTTGTTTCATCACGACAATGCTCTGGTCCATCATTCACTCATTGCAATGGGAAAAATGTATGAATTAAAGTTTGAATGCTTGCTATTTGCCAGATCTATCACCCAGTGACTACCACCGAAACCTCAAAACATTTCTTGGAGAATGAAGATTTCACAGCAATGAGATGGTCATTGATGCTGTGGTAAACAGCTATTTTGAGGACCTTGATAATTCGCTCTACAGAGATGGTTTAATTAAATTAGAACATTGATATGACAAATGTATTAGCCATTCTGGAGATTTTGTTTAGAAATAAAAAAAGAATGTTAATGCTGTTTTCATTGAGAGGCCTGGGCCTTATCAGCCAACCCTTGTACACGCATGCACGCACGCACGCACGCACGCACGCACGCACACACACACACACACACACACAACATTGCAATCTGTACATCCTAAACTCTAGGATGTAGATCATGTCAAGAAAGGGTTTTGTGACAAAAATTCACATCAAATGACAAGGTTGAAGCTGAAACTTGAAACAGATGCTTATTTTGCACAATAGATAAATCTGATTTTACTGAAAGTATTAAAAAGTTAGAAAGTGATTAGATTACATGTAATAATTTACAAAGTGACTGGAAGGAAAATAAATCTCATAAGTCTTCTGTTTTCCTAATCAGATGCAGAACAACTAGAATAACCCTCATAATAAGTTATTTTGATTCCTGGGAGGTGCTGGAATATGTTTGTGTAGGTTTCCTTTTCTGGTATTGTTATTCTAATCATCTTGACTTTTTGGGAATTCCAGTAGAGGCAGTATATGTTTACAAGGAAGTGACTTATTTCTAAGTGCTTAAAAATACTTCTACATGTTTGCCAGTATACTATAAATTATTGATATAGTAGTTTTTTTATATGAAGACAGCAAAAGGGTTGCTTATAACCTGTTTTCTCCATATTTTTTGATTGAGTTAAACTAAGCATAAAAGTAAAATTTAACATTATTTCAAGTTTTAATAATGTGTAGTCACCCTCCATGGTGTAGTGGTTACCATGCTGCCTGTAAAACCCAAGGTTACAGGTTCAAATCTGGCAGAGGGTGATGGATTTTTTCGGATGCAAAAATCCTTAGCATGGCTTCTTTTGGAAGGGAAGTAAAACCAGAGGTCCCATGTAATGAATATTTGCACATAAAAGAACCCCATACCTTCATAGTAGTTGTTCCCTGGGCAAAATTCTGCTATTTTGTGTCTGCAAGTCCTGATTTCGTCCTACAGTGCTAGCTTGGGCGACACACTGATCCCTTGTTACCATGGCACATAGCGGCAAACTCACAAACTAGGAATTCAAATCTGATCATGGAAACATTGTAACGATGCCCTATGCCTCACTTAAGAGTTATAGGAAATAACTAATTAATAATGTGTAAATTGATAATATGAAGCTCTATCAGTCATTTCGGCAAGTTATACATATAGATAAAAAAAAAAAAAACAACACTCATGTGTTTAATTAGCAGTATTCCCTAATTATAAGGGTGGATATATATCAGGCATGCCATCTAGTGTCACCAAGTGACATTCCCCTCCATTTCTCATTCCATTGCCCACAATGTCACTCTAAGTGATAAGAGTTCACGTCTTCATTCGAGCAGTTACCTGTACAAGTAAAAAGGTCGAACAGAGAAGCACTGTCAGCATATCATGGTACATATTTCATCCTTCGTGGAGGAACAGTACTTTTTTGTGCTTCACAGTGACAGTGTTTTTTAATTTTTCATAAGCAGCTAACAGTGCTTTTACAATATAATATTAGGAGGCACTTTAACAACTGCCATTTTCAGCAGAATAATGACTGTATACTCTGTAATGTTGTGTGTAAACGTATGTGCAATAAACTAATAGTTGATTTGTTAAACCACCAATCAAAGCACAACAATCCACGTCCCAATGAGGTCTTAAATAACAACAAAACTAGAACGATTCTGCCATCAAACAAACTGCTACGTGCAAGTTACAAGATGGCTAAATTAATAGCTGAAGCAAATCAGCCCTTCACAGAAGGAGAGTTTATTAAATAGTGCTTAGTTAACATTGCAGAGGAAATTTGTCTTGACATGGTAGAGACATTTAAAAATATACCTTTAGGACGAACCACAGTGAATCAAGAATATCAGTCATGAGTGCTAACATAGAAGATCAGTTGAAAACTAAATTAAATCGACACACTACCTAATCATTTGCACAGGATGAGTGTTCAGACATCAAAGATATCGCTTATCTAGCAGTATATATCAGAGGTGTGGACTCTGAACTTATATATTCGAAGAGTTTCTGGACCTCGTGTCACTTGAACACACTTGTGGAGAAGATATATTTGATGCAATTTACATGATAGCCAGTAAGTATGAATTATCCTGGGAAAAGCTGGTGTCAGTCACAACGGATGATGCACCCTCCATGTTAGGTTATCGAACAGGTTGTGCTGAAGACTGATGAGCTTTTTGGAAGACATTGGTCTTCCTCGGGACTCTGTGAAGGTATTATTAATAGAGAAGTCTTGTTTGCTCAGGCAGTTACTTTAGAGAATGTAATGTCTGTGGTGGTGAAGGCTGTAAATCTAATAAAATCACTCCCTTTGCGTAATAGGCTTTTTCAACACTATCTGGCGATATGGGTTAAAGTTATGCAGACCTAACACATTACAACCAGGTTAGATGGTTAAACAGGGGAAATATGCTTAATTGGTTTCTTTTAGTCTCCATGAGGAAGTTGACGCATTCTTGAGAGAACAAGGAGTTATAATTCTGCAACTTTCTGACCAGAAATGGGTTTTGGACTTGGCATTTTTGACTGACCTGTGTGGACACTTAAACTACCTCAACACAGGTCTGCAAGGGAAAGAGCAGTTAATCGTCCATGTGATGGATGCAATAAAGTGCTTTATGAATAATTTGAATGTTTGGAAGGATCAGCTTCAAAATGCAGATTTTTTCATATTTGAAGTCTGTCTTCAATAACAGAATCAATACAACTCCTAAATAGCACATAATGTTAGAGGACCTTCATTCAATGTTTGAAACAAGACTTGGAGAAGTGTTAGCAATGGAAAGTGCACTTCATATTTGCAGTAATCCATTTACTGTCCGTCAATCTAGATGATGTTCCTATTCACTTACAATCAGAGATTATAGAACTGCAGAAAAACAATGTTCTACAAAATTGTGGAAAGGTGTGTATTGATGTTTATAAAATGTTAGCCATTCCCAAATTTGTGCAACCTGTGTGGACATATCGCGACAATGTTTGGAGCACACATACGTGTGCGAGCAGTTTATTTCACTTATGAACAATGTTACAAACACAGGCAGGTCTAGAATTAGTGACTGTAATTTATGTGCTACACTGAGATTGAATGGAACTACAATTGAAGCAGACATTGACAAAATAATAGCTGGTTATTCCTGATTGTTAAATTTTCATGGATAAACTTGTAGCCATATTTTCCAAATAAAACAAACTTATATGAATAAAAACTTCTTATTTTCCATGCATAAAACTGTCGGAAATATATTGAAGTTACAAATATTTAGATTTTATTGATATTTAATTTGATTCATACATAATTGCTTGGTAGGTATCCAGTTCCCCACTGATGCCCTATCGCTACTGTAACGTATGTGATGCACCTCCGACTATCCTTTGATTTGTTGCAGCTATGAGACAAAAATACTACGGCATAGTGGTGGGGAGAGCGTCCTCCCCTCCAGCAGCATGACTGATATATATGGATAGATATGGGTAATAAATTTCATAACTTCAAGTTTTTTTCTAAATTTATAGACAGTTTGTTTGTTTTAACACACTGAAAATTTGAGATAATCTACATACAATAACTAGCTGTTAAATTTTATCATCTTTTAGATAGGTAGAGTCTGACTGAAAAATTCAATGCATAGCTGGGATTTGAACCATGGATCTCCTGGTCTCTAGCCAGTTGCTTTACCACTGAGCTACCATGTCGACCTGCTGGCATAGTATTGAATTTTTCAACTGACTTGATGTTTCCCGGTAAACCACAAGGTGATCTTAAATCATTTTGAGATAAAATACCCAAAGGCAACTTACAATGCTATAAGTACTTTTAAGTCTCAGGAATTCATAGTATAGCCAACTATTATGGTCAGAGTATTGATTTGTTTGTTTTTTTTTCACACAAGTTTGTGTGTAGGACAGGAGTTGGATAGGGAGTCAGCCTGAAAAATGCAATGCCATAGGCAGGATTTGAACCACGGATCTCCCGGTCTCTTACCAGTTCCTGTACCACTGAGCTACCACGATAACATGCCAATAATGCATTAAATTTCTCAACTGACTTGCATGTTTCCCAGTAAAACAAAAGGTGATCTCAAATTATTTTGAGATAACATACCCTTTGTCTACGTTAGCTACATTCTAGATGGATGAAAAGCAACCATTTACATATTAGAACAAGAACAGAACCTTGTGGCAGTAGGTTATAAGTGACCATGCATTCTGATGCAATTGCCGTGAATATGTTGAAAATAATTTATAATAATAAATTAAAAGGAGGATGGAAAGTACCCTAATTACACCAGAGTAAAACATTTTGTAAATAATTATGTTTTTAAGTATACATGAGAGTAAGTACTAAGAACACATGCCGTATGAATGTGTACAAATGAGAAATGTTCTAAAACTAGGAGGCTAATAAGATAAAATCTCCTGTAAATAAATATTATATGAATATATGAGTTATTTATGTATGTTCAAAGCATGAATGGGAGTTTAAACTATACTGAAATAAAAATTTAAATAATATATGTTACTAATGTTATGTTCAATTGGTATTCATATGCCAGTAATATCTACAGAGGTGACAAAAGAATGGCAATCCATTGTCTTTAGATGACATTTTGTTCTTATATCTATGATTACCAAACAAAAAATTATTAAAATAAGAACTGAAGCTTTCCTGGCGACGTGTTAATTCAAAATCTTCTCGGGCTTCTAGCCAGTCTGATCAGTTCACCCTGAAGACAAGGAAGATGCACTTCTTCGAAACGTTGGTGTCAAGCCAAGTTTTTACCTGGCTAGAAGCCCGAGAAGATTTTGAAAAAATTATTATAAGACTAGCCTCACTCTTAAAAAGATGCCAAGTTGGCGTTAATATGCTTTGTGGTAGATGATGTTTATACAAAAATGATAATATTGTATATTGTTCATTAATAAGTGAAAATTGAAGTTGAAAGAAATTCAATGTTAAAATATAGTCAAAGTGTAAAAGGGCAAGTAAATAAATGCTAACAGAAAAGTCACACACAACATACGCCATTGTAACCGATGCTAATGATTTCACATATCACTCTAATTATAGAATTGTGTACGAAAGGAAGAGTGATTTAATATTTTAAGTCTTACTAGAGTTCAACATTAATTAGGCTGAAGTAATGAAGCCACTTAGCAAATATTGTTCAAATTCACTTTGGTTTGTTTTTATGTTTATTTTTTAAAGTAAATATAAATAGAAGTTTACAGCAGAAATTTAGTGAGTTATTATTCACTAACTAAATCTCTTTGCACTAAATGACCTACAGAAGAATCTTGCTAAAAATAAATATATATAAATTCCAATATTCATTAAAAGCTAGCCAGAAAAACCCAACATCAAACAGAACTAAAAGCTACTGAACGAGCACTATAACAGTTGGTATAGGGATTGTTGGAGTGAACCAGGAATTTACTGCCAACCTAACATGGCCATACAGTAGACACACAATTGCCAACCCAAACAATTCCACAACCTAGAACTGGATCTTTGAACTTATATTGCCATGCATGCTTCTTTTATAATACCTACTAATTCAAGCAACTTTGTCTGCAGAAAATATTCATTCAGTAATTGTGTTTATAGTTATCTTTCTTAGTGAGATTCCCCCCCCCCCCCCCTTCTTCAGTTTGCTACAGCATCTCTTCTAGTATATGCAGAATATTTTTACAGCTTAATTGTAAAACTAAGCTTACCAATAAAATTCCAAGAACTTTAAGAAAGTTTTGTTTTAGAACATGTTAATTACAACACAAATCTACTGCTTGCCAATGCCATCTACTTCAAGGGCAAATGGGCTACATCTTTCAGTGAAAAATTGACTGTGGAGAAACCCTTTCAACTTGGCAATGGACGCCACATTAATGTTCCTATGATGCATAGCACTGCATACCACAGAGCTGCTAATGACAAAAATTTATCATGCAAATGGGTAGAACTTCCTTTTGAGGTAAGTTAATAGGTTTCTTTTTATGATCAATAAATTATTGAAATAATCATTCTTAACATTTGCCAAATTATCCTAATGTATCTTTAGTACTTTGTTTCACTTTCTATTATGCTTTTCAGCCAACTTAGAGACCAGTTAATCATTTAAATCTAGCTTAGGATCTGGATATTTGTTATTTGTATCTTATAATATGCAAAAGTTTTTAATATATGATTTAAGATCAATATTTTGTAATAGAATTTTAAAAAAATGATAATCTAAATAGGGAACCACCTATTAAATCATAGGATATAAGTAGTATAAGTAAAAATGTAGGTATAAATTATTTGCAACAGAGTCCTGAAAGAAATTGCTTTGTTCATATTACTTTTGTTGGTGGGTAGGTACCTGAATTTTTCTACCAAAAGTAAGGTTATTCAGATATAAAGATATGTGCATTTAATGACACCTCTACAGTTAACATTCATGATTCACTTGAGTTAGTGGAACTAAAGTTTAGAGGGAAGATCCCTCCAAAGATTTACTATAAATGGGAATATCAGAGAAAATGATCATCCAGGATACCAAATATTTAACATTTTGAATTTATGAGTCATTATCTTTCCAGTTCACTTCTAAGTTTTTAAAACTGGAATGTTTTTCCTTAAATCTTCCAGTTTTAAAATCTTAATGTGTGAAAAGTGTACAAAAATAGCAATTCAGGGGTTAAAATATGGGGGAACTAGCAGGTAGATGCACTAGATTCAAAATTTGTTATTCAAAGTACTTGTAATATTGTAGCAAACATTGATAGAAATAAAACCATTCATTTATGGAAAAATAGATTACATAACCTAAAGGGTAAAAAGCTTCACTGTACCTTTTGCAGAGCTAAATTTAACCAAGTGTATAATTAATAGTATAATTAATAATTTATAGTATAAGTGCTGTTACTGTATATAATATAATACCTGATTATTTTAAATTACAGATTTGTTTAAAGGGAAAGTAAAACATTGCTTCTTGCACATTCTATTTATAGTTTTAGTATTTTAATAAAGATGTATTTTAATATTTTGTGATAATGTGATAAAGCCATTTACATTACTTTAACAAAGGTTGAATAAACTGAATATTTAATATTGGCACAGTTTGTAACTAGTTGGTTTTTTACGTAAACATTATAATATAATTAATTTCTTTTTCATAATCGTGCACATTCATCAATTATATGCAAGTTATGTAGCATATGCAGTTAATTTAATTCCATTTATCACTTAGTGTTACTAATGTAATGTTTCTATAAATGTTACCACAGAGTGAACATTTCTCCATGCTGGTGCTTCTTCCAAATGAAGATATCACTGTGGAAAAATTGATAAGCATTCTAGCAAATAACAATGGACTAACCTCAATCCTGAGTAGTAAACGTAAGAGAAATGTAAACCTAGGGCTTCCAAAATTCAATGTGAATACCCAGATACAGCTTATACCAACCTTAAAAGCGGTGAGTACATACATTGTCTTTTCATGATCAGAAAAATCCTAATTAGGATGTGCTACTGATGCATTGCTTAAAATAGATATATTGAATAATATGATAAAATATAAGCATTTGTTTAAAGTTCATAGTCATGATTAGCAGAACTCTGACTTTATAATCAATTCCATGAGTGAACACTCATCTTCACATTTCCATTTCTTTTATTTAAATATGAGTAGGAATGTAGTTGAGGTATCTAATATTCTTTGCTCACATTTATCAGTAATCATTCTAACTGCCTGAAATAGTGTTGTAGATTTTTATATGGTGTCTGTTTGCGTTTCTTAATTATATTTAAATTTTGACAACAGATTCGTCCCCCAAGACTTGAGAAACGTAAAGGCTTTAAAAAAAAGATCAAAAGCTTGGATAATGTGCTGAGAAGAGTACAGTCATATATTCAATTACAAAAACTTTTATAATGAATGCTTGAATATGTTCTATGCTATTTTGCACACTTTTCTACCCATTACAAATTCATATAATGTCCCATCCCAAAGTATTAATATGCAAAGTGATTTTTCTATTAATTCATGTTATTTGTTATCATTTAGACATTTCATGTTAGGTATAAGAATGCAGTTTTAAATTGAAAATTCAAACTAATAAGAAATATTTTGAAATGGTTAGAGTCATAAAAAGTTTTACATAAATTTTGCTTTAAAGATATCTATATATAATGTTTAGTAAGATTTGGTCTATCTCTTATGGTTTACCATTACACAAAAGTCATTCAGAATGAATGGAACTTCACAGACAACTCCTGAAAATTTAAGGTGTGCATTTTATATCTCATAAAAGTATATTAAACATATGGTATTTTAATAAAATCATTAGTTATTTTTGAGAAAAAAAAAACAACTAAAATTGTTATGTCTTTATGGTAGTTTTAGGTGGAGGGATTTTCTTGAAAAATCTTTGGACCACATCCTGGAAGTGCTTAACCATTTGTTTTAATGGTATGCTGCAAATATGCATATTCTCTGCCATCCCACATACCTCTCCCTATTTCTCTGCTTTAAAAATGCTTTTTATTTTTTATTCAGAGCGCATCATAATTTCACTTTTGGTAAAATCTCAGAATTAAATATTAGGTGGAATACAATACTTTCTCTACTTACTGTAAGCAAGCAATAGACAAAGTAAAAATAAAATAAAAAATTAAAAAAGGAGAAATTGTTCATTCAAACATGTTTCATAAAACCAGACACTTGAAAGTGTTCACACACTAGACTTATAATATGGAAATAGGAGTAAGCATTGATAGAATCTGTATACTTTAAATCATCCTCCATGGTGTAAAGGTTACTATGCTAGTCTCTTATACCCAAGGTTGCAGGTTCAAACTTGGTAGAGGATGATGGAATTTTTCTGATGTAAAACTCCTAAGCATAGCTTCCTTGGGAAGGGAAGTAAAGCCATTTGTCCCGTGTTGTAGATTTACAGCACATAAAAGAACCTCAAGCTAATACAGGCCTCTTAATAAAACTAAGCAATCTTCCACACCCAGCATAGAATGGGATGCTGAGAACCACGATAGTTTAAGAGCGTCCATAAATAAAATTCCATTTCCTGATTTTGTATTTTAAGTCCCACATTTTTTATGCAGTTAGCTTTTATATCTGATGGTTTTCCAGTTATATAAAATTATAGCAATTCAATCAGAATTAGAACATCACATATAATAAACAGAAAATTTAAAATATGTACTTCATTCTTTATATTAAAGGGTTAAGAGCTGCTCTTGAGAAAATAAGACAAACAGTTTTCCCTTGTAAATGACAGTTTGGAGTGGAAAGAATTTTTTAAAATCTGTGATGAATCCTTGATAATCCAAGGGTTTAAAAACAATTCAGTATTCATCCATTTTTTTAGTTTGAATTATAATGATCTCTCCCACACCCTCCCCCTCAGTTCAAAAGAACTCAAAATAAAGCTTTAGGCTAAATGAAAGCTGAATTTTTGGGTAGTAGTATATACTACATTTTCCTTGTTATTCATATGACACTGAGGTCAGTAAATGAATTTCAAACATTTCAGAATAACGACTCAGCAGTGAATAAAACATCTCACATTGCATTTGTAAACTTATCATTTTAGATATATAGGCAATGATAATATGGCTAACTCTTTTTCTATGTATATTTTAGCTGGGAGTGAAGGAAGTTTTTTCTGATGACAAAGCAAATCTTAAAGGAATATCCAAACATTCCTTGTCTGTATCTCAAGTTGTTCATCGTGCTACATTTTCCATTGATGAAAAAGGTGGATCAGCTTCAAGTGCTTCAGGTAATTAAATTGATTTTATAATATATTTGGTTCCAAAATATATAATGTTATTTGAAGCATATGAAAAACACTAAGACAATATTCATTGATGAAAGATTTTACTAATTCAATAATATCCTCATTTTATTGGCTAATATAATTCTAACATGGTACATTGACAGAAATACAGATTAATCCAATTGTCAGTCTCAGTGATTCAGTAGTTTAATGGATAAATGATTCTATTCTGAAGTATGTGATACACTGAATTAATTTTGAATTAGACATCTGTTTACAGGCCTTGCAAAGAACTTTTACTTTTCTATCCACATAACACTTAACAATATGATGCAGTGCTTGCTACATACAGTACAGAACATCATCAATCTTAACAATAAAAATGTATTTAGTGTATTTGGAACTCGTACAAGGATGACTCAAATGTAAATGGTAATTTTCTTAATATGCTTATTGATTAAACATACATGCAAGTGATACCTTCCCTAGAGATCTTCCATCACACTTTGCAATGATTTGGAAGCTTGGCTATTTCTTTTCCAAAGTTTAAAGGTGTGTCATTGACTAATTGTGAGCAAGCTCCTCAATGTCTTTATTAGTTTAAAATCGCTCCCCTCCAAGCGATCCTTTCATGGGTGCAATAAAAAATAGCCCAGGTGGGGGGAAAATTTGGCCTGTTGGAAGGGTGTTCAAGGGTTTCCCAGTGCATGTCCTCCAATCTATTCCTTGCTAAATTTGCAGTGTGAGGCTTATCATTGTCTTGGACAGGATGATGTCCCTGATGGACATACACCATCTTTTGTTTTGGATTGTTAAGGCAATTAATTGGCAATGTAAGCCGCACACAGTATGATGATTGTGAAGAAAATCAAGTAAAACTCCTCTGTAGTAAAAAATCACTGTCACAAAAACTTTTCCAGTCGAGAAGTGGAGACATGGCCTTGGGTGCCAATTCATTTTTACAATTTTTCGACTTCCCTTAAGTTGTCTGGCCCAGATAAACTATTGATTCTGAATCAGTGTATATATCCAAATTGTGCCTTCAAACAAGTTAAAATCTCTGAAGGCCTAACCCCTTCATTGATTAAAAGCTTCATAATAATGTGTTGTACAACATGCAAATGAACCTCTTATTCATTCATGGCTACACTGATGCCTAAATAACTTATCAAAACAGCTTACCAAACTTGTTTCCCTTTCCTAACACACCAACTCTTCCATCCTGCTCAGATCTGCCTGCACAATACTCTGACCCAATTACCATTTATGCTTGAATCACCCTTGTAATTTATATTTTGAAGTATAGGGGTACAACTTGTTAGTTTTCTGACAGTATTTTCTTTCTTTTCCTCTATGCAGCTGTTGTAATGAGAATGAGATCTCTCAATTCTTTGCCATCGAAAATGCTGGAAATTACCGTCAACCGTCCATTTTTGGTGTACATTGTTGACAACATCAATAAAATGCCAATATTTGCTGGAAGAATAACTAATCCCTTGACATAGTTGACTGTATTGACAGAATTCATGTGAGAAAAAAAATACATGAATTTGATTTTTGGATATTTGCACTGAATTTTTTGGAATGATTTAGTAATGTGTTTGTTTTATAAAAGTAGGACATTTTAAACATTTTTAACTTAAGGATAATTTCAATGTTTTGCACTTTAATAGTTAATGCATATAAAATGCACAACTTAATACTCCTTTTGTTTGCTCAGAATTGTAATGTGTGTGAATTTTTAAAGAAGTTTTTCATGCTTACAGAATATAACAAATCATTTTAGCTTTTAACGTGAGATTGCAAAGAGATAAATTTTGCTACTGTAACATACATACTTTTGCAGTTTTAACTGAAATGCAATGTACTGCACTCAAAATTTCAGACATTAAGCTTAAGAATGAAGAAAGTTTAACTTAACTATTTTTAAATGTCTAACCTAAAAATATTGTTTCCTAACACTGAAGAATGGTTTGGGTGAATACCATCCTCCACTTTTAAGCTAATACTTTGTGAAATTCTGCAATTATTAAACAATAAATTTCATTTTATAATAAGAAGGCATGTTATTTAAAATATATACTAAACAGTGTATATATATATCCCTTGCACTCATTTATTAGCTGAAATATATAAATAAATGTACTTGAAAATATGTCTGTGTTTGGAAAAACTAATATTTACTGTTCTTGCTTGTTTATTTGTAAGCAAATATGTTTGAATGAAATAGATTTATGATTGTGAAATGAACCATTTTATATTGTAATTTAAAATAAAAATGTATTGCAGAGCAATATTGGTTTTACTGAAGGACCAAATCCATCAAGTTTTAGTACTTTTATATTCAGTTCTATCTACCTAACTTTGCTGATAAAATTTTACATTGATCGAAAGTATTGTAAGAGGAGCTGGTGGGGAAGTGAATATGATGGCTCATTTCCAAGCTGAAGTTTAATGTAAATACAATCCTTCAAACACTTGTGGAAACCATATGCAGGAAGAACAGCTACAAGCACCACCTCAACACTAAGTGCTCTATTGAAACAAAAATTCATACAACTTTCTCTTTTTGTAATAAGCTCAGATATATTTGTGACATCAGTTTACTTATCCTTTTTAAACATGTAAATTAGAAGGACATGTTTGGTAGTAAATTGAATGCATCATTCGTTTCTTCTCTTATTTTTTTTTTTAAATAGATAAGCAAAGTGGTGTAACATATATTTTATATAAAATGATAGTTTTGTAGTACTTCACTGTTACTAGCTTTAATTTTTGTTTATTGTAACATATATTTTATATATTACAATATTCCTGCAATCTTTAAGGGATGCTTGGCTAAATCAGTATTTTAATTGCATTCCTTGAAAACAATACTTTTAGAAAAATACTATACACCAGTGGTGCGCAAGTATCATTGCAGCTTAACGTGCATTTGTTGAGGAGCCAAAATTGCTACCTCCCATCACTCCAACAACTGGACCACCCTGTGGCCAAATGGTTAGACCATTTGCCTCTCACTAAGGTGGCCTGGGTTCAATCCCAGCAACCACATATGGGATTTCTGGTGTACCAAGCTGGGGTGGGTTTTCTTCAGGTTCTGCAGTTTCCACCACCATCACATTCTACCCATGCTCCATCTTCATTTCATGTATCATCAGTTTCATAGACTGTGGTGTCATGTGTAGTAAAAGCTCCAACAACCCAGATTACACCTGATATTTTGTCTTATAAGTGGTTAAGCACTAACAAATCTGGCCAACTTCTGATTGGGTATTTATGTAAAAGTGATCTTCTACCCATATTGCATTATTCATGACACATTTTTAAAATTATTCCAAACTAAGCAGTACCTGCTTTGTTGCATAGAACATGCAGAAACAGTATTAAAGTTTGCTTCACAGTATGTTTCATTTCATCATTTTTCTCAATTTAATTCAACCATGCTTCATTTACATTATTATGTATTCATGAATGTTGTAGAAAGGTGATATTTGATGAAGGAAAGCTGTGCTTATTTGAATTCAGCATCCAAAAGAGCTATGAATGTAGCACAGATTTTGTTAAAACATTCTTAATTGCAGATCTGTGCAATCATCTATTAATTACTCCTTTATGCCAAATTGATGACATGTTCTGTATTTCAAAGAACAAAGTCATTGGTATCAATTCCTATATTTTATTCTGATATTTTAGCTAGAAATCTGAGTAATGTTGCGTCCTTTGCATTCCATACTGCATGTCAGACAACCTATAAACATAAATACAGCAGCATTTCAAGCTGATGTCATTTACAAGGTATAATGTTGGTTCTACATATGCATAACTTCCGTAATGGTTAAATAAGGCAGGAAATCAATGATTTAGTTACATATGGATAGCTGGCCTTGTATTCCATTCAAAATAAATGAGAGTCCCATCATATAGTGATGAAAAATTGCTAATTCGTTTGCTATATAACCTGAAATACCATTAAAACATAAGCTCTCACTTCTGCAATATTAAATTAACCTTAATGTGAGATATTTTATATGTTTAACAGTTAATATAACGTTCTCTTATCAGTGACAGTGTGCAACATAACATAAAATAAATTATCTAAAGGATATTCCTGCACAACTCTGCAATATTAAATTAACCTTAAGATATGAATGTTACATATGTTTATTACAAAATAGTACAAGTTCTATTGTAGAGTTACAGGTGGCAATATGCCAATAACATGAAATAATTATTAAAGCATAATCTCGCATTATTCTGCAGTATGATATTAATCTTAAATCTAAATATTTCATATATGTTTGCTTAACCAATAATACAAATTTCTATCATAGGGTTACAGGGCACAGAGTGTTTCACAAATGATATGCTTTCATAATTGCCAATCTAATCATGAGTGAAGCAATTTCTTCCTTCTTAAAGCTGGTATGATTCAATGAGATTACTTGGTACCTGGACAAAGAGAAAGCAACAGCATTTTCATAGCTTTCAGAATTTTTAACAATGTTTTCCTCTAGTGTTCAGAGAATGGGATAAAAAATGGTTCACCTGCAAGCCAAATGTTACAATAAGTTAAAATGCTGGAGACATTCTAAACAAATTATTACCTAAACATCTTTTATCTTTTAATTCAGGTATACAGAAAAAGTGGAAATGACTTATTAATGCTGTTAATCACACTCCATTATGAGCCCCAACATGATATTTTACACCTTAATTTATTAAAACTCCCATATTCTCCTAGTATTAATTGACTTTTAACTATCTATTGATGGTACTTGTCAAGTTGTTCTGCCAGAAGAATTGACAATCTCCATTTTCAAACATTAAAACCTAGCACATCGTTCTCAAACAAACAAGAATGGCCTTCCCTGAAATTTCATAAGCAGTCTCTCTAATATTTATTTATAGATTTTATTTTTACTTTTGCATTATATTATATAATTATAATATTATATTTAACCAAAAAATTGTACACTTAGATTTCACCAAAAATACACATTTTGAGAACTCTTAATAAAAAATAGTCTTTTTATAAAAGTGTGCATACACAAGTATGTGTATGCATGCATGCATGCATGTGCAAGCTCAAAAGCAAAAACTCGGTTAAATACCACATTTGTATTTAAATTCACTATCTTCCAAGGATGCGATACAAAGATTTTCAGGAAAATTCCTCCCACCCTGCCCCGGTGCCTACACTATACATAGAAGAGTTTTTGAAATGTTTGATTGTATAAAAAATGGCTCTAATGGTTAAAATGCTGTATATTAAAGACATTTTCATGCAAATAAAATGTATATCATGAATTTCTTGGGAATGGCCTCAAGTCCTCTTCATTCTGTATGACTTTTGTATAACTGGTAAGCCATAAGAGAAGTAAAAACATAAGTGTAAGTGTACTCGGGCTTCTAGCCTGGTAAGTACATTAAGTTGTATATCTTTGAAATGTTGGAGTCAATCCATGAACCTACCTGGCTAGAAGCCCAAGAACACTTAGTTAATATGTCATCAGGAAAGCTTCAGCTCTTACTTTAAGTAAAAACTTACAACACAAAAATGTTGATTTGTTAAAATTTTCATATACAGTGTTTTTGTAGAGCTAACAATTTCAGATATATTCCCTGTTATTGGTTTCAGTTTTAAAGTATCTGAATCATATCTCAAATGGGAAGTTTTCATTTGCTTAATCACTCTTTTCTTTTTCTCCTGGCCAAGGAAAGAGAACCACATTTCAATGACAATCTCGTAGCGGCATCTTTTAAAAGATTTGACTGTTGCTTTAGTGTAGTGCATTCCCTTATTTCCTCTCTATTTAGAAGGAACTGGGTATTAATGCTATTTATGGAAATGTTTATTTGATTAGCATGGTTTATATAAAAGAACAATCTTTTGTAAGAAAAGTTTGCTTGCAAAATAGAAAGAGAAAGTCAGTGAATGGAGCACATCAGACTTTTCATTTAATTTCCTAAATGTAAGTAAATGACATTTATCTTGTACCCATTTCCCTCTTCTATTGTGATAGCTGTTGCCACATGCAGGAAATGATCTGATTGGCTAGTCCATTTGTTACACTCAACTCTGGATTTGTATCTCAGTTTTGAAACTGGCAGCAGTGGGCAGGAAATAAACAGTATTTTCGAGGGGAAAATGACAATTCCCTAATCACTTAATATTCTTTATATGAAACAGGGGCAAAGTATCTGGAAACACAGACAGTATCTACCAAAGATATCTGTGAATTATATCAACTGCCTTTGGGCATTTGTACATCTCTAACATGAACATAAAAGTGCAGAATTACTGTGGTAGAAATTTGCTCATCTGTGCATTTTGTTAGAGTTTGTGAATGAAACAAGCATGTCCTCTGACCATGGTAGCTGTAAAATTGTTTTCCGATAGCCAGATTTCTCTGCTCAGTAGACAGACTGACCTTCATCACCTTTTACCATGTTCAGCTACAGGACATGAGTTCTGTTGGGCCCAGGTATGTTCAGCATACCAGATGTCCAACATATCTTAGACTGCACTACATTTATACCATCTGTTCAGTGATCGAGTGGAGTTTCTGATAAATATGGAATGTCCTATAGTTTGAGGAATGTAATAATGTTTTTATTTATTTTTATCTCTTACAGTACTAAGTTTAGTACATTGGAGGCCACTCCTTGTGCCCTGGCCATTATTTGTGTAAATATTCTTTAGTCTCAAACTGACTAGCATCTTAAGAAGGATTAAAAAGTTATCATGGAAAATAATGAAATTAATTTAACTGTTCCTACACACAATGCTGTTGAGAGAATTTTTTCACTGATAATGTATGAAAGAAAGATACAGGCTATTGATTGACTTAGTCAAAGTTATTGCTCCAGTAAAAAATATAACTTTAAAAATTTAAAATGTGTAGAATGTTAGGTTTGTATATCAAAGCCAGATGATTTGTATATACCAAGTTACCAAATTTATTCAGAATTTATGATGGCAGAATTTGAACTGATAATTCATTGTTCTAGAATGAATCTCTATCATAATGGAATAGTTCTGAGGATGTGCTGAAGAGTGCACAAAGTGGTAGTTGAGAGCAGGAGAGGCTAGATGGATGTATCAGCACCTTGGATAATCTGAGCATGAGTATTTATACATGTTAACATGAATATATTAGTGCCTTTGTGCTCTGAACCATGCTACTCTTTAAACTATCATGGTTGTAGCAGTACCTCTCATAAGCTGAATGTGATTTATTCCAAATAAATGACACCATAGATGTAACATCAGCTCTCAGAGCTGCTATTTGTCTTGTATGGCTTTCTTTTCTCAGTCTTTTTGTTTGTAACTGTCATCCACTGGTAGGATCTTATGAGTTATGCATAAATGGTATTTATGACATGGTAAAGGTTTTATGGCTGTTGCACTTGTAGGTAAACTTTATTTCATTTTAATTACCTACTCTAAAGCAATAAAACACTTTTCAGGCACATAACCCCATTATATGACAAATCTGTCAGATTAGTTCTTTAGAATTAGCTGGGCAACACTTTGTATGTAATAGTTTTGTCATGGCCACTATATGAATTTCTGGAAAACTCTCTGATTACTACTTATGTTAGTCTTTGAATTTGCTAGGTAATACTTTGGTAGACATTAGTTTTGTCTTGGCTTTTAAACTGAGTACTAGAAGGACCTGCTGACTAGCATTTATATCATTATTTCAAATTCTCTCATGATCAGTTTCATATAATTTTGATCCCTTGATATAAGTATAGGTTATTAATGGAGGGTGGCAACCTCATGCACTGTGATGTAATAGATCTATTGTGGCTACCACTCTTCAGGAGGAGGAAGGGATGAAGCCAGGGGCTACAGACTACAGGCCACAGAGTAGTGGTGAAGTCTCAAATAAGTTTCACACTTAAAGACTTGTCCTACTGCTGAAGCTTTAGAGAGAGTGAAAAATAACCTCTAGTATCCATGGAGTCTTTCTTTTGAGACATCATCTGTGAAGTCTGTCCAACACTGCCACATCTTAAGGATAAGCATGCCTGAATGAAAGACAAATAATGGAAAGGAAATCATAGTGGATGAGAGAACACCCCAGCATTCATCTACAACCAAGGAAACCATTAAAACCCAAAGTCAAAGTGAGCAGTCAGTAGAATTAAAAAAGCCACGCCAAAATTTGTCAGAAAAATAATAACAATAGTAAACTAGAAAAAGCAGCCGTCAAAAAAGTCTTGGAAATGGAGAAGAACAAACATTATAAAAGTAGAAGTGAGGTAGAATTACAGCTACATGAATTACACTTGAAACTAACCAAAAAATTAGGAAGCATCATTTGGGAAAATTTAGAAAGCAATCTTTTGGCTAAATTAAGCATTAAAATGAGAAACAAAACTTTTAACGCAAAAACGTAAACTTGAAAAGCTGTGCAAAGGACAGGGGAAAAGAAAACCAATTCAAAAATCCACACCACAAATGAACGTCAAAAACCTATCGGACCAAACTTTCACCAAATCAGAACTGGATTTCTTAAACAAAGGGATGAAAACTTGCGTCAATTTTTCAGATAAAATTGACGATTACATTGCGGACGTACAAATAGCCACCCAGCACATAAATGATATTGATAAAAGCATAATAAAAAGTGAATGTTGCCAAATTATCGAAACAATAGAAAGCAAAAAGAAAACTAACCCCCCAAAAAGTGTAATAAGAGCATTAAAAAGCAAACCGGTAATTTATGGCAAAGCTGACAAAGGAAACACAATAGTAATTATGGACAAAACTGAATACGTAGAAAGAATGAAAACACTTTTAGAAAAAGAAGAATACAGTACAAAAGAACCCTCTAAACCAATGCATAGTTAAATTAAATGCCAGTATTCAAGAATGTAAACTAATAGACAAAAAAGAAAAATGCAAAATTAAAGTTGATAATCCAGTTCTGCCCAGAATTTATGGCCTTCCAAAAATACACAAGCCGAGAAATGCAATGAGACCAATTATAAACAATATAAGTGCACCTACATATAATCTAGCAAAATGGTTAACAAACAGATTCTCTTCCTTCCCTAAATTTGAAACAGCAAGTATAAAAAACTCTCTAGATCTGACCGATAAAATTAAAGACATAAAATTGGAAAAAACCGATATGTTAGTTTCCTTTGATGTTACTGCTCTGTTTCCAAGCATACCTACAGAAAGCATACAATCCCACATCAAAAACTGGTTACTTGCAATAGGGAAAACAACAGAAGAAGTCCGAGAATACATCATATTAACGAATCTGTGCATAAATCAAATTTTTTTCACATTTAACGGGAAATATTACAAACAAACATCTGGTTTAGCTATGGGCAGCTCGCTGTCACCAATATTAGCAGATCTCTTCATGAGCACTATGGAAACTAGGATTAAAAAGGATGTTCAAAATATGGTACCGCTATGTAGACGACATCTTTGCAATAGTCCCAGAAAAACACCTAGAAGATGCACTAAAACTCCTAAATATGCAAGAAAAGTCTATAAAGTTCACAATGGAGAAGGAATGTGATGGACAACTACCATTCCTCGACCTAAAAATCTTCAAAACTAATAATCACCTTACATTTGGCATCTACAGAAAACCTACCCACACCAACAGCTATATAAAACAAAAGAGTTACAATCCCATTCCCCATCAGCATGCTTTACTCAACAGCCTTACACACAGATTGGTAAATGTACCAATGGGCAAAACAGAATACCAATGTGAACTTGCTAAAATATTGGACATAGCTACAGAGAATGGATTTCGGGCAGAACTGGTGTACAAAAAAGTTAATAAGGCCAAAAATAGAAAGAGAATTAAAGAAGTCAGCACACTCACTCAAAACCAGACAGAAAACAAGATCTACAAGAAGTTTACATACCATCCTACAACTTTCTACAAATCCCAGAGGATCTTCAAACGACATAACATCATTCTAGCCCCTAAAAACAATTACTCTATACTTTGTAATGTGTGGGTAAAATAGAGTGCAGGTATGTAAAACTCATTTTGCAAGATACATGACATCAGGAAGGTAGTAAAGTATGTTCCTCAGGATGCGCTGCAGTTTTACAAGAGTATTCTGAAATGGCCACCAATAAATAATTAAAGTATAAAGGCATCTGTCAAAAGTCATGTTACTAGTTTGTTTGTTTTTCATCAAATTTAAATTACATTTAGGCAAAGTAAGAAGATGTTTGATAATCTACACTACTCAATTCAATGAATTTATGCTTTAAAAAATAAATATGATCAATATAGCCATATTAAATTTAAACATCTATATAGATCTTGAATTTAATGGTTATCTTTATACTTGCCTGGTATTTTGGCCAGTAGGATTGCATGCTTCATTTTCAGCCTACTGGATTTGATCTTGCATGATATTAAAAGCACTATTTACTGTTTTCTTGAATATTGATAACAAGTAATTGTATAATATAGTGATTGTAATAACAAAAATGTATACATTCGTAGTAATAGAATATTTAGTGGTGGTGGTAGTGGTCAAAATGGTTGTGTGACATGAATGGATAAAGTTAGTTTTCTGAATGACGTGTTCACTGTCCATGAGCCTTACTCAATAATGGGACCAAACAAGCATAACAAACAAAAAACCATGGAGTAGAAATGTACTAAGTTAATTTCTGAAAAAACAAAACAAAAATCCAGATAACTCATTAAAATTATATTTTCACTTAAGCAAATAAGTTTTAAGACATTACTTTATGGAAAAATAATGAAAAATTTATTTTCATGTGTTTTTTGTTTGTTTAGGTTTAGGTTTTTTTGGTTTTTCATTTCTACAGATCTAATCTATTTGAGTGGAGTACTGAGTATTCCAAGGACTAGTGAAACAAATCAAGTAAAACAGCTGGTAACCAGTGCAAGTACTCCCACACTGGATAATGTAGCTTCCTGACAGCACAGGAAATAAGGCAGTTGAGGAATCTTGAAAATGCAGCCAATGTAGCTAGTTACGTCACTCTACAATAAGTAGTCATGTGTGAGAAAAGTCATTTGAAATTATACATCTACATTAATTTCAGACACCCATGACATTGCCTTAATCTTTGTACAGTATAGCCAATGCTTTAGATATAGAAATGCTTAATATTATTTTATTTTCTGGAAATACTGACTCATTAGTTTGATTAAAATATATTGCATATATTGAATAAAATATACATATTTTAATTTTTGTAAATAGCTGAAAAGTTATCACCATTCTCAATGAATTTTAACCTTGAAACCACAAAAGGAAAACTAGCTACAGAAAGACTAGTAAAGTACAACTGTTAAATGATTACCTACACAGACATGGTGAAACATTACTTTTACTTTCTCTAGCACATATGTACAATGTGTATAGTAGATAAAGAAGGTATTGTATTCTACCTAAAAACTAGATACTGAGATTTCACCAGAAATACATGCTTTAGGATCCTCTGAATCCAAAAGTCACCCTCCATGGTGTAATGGTTACCATGCTAACTTCATATACCCAAGGTCGCGGGTTCAAACCCGGCGGAGGACGATGGATTTTTTTCGGGCATAAAAATCCTTAGCATGGCTTCCTTCGGAAGGGAAGTAAAGCTGTGGGTCCCGTGTCGTAGATTTACGGCACGTAAAAGAACCTCAAGCCTGATAAGAGAGGTCTCTGAGCAAAATTAAGCAATCTTTCACGCCCAATATAGAATGGGACACTGAGAACCAAAGCAGTTAAAGAGCGTCCATAAATAACAGGCCATTTTTCTGAATCCAAAAAAAGAATTTTTAGAAGAAGGTTCGTATTATAACTTTATAACATTTGTTAACCTTGGTATTTAAGTTTAAACATTGTAACATCCCCAACTACCCTTTATTTGGAACATTTTTTGAAAATTTTGATTTTTGAGAAAATCACTAACAATTTTGATTATATTTCAAATATTTTTATCATAAATAAAATGTATATTCTGAATTTTCTGTGAATAACCTCTGAAGACCTCTTCATTGTGGATGACTTTTGTATAATTTTAGTATAACTGGTAAACCCTTAGAGAATAATAAATATAGATCTTTTTTATTTTTTTTTGGTGGTGTTTAACGCCTGCATTAACTATTTATGGCACCGCAAGCGGTGATAATAATAATACATGAATGATGAAGCACCAGTGGAATGCAATGGTGGGGGAAACCGGAATACCTGGAGAAAACCCACCCCAGCAAATCTCACATGCGGTTGCTCGGGATCGAACCCCGGCCGTCTAGGTGAGAGTTGAGTGGTCTAACCATTTTGCCTCAGCGTGGCCTATAGATCTTGTTAAAACATACAATTTATGTCATATACACTTTTGTTTTGTAGCTTAAGTAATATCCAATATATTCTTTGTTATTGGTTCAATTTAAACTACTTAAACTTTTCTCAAAAGAGCAGTAACTTTTCTTGTCATATCTCATTTGTTTTACCTCTGGCAAGCATAGCGACCAGCTTTTAAAAGATTTGATGTTGCTTTAACCTAGTGCATTCCTTTATTTCCTTTCTAGTTACAAAGAAACAAGCAATAAGATCAAGCCTGCTAATTTTTATCTCAATTAGGATGAAGCGGATAAAAAATTATCTTTTGTAAGAAAAGTTTGTTTGCAGAACAGCTAGATAAAGTTGTTTGAATGGAACATATCAGATTTTTCTTCTTAAAGCTACTAAGTTAGATACTGTCAATGAGGAAACAAAAGATAAATGCTTAGGAGCAGCTTAAATTCATAAAAATCTGTTTATTTACATTTCTCAAGTTTTGCAATAAGTACATTATTTTTGTATATGTAACAAACTCTGAACTAAAAAACAATTGTTGTAAACATTGTTTTGAATTTTTTCTGGTAACATTTAAAGTTCTATGTACAGATGCAGAAGTAAATGGTAACTGTAAATACATATAGATGATATCATGTTCGTAATACTGATGACTGCAAAACAAGCTTTTCAGACAACTGGATACTTATCAACCAGCTGAATGAGACTAGAAATAACTTTCACAATTGATGGTATTAAGTGAGTTTGTGTATGTGATGCTGATTTTTGTAGGTTAGGTTTTCATATAAACTACTTAGATATTTATTTTCAATTCTATTCCTTTTTCTGCTGAAAACAGCAAAATTCTGATGAGATATGATCATACGGACACTAAAATGGTTATGGAACTTGTGTGGGATTCTGCACCTTTCCTGCTAGCAGTACTAGTTGAGTGTCTCTATGAAGCAGAAAAAATAAGAAAGGGCGATTCACCACCAGGCCTCCATCTTCTACTTGTCGTTTAGGTCTCCTCCTTGACACTGTAAAATTAAATATTGATTACATATTCTCTCTGTAATAATGCACAAAGTTACAATTTTTCCCTTTTGTGAGCTGTGCATAAAATGAGCGTTTAAAAAGCTTGAACCATCGATAATGCAAAGCCACTCAAAAAGTTTTGAGAACGGACAGCAATGAGTTGTGGTAAGCAAAACCAGGTTTTCCTATCTTCAGATTGAAGTTCAGATAGCATCATGAGCAAGTCTGGGCATGCTCCAACAATTTGCAACATCAGTACTGTATGTGCTAGAACAAATCTAGGTGACAGCATTTCCATGCTATAATGTTTTTTTGACTTAAGTCGGTTTAGAGGCCAGATAACCCTTGAAAGACTGCATCATGTATTTGGAGATCTATGCCCTTTGAAATCCACCATTTATTAAGGTATGTAGAGTTTAGAAGAGGAAGGGATTCCCTTGAAGATGAGTATTGTGAAGGATGTCTGACTGTAGGAACAATGGATGAAAATGTGGTGAAAGCAGATCATCATTGTACATATGGTCAGATTTAAGAAACCCTAAATATTGGATTGTCAGCAGTGTAAAAAACCTTGAAAGAAAAATTTGATGTGAGTAAGCTCTGCAGTTGTTGGACCCCCAACCGCCTCCACAAGTGAACAGAAACAAGCAACAATGGTGTTAGGAAATGAGAGAGAACTTCAATGGCAGAGATTCAAAAAAATATTTAGCATTATAACAGGTGGCAAAAGCAGGATTTACTAGTATCATCCAGCAACTAAACAAGTAAAAAGAAAAAAAATGTAAATGGCATGTTATTTAAGGATGCTCTCTAACTGCTGTGGTTCTCAGCATCCCATTCTATATTGGGTGAGAAAGACCCTTAATTTTGCTCAGAGGCGCCTCTATCAGGCTTGAGGTTCTTTTATGTGCCAAAAGTCTATGACACGGGACCAATGACTTTACTTCCCTTCCGAAGGAAGCATGCTAAGGATTTTTACACCCGATAAAATCCATCGTCCTCCACCAGGTTTGAACCCAAGACCTTGGGTATATGAAGTTAGCATGGTAACCATTACACCATGGAGGGCAACACTAAACAAGTCATCCATCTGAGTCTTCTCAGCAGAAAATCTCCCAATAAAAATGAAACAAACAAGAAATGTTGGCAAATTGATCTGTTTTTTCTTCTCAGCATGTGGACTCATTGTGAGATTCTGCTTGAGAGACAAGACTGTTACTATCAGCTTGCACCACAAAATGTCTGCTACAAGTCTTCAATGAACTGAGAAAAAGGTGTTCTAAGACTGGTCTGCATGGAATTTTCTTGCAATTTGTCAGGGTCTCTGCTCACACTGCACGGAAACAGCCCAATTTCTGCAGGAGTCAGGAGTGAGATATTTTTTTCCATCCTCCCTATGTCCAGGCCCAGCTCATGCAACTTTTTTCTATTTCCCAAAATGAAAGAAAGTATTTGAGATCAATGATCCATTAACAAGCTCAATGTCCATTCTTAAAATCTTAGAATAACCTTTGTAAACATAGTTGCAATTTTTTTAAACAAGTTAATCAACACTGAAATACTGTTTGTTCATATCGTAAATAGATAAAACGTGATTTATCAAAGAAATAATATATCATAAAACAAGCATATGTTTAGCAATCTGCATGGGAAACTTGCCACAGCAGTTTTGTTACATTTGGTAATGCAGTATTATGAGATAATATTTATTTTTGAAGTTTATGCTAAAAAAAAAAATAATGTAATTGCAGTTTTAATTTCTTCTACTATAGTTAATTTTAATGCTTGCTTTTGTTGAAATTAACTTTCAATAATCCTCAGTAGTTAAAATGCCTTCAACACTTACTTTAAATCTTCTAACACATTATGAAACAATAATTATACTATACAAAAACTTTGTATCTTACCAAAATTAGTGGATACTGAACCAACAGAATTGACCGCTACAAATGATGTAGTGAAGTAAGCATCCTGTGTGATGGACTTGACATACACAGGCAGAGCTTTGCGCGTGTTACTGTTAGCTCCACTCAAGTTGGCAGCACTGGAGTTGAAAGCTTTGCGGATTCCCAGTTGACGCAAGAAAGGTGTGAGGTCTACGCCAGCTGTAAGTACTGCCATTTGAGGAATGGATACAGATAACTCAGAAGATGGCCGTTGAGGTAACCACTCTTGTACCAGTTGTTGTAGAGATACTGTCGGCAATCTTACAAGGAGTTCGTCTACTGCAGCTTCACCAGAGTCTGGTACCAGTAGCAACAGTGCTACACTACTCACCTGAGACATTGTTAAATATTAACTACTTCAGTTATACATGAAATTAAGAGTTTAGCAGTAGATAACGTTTAGGAATATTCCTAAGCAAACTAAGTTAATGCATGTGAATAATGGAAGGCACATAAACCACATTTCTTATCAGGATCTGCTTCAAAAAGAAATATTTGGAAGCCACTCCAACCAAGCTAAAGTTGTTACACTATCTATATTTTCTTAAAACTGAATTCCTTAAATGTTTCATTGATACACAAGCCTAAAAGAAATTCTACTTGTAATGAACATGAGGTGGATAAAACATTCTTTTAATTATGGGACTTTTTGAACTAAAATTAAAGAAAGCTCTTATAATAATTGCATTTAAAATGTATTACCCTTGGAATAACCATTGGAGGATAATTTTTGTTCTTATTTTTTAAAGAAATTACTGAAATTGCACAAAGAGTGCTCAAACCTTCACATTCCTAATTGTGTTACAAATAAATTGAAGTTTGTTGTAGAGTAAGACTCACATGCTTTATATGTTCAAAATTCAGTCCTTGAGATGCACACAGAATATTCCTTCCTTGGTCCAACTTGGGACAACTGTTAATGTGAAGCATTAAAATGCAAAAATGAATAAAAACAGATATCTGTCAAGTGTGACTTATTTGTGGGCAAGCTAAATAATAATAGGCACCTACTAGTAACAGTTATACATTTTGGAGACCAAAAGATAGAAGTGTGTAATAAAATTGGGTATTAACAAAATTTTTAGTGCAATTACTGAAAGTAAACCAAATTTAAATACAGTATAGTACAGATGCTTTCTTTTGCTCAAAAAGTAACTAAATGCCCTTTAGTTTAAATTTAATCAAATAATCATAGGGCAGTTAGGTCCTACCTTACTGTTAGAAGGGCTGGGCCTTCCTATTCCTGCTATGCATTCAAGTGTACATGATCTAATATGCAGGAGTATATTAATTAAATGCATCCTACTGTGTGCTAGAGTATTCTTTCTTTTTTTCTTTTTTAAAAAAAATGAGATATTAAGAAAAGGCTTCAGCAGCATTTATAGCACACAGTAATAAATGATAGTTCATTTATAGATTATATTTTCAGATATGAATGACAATACAATCGTGAATTGTGAGTGATGCTCTAAAATGTCTTGTTTTCTGTAACATCCTAGTTTTGAAAAAGCAGAAGTTTATACTAACATTTTTTCTAGCATTTAAATTTTATATTTTTTGTGCTATGGGACTTCACATTTGATTTTTAGCAGCTATTTTCAAAGAGCTTTGAAAACCTTCCACGCTTAAAATTCACAGCATGAACAATTTGCTTTTTCTCCTTAATTTCCTGTTTAATTTTAAATGCTATTAGTGCTAGACACTCCTTATTCTAAGCACATTTCACACAACTTGATCCCCACAAGAGAAGCCATGAGAAACAAGGGGACAATATAAAAAGACTTGTCTCCATGGTTGAGTGGTCAGCTCGCTGACTTCTCACCCAGAGGTCCTGGTTCAATTCCTTACTGGGACAGGAAATTTTTTGTTTAACCAGAATCATTCCCTATCCCCTACAGAGTCTGGATATATGTTTGTGAGAGTGAATGGGCATGTGCTTAAAGAAAAGAAAATGTTTAAAAACCCAATATTCAAGACCCTGGAGGTTCAACTGTCAGCATTGATATCAAATATAATGCAGAAAGTGATAAAAATGAAATCTAGTGCCAAAATGGTTCAGATTTTACTGCTGCATGCAGATGAGCTCATCTTCACGGCAATCTTAACAAGTATCAATCATGGACATCCAATCAGCTAAACCACATATGAGGGCTGTTCCAGAAGTACCCAGCCTAACAAAGAAAGTGCAAACATTTTGGGGAAAAGCATCTTTATTTCTCTATATAGCTTCCTTTCAGCTTGATACACCATTCCCATTGATGGTCAGTAGCTTTGATATCCTGTTTATAGTGAGAACTATCGAGGTCTGAAAAATACCCATCACCTGCAGACTCCACCTCTTTATTGTTGGCAAATCTTCTACCGCCAAGCCATTTCTTCAAGTTTGGAAACATAAAATAATTAGAGGGGGCTAAATCATGTGAATAGGATGTATGAGGAAGCAATTCGAACCCTAACTCATTGATTTTGGCCATGGTGATAATGGACGAGTGAACTGGTGCATTGTCTTGATGAAACAAACCTTTATTTTTCGCTAAATGCGGCCGTTTTTGCTCGATTTCATCACTCAAACGCTATAACAAGTTCGCATAATATTCGCCATTGATTACTTTTCCTTTTTTAAGATAATCAATGAAAATTATCCCGCGTGTGCCCCAGAAAACTGGCACCATGACCTTGCCTGCAGATGGAACCGTCTTCACCTTTTTGGAGCCGATTCTCCCCTTCCAATCCACTGTTTTAATTGTTCCTTCGTAACAGGTGTGAATTAATGGACCCAGGTTTCATCTATTGTTATGAACCGACGCAAAAACTCATCTTTATTGCAACAAAACATTGCCAAACACTCGACTGAAACATCCTCACGACGCTGTTTTTGTTCTATTATGAGCACTTTGCACACAACTTTCTCATATCTGCGATGTACAGAACTTTTTGAAATGCCTGCGATGTCTGCTAGCTCGCGCACTTTCAGTTAACGGTCATCGATTACCATTTTGTGGATTTTTTTTTACAACTTCTGGACAGGTAATCTCACTTGGTCGACCACTGCGATGTTCGTCTTGACAGCTCATACCGCCGCGCTTAAACTCTACCAGTCAATATTTCACTGTTGTAAACGAAGGAGCAAACTCGCCCAAAGTAGAATCTAGCTCAGTTTTAATATTAGTTGGACTAAGACCCTTCAAATGAAAGTATTGTATCACATAACGATGGCCAGTTTTGTCCAAATTCGCTGAGAGCATTCACTAATGATGGCTGCCAAACATGCTAAACAATATAAAATCGTCAAACTTCGAACTTAAGCTTTCTAAGGTTGGTAGGTACTTTTTGCTATTGTTATTGTTTGAAACAACAACCGCTCTCTATACGTCAGGTCGGATACTTCTGGGACAGCCCTCGTAATGTTTACATCTACTATTTTAATTATATCATCCCTGCTCACCTTATTTTACTATATACAAATAATATATTCAACACTAACCTTGCAGTTATTTTTGGTATGTGGGTATTTTAATAATAAATCACTTTGATAGCACTTTGGTATGCTTTACTGAACAGAAAGATGGTAAGTATTAATTATTTACCTCAAGTGGAAGTTCAACAGCATGGGCATTTAACTGCTGCAGACGGGCAGCGCGGAAGGTGCCAACTTGAGGGATCATGGGCACAGGAACAGGATTGTTTGGTGAACGATAAAATGGTGCTGAGGGCTCATGAGAAAGAAAGGAGAAGGCGGCAAGGCGATCAAAATCTTTCCAATGACTCATCACTCCAGAGTCACTACGAAGTTCCAGCTTGACACCAGCAGGTCGCATTCCTAAACACAAGTGACAAAATGTTTATTAAGTTTTATAGACAACTTCCAGGCCCTCCAGCTCCTTATTACATTAACTGTGAAGATTACTTTCCTTTGTCTCTCTCTCTCTCTCTCTCTCTCTCTCTCTCTCTCTCAGGTCGTATCATCTCATCTCTGTCTCTTATCCCTCTCAGTTTCTCCTAGTTTTCCTCAATACCTCCTTGTCTGTCAGTTCTTATCATTCTACATGTGTGTGCTATGTGATATTTTTAGAGCTAATAATGAATTACTTTTGTATCAGTAAAAATTAAAACATGGTTCTAGTTTTACACAAATGTGTGTCTGCTTTTACTGTTTACTATGGTAATAAATCAGAATCTAGCAATAAAGGAATATTACATGAATAGCTGGGAAACTTCCTAAATATTCATCCTACTGAAATTCAGCAAATGAAACTTTTCAGAAAATAAATTTACTTACATATTTGTTAATTTCTGTTTAAATTGGATAAGTAAGATGATTGATTTTCGGTTTTGTTTCTCTTAAAACAAACTCTTCTGGGGAAGTAATTAAGGTTATTGTAATCTATATAGTCATTTTCAGACAAAATGTCTTACCCACCGACATTGGTAGTCAAGGTCGTTAAGGCATGGACTCGCGAACGGAAGGTTTGACGTTTAAATTCCGCTTACACTTCATCACTGATCTAGGTTTTCCTCAGCCTTCAAAACTGGCAAATGCAGGGGAGGTATCCTAAACTTAGGCTTGGAACATTTGCTTTCCCAATAATCATTTCATTTCATGTATCACTAGTGTCTATCGGGTGTGGTGCTGATTGTATTAAGAACGGACGTTAAGCACTACTAAAATAAAAACACACGCTCAGACGAACCTTTTTCTTCTTTTGGATGACCATTCCCACCTTAATAATCACATATTTAACCAAAATCTGACATCAAATACATTTTGGTTTGTTATTTATTTGTTAATTTATTTAATTTGTTAATTCAAGTTAATAATTTTACGACATATCTGATGAACATTAGTAAACGCACTTCTTCAATAAAATATGAAACCAGTCCAACTGCCTCTGCAGTCGAGTGGTCAGCCTTCTGGCTTCTTAAACCAGATGTTCCAGCTTAGATTCCCACCAGGGATGGAGAATTTTCTTTTATCAGCATTTTTTCCTATTCCCCACAGATTCTGGATGTATGAGTTGTGGGAGTGATTGTGCGTGTGTTTAATGGTATGCAACTAAAAACGAAGGTTAAGAAACCCTACAGATCAGAGAGCAAAAGAATATGACCACAGAATAAAAGGGGACTATACCCATAAATGGAGGGCTAGAGAATATCACAGTCCAAAGATATTTCCGCAAGGCATTCTGGGATTTTTCCTCTATCTCGGTGTATACTTCTGATTTGATGAAGGTAGTGTTTGTACTATATGAAATACATTCCAGAAAATCCCTAGATGTACTGCAAATAAAATGAGTATCAATTTGATACACTTTATCACAAATGGTATTATTAACTTGCGCAATAATATTAAATAAACGCGATACAATCTTCTAGAAAACGCACGGTTTGGATATGGATAATTCAAGTCGATAAGAAAATTTGAGCCAGATTTGAATAAACCAATTTCGTTTAACCAGTAGCATTTGTTGGAATCTCTCTGATAAGCAGTCCATCTGTATGTATCATCAATATCAGTTTCGAGGCCACACTTTCACTGCGAATGCATTCCCACGTGGTTTGCGTAACTGCTTCTCGCTGCTCTTTGAATGCACTCACTTTAAAATGTTAACAGTGCTATTACCCTATTCTTATACGTAAAAGTCATTCTCGCGACGAACTTTCATCAGATCCTTTACTAAGAATAAAACGTTACGTAACAGAACACACTAGTTTTGACATAACATTACGAACCTCGAGCTGGAATCCGTAACAGTTTGAGATACTCCATTGTTTTACTCCAAAAACAGCAGTGCCTTTCTCACGTTCTGACAATAACAGGAAAAACGTGGGTAATTATTTACAATGACTTTACCATCTTCTCTGAATGAAAGCGTAGCCTGCGATTTTCAACAAGTTGATCTGGAAAGATGCGGGGAAACCTAAGTTTAAAAATGTATCCAAATTAACAGCAAGAAAGAAAGGAGCAAATAAATGAAAACAGTCGTAAGGTTTATTCCCAGTTGTGCGAAACGAGTACTCGAGGTAAATGTAACGTTCGCTGGAAATTATTGCCACGTTGGTGATAATTTACTTAAACAAGAAAGATAATAACCAGCTTATACTCGGGGCGTTTTGTATTAAAATAACGTGTGAAGTATACATGTAAGAATATCTCAAAACCGGTTTGAATTTAAACTCTACGATTTGACGAAGTCTATATTTTTGTGTGGTAATTTCTTGTCTATGTCTTACGGTTTATGCGAGTTATGCAAAAGTCATTCAGCATGAAGAGAATTTCAGAAGTTATTTCCGGAAAATTTAAGATACAGATCTATTTTGTTTCTCATGTATATATCTTTAATGTACAGTATCCAAATTTTTAGAGTCATTTTTGAGAAAATCGAAAATATCGAAAACTCTTCTAAGTAAATGGAGTTTGAAGTGGGGGGATTTGCTTGAAAATCTTCCTGTCGCATCCTTGGAACATACTGAACTCAAATACCAAGTTTGGTATTTAACTGACTTTTCTTTTTTGAGTTATGTTCTCACAGATATACACACATACATGCATACTGACCTTTTTTGAAGAGTGAATTTTATTCAAGGTCATCAAAACATGTTTTTGCAAAGAAATCTCAGTAGCGAATTTTTGGGTGGGATGCAATACCTTCTCCAACTTCTATGTAGACTGTACATGATAAAGCAGTTAATAGTAATAACAGTAAATGATAATTGGATAGGTTGAGTCAGACTGAAAAATTCAATGCCATAGCGGGATTTGAGCCACGGATCTCCCGATCTCTAGCCAGTTGTTCTACCACTGAGCTACCATGGCAACATGTCGGCATAGCTTTAAATTTCTCAACTAACGTGTTTGCCGGTAAACCATAAGGTGATCTCAAATTATTTGGAGATGAATACCCCAATGGCGATTTACAATGTTGTAAGTACTTTAAGTACCAGGACTCATAGTATAGCCAACTATTACGGTCAATTAGTATTGATTTAACTGTTTTTTCACACAAGCCGTGTGTAGGACATGAGTTGGATATGTAGAGTCAGACTGAAAAACTCAATGCCATAGCCGGGATTTGGACCACGGATCTTCCGATCTCTAGTCGGTTTCTCTACCACTGAGCTACCCTGGCAACATACCGGCAGAGCATAGAATTTCTCAACTGACTCGTATGTTTCCCGGTAAACCACAAGGTGATCTCAAATTATTTTGAGATGACAACCCCAATGACGACAATGTAGATACATAATAGTTGGCTATCTATGAATCCTGAGACTTAAAGTACTTACAACATTGTAAGTCGCCATTGGGGTTGTCATCCCAAGATAATTTGAGATCGCCTTGTGGTTTACCGGGAAACATACGAGTCAGTTGAGAAATTCAATGTTCTGCCGGCTTGTTGCCATAGTAGCGCAGTGGTGGAGCAACCGGCTAGAGACCGGCAGATCCGTGGTTCAAATCCTCGCTATGGAATTGAATTTTTCAGTCTGACTCTACCTATCCAACTCCTGTCCTACACACGGCTTGTGTGACAAAACAATTAAATCAATACTAAATGATAATTGTTTATACCTGACTTTTTAAATAAATAAAGCTTCTATTCCATTCACGTCCCCTATGAGTTGTTATTCGCGACGTCATGGTTTCTTTCCTCTTTGACATGCTCCATAAACACCGAAGCATGCATCAAACCTCAGTAATTTTACCGCGTTACCCACACTTTCTACACAAGTGCATAATCATTATGCCAACATCGAGAGACATATGACAGTCATTCATGTAATGGCTATGATGTTCATGGATGGTGGGTGCAGAGGGCGATGGGGGCTTATAGACACCTTATTACCTAAGGCAGGTTTTAACTGAAATTTCCAAAACCTGCGAACCCTGTCAAAATTCCTGTAGCTTTCTCTGTAGACTGTGTATCCCAAAAGAAATCAACATACAAGCTATCCACATTTTACCTCGTCATTTTTAAAAATATTAATTTTTAATTATTTGTTCACTGCTTTCACAAAAGCTGTGCCAAGTCTTAAAAAAAAAAAAAATATACGTTTCTGAAAAAGTTTGACTGTAGAAGACACTATTTACAAAGCAGCGGAGGCTCTTTCATTTATGAACTTTTTTATTTGAAACATTAATGTTGGGAAAACACATGCAAGAAAAAACTTACCGATTAATACTTATAATGTTATAGTACTTTTAAATATCTTATTATATTAAGTTTTACTTTTCCTATCACTTGTAGATAGGTGAAGTATTTTACCGAAAATATACGCTATAAAGTCCCCTGAATCCAAAATAGCATGTTGAATAAACATATGTGCAACCATACGTTTTTCGTAGTTGTGCCGGGTAGATAGGCAATGCTAGGGTGGTTTCTCTTCTACTACAATTTCCTGTCTATCGCTTTGTGTCCCTATCATTTCCTATCACCTGTTTCGGGGTTGAAGGTCTAGACGAAGGCACAGCCTAAGATAGGCTAACGTGCAGACATCTTTCTCAGACAGAAACTTGAGAATAAGCTTGCTAGTTTGAGATAGGCTAACGTGCAGACAGCTTTCTGAGTGAAAAACTTGGGAATAGGCTAACATAGCCTGAATAGGCACCCGTGCAAACTTCTTTCTTAGAGAGAAACTTGAGAATAAGCTTGCTAGTTTGAGATAGGCTAACGTGCAGGCAGCTTTTTGGGTGTAAAACTGGGGAATAAGCTTGCTAGTTTGAGATAGGCTAACGTGCAGACAGCTTTCTGGGTGTAAAACTTGGGAATAGGCTAACACAGCCTGAATAGGCGCCCGTGCGAACTTCTTTCTCAGACAGAAACTTGAGAATAAGCTTGCTAGTTTGAGATAGGCTAACCTGCAGACAGCTTTCTGGGTGTAAAACTTGGGAATAGGCTTGCTAGTTTGAGATAGGCTAACCTGCAGACAGCTTTCTGGGTGTAAAACTTGAGAATAGGCTTGCTAGTTTGAGATAGGCTAACCTGCAGACAGCTTCCTGAGTGAACAACTTGGGAATAGGCTAACACAGCCTGAATAGACACCCGTGCGAACTTCTTTCTCAGACAGAAACTTGAGAATAAGCTTGTTAGTTTGAGATAGGCTAACGTGCAGACAGCTTTCTGGGTGTAAAACTTGGGAATAGGCTAACACAGCCTGAATAGACACCCGTGCGAACTTCTTTCTCAGACAGAAACTTGAGAATAAGCTTGTTAGTTTGAGATAGGCTAACGTGCAGACAGCTTTCTGGGTGAAAAACTTGGGAATAGGCTAACACAGCCTGAATTATATAGGCAGACAAAACCTGAGGGATAAACTAGTATAGTTTGAGATAGGACTAGCAAGTTTGAGATAGGCTAATGTGCAGATAGATACCTTTCTCAGACAAAAACTGGGGGATAAGCTTGCAAAACCTGAGATAGGCTAACGTGCAGAGTGCTTTCTCAGAAAAAAAAAATCGGGATAAGCTTGCCTAATTTGAGACAGTTCGCCCGTTTGCTCCTAACTCTCCCCATATGATCACGGACCTTCGGGGTTACCACTTTCTATCAAGTGATGACGGGCCAGTTATGAGGTGGACGGACCCTGAGGGCAGTGTTCATTACTTGTGATAATAGGGAAATGATGATGGCGTTGAAAAAAGAGGAATTAAGCTTCTATCGTGGAATCCTCACACGTTTGATTATGGGGATATTCCACACGAACCAAAGGTGAAGACTTGAATAGGGCCGACTTAAAATCGACACTTCAGATCGGGAACCGAGCATCGGGCCAGTAGCACGAGAGCCGTGATTAAAACCGCTGAGCTACGCCGGCGCCCTGGTTGAAAATGATTATCATGCAGTCGCCTTCTCAGAGAAGAACTGGTGGACAAGTTCTGCAGACATAGGAGGCAAGCAACCTTAATGGCGACAGTATAGATAATATTACCGGGACGTGTGAGGCTGGCATTCGGGAGGTACCGAGTTCATCCCCGCCATTTCGTGGTTTTCTCTGGTCGGTGGGCGAATGCTGATGTGGTTTCTCATCTAAAACGATTTCCTTTCCATAATTTCCCTTTTATTCCGATTCCTTCTCAGATGGCGTGGATGCTTGCATCAAGGAAACAGAATTCTCCGCAGACTAATAAGGACCGCCTAGTTCATCACCCTTTCTAGGTAGCTCTAATAGAGGAACTGGGACTGTTAATGACTTCCGCACGTCTCTGCGTCTTGTCTGCCTATGGCCTGTAGCCTCCTGTGTTTTCTTTATTTCCTCACAGCAAATTTGTGCTGCACATCCAAGCGACCAAGTCGCACTATTTTGGTAGCGTAAGGGATTGGATCAAATGAATGTAAATTTAATATGGTCCAACTGTTCCTCGATGAAATTTAACTCATCAACGATTGTAGGAGGCACGTAGTTGTGTACAATAACTTTAACATATACATTTTAAGTGTTTAGCCGAACACTTACGCATATTGTTGACAATTTGAGAATTTGTGTAATTCAACAAAAAATCTAATAAGATGCAAGATACTTTTATCGAACACATCGTCTCTTCCTTATATATTTGAGTTTTGCAATAGTCTTAATCTTTTCTTATTGTAGGAATAAATCCTGTAACTTGTAGAAAATGCAGTCATCACTAATATGCATTATTTTAAACAATTAATTTTTGCCGTACATTTTAAATTATGCATAGAACATAAGTGAATTTTGGGTGTATCAGTAATTCAAAAAGAAACGAAGAGGATAAAATTCACTCATTTATACCTTTATCTTTGACTCTTATATGCACTAGTGCAATTCACTAGTTGTTTTCCTTCACTTCTTCAAAATAGTCTGTCCTTAAAGGGTTGTGAAGGGCGAAGATGTTTTGCTATTGCTCTCTCTCTCTCTCTCGTAAGGGGCAGCCAGAAATCTATTGTGAGCTGTGCAACCTCCAGGAGGAAGGGATGATATAAAATATTCAAGGGTTGTTGCCCGAACCAAGTAGCGACAAGCGCAGATATTGCGGGGTCCTTAAAATAAATGGAGACATTCCTGCAGGCATCCACCGGTGCTCCTCCTGATCAAGAGGTCCGAACTGCCCTGTGGCTGTAATAGGCAAGAGAAAACAGTTGCAGAGCGCATATTCACCGCGCATCACGCACCACCAGACTACCCAGTCAAGTCTCCTAAGCTGAAAGATGATGTGAAATAAAATGATAGAGAATGAGGGTCCGAAAACATTCGCCTGGTGACAAGGCCGTCTGAACCATTCCTCTCGGTGACATATGCATTTATCATATGTACCTCTGAACATAAAATTGCGCATCTTTACTAGCTGTTAGCGTGAATATTTTATATTTATGTCAAATTATTTTTCATATGCTCCTCTGTATATAGAATTATATTTCGGTATCATTCACTATTCCCTTTTAATTAGAATAAGCTTAGTTATGATATAAGCATTGGCAACCATATTATTCAAACTCTTTAATGAAGTGCCGTAGAGATATGAAAACTACAACCTGGATACCAGTTGTCAGTTCATTCAGAAATATTAAAAGAAGCCAAAATATAAATATAAGATTATTGTTCCTACCTGTGAAGTTGTCAAACTTGGATGTTTCTGTTATGTTAGCTCTGTAGAATTTGTCTAGGATAGATTTATACGTAGAGGAGAGAGGATGAGAACTTTTCATTGCTGCCGTGTTGAAGGAACCAGCAACTTCTTCATTATCTGCGGTGGCCTGCACATACAAAACAACAACTGTAATTTTGTTTAGCAATAGCAATGTTGCTAATGTTGTTAGTAATATTATTTACCAGAAATAACACACAGTGGCAGAGAGTTGAAGTCGGTAGGATTCCTGCTGCAGTGATAAGGCGATAAGTATTGCCAATGAATTATTCATTTCAACGCAGAAAAATAGCAAAGAAGAAGAAAACGAACTTAAATACCTAGTATAATTATTATCGGCTGAGATTATTTAACCAAAAGTATCACAGCGGCGTGTAATTATAAATGGAAGTAGCAGCAGCATAGCTCTTTTAACCAGACGAAGGAAATGAAGATTACGATATGTAGTGTAATTAACAGTTTAGTATAAAAATGCAAATCGATTCATCATAGCGGTTCGTGAAATATAACTAAATACTAATGTATACAAATGACAACCAACAGTGCTCTACCATCATTGCGCTCGAGCTGGTACGTTTTTTATAGCCGTAGGGGATTCTACAAATGCAGCAACTTCCGCTTTTTTACTTTCGTTTATCAGGCATTTCTTCTGAATGCTTTCGATGTGTGACGGTGAAAAAGAACTTCCCATGCATCCAGTGACTTGAATTGTGCAGAGCTCTTGCCCCAATTGTCTCCCGGGGACCCGGGTTCGATTCCCGGCTGGTGCAAGGAATTTTTCTTTAGCCAGAATTATTCCCTATCCCCCAGAGAGTCTGGAAGTTTGTATGTGAGTGTGAATGTATGCGTGTTTGAGTAAAACTAAATGATTTGAACTAACGTAAAAGCACCTACAGACAACGAGTTGTTTCAAGTGGAAAGCCCCCGAGATGACCTTAGATGTTAAAGGGGGCTATATAAATGAAACAGGATAAAAAAAATGTCCATACAATAATTGAATTAAGGAACTCAAAGCAGAGTTTATCTACCCATTGCGACATCATTACGTCTTGAAGACTGGTCGTCCCAACCAGGCCAAGTTTGCCAACCGACCAAATTATAGTACATAGTATCACCAATTCTCTTAAGGAGAGGCTTATGAAACAAATCGGTTCCCGAAAGTCTTTCCATTGTCTGCACATGTACTTTATCCAGGACTTGGCGAAAGGACCAACTGTTATCTCACTCTCTCTTTCGGTCTTTCCATCGGAGATGATATATTTTCAGGATAATCCAATCCTTGATTCTTAAACACCCCCCCCCCATAGCTCCTTGGCGTGAGAATTTCAGACTTCAGTTGTTACTCTCTCAGGAGCCTGGCTACTCTTTAGGTCTGCACTGTCTCAGGTATCCTCAAGCACAGCGAAATAATTCGCGTGGATGCAACACGATCCTTCTCTGACACCTTGTACATTGACAGCTTTTATGGACATGATCTTCCTGGCATGGCACCTTGGAGTGACTCCTACTTTGTCGATGCGTTGATGAAGCAGGATTTTTTATTGTGTTTAACATACCCTTTTACTACATAGGGCACCGCAGTCGATGACATTGATGATACATGGCATGAAGATGGAGCACCGGTGGAATGCGATGGCGGAGGAAACCGGAGAATACCAGTCCCTGCGCCGCTTTTCTTCACAAAAAATCCCACATGCGGTCGCTTAGGATCGAACATGGACCGCCTTGGTGAGAGGCGAGTGGTCTAACAGCGGACCTGGCTAAGCAGGATCATGAAAAATTGTGATTCTAGTGTCTCTGGATCTGAAGTAAGCGGTCTAGTTTTCAGGCGCTGGTAGATGTGGCGCGAACAATCGCTCATCAGGTGTTCCGAACAGTCAGTCACCCTTTCAATACAACACTCAGTGGTCTGCGACGACATTCTACTCACTTTGACGCAGTGCATGTGGATATCGGCTTGGCCACCTCCACCATTAGCTTGGCCGGCGATCCTTGGTAACTTATGGTGTCTCTGGTGTGGAGGATATAATTCTTATCGCAGTTGAGGAGTTGCTTGCATTTCGATTCTCAGATGCTTCAGCCTTTTTCAAGTAATTTGCATGATGAAGTCTTCATTGAAGTCTAAGTATTTCTCTATTTCTTCAGAGTGCTCGTAATGTTGTTTCAAGTTGTCATCGCGTCCGCTAAGGGAGTTCAGGTGTTTTTTTTGTTTGTTTTTTTTCTCACACGGATGATCATGCCTCTACAACACCTTTTATTTTTCACTCCCGTTTTTCATTATTTCCCTAACTTCCACTTGTATTCCCTTTTTCACTTTCTTCGTGTTAAATTTCATTTTCTTTATCTCGCACAATAACTGCCGAATATTTTCTCCTTCATCCTGAGTCATTTCATGCGATTAATTTTACAAAATCCTTGCTACTAACACTTCGGATTACAACTTAACCTGACATACCCCTTATTTCTCTCTAGAATTACACAGTCTCAGCCAATAACTTCTAGGGCCTTAACAGTACTTTCGACGCGATTCGGTTCTTCTTCATTTACTCTTCTGCGTTGAAACTTCCAATTCGCTGGCTGTATCACGACTGCTCAACATTACCACCGACTTTGATTATCTGTTCGTCGTCCTCAATACATTGTATAAACTTTATCTATTATGTTTATATGAATTATTCCTGAGGTGCTGCAAAAAGCAAACAACTACCTGTGAGTGACCCAACTGCCCCATATTTTGTTGTATGCAGATATTCCTTCACGCGTTAAAATAGTTGCAGAACTCAAAGGGGCTATTTCAAGTTAAAATAGGTCAGTGGGGAGCGACCTCCGTTTTACCACTGGCGGATACTGGCTAAAATGAAAGTATCTCCTGCTAGTTCCCCACTGGCCGGTTTTAACTTGGGATAGCCCCGTTGAATTCTGCAACACTTTTAACGCACACAACAAAATACTGAAGTTGGGTCAGCTGGTGTGCTTCAATTATCGCCATGATTTGTTATGGGGATGCAAAGGAGGCCACAGGTACCAAACGTAACAATTTCAACGTTTCATATGCATTCAAAGGAAGGAACTATTCTCTAAACAATTCTGATTCAGAACTACCATTTTGTAGTTTGTTCTAACGTTTCGACAGTCGATGCAGTTATCACCCGACCAAGGCGAGTGTGGTTCTGCATCGGAGAGCACCACTTATACGCTTAATAGCATACCATTCCCTCTGTACAGCTCAATTGGGAAAACGCGAATTATGCACAAACCCTGCTTGTTATTACATTTCCACCATTTTGATGGTAGTATTGTATGTGCGTGCATGTGCGCTCCTACGTCCTAAATTATCAAAACATTCACAAATAATTTTAAATGCAAATAGACTTGAAATGTATTTCTCTGGTAGTTCACATGTACTGGAGTTGAAATGGTAATAAATCTCATCTCCCAACCAACAAAGACGATACTTTTTTTTTAATTCCGGCCATGTAAAGAGATCGAATTTCAGGTCTCCATATGGCGAACAACTTCCAAAAGATTTAACTATCATTTTAGCACTTTATTTCCTTCTACCTACAAGCAAATATTAAAAAAAATCTGTGTATGTTCATCTCGATTAGACGAAGTAAACATAAAAATAGAATAGGTAGAGAAGGTTATGTGAACTTAACACTTCGGAATTTTTTAATATCATGAAACTCCTAAAATTTTGTTCTAATGATGCGCTTGCCCTAACGTGCAATCTTGCAAGGTGATTTATTTTGCTCATCCCACTTTCAAGCTGGTATTGTTTCAGCATTTTAAATATTGTTCGTTGTTTATTTAAGGCCAGTCAGAAAACATATATAAGCAACACCCGATCTTGTTAGTGAATAAATCTATTTTCTTTACGGTCCATCACTTTATGAATACTAGGCGACGCGCTAAAGAGTATATCAGACTGTACAGCATTCCCTGACGTTTGTATTGCGTCATCGCATAGTTCACCATCCTTCCGCCTCCAGTATAGGACTTCACTCGCCTTGGCCGGCTTATAATTTAGGGTTTTCTTTTTAAGAAACACTATATAGAAAGACATGCTCTATAAGCTATATAACACATATAGTTTAATAAATTTAAAAATCCGACCCAAAGGAAACATTTTACAACACTTTTAAAATAAAAACCAAAGGAATAGTACCTACTGCTCGTATTATGAGCAAAATATAATGCATAACCAGCTACCATCTTAAGTAACATACCTCAAACGAGTCGCAATAGGCCTTGAAACCTATCCTCAGATCAGCCAGTGACTCCGGTGCCAAATTTAGAGCCGAAAGTATCTCCTTGGCGGTGTCCTCGCGTGAAGCTTCCAGAATCATGGCGAGGTTTGTTGCCAATCCAAAGGGCGCAAATACAAGATTCTCGCGTCCTGGAGCAAGTGCCTGAAGAAAGGGAAAAATAAGTTAAAATACAACATACAATAGTAAAGATTATACTTTGAGAGCTGTAGCCACAAACTTGAAATTTATCAGATATTGATTACCAACGTATACGACTAGTATTTCTGTCTCATTTTCATTATTGATGGTTTAAGCGTACCTCATACCATTGCATCGCTTTGCTCTGATACAGATTCTTATACAGGACGGCAGATATGCTCCATTCAAGGAGCAATTCCTCGTGATGAATTTGACACTATATCGTTGTGTGCTCAATGTGATCATAAATAAAATGTAAACATTCATACATTTTTGTTGTTGAAATGCTCAACATTTAAACGAACTCATGCATTAATGCAGCATAACCAAGCGAGATGGCTCCACGGTGAGATTCGCAATCGGAAGGCTCCGGGTTCAATTCCCGTAGGGTCGGCGATTTTGAACATGGGTATTTTAGTGGTTTCCTGGGTCGATAGGTGAATACTGAGATGGTTCCTATTCTTCTACAAATTACCTGTCCCCATAATTTCCTATCATTGTTTGGGGTTGAGCGGTCAAGAGACGGCGTTCGGCGTGTTTTGGCTGGGACGAGTAGTTACGGTTTGAGAGCGGAATCCCTGAGCTCTAGGAGAGAAAACGGAATCCCTAGGGCTTTGGGCGTCGGATGCATTTAATCTGAAATTGTGAGGTACCCCGTCACACGCATCTGGTCGCTTTTCTCCCAGGGGTTATACTACATAGAAGCATAAAATGCCACACTGGCCTACGTGCAGTAATGTGTCCCAAATTCGGGAGTCTCTCCGTGATATACACTCCTATCCCTGTGTGACTGTAACAAATTATTCTGAAACAACCCTTTACTTGGAAAAAAATTCGAGAATTTTGATTTTTCAATATGGCTAAAACGATCTTGATTAAAATACGATTTTACAATATGGCTAAAATAATCTTGATTAAAATACGATTTGTTTAAGGCATTTAATGTCACACGCGCGAAAGGTCCATTAAATACGAAACTTGGTGTTTAAGTTCAGCAATTTTTAAGGATGCGACACAAAGATTTTCAAGAAAATACCCCAACCCAAACTAACCGCTTTGCTTGGAAACTTTTTCATTTTTTCGAAAATGTTGATATTCCCAAAAATGATTAACAATTTTGATTAAAATGCCATATGATTTATATATTTTATGATAAACAAAATGGATTTATTGCATTCTTTATAAATAGCTTCTGTTCATTCTTGATGACTTTTGCATAATTGGTAAACCGTTAGAGATAAACAAAAACTTAACTAAAAAAAATCTGAAGTGCCAAACTCACATGGCTTTCTCTAGCTGCTCTACAAACTTATCTTGTTTCTTATTACTTAGTTCCTTATAAATTAGAAAGCAACTAAGGGAATGCGTTATGCTAAAGTGATAGTCAAAGGTTTTAAAAACTATCGTTAGGCGATTGGCACTGCAAATCGTTTCTTTGCTTGGCCAAGAGTATAACAAAAGAAAAACGGACACTTCCTGTCTGAGAAAAGTAATAATTTATAACTGAAACTAATAACAAGGAATATCTCAAAAACGATAAACTGTAATAACATAAATTGTGTATTTTAACGAGATCTACATTTTTTGTGTGGTAAGCTTTTGTTCATCCCTTACGGCTTACTAGTTATGCAAAATTCATCCAGAATAAACAGGTAGGCCAGGTTGATTTCCATCTTTAATTTTATTAGATATCTCAGTACAAGAGGACCTTCACAAGCTATTCCTAGAACTTTCAAGAACATTACTTATTTGTAATGGAAATGGCTTTAATATGTGGTATTTTAATCAAAATCATTAGAGCCATTTTTAAGAAACATACATTTTTCGAAAAATTTTCCATGTAAAGGGTAGTTAGAGGTGGGGGGATTTGCTCGAAAATCTTCGTGTCACATTCTTGGAAAATACCAAACTTAAAAACCAAGTTTCGGTTTTTTCGTTTTTGAGCTATGCTGTCCACCCACAGCCATACATACACGCGCACATACACACACACACACTCACACGGACCTTTTCTTGAAAATGTGTTGTTGTTGTTGTTGTTTTTTAATCAGGGAGCCCTAAAACATATATTTCTGCTGAAATTTCGGTATCGAATTTTTGAGTAGAATACAATACCTTCTCTATCCACTATGTACATACGGGGCTAGAGAAAGTAAAAAGAGAAAAAGATGCAATACTTTAAATTTTCTCAAAAGGGAAGTCCTTATTCGTTTTTCTTTCTCTTGGTCAAGTAAAGAGAACGGTATTTCAAAACTATTAAATAGCTCTCCAAAGATTTGACTATAGCTTAAGCCTAATATACTTCCCTATTTACATTGTATGTAGAAGGCAATATGCAGTAAAATATATATCTATCAATTGAATGTGAATTAGTTGGAAGAATAAGCTTTTAGAAGAATTTATTGAAGAATGGTAGAGAAAGCCATTGGAACGTAACACTTCAGATTTGTATTTTTTCTACCACGCGCATAGTAGGTATAGACTACCACGTTTTGTAGTCTCCTGAATAAAAAATAAATATAAAAAGAATATATTTTTTAGAAAAATCGCGCATATGTGTGTCCGTATCTGTGAATGGCGTAAACTCAAATAGGAAAAGTTTGTTAAATACCAAACTTGATATTTAAGTTCAGCATCTTTCAAGGAATACGACACAAAGATTTTCAATAAAATCCCCTCACTCCAAACTATTCTTTACAAAGGACATTTTTCGAAGATGTAGATATTCCGACAAATGACAAACAATTTGATTAAAATAGCATATGTTTAAAAGACAAATTGAATTTTTTAGATTTAACATACGAAGTTCTACTTATTCTTGATGACTTTCGCATAACTGGTAAACCGTGAGAGATAGACAAAACTTAACTCAGAAAAAAAAATGTAGACCTACTCAAAACACATAATTTATATCAAACACACTTATTGTGGATTCGTCGTTTTTGAGATATTCGATGTTATTGGTTTAAAAGTTCCAATACGTATACTTTTCTCAAATGGGAAGTCCTTAGAGAACAGAATTCATCAACTAGCGACCAGCTCTTCAAGGGTTTTATTTAAGGTACCTATTCCCTTATTCCTTTTTAATATAATATAGGAATATATAGGAAATACATAATAAGAATATTTTTCGTAATTCTATCACGATTAATGTGAAGTAAATAGGAGAACAAGCTTTTGTAAGAATAATTTCTTGCAGAATTGGAATATACAGTTTTATTAACGGAACACGCCACCAAGTGTTTTTGATAAAACACTTTATCTGCCAAAGAAATAACAAAACAGCTTCGTTCGAGGAACTCTCTCCCAAGCTATACGCTTTAAAACCAATTACATTTGTATTATCTATTATTTGAATAATTACTATCAATCAAAATAATATCTTAAATAAAGCACAGCTTAAATAACTTTTTACACACCTTGTTTTCTCCCCCCCCTCTTCGTCCCCCTCTCTCTCTCTCTCTCTCTCTCTCTCTCTAAATTATGAAATATGAACCCCTCTTTTGATTTGATCCCAGTATCTACTTAAAAAACATCATGGATTAATTAATTGAAGTCTGGCAAAGTGTTATTATTTAAAAGAGAGTTGCATCATCTCAGTTGTAATTTGTGAATAAAAATTAGGCCGTTACCTCATGGCCTTTTGTTAAAGCCTTGTTTTTATACCGCAACATTTCTTAATTACGAGACATAATATGAGCAGAGTTGAGTCACTCCAGGAATATGTACTTTCAACAAAGCGTAATAAACGCGGAAATTCCAGATTTTATCTTAAGTTTAGAAATTATGTCCCTCTTTTGTTGAGAATTTATTCATAAGCGGTGATATTTTTTTGTTTCAGGCTACGTTGAAATCTCCGTTTCCACTAAAAGCAGTAAGCATAAAATGGAAATTTACACATAGATACTTGTCCTCCGCACTACACATAGTAACATACTACAAAAATAAAATAAAAAATAAGCAATATCAACCCTGACATCTAATTCCTTAACCAATACATACAGTCCAAATGTGCATCATTATTTATAAATTTAACACATTTAACATTCATGATTTTACAGATCAATATCTCTAATACTACAAAATACTAAAACATTTTTACAACCAAATTAACTTCAAGTAAAATTATATTGTACTATATTATTCATTAATTTAAACATTTTAAACGAATATTTTATGATTCCTTATTTATTTAATTTTCAACCTTTAAAGCATTAAATATATTAAACACAAAATGTAATAGCAATTATCAATAATCATACATAACTGCTTACATAACTATTTTTAAATATTTTTCATTAACTCATTAATTTAATCTAAAATGAATTCTTCCTATTTTGAAATTATTTAATTTATTTCCCCATTATTTATATTTTACTTATTTTATTTTTTGTTATTTTTTGACATTTCTTTTATTTTGTCCAAATTTGTTACATTTAAATTAAAATAAAAACTACATAAACAGGACCTTTAGATGTGTAAATATAAACACTAATATACACAAAGGAAAACAGTAATGAAACATATCTGGCTAGATTGACAATGAGAATAATTAGTGGACGGAGTGGACCTCTAACATCCAATGAAACTTTTGTGTTCACACACTCGGGAGGAACGGATGAGGTTAAGGAACCGCAAGGTTGCAGTTCGGTGCAGACAACAGAGACATGCAAAGTACCCTAACAGTTCCAGGCTTAACCTCCCAAACATGAAAATGTCACTCCGAGACTTCCCTCTAGCGGGACAGGGGAGCCCGACCCAGCATAACAGCTTTCCCTTTGGCAGGGCCGAGAAGAAGTACCTATTTACTAGCCTTTGGGTCATCTGCTCGCCTCCGACCGAACCGCAGACCATAATCAACCTGAAGTAGACAAAATCAACGAGGGAAATGGGGGAAGGAGGTAATTCGTGGCAGAAAACATTACCCTAACATAGGCCTTGGCCAACCAGGGAAATCCACAGAAAAGTCCTTGGTTAAAATGGATGACCACGAGGAATCGAACCCGGGACCTACCGAATGCGAACCTCACATTTTACCGTGAGTCATCTCGCTCGATGTTCAGGTCAGATTATCTACTACATATTCATAATAACAGGTGAAACTTTTCACTGACCCTTTTTACATTCCTAAACTACAGATGTCTAATATGGTTTTAATTTTAAGTTTAGCGACCTTCCAAGCAGAGGTTTGCGAAATTCCTCATTCCTCTGCAAGCTTTCTTGTTTCTTTACACTTCGTTCTAAGTTTTACTTTCTCTGCCAAGTATACATATACTGTATGTATATAGTAGGTAGAGAAGGTTTTATATTCCACGCAATAATTTGATACGGAGTTTTCACCAGAAATATGTTTTGAGGACCCTTAATACAAAAAAAAGCATTTCAAGCAAGGAGGTCTCAAATTCATTTTGATATGACATACCCCAATGACGACTTGATATTGTAAGCATTTCATAGTTTAACAAACTATTAAATCAATCAACGATAATTGTTCTGTCATACAGCTGCAAGTAGGGCAACTTTGAAAAGGTAGAATCAGGCTAAAATGCAACGGAATTTCAATCACGGATCTTCCAGTCTACGTGTGTGAATCTCGTGTTGGGTGAATTACCTGGATAAGGTTCTTTTCAGGGTTTCCCCTTATCCTGAGAAGACGAATGTTGAGCAAATTTAAGCTCCATGGATCCCAAGGCCATTTGACCCATTTCACCGATTTCATTCATCGTCCGATGTTAAAAAAAAAAAAAAAAAAAAAAAAAAAAAAAAAAAAAATTAATGGGCTGGAAACGAGTTATTACTGTGTATATTTTGTTTAGTGGTATATCTCTAGAAAATATATACATATTAAATTTTGATGGGTTCAAGCGAGCGCTGTGTTGTGGACTTTACACAAAATATACTTATAGCTCTTGAAATGAGGTTACATCATCGTTACATATCGAGTTAGTCAATCTTTGTTCTGTAGAATTTGTAGACTTATTTTCTAATGTGGGCTTCGGTTCTCTACGGCAAACAAAATAGACGATCGTACAGATAATAATTTAAATCTCAAGGGAAATAAACGCAGTATTTTAGTTTAACTATAAATTGTATAAGCGTATCAAGGGGAAAATGTGTTTCAATTCTGTGATTAAATTGTCCATTTTATATTATTAATGTTCGTTGTTTAGTGTATAATCACGGATGCAGATAAACGGCTTTAACAATGACTTGGTTATACTACTTACGTTGAAAATGACTGTATTTAAATAGCCCAAAGAAATAACAGATATATGTTAAAAAAGATCTAATATGTTCAATTCACATGACATTCTCTACATACTCTGCAACAAATCTTTCCTAAACCTTACTCTTCTATCTGTTTCATATTAATCGAGATTGCATTAGCAGAATAGTTTTATTACTTATTTACTTGTAAGTAGAAAGAAAATAAGGATTACCATAGGCTACCGTATGTGTTCCTCTTTGCATGACCAGGAGTAAAACAAAAAGCATATGAAACGAATGAGGCCTTCCCATTATGCCCTAGTATCTTAAAATTGAAACCAATAACCAGGAATATCTTGGAAATAGTTAACAACACAAAAATTGTATAGCACATAAGTTATGTATTTTAACCATATCTACGTTTTTTGTGTAGTAAGCTTTTGACGACGAGCAGTTGGTGGGCCGAGATTTTCTTGTATAGGGTAGTTTGCATGATTTTCTTGAAATTCTTTGTGTCGCATACTTAAAATTTACTGAACTTCATTATCAAGTTTGTTATTTAACCAACTTTTCATTTTTGAGTTATGCCGTTCCCGGCCACACACTTACCTTCCTCCAAAAGGGTTTTTAGATACAGGGCATCCCTAAACATGTATTTCCAGAGAAATCCGGAATAGAATTTTTGTGTGGAATGTAATACCTTCTCTACCTGTGTTCAATGTACTAAGTAGAGACAGTAAAAAGTCAAAGAATTAAGAATGGTGCGTAATTAACAATGTAAAAACCTGCCCAGAAAGTGCCAAGTTGAGTATTTCGAGTACTTTTTCTATCCTTTAAAGAGAAAATTACCAGGGAGAAAATCTCATAGTCTCTCCAGACATAGCCAACCTAGGAACTCATGTTCCATCCCGATCGTGGAAAATATCAATTTGTGATACAATAAGTTAAAATAATATTGAGTGAAAAACATACATCCGAGGATGATCATTTTCACGAAATTTAATATCTATATATTTTAATCTTATTTGGCACATAATATTTTATCAGTTGCTAAACAGAGCAATTGTTTTAATGAAATGTGCAACTCAATCGTTGCTTTGCTGGATAGGAATATGGAGGTACCAAGTGTGATATGATCCATTCATATGACTTCCTCTACAGCTCTGTAACAAATTATTGCTAAAAAGCTCATTCTTCTATCCGCTTCATGTTAATCGAGATAAACACTAGCAGAAACGGTCTTATTACATAGCTCATTTAAGAAGAACGGAAATAAGGGAATAAACTGGGATAAACTGAGAGTCAAATGCTTTAAAATGTGGTTGCTATGGGATTGAAATACATTTCTTTGCGTGATCAGGGGTTGACAAGTTCCCAGAGAAATATTTAAGTACTTTAAAACTGAAATCAATATTTATATATATCTAATTCGGCCAATTCCACGAAAAAAAATGTATATGACATAAAATATGTGTTTTGTCGAGATCCATGTCTTTTTTAAGTTTTTGTCTAACTCTTACGGTTTACCAGTTATGTAACATTACATAAAAATCATCTAGAATAAAGATGTTTTCAGAGGCGATTCCCACAAAATTTAAGATATACATTTTATTTGTAGTGTGAATTTCTTAAATATAAGAGATTTTAATCAAAATCATTAGAGTCATTTTTAAGAAAACAAAAATTTTTCGAAATTTTTTCCATGTAAAGGGTAGTTGGGGTGAGGGAATTTTCTTGAAAATCTCCCTGTCGCATCCTTGGATGTTACCGAACTTAAATACCAAATCTGGTATTTAAACGGTATTTTCGTTTTTGAGCTATACTGCACCAGACACACACATACACACAGACTGACAGACACACACACAGACATTTTTTCTAAAAGTGCTTTTTTTTGGATTTAAGGGACCTCAAAACATGTATATACATGTCAACAGTGAAATCTCTGTATCGTATTTTGGGTGCAATACAATACCTTCTCTATACACTATGTACACGGTACGTGTAGAGAAAGTAAAAATGAAGGCAAAGAGTGTAAGTGTAACTTGGAATGTGTACGGACAGGATATATATATATATAATATATTCCAGAAGACGTTCTAAAGGATGCTCAGAATTCAGTGAATTCATTTTTTTTTTTTTTTTGTATGATAACGACTACGACTGAAAATGAAATAAAGCGTAACAATGGATTAAAACGTTTAAAATCACCACTGTGATTAGAACCAGTATTTAGGTTACTAAGAACACGAAACAAAATTAGTTTATATGGCAGAGGCGGATAACATTAATTGCAGGACGCTATTGCATTATTTTCATCCAACTTCCAACCTAAGACTCAGCAACAAAAAATATATAATGCCCTAAGATTACGAGCCAAAGCTTTCCCTGGAGGCTTTGCCTTTTACCAACAATCGTGTGTACATCGAAACACGAAAAGCAGCAAAGTCCAATGTTACGTTTCACTCTGTAATAAAAGTGAGTATTGCTTCGAGAATTAGAAACTAAATGCAAGAAGCTTAATTCTAATAACTTTCACTTACCTGAAAGAGCTTAGGAACGAGGCTATTGCTGAGGTCGGTGACTAGCTGTACTCCTGTCAGCAAGTCACAACAAACCATCGAGGTTACGACCGCAGTAACACAGAGCACCAACACTGCAAAAAGTATCACTCTCACTTAATAAAGTTCAAAGAGGCTCATAATTAATATTCTGTTGCTTAAAGGAAAGTTTTGCTTCTTGAATTTTCACCTTTGGGACGCGGTTACAAGGCAACAGTTCTGTAGAGACCTTTGAACCGAACCTCAGGCAGCTCTTTCCGGAGGGGGTTTTGCATCACGCCCAATCTTTGGTATCATTAAGCTTTTTTTTTTTTTTTTTTTTTCTTGTTTTCCATTTTCCCTACGGTTCCTATTTGTTTGCCGTTTTCTTTTTACTTACAAATAATACACATTTAAAACACAAAAACCAACGCCTGAGGCGAGACTCGAACCCGCGATCCACCTGTGCCACGAAGCACCAAAGCTAAGCACTTCAGCGAGCGCGGCCATGGCGACCGGAAAACTTAAAATTATCGTTATTTTACAGCGTTTTAAAAAGTTTTTACATAGTGTTTTATTTAAATACACATTAATGCCGTTATATGGTAAATTTTTTATTACTTTCTCTATACGTACTATGTACTTAGTGTATAGAGAAGGTATTGCATTGTACCAAAAAATTCGATACCGAGATTTCACCGGAAATACATGTTTTGAGATCACCTAAATCCAAAAAAAGCATTTTTAGAAAAATGTCCGTGTGTGTCTGTGTGTGTGTGTGTGTCTGTGTGTGTGTGGGAGGCATAGCTCAAAAACGAAAAGACCGTTAAATACCAAACTTGGTATTTAAGTTCAGTATCTTCCAAGGATGCGACACGAAGATTTTCAAGAAAATTCCCCCATCACCAACTACCCTTCACATGGAAAAATTTTCGAAAATTTTGATTTTCTAAAAAATGGCTCTAACAATATTGATAAAAATATCATATATTAAAGATATATACTTGACAAATAAAATGTATATGTTGAATTTCCTAGGAATAGCCTCTGAGGACTACTTTATTCTGGATGAATTTTACGGAATTTTATGTAACTGGTAAACCGTAAGAAATAGACAAAAACTTACTACACAAAGAAGGTAGAGCACATTAAAACACACAATCTATGTTATATACATTCTTTTCATGGATTTGATCGTTTTTTAGATATTCCTTGTTTTTTGTATCAGCCTTAAAAAAACTTATACTTTTATCATACAGGAATTTGTCAACTCCTGCCCATACAAGCAAAGGAACTTCAGTCACATAGCCACCATCTTTTGCTATCACTTTAACTTATGTTACTCTCTTATTTCGCTTCTACTTACAAGGAAGCAAGTAATAAGACTATTTCTGCTAATTTTTTATAACTTAGCATGAAGTAAATAGTAGTATAAACTTTTTAACAAAAATTTGTTACAGAGATATAGAAAAAGTCATGTGCATGGATTACATCAGATTATTCAGAGATTTTTATCGTATGAAGTAATGACAATTTTATTCTTGTAATTTTTAAAAGACAAATATTTTACAAACAATACAATTTGGTTTCAATAGGTGTAAATGGGGAAAAATAATTATGTTTAATAAAGTTAATATGGCACTCTACTTTTTAAGGAAAACATCTCATTACACATGCCAATGGCAGTAAATAACAAAGATGTTGAATATAACAAATATAAGTGCAAAAGAACAAAAACTGTGATTACCCATAGAAAATCAAAGAAGAAATCTTGCTAGTTCAGGATAAAACCAATGGGCAGCTTTAGATATTTGGGATGAACCATGAGGTTTTTTCAAGAACTCAAACAGAGGTTAACGAAGGCATAGGAGGTTATAATAGAAAAATAAGCATTTGTGTGCATCCTTGAAGAAAGAGGTAGGAGGAGATTAGTAAAGTCAGAAATTTGAGTATTTGAAGAATGGAAGCATTAAACTGACAGACAAAATAAAGATGTCCTACAGTGCTAAAAAGGAAGAGCTAAAAAAAATTAACTGGGATGTTAAATAAGAATTTCCTTGATGAAATTGCATTGGGAGGAACCGCAAAAAGGCAACAATTGTGCCAGAAAATAACCATTCAGATTAATGGTTTATATGTGGGATCAAAATGAAAGACAAGAAATAGAGAACAGCGAGAAGGTGGTTTTGGGATGAGAATCTGACCTTTGGTAGAAAACTGTGCATGTTTGATAAACTGACAGAAATATAAAACAGTTAAAACAAAAATAGAATATAAACAAGTCCTTGAATAACCCCTTAGTCCATAAACTAATTAATACATTATAATTACAAAGAAATAAAGAGAGAAGGACAGAATTGCGTTGTATATTTTCTCTACCATTCAGTAAAACCTTCTCAAAAAAGCGAATGATATAATTGTAATTGCCAAGTGCTTGAAATTCTCTAGCGTAAGTCAAATCAAATCTAGACTCTGTATATTAACGTGATCAGTATTTTAGTTTCTCAACACAGAGCTCCCGGGGGGGATCTTTGATTTATTAAGCTACCCTCTCCAAAGTCTGAAAGTATGAATGTAGAAGTCAACTTGAGTGTGTTACATGATAAAAATCATTAGAAAGTTAAAACCTACAGTTGTATGATGACAGCTGTGTGTCAAATTTCACGAGTAGATTTTTAATAAGGACAAAAATTAGCAATGCAAGTAAAATTTATAGAAACTACGGTGTGAAGATAAGATTGTGGCTAAAACACGTCTGTAAAAACACACAATTTAGAATTTTATTTTATCACATGTAACGTATCTTGTTGGTGATGACATCAATGGTATTGATTGCTAACATATCTACATTTTCTTGGTTCTTATCCCAAAACAATAAAAAATAATTATTTTTCGTCTGTTTTGAGGACAATGATTAATTGTTAACATTAATTTCTGTAAGCTATGGCTAAGTACTTCAAATCTTACAAGTTGTTTGCTGCTTTAAATCACTATTGTATATTTGCTGAAAATCACAGGATTGCAAAAAAAAATCTGAAGTGTTCCATTCACATGACATTCTCTATATCGCTGTGACTAATTATTGTTAAAAAGCATATTATTCTATCTACTTTATGATACTCAAGATAAACATTAGCAGAAATTGTCTTAATTACTTGCTTCCTTGTAAGTAGAAAGGAAATAAGGAAATACAATAGGCTAAAACGATAGTAAAATCTCTTAAATCTGGTTGCCGTGTGGTTGAAATCCGTCTCTATGCATGGTCAGGGGTTTACAACTTTCCGGGTGAGAAAAGTTTAAAAATTTTAAATTTGAAATAAATAACAAGGAATATCTCAGAAATGGTCAAATCCACGAAAAAAACAACATATGGCTAAATTGTGTGTTTTAACGTGATCTACATTTTTGTGTAGTAAGTTTGTTAATCTCTTACGGTTTACCAGTTACGTTAAATTCAGCAAAATTTGTTCAGAATAAAGAGGTGTTTAGAGGTTATTCCCAGAAAATTCAAGATATGCTTTTATTTGCAATATAAATATCTTTAATATACGGTATTTTAATCAAATTCATGAGAGCCATTTTTGAGGAAATGAAAATTTTCGACATTTTTGGGGGAGGGGGGTTCTCAAAATCTTCGTGTCGCATCCCTGAAAGATACTAAACTTAGTATCCAAGTTTAGTATTTTACGACTTTTCGTTTTTGATTTATCGTGTTCACAGACATCGTTTTTATAAAAATGGATTTTTTTTTTATACAGGGCACCCTAAAACGTGAAATCAGGGTAACGAATTTTTGGGTGCAATATAATACCGTCTCTATATATCTACGTAGTACGTATAGAGAAACTAAAATCATTAAATCCGAAGTTAAAACCTACAGTTTTGTGATGACCACTGTATGTCAAATTTCACGAGGAGATTTTTATAAAGAGAAAAATTAACAATGGATGTAAAATGTGTAGTGGGAAAGGGAAACTACAGTGTGAAGATATGCTTGTGGCTAAAACATGTCTGTGAAACATACAATTTAGAAGTTTATTATATGTAACTTATCTCGCTGGTGATAACGTCAATGGTATTTCTTGCTAACATACGTACATTTTCGTACTTTTATTTCAAAACAATGTGAGTATAATTATTTTTGTCCGTTTTTGTGGCAATGATTAATTGTTAACATTAATTTCTGTGAGCTATGTGCTTCAAATCATACAAGTAATTTGCTGTTTTAAATCACTGTTGTATATTTGCTGAAAATCATAGCATTGCAAAAAATGGGTGAATACATAAATAAGACAAAAGGTATGGGAAAACATAGCTTACTCTACCTTTGGAATTGCAATAGAATAAATAATATACACAGTACATAAGTTGTATTTGTATCAACCATAGGAGGAACAGGGAAAAAGCAACTGTCAAAAGATATTAATCTGTTTTTGTTTGTTTTTTTATCAATCTCATGCCTGATTAACGAATATAAACTCTTATGAAAGAATCAAGTAGCAACCATTACGTGCCATAGACTATAAAACAAACCCTCGATACTTTTGCTTTTTTTGTGTGTATGTGTGTAAGCGTAACCAGGTTCATAAAAACGTGAAACAAATGAATTTCATCTTTAACTAAAGAAAGTAAAACCGAACGGGAGTAATGAAACTACTGAAGTCGAAGCGTAACATCGTACCGTGAAATTTCTGGGAAAGTGGCTGCCGCATTATGGCGTAAAAACGAACTTTGTTTTCAGTTCCTTGATTAAAGGGGGAAATCAAGTAAAAGAGAAATATTGCTACACTTACAAGCCCATCTCGTATTTTACAAGGATATGTAGTATGCTCATACAGTGTAGTATATTATATGAAAGAGTGGATGACCTCTTAAAGCCCTGTCCGATTTACGATATTTTCATCCACACTTTCGCTAATGTAACACATTAACAATCCAAATTAAGAAATTAACAATTTTGAATTTGGATGTGCCCAATGCCAGTTTTATCATTTTATTTTTTCATTTCGACGATAATTTCATTTCCATGGCAACTTTGTTTGCACATACATCGTTTCAATTTTGATCTTCATCTGTTAGTCCATATAAATAGACATTTATTAATTTCTCTAGCAGAAAGAGGAAATATTTGCATTCTACCAAAACATAGGATATCTAGATTTCACCAGAAATCCATAATGTCTTCTAAACGAACAAAAAATGTGATGCATTCCATTCATATGGCTTTCGCTGCTTGTTCTGCAAGCAAACTTCTTTAAAATATTATTACTTTCTCTAGCACATATATTCACACAATATATTTTTAGAAAAAGGCCTGTGTGTATCTGTGTGTGTGTGTCTATGGAAAGCATAACACAAAAAGGGGGGGGAAACAACTATACTTCTTATTTTTGTTTTGTATCTTCCAAGGATGAGACACGAAGATTTAAAAAAAAAAAAAAAATCCACCCCCACCACAAATTACATGGAAAATGTTTTGAAAATTTTGTTTTTCACAAAAATGGCTCTAAAATTTTGATTAAAACAGCATATATTAAAGATACCTATTTACATCACAAATAAAATAACGATTCTTCTGGGAATAGATTCTGAAGACCTCTTTATTCTGAATGCGTTTTACAGAATTTTGCATAACGGTTAAACCGTAGGAGACTGAAACTTAATACGCAAAGAATGTAGGTATATCTCATTAAAACACATAATTTATGTCATAGGCATTTGTCTTGTGGATATATCTCATTAAAACACATGATTTATGTCATATGCATTTTTCTTGTGAAGTTGACTGTTTCTGAGATATTCCTTGTTATTGGTTTCAGTTTTAAAGCACCTAACTTTTCTCAAACGGGACCATGCAAAGCGAACCAAACCTCAATTGTTTCACATAGCAACCAGCTTTTAAAACATTTGACCATCGCTTTAGCATAATGTATTTCTTTATTTCTCTTAATTAGAATGAAGCAATGAATAAGACAAATACGTCTAACATTTATCTCGATTAGCATGATGGAGATAAAAGAATAATGGTTTGTAAGAATATTTGGATTTGCAACAACTAGAGAAAGTAATTGAATGGAACACATCAGCTTTTTACCTTCTCTACACATACTATATACATAGTGTATAGAGAAGATATTGCACTCCACCCAAAGACACCAAGATTTAACCGGAAATGTATGTTTTAGAGTCCCTTGTATCCAAAATAGGCATTTTTAGGTAAAGGTCTGTGTATGTCCCTATGTCTGTGAACACGATAACCCAAAAAGAAGGGCTCGTAAAATACCAAACTTGGTATTTAAGTTTAGTATCTTCAAAGGATGAAACACGAAATTAAAAAAAAAAAAAATCCCCCCACCACAAACTACCCTTTACATGGAAAAATGTTTGAAAATTTTGTTTTTCTCAAAAATGGCTCTAACGATTTTGTTTAAAAGGCCATATATTGAAGATATTTACATCAGAAATAAAATGTATGTTTTGAATCTTTTGGGAGTGGCTTCTGAAGAACACTTTGTTCTGAATGAGTTTTACAAAATGTTGCATAACGGTTAAACGGTAAGAGATAGACAAAAACTTAACGCGCAAAGAATGTATATCTCGTTAAAACACATAATTTAAGTCATATGCATTTTCTTGTAGAGTTGACTGTTTTTGATATATTCCTTGTTATTGGTTTCAGTTTTGAACTATTTAACTTTTCTCATACGGAAACTTGTCAACCAGCTCCTGGCCACGCAAAGAAAAGGATTTCAATCCCATTGCAACCACATTTTAAAGCATTTGACTATCGGTTTAGCCTAGTGTATTCCCTATACACTATGCCATCTCTATACAATATGTGCATAGTACATGTAGAAAAAGTAATAGTATAAAACTTTTGAAACAAATTAGTGAAAATTTACATCATGTACTAAGTATGGAAAAGTACTGGAACAAAGTCTGCGAGAAAATAAGGGTTTTAATTTGGGATTGACCATTAATAAATATTTGCTTCGCCATCTATAGATTTAGTTAAGCGGTAGTCGAAATTCGCCAAGTGTGAAATACGATGTATTTTTTTTAAAGTTTATGATATATATACATTTTTCATAGTAAGTTTACTCTTCCCGTATATAAGACTGACACCCCGCAGGACTTACCAGCGGATGCCTAGGCGTCAGAAGCCTTTCGGGGAGCCAACGGCACGAGACTACATAATGGAGAACCTGGAACGAGTGGTCGGCCCGTAGCCAAGCTGAGCTTGAGGAGTGGATGATATGACATGCAAACGAAAAGGATGATAGGAATGTTGATGATAAAGAAATTGGTGGAATGAGTGGCGGGGAAAAATGGAGGACCCGAAGAAAACCTGCCCAGACATCGCTTCGTCCAACACAAATCCCACATGCGGGTGAACCTAGGCTATCTGGTGGGAGACGAGCGGTCTAACCACTCGGCTATGGTACCATCCCTATTATTTTGATACGAAACAAAATAAATTTTTAATTTTTGACAGTTTTTGGTCAAATGCCATAGATGTATCACCTTCAAGTCTTTTAAATGCTATCGTTATGCGATTGACATTAAATTTCGGTTCTCTTCGCACGGCTAGGAGAAAAATAAAATAAACTCGGATGACGAATTCCTGTTTGAGAAAAATATATGTATTTTAAAATTGGCACTAATAAAAAATATCTCGGAAATGGTTAGCTCCACAACAAATATGTATAGGAGTAAATTGTGTTTTAACGAAATCTACCTACATTTTTAACAACTTACATTTTTGTAAATTTTTTTCTATTGATAATCTATAAGGTTTATCAGTTATTCAAAAATAGTCCAAGTTGAAGACTTCTTCGGAGGCTATTTCCAAAAATGTCAAGATATACACTTCAGTTGTAAGAATGTATCTTAAACATAGTGTCATTTTTGAGAAAATTATAATTTTCGAAAACTTGTCTATGTAAAGGGTAGTTTGGAATGGAGGACTTTTATTGAACATATTCGTGTCGCATCTTTGGAGGATAATAAACTTGTTTTCGTTTTTAAGTTGTGCTGCCCTCAAACACAGATACAGCACAAACACACGCATACTCGGAAAGACAGACGCACATATGCGGAGCTTTATCTAAAAATGTTTTCATTCGAGGACCACATAATAGAATTTTTCTGTAGCTATTATATATTAAGTATTTTTAGATAAAGGTAATTGGCGAGCATATATATGAATGAATAAACACAAAATTTCAAACTTCGTATTTAAGTTTGATATCCTTCAAGGATGCGAAACGAAGATTTTCAAGAACATTCCCCCTCCCCAAACTACCCTTTACATGAAAAAAATTGTGATTTTTTTTTTCTCAAAAATTGCTAACGATTTTGATTAAAATACCATATATTAAATATATTTATTAGACAAGTAAAATGTATATCTTTAATTTTCTGGGAATAGCTTCTGAAGTCCTGTTCATTCTTGACGAATGTTCCTGAATTTAACATCAAAAGTAGATAAAGCCGTAACACACAAAAAATTGTGGATGTCATTAAAACACACAATTTATGTCATATACACTTTTTGTGAAGTTGAAATTTTTTTAGATATTCTCTGTTATTGGTTTTGGTTATATAATACTTAAAACTTTTCACATATAGGCATTTGTAAACTGCTGACAATGCAAAAGAACGTATTTCAATCACATGGCAACCAGCTTTTAAAATATTTCACAATTTAGCTTTAGCTTGTTTCCCTTCTACTTACAGGAAACTAAGTAATAAGACCATTTCTGCTAATTCTTATATCGATTAGAATTACTTGGATAGAAGAATAAGGTTTTTAACCACAATTTGTTACCAAGATGTAGAGAAAGTCATATGAATGGAGCACATCAGCTTTTTTTCATCATGGTCTTGCAAGAATACACAGTGACCAGCTCTTAAAAGATATGACTATCGCTTTAGCCTAGTATATTCCCTTATTCCGCTGGTACCTACAAGAAAATTTACGCCAATGTTTGTCTTGATTATAATGGAGTAGTTAGAAGAATAACTTAGGTAAGATCTTTGTTGCAGAATAAATAGAGAAAGTCTAGCAAGAGTAACACATCAACTTTTACTATATTTATTCGTAGAATAGTCAAAATAGGAAGAATCTGAGCTGAGATATTCTCAAGATAATTTCTGGAGCACCCTCTCTCTCTATATTACTGCAGAAATTGGTTTGTTATACGAACTGGTTATGTTAACGTATACCACGTTCCTATGATAACTAGAATTAGGCAGACAGAAGGTACCCCTAGCCACGTAGGTCAGCACTGCACATAGGCCAATAATTTAAATTACCCCTGAGATGATGAAGGGAAGACCTGAAAGGCGACCAATTCCCTACAATGAAACGCGAGCATCCCTGTCCCAATTTCAACCCGTGGATCTTGGGACTAATGAGACCCCTAGAGAAGGGACATACAAATACATGTTTTCATGGCGCATACTTCACCGTACCGCCGCAGCGCACTATCGCTGTCCTCGGGTCCTACAAAGCTGAAACATAATATGAAAGAAACAGATAAAATGAAATGATGGGGACAGGAAGTGGTAAACACGAATTCATGGTAGGAGAGAAACCATCTCGCATTCGCTTACCACCTAAGAAAAACACCAAAATAAAATACTAAGGTCACAGTGGCCGAATCGATAGCAAACCTGGGAGCTATCTCGCTCTGTGTTTTGCTGTGCAATGACGAGATATAAATGAAGTAAAAGTTGCCCTTGGTGTCCAAATAAGTATCAGTATGTAAGTCAGAAAGAGATTTTTGAAATAATTTATTTTTTGTCTAATGACAACATACCTATCACGCAGTTACCTTCCAGTACACACGGAGAGATCGTAAATAAATGCAACAGACGTAAAGGACATTCATTCGTAAGTTTCATCCAATTATATCAGCTGACTTTACAGAGAGCAGTTGTGTAATTCTTGAAGGTGATCCTATGAAGTAATGTATAACATCAAACAGGTTATCGCGGCCAAACCATTCGTGTACAGATTGCAAGGTAACGCACACTTTCTCTCTCAGCAGAGATCAAGGTCAAGATATCCTTGTAATTATACTGCCAAGCAGAATTTTGGAGATTTAGTATAAAAATGGGAGCAAAACAAGTACAGTTTTATACTTTAAAACTTTTATCCTCTCAAAGAACATTGGTTAAAAATCAGACGTGATTCATTCAAATGACTTTCTCCAGTGTTCTACAAATAACATTTTCTTACAAAAGATTATTCTTTTATATACCTCATACTGGTCAAGCTAAACATTAGCAGAATTGGCCTCATTATTTGCTCCCTTGTAGGCAGAAGGAAACTACTAAAGCGAAAGCTAAATCCTTTAAAAGCCGGTTGCTATGTGAAACAAATGAAATTCCGTTTTCTTTGCTGACCAGGAGTAAGCAAAAGAGAGACGAAAAGAAAGATGATCTGTTTGAGAAAAGTTCAGGTAGAACGGAATATTTCAAAAACGATTAACTCTACAAAAAAGAAAGATTATGGCATAAATTGTATGTTTTAGCAACATCTACATTTTTTGTTGTTGTAAGTTTTTGTCTATCTCTTGCGATTTACTGGTTATACAAAAGTCATCCAGAATGGAGTAGTCCTCAGAGGCTATTCCCAGAAAATTCAGGATATACATTTCGTTTATGATAAAAGGATCTTAAAAATATGAACTATTTAAACAAAATGTTTGAGCAATTAAAAACTTTCGAAAAATTTGCCGTAAAGGAGTTGGAAGATACTGAACTTAAATACCAAGTTTGGTGTTTAATCGACTTTTCGTTTTTTAGTTATGCTACCATATATACAAACACACACATACATACACACACACACGGACCTTTTACTAAAAATCTGAGGTGTTCCATTCACATGAGTTTCTCTACCTCTTTGCAACAAATTATTGTTAAAAAGCTTACGCTTCTATTTACTTCATGCTAATCGAGAAAAAAATTAGCACAAATAGTCTTATTACTTCCTTGTAAGTAGAAGGGAAATAAGGGAGTACTATAGGCTAAACTAATAATCAAAACTGGTTGCTATGTGACTGAAGTTCCTTTGTCTGTATGGACAGGAGTTGACAATCCTGTATGAGAAAAGTATAAGGTTTTCATAGCTGAAACCAAAAAACAAGGAATATGTCAAAAACGATCAATTGCACGAAAAAATGTATATAAGATAAATTGTGTGTTTTAATGTGTTCTACATTTTTGTGTACAATATATCAACAAACATCGCAAGTTTCGAAATTAAAATGAAAGAACCCAATATGTACCGTAAGTGGGAACCACGAGATAGGATATAGAAACAAAAAGTTGTTTTCTGCTTATTTAAGTATGTCAACAAGAAGCATTGCATGAGCACGTTGCTGAAATACAGCAGGCATTAAGTTGAAGGTTATATTCTCCCTACACACACATTCAACTTTCACCAGACAGTGATTCCGAAGACGTCGCCTGCTATACAATAGATTGCAGCAATCGAAATGTTCTCTTCATCAGACTCTGTAGCGGAAGTGAAGCTATTTATCCTTTTCCTGGTTAGATATAGTAACCCATGGGAAAGATACTACATGATAGCTTTCCCTCACACTGCATACCGCATCTTGGGAAGAAGCCGTTCCCAGGTGCAAAAGTATTAGTCCTGAAATTATCGTGTAACAATCCTTAATGGTGTATTAGTTTATTGTATATATTACAGAAACTGAGGAAAATGACTTGCATTCGGGAGGTCCCGAATTAGATTCCCATATGCCGGCTACTTTAACCAATGTTTTTTTTTTTGTTTTTTTTTTTGCTCCCGAGGTGATAGGTGAATGCTAAGATGGTTACTCTTCTATCACGAATTTCCTGTCTCCTCGTTCCCTCTCATTTCTTTTCCTCTTTCATATTTCGATGGACTTCGAGGCTGTGCAGCGCCAGTCGGTTTCGAACAGATGAAGCATATGTTGCTCATTGGAAACCTTTTCTGAACTTGTCAGACGGTGGGTAACCTTCCTTGAGCCGCTTAAGGTAGGTCGATCCCGCCTGAGGGAAGCCTTTTCTGAATATCCCGGCGGTTAGATTGGGATCTTCAATCTTGGAATTTTGATGGGTTTCTGTGATCTACCGAGCGGGAAGGCTCAGGTAATAACATTTTAAGTCAGCATTCGGTAGATCCAAGTTCGATTCCCGGCGACCCCCAATCTGACCCAAAGGTTTTTCCTGGTCACTGGACGAATGTTGGGGTGATTCATTTTTTATGACAAAGTTCCTGTTTATCATTTCCTATACCAGCACTTCCTTGTTTCAAGACCATCCCACGGTGTTCCGCGTGTTGTGGCTGGGCGTGGCTGTGGCTCTCAAAATGTATCTTCCCTGGCACCGTAGCAGGACTACTCTGTCAATACATTCGAGTGCTCTCGGGCGGCCCTTTCAGGGGACCTACAGAGGCTAGGCCCCGAGCAGCGGTGGATGTGTTCGACCTGGAAACGATGAGGACCCCGTTTGTTGTTATCCGGATCTATCCGCCCTTGGGAGTCTCTTCCCTCATCCCTCCCTCCCAGGAGTCGATAAATCGTAAAGGGGCACTGGCCTATGTGCGGCGGTGCTCTGCACCAGTAAACTTGGATCCCATCCACGGTAATCCTAATCCTTAGTTACATATCTGAACTGCAGCCTCCCAGGTGGTCCAACTACCCAAATTTCACGAGTGCATATATTCTTTCATGGGTTAAATATATTGCAAAACTAACGGGGCTATTTCAAGATAAAATCCGATAGTGGAAAACTGGCGATGGCAACCTTCGTTTTATTCCTCTCAAAGAGCGCGACCCGTCTCCGCTGATGAGCAAGAGGGAGTTCTCCACTCCCTGGTTTTAACTTGAAATATCCCCGTTGAGCTCTGCAACTCTTTTAACGCTCCAAGAGATATTTGCATATGCCAAATACAAGGCAGCTGGGTCGCCTCCTGTTTCTTCTTTTCATCCGTTCCTCCTATGAGTGGTAGTGGTAGCTATAAATATCCGCCTTGGTTCGAGATGAACAAGATGTCCTCCGTTACCTTCTCATAGTCATGTTGCAGAAAATTAATAATAGTATAATAAGGATTTTGCGCCCTTTATACCGAAGGGACGACATCGAATGAACTAAATTCTACGAGTGGACCAAATCTAATGTTTATGCCTTGTACTAGTAAATACAACAGTTTATCATCGAGCGAAATGGTTCCACGATAACGTGTGAAGCTCGCACTCGAGAGATATTGGGTTCGATACCCGGCAACCGATACCACTCTAACCATTGGGTTTAACATGGTTTTCTCCAAGGCGATTGCTGACATCTTGCTTTCTATTATGTTTCTCCTTTCCTTCATTCCCTCTTTTTTCACTTGCCGTTCATATTTAAGGTGCTGCAAAGTCGGCCACATGCCCCAGTTGCTTGCGCTATGGAAATATTTCTCCCTGTGGCGCTTGAACGTGCTGTCTCGCCTACAATGGTCGCTGCGATTGGGATTGCTCTCTAAATGTATGCGGGTGTTCGAATTGGAAATATTAGGCCGAGGTGGACGCCTGTGGGCCTCGGGCATCCTCTAACTTCATCTCATCCCTAACTCCTGGAGGCGTGGCCAGAATCGATCCATTATGACGCCGCGACCAAGATATACCCCTCCGGCACTACATCCCACATTCTACAACTTTCTGTCCGGGGACAATTCCCGGGAATTTTTTCAATAGCCAAGATTATTCCATACCCTCCCCAGAGTGTGGAAGTATGGACGGGAGTGAGAATGTGTATAAAGCCCAAAGAAAAAACCTAATGACATCTGTACAGGCGTTAACATTATTGTTATAAGTAATACGTTTCAAAAGTAAAATGACACTGATATGATCACTGCAGGGAAAAATAGTATTTCTGTAAAAAGATTAAAAAACCAGTGTTACATTCACATGACTGTTCCTCTGTTTTGCAAATAAACAAATATTACAAATTTTTTTCTCCTGTCTACTTCATGCTAGAGGTAAATATTAGCGCTAGTCAAATCTTTTAAAAGCTGTCACTATGTGATGATATCGAAATTAGATTCTCTTTGCATGACTAGGAGTAAAACAAAAAATATATTGAATGAAATATGATATCCTTTAATATGTATATGAATACATTTTGTGTTTTAACGAGCTCTACATTTCTTGTGTTTCAAGTTTTTGTCTGTCTTACGGGTTACCCGTTATACGAATGTCATCTAGAATAAGAAGTCATCAGAGGCTATTACTAGGGAATTCAAGACATACATTACATTTATAATGAAAATATCTTCAACATATGGTATTTTAATAAAAGTCTTTACAGCCATTTTTGAGAAAATCCAAATTTTCGAAACATGTTTCATACAAAAGGTAGTTTAGGGTGAGGGGATTTTTTTTTTAAAATCTTTGTGTCGCATCCTTGGAGAATGCTGAATTTAGATATCTAGTTTGGTATTTAACCTACTTTTTGTTTCTGAGTTGTGTTAACACATGGACACACACACATAACGCATATTTCCATCTCGGTATTCTTACTTAAATAGCACTATTTTTATTTTCATTTATAACTCATATAAACTTGCAGTTGACTGTTTCTGCGGTCGAGTGATCAGCGTTCTGACGTCTCAGCCCAGAGGTCCCGGGTTCAATTCCCGCGTGGAAGAGGCATTTTTCTTTAACAGAATGTTATTATTCCCTATCCCCCACAGAATCTAGAAGTATGATGTGAGAGTGAATGTGTGTGTTTAGTATAATAATAATATTAATAATAATGAAAAAACAAATTATGAAACTTTACAGTTCAGTATACACCAGGAGTTGATTCTAAAGTCAAAGACGCCCAAATCCCCTGCCCCCCCCCAAAAAAAAGCTTGCAACTACTTCTTTATCTCAACTACACTGGACCATGACCTAGTAGCAAACAGCGCAGAGAAGCTTAGCTATATATTATTGTGTGACTTTTCAAGTTTAGTCGTTATTCCACCTACCTCAATTTACGTATAACGGCAAAAAGCAAGGTAATACCACTACAAGGTTGCGGTTTGCAGTAGTGGTTAACTCTTTAGAAACTTAATATTATAGAAAAAAGAGACTGTTTAATACAAGGAAAGCTTTAAATATTGAATTCCCAGATTTTCTTTACCTTTGAAGACTTGGCATTTACGCTAAGTTATAGGATAACTATTATATATTGAGCATAACTATAGGTAATTTGTTTAAAATAGTGTTTATGTAATTTTATCGTTAAGTATGGAAATATTTACGAAATATTTATACCTACTTCTCCTTTGAGACTGGATCATACCTTTTTAAGTCGGCAGAAATGTAAAAATCGGATGTGTTCCATTCACACGACTAGCCGTTACACAGACAACTTTCCTTACAAAAGATAATTCTTTTATCTACGACATGCTAATCAAGATAAACATTAGCAGAAATTGTCTTATTACTTGCTTCCTCGCAAGTAGAAGGGACATAAGAGAATATACTAGGCTAAATCGATAATAAATCCTTTTAAAATTTGGTCCTGTAAGAAACAATTATTGAAGTTCGGTTCACTTTGTATGGATTGCAGTAAAATAAGAGAGATGAAACGAGACGTCACTTCCAGTAGAGCTATGCTGTCCACAGATACACACGGACCTGTTTCTAATTTTTTTCGCACTTTGGGGACCTCAAAACATATTTTCGGTGACATTTCTATATCGAATTTTTGGGCGGAATACAATACTTTCTCTATCTACTATGTACATACGGGTTAGAATGTAAAAATAGCTCTGATGATTTATAATTCTCGTACAGTCGCAAATGTATTCTGGTGCACAAAGGGAATATTTATGGAGCAGTTCCAATTGATTATTCAGGTCAACTCAGAGTAGTATACAAAGATTAACTTACTCAAATATAATGACTGGATCATTTGTGTGGAAATTTATTTCCTCGGACAACAGGAAGATTTCACGAAATATCCCTGCTACTTTCGCAAGTGGGATAGCTGTGCTTGGGGGGAAACTAGAGACACGAGTGACCCAAACGTGAAACTGGAAGTAAGGTTGTTAAATTCTGTAAATGTCAGCCAAGCTTACATTAAGCAATTCATAAGCTATTGGTGCTTTTCTTGGTCTGCATTTTTAGAATAAAATCAGGTGTAATTAATAGACCTAAAATTTGAGCCCTTGTTCGTAACCAGGAATTTATCAGATGATTAAACATGAGAAATCAAGTTTATGAGGATTGGTTTATGGGAGGAATTATGGACCAGTTTGTGAGGGAAATATTAGATAAAAATAAACTATCCCTCCCCCAATGAAATTAAATTTAGCCTAAAATTCCATTTAAAGAATATTTTAAAGGATTACTTTACTTACGGGTTTCTTTTATAGCATTTAATAAAAACCTCTTCGGTAGCCAAAAAGCAGGAAACTATAAAGTTTTTGTTCAAAGAATTCTAGCAATATTTCGTGATTTTGGATGCAACATAAGGATTAAGATGCACTTCCTAAATAGTCACTTTGATCCGTTAATATAATTATTGCAACCATTAAAATAAATATTTTACAGGTATACAATTTTTCCAAGATTTGGAAGACTGTCAAGGAGATTAAGGAAAGCAGAAATACAATGTCCGCCGATTTGGAGTACACATTTCCATGAAAATTATGAGTTTTTCGTCCATCGAATATCGGACGTCTTGATTTCGTTAGGTATATGGTGCCATCTATGAGCGACGAACTGATCCCTCGTCACCTTGTGCGCAAATAGGCGAAATTGCGATATAAGAAAACATCCCTAGGTGTCCTAAAATACGTCGACTTGTTACTACTATGGGTCTTTAACATGAATTAAGAATATCGCCGGGACATTACAAAATTATAGTTATAAGAGACAAAGAGAGTTATTTACTATAAAAAGCATCTAGAATATTGTACGAACGTCATACATTAATTCAACTGTCAATTATTCGAAAGGATTATCCGTTCAACAGAAGGTGAACATAAACCTAATAACCTCAATCGCGATTTTTATAAAGCAAAATATGTCATGTGAGAGTGATTAAACAATTATTTAACATTAAAAAAATCTGATGTGTTCCATTCACACGACTTTCTCTAGCTGTTCCACATACAACCTATTCTGACAAAATCATGCTATTAAAGATAAACATTGCCAGAAAAGGTCTTATTACTTGCTACTTTATAAATAAGGGAATAAACTAGACTACAGCGTTAGTCAGATATTTTAACAGCCGGTCGCCAAATGAAACAATTGAAATTCGGTTCTTTTTGCCTACTAGGAGTAAACAAAAGAGAGAAGAAAAGAAAGATGTCTCGCGTTTGGGAAAGGTTTAAATACCTTAAAACTGAAATCAATAACTCAGAATATCTCGAAAATGGTTAACTATACAATGTACATGATATAAATTGTGTGTTTTAATGAGATCACATTTTTATGCAGTAAGTTTCTGTCTATCTCTTACGGTTTAACAGTTATACAAAAGCTATCCAGCAAGAAGAGGTCTTCAGAGGGTATTCCCAGAAAATTAAAGCTAGGCACTTCATTTGTCATGAAAATATCGTAAACATACGACATTTTAATAAAAATCGTTAGTCATTTTTAAGAAAATCAAAATTTTCGAAAACTGTTGCATGTAAAGGAAAATCCTTGAAAGACACTGAACATAAATACTTACTAAATTTGGTATTTAACCGACTTTTCGTTTTTGAGCTATGCACAGACTTACACAAATACACACACACGCCCGCGAGTTAACATATTTCTAAAAATCTGATGTGTTCGATTTACACGACTTTCTCTACATCTTTGTAACAAATTACTGTTAATAAGCTTTTTCTTCCATCTACTTCATGTTAATCGAGATAAACATTACCAGAAATGGTCGTATTACTTGGTTCCTTGTAATTAGAAGGGAAATAAGGGAATACACTTAAGTAAGCCGACACCCAAATGTTTTAAAATGTGGTTGCTGAGGGATTGAAATCCGTTTCTTTGCTTGGGCAGAAGTTCTCGTATGAGAAATGTTTTAAGCAGGTATTTTAAAACTGAAACTAATAACAAGGAATATCTGAAAACAGTGAATTGTATGAAAAATGCATATGACATAAACTGCGTGTTTTAACGAGATCTACATTTTTTGTGTAGTAAGTTTTTGTCTATGTCTTAGAGTTTGCCAGTTATACAAAATTCATCCAGAATGTATAGGTCTTCAGATGCTATTCCCAGAACTTTCAAGATTACATTTAATTGTGATGGAAATGGCTTTAGTATGTGGTATTTTAATCAAATTCGTTAGAGTCATTTTTGAGAAAAACAACATTTTCGAACTTTTATCCATGTAAAGAGTAGTTTGTTGTGGGGGATTTTCTTTAATATCTTCGTGTTGCAACCTCGGAAGATACCAAACTTAAATACCAAGTTCGAATTTTTACGTGCAATACAATACCTTCTCTATACACTCTGTACATAGTGGGGTAGAGAAAGTAAAAATGCTTTTATGAATACAGAGAGTCTCAAAACATGTAATTCCGTGAAATCTCGATATTGAACTTTTAGGTGGAATACAATACCTTCTCTACCCACTATGCATACTGTAATTACGGTTTAGAGAACGTAATAACTTTAAAAAACCAAATATTTTCAGGAAGTATTGTCAATTAGTCAAAATAATATAAGCGATGTACATTTCTCTGTGCTAATTACATTATAGACGCTATGACTGAATAAAACTCTTTCTTTCCATTCCTATCAATATGGAGTATGAGACTTCATATTTTACCATCTCTAGACGTAAGCAATTAGCATAGGCTTTCACAAAAATCTTAAGACACGAAGTAAACACTCTTGGTTTCTTTTGCTGGTTTCACTCTCTGAAGTGCAAACACTGCTCCTAGGAAACCTCGCTCGTGGAGAGAACTAAACGAAAATTTAATGGTAATTATGTATGGATTATTTTCTCTCCTTCATGCTCATATTCAATGCCACCATTAAAACGTTATGCACGCCGGCAACGCGTCCTTTTCCACTCGTAAATACTCTACACTTGTGGTTCAACGACTTTCTCTGACATTACTGATTTTTGCGCTTTAGCATAAGTTCACGACAAGGTTGATCCAGCTGTGCATCTTCCTGTACAAGCTTGGAATGTGTCTTTTTACTATAGTAGAGTGCCTATATCGACTTTCAAGTTCTCTTGGATGTTCTACTTATTATGATCGCATACATCGTATACATTACAGTATTCATACATAAAGTTAATCTTCTTTTCATGTTACAGTACGATAAATGTTTGACTGGAAAAATCTAAAAAAAATCTTATGTGTTCCATTCAATGATTTTCTCTAGCTGTTCTGCATTCAAACTATTCTTACAAAAGATTATTATTTTAACTACATAATGCTAATCGAAATAAACATTGCATAAATTATATTATTCCTTGCTTCCTTGTAAGCAGAAGGGAAAATAGGGAACACACTGGGCGAACGCGGTAGTCAAATCCATTAAAAGTTATCCCTTTGTAAGAAAACTGGAATTTGGTTCTCTTTGTGTGGCTAGGAATAAAACAAAAGAGGTATGAAACGAAAGATGACTTCGGTTTGAGAAAAGTTTTGGTAGTTTAAAATTGAAACTAATAACAATAAATATCTTCGAAACGGTTAACTCTGCAAAAAATGAATATGCCATAAATTGTGTGTTTTAATGAGATCTTAATTTTTGTGTAATAAGTTTTTGTGCGTCTCTTGCTGTTTACTAATTACATAAAATAGCATCTGAAGACCTGTTCATTCTGGATGAATTTTGCTGAATTTTGCATAACTGGAAAACCCCAAGACATAGACAAAAACTAACTTACTATGCAAAAAATGTGGATCTCGTTAAAACATACAATTCATGTCATATACTTTTTTTTTTCATAGAGCGGACGTTTTCTGAGCTATTGCTTGTTATTTATTTCTATATTAAAATACTTAAAACTTTTCACACACGGAAATTTGTGAACTCTTAAAATAGGATCTGAACTCTTGGCAATGCATAGAAACGGATTTCATCCACATGACAACCAGCTTTTAATGTCGTTTTAGCCTAGTGTATTCCCTCATTTCCTCTCCGCTTTCAATAAAGCATTTCTTCTAATATTTATATCGATTAGCATGATGTAGATAACCTTAAGCTTTTTAACAATACTTTGTTACAGAGATGTAGAGAAAGTCATGTGAATGGAAAACATCAGATTTTTCGTATACAGTTGAATCCGCCAAAACTGATACGTAACAATGAATATTTCGAACGCGACTAATACTACAGCAAAAGTTATTGGGGTTACATTGTTACTATATTTGAATGAAGCCTAGAATATAGTTAATAAGAAGTTGTGTGTTTATAACTTTTTTGGAGGGTGGTCTTCAGGATTGGCCTAATTGTACAGTAGGGGACAGAGAATAACTTAGAACACAAATACACTACAAATACCCATGCCCAAGGTGGGATTCGAACCCGCGAACCCCTGCGCCACAAAGCACCAAATCTAGCAATTTTAGCGAACGCGGTCATGCGGAAAGGTATCTATAATGGTTTATTTTTTGTGTTGTTTGTCAGTTTGTTGACTATCTTGGTGGTTAGCAAGCTGGCTTTCAAATTCTCAGAGGTCTTGGGTTGAATTTCCGGTTGTGGGAATACTAGGAGTATACATTCCCATTCATTATGATGGCATACAACACGTAAGACTGAATGTGCGAATTGATGAAACCGAAAATTAATATATTATTGTGATTACTCGCAGAGCTTTGATTTAGTATGCTGATATATTTTAAATAACATACGCTCTATTTTCTAATATACATAAACGTATCTAATGAAACGAATCAGTTTCTGTCAAAATTGTGACATTAAAAGGCATTACAATAAAGTATTGTCAAATTATTTAATTGTAATTTTATTTCGTTGCATGGTCGTACTGCAAACGGAAGACTTTATCTGAGTTTTTACTTTCTCTACACGTACTATGTATATAGTGTATACAGAAGGTATTGTAATGCACCCAAAAATTCGATACCGAGTTTTCTCCGGAAATATATGTTTTGAGACCCCTGAATCTAAAAAAAGTATTTTTAGAAAAATGTCCGTGTGTGTGTGTGTCTGTCTGTGTGTTTGTGTGTACCTATGTAAAAATGAAAAGTTCGTTAAAAACCAAACTTGGTATTTAGGTTTGGTATCTTCCAAGGATGCAACACAAAGCATTTAAAATATCCCCACCCCAAACTACCCTCTTCATGAAACATTTTTCGAAACTTTTGATTTTCTAAAATGGTTGTAACGTTTTTTTATTAAAATACCGCAGGTTTAGATTTCTTTATGACAAATGAAATGAGTATCTTGAATTTTATGAAAACAATCTCTGAAGTCCTGCTCATTTTGAGTGGCTTTTGCATAACTGGTAAACCTAAGACAAAAATTTGCTTCACAAAAATGTAGATATCGTCAAAACACACAATTTATGTCAAACACATTTTGTTTGTTTGTTTTTTGAGTTAACCATTTCCGATACATTACTTATTATCTGTTTAAATATTACAATACTTATACTTTTCTCAAATTAAAAGTAGTCATTTGTTTTTCTTTTGTTTTTACTCCTGGCCATGCAGAAAGAACTGAACTCCAAGTTATGACATAGTGGCCATCTTTTGAAAGATGTGACACTAGCTTTGTCTGGCGCATTCTCTTATTTCCCTTCTACTTACACGGAAGTAAGTGGTAATCTCAATTAGTATGAATAAGCTTTTGTAAGGATAATTTGTTGCAAAATGGTAGAGAAAATCGTGTGAATTGAACACAGCAAATGTTTACGTATCTTAGCTCAATCCTTTTATTTTATTTTGTGAGCACATTAAAACCTGAGCAAATAACGTGAGAACAAGATTACGATATAAGAACATCTTAACAAGTTTGCAGTCGCAAAAGCGTTTCTCTTTTCGCGGATTAATGGTTCACAGAACCACTTCTTTGGGATTACCAATTCTCATTTCCGGGATTTAAAATCACAAACGGCTTGGGTCTATTTTGGAATTCCCGATGTTATATCATGTAATAAGAACTCGTGTTAATAACCTTTTCTGCAACATATGTGTCAAGTAGCTGAATTCGAATGCTTAGTGTATTTTCGCAAAATTAATTGTAAGAACCCATCGAAAACTTGTAGATTATCAAAATGTAATACCATTTAACATTTTTCTGATATTGCTTATATCAATTCACTCTACTCTTGGATTTAGAACATTAATGTTAATGTTTTTCGACTAGTGTTTTGATCCACTTATAGGCTATGCATTTCGTGCATCTAGTGTTGTAACCTAACCTACTTGCCCATTTGCCTAATTTACTACACGTGTGTGCACAAACTACCTTTATGCAATAAACTAATTTTTAATGTAATTACTATTAGATCTGTATATAATTATGTTCATGATTATATCGACGTGAATATAGTCGATCGCCAGTTTGCCACCAGGTTAATGCTGATGATTTCGCTACTGGAGAAAAATAAAATGTCCTGTTATTTATGGACGCTCTTTAACTGCTGTGGTTCTCAGCGTCCCATTCTAAATTGGCGTGAAAGACCGCTTAATTTTGCTCAGAGGCCTCTCAATCAGGCTTGAGGTTCTTTTACGTGCCGTAAATCTACAACACGGGACCAACGGCTTTACTTCCCTTCCGAAGGAAGCCATGCTAAGGATTTTTACGCCCGAAAAACCCGCGACCTTGGGTATATGAAGTCAGCATGGTAACCATTACACCACGGAGGGCGACTTCGCTACTGGAACCACCAAGCGCAGATGTTAGCAAATTATTAATTTTATTACCGTATAAGTCCTATTTCTATCGTTCAATATCGAAAAAAAATCTTATGTTATATTTACATAACTTCTCTACTCATTCTACAATAAAATAATCTTAAAAAAGCTTCTTTTATCTATATTGTATCCTAATCGAGATAAACATATTGAATTACTAAAAACGGAGTATCAATCGCCATCACAGAGCTATTACCTTCTATACACGTATAGAGAAGGCATTGTAGAGAAAATGTATTATATTGCATCCAAAAATTCGATATCGAGATATCACCGGAAATATGTTTTGAGACCCCCTGAATTCAAAAAAGTCATTTTTACAAAAATGTCTGCGTGTGTGTCTGCCAGTCTATCTGTCTGTCTGTCAGTGTGTATGCGTCTGTGTATGTGTGTGTGTGTGTGTGTGTGTGTGTGTGTGTCTGTGAGCAGCATAGCTCAAAAACGAGAAGTCCGTTAAATACCAAACTTGGTATCTTCCAAGGATGCGACACGAATATTTACAAGGCAATCCTTCCACCACCAACTGCCCTTTACATGGAAAATTTTCAAAATTTTTGATTTTCTCAAAAATTGCTCTAACGATTTGGATTAAAATATCGTATATTAAAGACATTTACATGACAAATAAAATGTATATTGAATTTTCTTGGAAAAGCCTCTGAAGACATCTTTATTCTAGATGAATTTTGTGGAATTTTACATAACTGGTAAACCGTAAGATATCGACAAAAACTTACTAATAGAAAATGTAGATCTTGTTAGAACACACAATTTATGCTATATACATTTTTTGTGGAGTTGATCTTTTTTAGATATTCCTTGTTATTAGTTTCAGTTTTAAAATACTTATATTTTTCTCATACGGGAATTTGTCAACTCCATTCAAACAAAAGAACTTCAATCACATACGAACCAGCTTTTGACTATCGATTTAACCTATGGTAGCCCCTAATTTCCCTTCTACTTACATGGAAACAAGTAATTAGGCCATTTCTGCTATTTTTTTTCTCGATTAGCATGAAGTAAATAGAAGAGTAAGCTTTTTAACAATAACTTATTGCACAGATGTACAGAAAGTCATGTGAATGGAACAATCAGATGCATTTGCATTTATTACTAAACAAATAATACTTATGAGGACAAATGAAAGCGATAATGGAATAGAGAAATTTTGGCATGTCTACAATGAATTCATTTTCATGTTTAAGCGTAAAACATTGCTTCTGTTGATTGTGTTTGTGCTGTACCACACAAGTAGAATGTGTTAATAACTAGGAGCACACAGCCTGCTGCGATTAGGGCGATTAATTGTTAGTTAGAAACGGGAGAATATGGTTGTTTCTCTTACACATCAGAGGTTGTGTGAGAAGGAAATAGGGGGATCAAGGCCCTATTAGTTATGAGCTTCCTCTTAAAATTAATCAAAACAGAAAAATGCAGAAGTAATAGCATTAGAATAGAAGCTCGCAATAGATGTCAGTTCAGAAGAAACGAGTAGTATCGAAGAAGGAGAGTCAGGTTTGGAACCGCGACTTTGTGATCAGAAGACCAGGAACAGACAATTGATCCACAGCTCGACAAAACTTCGAGATGATGTGGAAAAATGTTGTAAAGCATTTATCACCTATAGATGTTTAACAAAAGTCTTATAAAGACGTATTTGTCTCTAGATGAAAATAATACGTTAACATGGACGGGATACCAGCATTAAGTGCGTCTGTATCTTTTTAAATATATTTCAAATTACAAATTGCTGTGCACGATTGAAAAAAAATGGGCATGTTACATTTACATGCTTTTCTCTGCCCACTCTTTACTTATTCTTAAAAAAATTAATCTTTATATACTTCAAGTTAATTTAGATAAACATCGGCATAAATACGTTTATTATAATTATATTTCGTAGATTAAAACAAATAATGGAATACACTAGGTTTTTAAGAGGTGGTCAAACTGAAATTCCGTATTCTTTGCTTGACCAGGAGCAAGATAAACGAATAGCGACAGCCCATTTGAGGAAAGCATAATACTTTTAAAATTGAAACCAACAACAAAAAACAAATTGTATGTGATATATATTGTGTGTGTGTTTTTTTTTTAAAGATTGACACCTTTTACTTCCTAGAGCACATATGTGCATTGTGCATAATGGATAGAGAAGGTATTGTATTCCATCCTAAAATTCGGTAATTCGTTACCGAATTTTCACCGAAAATGCATGTTTTGAGACTTCCTGAATCCAAAAAACAGTGTGTGTGTGTGTGTGTGTGTCTGTGTGTGTGTGTGTCTGTGTGTGTGTGTGTGTGTCTGTGTGTGTGTGTCTGTGTGTGTGTGTGTGTGCAGTAGCTCAAAAACAAAGAGTCTGATAAATAGTAAACTTGGTATTTAAGTCCAAAGATGCGACACGAAGATTTTCAAGAAAATCAATCCACCCCTAACTAACTTTACATTAAACTTTTTCTAAAATTATGCGTTTCTCAAAAATGAATAACGATTTTGATTGAAAGATATTTTCATGACAACCAAAATGTATAACTTGAATTTTCTCGGAATAGTCTTTGAAGCTTCTTCATTCTGGATGACTTCTGCATAACTTTTGTAAAACTGGTACATCTTAAAATATAAACAAACACTAACGACACAAAAATGTAGATCTCTTAAAAAACACAATTTATGTCATATACATAGATTTTTTCACTATCCCTTTATCCTGCGTATCTCCTTATTTCTCTTCTACATACAAAGAAGAAAGAATAACAGAATTCTACTAATGTTTATCATGATGAGGATAAAAGAATAATCTTTTGTAAGAAAACTTTGTTTCGGAACATTATAGAGGAAGTTAATTAAATGGAAAACATAATGAAGTCGTCCATAATAAAGAGGACTTTAGAGGTTATTTCAGTCTCTGTGAATTTAAGGTATACTTTGATTTTACTGTCATGAAAAGGTCCTATCGTATGGAATTTTAATGAAGATTGTTTAAGAATCATTTTTGAGAGAATAATAATTTATGAAAATTTTCTAATGAAAAGGAGAATTTTCTTGAAAATTTCCATACCGTGTCCTTCAAAGATATTGAACTTCAATATCAAATTTTATATTTAACCGAATTTTCCTTTTTAAGTTATGCTGTTCACAGACACTCGCACACATACACACACACATATTTTTTTATAAAATGCTTTTTTTTTTTAGTTTCTCTACATGGTACGTAGGTAGAGAAGGCATTACACTACCCCAAAAATTCGATACCGAGATTTCACCGGTAGTACATGTACTAGAAAAACTGCTCGTGTGTGTGTGTGTAAACTCGATAACTCAAAAACGAAAAGTATTGGTATTTAAGTTTATCTCCCAAGGATGCAGCACGAAGATTTTGAGGAAAATCCCCCACCTCAAACTCTCTATACCTATATGCAAAAAAAAAAAAAAAAAAAAAAAAAAAAAAAAAATTGGAAAATGTAAATGTTCTCAAAAATGGCTCTAACAATTTTTATTAAATATCATATACTAAAGATATTCACATGACAAATAAAATACATATCCTGAATTTTCTGGGAATAGGCTCTGAAGACATTTTTATTCTGGATGAATTTTGTATAACCGATAAACAGAAACTTACTCCACAAAAATATAGAATTCGTTAAAATACACTAATTATGTCATACACATTACTTTGTGGAGTTGACCATTTTTGAGATATTTCTTGGTATTGGTTTCAGTTTTAAAATACTTAAAACCTTTCTCTGGCAATGCAAAAAAAAAAAAAAAAAACAAAAAAAAAAAAAACAAAAAAAAAACAAACAAACAAACAAACAGGTTTCAATCACATTACAACCAGCTTTTAAAAGATTTGAATATCGTTTTACTCTAATGTATTCCCTTATTTCCCTTCTACTTACAAGGAAGCAAGTAATAAGGTGAATTCTGCCAATGTTTATCTCGATTAGCATGAAGAATATAGAAAAATAAGCGGTTTAACAATAATTTGTTACAGAGATGTAGAGAAAGTCATGTGAATGGAACACACCAGGTTTTTGTTAAGGTATCTCAAAACATGTATTTTAATGAAATCTTGGTATCGAATTTTTGCGTGAAATACAGTACTTCCGTTATTTATACGTGGTAGAGAAAGTAAAAATAATATCCCGATAAACTAGAAATGAATATTATAATCGCTGAAATTATCGTCAGGGATGATTTTGCAAGTGTTACTTCCAGCTTATTGATACGTCGATGCTAAATGGCGTTTCCTACTGCATGTAATAATAATAATAATAATAATAATAATAATAATAATAATAATAATAATAATAATAATAATAATCATCATCATCATAATCATAATCAATGGATCTGGAAAATTAATTTACGATTCTTAACAAGGATGCTAGAAAGTGAATATTACAAGAAGATAACAAAAATCATCATAATGCCATTCTTGGTGTTAAATTTAATAACCCTTTATTTATTAATAATCTCCGTCTACCTAAACGTTCATAACTAATATTAGCCAAACAAAATAAACCCGAAGAACATAAGCAATTTGTATTTATATATTAGAATAATTTTGGCTTTTTTGGTTAAAATACCTATATATTTAGTACATTTATGATTACCTAAAGCCTATGTTGAATATTTAATGGGGATTGATATATTAATAAATGTATTTTGATTATCAATTAGATTAGTAGGTGACTTTCTGGTTAGATTAATATATGTCAAGTGGATATAAAAGCTTTAATTGCTTATTCTTCTGTAGCTCGTTACCGTATCTTTCAGAAATATATACATTAGCTTATTTACAGTAGATTACACTTTTTCTTCAATGGGATATGCTCTAATATATGTTACTTCTTCTTTGATACCTATTTGAAATCTTGGTGCAGAGATAAATTATTTTCTGTGCAACGAATAAAACGCTCTTGTAACATCCATGTAATTTTCAAGGTTTTCTTCTGTTGTTGCTCCAGCAGTTCATATTCTAACACCCAGACCTTGTTAAATCATGTTTACTGGTTTAGATGCGATTGAAAACTGCAAGCTCTTCCTGTTAAAATTACTCTCAAACTTATAAAAACAATTCTATTGCTTCGAATAGATAGACTTTTGTAGTCTGTCACGTTATGAGTTTGTGACGCAATTAATGTGTGAGGTTATGTTTTGTAGTGTTTAAATAACGTTCGCTTAATAATTATGACAATAAATGCCTTTAACTTTTTGCGATTGTTAAATGTATTTTCAACCTTAAAATGAATAAGCATTTCATTAATATATTTTGAACCTAATGCTTTAATAAGAAAATATTAATTACTCAAAAACAATAGCTTTATGGTTGCCATAGGGTAAGCGTTATATGTGAATTCTAAATCCTCTGAACGGGAATTCTAAATCCTCTGAATAAAAATGTGTTACGAGAGAACTTTCCCTATGATCCCCTATAAAGTTCTTCAAGATTTTGTGCAATTTAATATTAACAAACATTTATTTAACATTTTGCATGGTATTTAATCTACAGCGCTGAAACTTTGTTTTGTTTCCATGCATAAAGAAATTATCAAAAGACATAGTACTATAATCAATAATATATTTTTAAATTAATTATTCGTCCTAATATTTAGTAGTTTTACATAATTTAAGTTGACCATGTTTTCTCTCCTCCATAAAAAGTATTGTTATATATAATAATATAAAATAATAAATAAAGTCAAAACGATAAATTCTAATCTTGGGTTCAGACAAATATTACTTTAACAGGAAAACTATAATACAACACAAGAGTGAATTTTGTATCCGCTCCTGATAATGTTTGCTAGTGAAAACCACTTAGCATTTCGTTGTAAGTACTTTATCAAACATCTATGCTTAAAGGGGAAAGGGCACAACAGTAAATTCTATTGTTATCAGCATACCTTTTGATTGGTTCTTGAGATGTAGATAATAGCATTTGACCAATAAATTTACTGAGTGCGACAAATGAAAAACCTAACACGTGTGATGGTAGACTAGCGTGATTTACACTATAAGTAGATAAATAGCAACAATGTACCTGTTCGTGTCATGGCGGAGCCGTCTTGCAGAGTCACTCCAGACCACTCTCACTCTCTACGGCTAGTCACCGGCAAGTGTTGTGATATGTGGGTCATTTGGGCTAGGTAGCAATACTTACTCCACAGTGGGAGTATAACCTCTCCTTCACAACAATGTCCCTGAAACTTCCGCACTGAGAGGAGCCCAGGGCAAGGACACAGTCTTGAGGCAAAATTCTACTCACTGAACTTTATCTCGTTAGGTTAATTCACACATCACTGAGCACAGCTCACGATGATCTTTATTTTCTTTGTCTTCCTTTCTTTATAAAATGATATACCTACTTATACTATTAGTCAAAAAGAGTAGGTGAATAAACACAAAAATCGCGAAAAATAACGGTGTTTTTAAAATGCGTTTACATTTAATCGATATATTATTTATTGTTGGAATTTATTGTTGCATCCATATTTCCAAAAAAGAATACGCAAAAATCGGGATTCTTCTGATCTGGTGTATTTTTAATGCTTGTTTGGCTCTATGTAACTATCTGTTATTATTACCATCTGTACAAATCGACTTATTCTCATCACATATTGTTACTTGGGTCATATTTAGGAAGTTACAGATTCGAGAGCAAGCCGTGTTCTCTAATTGTTGAGATTCGCAATCGACATAAGGGGAATGCCTATTTTGGTGGGCCCCCGGGGGGAGGCTAGAACTGTCTTTTAACACTTGTGTAGATTCGAGTCAAAAATGCAACAAGGCCGATTAATACTGGTCACAACAATTTACAAACGCGCTACAGCGATAATGCCTAATACTATTTTGTGCTGCTCTAAATATTAATGTGCGGTTTGCCTTTGCTTCTTGGCAGCCTTAGCTGTTATTAACTTCGTGTGGAATGAAGCTATTTTCTACATCAGAGACTTCCGAGAATAATGGTTATAGGATATAACATCAATGTATTTTTTGGCTTTAAATCGTTTTAGCGGAAAAATGACAGCCGTATCTACATTTCAAATAACTCTTAGTAGAATGCAGTAGGTATCCTTATGCTTATAATTTCTACAAAAATGTTACTGTGTGGTCAAAATAACATCTAATTTAGTGCCTAGTTTTGCGACCAATTTCAGATGCTTAAGACGTCACTTTCTCATTGATAATTTTGAATTCAATTCTAAGTGCTATTGCCTTATCTTCCCCACAGTTTCATATTGTAATCTAAGTATGAATCAAATTAATGAGGGCGGTTTATAAGTACTCGTATTTCAAACTACGAGGGCCATTTTTTTCAACCTCCGAAAGGCTATAAATAAAAGAAGATCTCATAGAAAACTAAAAGTTTTGTACGCCTATGGTTAGTTTTCAACATAATCACCGAAAAGATTGAGACATTTATCGTACCTGTGTACAAGCTTTGCAATACACGCTTCAAAAATGTTGCCGCCAATGATTTAAAATGAGCATTGACGTTGTTTTGAAGATGGTACTTTACGACGTTTGCGGAGAGCCATTCAAAACAAACGAAGAGGAATGCTAACTTCAGGAATTGTGTTGATCCATGACAACGTTCGTCCACACAATGCTGGCACAACCCCTCGGCTCCTTGCACAATTTCGATGGGACACTTTCGATCATCCGTCGAACAGTCCTGACCTGGCACTCAGCGACTTTCACCTTTTCCCTGAACTGAAGACGTGACTAGGAGAGCAGAATTTTCAAACCAACGAAGGTTTTCAAAACAACGTCAATGATCATTTGAAATCATTGGCAGCAACATTTTTGAAGTGGATATTGCAAAACTGGTGCACAGGCACGATAAATGTCCCAATCTTTTTGGTGATTTTGTTGAAAAGTAACCATAAGTGTACAAAACTTTTAGTAATAAAATAATTGTTTTCTATGAACTTGTCTTTTATTTATAGCCTATCGGAGGTTGAAAAAAAAAAAAGACCCTCATAGATGGTGTTGCTAAGCCAAGTTGTTACCGTCGTGTACTGACATTTGTTACATGTCGCCAAAACAAATTTGGTAACTCATTCATAGGTTAATTTGAATTTTGCAGGGATTTAAGACAGTCATTCAATGTGTGTTCGTTAAATGGAAAAAGTGCAGTATTGCCTAGTGATTCGCTTTTTACTTTTGGATGGGAAACATTTCAAGGAGATAAAAGTGCAACATCTATGGCAACAAATATTAGTTCGACTTTAAACTGGTCGAACATCCATTTTTGGTGAGGAGCGCCCAAGATGCCCGGCAGAAATCATTGGGGAAATCATTGAAGTAGTCCAAGATAATAAAGTTGTTGGTCGTGGAGCAAATTTCGCGAATGACAGACACCTTAGATATGTTAACAAAACGGCAATTCATAGTTTTCATGTTAAGTTTGAGATGAACAAGCTGTCGATCCGATGGGTAGCCTGATTGCTCATTGTCGACAACTAGCGGGTGCGGCTTTTAAGCGAAATTCCAAGGACTTTGGGTCGACTTCTCTTCGACCATGTGACCTGGATCCATCATGATACTCCGGAAACCAAGCGAGAATCCAAACAATGGATTGATTCCGGTGAATCTGCTCCAAAGAAGGCAAAGAGGATCCCATCGACCGGAAAAATGATGGCGATGATTTTTTGGGATTTGAGGAGGGTCACACTCATTGACTTCATAGGAAAAGGTAAAACGGTTACTGGGTAGTGATCCGATTCGACAACAAGTTGGACACACTGCCGCATTTGGCGAAGAAAGTGTTGTGTCACAACTAAACGGCACATTCACACAGAGTTGTCGCTACTAAACTGCACGAGTTACACCCCCCCCCCATATTCGCCCGAAAAAAAATTACATCAAATGAGATCGTCGAGACAGACGATTCAGAGCTTGACAATTTCTATTTAGGGGGGAAGGTAAAAATGGCAGGAGCGTTGAAAAAGGAATTTATTCCTAAAAGCGATTTATGTTGAGAAAATAGGTATATTTTTGGTTCCAAACAACAGAATTTAAGATATAGAAGGCAAAATTTTCATCAACAAAAGGATTGGAGTGCTACAGAAATTAAAGGAAAAGAAATGAAAAGGACCAAGCTTTGTGCTGCCTACACTCTGAAATGGTATACTAAACTCTCACTAATCCTTACAGTTTCAGTATTATGGCTTCTAAACGGAAATTTGTTATGCTAGACCTCAATCAGAAACTCAAAATGTTAGAAGATCGAGCCGAAGCTCTTTGTAGAAAGTCATTGCTGCTGAGTATACTATTGCACTTGCAAGTATTTATAACATCAAAATGAAAGATGATGTTATTCAATAGTATGCCAAGCAAATGAAGAGGAAGTTGGGAAAAAAGAAGGCTAGGCAAAACAGTGAGAATGAAGAACTGAGTCCAGCTGTATAAAGATGGTTCATACAACAATGCAGTAAAGAAACTCCAATCAATGTCCCAATAATAAAGGAAAAAGCAGTTGTATTTAATAATTAATGTTGTGGCAGCAGTAATTTTTTGCAGCAAGCAAGGATTGGGTATCAAACTGATAAAAATGTTAAGTGTGGCAGCTGACAATCACTGGGGAAAGTCATTCAGCAAAAGAGAAAGATGTAAAAAAAGGTTTGCCATCACCAGGCTCCGGATTTTGATGACCTAAAAATATATAAAAAAATTATCAATAAAATGGTCTAAAAATCTATAAAATGGCCTAAATATTAAGTCTTCATTTCAGAGTAAGAGAATACACCACAATTCTTCTGTAACATGAGAACTGAAATATATATAACTGAAGGCTAGGTGTCCCTCAATTTCACTGTTGGAAAATAGTGTTTTAACCATATCAATTGAGGTAGCATTGTCAGGATTCAGTGTTTCGATAACATGTTTCACTATCTGCAAATGATGACAATAATAAATTGCTGAATTAATCCAGGTGTCCCATAGGGTTCCAGGTTCCGGTGGCAGTGGAATTCCAGGAGTCGTGGACTTGAGAAGTTTATGAGAGGAAACCTTGACAGATATTTTCTTTGTCTTCTTCGCAATCCAATTGAGAAAAATGTTCTCTAACTTCCTCTGCCACCCTATGAATAGCAAATGCCAAGCAAGTAATGTGCATCATGATTGTATTGACTTTCCAGCTTTTACCATGTATGGTGATGTCATCATTTTTGATACCCTCAAGCCGTAACAAAAACATAGATTTTTCAAAGTGCCTACAAATTGTGAAATGATTAAGAGTTTCTAATATCTCACTTGTAAGCAGAAACACTTCTCCTGGTCTGTTGATCCCCAATAAGCCTATGATTAGTTAACCACATAATATTTTTCCGCATCACTCATTTCGTCAATGGATATGAAAATCTTCTTTCCATGTACTTTTCCCTGTATCTTGCTAATGGTGGTGTTGTAACATTGTGACAGGTAGTTCTTCCAAAGAGTTGATTTGTCTGGGATAGGACGTCTGCAATACAGTTCTAGAAAGCTCTTTAATTTAGCAATGTTCAATGTCCAAAATAGGAAGTTTGCAGCAACTAAAGCTTCACAGGTCTCTGTAAGAATCTGGCAATTTATTCTCTTTCATGGTTCAAGGCACCGAGACTGTTCTTAGTTTAAAAAAACAGAAGTTCCACTGTGACATAAGAGATCTGTGATGCCTTAAATACTGATCCTGGGTGACGCAAACTTTCGTGTAATAAAATGTAACAGTATCTCCTATTGGTTCTTAGTTAGCATCACCTCACAAGTTATGAGAATAAATTGCGCCAAGTTTTGACTTCATAGTGTGCACATGACACGTTTGGAAAAACTCAGTGGTTCCTTCACACTTTAACTTTATGCTTGCTTTGCCTGATTCTCCAATTCTCTGTGCTACTTGGAAGACAAGTCACTATTCTCACTCCTTTCTATGTCCGTTCTTTTCTATCGTACATTCTTTAGCCTAAACCCTGCTCATTAGCAAGTGGTGGTTGGTGAACTGTTACCTGGAATTAAGCTAGCTCGCCTTGCCTTAATTACCTAAGTTAATACAACTTGCATTTATGTATATTTCTACCCTTAAATATTCACAACTATTTTACATTGCTTTCTATAATTATGCTTATAATATTATATACAATTTCTGTTTTTATATATTTTGTGAGCATGTGGTACATGCTTTGACAGATTAAGATCTGTTTCTTTGCATGGCCAGGAGTTGTCAGTTACAAAGAACTTTAAAACTGAAACTAATAACAAGAACTATCTCAAAAACAGTCAACTGCAGGAAAAAAATTGTGCATTTTAAGGATCTCTACAGTTTTTGTTAAGTAAGTTTAACCTTTTACGGTTAACTTGTTATGCAAAATTCAAACACATTCATCCAGAATAAAGAGGTTTTTAGAGGCTATTCCCTGAAAATTCAAGATATACATTGTATTTGCCATGTAAATATCTATTATATACAATATTTTAATCAAAATCATTTGAGCCATTTTTGAGAAAATAAAAATGTTCGACATTTTTTCCACGTAAAGGGTAGTGGGGGGGGGGGGATTTTCTTGAAAATCTTTGTACCGCTTTCTTGAGAGATACTGAATTTAAGTATATCGTTTGGCATTTAACAGACTTCGTTTTTGAGCTATGCTACCCCCCCCCACACACATAGACAGACAGACACAGACCATTTTCTAAAACTTTTTTTTTTGATTCAGGGGGTCCCAAAACATGTATTTCCAGTAAAATCTCGGTATCAAATTTTTGAGTGCATGCAATAAGCTATGTACATAGTACACATAGAAAAAGTAAAAGCTGTATAAGGTCCCTCACTTCCTACATGGAGACTATCACTAAGGGTACCTGTTACAGGCAGCAAGGACATCATTTGTGCCTGAAATTTTAATTAAACAATTTAATAATAATAAAAAAGTGATAATAATAATGACAATAACAATAATAATAATAATAATAATAATAATAATAATAATAAAGTGAGTACTAGTACCATCTGCACTTTTTACTTTTAGTGCACATGTAATTATTTTATTTATTTCATAATTTTTGGTTCACCAACACCAAAGTTTAATCAGTTTTTCCCTATTTTTACTATCTCTACCATATAAAATGTACATAGAAGGTACAAAAGGTATTGCATTCCACTAAAAGTTTGATCTAAGATTAGCACAAGTACATGTTTTGAGAACCCCTGAATTAAAAAAAAAAAATGTAACAGGTCCATGTGTCTGTGTGTGTATCTTTGAGCTGCAGAACTTAACAATGAAGTTAGTTAAATACCAAACTTGATATTTATATTTACTATTTTCCAAAGATATGCCATAAAAAATTTAAATAAACTCCCCCGTCATCCCAGACTACCCTTTTCAAGGAAGATTTTTTAAAATTTTTGATTTTCTCAAAAATAGCTCCCATTGATTTTGATTAAAATATTATAAGTTAAAATGTTTATATCACAAATAAAATGTATTTCTTGGAATTTCTGGGCACAACCTCTGAACCCCTTTTCATTCTGTATGACTTTTCCATAACTTTTCCTGATAAACTGTAAGAGATAAACATGTTACTGCACAAAAAATATAGATCTTGTTAAAACACACAATCTACGTACAATACATTTTTTCTCTCGCTCAAATGGGAAATTGTTCATTCATATTTTTTTTTTCTTTCTTAACTCTTGCACCAAATTTCAAGCTCATCACTTTGCAACCACTTCTTTAAAGATTTGACTCACTTTAGTCAATTGTATTCTCTTATTTCTCTTGTACCCACCAGGAAATAAGTAATAAGACTATTTATTTTAATATTTATATTGATTATCATTGAGTCAGTAGAAGAATAAGTTTCTGAAAGAAGAATTTGTTGCAAAATAGGTAGAGTAAGTGATACAAATGTAATTGACCTTCCTTCAAATTATTTTCAGATTCTACTCTGTGGGCACTTTTGGTTCCCATTTATGCTTCTACTCTTTCTTAACTTCTGGACATTTTCCTCACTTCTTTTCACCCCTTTTTTGTATTCACTCATTACTGCAAGATGCTTAACGTACAATAACAAATGGACATTGTAAAATACAGTCAACATTATTTTAAGTAAAAATGGATTTGTCATAAGGTAAAAATAAATTACTTCTTTAATCATATTTTATGACAGTTTTATAACAAAATATGCATATAAAAGCTACGTAGACTTATATCAACATGAATAATAATGCAATATAAATATAATGGATACACAAAATTAACAGCACTCTGCGTAAATATAAAAGTAACATATATGAGCCTCTCAGAAAGGAAAACAGAGCAAGCAAACTTACATTCAGTTCTGTAAATATTCAGTTACAATTAAATATGCCATGCATCTTCTGTGCTCTAGGATTTTGCCAAACTTTAATTTATAACACACTTCATGGAAGGCGCTTAAAGGCAAGGAAACTTTCAGCCACCAGTTTCTTTCATGTCGTAGGTGTAAAGAGACATTTGTCTTAGAGATCTGAAATTTAGTTTTTCCACTTTGTTGTCTGAAAAACAAAAATAACATCTTTGTTAAAGAGAATTTTATTTATGAGCATTAAGTCACTAGTAAGTTTTTCTTATTTTATTTATTTATTTTTTTTTTTTTACAGAGCTTTGCCTAAGCAACTAAAGATATGAGATACAACAACTTACTGAAACATGAAGGGCATTTTCTGCATAGAAATATTCTGGTGACTGAGGGTGAAGATTGGCCTTATAGTTCTCCAGTGCTCGTCTATCTCTCTTTGCTACAAGAACCTAAAAACAAGAAAAAAGTTGCTATTGCAGTGGAGTGGAGAAGAAGGTATAAGGAATTGCACAAATTCAAATTGTTTATATAATTTATTTAATTCAGGCAAAAAAAAAAAATAGGAGGCATTATTAATTGACTGACCCTCATACAATTCCATTGTATTGCTTTAACCTATTGTGTTTTTGTTTACCACACCTATTTTGCTTTCTATTTGATGGCGTTCTTAAAGGTTCTTTCATTCATTTCTTTTTTATCCTATTCACTATTGTTTCTAAACACTTGGTAGCTTTAGCTGCTTCATTTATTCCCTTATAAATACTCATTTTACTTGAATAATCTAACACATTCATTATCTATTATTTTGCATTGTTTGTTAGTTCACAACATTTTATCTCTTCCAAACTTCTCCTTTCATAACTATAAATATTTACATAAAATACAAAATAAATAGCCTACATTAATACTTCACAGTGTTCCACATGATATGAATACTTCCTTCAAACTTATACTTTTACTGTAGCATGTTATCTGGTTGCTGCCTGGTTGCTGTGAGCTGAATGGATAAATGGCTATTTATTGTTATAGATAATTGTGCTAGAATTACAGGATTCTGGCTTGTTTTAAGAATTTTCTTCAACACTTGTCAACATTTTCTCTCACTTGATCCCTGTTGTAAATCCAATAGCAAAAAAGTTTCTCAGTGTCTGACTTTTCTACTGCATAAGTATGGAATTTTCAATAAATCTTTGATTTAAAAAATCATAATACTCATAGTTTTAAAGATAGCATGTATCAGCATCCTAATTTATTCTATAAAATAAATTTATATTGTTACGTTCTGACACTTAGTTTATTAGTCACTTCTTGATAAACATAGAAGCAGCAAATTTTAGGTCTTTTACTGAAGAACATTTTTCTTTAAAAATGTGGACCCATGGAAATCTAAAAGGCTCTAAAAATGATGTAATCTAATAGAAAAGAAAAATCTTCATGAAATAATTTGTTCAAATCTGAGAATTATATCAAATGAGTATTTATACCATATTGTTAGAAACTTGGTGACAGCACAAGAGTGAAAAGGATGAAGCTTATGGCACCATGTATACATTAGATAGAGACAGAGATATACCCCATTTAACTCCATACTGTCTTAAGGTTGAGATAGGCCATACTTATTTTAGATCCTGTTTATTATTAATAAACATTTCTACTGTATTCAGACTTGTAGCCTGAAGACCCCATTTATCACTCTTCATATAAATTAGAAATTCAGTTGATGAAATCATTAGCAGAAGTAGATTCCATTACACTAGGTATAAATCTGTGGTGCATTGTCCATAAAATACTCCAGGACGATTAAATCAAAAGGTTGCTTGATTTAATCGTTCTGGACTAGCATTAGCTTTAAGGTATCTTGAATTTTTCTCATCCTGTGCTTACATTTATTATGTTATCTATATGATAATTAGGGAAATGCAAATTTCATGACCTAAAATTTTGCTGAACATTTTAAGGTATTTAAAATTATTGAAGATTTGCATTTAAGATTGTTGCATACCTGCAAGTATTTTGATCCTTTCTACAACTGTTACCAACAAAACTCTTAGGCACCATTAACACGTTTTCTTATAAAACTTACATTGTATATATAAATGCTGTCATATGAACACAATAGCAATTACAATCACTTTCTCTGTTACAGAAACTGTCCTTGCATTCACAGTGATGCAGAAAAATTCAACATTGCCATCTTCGCTATTTGAAACATCAATTGTCAACTTGGTGCATGCTGATAGTAGTGGGTGGTTGCAAAAAGATTGGAACTGAACATAAGATCATTCTTCTTCTAGCTTCCTAACATTTTTGTGTGATGATGTTTGAATCACACAAAGCTGAACACTCAAAGTGAGATTCTGGTGGAACAAAATGCAATTTGGTGATTTCTTGATTCCTAATTTGCATATGTGTTGAGCCAGGCAAGCTGAACTCTGCTGGAGCTGCACTCCAAGGAAGTTCTGGAATTGATGATTTAGATAATTTCTCCCCCCCCCCCTTTTTTTTATTCTGTACAAATCTATTCTTTAAGTATGTTTTGAAATTTACCCTCATGATCTTGTCACTATTTTAAATTGTATAGCTTTTTACTGTTTAGTTCTTATTTTACTTCCTATTTTCATCAAACTTTATCATTTAATTTGCTTGTAAACCACAATATGCAAGAAACCACTCTAATACAATTGATTTTTTAGGTTATTTAAATCACATATTTTTTTATTTTATTTGTTTGTGCTTCATTTATACAGTATGATGCTTGTGTTTCTGCTCTTGAGTGACGAAAACTGCCTTTGTCTCCTTTATAAGTTGTAATACTATTTTTGTAGCTTCAATTTCTCCGTCAAATTAGGCCCATGCTTTCATAAAATGAAAATAATTTACATATCACTTATGCTCTTTCTACATGAATAAATTGCCTCTAAGGCTATGATTTTCTACTTCTGGACATATGCATGTTTCTTTATTTTGCTGAATCATCTAATAGAAATAGGAATAGGATACATTTTATTATTATACTCTCAATAGGTTATCACTAATCTGTAACTTTTTATTGTGGTATATTGAGCTTCCCTTAATTTCTTTTGTATAACTCCAATTTGTATTTTAAGTTTATTTGATGATTTAGGATATTTTTCCAATGTGCTTGCATTACAAATCTTATCTTTTTGGTCTACATCTATTGAAATTGGTCTGCTATGAGTTAAAGCTATATTGTATTGATCAGTTTAGATTTCATTCATTTTGTTAATAATCTTGTGCTTTCACTTTCAGAAATGTATCTTCTTCTCTTCTGGCTCTACAGCCCTTGGTGAGCTTTGGCCTCCTGCACAATCCTCCTCCACATATCTCTATCTTCTGCTTTACTTTTCTACCCTCTGATTCCAATCTTTCTTAGGTCTTCCATCACCATCATCTAACCATCTTGTTTTTGGTCTTCCTTTTTTTCTTCTAGCGCACAGTCTTCCTTTCAATATTCTTTTTGGCATTCTATCTTCTGTCATTCTCTCTATGTGTCCTAGCCATCTTATTCTTTGTGCCTTTATAAATTTCTCAATATTTTGCTGCTTAATTAGTTCTTCTATCTCATAATTATATCTTATTCTCCAATTGGTCTTTATCCTTTACAGGTCCAAAGATTCGTCTAAGTATTTTCCATTCAAATCTTGAAGTATTTCTTCATCTACATTGTTTAGGGTCCAGGTTTCTGCAGCATACGTTACTATTGGTCTTATTAGTGTTTTATAGATCTTGTATTTTGTCCCTGTATTAATAAGCCTATTTTTTAATAGATTTAAATTTGCATAACAGGCTGCATTTCCACTTTGAATTCTTTCTTTTATGCACTCATTTAAATTATCATTATTTACAAGTGCTCCTAAATATCTAAATTTGGATACCCCTTCAAATGTTTTGTCTCCAACTACTAGATTTGCAATTATTCTTTTGCTTTTGTCTACTGTCTTTTTCAGGTGTTTAGTTTTTTTTTTTTCATTTACTTCTAATCCTATTTCTTTGGACCTTCTTTCTAATTCTTCATAAACTTCAACTAACATTTTTTTATCTCTTGCCACAATCAATATGTCATCTGCATCTGCACATATCTGACTAGACTTAAAACATATTGTTCCTTTAGTATTTATTTTTTTTTTTCTACTGCTCTGTGCAGGGCTAGGTTGAATAGAGTCGTAGATAGTCCATCACTTTGTCTTACTCCTGTGTTATAATTAAAATCCGGACTTAATTTATTCATTACTTTCACTTTGGCTTTTGTATTTTCCATTGTCATTTTTATTAGTCTTATTATTTTCGGTTGCACTTTAAAACATTGTAAGGTGTTATAGAGAACTTCTCTGTCAATTGAGTCAAATGCAAACTTAAAGTCAATAAACAGAAAATACAAATCTATGCCATGTTCATAGAATTTTTACATTATTTGTCGTATTACAAATATCTGCTCTATTGCACTCTTGTCACTTCTAAATCCACATACTCGCCTAATACATTTTCCGCATATTTTTTTACTCTATTATTTAAAATACTTGAAAATATTTTATATGCTACATTTAGCAATGTAATTCCCCTATAATTATGGCATTGATATTTATTACCCTTTTTATATATTGGGCATATTATGCCTGACTTCCAGCTTTCAGGCATCTGTCCCTTCTTCCATATTTCTAATATTAGCTTATGTATTGCTTTCATAATTCCATTCCCACCATATTTAATTAGCTCAGCGATTATGTCATCTTCTCCTGGTGCTTTATTATTCTTTAGGCTCTGTATTGCTATTTTAACATCCCAAACAACCGGTTCTTCTTCCATTTTTTCATTTCCATTTTCGTTCTCTCCTTGTTCCTGATTATTTATTGTTTGCCGTTTATTTAACAATTCCTTGTAGTACTCAGCCCATCTTTCCAGTATATCTTTATCTTCTCCAAGAACATTACCTTCCTTGCTTAGACATTCTTTCATTTTATTCTGTTTCCCTTGTTTCATTTGCTTTTATGCCATATAGAATTTCTTTATCTAACTCTGTTGATTCAATGTCTCTATTTCTTGGGTTCGCGTTTTTAAATATTCTCTTTTCTTTTTCTTACATATGTTATTAGCGTCTCTTCTTCTTTGACGGTATTCTTCATAGTTATTTCTAGTTTCTTTCTGGAGCATTTTTTCCCTAGCCATGTTCTTTTTTTCTATAGCTTGCTCACACTCTTTATCATACCATTCTATATTTCTTTCCATTTTCTTTTCACCTATACTTATTTTTGCTACCTCTTTTACTGTCTCCTTTATTTTCTCCCATTGTTCTTCTACACCTTCTTCTGTTCCTTTTTCATTTAATTTGCTGCTCATTAACTTTTGATATTTCTTTTTTTCTTCTTTATCTTTTATTTTTTCTCTATCCCATCGTATATGTTTGTTCTCTTGAACTCTCTCCATTTTCTTTGTTTTTATTCTCATTCTCACTTTAACCAAAAAGTGATCCGAATCACAATTTGGGCCTCTACAACTTCTTACATCTATAATTGATGATGTATGCCTTGCTTTAATTAGCACGTGATCAATTTGATTTACTATATCTGAGCCTGGTATTTTACACGTTCCTTTATGTATTTCTTTGTGAGGGAAGCAGGTACTTTTAATAATCATATTATTTCTAACTGCGAATTGTCCAAGTAGATTACCATTTTCATTACTTATTTGATGTAGTGTATGTTTCCCTGCCACTCCATTTAAATCGTCTTCTTTCCCCACTTGGGCATTAAAATCTCCTAGTATCACCAATGCATCATTAGTTCCTACTGAATTACATGTATTTTCTAAGCTTTCATAAAACTCTTCCTTTTCTATCTCTTCTTTCTCTTCTGTAGGTGCATATATGGATAATATAGTTATATTTCTGAATTTACCTTTAAGGCATATTTTACAGATTCGTTCACTAATTGATTTAAATTCTATTAGGCTTTTTTTGATTTCCTTTGAGATAATAAATCCTGTACGGTTAAGTCCAGCTTTTTTTTTGGTCCACTATATAATACTGTGTATTCTTTCTTATCTATTCTACCTTCCCCTGCCCATCTTATTTCTTGGAGCGCTACCACATCTAATTTCTATTTTAATACTTCATTTGCTATTTCTTTCATTTTCCCAGGTTTCAGCATTGTCCTTACGTTCCAGGTCGCCAACATTAAATCATTCCGAGGCTTTTTTGCAGGTTTCGTAACAATAGTTTTTTTACAAGATTAGGTTGTTAACCTAATGCTTAACTCCCAACCTGGAGGACCAGGCTTCCTTATTTATGTCCCCAGGAAGCAGGGTGGTCCGGTTATACCCCCGAACACCGGGTAGCTCAGGTACCTTGGGGGCGCTACTCCCCATACTCACCAAGGTGAGCCCCTGAGGGTTTCAGAAATGTATGGTGCAACCAAATTCTGGGCTAGTATTTTCTTTTTCACTTGACAAATTATGTATGCCATTTTCAGGATTTAATAAAAGTTATCTTAACAATGTAAAAAATATATATGTAATTTTATACATACAGTTATTATTATTATTATTATTATTATTATTATTATTATTATTAACTAGTACCTTTAAATTAAAGAAAAACAATGAAAAATAATCACCACATCTATTTTTGAAATTGATAACTTCTATAAAGCAAAGTAAGAATCCTTATATTCCGTAATGAAAATGTGCACACTGGCCATACAACACATATTGGTTTCCTTGAGACTCGTCAGCTAGGCTTTGCATGGCAAGAGAGAAGACCTGAGAGGTTTGTTGTAGCAACTTCCCCTTCTCATCTCTTCCCATTTATATGCTCATTATACCATGTCGCCCAGTCATGTTACTCCCATCTGAGAAGTCAGACTACAATACATTGTGAACACTGCAAGGAGCCTATTTTATGCTGCAACAATAGCTATAAGACAATGGTTTTACTATATGGTTCAGAAACATGGACACTTAAAAAGAAAGATTGCAGCCAAATACAAGTGGCATAAATGAAGTATCTCTGAGCAGTAAAAGGATGCACCAGAAAGATCATATTAGAAACGAAGACATAAGGCAAGAATTAGACATATTTGCCTTAAAACAAAAGATACAAATAAATAGAGAAAAATGGAAAAGTCATTTACAAAGAATGGATAACTCTGGCATTCCATTTCAGTCATACAAATATAAACTCTAGGCTACAGAACAATAGGAAGACTAGTTAAAAGATGGGAAGAAATATGAGGCTGAAACAGGAGAATTCTCCTAAATCATGAAGAGTTGATGATGATGATGATGATGATGATGATGATGACAATAGGTAGAATGCAAACAACCACAGATTAGGAATAAAGTCTTTGTTATTTATAAATTTAATTGAAATGATTTTTTCATAAATGTACTGGGTTTCCTAGCTAGCCCACAGAATATGCCTACATCCATTTTGTATTGTTTTGTTTGTTATTAAGATTTAACCCAGTAAATTAGTAGCCAGGCACCACAAAGAGTTAATACATGTAACCAAACTGGACATGAGTGACTGTTTTCTATCTTTGCACTTTGGACTGTTTCAAAAGATTCTGACCAAAGCATACTCTTAATTCCATAAAAAAAAAAAAAATATTGCCATCAAATGAATTAACTTACATCAACAACAACTGTGTGGCACTGCAGTTTGCTGGCTAAAGCTATTCTTTTGTCTACATTGTCTATCAGTTCAAGATATTTATTAAGTATCGTTGAGTCTGCCCCACAAGAATGAAGTTGCATTACAACTTGATCCATAGGAATTGCAGCCTTCAACTTCTTTGCACCCAGCCAGCTCTGAAACATAGGTAACATTAATAAAGCTGATATGTTACATTCACATTACTTTCTCCAGCCATTTTTTTTGTTTTTATACAACTTGCATAAACTATTTAAGCAAAAGTTTATTTTTGTACCTAGTTCTTGTTAACTGAGAAAAATATTTGCAGAAATAATTTCATCATATCTTTGTTGTAGGTATAAGAGGGACATGGAAGTTGGAGCAATAGCCAAATATTTAAAAAAGCAGGTTGCCATATGCAGGCCTTTGCATTACTTCGTGAAAAAACAATGAAAAGTGACAGCACTGAAGAAATATTGAAAAATACAAACAGTAGCAATCAAACAGATTCTGCTAAAAACTTATTTGAAATAGTTCTATTCATTTTAAAGTAATCTATTTTATTTTGTGAAGTCAGCTTTTTCGGTGTGTTATGTCTTACTAGTTATAAACAATTTATTCAAAACTAATTTCAAATGAAGAGGATTCCACAACTTAAATATAAAGTTTGTTGTGCAAACACACACATAAAGAGACCTTTTTCTTGCATTCTTGTATTCAGGGGACCAGTGTATTTCTGGTGAAATGTTTTTAACTTTTTGGTTGGGATGTATTATTTCTTCTGCCTACTATGAGTAGTTAATAGAGAAAGTAAAAGGGAGAACTTGCAGGTAAAAAGGAAAGGAAAAAGTATTTTAATTAAAAGGATCGAAGTTGACATCTTCTCCATCCTCAAAGTGTTGAACCAAGAACTAATTACAGCAAGATATAGTATTCCACTAACACATTGTATTCGGTATTGTTAAAACTCAGCTTCACAGTCTTACATTAAACCAGTGACCTACAAGTTTTGCACTTATACATGGCATTTTGTTCTGGGTTACTTCTGTGGTCAAGTGTTCAGCATGTATTCTTCTGAACCTAAAGTTACCAAGTTCAGTCCTAACTATGGTGGGAGATAATTCAGAAGTGTGAGCAAGAGTAAGTGTAGTGTGTTTCAAAGTGAAAACTTGATGTTAATACCTAACCTAGATAAGACAACATCAAAGTATTGTTGAAATTAGATTGAATGTCACACTATCTCTACAAATATCTTTACTTAAAAATGAAACTGGAATGTTTTCGAAGGCAGTTTTCCTCTTTATCAGTAATTGAGTGACTCTTGAGACACTGAAGAGAAGACAAGAGTAAGTCATTCTAAATTCAACATAAAGAAAACTTCACTGATAACATTGAGAAATTTTCAAACCAAAACTGCAAAAACCACAATTCAATTAAACCCTTTTAAAACACATATTGATTATTAAAATTATCATAAAAATTATTTGATATATGTTTGGTGGTGTCATATTTCAATCACTTTAACGAAAATGGAATGAGCTACCTAAACTTTGTATGGCCACAAAAGCCATACCCAATTAAACTTACTTAAAATAGATATGAACTATAGGGCTTGCAGCCTCTCAACATTGAGTGAGAGAAACAAGAGTCATAGGGAAAGTTGTGCTGGTAGAGATGTACTAACATCATTTTCTTACAGTAAATGCTGGAAACACAGGCAGCATATCACCTAAGCTTTGCAGCAGGAATTCTTGTGATTTCTTGCATGATTATATCAATCACTAATGTAATGTACAAGAATTAAAACAATACATGAAATTAGAGAGGTGGTTCATGACAATAGGATAAGTATTGATTTGTGGGCCCCTCGTTCCTGTAGCCTAACTAGTTGTGAGTTTTATTTATGGGGTTCTTTGAAACAAAGAGTATATTTCTTACCCATGTACACTACAAGAACTTAGCGACAGCAAAGAAATCACAAGGATTCCTGTTGCCAAGCTTAAGCAAGTGAGTAAAAACATTTTTACAAGAATACTGCCTGTTTAAAGACACATTCAACATTTGGCCAATGCATTTCCACCATTTACTATAAGGTGAGAATTTTAGCGTGTCTCTACTGGCACAACTTTGCCAGTGATTCTTGGTTCTCTTGCGCAGTAGACACAGTAGACGCAGTTTTTCTATTAATCTTAATAGAAAAACTATTTAATATATTGCTGATATTATTTTTTCAATTTTACATTTTATATTACATAGTTTTAATGAAAATAGAATAAGCTATCTAAAACTGCAAAAATTACCATTCAGTTAAACTTACTTAAAACAAATATTGGCTATTAATATTATAAGAGAAATTGCTTGATGTAGTCTGGTAGTGTCATTTTTTGTATTTCAAAGGCATTAATGAAAATAGAATGAGCTATGTAAACAATATATGAACAAAGCCATAAACTGGGAATTCCGAAATGGTATTGCCAAATTTTTATAATTCTGAGTTTAACTGGAGATGACTTCAGTCCTATTATTTTAAATGGATCACAAATTTGATCAACATGTTATTTCCCCATCTAAATTACAATACTTATCTTATATAAACATGAAAAATTACCTTAGTAATGAAGAGATTTTCAATATCATCCCAGGCTTTCATAGATGCCCTTACTGTAAGTACAGTCCACTGGAACTGCCTCTCATTTATACCTTGTTGTTGGCTCAACATGACTGGTGAGTGTATACTTCCACGAGGCTCTTCCCAATAATGTCTGCAGGTATATGCTAGTGATTCCAAAACAGATAAACCAAACAGGTCCTTGGCAATTTCTGCATTACTGCCAGCCACAGTGAACTGCCACTCTGCAACATAGATTAGAAGATAAGAGTGTAAAGAAGGAGCACAAAAATTATGCTGGAAGGATTCATATATTGTAAGTGTTTAGATGTAAGCATCATTAAGGGACATGCAAAATATATTAAAGAAAGGTAGAGAACAAAGTTTAAGGAAAAACTGATCATTATTTATATAACATCATAGAATTAGAGAACATGGATTCGCAAAATATGTTGTTTTATGAGCTTAATGTTTTATATGAAGAATTTAGTTTTCAGATATTTCATGATTACAGTGTTTAACACTTGCTCTTACCATATTTAGCACTGCAGGCAATGACACTGATGTTACATGAAGATGGAGCAGTGGTGGAATGTGATGGGAGAAACTGGAGAACCCAAGAAAATCCATTACTGTCACAATGTTTGTATATATATTCAAGTGGGCATTTTTATTTACTTGTATTTGTATTTTATATTAATGTTATTTGTCTCTTATATGAGGATTAAAATCATTAACAATAAGTGTGATTAACAACTTGAAAAGCCTGTTACATTAATTTTTTAAACAATGCTACTTGGAATTTTTACCACCCACAAGTGAAAATCAAGCTGTTAAATTATTTTTGCACATAATTTACATTCAAGCATTTGTTATACCACTTCACAAACCTAAAATCCCTCTGCACAGAACTCTCTTGCCTGAAAATATAGTCACCCGGTATGACTCAAGCCCATGTTCACATTTGGGAATATGTGATAATCACTTGGAGCCAAGTCATGCTATATAAACGATTGCAGGAGATTTTGATTGTGTGTAGCAATATGTACTCAAGCATTACTGTTGGTAGAAAAAAAAAAAAAAAAAAAAAAAAAAAAAAAAAAAAAAAAAAAAACCTTCATTGACAATATGCCATGACTGAACAAAAAAACAGTTGCCAGTTTCTTTGTTAAAATTGTTGGAGGCATTTTTGTGGTTTTGAGAGAAGTTGGAATGACTAAATGGCATTTTCTGTCATTTTCTTTCGTTATGATTTCAACTTTAGACAGAATTTTTAGCATACTGAGCTAGGCCGCGCCATGGCTGCCTCTCACCTAGATGACCTGGGTTCAATCCCAAGCGACTGCATGTGCGATTTGGTGGACAAAGCGGCGCAGGGGTGGGATTTCTCCAGGTTCTCCAGTTTCCCCCACCATCACATTCAACTGGTGCTCCATCTTCATTCCATGTATCACCAGTGTTATCGGCTGCGGTGCCACAAGTAGTAAAAGCGGGCATTAAACACTATATATAAAAAAAAGAAAAACTGAGCTAAACGTTTGCATCACCACTTCAACAGTACAGTCCTAATGATTTGTGGAAAAACTGATGGAGTTCTGAGTCTAGCACCACAGATTTCTGAACATTGTCCATAAGATACCCCAGGACGATTAAATAAAAAATTTACATCATAATTTTTTCTGACTACATTATGCACATTTGCAACACATTTGTCCCTCACAATAGACTTTGTTGTTCATTATGAATGATCTAATGTCAAGCAATACTATCAATAATAATGTTTCTGTGCACAGCAGAAAGATCACAGTGAACTGCAACTGCCATTTGTTTGTTTATTTTTTCTCCCGCAGAAACCATATCAAAGTACATTGTGCCCATTAGTTGGGAGTTACTATTGCCTACTGCATTTTACAAACCTATCTTGGTGAAAGAAACAGTCGAATGTGACAATGGCAAGAGCATACTGAACAAAGCCATACAAAGAATTATGAAGACTGGCTCTACTGGCTCTCCTGCTCATGAATGATGAGATAAGGATTACTTTCCAAATTCCCATGTCCATGCAAGGACACCATGCAACATAGTCATTGTCATGGTAGTGGTAATGATGCTGATTATTATTATTTTATTGATCCATTTTTTTCAATTTACATTTATTTTTGGATATGTCCAATCTTAAGGCAAAATAAATATGCATTAGGTAACATATTAGTTATATAATTATAATACTGCATTTTACAATTTAATTTATAATTCATCTAGGCTGTATGTACAATTGCTCAGCAAATATTCTTTAGTTTGTGTTTAAATGTTGATTTTGAGATATCTATAATGGATGTGAGTTAGATAGTTTATTATATAATTTAATATAATTTAATCCCTCTAATACTAATATATTTTTCACTGACTCATTTGCTTATATCTGTTAATAGTCTTCACTGCTTCTTGAGCTATAATTGTGAATCAAGCTTATTGGTTACAAATAGATTAGTTTTATATATACGAGGACTTTTTTTTTTTAACCTCTGATTGCTTAGTATAGAAGCTACATGAGCGGCAGAAAGCAGATATGCGCTGTAGGCTACTCAGCTAGTCTCGCACTACACACTCCGCCATTGCTGACCTAAAAGCATCAGCCTGCGTTGCACTACAGCCACGTAAACATGGCTGCCCTCATTGTTGCTTCCACTAAGTATGAATTATGAAATGTAATTCGGTTTCTGCAAGCAGAAGGGAATAGTGCAGCAGAAATTCATCAGAGAATGAGCTGAGTGTACAGTGATAACTTCATGACTGATGTTGTTGTGTGTGAATGGTGCTGAAAGTTTAACGATAACCGAAATGATGTGCATGATGAAGGGGGCCAAGGACACAAGTCTGTTGTTACAGCCCATCTTGTTGAACGAGTTGACAGAATGGTTTGAGAAAATTGTAGGTTCACCATAACTGCTTTGTCTATGGAAATTCCAAAAGTTTCAAGATCTGTCGTACACTCTATTCCTACTGAACATTTATTCTACAAAAACTTTGTGCTCGTTGGGTTCCAAAAATGTTGATGGAGGCCCACAAAAATCACCGAATGGCGTCAGCTTTAAATTTTCTTGACCGCTATCACTATGAACGAGAGAGCTTTTTGAAATCAATTGTTACTGGAGATGAAACTTGGATCCAATGCAACACACCGGAAACAAAACGACAATTACAACAATGGACGCATCCAAATTTACCAAACAAACCAAAAAAAATTCAAACATTTAACAACAGAATACATGTTGTTCAAACATTTAACAACATTTAACAATGGCTACCGTGTGTTGCTTGTAAAGTGAAACTGAAATGGCATTTTATTTATGGACACCCTTTAACTGCTGTGGTTCTCAGCGTCCCATTCTATACTGGATGTGAAAGACAGCTTAATTTTGCTCAGAGGCCTCTCTATCAGGCTTGAGATTCTTTTTTGTGCCATAAATCTATGACATGGGACCCACAGCTTTACTTCCCTTCTGAAGAAAGCCATGCCAAGGATTTTTATGCCTGAAAAAATCTATTGTCCTCCACGGGTTAGAACCTGACGTTAGGTATATGAAGTCAGCATAGTAACCACTACACCAAGGAGGGCGACTACTTGTAGAGTTTATGCAGCCCGGAACCACTATCAATGCAGCTGTTTCTTGTTGAACTTTACAACTCTTCTCAAAACAAGCGAAGAGGAATGCTGACTTCAGGAATTGTATTGATCCATGACAACGCTTGTCAACACTCACACTGCTGGCACAACCCATCAGCTCCTTTAAGAATTTCAATGGGACATTTTCGATCATCCACCATACAATCCTGGCCTGGCACCCAGCAACTTTCATCTTTTCCTTGAACTGAAGCCATGGCTAGGAGGGCAGCACTTTCAAACCAACGAAGATCTTCAAAACAACATCAATGCTCATTTGAAATCATTGACGGCAACATTTTTTGAAGCGGGTATTGCAAAGCTTGTGCACAGGTACGATAAATGTCCCAATCTTTTCGGTGATTATGTTGAAAAGTAACCAAAAGGGTACAAAATTTTTAGTAATAAAATAATTGTTTTCTATGAACTTGTCTTTTATTTATAGCCTATCGGAGGTTGAAAACACTGATTGGTGAATGTCTGCCTGCACGATTCCCTTATTTTAAGGTTATACTTCAATCTGATTCACTTCTTCTGTAGAATTAACAACCTATCCATGGGACACATTGTAGTTGCACCCCAAATTTCAATCCCATAATTAAAGTGTGGTTATATGCACCCTTAGCAGATCGTTTTTAGAAGAATTATATATTCCTCTGAATCTCACCATCACGCACTTATTTTTCCCTTCCTATTTCTAACTTCTCTTTCTCTTTAATGTGTATGTATCATATAATGATTTGAAAGTGGTGTGTAATATATAAGTACAAGGTCTGATAGTGTATAAACTTGTATCTTGTAATGGGTTTGCAATTATATCATTTCTATGACAACTGATATATACACACACACACACAAGTAACTGTAAGGAAAGGAAAATCTGATGTATGCCATCCATATGACTTTCTTTATCTGTTCTGTAAGCAAACTTCCTATACAATATAATTCTTTTATCTACATCTAAAGATAAATATTACCAGGATTGGTCTTATTACTTAGTTCCTTATAAGTAGAAGGGAAATAAGGTAATACACTAGGTTAATTTGTAATGCCTATAGCAGACAGTCATGCACAGAACTATTTCAAAGATTGGGCATGTTCACCTTATCTCATGTTTATAAATTATCCATTTTAAAATTCTATGCAGTTAATCGACATATTTTTATAACAAACATGGAAATTCATAACATTAATACTAGACAAAATGAATATATTCATTGTTTCAATGCTAATCTTCGTTGCTTTCAGAAAGGTGTATATCATGAAACATTCAAGATATTTACTGTGTTCTTCTGTAATCTCAAAGAAAAAGTTACTAATTTCAGGGCTTTTAAGGCTTCTCTTAAGGAGTACTTATGCAATAAATCATTTTACTCTGTGGATCAATATTTAAGTGACAAATCTGCCTGACAACACCTTAATAATTAATATTTTTATAAGTATTATAATGTAGTGCATATTAGTGTGTGTGTGTGTGTGTGTGTGTTTTATACACAAATTAAACTTCTATATACTTAGATTTGCACAAATGTATCAGATGAATTTGTTAGTATTTAGCAATGACATAAGGTCTGTAAATGATATTTTACACTTTAGTACATAATTATAAATTTGCGCATTTTTGCATTGTAAACATAACATATTTGTAAATATGTATTGTAAATTGTGACATAACAGAATTATTTTTTAGTTATTTATAATTACTAATGGTAACTATTATGTGGATAATTAGAAAACTATCATCTACTTTTCATAATTTAATGGACTTTTTATTTTTGAGTTTGCTGACCACACACATGCATGCATGCACACAAACATACACTCCCACACATATATACAGAGCTTTATCTTTAAAAAAAAAAATTAATAATTTGGGTGAAATACAATATCTTCTCTACAAATAATAGACATTATACATATGTTTTAGAGAAAATAAGAGTAGTAAAATGCAATATGCTCATAAACTTTCTCATAGTAGCATTTTACAAACAATATAATATTAAGCCAGATATTTTAGTTTTTTGACTTGTGCCTTGCAGACAGTAATTATGATATTTATCTTCATCTTGTTTGTAAACACATTTTTGAGGGGGGTAGAGGATATTCAGGACATCTCAAAACATGTATTTCAGATGAATTCTTGATGCAAACAGTTTTCAAAATAATAGCTTGTTTAAGTGGTATGGAAAGTTTAACTAAATGAATATCAGATCAATGTAAAACAGTTAACCCAAGGAACCATTTTCCAATTCAAATATTTTCTTAACATATTCACCATCCATCAATCAAATAGAGGTCATAAGGTGAGACAAGAGCAATATTTAAGTTGCGCAGTTGCAACCTTTTATCTGAAGGGTTCAAGGTGGGAGAAGTTATGCCAACAAGTATGCGCAGAAGTCATAATGTTTCTGTCCACGAAGGAGTGAAATATGCTAGCATTAGTTTTAATGTGGCATTCTTCAATGTATATGCAAATAAACACTAGGCGATTATTGTTAATTTGGAAGAAGACAATGATGCTGATGATATCAATAGCAATGCTGGTTATGAGGACCAAGATGAAGGTGCACTGAACAGGATTGAAGAGCTGTAGAAACATGTGGAGAGTGTATTGGCTATGTTAATGGTTTCCAACTCATTATGTGATAAGCAGACCACAACCAAAAATAAACATATCAACATTCCTTCAAGCAAAACACTGTCTTATGGTCTGCACGTTTTTAATGACACATTATATATGTATAAAATTAACTTTGTACCAAACAAAATGATTTCGCTATAACTAAGGATATGTGCCAACAATCACTTTCATGTGAACTGCAATAACTGTTAAATGTTGCATGCTGTTGTGGTTGTGATATTCATGTTAAGCTGGCATCTCTATCACCCCTCTCAGCCGTTGTAGAGAGGGAGGGAAGGAAAGTAAGCCATTTCCCCTAAGCACAAGATTTGTTCCTGTCTTGCCTCACAACCTATATCTGCACCAATGTAGGATGTGAGCCAATATTGATTTAAGTTTATGTGTATTCAAGAAAGCTCAATTTAGCATATTATTTTAAACATATATGATTTAAGCAAATGTCACATAGCAAACCATAGAGTGTAAAGGAGCCCACATATCACACAAAAACAAGTTATCACTGCATAATTAATTGAACACAAGAGACAATTGTAATGTGCCCTATTCTAATCAACACTATCATCCAGTTTGCTTAAGATTGATCAAAATTGCTGCTGCTGTTTGACTACCTTAGTAAAAATGAAAAGCTGTTACTCACCTAGAAGCTTAATATAATTTTCAATAAAGATTCGATCCTTGCTATCTGGACTGCTAAAGTGATTATTTAAACAGGCCTTCAGCTTCTGCAAGCGACGCTGTAGATTTACAGTACCACAAACTCCAAGTTGAAACTGTTTCATCTGGAGAGGCATATTAATAAAATAGAAGTTTAGAAAATAAACACAATAAATTATAAAACTAGCACAAGAAAAGTAAACTTCTAGAAGCTAAATCATAGGGCATATGTCAATAAGTGCCAATTAAGGATATATCAAACTATTTTTCTAGTCATTCAAGCTATATCATAAACTATAATTAATTTATAATGTTAATAATTTCAGGCATAGGTGGTTTATTGAGTTTATATATTCCGTTTCTTCGCACCTACATAAGTCACATTTAAAGAGTGGTTTAAAAAATGTACTCTGGGCATAATAAATAACATTTCAGGTACAAGAAAAAATTATATTTTCTAAGCATACAAGCACTTTTATCACTATCCACTCCTTACTGTAATACAAACCCAAGTGTAGTCTTTGAGGGACATCATGTTTTACAGGACGTAATAAAAAATATTTTGGAAATGGTACATTTTGTATAGATTAGACTGAAAATATATGCATTAGTATTGAGAAAAATGGCAAAGGAATGTTCTTAATAATATTGTAACTGGAAATTTCAATGTCACTTCCAGGTATTTTATGCTTATTAGAAAAAAAGAAAAATCTGAAATCAATGACTTAATATATCCTTAACAAATTTGCATATATCCATTATATATAATATTTATATACAAATGATTTTTATTTTTTTTTTCTAAAGGTTTAACCGTATGTTATTCTTTTCGTTTATTTTATTATGTTTTATGAGGGGATTTCAATTTGGTAAAGGTTGTGCCAGCATCCGCGGTTAGACAGCAAAATCAAATGAGCATTATTGGTTCTTAAGTAATTAATATTATTTTTGATATAATGATTGGAATAATTGTCATTCATAGCCATGATGTCATTCATTGTATATTTTTGTTTTTAAATTAAGCAAAAGTGGTATAGTAACATAGCACATGCAGAAACGGCATTCAAATGCTTAACCATGCAAACAGGATGAACTACTCTGCTGGAAAGAAAAAATAAGAATTGCACATTTTCAAGAGGTGTACTTCGAACACTATAAAAATACAACATGGAATATTTCACATATGGCTTTTAGTAAAGATTTTATAATATAGCATATTTTGATGAGTTTTAGATTTTTCCTGTGGTAAGGTTTGTCTATGACTTACAGTTATACAACATTTAGTCAGCAAGAAGAGGCTTGTGGAGGTATTCATAGAAAGTTCAAGTTATAGATATGTTTTATAAGCAATGCAAATGTTTAAACATTTAAAATAATACAACTGCAGGCAAATTTTTATAAAAAGGAAATACTTCATGAACATTTTTCTATGTAAAGCATATCTGAGATAGGCATTTTTGGAACATTTTTGTACTGCAACCATGACAAAGTTTGGTATTTAGACAATTTTTTTTATCTTTGAATTACGCTGTTATCTCTCTTTTTTATTCACATGCACATGTGCTAAATAATGTTTTTATTAAGAGGGCCTAAATACAAAAATCTTGGCATTGAATTGTTGAGTAGAATGCAAAGTAAAGGAGCAAGAAGAAGAAAGTAATGGAGCAAAGGAGAGCAATGATAAAAGCATTCAAGCGAAACAAAACGTAAATATCACTTACCGCTGCCTCCCTGCTCTCTCCCAACATTCTGTAAAAGAAAATCATTCTTATATAAAAATTCATTCAAACTAACCAGAAATACATAATAGACTATAGAGTGAAAGGCAAACCTGACATGAAAAATATATTGCCATAATTGGGCATGCAAAAAAAAAAAAAAAAAAGAAGAAAGAACTTTGGCACTCCCTGCTGATGCTCGTTACAAACAAGCTAATATGGCTTCTGACACCAGCCATAGAATAGATTGTCTAATTCTGAAATTGTTTAGAAGAACTCAATGGCAAATTTAGTTATACGCATATTATAACCTCATAAAGTGTTTCGCTATGACACAATTAGCCACATGTTGCAGTTAGAAATTGTAGAATATTTTTTGCAATGTAAGTCAAAAATATGTTTAGACTACAAATGAAAAGATGAATCACACTTGAAAAATGCAATGCCATGGTTGGTGATTATAGCTACAGTAGCTTTGCTGGAGAGAGCATTGGCACATACAGTTAAAAGCTTGTAGTTTGAATCCCAATGATAGAAATCAATAGAATTTTCAATTTGTCCATAAATAATATATCTTTGTTCAGGTTATATGGTAACAGAAAATTGAATTACACAGATTTATAATCTACAATTCCTAATAAAAGCAAGACTTGGGAAGGCATAGAAAACAATTTTAATGCAAAAAAAGCTGTTTTAAAACAAAAAGTAAACCTAGCATTAAATTTGCAAACTGTAAAGATTTTCCAATTTTTTTTCTTCCTGAAAGGAGTTGATTAAGCTTGGTGTCTCATATTTACATGTAGCTCTTATACTGCAAAAAGCAAGATAAACAAAAATTATTTTCTTAAGTATATTACATGTATCCAGCCAAATAAACTGGAACTACAAAGGTCTTAAACTGAGTATTTTGAAATGAAAAACTATGCGAGAACATTTCCATGCTATGATATTCTATGACTCTAAAGTCAGTTTAGGGGACAGAATGTCTTGAAAGACTCCACCATGCATTTGCGATCATTGTCCTTTGCAATCTACCATTTATCAATAGCATCCAGAGTTTAGAAGAGGAAGTGATTTTCTCAAAGATGATGACCGACCAGAATAGTTGGCTACAGTAACAATGGATGAAAATGAGGTGAAAGCAGAACACATGTTGTGTTAAGACCATGGTTGCACATATAGTCCAGTTCAAGAATCCCTGAATAGTATATTGAAAGTATAGAAAACAATCCTGAAAGAAAAACTTGACATCAGGAAGTTCTGCAGTCACTGGGTCCCCCACTAGCTCACAAATGGACAGAAACAAGCACATGTGCAATGGTGTCAGGAAATTATTGAACAATTCAGGGAGGAAGATCCAAAAACATATTTAACATTGCAACAAGTAAAGAAAGATGGATTTGCCAGTTTAATCCAGAAACTAAACAATAGTCATTGGTCTTCCCAGGAAAAGATCCCCTCAACCAAAGTGAAGTGAATGAGAAGTGTTGACAAGAACCTTCTGTTCCGCAAGGGGCCACATTGTGATGATTCTGTTTAAGGGGAGTCGATATGCCCTGTCTTGCCAATGTTAAAGTTTGACCCATTATCTCAGTAACTATTTAAGCTAATGAGCTAAATTTTTCAAGGTATATTCAGCAATACCTTTACTGTTGATTGATAAAAAATAGAATACTTCTGTTTATTAAAAAGAATGTTTTGATTTTCTTTTCGGTACAAATCTGTGGTAAAAATGTTAGCCCTTAGTGCCAAATAACTTGTGAGATAGTGGGGCATTTATATAGAAAATTTTGATTCCTTGGAAATTGCTTTCAAACATAACATTAAAAAAATTTAACTTAACTTTCCAAACTCAACTTTACTGTACTTCAAAACTCTCACACGAAGGAAATTTGAGCGGGATGCCAATAGCTAAAGTAAAACTTTCTGATCAAAATAAAAAAAAATCTCTTCTCTAACACTAATATTTACAAAGTCGTCGATGTTTTACCAAGTGAGGGTACCAAAATGTTTTAAAAAATTACTACACACAATTATTTTCAACAATATTTTTAAACTATTTACAATGAGCATACCTTTATGAAAGTTATAGCAAAATGAGCAGGGGATTCGAAATATTCATATGCTATTAAAACATGAAAATGGAAAAAAAATTATGAAAATCCCATTTTGACTCCCCTTAAGGGAAAAAAGATTGTTACACCAGATGGTATACTGCAAAATGTCTGTCACAAGTGTTCAATAAACTGAGAAAAAAGGGCTGGAAGACTGGTCTATGTGAAGTTTTGTTGAACCATCACAATGCCTCTGCCCACATTGCACTAAAATATTGCAGGAGTCAGATAGCTATCCCATCCTGCCTACAATCCAGATCCGTCCCCATGTCACATTTTTCTATTCCCTAAAATTAAAGAAAATATTTACTATATATCAACGATTTCAGTCACCTAAAGCTGCAGTAGCTGCTTATGAAGAATATATTTACACTCTCTCCAAAGAAGAATGGTGTTTAGCATTTGAAAAATGATTTGAAAGGATGAGATAGTGCATAGAATGTAGTAGGGATTTAAAAAAAAAATTAATATTTTATTGTGTCTATTCTCAAAATTTTTGTAGTGACCCTTATACTAAAAGAGTAGATAATTAAAATAGTATCTGATGAGTTTAGTAATTTTATCTATCAAGAATTCCAGCTGTGATATAATTCTTAACTTAAGTTTTTAGAAATGATTTAGTTGATGACTAACATCAATATACCAATATCAATTTTGCTTTAAACTTTTATGAGTCAACAAGTTAAGAAAATGATGAGCACTGTAGTTAGAAAATACAACAGAAAACAAATGTGACGTGAACAACCAAGCAACAATTCTGGATCACTAACTTCAGAATTTAATTATTACTAAACAATATCTGAACACATTAATTGCCAATTAAAGATGAATAGTTCTTACTGAATTTGTTAAAAGCATTTAACACAGTAAAATTGTGTTCTCTCCACTTGCCATGTATATGTTTGTCTAAAGTAGTAGAGGATTAACAGGCATGACATTCTTGAAACTAATATTTTCTCAACATGTGCACCATATGGCAAGAACTACACCAACAGCTTATACAGAAACCAGAAATGAACTACAGCACCTTTGTAGGTTCATAAACTCTCTGCTATATCAGTTCAGTAAGTTATAGGCGAATCTGAACAGACTCATTTTGCATTATAAAATTAATTGTTGCAACCATTTTATGTAGAGGAAGAGAAGAGAGGTGACATGCTATGCGGGTGAGGTTATATTTGCCAATGAAGCACTCTTGTCACATAGTTTTGTTTACAACTCCTTTAAATTTAAAGTGGAGCTATCTTAGTAATGCATACTGGCATAAAAACATAAGCATATTATAAATGTTATTGCTAGCAGCTGATAAATGTGATAATTAAATTGTCAATTAATTCAAATTAAGCAATCGATATTTCTTACACTACTGTTTTACAAACCTGTTTTTTTCAAATAGAACATGTTTCAAGAAATCAAAAAGCTGATGATGAGAACAAGTGTTTTTGAAGCATGCCATACATCAAATGCAATTTATTCTACTTAGATAAATGAGCCAAAAGACAGAGAAGTCAAATATAACTTACTCTAATAAATCAGTCAGTTCTTGCAGCTGGTACCTTGTAGAGAGATAGCTACAGTATTGTGAAACTGCTACAGGTCTGTCTCGCAATAACTGATACACCAAACTCTTCTTCAGAGTCTGTGTTAGAAACAGTATCACCTGGAGACATACATTAAGTCTGTTCTTTAAAGTGATATTATGTCTGTCAAATTAATAATGCTAATGGTCAATAGCTTCTGAAATGACTAATTATAAACAACAAAACTGGAAAAAATTAATTTGTTTGAAATTCTCAATTCAATCTTAATTTGTATACAGTTGTTTCTTTTATTAAATGCCCTGATAAGTGTTACATTTAAATATTATTATTTGTTAATTTAAAACTTTATACAGAACAGTTGCTAAATATTATACAAATATAGTTGCATTTTTTCCCTTTCTTTTGGGATAATGCAAAGATAATTAACAAAGAAATAGGAATTTTTAGCAGAGACAGTATGTCTAGATCAGAAGCAGCCTGGAATTTATGTTTGTAAAACTCTGTTCATGTTTTTTCTTAACTTCTGGATTCTGTATAAGTTATGCCATATTCTTTTCTTCTTGCAGAGTATTTTCTAATCACAATCACACAGCCCACAATTGCTCTCAAATCATTGCTTTATATAAAAACTTTTCCTCAGTCAGACTTCCTCTGGCTTCCTTTTTATTCCCTATATTCAAAGGAATTATTCAATTTACATGAACTGTGTACCAAGAATAAATAGCAGTTCTGAAATTAGAACACTGCAGGTATAAAGATTTTAATTATATTTTACTAAATAGTTTTTTTCTCACTGATGCTGTATAAACAAACACTTCTACATAATTTGAAGACTAAGCTTTTAGAATGCAAAAATTGCTATTACATAAATTCTGATAATGGACTAAGTAAGTCCATTTCAATTAAGTTTGCTTCCAATTTCAGTAGGAAACAAAATTGTTTTCTTTATATCTTTCCTTTAGTAAGACTGGACAATAAAGAATCTTAAAAGAGACAAACATTAAATTTCCAACATTTTAAAGTTGCAGGAGCATTTGGATTCTGGGAATTTGTAGCAAAGTATATTTAAACATTTTTATGGAAAAATCAAATATTTTTTGAAAAAATTTTGGTTGTGCTGAGCAAAATGAAGTTCAAGGAAATAGGACTGTAGCTTCACTTAACCAATTAACTTTTGGAATTGTTTTTTTAAACAAAAATTGTTTAAACTGAATTCTTTTATTGTGTGTTTTTAAATAAAGGTGTTGTGTGAGAGTTTATTTTTGACAAAACTAACAAATTAGCATACAAGGCAACTTCTTAAATCAGTTGGTGCATGCATTTGTCCACTTCAGAATATTCATAACAGTACAATTAAACTTTAACACACTTTTGTTTGAAAATTGAAAAGATTATAAAATGGAGTTTTATGCTTTAGTATTATTTTCCACATTAGGCATCTCCATATACAAGCATAGATACCTAGCGCTGAACTATTTCAGATTATAGAGTAGTGCTATGGAATAATACAATAATTAAATGTACAATGCAAACATTTGTTTTATACTATAATACTAGTCTTTTTTTGCAAATCATTACACAAAGGATAAATTAACAATAAACATTTGTATTTAAACATTTAAATCCTCAAAACCATAATTAGAATAACAATTATTCCAATATTTAATAAAAGTAATATCATTTGCAGGCTGCATTAAAACCAAGTATATTATGCAACTACTTTAGGTGTAATTTCTTTCCTTACATAAAATTTCAATTTTACCAACTAAACATCCCACTTGAAATGACATGCATCACTTTCTTTAAGACAAATAAAATATAACCATAAACATAAAGCTCAACTTACAGCTAGTATGGCATTTCCATCACCCAGAGCAATGGCTGCATCCAGTAATTCTGTTTTACTTTTCAGTGAGCGATATAACTCCAACGAATATGGATGTCCAAGCATAATCTTACTGACTGTTGTGGTCACTGGAGGTGCTACCCATCTATCCTGTAAAAATGTGTATTGGGACAGTTAACTACAGTTTTGTTCATAAAAAATTTTTGTTTAAAATTGTATGTTGCAACATTATCACATCTAGGTATTGTTACATTGGGGCACATGGATAGCTGATACCTACCGAGTTCAAATTTTCCATTTTAAATAAAAATTTTTCATAAAACCATATACCTATGCAGCGGAAAAGTTTGGCAGCGGGAAATTTTTTGTTATTGGGTTTACAATAGGAACCAAGCAGAGGGTGAAACTTTCTAAAACAAGCCAAAATCCATAACTTCTTGCATTCATTATATATGAAAAACAATAATAATACATTTATTCACCTCATAGACACAAGACAGAAGCAGATTGCATGCAGTGATAAAGGTTAACATAAATTTCAAAGAAAATGTTTACAGCATGAGGAACACTGTAAATATTAATGCAGGTTATTTATTTTGTATTTTATGTAAATATGTATATTATGGAGAAGCTTGGAAATATGAAATGTTGGTAAACTAAGGAGAAAAACAAAATAATGAATGCATTAAATTATTCAAGTAAAATGAGTGTTAGTAAGGGAATAAATGAAACACCTAAGAATACTGGGTGTTCAAAACAGTAGTGTATATGATACACAAGAAGGAATAAAAGGACACCATTAAAATAGAAAGTTAAAAGAGTAAGGGAAGCAAAAATATGCTAGTTAACAGATTGCAATGGAATAATTCAAAACACTGTGCAGTACATTGTTTATTCTTTGCTGTTTTAAAACATTTCACCCATCTGAATTAATTTTGTCAAGAGTAATACTGATCATGTACTAAAAAGTAAAATCTTTTATCATTTATATTTCCATATTAGATACCATGTTTGCCTGTAAAATAGTACTCAAAGTACTAAAAATATAAAGAGGAAAGATAGAATGTATGTGAAAAATAAATGCCTTGCAAAGATCTTAAAGATCAGTGTAGTTATTTTGCTATTTGGTGATGCATAATTTACAAGATTACATTGAATTGATAGGCCAATTGTTACTGAGCACAAAAGTTCTAAGGTACATGTATATATGTGGAAATAGTGAGATGTATTTAACCTGTATTGTCTCTTAAGGGCAACACACGCTTAAGTAATTACCTCAATTTTCCTTCGCAGGATTCGAACCTCCTCTTCAGAGCTGAGATTCTTTGGTCTTTTCTCTTGTGGAGTCTGTGCTTCCAGTACTGAAACATTCAGAAATAATGCTGGTGATGTATGCATAACATCAGAGAGGCAACACTGGATTGCTCCTAGTTGGCAATAAGATATAGCCTCTGCTTGTCATTGAATGAACAGCTTCTGTAATACCAATTTTTTTCTGTATTATGTTTAAATTTGTTACAACACTTAGTTAATAAAATGAGCAAGCATTGCCTCCAGCTTAAACCATGATCTTGTAAGAAAAAAAATTTAAAGTAGAAGAAATCTTAACAGTTTGTAGTTCTATTATTTTTTCATATTAAATTCAAAGTAGAAGTAAACAAACCCTACTGTATCACTCCACTCAGCACATGGTACCATCATATGGAAAAATAATTAGTAGTCGCAAGAAAGATTGCCTCAGATAGCATGCGAATATACTCATTCTGCAGCTTCGGAGTCATTGGCTGTTCAACATTTTCTATGCCTTATTCCTATTTTTACCTTACACCCTAAACTTCTAACATTATAAGTAAAGTAAACAAATAAAAATGGTACCTGAATAGTTTGGCAGCTCTATTTTTTCTGTCTGTGATTAAAGCAGGCTTAATTGCTCTTGGCTCAGGTTTGGCAATTAATTCATTCATTTAATGACTATATCATCTTACATTTTTGCTTTAAAATTTTATGAGTCAAAAAGCTTAAAGAAAATGTTAAGCACCATAAGTTAGAAAGTACAGTAGAAAATCAACAAGTCAACAATCTGAGCAACAATTCTGCATTATTGTAATAACAAAGTTAGTTATTGTTAAACAACAGCTAATCTCATTCATTTGCCGATTAAGGAGGTCATGACAATTGTAGCGTCAATTTGCACTGTTATTGTGCTCAACTTACAACTTTATATCAAATAGATAAGAGATTTCTTGTATTATACAGAATGGATTTATTTATCACTTCACAAAGAGTTTGAAGCACTTCGCAAAAACAGTTTATGGATATGCACATTGGTAGCAACAGGTAAAATAACAACACACAGAAAGAGCATTTTCACAGGGAGGAGGAAGTTTATGCCGTACTATAAATTAAGATGTTTGTTGCACTGAGCATCTGAATTCATGCAATTAAGCAATGTTTTAAATCTGATAATTCATTAATTACTTATGTAAGGAGCTGGTAATCACATCAGTCAGTGGCAGGGGTAGGCTTGATCCCATTCAGATCTGAATCATCACTTTCCATTGACAAATGCAATGAATTAGAGATAAATTCTGTATTAGAGATCTTTTATTAGCAGAGCACAAAGTTTGCCAACTCTCACCCTCTACTTTCAAACACTATTGTGCAGTGGACACAGTAACACCTGTGAACTCTGAAGTTAATCTCACCACATCTTTTATCGCGAGAGATGCTCTTCACAGAATTTGTTAAATACATTTAGCACAATTTTCTCTCCATTTTTTAATGATTTTCTGTACTTATGTTTCTCCAAAATGGCCAGGATTTTTCTGAGACAGGACACATCAAAAGCAATATTTTCACCACATACTAACTAACAGTAAACTGAAAACCAGGAATGAAATACAGTCCTGCTCATAGTGTCATAATCCCTCTTCTGTAATGGCTATAAATGACTCTGAACAAATATATTCTATTTTATAAATTGAACTGTTACAATATTTAATTAAGAGTAAAAACGCAGCATCACACTCAAACTTCACTAGTAGAAATAAGTAACTTACTTCGGACATGTTTCGGTGGCTATTACAGCCATCTCCAGCGGATATTCACTAATGAATTTGTGGAAGCAGCCTGTAGAGGTCTCTGTTCTAGATAGATGTTTTCAGAGTTCATCAATGAAGTTCCATTGAAGGTGGCAGCAATAGCCACCGAAACATGTCCAAAGTTACCTATTTCAACTAGTGAAGTTTGAGCATTTTTACTCTTTAATTAATTAGTTACTTCACTATACATTCCCATTAATGTTTTAAATGTTACAATAATTTTTTTTTTAAATTTCTCTGTGCAAGAATAACCAAAAATTTACGATCTGAGCTGAACTATTTTATAGAGGGAGAGATGACCATCTTAAGTGGATAAAGTTGTAATTTGCCCACCAGTAAATGAGTCACTTCCATGTCATGTTTTGTTTACATCTTCTTTGAACTTGAAGGGAAATTACAATAGATGTTGTCGCATATACAAATTTCATTAACTTAAGTGCTATATATTTAATTTATAGCAATGCCATAGATTGCATATAAGCGTTATTACTTTCACTGCAATGATATCAGTATTTTTCTACAGCACATCTGCAGTAAATGAACCTCTCAAAGCTAAGTTTATCAGCTGTGTTATTCTGTGCCATCAGTTTGAGTTGTAAAGGCCAAAATTTGTTCATTATGCATCTCAAAAGTAAAAGTTTATTCAAGACTTCTGTGCTGTGTGTGAATTACATTAGATTATTCTACCGAATAGTTCACGCCTGAACAAGAACTTTTATATACAAACACCATCTGTCAGGTGTGAAGACAATTTCAGGTATTCAGTTCCAGGTATACAAACTGTTAGATGTCTGGTTAATGAATTTTGGACAAGGAGATCGCTAAATGCTAAACCTAAGAAGCAATAAAGAAATACTGTAACTGAAGAAATCATTTATATAATAGTGTGTTTCACAGCTTGTGGATGTTCTTAAAACCTTTGTTCAAAGAGCAAATAAACTTTTTAAATTGAAACCCTATAGAGTAATTATTAATCATGAATTACAACATTTGTGACGGGAAGGAATGTGTCAATGCAAATGGACAACCCTTTAACACAACTTATAACAATGTTAGCAGTGTGAATTAATTGTTTCTTCCACCTCCTACACAAGTGTAGGACAGAAGTTGGAGAGATAGAGTCAGACTGGACAATTCAATGCCATTTGAATCATGGATATCCTGGTTCCTGTCCAGCTCCTCTGACCACTAAGCCACCATGTCAACAGGCTGGCACCTCTCCACTTCTGTCCTAGACACAACTGGTGTGGAAGAAAAAATTAATTCACATTGATTGACTTAATAGTTAATTATAAAGCTTGGGACTTAAATATTTATGGAGTTTATAAGTTGCCATCTCAAAATAATTTAAGATTTCTTTGTAGTTTACCTGGAAAAACCTAAGTCAATTGGAGAATTTAGTGCCATAGTGCATTAGAGCAACTGGATGGAAACAGAGATCCATGATTCAAATTCCCGCTATGGCATTGAATTTTTCAGCCTGACTATACCTTTCCAATTTTAGTACTCATTATAGTGCATGTTTCTATTACTCATCAACATGGGAGTCCTAAAACAGAAAACTCTCTAATGTAATAAACAGAGAGCACTGCAATCATATGCACCAGCAATATAAGAAAATTACTATTTAGTGAAATCCAAAACTTTTATGCAACCATTCCACGAGTCTTTAAAATTATATAGGACTTTGTAGTTCATTCAATATCTACTGTTTCCCCCCTCCCCCAATTTTGATTAAATTTAATGTTTTTATTTAAGCTATGCTTACCATATTTCTATTCTTGTGCACATGTGCATGAGTACCCTGAAATAAATTGGTGTGAAATAACGGAACATGCAAATAATACATATACAGGACATCTGAATTCATACAAATGTCACATGATGTTCACTAGGTTTCAATATTGTTACCATCAGGTAACAATCTGCATGGCTCTGCTCACTCTCAATTTCATCTCTCCTCTATGGTACCAGTTACTCACAATGTTTGTGTGGACAGTGGCAGCCCAAACCCACAAATTAGGGCAAGCATTCAGCATTGTATAATTTCCTTTTACTTAGAAGGTGTCTCAAATTGCACATTTTATTTATCTATCATGATTTGGCATGCTCTGTGGCATGCAAATTAATCAGCAAATGCTTTGGAGATCACAAACAAATGATGCTGAAAGGCTAGTCTAGTTTTCATAGAGAGACTTGAAAAAGCAAATACTCACTGCACTGCAAAGCTTTCTCAGAAATGAGGGACTGCAGAGGTCTCTCTGATGTTTGAGGAAATTCTGCAATGCTGGCTGCTGATAAAGATCCTGAAATAAAGAAGAAAAGTTATTATGTTTGCAAAATCATATTACTGAAACTAATTGAATAACACTTATCACCATTTGTTGATGTGGTTTTAGAATTACAGTACAAAAAAGAGAAAAACCTAACTGTCAAGATTCTATCCCTTACTTACCTACACTAATTACTTCAGGCAATGAATTAATATTACCATACAAGTGAGGAATGCTACCAGCATAACAGCAAAACAGTTACATTCATGGTGAAAGAAAAGTTTGGCAGTTGTAGTGAATATGAACTGATCTCAGAAAAGAAATAAACTATTAGCACATTAGCTAAATTAGCTGAAAAATATTTTAAACATATGTATTTATATGATTATCATATGGCTCCCAGTAAAGTGACAATCTATAGCAATTTATTGAAGACTGAAAAGTACATTGAACATCAAAATAAAATTTTATTGTGGAGCAAAAAGAACATAACCTCATTTGATCAAAAAAAGCACCAGTTGCCTTAGTTTAGTGTGCACACAATGCAGCTCATACAAATATATATATATATATAAAATTGAAAGAAATGTAGGAAAAAGAATTTTCGGTCCAAGAGAAATAAGGATATTGATTATCACCCTTTAAATATATATTTGGAGGTCAGTATGGGAAAAAGTCAAAAGAACACCTAAACTCTTTTTTCTTAAATGTTCTCTGCCACAACATATAGCAAGTAAAACACCAGCCTTCATGGAATGTGAGCAAATGATATTTAAATTAAAAATGTATATTTTGTTTAGCAACTCTGAAATATTATATTACATATTCATTCCAATATTTCCAAAAACTGCTAACAGTGCAATGGATAGCATGATAAACCACGAAACCAAGAGTACTTGGATCAAACTTGTGATATTGAGTATGAGAGTATATGGTGATCAGGATAGTACACAGAATAAAAACAAAAATGAATGAAAAAAATAAAGAAAAGATACAGGGAAAGCAGCTGTAAAGGCACAATAGGAAGAAGGCAGCAACATTATTTTTTTTAAACCATCTCCCCACCCATAATCCCCTATACGCACAACAGTACAATTAGAGCACACAACTACCCTAAGTCACAGCAGAGAGGATTAGCAGCCCAAGTTGTGCACAGTTACCAAAATAATTGGCAGTGTATACTACTATGAGTCTTGTGCAGCACTCACAAGGATAAAAATTATGAACAAATAATTTGCAAGTAAAAACAATGAATGCATGATCATTCTATCAAACACAACCAAATATATATAGCCTTTGAATGTATATTTTCTTTCAGCAATATAAAAAATACACAAGAGAAAACAGGTTATGCAGACTATTTTCTAAATTTATGATTAGCAGAATCGTTATATTTCACACCATGTTTCACTATAAGGTTTAACCTATAACTATAGTTACAGTACTTAGCTACTAGTTAGCCATAATGATAAGCTTAGAAAATAAGATCTCTTTGCAGTAATTTCAATACTAAATAAGGAAATCACATTTTCATTAATTCTGTTACTCAAGACGTTTTCTGCCCCGTGCTTCAGTGTTTGTAGCAGCAATAGTGCAACATACTCCCACACATATCACTGAATTCAAGAATGTGATTGAAATGGCATTCAAATATTGCTTTTCCAAATTTCTATTGCATTGCTACATATTGTTTTATGCATTTTGTTGTACATTTTTGATGTTCAATATTGGTCAAACTATGGATCACACAAATGATAGCATCCTAGTCGGAGTACATAGATGTAAAGTTTCTAAAAACATTGGGTATCAAACAGAGCCTAGAAACTTCCCTTGTGACAATTTTTAACGGAATTCAATATATCCATTGTAAATCCAGCTAAAATGCCTAGTTGGGATTCAAGAGGGTGTGTTTTATGATATTACATTACCTGTAAGTGAGTCTATATTAAACAATGCACTATCTGAGTCCATTCCTTCTCTTGCTTCCTTCGAGAGCTTCGCAGTGCCACTCTTGGATACACCACATAGTTGACTGCCAAATATCTGCACAAACACAAAAATAAAATTGCCTACTAACTCTCTTCTTGGTGTTTACTCACAAAAATTTCGGTAATTATAGAGAACTTGGGCCCCTCTAGAAATTAAACAAATTGTAGTTTGACTGTAAGTTTGGTTTATACTTGTTACGTTTTCACCAATTTTTTTTATCGGAAAAGCTCCGTAATTAAGTTAGACGCTAATTTATTACGTGCGCGTAGCGATCCTTTTTTGTGAATATTTATGAAGTATGCTGCTTAGAAGGAGTAGAATATAAATAAAGAAGTCTTGTAGTACTTTTACAATGTAAATAAATAATAATGCTACACACTAAAGTGCCTAAAACCTGAGTTTCATCGTCGGCGGCAAGCGAAGTGTTGTGGAATGCAATACCGGCATACGTCGCTAGACGCTGTGCTGATGTATGACAAGTATGTTTCACGCAGATACAGCTGTTCAGTGAATTTTATTATGCAGAACTTCGGCCACTCTAAAATCGAATGAAACTAAGTGCGATTGATTGACTTTGTATTTATGATGACAATTTCAAAGCCTGTGGATTTCAAATTTAGCGCGAGGTTAGGTTCCAATCCGTTTAGGTTAGTGTGTGTATATAAATTTATGTTTCTAATTTTATATCGTGATAGTACCTCATTATTGATATTTCCAACAACTCCTAACAGCTCAATGGATACAACATTAGTTTTTTAAACCATCTCCCCACCCATAATCCCTCTCTAACCACACCGGTACCGTCAGAGTGCAAAACTGGCATAAGTCGCAGCGGAGAGAGTTAGCGGCCCAACTTGTAAATAATTACCAAAATTTCTGCATAAGATGCACACAAACAAGTGACTAGAATGCCTTGTTATCGAAGTACACTCTCTCTCACTCTTACTTTCTCATGACATATTAGTTCAATAATTATTACAACATTTCATCACCTTTATTCAAACATAACCTCACTTAAACTATGATTATACTGATGTAAGGTAAAACGTCCTTGCCAAAGCCATAAACTTAAAACCTATTTTTCTATTTCTCCCCAATACGCATAAGAATTCGAATTTATTTATCATACCTCATCTTCCTCAAAATTGAAAGCCTTTGCTCTTTGCTGTGTCAGACTTGCGTTCCAATAATCATCTTCTTCCGATCTGGCTGTCATGATTGTATATTCAAATAATTTTTAAAACTGTAACGCTTTTGTGCACACAGAGAAAAAAGTACTTATAATTTGCGATTACATGTTAAAAATCTTTTGCACCTCATTTTGACACAGACATAAACAAAGGTATTACAACACAGCCACGTTTTACTTCCTACGAATATCTACGAACCATTCCGAACACGCCGAAGTTTGACAGCTGACTAGAACAACTGCTTGATTAACATTAAGGTATATTACAACCATAATTACACCCATTCATAACAAAAATAACACAACAAACAATCATAGCATTCTTCCAGCTGTTGCAGCCGATGCCTAGTTTTTAAGATCTTGGATGAATTTGAAATATGCAATTAAATTGGTGAAGAGAATTTCGGCGAGTGAAGTAAATAATAATAATAATAATAATAATAATAATAATAATAATAATAATAATAATAATAATAATAAAAAAAACAATAATAATAATAACTATAGTAATGATACCTACTAATGATAGTAATAGAATTCTGCTTGGTTGGTGGGTCGTTGATCGCCCTTTTGGGTAGCTCCAGCAATAGAATGAGTCTTCGAGGCTGGAAATGTTAGGAATTTCTGCGCGTCTATGTTACAAGTCTTCCTGTGGCTGTAGCCTCCTCCAGTTCCCTTACTTCATCCCTTACACCTGGGGGTTGTTAATTACAACATATATATGTAGGTTACAAGGTGCAAGGCTTTTTCTGAAGTGATAAGTCATCATACATTTGTTTCTGCCGGTGTCATATAAAGAGATTAGATTTAAAAATCCAACATATCGTATGGCGACACAAACTTAGACATATCACTTCAATCTCCTGTGTATCCCCTTATAGATATAGCGAAATGGCTAAAGAAATAATTTCTTGATAATATGAAGTAGGTTAAAGTAAACGTTTATGATCTGGGTTGTAGGAGGGAAACAGTGAATCGAATGTAACAATTAGTTTTGCTTAATCAGAACATTTTTTTTTATCAGAATGTGTTTTCTTTGCTATTTAGCATTTTTTAAATTATGCTGATGTTGTTGACATGCTTCGGAACTAGGATTACCATACGGTCCTTTTCCTGGACACACTATCCTTTTGAGCTTAAAAACAATTTGGGTGAGGATTTTAAAAATATGGATTTCTTCTTTTATACCTTCAAAGCCAAAACTTCAGCTCCAACAGTGAGAATACCAGTATGTATGGAAAATGATATACATGATAGGAGAGGGTATGAACAGGTGTGAAGTACTAACAATATTTCAATTGAAAAATGTAAACAATGAATTGACATAATGAAGCGTAACACGTACATTTATTTAGAAGCATTTATCCTATTTCTCCTAACTGAATTTTCTAATAATTTTATCCAACTTTTTTTTTCTTCTGAAACATGTTATTAATATTATTAGGTATGTTTGTTTCTGTAATGGAATAATGGAGGAGCAGAAAGCTGTATATAAAAATTCTGCTAGTGTTGGAATAGTTGGTGGGTGGGGGTCATTTCTATTGGTAGAGGGAGGAACAGGTGAATGATGGTACTATGATATACAGAGTGTTTCAGAAATAGAGAATATAATTTCAGCCGTGAATTTTCAATCTATAGACAATATGAAAAATTCACTACAGCACGGAATGCTTGGTTTCCGGCTTAAGACCTTCAAAATTGTTATATTTATCGGAACTTTTTTTCTTTACGCGGGTAGTTAGTTGTCTTTACAGAAAGCGTTGAAAATAGCCACCTCTTGCTGAATACAGGCTTGCGAACTCGATCCAAAAGTCTAGGAGTATTGCGTACTTCCTCACAACCTTCCATGAAGGGATTTCCAAAATGTTTCCATGTCAAGCATCGGAGACGTATACACCAATGATTTTAATGACTCCACAAGTAGAAATTGATAATTCAAATCAGGTGAGCGTGGAGACCAACTAGCCCACCTCTAGCTATAGATTAGGAAACCTCTGATTCAAGTATTGGCGAACCTTTTGATCGCATGCACTGAGTTTGCTGACGAATGATGAGTGGAGTGTCTTCAAAAACAATAAGTATGGTGGTGCTCAGAATATTGGTGTATAACTGCCGGTAAGTCTGTGTGGAAGTACATGGGGTCCAAATAGCCGATCATCAACGTTACGGGCCTAATGTCAGGGGAGAACCGCAATTGGTGACGAGATTGAAGAATTACATTTAGGTTTTCATGTTCCCATTTGTGTTGGTTGTGCAAAGTTTTAATACCATCTGGTATGTCCTAGGTTTCATCTGTGAATAATACTAAGGCAGGAAATTTCGGATTTGTATCATACTGCTGCAAGAACTATTTATTCGCAGCCAACTCGTGCAGTGTAATGTGCTGCGACAGAGACTTTTCTCGTTGGCAAATGATAAGGTTAAAACTGTTGCTCTTGTGGTAATAACATTTGTAAGCTGATACAACTTCGTCTAAAGCAACTTTAAATGGTATTGGCCGATAGATGGACTTTTTGGTATATATCCAGAGTTTTCTACATCTGAAGTGTTGATCTTGGTCGTCCCATTGCGAAAGCATGGCGTGCAAACGTTCCATGATTACACGGGCAGCAATGAAGACGTCCAAATGTCTTCCGATCTGGAGATCTTCACTGTGCCGTCCGCTTTACCGTATAGAGGTGCAAATTTGTCAGATACTGGTTTGAGTATATGTGGCACGGTACAACCCCAAACTTGATACTCAAGGTACCTTTTATTTCGGAGTTAACTGCCAGAGTATCCGGTTGGTATATTTTTTGTAACTGCACTTACCTGAGGGAAGAAAACAAAAAGTTCCAGTGATTATCATAGTTTTGAAGGCCATATCTTGGAATCCAAGAATTTTCTGACCCTGGTATAATCAATTTTTAATTGCCTATATAATGCCGACATTTGTCATACCTGAAATTATGCTCTCTCTTTTTAAAACATCCTGAATAATTATAGTACCAGTAATTCGAATTCATACACATACAAGCGCACACATAAGTATACACTAGCTCTAAAACTAACCTAGGTTAAATCCACAAACGACAGGACCCCGTGATTTCGCTGCGATCTCGCTACAGCCTGATGGCTTCTGCTCCCCTTCTACTCGGTTTTACAAGCACGAGCAAAATAGAACTCGCATCGACTGTTATGCATTGATGAATGGGTTGACAATTTTCTCTTGACTGAAATAAATATAGGCAAAAATATCGTTGACGAAATGTCCACAGTCATACCGTCTGTTGACCAAGCAATTGCAGTGGCTGTTGGCAGTTTCACACTGTAGGTGTAGTTGTTTACCTAAAAGATAAACGGGTTTAACCCTCAAATTTAAATCGATCCCAAACTTTAAGTGGTGGAATTACAAGTTGTATTCAAAGTTCCTCATACAAAATATAAGCTTAATAAAGTTGTTAAATTTGTACTATTTAGGTAGGGTCATATATTTTTGAGAATTTAAAATTTAGTTTTATTTATGTATTGTTTTTAACTGCTGTAGTTCTCAGCGTTGCATCCTATATTGGGCGTAAAAGACCACATATTTTGCTCAGAAGCCTCATTATGTGCTTGAGGTTCTTTTATGTGCCGTAAATCTACGACATAGGACCAATGGTTTTACTTCCCTTTCGAAGGAAGCCTTGCTAAGACTTTTACGTCCGAAAAAATTCATCGACCTCTGCCGGAATTTAATTCGATAAAATTGTGAGAGTAATGTACCTATACTAAACTAAATACAGGATTAATGTTTAAAAAGCTCTAGCTGCATCTCTTCTGACATATGTATATGATCGTAACAGGTCTCCTAAAAGATTTTAAGAGACGTAGTTGGATATACATTTCTAGGTAATCAAAGAGCTGGAAATATAAGATACCATTAGATATCCGCATTTTAGCTGAATGTATGGTTAACCAAAAATTAACATTCAACGAACGAAGAGACAACGGTTTTCGAAAATACTCCTCCACTGCATATTTTACCAGACGTGCGGGGCGGGAGGGAGCGGTCGGGAGTTCAGATGTGCATCTAGATTCGAGAACATGAGTAATTCGGAGATATCAAAAGTATTCGTATTATAGTTTACTAAATAATTATAAAATTGCATATCGTGAGAGAACCAAACAATAATAAAGCTATTACTACATAACGCCTTCCTAGAGCGTGATTCTCAAAGGATGCACAATACAATGTACTTCTTGGAAAGCTCACGATGTGCTCTTGGATCGCTTTGATCTTAGTCATGGTTAATGGTCTTCTGATTATCAAATCTCGAATCACATTCACCTCTTTCTTCAATGTTTGTACAGAACATCATGACCTGCCCTTCAGTGCGCTCATTTCACTTCAAGAGGATACCGCCCTGTCTGGCGACCTTAACACTGCAGTCATAAATACCGTTTCCGGGTCTTTGATTCTCCACCGTTTATCCAGAGAACTAAATAGTAGTAATGCATTTGGCCCAAAAACTCCATATCCAGTTTTCATCGGAAAAATGCGTTTAGAGGATCCTCACCCGCCCCTCAGAGCATTTTTAAAAGACCGCGAGCATTATTAATACTGTGGCTCAAAACGAGTAGTAAACGTTGTATTTTATTTTTGTATATCTTAAAGATGATACTGGAAATGTCTTATTAAATTACTAGTTATATTATAGAGAAATGTTGGAACAATTAGTAAATGACTGCATACAAAAATGCAAGTATGCTAAAATCGATGGATTATAATTCTGTTATGTAAGAGGCATTAGAAAGGAGAGCGTTAGATGTTAGGCTGAAGTCAGTGCCGAGAGTAATCAGGTGTTCCAGCAAACTCATTAGTTCAAGGTTCAGTTCATGGGAATTCATTAATTTCTGATATCTAAAAGTTGCTTGAAAATGTACATAGACCAGTATTGGGAATTAGAAAGGAAGACGAATAGTTGGCATTTAAAAAGGCAAAGAGTGAAAAGTTGTGTCAGAAATTAATACAACTTTTAACGTTTTGGCAACGTGGAATGAAAGAACTTTAGTGGGGTAGTCAGGAGTAGGTGAGAATTAGGTTAATAAAAGAAAATGTATTATGCTTATTTAATTCTTTTGCTTCTTCTCATACATGACATGAGCCTATTTGGCGGTGATTGCAGGTATATTCGCCGATTAGAATTTCAGCGAGTCAAGGACTTATGCTCGATACTTTTAGTACGGAAAAACTTGTTAAGCCCTAAAGTATTGAAAATCCGGAATTTATCTTATATATCTAATGCATTCTTATATTCATGAACAAATTAATTACTCATCTTCAAACAATCGGCAGCTCGTTCTTAACAGATGGTGTATTAGCCTCAATTAAATGTTCATTATTCTAACGGGTGTTGTCTATTCTCGCATCCACCCACGCATACCCTTCGAGAATATTCTCACAGTCATTGAGGCAGCTGGTAGAAGACATAGAGAGAACACTTAAGGATGGAAGACGAAAGTTTTAATAATATACCAAGATACCTTTTAAAGCACACTGTTCCAGCTTGGATGTGCACCAAAAGAGCAGCGAGGATCTGCAATACAACGTAAATATCCTTAGTAAGGTTTCCTTCGGAAGGGAAGTAAAGCCGTTTCTCCAGTGCCATAGAACCTCCACCCTATGGCTAGACCTCTAGAGGTCTTTCACGTCCAGTATGGAAAGGTAAGCTGAGAACCACAACAGCTCAAGAGTGTACATAAATGACACTAAATCTCATGTAAATGAGACACACACAATTGAAAATCAAAAATGGGAAATAAAGGGCGCTCTTTTCGGCGCAAGGGGAACTTCTTAAAAATTTGCTAAATCCGCTCTTCTGGGACAAAAATTAAAAGTGAAGCATATTGAGAAAACATGTTAGATATTTTGAGAATTCTTTATGTACCAATTATTCATAACCATATATAATTTCATAGTTTTCATAACCTACACTAAGCTTTATATTGTCTTATTTTGCTTTTTGCATTCTTTCTTTGTTTCGTTTTAGTAACATTATAGTTCGTGATTTCATGTTTGTGTTCTATTTGTTTTTGTTATCTTTCGCATTTTTACTTCTCTACACGTACTATGTGCATAGTGTATAGAGAAGGTATGTATTGCACCAAAATTGGATACTGAGATTTCATCGGAAATACATGTTTTGAGACGCCCCGAATAAAAAAAGAGAATTTTTAGAAAAATGTCCGTGAGTGTCTGTGTATGTGGTGGACGGGGCAGCATAGCTCAAAAACAAAAAGACCGTTTAATACCAAATTTGGTATTTAAGTTTGGTATCTTCCAAGGATGCGACACGAAGATTTTCAAGAAAATCCCCCCACCCCAACTACCCTTTACATGAAACATTTGTCGAAAATTTTGGTTTTCCCAAAAATGGCTCTAACGATTTCGATTAAAATCTCTTATATTTAAGATATTCATGCGACAAATAAAATATATATCTTCAATTTTCTGGAAATAGCCTCTGAAGACATGTTTATTCTGGATGAATTTTGCGGAATTTTGCATATCTGGTAAACCGTAAGAGATAGAAAAAACCTACCACACAAAAAATGTAGAGCTCGTTAAAATACACAAGTTACGTTATATACATTTTTTCGAGGAGGTGACCTTTTTGAGACATGCTTTGTTATTATTTTTACCTTTAAAATACTTAGTACTTTTCTCATATGGCAATTTGTCTAACTCCTGTCCATACAAACAAAGGAACTTCATATGGCAACAGGCTTTTAAAAGATTTGATTATCGATTTAGCCTAGTGTATTCCCTTATTCCCCTTCTACTTACAAGAAAGTAAGTAATAAGACCCTTTCTGCCAATTTTTTCTCGATTAGTATTAAGTAAAAAGAAGAATAAGCTTTTTAACAATAATGTATTGCAGAGATGTAGAGAAAATCATGTGAATGGAACACATCAGATTTTTTTGGGCTTTATTTTATTCTGGGGTCCATGTGATCGGCCGTAAACGTCGCTCAGATGCTTCATATTTTGGAAATAAATAAAAACAACAACCGAGAAGATTGTTTTTCTCGATAGTCGCAGACTATATGTATTTTCCAAGAAGGTTAACTTCGTGGTCTGGGAGTGAGGAATCTTTACGTTCACCATCTTCATCTCTATATCGTTTTATATTTTAAGAGTTTCTGTATTATGTGAAAAATGTACCTTGTATGTTAGTACACAACTACGGGACCAATGCGTTAATACAGAGGTTTAACATTTCATTTCCTGAAGTTATTTAAGAAGTTACTCACCATTCCGATCGATGGGTGTTTCATAGCTAAAGAGTACTTATGGATTATTCAGAATTTCCAGAATTTGGAAGACTTTCGTGGGAAGGTTGCGAAAGTCAGATGTTCCACCGGCGTTTCACATCGATTTGCAAAATTATTAGGGATTATCCATTATAAGAAATAGCTGGGGCTTTATCAAATTGCAATTATAGTAAGTAAGTGAAGGATTCGCAAAAAAAAAAAAAAAAAAAAAAAAAAAAAAAAAAAAAAAAAAAATTATAATAATGTCTTAAAGAATGGGGAAGGTAAATAGCATTAATTCATTCGAGTTTATTTAACCAATTAATACGTTCAAATATTTGTTTGTTTGTTTATTCCGCTTATATGCTACCTTTAACATCTGGATCATATCGGCGGCTTTTATTCGGAACAACTGTTCATGACAATGATGTTCTAAAATTTGAACCCGCCTCGGTAGTGTGGAGAGTAGCATGTCTGCCTCCCATTCAAGAGGTCGCGAGTTCGAATCTCGCTTAGGGTGAGTTACAAGTTTTCAGGGTTTTCCCCTATCCTGAAATGACGAATATCAGTAACTTTAAGCTCTATGGACTCCGAGATCATTTGAGCTCATTTCACCAATTTCATACATTGTCCAATATGACCAACCAGATTATAGGACTTTAAGTAAATAAAAACCGAAATTTATTCGTTTACTGTTTGCATTTACCTTTGGTTATTATCTTTAAATTCACACGCACATATTCATATTCTCTTTCAAACTTCCAGATTCTGGGGAGGATAGAGAATAATCTTAGCAGGACAAAACTTCCCACCACCAGCCGGGAATCAAATCCAGGACCTTTCGCGCAGCACAAAGGTGATCTACTGACTGAACTACAAGGCCAGCCTAAATTTAAATACTGAAGTTGGTTGCATTTCGTTGAAGTTTAGTTGCTTTATGATAACTTAAAAATCTTAACTTATCCAGCTTACCCTCCACATATGAAGGCTTACACGTGGCTACCCAGGGGGGGGGGGGGGGGCTGTCCAGGAGTCAAGGATATTTAATCATAAAATGAAGAACCCAGAACGAAGGCTCGGCCAGTAGTGAGGCATAAGTGTGTGGAAGTGGATGGTATGAAATGAAGGCGAAATGCATGATAGCAAAGGTAGTGATGGAGCAATTGGTGGGATGAATGATAGGGTAAACCAGGGAAGCCGATGAAAGCCTGCAGACGTTCCGTCTAAAACCTTAATTTTATACCAATTTAGATAAATTATTATTAAATGTGTATACAATAAATAATTATATATAATAGTTCCTTGTGTTAATTTAAATCTTTTATAGCATTTAGAGAGAGAGAGAGAGAGAGAGAGAGAGAGAGAGAGAGAGAGAGAGAGAGAGAGAGAGAGAGAGAGAGAGAGATAAAACATTTCAATTCCGTGCATGCAGAGATTCACCCTTGCCACAAATAAAGAAGCTCTGCATCTGAAGCTGCCTTAGTTTAGAAACAATTTAAAATAAAATTGAAATGTATCGACAAGTTTTCTTCTTGTTATTCTTCTCTAACTACTTGCCCTTTTCATATGGAGGACGACTTACAATCCCCAGGGCTTGCAAGTTAATGCTTAGGGTCAGATGCCTGTTGAGCAGCAGAGGGACTATGGATCAGAGAGAGCATCCAAGGATGGAGGATCAGCCCAATGCCTGGTATGAACATGAGGAAGTATATGATATGAAATGAAGATAAAAGAGATGACTGGAAGGCGGTGATGGAGCAATTAGTGAAATGAATGGTGGGGGAAAACGGAGGACTCAGAAAAAACCCTCATAGACGCCACTTCGTCCACTACAAATCCCACATACAGTCCCCTGGGATTGAACCCGGAATACCGTATTTGTATATCCAATCTGTTATGGTGCTGCCCTTCTCGTAAATATGCAATCTCAACTCTGTGTTTAGAGTTATTTCACGAACACGGACTACAGGCGGTTAAAGTTGCTAATGCCTATTTCTTATAAGCTTCCCCCGCAGAGATGTATCATTCCGTGCTGTTTTATCTTTTCCCTTTCCTTAATTGGCTAATGTGTACCTTTGAATGGAGACAAAAGCCGTGTGCCACGCAACAATATTAACACTGTGTTATGACAAGTGCGTGACTATCGCCACCTGAGAGGCAAGCTTGAAGCAAAGGGCCCTCCCATCTATTTCATGATAAAGTTTTACATTCAATACTCATACATTAGCTCTTATGTAATATATATGTATGATTAATAGGATTATGAGACTGTATATTTGGCAAATCTCTTCGAATATATTGAAATACTGGCTCACATTAAATAAGAACCTAATTTGCATTGTATAGCTGCCTATTCTATAACGGCAACCAATAAGATATGGCTGGTTTACATGGCTGTTAAAATATACCGAGCAAAATTATATGGTACAAACCTTAGGCGAATGTAATGCCTCTAATAGCAAATGTACCTAAAAGTGTGACTTGTATTCAACCAGTTTTATCCCCACATGTTGTTCCAAAATTGTCTACAGTAAACAGCAAATGACGTCAACGGCCACGATTTCAAATAATTACAAATAAGTGCGAGATTCACGTCATTCACATATACTAATGCTGCCCAGCCACGGGGAAGTTTGTATTTACCCTCCCATAGTGAATGTTGTCTATGGCAAAGACTTCACTAGAAATAACAAACAGGAGCTGGTCCCCATGGCCACGCTCACTAAAGCGTCTCGCTTTGGTGCTTCGTGGGCAGGGGATCGTGGGTTCGAGTCCCGCCTTGGGCATAGATGTTATATGTTTGTGCAATGTGTATAAGTTTGTAAAAGAAACAGTAAAACCAGTAAACCAGTAATCAGTAAAACCTACGGGGGGAAATGTAAATAGGGAAACAGTACCGGAGTCCTGATCAGACTCCGTTACTGTTTGAAAAAAAACAAAAAACAAAAGGGCAAACAAGCGTATTGGGCAATCGGCAACGAGGTCTACCAGGGGAAGGTAACTCTTGGGTATATTTGGAGGGGTTAAATTTTGGGGATAAGTTTAAATTCTTTATTGTCAATATCCATTTAAGAATCCCAGGAAAATATCGTACATACTTAAAAACTTTGAATATGTTATGCACAGTTACAGATATAAGTACTGGAACAGCGTGATTAACACGACATGTTAACGTGCGTTTGGAAAAAATAAGCTTAAGGAACTGAACTTGTGTCTTATCCGTATTTATTGTATTAAATAATACTTATTAAATAAATTTAAATGTAGTTCTAATTCATGAGTTTATAGAAACAAATATAATTTGACAAAAGTTTTGGATCATGAGTATTGTAAGAAAATCAATATTTTGTTATGTGTTCTTTTCTTGCAATAACTGAAAATAGCACTTTGAGCATAAAGTTGACATGGTGTTTTTGTTAATCCTGAATTAATGTTTCCCCATTCTTACAAGAGAACTTCCTTCAGATGTACTTTCTCAACGTATTGGTATTTTCTCAAACGGTCTTTAAGTTCTTTTCAAATTTGTTCTTTGGATTGCAGTCTGGGGATTGGGTAGTGTTCTTAAATGTGGTGTATACTGTACACTGGCTATAACCGAATAAGTTCTGATGTGTACTTAGGATTATTGTCCTGTTGGAAGATGGAGTTCCTAAGCCCAACCTCTCAACACTACTCTTGAAATTGTTCTTCAATATTTCTTATACTAAAATTTATCCGTATTACCATCTATAAATACAAGATTTCCAACAGCACCAGAAAGCCACATAAGTCAACATCATTACTCCTCTACCCCATGTTTCACATTTCCTATCATGTTCTTTTGCTACCATTCAGTATTCGCTTTCTTCACACTCGTGCCCGCCTTTAATTCAGCAGATGTTAAATTTTCTCTCATTGACTACAGAACTTTATCCCAGCAATCAATACTTTTGGATTACATAATATTTGTTTGGAAACTTCAAACGCATTTTCTTCTTGACATTACAAATGTGTTTTTTCTGGGGGTTCTGGAATATTGTACCCAACTCTATTCAGAATCCTCCGAACAGTCCCAATATGAACGTTTTTACCTACGTATTCCTGATTAGTGATCTCTAATGCAGAAACCCTGGATTATTCTTCAATTGTCTCAGCATTGTGCTCTGTTGCGGCTCAGCTTTGAAGGCCTTCCAGTTCTGCGGTTATTGAGCACCGTGTGGAATTTCTTACGTTAACAGCGTTGAGCAAGTTAAACACTCCTGTTGGGCTTCTATCAACTTATCTGCAATCTCTGCATAAGTTTCACCTTTATGGAATATAAAGCAATATTGTGAACCTCCAGTGCTGTCTCCGCTCCTTTACGTCCCATTTTGTCTGTAGTTACTAACCCGCGGAGTAAACACTGCCTCTTGATGGAAAGGGGAGTTAGCATGGTACAAGAAAACCTGTAGCAGACACCTACCCATGACTTTCTTTACTAATTACTCTGAGCATCCCAATTTTTATGTATTTCCTAGCAGGAAGCCATCGTGTAAGAAACAATCTAACGTACGTTCCTTTAGGAAGATGTGTTTAAACTATTCGTTCTATATTGTAAGGTAGAAAATGTGGAATACAATTCAAAGACAAAATAACCAATACCTCTGAATCTATGATGGGTATTAGCATTGTTTGGTTCAATCATTTCTCTGTTCTAGTACTTTCGTCCGCAGTTGTGTATAATAAAGTAATGCCGCTATTAATGCTTTAATTATTGCTCAATACATTTCAGGAGGAATAACTGCTACTTTCAATTGTGATTCCTTCTAGTTAATTAGCTGAAAAATATTAATGTAAGAGCTGTCACCATACTTAGTTACAAGCAACATTTAAAGTCCTACGTTTTCCAATTGTAAACGAATTTATTAATAAATAATGAAAGGTTACATGCCTTACTTTTTTATCACTATATTCTACTATTCCCTTATAGGGCCTGTAAGTTCTTGTGGCAGATTTAAATGATCTCCTCTATTGTGGTCTGAGAAAAGCTTGGATATATTCCTAAGGCTCAGCACAGTATCTTCTAAGGTAATGGGAATCCATTGCGACATTTTCAAATAGCTTTATATTTAGAAACGTAATATGAAATGAAACCACTGAAAATAAAACCACTTCTGAAAAAAAAGTCTGCGTTTCTTTCATCTCTACACATATGTTATACAAAGTCGTCGCTCGGTTAAGCTGCTTCTTACAATATAATAATTATAATTAATTGTGTTGTGACGCACAGTAAGTATTGTCTGTTGCATTAAAATGAAGTATTTAGCAAAATTAAATTTAGCACAATGCATGGAAAAATGACGACAAGTCTAGTTTATATCCTTATAGTCCTTTTAATTTGTAATTATTATCGATCTGCTGCTGTGATACTTCTGGTTTCTCTATCTCACATAGTGTATTACAAATTACAGTTATTCAATGGCTAATAATATATCTTATCCTATCCTATTATTTATCTATCTAACCCAGTCAGTGGATTCGAGGCGCTGACCACGTCTCACCCTCCAATACTGCACCCCATCCATGACGTCTGTAGTGGACCGAGATGGGGGACGCAGCGGCCGGGCGGTAGGCCAAGGTTCCCCGTGAGCTGTCGTGCCATGGAGTAACCCAGTCAGTCGCCCATCCATCCCTCCTACTAATCCATCGGTCGGTCTGTGTTATCTAATATGGAGGAACCCCCTTATCATTTGGAGTGCACATCAATGCTCTTTGTGCTTTGAAGTCAATTGTGAAAAATTGACATAAAATCAGTTATAGGCGCATGTCAACGTGACGAGTAATAAAAACACCGTCTAAGTAAGTGGAAGTTGTTTTCTAACGGCTGATCTCTATTATCGAACACGACTGGTGGTGGTAGGTAAGTGGTGGTTGTGGATGATCTACATACATTACCTGTGATTAAATTCAAAGAAGTTAAAATTCTCTTTCATTTATCTTATTTAATATGTATTTGTATTCAAAACAATGCAAAATAATGAACTTGAACATATAACATTCAATCACAACTTCCCCCTTCTCCACTGCAGTTTTGTAAAAATTAATTAAATGTATTTTAAAAGAATTGACTTACACGAGTGCACATGGTTTATAGAGCAATAAAGCTGTTCCAAGATGCGTAATTGTATTTATTTTAAAGCCTAATATTTAATCAGTTTAAAGCAAATTACACGCAAAAATTGTAATTGCAATTAAAGTAAATAAATATTAGAGGTTGGCACTCATTTGAAGTCACTGAAATACTTACCTCACACACACACCCACACACACATATATATGAAAAAAAAAAACACATTTAAATCGGTTTATGTATAAATCTCATAAGTCAAGTTGGGGTTTTCTTTTAAGTGTAGCAGGAAATTTGGCTGTGCTTAGATAGCTCTCTATGTTTCGTGAAAATATCCTATAATTTAAAGCGTAATTACAATGGTAAATGAGATCTGTGTATCTGAGTTTTCTATAAAAAAACAAAAAAAAAAAAACAACAACATATATTTATAAATGTTTTGTTATTATGAGGACTTCACAGGTTAGTCAAAGAAAATTCTGGAAATTACGTTTCTTAGTCATACCCTAAAGAATATCTTAAATTTAAAACAAAATAATGAAAAGCTTGTAATTAATGGTTTGTGATGGAGGAAAGTTTTGAAAAATACTCATGTCACATCTTTATAAGATACTGAATTAAATACTGATTTTGATATTTATTCAACTTTGTGTTTTGAATTATGCTGTGTGCACATTCATTTTGGGTTCAGCGGACCTCAAAACATATATTTACAGAAAAAACTCAAAGCTGAGTTTTGGATCACTAGCGTAGATTTTATAATTAACAATTTCTACGAAAACTCTGCTTTGTAGCTTGGTTATAAAGGAATAATGTTCTGTAATTTAAGGTTCTTGTTTGTTGGAATTGTTGCAATTTACTTCAGGACAAGCATAACAAGACTTATTCTTTTATAACGTCAATTTTAAGCAGTTTTCCTCCATAAAATATTAATTTCAGGACCCAAGATTCTTAAACTTTCCTTTACTTTTTATTTTGGTGTGAGAAACTTAAACCACACTTTGTCAAACACCTTGGTTTCATTCACATAAACAAGGCTTTCTGTTTAAAAAAAAGTAATGGTTCGTATATCTTCAAGATAATTATAGGTCAGCCTCTGCTATTTTCTAAGCTTATGCGATATTTAGAGGGCGATAATAACATGTCACCATACTTTCTTAAATCACACCGCTATTATTTCACCACGATTTTTATATGGACAGCTACAGATTGTGTATAAAATGCAAGATGGAGCTATCTAATGAAAGAACGAACTGTAAGGTTCTGAAAACGTGATTTGGGATCTTATGAACAGCATATTAGGGATTCAATATGCTCAAAATAGCATTATATTTTGCACGAAATAATGTCAATATAAACAACGGTGATCAGTATTAGTCCTTCTACCGAATCAAAACGAGGTGACGTCATTCATTCCACCGATTCCCTTGTTTTCACTCGTAGCCCACTTTTATATTGATTGCTTCGTGATAGATGGAACATGTGAAATAACGAAGTCAAGACAATTATAAGGTTGAATTGTAATGTTTATCTTGCAAATTATACTTAAACATAAGCAATTTTTCACTCAGAATTACTTCTACAGCATCACTTAATTACAATTAAATGGTATTTTTCAACCTCATAGTCACAAAATGTAAATTTTAAAGGGGATTAAAAATTATTTTAATATATGTTTCCCAGTCCACCCTTTCACATATTCTGGGATTGAATTATGCTGTGAGTGCATTAATGTAGTTGTAATATTAGATTTAAAAAATCTTATGTGTTCCACTCATGTAACGTTCTTTACCTATTTTGTAAAAAACTATTCATACAAAATTAGATAGGTAGAACCAGACTGAAAATGTTAATACCACACGCGGAATTTGAACCAACTATCCACCGGTCTCTTGCTGGTTGCTCTAACCACTGAGCAACATTTTAGCACAGAATTAAATTTCCCAACTGACATTCATTGTACTCATATATACACAGCACTTGTAGAGGAAGTAAAAATTGAGATAGGAGGCTGCTGCAGGGAAAAGACCATGTCACTCTATTTTTGTTATTTTAATGTTTAGCTACATATATACATACCAATATTATAACCCACTCTTAGCAAGTTTCATAATATATGGTTATTCCTTAATATATGTTTATGCATCACAAAATATTACAATGCTTTCCCATATTTATTCATTACAAATGGGAGTTTAATTCCTATTTTACTTTCTCTATACGTACTATGTACATAGTGTATAGAGAAGGTATTACATTGCACCCAAAATTTCGATATAGAGATTTCACCGGAAATATATGTTTTGAGACCCCCTGAATCCAACAAAAGCCTTTGCGTATCTGTCTGTCTGTGTGTATGTGTGTGTCTGTGGGCAGCATAGTTCAAAAACGAAAAAACCGTTATATTATTTGGCATTTAAGTTTGGTATTGTCCAAGGATGGGACACGAAGACTTTTCAAAAAAAGTTCCCCCACGCCAAATTACCCTTTGCATGGAAAAAAATTCGAAAATTTTGATTTTCTTAAAAATGACTCTTAACGATTTTGATTAAAATATCGATAATTAAAGATATTTACCTTACAAATAAAATGTATATCTTGAATTTTCTGGGAATATCCTCTGAAGACTACTTTATTCTGGATGCATTTTACGGAACTTTGCATAACTGCTAAACCGTAAGAGATGGACGAAAACTTAAAACACAAAAAAAGTAGAGCACGTTAAAACACAATTTATGTTTTACAATTTTTTTTCTTGAAGTTGATCGTTTTTGAGATATTCCTTATTTTTGGTTTCAGCTTTGAAAAACATACTTTTCTCATACAGGAATTTGTCAACCCCTGTCCATAAAGCAAAGGAACTCCAGTCACATAGCAACCAGCTTTTGACGATCACTCTAGCCTATGGTCCTTCCTTATTTCGCTTCTACTAACAAGGAAGCAAGTAATAAGACTATTTCTGCTAATTTTTCTCAATTAGCATGAAGTAAATAGAAGCATAAGCTTTTTAACAATACTTTGTTGCAGAGATGCAGAGAAAGTCATGTAAATGAAATACATCAGCTTCTTTTATTATCAAATGGGAGTTTGATTCCTAAATGTATATTTATCTTTAAGATCTTTTGTTACTTAGTGATCCCTGGGAGGGAGAAATAAGGGGAGACACCCCAGGGGTGAACATGACCCGGATGACGACGGGTGTAAGCACCCACCATATCACACCCACAAGCCCCTGAACTGCGAAAGAAACTGCGAAAGGTGGCACTGCGAAAGAGCTTCCCACTCGAAGTATCCTGGAGGCGGCTCCTGATAGGGAAGTCCATCAAATTAGAAAACCTGTCCCGCAATGATTCCATGAAGAAATCTTTATAGAGCACAAACGTCCTGTTAACGCAATGGTAGCTCAGTTGCTTCTGGCGTAGAGGACTCGGGTTCGATTCCTGGTCCAGCGAGTGGATATTCACCCCGCTAGGATACTGCATGTGTGTTGTTTCGGCATTACCATGCCGCGGAAGCGAAAGGCAACACTACTATGGTATCATCATTTGTCTGAGCACTGAGCTCTGATTGTCTGTTCCGCAACTCCGTCCCGGCCATTGATTGACCTTCTAGCTGAATACTCGTCATCATAACCACTGCCTAGCCGCAACCTGCCGAACACCGTTGCCTAAAACAGATGACAAGGGAATGGTGGGTACAGGAATGAGGAACGGGGAAATCGCCCGAACACCCGACCCGAGGAAACCACGAAAAATACAGGAGCCAGAGTTAGCGATCAAACTCAGGATGCCCCAAATGCAGGAAACAGACGTTACTGCCTAAACCACCTGCTCTGTTGAAAGACAGCTACATGAAATACGAAATTGGTAATTGTCTGACTTTTCTTTTGTATGTATATCTTTCGCAAAAATATGTACGTGTAAACACCATGCATCGGGCTTTTTCTAAAATGATTAATTGGATTCAGGAGGGTCTTGAAGTATGTTTCTCAGTAGAATATCTATATCGAATTCTTGAGTAGAATATATTACTTTCTCTGCCTTAATGGGAATTAAAAAAGAGGAAGCCCAAACAATTCATTTGTATCTTCGGAAAACCACTAAAATTAAAATGTAATGTTATGTACTACAGTATTAAATTAGGATTTTATGGCATGTTAAATAAAACTGAATTTCTGTGCTGCCTATAATCGTTTATTAACATCTTCAAACAATAAGAACCCTTCTTCTACGAACAAGCCTCCTCTTGTTTCTAAGAACGGCGGGCAGTTTTTCTTTTGTTCTTATATAATAATTTCCAATAATTTCGCTGAGTAGGGGCTGCCCGAATTGCTATCTATACACTTTAGTCTGAAACAATTAACTGCATAGCCTCCCTTATGTATCATGTAGTACACACCTTTATAGAGGATCTACCCTATCACAGAACCTTTATACTGCACTTAACCATCAAGTAACACTAATTTTCACGTCATCGGCGCTTTAAAATATGTGAGATGTTCCTATGGAACACATTACTCAAGAATTTACACCGGATGTTAAGGAGTCCATCATCTGAACAGAATTTGGATCTGACAGGAATAAAGAATGCTTATTTTGTGAAACATTATTCATATTTTAAGTAAACTGATCAAAATCGTAAGAGCCATTTTGATAACATCAACATTTTCCAAAAATGCTCCATGTAAAGGGTAGTTTGGACTGGGGGATTTTCTTTAAAATCTACGTGTCGTATTCTTGGAATGTGCTGAACTTAAATATCAAATTTGTGTATTTGATCGAATTTTCATTTTTGAGTTATGTGTTCACAGACACATAGACAGACACACACACATACACACACACACACACACACACATAAGTAGGTACACACGGGCCTTTTTCCCTAAAAGTACTTTTTTTTTAGATACAGGAGACCCTAAAACGTGTATTTACAATGAAATCTCGGTATCAAATTTTGCCTTCTCTACCTTTGTTTTATGCACGAAGTAGAGAAAGTAAAAATAAGCACAATAATTACGTAACCTGCTATACTCAACTGATGCAGTATTGACTTTTTTAATAGCTACAAGTTATACAACATGATAGAGATAACAGGTCTAAATATATTTAAAAGTCATTTGTTAAAGTCATTGAAGGACTTGCTGCATTAAATTACGTTTCAGCCAGTCATCAGAGTTCCAATACTGCAATGAAAGTAATGCATATCTTATATTAATTATAAGCCGGTGTTTTGTGAATAGAAATATATTACTTCTAGCATTTTATGCATATAATTTTATGTGATTGAATTGCATTAAAATGTCTTTCGTATTTCAGTGTAAACAACGCAATCAATCCATTGTTATCGTTATAAATGGATGGCGTATAACTTCTGCTTATAGGAGTTACTGTACGCCATATTTATATTTATGTATGTGTATAATCTATTTTTTGAGGCTGTCTGTGTGGCTCAGTTGTTTAGGTGCTGGGTTCAAATCAGGCCAGACCGATGGTTTTTAAGTTTCCGGCACACCGGCGGCGCTGATATGATCCTGGCTATTGACAACGCCGTTAAAACTGTTTTCTATCCTATGCACTACGTAACTAACTGTTGGGTACGTTTCTGCGATTTTTCTATTTGCTCCTGCTTACGCCGGCAGATGGGTTTTCCGGCGTGCCAAACTGGATATGCAGGCAGGCAGTTTTCCTCAATGCTCGCAAGTCAAGAAAAATCGGGTTTATTTATTAGTAATGTGTGATGGCAGCAGAGATTTTAGAGTGATGGGACTGGGACACATCTTTTTTTTTATAACGTTGACTGCTAGTGGTAAACAACTACGCATCACTTAATACATCCTAAATCTTATATTGTTGTTTCTTATTAGTTGTTTTTCATAAATATATGCCCCAAACTGTTAATGCAATAATAAAACTGACTATTTTGGATGTGTTTGGAAGGTTTTCATTGGGATTATTTCTACCATTTCGCATAAAATGTTTTGAAAATAGAGATAGCTGTAAGAGTTTTCAGCTTTGCAAATTGATATACATATATTTTAAGGCGTTAATATTAATTTTAATATTTTAATAAGCCCGCCTGGGTAGTGTGGTGGTAGCGTGTCTGCCTCACATTCAAAAGGTCGTGAGTTTGAATCTCACTTAGGGTGAGTTACCCGGATAAGGTTTTTTTCGGGGTTTTCCCTTATGTCGAGTAACTTTAAGCTCCATGGACCCCGAGATCATTTGAGCATCATTTCACCAATTTCATTCATCGTCCGATATGACCAAACCAGGTTAAAGGACGTTAAAACTACAAACAAAAAAAAAAAAACAAAAAAAAATATACATATATATTAACATTGTGATATGTGATGGCAACTGTTCGAAATGAAGGCTTTTAACAAAGCGCAAAAACAATCTCATTGTTATTTTGTCCTCAATTTTTTCTCCATTAATTATCGTCAGTATAATAATATGCATTCTTTGATCTTCCTTTTGATCTCTTTCGCCGCAATTAAACTCTTTGAGACTGCCTCTGTGATGAAGTGGTCAGCAAGCTGACTTCTCACCCGAAGTCCCGGGTTCGATTCCCGACCGAGGCAGGGAATTTTTCTTTAACCAGAATTATTCCCTATTCCCCACAGGGCATGAATGTGAGAGTGAATCTGTGCGTGTTTAGTGATATAAAATGACTAATTTAATATTCTAAACTACAGTAATATAAGTTGTTTCACAAGTCAATGCCCACGATATGACAATTGAATTAAAGGGGTCTATACAAATAAAACAATAAAAACAATCCTTTGAAACTGTGTGTTGTCTAACAAAAGAGTACAAAACTTGTAATAATGCAAACATATTAAAATCGAAACATTTATATTAATCTAAAACATCTAACATTGTAGAAAACGTGTCACAAAAATGCACAAATGTGGGAATCAGGAAGAAGGGCAAACGCTTAAACGTTATAAAATTGTGGAAAAGTATTTTAAAACTCGAAAAGTCTTTAAAAAAGAATTAAGAAAGAAAGCATTCTCCCTATTAAAGTACTTCCACAAAACACAATGCCGTTTATTAAGATAGGATGAAAATATAGCAGGAACTTTTGCGCTTCACTAACTCCCAATGCATCTACAAAATAAGCCTTTTTTTATTCATAGCTGCATATAGTGAAGTTTCAGGTCCCATAAGCAAACCATCAACTGTTAGATCCGTGCCGCACTGCTCAGTATTTAGGGGAGGGTTGGATAATCTAAATTACTGCCTCTCCTATGCTAGGACAAGATATCGTGGATGTTGTTTAAGCTAGCAGGTGTAGGTAGGAATAGAAAGAAAATTGGACATTTCAAAAAGGAAATATAGTTACGACTAATCCTATATTAGCAATTGCACGAATAGGGCATAGCTCAGCCTTGCGGCTTGTTGCCATATTTCGTGCAGACACTCAAATAGAGCGCTTTTTAGTAAATGAGCAGGTCATTACAAGGGCTGAATCGAGATCAACGCCGTTCCAAAATTTCAATTTTTGCGCCTTATTACACCCCCAAATTAAGGGAAAGTGATTAAGATTCAGGATAGCTTATTCTCTAAACGGTACCTAAAGTACATCAGATTTGGTTAGCCATGATTTTATAAAAAAGTTAAAATAAATAAATACACAAAATCACATATAGAAATTTAAAAGTTAATTACTTTACTAACGACTCTATCAATTGCCAGGATAATATACACACCGCTGGTGTACCGAATTTCATCTCCCAGGAGTCCTTTATATGCCAATAAATCTACTGGATGACGCTATTGTTTTTAAGCTTACTTAAAAACCATCGGCCTAGGAAGGACCGCGACCCTTAAAAAAGAAATTCAGTGGATTAAAAAACTATGGTGCAAATCTTAGTGAAAAGAAACCATTCATTTCGTAAACCACCAAAGTTAGTTAAAGGCATTCTGAACATACTTATAAAAAGACTAGGAAACAAAGAGCATATCGTATCATTAAAATCACTTCTTGTAATGAAACTTGCTCTAAAATAAATGAAAAATGAATAAATAATAAAAAAGAATAAACCCACCACTCTGGGATTAGAAGGGCAGGGTCTATCCAACTGAGCCACTGCAGACCGACATCACATTTAAATATATATATATATATATATATATATATATATATATATATATATGTGTGTGTGTGTATATATATATATATATACACACACGCGGCGACAGAGTGGTCAGACCACTCTCCACCCGCCTAGGTGGGCCGGGTTCGATTCCAAGCGCCCGCATGTGGAATTTATGGTGGACGAAGCGGCGTCTACATTTTCTATGGGTCCTCCGGTTTCCCCCGCCACTTATTCCACTAATTACCCCATCCTCACCTTTCCTATAATTCATTCACTTGCATTTCATATCATCCATCCTCATGATCATGCGTTGCTACGGGCCGACTACTCCTTCCAGGTTTTCCATTCTGTGATTTCGTGACGTTGGCTCCCCGACAGGCTTCTGATCCTTAGGCTTTCGCTTGTAAGTCCTAAGGGGAGTCAGCCTTAAATACGGGTTGGGTAAGCCGACTACGAAGAAAAATGTAAAAGGCTGAGTATGTGTGTGTGCATATATATTGTATAGCGTGAATATGCAACGGGCGATTTTCTTGCTACAGAAAATGCCTATTACGCAATCATTCATTCAAAACCGAACCTCTTTAACTTTCAGCTTTATTATATGATTTGATTAGCCAGGCTGTCTGGCATGCGCGGGTGCATAGTATATCTAAAAATGTTAAGTGAGGAACTGAAGGTATGTGCGTAAACACGGTCTGAACCTCATTTTATTAAAATTGAGAAAAACAGATTTTTTTACACATAAAAATATTATTTGACACTGTGGTATATTTTATTAGAATTAGAGTTAAATAATTGGCCTCAAACTTATTTTTTATGCGGATTCCAAAGCATTTTAATTTATTTTATCATACGTATGAAAGAAAACGTAAAAACAACAACGTTAATAATCATTTTCTAAATAAAGTATAACATGATTTGCCTGGGTAGTGTGGGGGCAGCGTGCCTGCCTCACATTCAACAGATCGCGAGTTGGAATTTAGCTTAGGGTGAGTAACCCGGATAAGGCTTTGAGTAACTTTAAGCTCTATGGACCCCAAGCTCATTTGAGCATCATTTCATCGTCCGATATGACCAACCAGGTTAAAGGATGTTAAGCTACAATAAAAAATAAAAAAAAAAAAAAAAATAACATAGGCTGCATACATTTTAATTATTAACACAAAAGCACAATTGTACATCAAACTTAGATTCATTAAACTAGTGCATTTTAGAACTCAATTATAAAAGCATCCCTTAAAAGTTTATGAGCTTATCTGGCCTATTTCATAATTAGGCAAGTCAAATAATGAAAGTTCTTTATGGATATCATTACCTCCACTAGACACACATGAAAGACTTCTGTAATATTCAGAAAATTTGGAGACCCATAACTAAGCAATTTAAGTACATCTTTAGGTTTTGGTGGAGCTACGGGCCTTGGATTTTCATAGTTATGTGTGGTAAGGATACATGATCGCAAGAAACTTATAATCAAACTTTTTGGTGTTAGACCACCCATACATTATTGATATATGCCTAAAACAAGTTGTGGCAGCATATATTTATTTTTTTGTTTATTTTTTTATTTTGAGGGTTCGTCGCTTTTACGTCATGCCTTCAATTCTGAAAAGTGAACTTAGATACATAAACAACGCTATAAGTAAATTTTTGTGAAAATTAAGTTGAAATGAACAGAAAAAAATCCCATATCTGATGTGTTATATTCACATGCACTAGCCATAACGCTGCATTCGTAATTTTATCGAAAATATTGTTAAACAATCGTTACTTTCTCTACACGTACTATATATTGTACAGAGAATGTATTGCATTCCATCCAATAATTCGGAGACTTCACCGGAAGTAGACATTTTGGGGTTCTCTGTATCAAAAAAAAAAAAATTAGTAAAAGGTCCGTGTTTGTATGTCCGTGTGTCCGCGAATATGTCTGCGAGTGTGTGTGTGTGTGTGTGTTCGTGTGTCCGTTTGTCTGTGAACACGATAACTCAAACACGAAAAGTCGGTAAAATACCAAACTTGGTGTTTAAGTTACGTATATTTCAAGGATGCGACACGAAGGTTTTGAGGAAAAATCCCCCACCCAAACTACCATTTACATGGAAAAAATTTCTAAAATTTTTATTTTCTCAAAAATGACTTTAGTGATTTTGATCAAAATACCGTATGTTAAAGATTTTACATGTCAAATAGAAAGTGTATCTTAAATTTTCTGGGAATATTCTCTGATGGCCTCTTTATTCTGGATAAAATTTGCTGGATTTTACGTAACTAGTAAATCGCAGAGATAGACAAAAATTTACTACACAAAAATACAGATTTCATTAAAACACAAGTAAGATCATATACGTTTATTCCGTGAAGTTGACCATTTTTGAGATATTCCTTGTTATTGGTTTCAGTTTTAAAATACTTATACTTTTCTCAACGGGCACTTGTCAACTCCTGGCTAGTAAAGAAACGGATTTCAATTCATTGAAACCACATTTTAAAACATTTGAATATAAATTTAGCCTAGCGTATTTCCTTATTTTTCTTCTATTTATAAGGATCTAAGTAATAAGAATGTTTATGTTAATGTTTATCTCGATTAGCATAAAGTAGAAGAATAAGCTATAAGATATAGAGAAATGCATATGAATGGATCACATCAGATTTTTATAAACTTGCTTTCTTTAAACAGCTAATTTATTTATTGAGGTTATATTTTCGGAAGTGTGTTATTATTTTGAGTTGCTTGTAAAATTAACAGGTGGGAAGCATGCTAAGAGATATAGTGTCCTCTTATTAGCGTAGATATGTTTTTGTGGCGTACATTTTGGGGCTAATCCTGCACTATCCTGAGTACAACAAAAACGGCCAGCATTCCAAATTGAAATGCGATCAAACACGTGAGTATTTATTGACCCCTACAGAAAGGCAATGACTTAGCGTGAAACTGTATCGGGGTGTTCAGTTGGACACGCGCGGCATCTCACGCCCTCGAAACTACTCAAGTAGAAAATTCAATTTCTCCTGGTCGATGAGGTTCATCTGCCCACAAAGGTAGTTACCGCCGTTCTTATGTTCCCGCATAGACATATCCATCAAAGTCGTCTAACTTAATTTGTGAAGGCTCCCAGTAAGATTTTATAATGTATCAAATTAACATTAATAGCCGGTTGATGTTAAAGTAGGTGCGCTCACCCCATCTGGTTTAATATAAATGTAGATTGCTCACTCAAAAAACGGGAATACAAAGTTGATGGCAGGTTAGGTGCTGCATCCAGCTGCATAGCCACAAAAGACATTACGGTTACCTACCCCAATAAGAAAAGGCGATGAATTATTAACAGATATAACTGCATTATCAAATTTATGTAATATGTAATTAAAAACAACATCCACATCAATTACCTTCCATTAGTGCAGATGTGCTTATGTTCCGGACTCCAGATTCTCAATTCAATAATATTAAAGCAGGTTATTCGCAGTAAATTAGATAACTATTCACCATATTGGCTGAGAGTTCCAAGGAAAGATACTCCCTCCTCCAATCCTCCCTTTCTCTTAAACTAGCATCCAAGAAAATGTACTCGCATAGCAAAAATCTCGTTATAGCGTTCCACGCTGGAGAAAGAATTCGCTTTCCCACTGTTTTAATATTAACGTAATGTAACATCAACACCGAGTTGGGGGATGTAACGGCCGGGCGGTAGGCAATGTGGACTGTAATGCCATGGAGTTACAATTCTCATCAATACCGGCTAGTGCTTAACATATTACCTATTGTTATTTCCAGTTCCTTGTGTGGAAAGACAGTGTAATATTGAATGCATCAGTCGCGTATTATCTTTAGGCCATGCTATCCAAAATAAATGTATAGGTATATGATGTGTTACATTCACACGGAGTTAGCTACCAACTTACCTACACTAACTGCACAAATGGTTTTATTACTTATTTCCTTGTAAATACAAATACAGTAGATTTTAAGCGATAGTCAAATCTTTTAAGAGCGGGTTGGTAAGGTTTACCTTGAAACGCTGTTTTCTGTGCTTGATCAGGAGAGGGGGAAAACAAATAACGGCTTCCAATTGAGAAAAGTATAGGTATTTTAAAATTGAAACCAATAGCAAGTAGTATCTCAAAAATGCTAAAAAACAAAGAGAAAATACATTCGACACAAATTGTGTGTTTTAACGACGTGTGCATTTTTTTAGTCATTCAGAATAAAGAGAACTTCAGAATCTATAACCAAAAAATTCAATATATACTATCATAAAGTGACTTAAGCACATAGTATTATTGAGATAGCTATTATCTTTGAATATATATATATATATTCATAAAAATTAAGTTTTGTTTTTACAATGAAAATGTAATGTTTCATTTAAACTATATAACTAATTAAGCTGTATGGGTTTTAGCCACTTGAATAATAAATTAGCACCTTTTATTCGATCAACACATCTTCTTAATATTAGTCTTAAATAATATAAATAGATAGTAAATAGACAAAGTAAAAAAATAATATAAATAGATATTTAAAATCACAGGAGCAGTTTTGAGAAAAATAAAAATTGTGTATAATTTTGCTTGTAAAGGGTGGTTTGGGGTGGAAGATTTTCTTGAAAACTTTTGGGTTGCATTCTTAGAAGATACTGAACTTAAATACCAAGTTTGGTGTTTTACCGCCTTTGATTTATGTTTTACATTTTTGAGTTATGGTGTACACACACACACACACACACACACACACATACAAATACATACTCATAAGGAACCTTTTCTAAAACTTTCTGTATTCGGTAAATGTGTATTTACAATGAAATTCGGTTATCAACTTTTTGGGTGGAATGCAATACCTTCTCTACCTACTATTACAAGGTAGATAAAATAGAGTAGCTTTTAAATGTTAAAAACATACAGAAACTCACAATTTTAATGTGCTTTAATGGGATTTTATACTCACTCGAAAAAATTAAACAAATGTTTCAGTGCAAAGTTTGATGAATTGGTTTAGGAATAAAAAGTATAGCTATTTCAGAAGTTCAGGTTACTTACAGGAAACGCCACTGAATTCATGTCACAATCTAACAAAGTTAACATTTTGTTTATCATATTTATAGGAATGCACTTTGAACAGTACTTTTAAATTGCGCTGTCTATACTAGTTCAGTTGCTGAGCTTATACTGTTATATCGTTAGTTGATTGCGTATCTTAATGCAACATTGGCGTTTCTACTAATACCATTATAAAGCTAAGTTAAAGTTAAATCTATGACAATTCAGCCTTTCGGGCTGTCGACCTCATGGCCGGACGTGTGCAAGGCCGAAGTGGACGATCATCCTGCCAATGGGAAGATGGTGTGGCCAACACCAGGCCTCTACAGAACGTTCTTTATCGTGGCCTACAGACCGCTACCTATGCTAGCTCTCAAATGCATCACGATACTGAGTAGGCTTGTACATGAATCAGAAACTCCGCATTTCCATGGGTGAACTTGAACCCAACTTGCATTCTGCTCCAAAACACTACAACGCGATGCATGACAGATAATAACGGTATTTTCAATTTATTTGCTAACATTAGATATGCTAATTACGCATAACTTCGACCACTGGAAAATAAATTAAAGAAACCTCCATAGCATCCACAGTTTTAATGTTAATTTTAATTCTGCCTATCATTTTTGCAAATATACGAGTATAAATAAACAAATATATCTTTATGCATAATACAATTGCAACATTTACTGATATTTATAAAAATTTATAAAATATGTATAATTGACTGACATCAAAACTTACGTTTTAAAAGTGGGTGGAGAATCTGTGTGTGTGTGTGTGTGTGTGTGTGTGTGTGTGTGTGTGTGTGTGAGTGTACGCTAGCGAGTATGCGTTTGTGTAACATTTTCACATTGTTTAGAAAATTGGTATATAGCATAATTATCTCCCACTTGGCTGTATGGCATATTAATTAGCTTAATTATCTCGAAACGATGGTTTTCTGTTGGGGCACAAAATAGAAGAACGAAATGTCTCTCTTACTAGTCAGTTTTAATTTTTAGGGCCGTATTCACCAACGACCGTAATTTCTGCTTTTGTATACCGGAATAAACCATTAACTTGAATAACCCCCAGCTCTTTATTCAATACTGCAGTTATAACTCCCAATTTTTAAGATCTTGTTTACTTTGCAAATCGCATTTCATCTTTAATTTTTTTATATCAAAGCAATGAAAATAGATGATCTGAATCAGTAAATCTGATTACAAGCTGCAGCTGTTTTACGGACGATAGGTACAGATTGGTTTCTAAAATAAGAGAAACAGTTGACAAATAAATCCAAATGCAGCTCTTATATTTGTAAACAAAATTATGCTACATATTTCTCCAATGAATTAAAATTTAATGAGATGCACTCAAAATGCACGAGCTTTAAGATTATATTTACACCCTTCTACTTTGTAGCTATATTTTAATTGTTATAAGTAATATAACGAGAGCTCCAACTTTAAACTAGAGAAACGTTGTAGCTCAAGTTGTATTTAATAAGATTATTTCGTGAATAAAATAACAATGATTAGCCAATATGGACACGAAAAATAATATACCTAAACTCCCATTTGTCTTGACGTGTATTTGCACCGAAATCACTGCAACCAAGGCCTCGTTGCTTATAGAATTCGTTGAATTGGCTCGACACACACTCTCTCTCTCTCTGTTGTTTTTTTAAATATTCTGCGGCTTTGAGTTTTCAGTTAATATGTCTATTTCAGCAATGGACCTTTTCCCAAAACGTTTTGGAACTTCCGCAATTATGTACGGGAATATCACTGCACACTAATACTATTATTGTGAGACGAACATTAGTTCAGAGAGAAATCAAATGCACTTGGGTGCGATACATTTAGAAAAACCATTGCAGGAGGTGTGATATAAATAACTATTAAAATGCAGAGATAATGAGTTCCGATTGGTTGGAATTTTACGCGCCAATGTACTGGATTGGAAACTTCCTACGATTATGTGTTATGAACAAATAGTACAAATTGTTGTTTTTTTTTTTGTTTTGTTAAATTTTGTATTTTTAAGATTTAAACGCCTCTTTTAAGCCACTACTTTACATTTTGTTAATCCGGGCTCAATCTTTCATTGTCCTATTTAAAACATTGTCATTATTATGTTATGTTTATTATGTTCACATTTATTGCTGTTCATTATTATAATGTCCATTTATTAACATTTTAGATTAATGCATGAATTCCATATCGCATATAAATTGGTTAACTAAAATATTTAATCGCAAAGAACCTAGAAGAGCTAATGTTAGCTGTTTATTGGAAATTGAAGTTATGTTCCATCACAGATAGGAATGTTATATAGGTACTCTAACATGTGCGACGAAATCATCTTCATCGTAGTCCTAAAATAATATCTGACGCTTTGTAGAAATCTTCTAGTACTTTTGTTTCAGTAATTAGACACTCCAATCATCTAGGGGCATTTACGTTACTTATATTAACCGGATTACTATTTTTATCGGTTTTAAATTGAGGTAATCTAAAATAATTGAAAGAATTTTGTAGATGAATAGTAAAATTGCCGTTACCTCGATTTCGGTGGCTAAAAACTGAGGTAACTGCATTTCCGGTTTTGGAAATACGCGCTTAAAGTGTTACGTAAAAGGAGTTATAAGCACAGTTTCTGAAAAGTTTTATAACATACAAGGTGTAAATTGGATTGAATATGAAGCTTTCATTACTGTTTTTCGTGTACGTAAATCATAGGAACAGTATAGCTACGATCGCATTGCAGGCATACGGAAGAGACAAGTTTGTGTGCCTTTTATTTACCTTTAATGGTTATGGACGCTTCAAAATAGTCATTTGATTAACAACATTCAAAACATCACGACATAAATGCACAGAGAAAAAAAAATGTAAATGGCGTTTTATTTATGGACGACGTTTAACTGCTGTGGTTCTCAGCGTCCCATTCTAAATTGGGTGTGAAAGACCACTTAATTTTACTCAGAGGCCTCTCTACGACACGGGACCAACGGCTTTACTTCCTTTCCGAAGGAAGCCATGCTAAGGATTTTCACACGCGAAAAAATCCATCTTCCTCCGCCGGGTTTGAACCCGCGACCTTAGGTATACGAAGTTAGCATGGTAACCATTACACCACGGAGGGCGACAATGCACAGAGAGGAAGAGAAGCAAGGACCATAGAGGGAGAGAGTAAAGGAGTAGAAACGAAGAGGGTGGATGAAGAGGGAGTGTTAGAGAGGGGAAAGAGAGGAGAGAGTGGGAGGAGGGAGAGAAAGTGAAAGATAGAGATAAAGAAGCAGTTTCCATTTTTTTTTAAATTTTTTTAATTTTTTCTTTTTAAATACAGCCTCGGAGGCCTGTAAGGACTCCGGCGCTGTATTCCTTTTTACCTCTTTTTTCTAGTTTTCTAAATTTCCTTAGTTGACCTATTCGTTTTTCCTTTTTACATATTCATACACAAACACATACACATTTACAAACACAGAAACACCCATGCCCAAGGCGGGACTCGAACCCACGATCCCGTGCGCCGCGAAGCACCAAAGCGAGACACTTTAGCGAGCGCGGCTACGGGGACCGGCAACAGTTTTATCCGGTTCCGGGAATCGAACCCATTCCATTTAAAGCAAGCCAAGCTGTGCTATAGATTATGATAGTTTCTTAGTTGTCTGTTCTATGTCGCTATAATGAATTTGACCATTGCATTATTAAGATGTAGATTTGCGCCTATCTCTTGCAAATATCAGGATGGAAGTTTGGCGTAACAATATGAAAAAATTATTATTTTAGTCAATATTGATGACAGTTTTTCTTTCAGTCTAAAAATTCAAAACGTTGATGTTGCCACCGTTCCTTAGAAAAAGCCCATCTGTGAAAGCATTCATTCGGAGATAGGTCTGTTCTGGTCCCTAGCAGGCAGTACTATTCTCAACCAATTAATTTTCACGATTCAGGGATGAAACGAAGATGTGCCAGTCGCGTCATATGCGCTACTTGTATGCCAAGCCACGGGTCAGTTGCTATGACCTCACACACCCGTTTGCTATAGAATGTCAAGATAAAGGAACACGAGCTGAGAGCAATACAGTAATTTTTAAAGGTCTCTCGTGCCTTGTAGAGATACTCAATACATTGCTTGAATTCTCGCGCATGCATAATTTCTTGCAAGCTATTCCAAGCTACAAGCCCGCATATGTACATCTGGTTCCGCTTTCTGACCGTACGGGGGTGGAAGTAAAGGACACCAAGGTCAGTGATGAAAACGGCGTCAATGCTTTTGTTGAGTTTCATACATATCAAAAAATATAACGTGATCCATTCACATGACTTTCTTACGTCTCTGTAACACATTATATTAAAAAAAACTTATTCTTCTATTTACTTCATGCAAATCGAAAAAAAAAAAAAAAAATAGCAGAAATGGTCTTATTACTTGCTTTTTTTGTGAATAAAACGGAAATAAGGTTGTACATAGGCTAAATCGTCTGACATGTTTTAAAAGCTGGTTGCTATGTGATTGAAGTTCCTTTGTTTGTATGACCAGGAGCTGGCAAATTCCCGTAAGAGAAAAGTAAATATTTTAAAACTGAAAACAATAATAAGAAATACCTAAAAAAACTGTCAACCCCACAAAAAATGTATATAACATAAATTGCGTGTTTTAACGAGCTCTACATTTTTTGTGAAATAAGTTTTTGTCTATCTGTTACGGTTTACCAGTTATGCAAAATTTCCCAAAATTGATCCAGAATAAAGATGTCTTCAGAGGCTATTCTCAGAAAATTCAAAATATACATTTTATTTTTCATGTAAATATCTTTAATATACGATATTTTAATCAAAATCATTACAGCGCTTTTTGAAAAAAATCTAAATTTTCAAAAAAAGTTTCATGTAAAGGGTATTTGGGGGGGAGAGTTTTCTTGAAAATCTTCGTGTCGCATCCTTGGAAGATACTGAACTTAAATACCAAGTTTGGCATTTAACGGACTTTTCATTTTTTAGCTATGCTGCGCACACACACGCACACACACATACACGAGCATTTTTCTAAAAATGTGTTTTTTTTGGACTCAGCGGCTCTCAACGTATATTTCCGGTGAAATCTCGGTATCGAATTTTTGAGTGGAATACAATAGATACTTTCTGTATACACTATACACATAGTAACTGTAGAGAAAGGAATAGATGCCTCGATAATAGCGGCCTATAATCGGGTCATCTTAGCATGGGTCCCAGATCCTTTTGGGTTTGAAGATAATGGGGATGCCGATAGATTTGCCAAGAAAGGACCAGATGCACCTTTTATGGCCCTCAAATTGTATTGCGTATCAGCAAATTGGTGATTCAATGAATGAGTGGATAAATTTAACCAAAAACAAAACACAGCTCTCTGCAGCATACTAAATCTTGGAAAAATTCAGCACAAGGAGTCATGCAGGACAATAGTATTGAATGTAGTATTAACCAAAGATTAGGCAAGAATCGTCGTTGGGATTATCTTCGTTTTTTGTTACTTACACTTACACTTAAAGATTAACCTAAATGCAGGATTTATTGAAGAGAAAGAAATGACACTTCACACAATCTTCGAATGTAAAATATTTGTCAAAAGAATGTGCAAGCGCTGTGGGACAGTTAACCAAAATATTGGTATTGCATTACTCAAGAAAGATGTACAGATTCGTACTCACCAAAGAATGACGCTATACAATCTTGTTGGTGCAGGCATAGAGATAAACCTCACGATTACTCTCTTGTATTAATTTTTTCAATCTAATCTAATCTACCAATGACGTATCTCTTAGTGAGATGTTATTCGTAAAGTAATATTAACATCTTATCTTTCTGCTCTTTACAAATTAGAATGAGGCGGTTCTTGAGGTTCCAACGTAGCCTATGGTTTTCAAAATATCCTGAAGTACAAGTGCCAAAGTTTGTTCAAATCAATCTAGTTGTATAGATTTATATACAAAGGATAAATAGTAGAATATTATACACAGGAAAATATTATTTATATATAAATGCGCAAATAATAACTAATATATATCAGAATAACACCGAATAATTTTAGGCCGTGATTCAGGAGTTATAATTTTGTATTTTCTTAATGGGAATGCATGTCCATAAACGCACTGCTATCGTGCTATAGGATATTAACATTTTTCAAACCTGCGTTGGGTTATATAAAATTCTATACCTCGATAGTTGTTCCCCCTTTGGCATAGAAAATGTCACTGTGTTTTGTTTTATTTGCATTTCAGAATATGTTTTGTATTCTGTGTTTACATTATTTATCTAACAATTAACCTAAAACCTGCGTTTTGTTACTTAAAAATAATAAGCGATTCCGTCGCATTCTTTTCAGCACTTTGTGGTTCCGGTTATCAATCTCAGCTATCAGCATATACCTAAAGTGCTCCATTTACTGTGAAAACTTTCAATTTTACAATCTATAATAAAATGTTCCACTTTACTTAGGCAGAACTGCAGACTTGCATTATGAATAATACGAGATTACTTAAGACATAAAATCATGTTATTTCTCAAATAATTTGTATAATGGTGGGAATAATAATAATAATAATAATAATAATAATAATAATAATAATAATAATACCTAGTAATAGCATTTGCATATGTTATTGAGAACAAGTATTGCAAATCGGTTAAAACATTTGACCTGCTTCAGAGCACAGGATTAAGTGTCACATAATTAAGTCAAAATTTTCAAGAGAATTTTCTATTGTATTGTTTAAAGTTAAAGATACGCGGCTACTCGTATTTCAAAACTCTCTTAATGCCTTGTAGTGCAAAAATGCGTAGCGACTATTGGCGGAATTTCATGTAACCCGACGCGGTATCGTAAAAACGCCCTCTAGCTCAATAAGACGCTTACGTTCCCGATAAGAAAATATTCAGTTATAAACCCTAAATCACGCCTTAAAATTAGGGGTCATAATTGAGCGGTATTAATATTTATTTATTGGACTTTCTAATACCTACTCCAATAAAGGTACCTATAGGAAAATCAGTGATAAAAAATAGTTAAGATTAATATGAGGTAATATTTTATCTTGTTTAATTTACTAATTATTAATTAGAGATTTTGAATATATGAGTATAAACTTTTTATGTTGCTGTTCGAGTAACAATTGTTGAATATATTTTTACGTTTTTTAAACTTTATTAATATATCTGCATTTTAATCCTATTCGTTTTGTTCATATTTCCATTTACTTTATAAGTGAAAACTAGTCGGAACGAAGTTAGTTCATTACAACATTTGAAATAGACACCTGATGTACGAAACAAGGTACCTGAGTGACGTGTGCGGATTTTATTTTATTTCTATGGTTTAATTCACATGTGAAGATTAGAATACTTTTTATAAGCTATAAAATAATTCATAGTTTTTGCTAAAAGCTCAAGTGTTTAAATTCCGTCTGGCCAGGTCAAATTTGGATTTGTAAATTTGTATTTCGAGAATTTAAAGTAAGGTAAATGTCATTTTTCCCTTGTCTTATAATGTAGGGTCTCAAAGTGTTGTCCAGATTAGGAAAATAGTGCACATTTGCATGTATGGGGTTGAAAGGAGATTTTAGATATTGTAAAGAAAAAGTGCTGCAAATTATCATATATAAGGGGAAAAGTGTTGTTAGAATATTGATTTTCCTGGGTTCCAAGATAAATGTACAAGCTTTTATAAAGATGTCAAACAACGTTAACTTGCAAGCGCGTATTAAATAAATGATAATTGATGGAAGTTCATAGTAATTTTAGGGAAACAAATTATTTTCGCCAATTAATTTTTTCCGAAGCTTAACAAAATCTCTGCGATGTCAATTTTCTTTAGAAACAGAAGAAATTATAGCGATATAAACATGAATTAACCTCATCTTACATCTCAGTTTTTACGTTTTTAAGTTTTTCTTGTATTACTAAGGCCTGGAATGGAATAAAAATCAGCCACAACGGCAATAAAAACTACATTATTTTTATTTATATAAGTATTTCAAAAATGAAATGATATGAAACGAAGTGAATACCACACTTCTTTTTCTTTTCTTCTTGGTGAAAGGATTATTGAAAAGGTTGAGTTTCTTTTTGTATGTTTAACGATCGTTCTTATTACCTGCAGCACCACAGGTGGTGGAAACTAGTGATACGTGAAATGGAATGATAACTGGGAAAGAGCATTTTGACAAGAGACGTTCTAGGTTCCTCCCCGGTAATTTTTAGTTATGAAAACTGAGAAAAACCTGGAAGAAACTTCAATCAAGGAGGACAAGGGATTTGAAGCCTGCACCTTTGTGTCGGACACCGGTGTCGGTATAATCAGTTGAGAGGTATGGAAATTAAACCCTCCTCATACTCACACACACACACACACACACTTCTTTATCGCACATGGTTATCTGCACACGTGAAATACGGCGCTTTTTGGCCACTTGATACTTTTATTTATTTTTTTGTAGAGTTAACTATTTCCGAGTCATTTATTGTTATTGGTTAACATTTTAAAATACTTACATTTTTCTCAAATAGGAAGTCTTCATCCTATTTCATTTTTTTACTCTTAGTCATGCATAGACAACCGAATTTCAAACTCAGTAGCATAGTGATACCTTTAAAAGGTTTGATCATCATTTTAGACTAAGTTTTCTCTTTTCCTCATACTTAAAAGGTACTAAGTAAAATTACCAATTATGCTAATGTTTATCTCGATTAGCATGAAGTAGATATAAGCAGAATATTTTGCAAGACTAGTTTGTAGAGAAAGCTATGTGAATGGAACACATCAGATTTTTATAGACAGGAGATGTTTGTTTTTAGGCACTCAACTAAGTTCATCTTTGAGAGAATACAATAACAAATAATTTCAACACAGATATATTATATTTATCTCGCAGATAAATTTATTTTCAATTATACCTTGTTTCCTAATTGTTTCCTTGTACTCTCTGTCAGCTGGAGATGAAGTATTAACAAGGCCACTGAGTTATAATCAATGTTCAGGATTGTTATACCTTCAGAGAACGGTGTGGAAAAACATTTAACAGAAAATTTCCCTGTACGTTATTTATACGTCTTTGCCTCTATATAAAACCTGTTCCAGGTAATAAACATTACTGATAACTGACCTGCGACATAAGTATAGGGTGTTCCTACTCACGATTTGGGCGGTGATTTAAATATATAATTTTAGTTTAATCAATACAGTACTTTCCTAATGAGGGTGGTTGAAGCATAGTAAAACAAATTCGTTGCATACCTTTACTGAACTCTGACACATGGAACTAATACTGCTAATATATTCGGTGATAATCTGAAGAACGAGGATGTATTCTTTTCCACCCAGTACTACTCACGCTTGCCATTTCAAGTTCATCAATTATTATTCATATTTTCACAAGAACTATTGTCGTAACACAAATAATACTTGCAAAAGGAAGGAATCACTTAGCATTCTAAATAAATAAATAAAGAAAAAAAAAACAGTTGGAAAGGTCTTCCAGTTAATGCATTGATAAAAAAAAATCTACAAGCTAATAAAATACCAAACATTTTCTAGAAATTTGCTCTTTACAGGAATTTTATTTAGACAATGATTTGTTTTGACATTTTAACATAACCGATAATCTGTATAGTCAAATATTTTTACAGCTAACGGTGTATGAAGTCAGTGCCCATACGACGATAAGAGTGTATGAAACGATAGCTTCTTTTCAAATCTAATCGTTGTTTTATTCGCAATGAATTCAAGTTTTGTCAAAACCAAACATTTTAATTCTTAGTAATTAAACTATATCGTACCTTAAGAGTTCTGTGGATATTTAATTTCTTCATATTTTTATTAATTCATTATTCTTTGCCCTGTCAGTTTCTATTTTTATTTATTTGCTTACTATCTTGGCTTCTTTTAAACCTCTTCTAAATGAATGGTTTCTAATTCTCCTATAGTTTTCATTGACTACAACATATTTAATATTCACCTAATTACCTTTTATTTTCCTCTAACTAATCATCTCCTCTGCTGTTACTTGTATATCGCTTTCCACCTGATTTCAGGGTGCATTCATATTTTACAATGTAGTTTCCGACTAATCAGCTTTCCCTTGACAGTGTGCATCAAATTTTCTTGATTTTTTAAATTATCTGCTTAGTATGAATTAATATGTGCTCTGGGAAGTCAATGTCCCAATGTTTCAGCACTTTTCAGGCAACAATGGAGTTTTCCTGCACTAGTGTGTTAGCTATTTCGTATCGGATTTTCGCTAGTAAACATATAAATAAATAAAACAATAAATACATACCTGAATTTTCTCTTCTTGTTGCTGAAATAATGTATTTTCAACAGAGGAGTTCCTTTAGCAAAAGCTTACCAAGGAATCTCCCATCTCATTTGATAGGAATTATTCTAAATTCCCTTTACTCAGGGGTATCATCTGTGCTTTTATGTTTTTGTTACTTTCTCTACCGAGTACTAAGTACAATGCACATAATAGGTAGAGAAGATGTTGTGCTTTACCAAAAATTTGAAGCGGAGATTCGCCGGAAATACAGGTTTTCACGACTCCATAATCCATAAAAAAGATATTTTTAGAAAAGGGTCCGTGTGTGTGACTGTTCTGTGTCTCTGAGTCTGTGTGTGCCAATGTTGTGGCAGCATAGCTCAAAAACGAAAATTCCATTAAACACCGAGCTTGATATTTAAGTTTATTATTTTCCTAGGTTGCGACAAGAAGATTTTCAAGAAAATCCCCCGACCCCAAACTACCCTTTACGTGGAAGATTTTTGGAAATTCTCGATTTTCTCAAAAATGGTTCTAACGATTTTGATTATAATACCATGTATTAATGATATTTTAATTACAAATAAAATATACATCATGAATTTCTTGGGAATAGATTATGAAGTTCTTTTATTTTGCATGACTTTTACATAACTGGGAAGCCGTAAGAAATAGACAAACTTGTTACACAGAAAATGTAGATCTCATTAAAACACATACGTTATGTCCGAACATTCTTTGTAGAGTTAGCCGTTGTTATTGGTTTCAATGTTGCAATATGTATACTTTTCTCAAAAGGGAAGTTACTGTTCATTTCATATATCTTTTGTTTTACTCCTGGTCATGTAAAGATAACCTAATTTTAATTGTTTCACATAGCGACCAGCTTTAAAGGAATTTGACTATCTTTTTAACCTAATGTATTCCCTTATTTACAAGCAAGCAAATAATACGACCATTTATGTTAACATTTATTTCAACCAGATTATGTAGATAAAAGAATAATCATTTGTAAGAATAGTTTGTAAGCAGAACGGGTAGAGAAAGTCATGTGAATGGGAGATAAGGTTTTCTTTAATGCCTGAAATATCCATTTCCGTTATAGTAGGTACATTTTTTTTTTGTAACTACGTACAATTAATAAACTAATATCAACTCACACATTAAAAATAGTTTCTAATACATTCTCAATCTATGATGATTCATTTTTAAATACGTTCTACAAAATATTCTTACTCAAGCTTATTACTTTCTCTACCACGTACATAGTAAGCACAAAAGGTATTACATTCCACCAAAAACTTTAATAAAGTGATTTCACTGGAAATACTCTGAGGATACTAAATGAATGAGCAAATAAGTACTTAAAGCATTTAAAAAAGTTATGGGGCGTGTTTGTGTTTGCCTTGAATAGCATAACTGAAATACGAAAAATAGGATAAATACCAAACTTATTATTTAAATTTAGTATCTTTCAAAGGTGCGACCGAAGATGTTCAAGAAAATCCGCCCTCCGTATAAATACCTTTAAATAGAATCATTTCTTAAATTTTTTTATTTACTAAAAAATAGCTCCGACAATTTCCATTAAAATACCATATATCAAATATATTTACACGATAAACAAAATGCGTATCTTGGATTTCTTGGGAATAGCCTGTGATGCCTTCTTCTTTCAGAACAGATTTATATTAATTTTGTATAGCTCGTAAGCATAAGTGATAGACGAAAATGCAGACCACAAAAAGGAGGACTGTTTAAAACACATAATTTATATAAAATACCTTTTAACAGTTATCCAGGAAATTACCGATTCCATAAAAAATATTGGAAATAAAGTGTGCGTTTAAAGTGTACTATATTTTTGTGAAAAGCGAACTTCACAGGCTGTTCTCAGAATGTGCAATATTACATTTAATTTGTCATGTACATGTATTAAATGAGTGCTATTTTCAACAAACTCGTAAGAGTCATTTTTGAGAAAATGCAACTCTTTAAAAAACGTTACAGGTAAAGAATAGCTTGGGGTAGGGAGAACATCTTGATAATTTTCGTGTTATATCGTTGGAGGATATGAATACGTTTCATCGTAAAACGCATACTTCTTGCTGTGTGTTCTATCACAAACTCTCATAAAATATATTGCATTTCTTTCAGTCTGTCTAAAATTATTTTACTTTAGATATATCACGAAAGGATTTTTTTCTTTGTACAAAATATTATATAAATTCAAAAATAAAACTAATGTGTTGCCATAACAACAGCATTTTTGTTTAAAACATATGCATTTTTGTATGCAAGGGAAAAAATAATTCATCAGAAAAATATAATGGCATTTAAAATTGTTGCAGACGATGTCGTATTCTTAAGCATTATTATTGTACATTTCTTCGTTTTTCTTTCTAAGACATTCCTACAAATATTACATTTTATGTGAATTAATTGGTAGCGTTATTATGCAATGTTGCTTTATGTTAGCGAGTGGAAGTTTAATTCCCAAAAGCCGACTGTCACCATTACTAAGCGTGTAAATGCCAACATATGTATCCAAACAAATATAATAATAATAATAATAATAATAATAATAACAACAATAATAGATGCTACATGAAGACTTCTATGCAAATATAACCATCCGTTTTGCATATTATGTGATTGAAATAACCAGTAGTATAGGATTACGATCTAATTTTAAAAGACATTACATTTGCAAAATATGAGAGGCATTTGAAACGTTTTGAATTTAAAAAACTTGCAGCTGCGGTGTATGTAAATTTCCAATGTTTGCTTTAGAAATTAGAGTTTAAAGATGCTTTGTGTTTCATGACATTTGCAATCTTTTTACTTCGTCTACACTTACTATGTATATAGTGTATAGAGAATGTATTGCATTCCATCCATTAATTCAATTCAATACCGAGATTGCACCGGAAATTCATGTTTTAGGGTCCCCTGTATCCAAAATATTTCATTTTTAGAAAAGATCCATGTGTGTCCGTTGTCTGTGAGCAAGATATTTTCCAAAATTTTGAATTTCTCAAAAATAGTGCTAACGATTTTGATTAAAATATCGTATATTAAAGAAGTTTAAATGGCAGATAAAATGTAGATCTTGAATTTTCTGGGAATAGCCTCTAAAGACCTCTTTATTCTGGATAAATTTTGCTGAATTTTGCACTACTGGTAAGCCATAAGATATAGACAAAAACTTATCACATAAAAATTGTAAATCTCGTTAAAACACAAAATTTGTCATATATCTTTTTTTTAGAGGAATTGACCATCTGAGATATTTCAAGTTATTTGTTTCAAATTTAAAATACTCTTTTCTCACAGGGAAAGCTGTCAACTCCTGGCCATGCTTTGAGACGGATTTCAACCACAGGCAACCAGCTTTTAAAATATTTACCTATCACTTTAGCCCCGTGTATTCCCTTATTTTCCTTCTACTTACAAGGAAGCAAGTGATTAAAACAATTTCTGCTAATGTTTATCTCGATTGGCATGAAGTGGATGGAAGAATAAGCTTAGTAACCATAATTTGTTACAGAGATGTAGAGAAAGTCATGTGAATGGTGCACATAAGATTTTTCTCGATTATAATTATTGCATATGTATGTTGAAATATGAAATTAATTATTATTTATGCTTTGAGTTTTATGGGTACCTCAAGAAATGAGTCATTTTGTTTCGAGTTTGGAGATACCATCGAAGAGAGCGCTGTAAAGACACAGAGAGGTTATATTTCCGTAGCATTTGTGGAAGGAACATTGCACCCAATCTTCATCTTCCTTCAAGCCGTTTCCTTTTCCTGCTCGTCACTTTCTTAAGTTCTCTTGTTTCAAATAAAAGTAAAGGTTGTTCTCACCTTACATTGAGAAGGAGAGTTCAAGGACCTGGAAGTTGATTGGATAGGAGCCGCTTCAATTGAGTGCTACTGCCGGAGTGTTGTCACGCCTGTCGCTCTCAATTAGAGATATACAATGTCGTCACGTCCATCTTGCCGGAATGTGCCACACATCAGCAACCAAAACCTGGAATTAAACGATTGGAAGTTTCAAGTGTACGTACTCTGTTAAAATTCATCATCACTTTAAATGTAAGTTGTTGGAACTGTTCTGTCAGAGCATAGTGTAGCGGGAAGCAGTATTATGTTTGATTCACGTCACAACCCCACTAGTCCGATCCAATAACGCCTTTGGCTTAGGGGAGCTAGTTTTGAAGTGCTCTGATATGTTTTCTAAAGCATTCTCTTATATTCTCCAGAATTTAATGTTTAACAAAGTAAATATGCACACTAATTATACACAAAAAATTTTATTTTCATTTTCTCTAGCACGTATATACAATGTGCATAATATGTAGAGAAGATATTGCATTCCACTAAAAATTCAATACCAGGATTTTATCGGAAATACATGTTTTGAGAAACACTGAATCCAAAAGAAATTATTTTTAGAAAAAGATGTGTCTATGTCTGACTGTGGGCACTATAATTCAAAAATTAAAAGTTGGTTAAAAATCAAACTTGGTATTGAAGTTCAGTATCTTCCAAGGATGCGACACCACCCCAAACTACCCTTTAAATGTCACATTTTCGAAATTGATGATTTTCTCAAAATGGGCTTAAGATTTTGGTTAAAAACCATATGCTGAAGATATTATACGGAAAATAAAATGTATAGCTTGAATTTCTTGGAAATAAAACCTGAAGTACCCTTCATTCTGAATGACTATTGCATAACCGCAAGAGATAGACAAAAACTTACTACACAATGAATGAAAATGGAAATGGAGTTTTATTTTATTTATGGGCGCTCTTTTACTACTGTGGTTCCCATTCTATACTGGGCGTGAAAGACCGCTTAATTTTGCTCAGAACCCTCTTTATCAGACTTGAGATTCTTTTACGTGCCGTAAAGGAATCTCACGACACGGCTTTACTTCCCTTTTACGCCCGAAAAAATCCAACGTCTCCTCCTTAGGTATATGAAGTTAGCATGGTATATCTATATATAAATATATATCGTTAAAACTCACAATGCATGTCATATACAGTATTTTCGAAGAGCTAACCATTTCAGAGATGTTCGCTGTTATTGGTTTCAATTTTAAAATATTTAAAACAATTTTTAAACGGGATATTTGACGGTTTAATTTCTCTTTTGCTTCACTCCTGTCCATAGGAAGAGACCCCAATTTTAATGTCAATCGCATAACGACAACTTTAAAATGAAAGACTATTATCTAACCTGGTGTATTCTCTTATTTCCCTTCTACTTATAAGGAAGCAAATAATAGACTACTACTTAATGTTTGTTTCGATTAGCTCGATGTAGATAAAAGAATAATCGTTTATAAGAATAATAAATGCCGAACAGGAAGAGACAGTCATATGAATGGAGTGCATAAGCTTTTTTTTTTTTTTTCTGATTTCCTTGTTTAATTTAGAGATATACTTTATAAGAATATTTCAGTTCATTAAAAAGATGTAGATTCCAAGTAGTAAGTTTATTTGCTATTCATTTTAGAGAAAATTATAGCGGGGCAATTATTTTAGAAACATTTATAGTTTAATATAAGTATGATTTTACGGAAAATTAAACGAAGGAAAAAAGTAAGAAAGGAAGTGCAGATAGAATGGCGAATTTCAACAGGAAAGAGCATGAGTTTTTGAACTCCACCACGGATTACGTCATGGATGTATTATGAATACGTGTAGAGCAGAGTCTTTCAAGCGCATAAAATGGCACGCGTGCAAACCGAGGTGCAGAGGTTCTGTGCACCGTGCATCGCTCCGCCTCAATTCAGCTCGGACATTTTGCAGAGAGGATGAAACAGTCGAGAAGGGAAGGAAGGAGATGACTGGCGCAGTGCGAGACAAGGGTAAAAATTCTGATTGTTCCGTTCACATAGTTCTCTCTACATCACTGTAACAAATTATTGTTAAAAAGCATATTCTTCTATCTACATTATGATATTCAAGATGAACATTCCGTTTCTATGCAGAACCAGGAGTTTGTAACTTTCGTGTGAGAAAAATTTAACGTTTTTAAATCTGAACAAACAACAAGGAATATCTCCGAAATGGTCAATTCCACGAAAAAAACGTATATGACACATTGTGTGTTTTAACGTGATCTACATTTTTATGTAGTAAGTTTTTGTCTATCTCTTACGGTTTACCAGTTACGCAAAATTTATTCAGAATAAAGAGGTGTTTAGAGGCATTTCCCAGAAAATTCAAGATATACATTTTATTTGTAATATAAATATATTTAACATACAGAATCTTAATTCAAATTGTTAGAGCTATTTTTGAAAAATCAAAATTTTCGAAAAATTTTTCCAAATAAAGGGTATTTTGAGTTGGGTGAATTTTAATCAAAATCTTCGTGTCGCATCCTTGGAAGGTACTAAACTTAAATACCAAGTTTAGTGTTTTACCGAATTTTCGTTTTTGAGTTATCGTGTTCACAAGCACACGGACACACTGACGCACGGACACACACACGGATCTTTTTCTAAAAATTGTTTTTTTTTTTATTTAGGGGACTCTAAAACGTATATTTCCGGTGAATTTTCGGTATCGAATTTTTGGTGGAATGCAATACCCTCTCTACGTGTAGAGAAAGTAAAAAGAGACAATCGCTCACAATCCAGTAGTGGGGCTTTTTACTCTGCTCAACCTAGCGATTTCGTCTTTTGCAGTTAATGATGGACATTACCGAAATGTATTCGACGATCGAATATATTACGATAATGAGAAATGACTATGGAATGAAAAAATCGCTACTTCATTTGGTTTTAAAAGCTGTTTATTTAGCTAAATGAATGACATAATAACAGCATCGACAGCTTTCTATCTACTTTTCGGACGTTTCGCATCAAGTAGTGACAGTTACGCATCTACTTTTCATTTGGATTTAAAGATGCCTTATATTAGGCGTTCTAGCTCTGAAGTAATATAAATACGGTTTTCATGTACATTATTTTTGTAATATAAATACGGTTTTCATTTACATTATTTTGTAATATTAAGACACTTAAAAATGCATAGAGAATGAGAACAACATCAAGCTAGTATACAACTCTGAAATATAACTCTGTATTTTTTAAAGAAGTATATTTATAAAAAAGTATATTTTCCTTTTGAAGGTTATCTTTTTGAGAATTATGTGCAATCATGGTTCAGTAATTTGAGATTGTGTTATACCTATAAGTTTTATCATATTTGATTAGATAAAAAGTGAGGTTAAAATGAATGAGTCAAAGATTATTCCCTTGTAATGTGGGGAGGTGTTGATTTAATAATGGTTCATATTAAGTATTTACAACGTTGTGTCCTAAATTAGGCTAAATGACATTTTGGGTTAAATTAAATGTAAGATATAGCTAACATTCTCAAGTCCATATGCTTCTCTATTTCAATACAAAGAGGTACAAATTTTTGTGTCCGTTAATTAGCTAGAAAACAGAAAGCAGCCACATTAATTTAACTTCCGTTATACAACAAAATCTGATGTGTTCCACTCATATAACTTTCTCTAGCTGTTCCATATACAAACTATCCTTACAAGATATTATTCTTTTATCTACATCATGCTAATCGAGATAAACATTAGCAGAAACGGTCTGATAACTTGCTTCCTTGTAAGTACAAGGTAAAAAGGGAATACATTGGGCTAAACCGATAGTCAAACCTTTTAAAAACTGGTCGTTATGTGAAACAATTTAGGTTTCGTTCGCTTTGCATGGTCCTGTTTGAAAAAAAATAGGTAGTTTAAAATTCAAGCCAATAACAAGGAATATCTCGAAAACGGTCAATTCTACAAGAAAATCGTATGTGTTATACTCACACGACTCTTTCTATATCTCTGTAACAAATTATTGTTAAAAAGCTTATTCTTCTACCTACTTCATGATATTCGAGATAAACATTAGCAGAAATTATCCTTGTAAGTAGAAGGGAAAATATCTAATGTGTTCCATTCACATGATGTCCTCTAGCTGTTCGGCAAACAAACCTTTTATTCGGAAGATTAATCTGTTACCTACATCATGCTAATCAAGACAAACATAAGCACAACTTGTCTAATCACTGGGAACCGTGTAAGTACAATGGAAATAAAAAAATGCACAAGTTAAAGCGATAATCTTGTTCTTTAAAAGCTGGTCGCTATGTATTTTTGCTTGTCAGAAGTAAACAAACGAGAAACGAGAAGAAAGATGTCTTCTCGTTTGAGAAAAGTTTAAGTGGCTAAATTGAAACCAATAATGCAGAATATCTCGAAAACGGTTAACTCTACTACAAAAAAATGTATATAACATCAATGTGTGTTTTAATGAGATCTTCATTTTTGGCTAGTAAGTTTTTGCCTATCTCTTACGGTTTGCCAGTTATATAAAAGTCATCCAGAATGAAGACTTCTTCAGACGCTATTCCCATAAAATCCAAGACAAACATTTCGTTTGTCATACAAGTATCTTAAACATAAGGATTTTATTCAATTTTTGAGCCATTTTTAAAAAATCAAAATTTTCGAAAATGTTCTATGCAAAGTGTAGTTGAAGGTGGGGGTGGGTATTTTCTTGAAAATCTTCGTGTTGCATCCTTGGAAGATAACAAACTTAAATACCAAGTTTGGTATTTAACGGCCTTTTCGTTTTTGAGCTATGCTGCCCATAGACACACACACACACGTATATTTTTCTAAAAATTTATTTTTTGGGATTCAGGAGGCCTTCAAACATATATCTCCAGTGAAATTTTGGTATCGAATTTTTGGGTGCAATATAATATTTTCTCTATACCCCTGTGCATAGTACCTGTAGAGAAAGTAATATATACACACACACACACATTCTGATTTTCCCTTTTACTTAAAATTAAGAGAGTTGCAAGTATTTTTTCTCACATGAACAGGGATAGAGTATTACAGAAAAACTGATTTCCCATGTTTTATCTCTACGCCAGTGCTATGATTTCCAGCTCTGATTCTGCTTTGATTCTCTTGGGTAGACCTCCGAGATGCAGAAATAGCGTGTCTGACTCCATTCAAGAGGTCCCGTGTTCAAAACTCGGACGCGGCTAGTGAATAGAAATACTTCCAAAATTTACCCTTATCCTCAGAGACCAGATTCGGATAACTGTGAGCTGTATAGACCTATTTCATTCACTCGGACGATGAAATAAGTATAAAACGATCACTCAAACTAGACCGTGACGCATAGTGTTCGGGTTATTCAGAATTTGTGTTCCCATATTTAAGCAATAGCTTGGAACAAATCTCATGCAAATAGCTCATCAAAATACCAGGTTCGAACTCGTTATCTAATACATGTTCAACAATTCTGTTTGTCTCTTATATGCCCATGTGATTCATGTAATGAATTAATTAAAGAACAGTTTGGTTAAACTTTTTTTTTTTTTTTACCATAGAGGAAATATTGCATTTCAGCAAAAAATGCAATATAAATATTTCATTAGAAATGTATACTTTGAGCTCTCCTGAATAATAACACGTGTTCGGACAGCATAATTGAAAACCTAAATGTTGAATAAATACCAAACTTGTATTTATCAATCTTACAGTCAATCTTTCAAAATTGCGGCACAAGGAGTGTCAAGGAAACTCTCCACTCAAACTACCCTATACATGGACAATTTTTCAGTTTCTCAAATATGTATTTAACGATTTTTATTAAAGTACCATGTTTAAAACATTCGCAAGAAAATGAAATTGTCTTAATTTCTTCTACGAATAATCTGCAGTTTTATTTATTCTGATGAATTTTATATAATTTCTTATAACAGGTGAACTACGAGAGAGAGAGAGAGAGAGAGAGAGAGAGAGAGGTGCAGTTCGTTAAAAAAAATGCATTTTGTCGTGTCACTAAACATTTCCGACTAAATCGTTTCATTGATATGCTTTTTCAAAAAAAATTATAATCTTTCGAAGGTTAAGTCGCAACCGTTTATTCATCCTAGTTATTAAATATGCGGCCCATTTTTGAACTATCGCTTCTGCCTCTTATATGCCTCTTGTATATACAACGAAATGTATAATAAAACATTTCTGCAAAGTTTATCTCGTTTAACATAACGTAGATAGGAAAGCAAGCTCTGGTAGCAAAAAAAGAATGGATAGTGCATTAGATGCTTTTCCAATAAGCCCGTGTATGGTGTGTGTGTGTGTGTGTGTGTGTGTGTGTGTGTGTGTGAGAGAGAGAGAGAGAAAGAAAAAGAGAGAGAGAGAGCGGGGGGCAGCGTAACTCAAAAATCAAATGTCAAATAAACATAAAACTTGGTTTTTAAGTTTAGCATTTTTTAAGGATGCGATTCGAAGATTTTCCAGAAAATCTCCAATATCAAACTACCACTTACATGAAATAATTTTCATTATGTATGCTTTTATCAACAATATTTTCTTGTTTCAGTTACAAAGACGAATATTTAAAATGTTTGTATGAATAATGAAATGTTTATCTTAAGTTTTCTATGAACAGTCTATGAATTACTTTTCATTCCAAAACATTAAATATTGGTAAAATAAAATAACAGCAAAAGTATTATAAAACTATATACCTCCTTAAAATATCCAAGTTATGTGAAATAATTGTTTTGAGGTACTTACCGTAATATTCCTTAGTATTAATTTAAATTTTCCTATGCCTACTTCATCATACATTTTAAGTGCTAAATCACCGTTCTTATGTTTATTATGAGATCGTGTAAAGAGTGGAATTTCAAAGCCAGGATATATCAACCAGCTTCATAATATTGACTATTGATTCAAACTCATGTATCTCCCTTGAATGTAATGAAACTATTATTAAAAATGTTTATATCAGTGAATTTGAAGTAGATAAAATGATAACAATTTATAAAAGTTTGTCTATAGTTATAGTTATAAAGATTATAAAAGATTCAATAAAATGACTTCATAGGTTACTCACAGAAAAGACAAGAAATGGATTTCATTTATCGTGGAAATAAACGCCTTAATGATGTTTTTTAATTAAAACTTTTGTAGTTTTTTATTTATTCAAAATGGCTGTAACAAACTGATTTGCATATACATATACGGTTGTTTTGATTTACGTATGTGTATGTAAATAAAACATATTTTTATTTTGAGGTTATATCTAGGAAAAATTAATCTTAATTAATCTAAAGTGATGATAAAGTTTTATGAATCTTAATGTATATGCAAGAATTATAAAAACTCACTAAATTTATTTTATTCGTTTCAATATTGTCTCTAAGATGTTTAACACATGTTTGCAGTTGATAGAAAAAGTCGTGTGAGTAACACATCTTTATTTTTGAAGGTTTCGTCATTGTATTCAGTTCCATGTTAATTTATTGAAGTATGCTATTTTATTGTACCTGTTTTGATTCACACTTTTTTTTTATTTATTTTGAAAAATGCCCTTGGCATGTCCTATGATCCTATCTAAGCAATGGGGTCTTTAGAAAATGAAGTCGTTTAACTCGACAGCGAATTTAGTGGAACTGCAAAACCAGTCTGAGTCTATTGGGTGATTCCGTGAATCTTTATGACTCAACAAAGCTGTACATGTTACAATGAGCGAGGCAATTCTTTTCGAGAAGCATGCATCTCCATTCTCCGCGCTTCCATAATGCAATGGCACATCTATCAACCCAAATGTCTTGGACAAAGTATAGACGTGACCGAAGAAAATTGTTCTGCGGGATTGAGACCTTTGTGGCACATATCTTCTGCAGACAGACTTAAATAAACAACTTTGTTATTTATTTGTCGTTCTCCTCATTCTATTTGCTATTGAGACACTGAGCCAATGAGACCGGAGACCGAATATGGTAATGCCAATAAAATTTACTGTTATGTTTTATTGGTTTGCTAGATTTAGTTTTGTTATAGCTGTTTCTCAACTCCTTTCAACAGGCCTCATTTTTTTAAACTGTGAGGATATAATGAGAATAAAATCTTTACGATACAGTGAAGCTTATTAGCGCTTCTAACGATTTATAGGAACAGTAGGGTAGAATGGCCCAAAAGTATTGTGGGGGGAGGGGAATTCATATTTAGGTAAATAACTTGTTTGCATGGTCTACTTTCTTGGTCTTACAGTGTGGTTGTAGTTTCTATACAAAATCTATACCAACTCACGTTTGCGAATTACATAATGGTGCTGTAACATCTCTTTATTTATAATAAGCAAGGTAACAAAATACTCTTGAATTTTAGACGCGATAAATATGCATTATAAGCACCTAAAAGAGTACCAAAATTATCAAATTAGGCAGAAAATTACATGCTATTTTTAATAACACAGTAAAGTATCTATCTATAGATGAAGACATTAAGGAAGATTTGGAAAAATGACAGAGTTAACCCTTATAGATTAACACACAAAACAAAATGATTTAGCAGTAACGTGCGAGAAACCTCACGTTTTCGAGAGGTCTTGCGTTCGAATCCAGTTGGACCGACCACTCTGGCCGGTTTTTGTAGTTTTACGAAGTCGGTAGGTGTTTGTTTAATGGTTCCTGGTCTGTCGCAATTTCCTATCCATATCATTTCCTTTCATCTGCTTCAGCTTCATATGTTTAGATGTTGCAGGACCTGACGGCGGAGATTGGTGCGTGGCGGCAGGTCGGTGTTTACACACTGTAAATGATTTTTCTATGGAATTTGGATGGTGGGCTGGTGTTCATTACTGTGAGACTCGTTCGCTCCAACTAAATGTCCTATCCTAACAGATTACTGCACATCGTATGGAATTACAAACTAAATAGAAGTTTAGGAGCTTGTAGTAATAGGTATCATCGTAACATTTACGGAAGTATGGCTCAATTTAACCTATTATCATAACTAACATACAGCAGATTACAAACATTTACTAGAAAAATCTCCACAGTTATTATTGTTATTATTATTATTATCATCATTATTTTGATATTTATTTAGTTTAGTTTCTTGTTATAAGTATTTAACGCCCGATTTTACTACAGACGGCACCGCAGGCGGTAACACTAATGATACATTGAATGAAGATGGAGCACCGGTGGAATGCGATGACGGAGAAATCGGAGAAAACCCGGCGCCGCTTTGTCCACCACAAATCCTATATGCGGTCGCCTGGAATCGAGCCCGGGCGATCTTGGTGAGAGCCTCGGACACGGCGCAGCCACCTCCACAGTTAGCTGCATTGTCTATCCTAAGAGCAATTCAACGGCAGAAAGCACACTGACATTATTGACGCGAAGTTCATTTGCGTTAGTTTTCGTGTGCATTTTGCTCTGAAAATTTCTACGCTCATCTAGACATCTAACTAACAAATCGTTGAACAATCAAGAAGGGAAAAATCTGATATTATATACACATTAATTTCTCCATCCATCGTATGTCTCTTCTGCAAGATATTCTTAGAAGAACTTATCTTTATTCATACTTCATCTTAATAGGTTTAAGCTATGCAAAACTTCATATACTCATTTGTCTACAAAGGAATACAGGAGACTAGAGGGATGGTCAAATATTTAAAGGCGAGTAGCCATATGTTGGCTTTGATATTTCATACTCTTTGTAACATATAACGAAAAACAAAACGAAAATTTTAACGTGTTCCATTCACATAACTTTATCTATTCTGCAAACAAACTATTCTTACAAAAGATTGTTCCTTTATTTACATAATGTTAATCAAGAGAAAAAATACCAATAGCCTTACTAAGTAAATAATGGAAAAGAGCGCACAAACTATGTAGAATACAATAAATGAGTTTCGCAACACATTAATTTAGTTGTCTTTGCTTTAAGCAGCGATAGATTTATGTTGTTTGTTTTTTGTGCACTTGAGAGTATGGCATTTCCTTTCTTTTTGTTACATTTTGTCTGAGCACAAAACGCAGATATACGTATCTAGAAAACGTATTTCCCTTTTATTTAAAGGAACTAATTAGTAAACCTATTCTTAGATTATTCTATGCTACAATAATGGTCTTATTAATTTTATTAGTTCCTTATAAGTAGAAGGGAAATAAGAGAATACAATAGACTAAAGCGATAGGCATATCTTTTAAAAGCTATCGCAATGCGTTTATCATTCAAATTAGGTTCTCTTTCCAAGTAAGAAGCAAACAAAGAGATATATGAAATGAAAGATAAATTCCAGTTTGAGAAAAGTTTAAGTAGCTTAAAACTGAAACCAATAACAAAAATGTCGGATAGCTCTTAAAAGAAAGTATATGACATAAATTGAGTTCCTTGACAAGATTTACATTTAGTAAGTTTTGTATAGCTCTTACAGTTTACCAGTTATACAAAAGTTATTCAGATTGAAGAAGTCTTCAGACCTATTCCCAGAAAATTCAAAATATACGTTTTGTTTGTAATAAAAACATCTTAAACATATGGTATTTTAATCAAATCGTTAGAGCCATTTTCAGATAATCAACGTTGTCGAGAAATGCTCTATGTTAAGTATAGTTGCGGTTGGGGGGGGGCAAATTTCCTGAAAATGTTCGTATTGCATCCTTGGAAGAGGCGGACCTTTAAAAACTAAGTAGACTTTTCTTTTTTGAGTTTTACTCTCCACAGACACACACATACAAACACACGGACTTTTTCCTTGAATTCAGCGGTCCTCAAAACAGTGAAATTTCCAGTGAAATCTTAGTATCGAACTTTGCGCTTAGGTAATACCATACCTTCTCTAGTTGATATTGTACATACGTGATAGAGAAAGTAAAATTGTTTCCTTGGCAGTTCAAACAATGTGAAGGCATAGGAAAACTCAAACAAATAGCAACGAATCCGCATATTTCATAAATTTTCACAATTTCTTCGCGTTGAACCTTTGAAGAATGCTGAACTGGAATACCATGTTTGGTGTTTGTCCGATGTTCACTTTTGAGTTATGCTATACACACACAGATACACACGCGCACACTTATATATCTTTTTATAAAACTCGTTTTTTGTTCAGGGGTTGCATGACTTACGGTAAAGTCCACATATCGAATTTATAGATAGAAATCAATAGTTCGTCTACCCACTAAAGGAGGTAGTAAAGAAAATGAAAATTGGAAAGCCCAAAACTGAAATAAATATTAAAAGTAAAAATCAAAATGGCAATCCTTGGTAATTCTTAACTTTATTTTCGTATTCTCTCCTTGATCCATTTACTCGTATTTGATACCCTTTAAAATTATTTACAACTACTTAAAGGAAGAAAATGTTTAGTTTTTACTTGAACTCTTCCCTCCCTTTCCCTCTCTCTAGATGACAGAATGCACTTTTCCTTTCTTGTAATAATGTAATTGTGTCCATTAATTAGGATGAAGTTGGTCGTGGCCGAGTGGTTAGATCCCGGTTTCGATCTCAAGTGACCGCATGTGAGATTTGTGGTGGACAAAGAGGCACAGGGTCGGGTTTGCTCCGGGTTCTCCGGTTTCCCCCGCCATCGCATTCCACCGGTGCTCCATCTTCATTCCATGTATCATCAGCTTCATCGCCTGCGGTGCTATAAGTAGTAAAACCGAGCGTTAAGCAATATAAAAACAAACAACAACAAAAACAATCGGGATGAAATTTGAGGAGAGAGCTTTGTGTATACCAAATTAATATGTTTAATTTTTTTTTACCTGTGTACATATTGTTCATTACGGACCATTAGCAATAGCCTATGGACTAAGTTTTCACGATGTGTTACTGCGCTCCTTTTAACAGTACATTGCTCTTTTAGTTATAAAAGATAAAAGTTGCACCTTTCACCTCTCCATAAATTCATTCTGTTATAGTTTCACGGTTGTACAAGTCAAAATGCAGACTTTTGGAACAATTGCAGTAAACGACAATGAGCTTCGGATACATTAGATGGCGATAAAGGAAATGGGGTGCTTTTGTTACTTGTCGGACAATTCCTGTCATGATTCACCAACCCTGAAAGGCTCGCAAGGTAAAAAGAAGTACTAGTCCGATCTCTGGACGAAGAAGAGAAGGTATTGTATGTCTGGTAACCTGTTAATTTGGCGTGATGCAGACGGGAAATAATGGGCCGCTATTATTGGAGGGCTCAGACCACACACGTGAACCCTTTTCTGCAACTCTTGTTAACGCTGGCAGTTTTGACATCAACTCGAGGAAGTATATCGTTAAGACAAAGACATTTGCTGCATGACTTACCAACGTGTCTAAACGCTTTTACAGATCTTAAATGCATTTCCTCCTTCTGCCTCTGCCCAGTTCAGAAAGCAATACAATGGTTTTCGTGCCTTCATCGCACACGGCGCCCCGAAGAAAAGCTTTTGTCTACAACTGGCAAATATATTATTTTACTCGTAGTATTTGGGCACCTTTTTACTTTCTCTACAAGTACTATTTAAAAAAAACGTGGTGTGTTCTATTCACATGACTTTCTCTACAACTCTGCAACAAATTATTGTTAAAAAGCTTATGCTTCTATTAGCTTCCTGCTAATCGAGAAAAAATTAGCAGAAATAGTTTTATTACTTGCTTCCTTGTAAGTAGAACGAAATAAGGGAGTACCATAGGTTATAATGATGGTCGAAAGCTGGTTTCTATGTGACTGAAGTTCCTTTGTTTGTATGAACACGAGTTCACAAAGTCCTGTATAAGAAAAGTATGTTTTTATAGCTGAAACCAAAAACAAGGAATATCTCAAAAACAATAAACTCTGCGAAAAAATTGTGTGTTTTAGAGTGCTCTACATGTTTTTTGTGGTAAATTTTTGTCCATATCTTACGGTTTAGAAGTTATGCAAAATTCCGTAAAATTCATTCAGAATAAAGTAGTCTTTAGAGGCTATTCCCACAAAATTCAAAATATCCATTTTATTTGTGAGGTAAATATCTTTAATATACGATATTTTAATCAAAATCGTTAGAGCCATTTTTTAGAAAATCAAAATTTTCGAAAAAAGTTCCATGTAAAGGGTAGTTTGGAATGGGGGATTTTTCTCAAAATCTTCGTGTCGCATCCCTGGAAGATACTAAATTTAAATACCAAGTTTGGTATTTTACCGACTTTTCCTTTTTGAGCTATCGTGTTCACAGTCACACGGACACACTGCCTTACGGACACACGTACACATACGGACCTTTTTTCTGAAAATACTTTTTTTTTTGGATACAGGGGACACTAAAACATATATTTCCGGTGAAATCTCGGTATCGAATTTTTTGGTGGAGTGCAATACCTTCTCTTTACACTATGTACATACCGAGATTTCACCGGAAATGTGTGTTTTAAGGTCCCCTTAATCTAAAAAAAGCATTTTCGGAACAAGGTCCGTGTGTGTATATGTGTGTGTGTCCGTGTGTCTGTGAACACGATAACTCAAAAACGAAAAGTAGTTAAAATACCAAACTTGGTACTTAAGTTTAGTATCTTTCAGGGATGCGACATGAAGATTTTAAGAAAAATCCTCCCACCCTTACCTACCCTTTACATGGAACTTTTTTCGAAAATTTTGATTTTCTCAAAAATGGCTCTAACGATTTTGATTAAAATTTCGTATATTAAAGATATTTACCTGACAAATAAAATGTATATAATTTGAATTTTCTGGGAATAGCCTCTGAAGAGTAGTTTATTCTGGATGAATTTTACTGAATTTTGTATAACTGCTAAACCGTAAGAGATGGACAAAAGCTTACTAAACAAAAATATAGAGCACGTTAAAACACACAATTTATATTATATACATTTTTTTCGTGGAGTTCGTCGTTTTTGTGACATTCCATAGTTTTTGGTTTCTCTTATGAAAAACTTATACATTTTTCATACAGGAATCTGTCAACTGTTGTCCATACAAACAAAGGAACTTCAGTGACATAGCAACCAGCTTCTGATTATCACTTTAAGCTATGGTACTCCCTTATTTCATCTCTACTTACAAGGAAGCAAGTAATATGGCTATTTCTGCTAATGTTTTACTGATTAGCATGAAGTAAATAGAAGTATAAGCTTTTTAAGAATAATTTGTTGCAGGGATATAGAGAAGGTCATGTGAATTGTAGACATCAGATTTTTGGAAATAGGTCCGGGTGTGTGCGTGTGTGTGTCTGTGTGCCTATGTGCCTGAGGATAACATACCTCAAAAATGAAAAGACAATTGAATACCAAATTTGGCATTTAAGTTTGATATCTTCCAAGGATGTGACACGAAGATTTTCAAAAAAATCTTCCCACCCCAAATACCCTTTACATGGAACTTTTTTCGAAAATTTTGATTTTCTTAAAAATGGCTCTAACGATTTTGATTAAAATATCGTATATTAAAGATATTTACCTGACAAATAAAATGGATATTTTGAATTTTGTGGGAATAGCCTCTAAAGACTACTTTATCCTGGATGAATTTTACGGAATTTTGCATAACTGCTAAACCGTAAGATATGGACAAAAATTTACCACACAAAACATGTAGAGCACATTAAAACACATAATAAGTGTTATATATATATTTTTTTCGTATATTTGATCATTTTTTAAATATTCCTTGTTTTTTATTTCAGCTTTAAAAACTTATACTTTTCTCATACATGAATTTATTAACTCCTGTCCATTCAAACAAAGGAGCTTAAGTCACATAGCAACCAGCTATTGACTATGACTTTAACCTATACTACTCCCTTATTTCCCTTCTACTTGCAAGGAAGCAAGTAATAAGACTATTTCTGCTAATTTGTTCTCGAGTAGCATGAAGTAAATAGAAGCATAAGCTTTTTAACAATAATTTGTTGCAGAGTTGTAGAGAAAGTCATGGGAATGGAACAGATCAAATTTGTCGGTTTTATTCAGCTGAAATTCTCTCCTATGTGTAAAACTTCAGTAGCTCTTTAGCAATAACGTTACAGAAAATATTTGCCTTATATACCTAAAACCTTACTTTCTTCTGCGATAACCTTGTTGGTTCGGAGATTTCAATTTCAATTGAGTTTTATTTATGAACGCTCTTTAAATGCTGTGATCCTTTACGTCCCATTCTATATTAGGCGTGAAAGACAGCTTAATTTTGCACAGAAGCCTCTTTATCAGGCTCGAAGTTATTTTGCATGCCGTAAATCTACGACACGGTACCACCGACTGTACTTCCCTTCCGAAAGTGCCATGTTACGGTTTTTACACCCGAAAAAAATCTATCCATAGGTTTAAACCCACGAATTTGGGAACTAGAGGCTAGCATGTTACCCCTAGTCATAGGAAAACGACGGTATATGCTATGTTGGAGTATTCGTGGGTTAGAAAAAATTATATTTATAAAATAAACAAGTAGAATGCTATAGGATATCGAATACACGACTTACAAACGAAATGCCTGAGGCACCTGCCACAGTTAATTATATGGTACTTCAAGCAAAAGCTATATTTATCCTCGTGTTTTTGTTATTCATTAAGGAAATGCTTAAAACAAAAACATTTATTGTAACTGTTGCTGACAATTTATAACCTGCATACACACGTCGGTCTGAGTGGCCCAGTTGGTTGGGCACTGACCTTGTGAGCCTAAGGACGAGGGTTCTTATCCGGCCAGGACTGATGACTTAAAAGTGCTTAAAAGCGTCAAATCCATGTCAGTAGATTTACTGGCATGAAGAACACCTGCGAGAAGAAAATCCCGTACACATGTGTTATCCAAATCAAAATTAATTACATAATACATTGAAAACTGCCATGTAAACATCCCAATTTTTACTAGTAAGAAGACAAAATAAACTAAAGTTTTGTCTTTAAATGAAAAAGAATTTGCTCATGTCTCGAACAAGTTTTCTTTCTTTGCAAAAAGTAAGGACTTTTTTATTACTTTCTCCCTCTTACTACATACATACTGTATAGAGAAGGTTTTGCATTCCACCCAAAAATTCGATACCGAAATTTCACCGGAAATACGCGTTATTAGGCGTCCCTGTATTTAAAAAAGGCATTTTTAGAAAAAGGTCCATGTGTGTGTCCGTGTGCCTATGAACACGATAACTCAAAAACGAAAAGTCGGTAAAATATCTTCCAGAGATGCGACACGAAGACTTTGAGAAAAATCCTCCCACCCCAAACTACCCTTTACATGGAAAAAAATTACCTTTTGATTTAATCGTCCTGGAATGTTTTGTGGACAATGCTCAGAAATTTGTGGTGCTAACCATAGATTTATACCAATTGTAATTGGATCTATTACTGCTAATCATTGGAATAAATTAATAAATTATTATTTTTATGTATAAAGTTTTTATTAGGTATATATGAACATTTGGATTTTCTCAAAAAGGCTCTAATGATTTTCATTAAAATACTGTATATTAAAGATATTTACGTGACAAATAAAATGTATCTCTTGAATTTTCAGGGAACAGTGTCTAAAGGTGTCTTTATTCTGCATTAATTTTGCTGAATATTGCGTAACTGGTAAACCGTAAGAGATAAACAAAAACTTACTATACAAAAAATGTATAATTTCGTCAAAACACACAATTTATGTCATTATAGTTTTTATCGTGGAGTTGACAATTTCTGAGATATTCCCTGTTATTTGTTTCAGATTTAAAATACTTTTCTCACACGAAAATTTGTAACCTCCTGGCCATGCATAGAAATGGATTTCAATTACATGGCAACTAGCTTTTAAAAGATTTCACTATCGTTTTAACCTAATTCATTCCCTTATTTATCTTCTACTTACAAGGAAGTAATTAAGACAATTTCTGCTAATGTTTATCTGGATTAGCATGAAGTAGATAGAAGCATAAGCTTTTTAGTAATAATTTGTTACAGAAATGTAGTGTAAAACTGGAGTTTTATTTATGGACGCTCTTTAATGTGGTTCTCAGCGTCCCATTCTATATTGGGCGTGAAAGGTCGCTTAATTTTGCTTAGAGGCCTCTCTATCAGGCTTGAGGTTCTTTTACGTGGCGTAAATCTACGACACGGGACCAACGGCTTTACTTCCCTTCTGAAGGAAGCCATGCTAAGGATTTTTACGCCCGAAAAAATCCATCATCCTCCACCGAATTTGAACCCGTGACCTTGGGTATATTAGGCTAGCATGTTAACCACCACACCACGGAGGGCGATAAAATGTAGTGAAAGTTATGTGAATGGAACATATAGATTTTTTTCTGAAATACATTTAATAATCTGTAAACTCACTGGAAATATATTTTTGTTTTCGGACGCTGACCTGGGCTAACCGAGGATGAATCATTGTATGATTAATGGTTATGCAGCTGAAATGACAGGTCCTGGCGAAACCATTATCAGCTGGAAGCCAAGTAATACTCCCGGTACGTTTCTCGTCACATAACCGAATGTCTATTTCTGTAGCAGTGGACGTTTAACCCATCCGGTGGTAACCCAAGTGTCTTGCGTGCTGGACCCAATGGGTTATGGAATACTTACTGGCAAGTCATGTTATGATTAAGGATTGCCATAAGAGGCAATAGTAGTTTATAAATAGAGAATGGGCGGTTGTTTCCGAGGCCGTGTTGTGTGGGAATCGCTGGCTATCACCTTGCCACAAGGGAAGGAAGAATCTAATCCGTGATGGCATCTACACACAAAAGAGAACAACGTTTGGGCTTCTTCCTTTTTCTCGTTTTCGCGTGGTACCTAGAGGGAACGTTTCCAAAGCACCCGGTTCATCGCCCCCTCGTAGCATTGTGAGCGCTCGTGCGGGCCGGCACTACTGGTGTCACTCCACAACAATACCAGGAAGACTTTCTTCCGTTCGACCTCCGTCTCATCCTTGAACTCGTCGAGATGTCCTCGGTTTTGTTCGAGAATATACAGCACAACAATAGGAGGATTCGGATATAATAAGAATTACTACAGCCTTAAAATAACAATAAAATATCAAGTTGTTCAAATTAACAAAGAAAAAAAAAAACTCTTGTATACTGTACTCATTTACGCATAATGTTATAACCTTAACGGCAATTATTTTGACCCTTTTGTAGATATGTATTTGTTTTCAAACTAAACTGGCATAGGTGGTGCAACTTTATCTTTGAATAGATATTTTTCATACCATATGTTTACTAACGAACATAAAATAAGCATCCAAATTTAAATTCTAGATGAAAACCGAATAAGGCCTAAAAAGAACAATAATTATGACGATGATGATACCACCACCACCAATAATAATTACAATAATAAAAAATTGATTCCTCCTAAGGCAGGTTGTGCTGCATTAGCCTGGGTTGTGAACGTGCTGGTAAAATTATATAAACTGTTGAATAATGACTTCCGAATGAAGTGACATCACACGCACCCGTTCTTAAACTGAGGATGGAAGTCTTTTCCATGACTGAAACACTCCACCCGACAACTAGAGATCATTTAATGAAATGAAAATGGTGGAACAGTGGTTTAGTAAAAACGTCGCCCTTGAATATTTTCTAGAGTTTTTTAATCACAGCACAAAGAAAAATATCTGTTATGTCACGTTCAAAAGACTTTTTCTACTTGCGTGCAAACAAATTATTCTTAAAAAAAAATATTCTTTTACTCTACATAATGCTAATCAAGATAAATACCAGAAATGGTCTTAGTACGTAGTTTCTTATAAGTAGAAGGAAAATAAAGGAATACACAAGATTAAAGGGACAGTCAAGCTGTCGCAAGGTGATTTTAAGGTCAACAGATAAAAAAAAAAAAAAAAAAAAAAAATCCAGACGAGGACTTACCGTTTGGGAAAGTTTTCAGTATTATAAATAAAACCATTGACAGGCAATATCTATGAAATGGATAGCTCTACAGGAAAACTACATTAAGGGATCTACATGCTATGTGTAGTAAGTTTTTGTCTATCATTTACAGTTTACGCAAAAGTCATTCAGAATGAAGAGGAATTCGGGGCCTATTTTCAAGAAACTCAGATATACATCTTATATGCCCTGTAAACATCTTTAAATTTTAATCAGAATCTATAGCGCCATTTTTTTTTCTTTAGAACATCGGAAATTTCAAAAAATATTCCATGTAAAGAGTAGTTTGGAGTGGGAAGATTTTACTGAGAATCTTGTGTCACATCTTTAGAAGTTACTAAACATAAATACCAGCTTTGGTATCTCGTTTTAAAGACAGATACTCAAAGACCACTTTCTACTAATGCTTTTTTTTATTCCGTGGTCCTCAAAACATGTATTTCCGGTGAAATCTGGACATCAAATTTTTGGGCGGAATACAATTCTTTCTTTGCTGAGGGTAAAACATTGATGTGTTATATTCACGTGACTTTCTCTACTTGTTCTGCAAACAAACTTTTCTTACATAGTATTATTATTTTATCTACATCATGATAACCGAGATAAACATTAGCAGAAATTGTGTTATTACTTCCTTGAAGGCAAATAAGAATACCCACCAAGCGAAAGCTGTCGCTCTGCAATACAATTTAACTTCAGTTCTCTTTTCATGGAATTGAGTGTCTAATTCACATCTGAGAAAAGTGTTAAACATTTTAAAATTTAAACCAATAAGAAGAGTAACAAAAAAACTCTATATGACATAAATTATGTAGTTTAACAATTATGTAACATTTTTTGTACAGTAGGTAAAGTGTTGTCTATCTCTTATAGTTATCCAGTCCTACAGAATGAAGAGGTCATCAGAGGCTGTGCCAGAAAATTCAAGATATGTATTTTGTTTGTGATGAAAATATCTTAAACATAGGCATTTTAATAAAAATCGTTAGAGCTAGTTTTGAGAACATAAACATTTTCGAAATGGTTTCCATGTAAAGGTTTGGGGTGTGGGAATTTTCTTGAAAGTCTTCGTGTCGCGTCCTCGAAAATCTGAACCTATATACGAAGTTTGTTATTTAAGGGACTTCTCGGTTTTGAGATATACCGTTGACGCCACACACTCACTCACACACACATACGGACCTTTCTCCAAAATTGCTTTTTTGGATTCAGAGGACTTCAAAAAATTCATACCCGATGCAATTTTGCCATAGAAATTTTGAGTGGAATACAACACCTTCTCTGCTTGTAGTATACGTGTAGAGAAAGTATAAAATGTACTATGGAAATTCTTGTTCAACTTAGCCATTCTTAATTTTTAAAATTGAATGTCCAGAAATCAAAGGGCACGATAAAGCTCGCCCCTGTGGTTTGGGATAGTGTGTCTGCTTCACAAGGTCGCGGGTTCAAACCCGGCGGAGGACGATGGATTTTTTTCGGGTGTAAAAATCCTTAGCATGGCTTCCTTCGGAAGGGAAGTAAAGCCGTGGGTCCCGTGTCGTAGATTTACGTAAAAGAACCTCAAGACTGATAAGAGAGGCCTCTGAGCAAAATTAAGCGGTCTTTCACGCCCAGTATAGTATGGGACGCTGAGAACCACAGCAGTTAAAGAGCGTCCATAAATAACACGCCATTTCCATTTCACATTCGAGTTAGAATCTCGGTTAGGGTAAGTTGCCAGGTTAATCTTTTCTAGTGTTTTCTCATATCCTGAGAAGTGGAATGTTGGGTAACTATGTTTTATGGATCCCGGGATTAATTGTGCATCTTTTTACGCATTTCATTTATTGTCCAATATGACCCACCAGGTTAAAAGACGTAAAATAATAAAACAAACAACGATGTTCATATGTTTATATTGCAATCTATGTCCTTAAAGGTTATTCTAATTTAAAATGCACCTATATGTGTCATTGCAATTCTATTTGGTAGTACATATCTTGCAATTCATAAAAGTTTAATTCTAATGGAGATTGAGAAATGATTAATAATAGCAAAGTGATAATAAAACTCTTTGGTATGGACAATTGAACAGAAAATCATACGTACTTTTAGTTGGCAGAAACGAGCGAAGGACGTTCAGTTATTACTTCGTTGAGATATCTTATTCGAAGACACAACCTCATTTCTTAGTATAAAAGAATAAATATCATCTTAATAAAACTCAAGTAGTAGGAAGCTTTCTGACAAAACCTTACATTCTAAGAAAAACTATTGTAAGAATAAGAATGAATGCACTCCAACCTGTTTTACAAGAAGCCTAAGACGATTCCTAATGGGAATTCTAAAAGATCAAATGTATGGAACACAATGCCTTGCGCTACAAAACACAATCTTTCGTTTCTAACTCTCCCTTCATGATCTTCGGTGTAACCTCATTCCATGTTGTATTCATTTTTGTGATGGAGGCACCCATGGGTTGTCCATTACTTTCTGTGACAGATGATGTTGAGGATGGTGGTAAAATGAGAGGATCTACAGCTTTTAAGTGGATCTCGAACCACATTGGTGGATACTCTAGATAATAATGTCAGGGGTGAAGGCGTAGTTAGGGTCGACTTAAAATCGTCACCCCGGAGCCGGGAAATGAACCACGGATCTCAGAGCGAGAGCTACTGAGCTATCTCGGCGCCGTTACAAAATATCATTAATAGTGTGCTCAGGAATACTTGATAAGGGTTAGACATCACCTTGCTTCCTTATTTAATGCGTATAAATGTTCCTTTTATCCTTTTAAGTAGGATACCCTGTAATGCAACTTCGATAGGATATTTATATATATATATATATATATATATATATATATATATATATATATATTATATTAAACATTTGGTAAGAAATTCTATTTGGACTTGCACTGAAATTCTAATCTTGTCTATGCCTCAGTCATAATTGTCTTATTTGTTAACATATGCATTGCTTTCCTTAGGAGTTGTCTAACTAAATAGTGGATACCCAATTTTGCAATAAATTACAAATATGTTAATGCAAACCCACATTAGTAAACCAAAAGTTAAAATTACCATTTAAATTAAACTATATCCTGACTTATTTATTACTTATAATTTTATATTACATATAGAACCTGGAACACGTATAATATGCGTAGAGAAGTAAAGTAAAATAGTAGAATTCAAAATAGAGAAATGGGGGCGGAATGTTTCGGATTCGAAGTGGGACAAAATAAACGAAGAAATGATAGTAGAAATGTCAACAGTTAACGGAGAAAAAAGAAGCAGGACTATGGGTGAGTTTTCAAGGAAGTCTAAGGAAACATAGTTAAGTAAAAACAAAAGAAGGGGAGAGGAGAAAGAAGGGAAAAACTGAAGGCCAATCGAATATCAAAGACCCGGATGCCAGGAATAAAGTAATGAAAACAAAATAATAATCAGACTCAAATTTTACCCAAATGTGAGTAGCTTTAACATTTGATATAAATATTTATCTACATTTGTATGCCGTTAAGAACTGATAAACACTGCATGTTACTTAATATGGATGATTCTTTGGAACTCCATTACCCTCTATTACATAGTGTTGCCGTTTCGCAACAAAGATGGTAGTCAAAGTTTTAATATATTTAAGTGTGTGTGTGTGTGTGTGTGTGTGTGTGTGTGTGGTTTTTTTATATTACCCCGGCTTTTAACAGTGAAATCAAGATGTTTTTAGCTATTCTGTATCACAATACTATTAAAATAATTATTATAACTATTATTTTAGGTTTTACAAGAACAAAAAGCTAAATTTATGCAACTGCAGTGAAATGGATCCGTCATCATTTCTGCTTGCCATAACACAGGTTACTTTACATGGGCCCTCCCGTCCTCTACCATTCACACATTTCACTGCAGTCGCTGGTATTCAAACTCATGACACTCGGTTTTCGGCTCATTGATTATGGTTATTTGAACCCTTTCATTAAGGAGCTGTTATAGAGATATTTAAACCGGTTCAAAAACTAGAAGAAGATTTGCATATGTAGCGAAATAATTCATGCAATAGAGTTTTAAAATAAAAACGTTCCAAGCATACAGCGTAATTTGAATCTTGAGACCAATTCCTTCGAATTGTATTCCAAATCCAAGATTAAATTCTCCTTTTTCTTAGATCTTGAATGTCCACACTTCGCTATATATACTTATATGGTAGTTATCACCAAAATGGCTGATGTGAGATCTAAGAAATTTGAAGGACATAGAATTAGTATTCTTCGGCCGTAGCTGTTGGTTAATGTTTTGCTTCTATTACTATGAACGTCTTTGTCCATGTAGTTTAGTGTCATGGTGGACCATAATAATTTGTTCTTATTACAAATGGGGTAAAATATTAAACAAACAAGTTCAGGCGAATCACAATGCTCACTTCACTCATTGGTGCTAGCAAAAGAAATTTTATTAGTTTTATATGTCATTTTTTACTTTCTTTACACGTGCAATGTACATGTGTATAGAGAAGGTATTGTAAGGCACCCAAAAATTCGATATCGAGATTTTATCGGAAATACATGTTTTGGGTCCCCCTGAATCCAAAAAAATATTGGAAAAAAGGTCCATGTGTGTGCGTATGTGTGTACTGTGGACAGATAGCTCAAAAACGAAAAGACCGTTAAATGCAAACTTGGCATTTAAGTTTGGTATCGCCCAAGGAAGCGACACGAAGATTTTCAAGAAAATCCCCCCACCCCCAATTACCCTTTACATAGAACTTTTTTCGAAAATTTTGACTTTCTCAAAAATAGCTCTAACGATTTATGATTAAAATATCGTATATTAAATATACTTACATGACAAATGAAATGTGTATCTTGAATTTTCTGGGAATACCCTCTGAAGACTACTTCATTCTGAATGCATTTTACGAAGTTTTGCATAACTGCTAAACCGTAAGAGATGGACAAAAACTTATCACACAAAAATGTACAGCATGTTAAAACACAATTTATGTTATATACATTTTTTCTTGAAGTTGATCGTTTTTGAGATATTCCTTGTTTCAGCTTTGAAAAACTTATACTTTTCTTATACAGGAATTTCTCAACTCCTGTCCATACTAACAATGGAACTTTAATCACATAGCAACCAGCTTTTGACTATCACTTTAACCTAAGTACTCCCATATTTCGTTTCTAGTTACAAGGAAGCAAGTAATAAGAATATTTCTGCTAACTTTTTCTAGATTAGAATGCAATTTATGGAAACATAAGCTTTTTAACAATAATTTATTGCAGAGATGTAGAGAAAGTCATGTGAATGGAACACATCAGATTTTTATTTTAGTTAACAGTTATCAATTATAATACAGTTCATATAGTTAGGCATCTTGTGTTTCTTGACATAATCTAACCGGTTATATAATAATCCTTAACACACACCAAATCTACCCATATTCATGCACCACACACTGGACATATCCATGAATCTTCTAGATTAAAGAAAAATTTCTCCAGCCCATCAGGAGTCAAACCAAGAAGCCTTGGTAGAGCAGCTTGTATTTCTATGCCTTTTTTTTTTTTTTTTGCTCTTGCTGAAGCTGCTATTTTCTCTCTCTCTCTCTCTCTCTCTCTCTCTCTCTAAACTTATTCATTTTTTTATGTTTTTCCGTTCTTGTTTTGTACTCATCCTGCAAGAGATTCAGTTTTTTCTAAGCTAAGGCAATAAAGTGGGCTATAGCGATTCCACTTAAACTGCCAGAGCCAAGAAGACTTCATGTCATATTTCGTATGCACCTAAAAAAACACAAACATGAAATATTTAAAAAACGGCTAACCCTTGGAAAATCTTTGACACAAATTGAATCATTTAATGCTCAAAAAGTTTACCTCTCGTATATTTTTTACTATGTGTTATGATTTACCTTTATATTAAAGCTATATAAAATTAAGTCTACGTGTAGAGCATTTCATAAACAATTTGCAGAAGTTTGAGGTATAAATGTTATTACATATACAAACGTGTTACACACAAATAGATATATATTTATGTATATATATTTATGTATATATATATCGTTATATGTCGTTGAATCCTGTTTTGAGAAAGCAAAACCTTAGAAACATTTTCTGTCTGAAGAGTAGTTAGGTAATTTTGGGTGTAGGAACTTTGTTGACAATTCCTTGGAAGACAACTTAGACACCAAATTTTATATTTCCATGACAACTGGTTTATTAGACATGTTTACAAACACAAGCAAGCGCACATAACAGCAGCACTTCTTCTAAAGTAGTTTTTAGGCCACAGGACTTCAAAACATATATTTCTGATGAAATTTCGATTTTCAATTTTTGTGAAGAATAGAAAGAAGTGCTTCCTCTAACTAGGTGTAAATGTAGATATGTGGAGAAAAAAAACAATAAAATACTACTACTACTACTACTACTACTACTACTACTAATAATAATAATAATAATAATAATAATAATAATAATAATAATAGTGTAAGTCCGGGGGAGATGGCCATAGTTTTTAAACTGTTGAATTATATGAAGAATTTCGAAAGAAAAATATGTTTAAACAGCTCAATGATTTCCTTGACGATCAATCTTTGTAATAATACATGATCAGGATCACATATTTATTTTAGACGAACAAATCCTTCATTTTAAAAACCTATACATTGGTCATCTCTCCCTATGAGTACGATGGAGATAGCCATGTTGTAATGGGATAGATGGCCACACATTTTTCGTACTTAAAGAGCATGCTTATGTCCACCTAGCACATTCACACATTCCCTTCTGGATCAAAGTGGTTTCTCAGCCAGTCAAAGAATATATTTGTGATACATAATATGTTGACTTTTTAGACATGCAGACAGCTGTTCCTGGAGGAACTTCATCTTCGAATTCTTGCTTTTTGTTTTTACCTTCCATTGTGGAAACGGGAAGAACAAATATACCTTTTGAATTATAGCATGTTATAACTGTAAAGGCTTTACTTTTTTTGAAGTTGTCACCATTGGAACAGCGTTTGATCCCTTTTCAGCGATCACCTCCTGGACGATTATTCAACTGTAGACCTGTTTTGTCCATGTTAAAAATAGCTGATGGTTTGTTGAACTCACGTTCCTGTTCTAGTATTTCTTCTAGTAGATGAAAATAATCGTTGACTTCTTTGCGATTCATTCCTAGAATTCGTGCTAAAGAAACGCCTTCGGATTTACATAAAGAAAGACCAGTATGCTTGAATAGAAACACCTTCAGTCAATCATATCCTGCTTTTTCTGTTTATTAAACTTATGTTTCAGGCCAAGTTCATCAGCGCTAGTATGCGAATATCATCTCTTGTTAGAGGAAAACCATACATATGTCATAAAAAAGCAAAATATGCCTTTGAAAAGGCTGGCTATCTCTCCCGGAATATTGCAGGCCATCTCTACCATTTGTAGAGCTGAGATCGCAGTCCACAAGAAAAACAGGACAACAATATAATTATGCAGTCAATGCCAGTAAAATACTCAATGTGCACTTATCCTGTCCACCAAGTTTCCAGCTGCTGTCTTGAAAAGGCGTTGGGTTTTCACTTAGTTCATTCACTAGTGGAAAAATAATTGTGTGAAGAGTAACAACAGAAATAAACAGACGGAAATGCTACCATAAACAGTGCACGTGATCAACATCGATAACAAGGACTGAAAGCTTGACGGCAGCCGAATTTCAAAAGCGTCACTCCATAGCTTTGACAATGAGAGCCATTGATCGTCTGTCCCGTATGACCATCTCCCCCGAAATTACCCTAATAATAATAATAATAATAATAATAATAATAATAATAATAATAATAATAATAATAATAATATAGCGGACAAAGGGAATTCTAAGATCACTTATAAACATCTTTGTTTTCAATGAAACTATATAGAGGTATTTGTACTGCTCAAAATACAAATTCAAACTTACTTTACTTACTCGTAAAATCTTCATATAAGATTTTTTTTTAAACTGACGGATCTTTCGAGAGTGCCTCAAATTGTATGCTACTTTAAGGGCATATCGAAAGCTTTTGCCTTTGGAATAATTGCTCATCAATTATTATGTTCACTCGTTTTGCAAGTGTTCACATATTTGGGTTTATTCACTTTGGATTTTGTATAGGTTAACCATTATATTTACACGTTTACTGTCTCATATTCAAGACCCTAGAAAGGATGAAGAATAATCCTGGCAAAAGAAAAATTTCCATACTTCAGTCGGGAATTAAACCCATGGCTCAATATTTGAAAATAGCATGCTAACCATCAGAGCATAACTGTATATTTATCGTTTAACGTCCTTTAGCGTGGTAAGTCATATCCATCTCTGGGTAGTTGGTTAAGGAGGGAAAATGTGGCATTTCCCCATTTCACCTGGAGTTATTAGACTGCTGTTCACTATGCAAAGTACAACAGTGGTGGAACCAACTTGGTGAGTGGCCGAGTACTAAAATATATCTTGCAGTCTTTGCTCTTCAACTGAGAAAAGAATTGCTCACGTGTAAATGCAAAACCAAACATTGCAACAATAGAGCTGCAAAATCTCTCAACTTCGGATATGTAACATTTGGTAACGTTGCTAACCGTGGTCCCTGATTCTTTTAGAGAAGTGCTGCTCATGTAATTAATTATAATTGCAATTGCAATGGGGCATTTATTATATTGAAAGCAGGAGTTTAAAATAGTTGCATATGTTTCTCTATGTTGATAATTTCTTCTGCTGACTGCTCGCTGTAGGTTGGTATTCGTCATGTATAACAGCTAAGCAGGCACGGTGTAGTGGGTAAGAAAGGGGAGGTAATGTTTGAATTCCGATGAGAGCAAGCTGCCCATATCGGACGATGAACGAAATGGATGAAATGATGCTCAAAGTTACAATCGTCTTCTCAGGATAAGGAAAACCTCCGAGAAAAAGAAATCTTATCCGGGCAACTCATCACAGAGATTCGAACTGGATATCTCGAATGTGAGGTCACGCCACAGACCGGGCACTTTTAGAATTTATTATTTTTATTATTTTCTACTAAGGTGTGTATCTGTGTGTGTGTGTGTGTGTGTGTGTGTGTGTGTGTGTGTGTTGTTAGAGAGGATTTTACACTGCAGCCATTCGTTTATTGTCCGTCAGAGCCTGAGAGGACAGGATGAGATGAGAATAATTACAACAGGTGTCCGAAATTGGACGGCGGGGAAGAAAACCACCGTGGAGTGTTCCTAACAGAGTCCAAGCAGTTCATCTCGACGCGGGGAACGCCAGGAGCCCGCATTCCAGGTCTGACCGAACTCTCTGGGTCTACAGATGACTTCCAACGTCATCCCGCCGCCGAGAGCTGTAGATATTTAAAAAGCGAAGGCACGGAAGGACGCCACCACCATAGGACTCGTCGACAGTTATAACCCTGAAAGAGGCCGTTTGAATAAAATGGAGATGAAATGTAGGGACAGGAAGTTCGGGGGAATGAAGAAACCTCCTCGGCATTTGCTTACTGACCCGGGAAACCCTCCGGAAAAAAAGACATGGCTCGGTTTCTACTAACATTGCTAGTATTAATATATTCTGTAATGTCATTAATTTTAATTAAGAAAATGTTACTGCAGTCAGCCACTTTTATGTTTTAATAGATTTAATTTTCTATGATTGATCTCTTCAATACAGAGGTATTATGCCCCAACAATCTCAGGAAGAATATTCATAAATCTCAGTAAGTATATTCCCCTATTGGAAATTGGCCCAGGAACAAAACGGAAAACAAAAGTGAATGACTGAAGCGAGATCATGGCGTGAGTGAAATACTAAGGTGAATATTTTATACGTTCATGGACTCTCAGATGAGTCACCAGTTCGTGAGGGGCAAAGCACGAGCCAGACTGGTCTCGCAATTAAACTGAACAAACAATACCTAACTTAATTGTATACATGTGCACTTTATTTACACGATTTCTGTGCTGTGAAGAGCGTCGCAATTTGCATAGAAATGCTGTTTTTTCAATGTGCAGTATCTGACTGTTGCTTCCGTAGTCCAGGTTTAATTAGTTCGTTTGAAAAACGACGTAGTATTCCGTTTGTTGAACCGAGGGGGGCTCCAGCAAAGGTAGAAAAAGTGATTTACCAACTTACTACTTCATCAAAACGTGACTCTCTTTATGGTTTGTCTCATAAAATGTTTAATGATGGATGCAGCACAGAAAGTGTTTCTCAAAATGAGTTTGATTTCTTCGGCGCCCTTCAGGACAACGTTATAAAACGGTGCCAAAGTCAGTAAAATGAATGGAATGTGCGTCAGAATAATTATTGAAGTAGACCTCAAAAGTCTATAATAAGGAAATAAATGTCACAATAACCCAAAAGATAAGTAAAGGGGTGGCCTGTTGTATTTTAATACGACTAGTGAGTGTGCATGTGAATTTAGCATGGTTTATATATTCAAAACTGCGCTAAGACTGTATGGCGTAAAATCAGCATCTTCAACCTTTGTTCTGAAAGATTTAGTTACTGCTCAACAGTCTTCTTTCAAAATTGCAGGCGGTGGTTTTAACATCAGCTCTCAAATTGAAGCACATGACACTCCAGCCGCTAGACATACAGATAAGCATTGTCTATACTGAAAATATAGCCGGAATTTAAACCACAGATGTTTGATGTGTTCTGACCAACTAAGGTACCATAGCAACATTCCGGTAGTGCCCAAATTCCTTAACTGAGTAGCACTTTTCCCGGTAAATCCAAGGCATTGTTAAATTCATTTTGAGATAACAAACCCCATTGGCGACTTGCCATGTTAGCTCAGGGGTTAGAGCAACAGGCTAGAGAGTGGGAGATCCGTGTTTCAAATCCCGGCATGGTATTGAATTTTTTCAGTCTCACTCTACATATCCAACCTTTGTCCTACATACGGCTTGTGTGGAAAAGACAATTGGTTTAAGAAATACTTTTATTACGCATTTCATTATGGGTACAAAGGGGGTGCAGGAAGCTGAAGCGATGGTAAAATATTTTAAAATGATTTGGTGTATACTAGGTTAAAGCCTTCACATTCCTTGATTGGTATTATGACAAAAAAATAATACTAACATATCGCTTCATAAAATGAAAATATTAAACTGTACGCCTTAGCAATAGTTGCATTTTTCGTATTTCACTGAAATACAACTCTATATGCGCATGTAAATAACAATGTGAAAAACAATGTAAATATAGAAAACTTAATTTTTTTTTTCAGTTTCTTTAACATCTAGGTCATATGGGTGGCGGTTCCTTTGGAACAATTGTTCATGTCAACGGTGTTCACTGATAGATTGTTTGCAGGTTTGGGTAATTGTCTTTATGTTTATATGCACACATTCATACTCGCATTCATACTCCCAAATTCTGGAGGGAAATTCTTGACTAGAGAATAATTTTCATCCTCCGGCTGGGAATCGAACGTGGCAATCCTCGTACAGCAGCCAAGTGCTAATTTCGTAATTGCTCTAAGACCCTGGCGCCATAGCTAAGCACTATTAGTTCAATCAACACTTATTTAATGTCGCACCGGCATGATGCCATAGTAGTTCAGTTGGATAGAGCATGTGCATGTAAGGTCGAAGATCCGTAGTTCGATTTCCAGTTATGGCATTGAGTTGGTGAATCTGATTCTATCTTTCCAAATTTTGCTTATACAAGGCTTGCATGGCAGAGGAATTAATTAATTAATAGGCTGGCCCCGTAGCTCGTTCAATTCCCAGCTGAAACATGGGAATTATTCCCTAGTCAAGAATATTCCCTTTTCCCTCCAGAGTTTGGGAGTATGAATGCGTGTGTAAAAGTGTGCGTATAAACATAAAGATAATAATTCAAATATGCAAACAATCAGAGAACACTTGCCATGAATAAGTTTTCCAAAGAAAAAGCCACCCATATGACCTAGATGTTAAAGACAGCATATAACTGAAAAAAATTAATAGTCTTCTATATTTACATTGTTTTTCACAGAGTTGCAGTAGCATGTGCATATTAGGTAGAGGAATTGCTGCATTTCAGTGAAAAAATTCTATATCGAGATTTCAAGACGCATACAGTTTTTGACCAGCATCAAAAAGATTTTAAAAAAAAAATCCCTGTGTGTGTGTGTGTGTGTGTGTGTGTGTGTGTGTGTGTGTGTGTGTGTGTGTGTGTGTGAACAGCAAAACTCAAACAAAACGTCAGCTTTGATATATAAATTCAGTATATTCAAAGAATCCCACTCTCTTTGCCACCTGTTACATGGACAAACTTTCGTTACTTACTTTCTCAAAAATGGTTCTTAAGGGTTTTGATTAAAATAACACATTTTAATATATTTTCATGCCACTGAAATCATGTTGAATTTTCAGCAAATAATCTATGTGAAAAATAATGAAGTTCATTTCATTCAATAATAACTGATAATAAATTAATAATTACTGTGGCTCTTCAGAATAACAATCTGATAATGCACCATAAGGGATAGACAAAAATTATACCATGAAAAATGCAGCTCTTGTTGAAGCTCACAGTTTAATGGCATTAATATTTTTGTGGCATTTAAAATTTCCGAGGCATTCATACTGTTGATTTGGATTTTCCAATATTTTAACGTACATTTTATGAAGCGATATGTCAGATTTATTTTGTTTCTCTTGATACCAAATCGTTTTAAAATATTTTACTATTGCTTCAGCTTCCTACATCTCCTTTGTACCCATAATGAAATGTGCAATGTAAGTATTTCTTACATCATTTAATTGTTTTTTCCACACAATCCGTGTTGTATGACAAAAGTTGGGTACGTAGAGTCAGACTGAAAAAACTCAATACCATGCCGGAATTTGAACCACGAATATCTCCCGGTCTCTAGCCGGTTGCTCTAACCACTGAGCTACAATGACAACATACGGACGCGGCATTAGATTCCCCATGGCTCGCATGTTTCCCGGTAAACCACAAGGTGATCTCAAATTATTTTGAGATGACAACCCCAATGGCGACAATTAGGTCAACTAATTAATACTACTTTATCTAATAATCGGTTCAATTATGAAACTCATGGTAGGGGGTGGTAGTGTTTAACGCCCGCTTTAACTACTAATGGCACCGCAGGCGGTGACATTGATGATACATGAATGTCGATGGAGCACCGGTGGAATGCGATGGCAGGGGAAACCGGGGAAAACCCGGCCCAGCGCCGCTTTGTCCACCACAAATCTCACATGCGGTCGCTTGGGATCGAACCCCGGCCGTCTAGGTGAGAGGCTAGCGCGGCCCTGAAACTCATGGCCTACAGTACTTACATTAGTACAATGACAGAATATGTGGTGTTTGGAATGAAATAAAGAAAACACTGTAACATGACAATTATTATAATAATCACTATTACAGGCACAGTGAAATTTAACTTAAAAGCAAACTAAAATTTATTTGTAATTGTTGCTACGTTTAATTAATGACAATTCAAGACATCATGTGCCTCATCTTTTGGTTCTTTCACTGAAGTAGTTTTACTTGTAATTTCGTTCAAGGCCTTTGGTTACAAACAAAATGATATTACGGATAAAATTCGGCGACTTATTAGTGAATTGTTAATAGTAAAACTTTATTTTGACTTTAATGTACAGCAAATAATATATGCAGGGTGTTAATGAATTACACCGAAATAATTTGCGAGATTGTGCACGCGACTGATACAAGTAATTTGAAATTGGCGATGCATGGTCCCCGGATAAAGACAACACAACGCAACTACATAGCGTTAAACGTGTGGGTATCAGGTGCTGATAAGCCGGTGTTAAAGCAAAGCAGGTTGAAAAAATGGCTTAGAATGTCTTTAAAACTGCTGCCCGAGTATAGAAATATCGATTTTTAGCAGCTCTTTACTAGCTTCTCAAGATTTAATATCGCAAAAATCTGTAAAATCTCGAACTAATTACTTGACAGTGCGACACTGAGCATTCATTAACTACGTTATTGAGTTAAGTATCCTACTCTGGAGGCGTTTTTTCAACTGCCCTGGTGGCTTAATGCGTAACGCACCAAAGATCATGAGTTCGATTCCTGTCATAGAGTAAATGTTTTTATTATTATTATTATTATTATTATTATTATTATTATTATTATTATTATTATTATTATTATTATTATTCCAGGCGAAGTGCCGCGATACGTGAACTAGACCCGAGCTCGGAAATTATCTTTCACTTGAAAGCCAGTATCATAACCACTACGCTAGAGAGGTAAGCTGTGATATGTCCCTTCCTTTTTCGTGTTATGCTCTCGAATGGTTGATACATTGGGCAGTGGCGCACTGGCACTTCAGAAACGTATAGTAGTTACTTCGATATAGCAGGCCATAAGTCTCCTATCTCAAATTATTTATTGAAGTAGTCTACATATTCTGTGAAAATATTTCGGTATAGTTCATTAACACCCTATACATACATATACATGAACTATTAAATCTAAGGCCTTCGTACATATTTTAAGAAATAAATTACCTTTAGTTTTATTGGTGGTGTAAATCTCTGGTAACTAATGGGAATCCGTGCATCATCTTACACTGCACATTTACCGCCATAACCATCATTAATACATTCCGTGCATCATCTTACACTGCACATTTACCGCCATAACCATCATTAATACATTTATCAAGGGTTTCAATGAGACCTACTTACCTGCAGAGACAGTTAAGATATACAAAGATAACTGATGATATTATGTTCAGATGTCCCAGGTCCTTTCATGGACAATCTTCCATACTTGGGGGTCCGAGCCGTTTTCATGGTTAGCAGATATTTCCTGCAGATGTTCTCTGTTGATGTTAACCGCAAGACTGCCAACACATGACTAATAAAAACAGTCACAGTTACGCAATAAACATATGATTAACTAATACCGCCATATTTACGCAATTTCAAAGCTATCATAATATGGCCATTTCGGAGTCATAGGATTCAGAGTTCTAAGCCGCAAAACATAGCCCAATGTTGAGGAGTCTAAGCCGCAAAGCCTGGCCGAGGGATATATAAAATCGATTAATAACTATGTGCTTACCACTTATTTTGGATTAAGTTACTATTTTAACGTTAATTATCCCATAAATAGAGATGGTATATTAGATGCGGATATTACCACAAGAGCTGTTATAGTAAAATGCTGCTAGACCGTTGCATGGTCTCATATGGGACAATTCACTGAGATAAGAAACTAAAGAGAGAACCTTCTACGGTGTGGTGGAAAATGTAGCTTTATATGGGGCAGAAATGTGGTCATTGACAGTGGGACAAAATAAGCGTTGTGGAGTTAGATTTTAAGAGAAGCTTACAACTCACAAGGTTCGACAAAATGTGAAATGAGGAAGTACGGAAGAGGGTAGGAGTAACAAACGATCTAGAAAGCAAGATAGTTCAGTAATGTGGATGTATGAAACAAATTGAACAAACGAAATGGTCTAAAAATGGTGGCCCAAAAACAAATCTTAAAAGAGGACGTCCAGTGCTGCCGTGGGAATTAAACGTGAACATTAAAGAAACTATGGAATAAAAAGCACTTAAAGACCGGAAAAACCAAGTATTATGGCAATCCAAAACGGAAAAACAACTGGGTAAATCCGAAAAATAAGAAGAAAATGAAAACGACTAGAAAGGGAGAGTGGATATATTAAATGATAGCAAACTGTCCACGTCGTTCTTAAACAGGGGAAAACATGTTATCTAGCTTCAATTCTTTAGCTCATAACACATTTTAATCGGGGCCCCAAGTGTCGTTGAATTGCAACAGCTTCCAGCTACCCAAGCGCCGAAGAAAACGTATTCAATCAGCTCATCCCAATCGAGAATCAAACTAGCATCCTCCCGGACACACTAGCCACAAACGCCGGCGGAGACTGGTAATAGTTATTACTACCTACACTAATACCACCGATCTAGCTACTTCTTTTTCTAGTATTATTCTGTTATTTCTATTGGTTCAATTTATTTATTGATTTGCGTTTTTCCGATTGCATTCCAAATTCTGTCAAATATACCTGGGCGGAAGATGCAACCTTCGCAAAAGGTTAATGTGCATAATGGGTGGGTGGTGTAAGTTACCGGGAGTATAATGTCATGTTCTAGAACTTGTTCCTCTGTTCAAGAAATATAAAAAATCTGATCTTTTAATGTGCTGCAGAAAGATTAAAAGGACAACGACCCGGATCATACTCTCTTCTGCCACTCTTTGCATCATTCCAGTTCGCATAAGGTACCCCATTCCTTCCCAATGGAGTAAGGTGGCTACTCTCTTGATCACCCCTAAAAGTAACCATCAAGAATTTACAATCTTGATATTTTAGATCGCGTGGTATAATTGGAGTCTGTCAAGCGAGGAGAAACTAATCACTTTTATCCGTTTTGGGGGCATAAAAATTATAACACAAGGTCAACTATATGTATGCTAAGTTTAACATCTGTTAAATAAACATATTTCGGAGTTAAAATGTATATTTATTTCCTTGTATTACAATTAACTTGCTACGGACAGCAAATTAAATATTTCAAAACATCTTAAGTGTATGTCGATTCACCCATGTATCAAATAATATATATTGTATAATGAGGTAAAACATGTATTAAAAACCTGATATGTTTCATTTACATAACTTCTCTATTTGTTCTACAAACAAACTATTTATAAGTAATACCACGAGTGAATTCTTTTAAGTGATGAAAACACGAATATATTTGATAAGAAAATTCAGCGAAATAGACTATTAATAATTTATAATATACAGGAAAGGAGGTTTTATCAGGTTATGATTGCAATACTAAACATTAGTTCTCAAACTGTAAATGACGCATTTACTACTGCCTCTTGTACTTTACCTTCCTTTACTGCCTCCTGAATTATGATATGGCCGATCGTGTCTACACCCACAGTACGAATATCGATAGCAACAATAGAAATAAGGAACAATTATTTTATTAATCTTTTAATATGTAATACATACATGGAAACAAACGTAATTTTATTTGAGGTTATTACACTCATCTCACACATAAGGAATATAAATAATGATTATTTTCACTCCTTTTTTGAACTAAATACATTACGAAATGGATAAAACTTTAAATAAACATTGTAACTGAATTGATTGAAAGTACAATTGTTGAACTGACAGTTATTAAAAGTGAAGGTTGGCTGCCTGGATTGTCACCTTATTACCAATAACCAAGACCGGAGATTGAACATAAAAACGTCATGTGCGACAAGGTTTCAGAGAAAGAGCATCAGATGCGGTATGATTTTTCGGCAATATCGCTCTAATCAGATGATCGGATTGGCTGAAATTGTCTAATTTCGGTCATTGCATTGACGCTTTAATAGTTCGGTTGAATTGTCTTACAAAATATTTTTCTTTTATCTACATAATACTAATCAAGATAAAAATTACTAGTGTTATTATTTAGTTCCTTAGAGGTATAAGATAAATAGCTGGGCTTAAGGACTTTTAAAATCTGTGCTATGCGATAGTTACAAATATCATAAGACGTCTAGAATTTATCAGGGAAGGTCAGATCGTCGACTATTTCATAAATAAAATTAGAATTTAAATACTGTCGCAATAGAAATGTTAACTTCTATAAACAAATAACCTGGCGGCTAAGAATTACCTAGTGCTAAATGGAACAAAACAGTGAATCGGTAGTAAACCGTATATGATAAATTAAAAGTCATTATGCATAAAAGTCATAGAAATTCGTTTCTTTTTCAATGCCCAGGAGTAAAACAAAAGAGATTTGATAAGGATGGGGTCTTCCCGTTTTTTAAAATTAAAACCAATAACGGGGAATATCTCTGAAATGGAAAAAAAACTGTAAATAACATAAATTGTGTGTTTAATGAGATCTACATTTTCGCATTGTAAGTTCTTGTTTATCACTTACGGTTTACCAGTTATCAAAAATCACTCAGAATGAAGAGAACTTCAGAGGCTATTCCCAAGAAATTCAGGATATAAGTTTTATTTGTCATGTAAATATCTTTAATATACGGCATTTTAATCAGAATCGTCAGAGCCATTTTTGAGAGAATCGAGAATTTCGAAGAACGTTCCATGTAAAGAGTAGTTTGGGTGGGGGATTATCCTGAAAATTTCACAAGAATATTTTTCTAAAAATGCTTTCCTTTTGGATTCAGGGACTTCAAAATATATATTTATAGTGAAATTTTGGTATTCTCATTTAGGTTGGAATACAATATCTCCTCTACCTATAATGTACATTTTACATGAGTGGTGGATAATGTGAACATTTGATGTGCCTCATTTGAACTGTTGGTCTACCCACTTCCAGATTATTTTCCCCGACTAACGTATTTATGGAATAAATAAATGTCCTCAACAACTTAATAATGACGAGATTCAGCAGCTACCTGGTGGGAAAAGTTCGAACTACACATCGGCGAGCCACCGTGGGGGAGAGAACTTCAGTCTAGTTGGAAATGCGTCGAGGGATCGTCTTTACGAGAATAGCAAAGTTTCACTGCGTAGTCGCCAAATGGGCTTTCTTTCGGTTTGGGCAAATTGTGGGGTTGAATATGTTTTGGTGAGTCAAAATTATTATTATTATTATTATTATTATTATTAATAATTTGAATACCCCACTTTGCTAGTGGGGACAATCAGGCATTTCTTTCATTGCAAAATTTGGTTTTCAAAATTTTAATTCTAGACCTATAACATACAACGTTAACGAACGTAAAACTTATTCTAAGCAAAATGTATTAACAGTAAAATCAGTTACATATCTTTAATGTCTATTTGTTAAAACATTTGGTAAATATATTGTGAAACTTTGTTGTTTTCCTGGAATTTTTCTCCCTAGGCCTTTAAGGAATCTTGTTTTTTTTTTTTTTTTTTTGTTTTTTTTAAAGATCGATTCTAAGTTCTGTACCTTAGTTATTTTCCTAGGATAACGACAGTATACATTCGCACATCATTTTTTACCTATACTACAACAAACTTATTACAAAGTTTATTCTTCTCTCTACTTCACGCGTAACATAACATAAATAGTTTTATTACACATTATTTCCTTGTACGGGACGAATTAGGGAATAGGTGCAATAAGCTAAAGTGATAGTCAAATATTTTAATAGCCGGTCAGGTCACTATGTGATAGTTTTGCATTCTCTTTGTTTGACTAGGACAAAGAAAAACAAATAACGAGTTACCGTTTGAGAAAGTAATCCAGAGTGAATAGGAAATTTAAAATGTTTGAAAACGTTTCTATGTAAAGGGTAGTTTGAGATGAGAAGTCTCTGTGTCGCTTCCTTGCAAATTGCTGAACTTAAACGTCTAGTTAAGTATTTAGGGGACTTTTCGATCTTGAGTTATGCTGCATACAGGAAAACACACACAAATACGCGCGTGCTTGTGTACGATTTTTTTTTCTAAAAATACTTTTTTTGTTCTTGGGACATCAAAATTTATAATTTCGGTGAAATTTCGTGATCGAATTTTTCGCGGAATGCAATACCTTCTCTGCCTACAATGAGTGCACATGGTGCACGGTATAATCTTCGAATTGCGCTACATACTCTGTTGTCTTTTCCAAGTTAAAGACATAAAAGAGCAGGGTCGAAGGTGGCTTAATCATGTAGCCTGTAAAGATTCGGAAAGAAATATTAAAACCCTATAGATAATCTTGGCGGATTATTTCAGATATACAGACACGCGCTTACGCGCGCCCGCACGCACACGCACACACACAATCAAAAGTGTTGTGAATATAAAATAACTGGACCCAAACAGAGGAAAGGAAATGCAGAGCAATTTGCAAACAATAGACTGGCAGGTAGGTAATGTGGTTTCACGACTGTGATGACATGAACGTTTCAGCTTCAATAAGGGGCAAAAGTTATGAAATATTAAATGGTACATTCGCGTCGTTCAGTATTCCAGATCAAAAGCTTCAATGCCTCCCACATCACTTGAGCTACAGACCCACTTTGGAGGAGGGTACGTTCTACAAACAATAGATTATTTCTGCTAATGTTTAACTTGAATAACATAAGTAGATAGAGGAATGAAGTTCTGTAAGAATAGTTTCTTTCCGAAGATATAGAAAGTCATATGAATGGAACACATCAGAGTTTTACTAGAAATAATGCTAAAGAGGGCAATATGAGCTTGGTTGCAATCACAATGGGCAAAACAAGTCACCTATTCCCATATAGGTCAGCTTTCTCTCTCTCTCTCTCTCTCTCTCTCTCTCTCTCTCTCTCTTATATCTCATTACTATATGAATTATTATATCTTATTACTAATGAACTAAGCAGAAAAATATATCGCACAGTTTATAACATACTTTATGATCATAACAGTTCAACATGTAAAAACTTAAAGATGTATTGATGGATTTTCAACATGGCTAGTGCTTCATCCAATGTAATTTTTGTGGAGTTAACCATATTCCTTGTTTTAATTTTAATTTAAAGTTTCCTCATACGGGAACTTTTCATTCCTGTTTCTTTTGTTTTACTTCAGGCCATGCAAAGAAATCCGAATTTTAATCACCCAACCAGCTTTTAAACGATTTGGCTGCTACTTTAGTCTGTATTCCCTTATTTACCATTTACTAAGAAGACCTGTCAATGGAATACTAGAGCAAGCTCAAATGACACCCAGAAAGAAGATGGATCTAGCAGCGAATTCTGGAGACACTTGCCCACACTAGTTTTCTTCCACGAGCTGAAGGTTAAAGTGATGCATTTGTGAAAATGACCAAAAAATGTGAAAAATTGAAGAATTACTTTTTCGTAATAAAATAATATGAATTATTAACTTTAAGAAAATCTATCGTTTTTGCAGCTGAGGCATTTAAGCTACTATTTAACTGAAGCTATAAATGGACAGTCGCTTGCTTATTAGTAGCTACGGCCACTCTAAACTTCTTTTTTATGGTCCATTTATACTCGACCTTTGACTGAATGGTCATAACGGCGGAACTCTAAACCTTGTTATTTTCACAAAAAGTCTTTTCAATATATTTGCTCCACATTTTGCAATTTTTGACTAAATGTGTTTCGAAGTGTTTGTACTAGAGTCGGCTGATAAGTCCCTCTCAGTGAAAAAGCATTTAATTTTTTTGTTGTTGCTCTTTTTCTCAACATCATCTCCAGAAAGGCTGATACATTTGTCATACCGGTGTTCTAATTTAATTAAGCCATCTCTGTAATACGATTTATCAAAGTCCCCAAAATAGCTGTTTACCGCATCAATGACTTCGTCGTTGCTATGAAATCTTCATCCTCTAAGACATTTTTTGAGGTTTGGGAACAGGTGGTAGTCACTGGGTGTTAGATCTGGCGAATAGGGAGAATGTTCAAGCAATTCCAACTTTAATTTGCACATTTTCCCCATTGCAATGACTGAACGGTGGGCCGGAGCATTGTCGTGATGAAACAAGATTTCTTTTTGTTGCCAAATGGGGTCTTTTTCTTTGCACTCAAACGTTGCAGTAAGCTTTCGTAGTAGTCACCAGTGATACTTTTACCCTTTTCCAAAAAATCAATAAAATAATTCCCTATGCATCCCAGAAAACACTCGCCATAATCTTGTTAGCTGACAAAATTGACTTTGTTTTTTTTTTGGAGTTGGTTCATCTGGCGCAATCCATTATTTTGACTGTGATTTACTTTCAGAAGTGTAGTGATATATCCAAATTTCATCCATGGTAATAAGTCATTTCAAAACGCTGGAATTTTTACGGTAGAGCTCCACATTCTTAACAAAAACAGTTGCAACTTTTGATTAGATATCAACAAACGCGGCACCCATCTTGCACAGACCTTGTGAAAGCCAAAACATTACCTGCACGTTCTTTTGCTATTTTTATAGCCTCTGCTATCTCAAACAGCTTTAATCTGCGGTCTTCCAGTACTAAACGATGTGTTTTTTTCAACGATCTCTGGAGTTATCACTTCTACAGGGCGTCCAGAGCGCGAGGCTCGTCACTAGTGCTCGCATGTCCTATTTTAAACTCTACAACTCACCTTTTAATCGTTAATATAAAGGGGCAGAGTCTTTTAATGTACTGTTCATTTCCTCGTTGATTTCTTTAGGCGTCAAGCCTTTCAAATGGACGTATTTAATCACTGTTCGTTTTTCCAAATCCTCCATTTTCGTGAAAACTCTAAAGTTGTCTTATTTAAAATGTTGTCATTCATTGTTCTGTAACTATGGATACAAGCTAGTCTAGAGTTAAAATATACGAAGCTACAGTCTAACTGGCCTAGTGGCGCCATATCTGTGTGAGTCTCGGGACTTATCTGCCGACCCTCGTAATGCCTCTGAAAAGTACATTAAAGAAAATTACCAATAACGTTCTTTAAATAGTGCTTCAGTTTTGAAAATAAATTATATACTTTTAAACAACAAAGAGTTGTGGAGAGTAAAAAAGTAATAATGTTCTATAATAATTACAGGTATTATAAAGTATGATATAATGTATCAATTTGTATATTTATTCATAGTAAAACTCTAATTTTTGATGTGAATATTTTTAGAAATGCATCGTGTGGTACATTTTAATTTCAAAATGAATTTAGAAAATAAACATTAATATTTCAATAGCCAAAGAAGCTAGACTGTTACTGTAACTACTGGTATAAATTTAAACAAGATATCTAACATGCTGTGGATTTTCAAATTTCACAACGTTACCCAAACTCACTACTTCCGTAAGGCACTCTATGACTAACCGTTTTAGGAAAGTGGAAACGTACTTCAATATTATTATGCAAACTTTATGGTATTTCAAATATCACTGAGTAATATGATTTTCATAAGTTTAACAAAATTACACAAACAATATTATTTAAAAGCATACCTTTTACTAGTCTCTTTTAATTTCCATTTTTAATTTTTTTCACTTCTCTAGTATAATAATGTTCGTACTCGTTGATTGTAGACTTTAATTCCCTCCGGCTATGAAATACAATCGCAGTTTGTGTGTATGTGTTGCGGAAATGCAGTGCAGCAACTCCGTTAAGGATGAAATGGAGTAACATACGAATATAAATTATGCTTCAAACTTGAGAGAACCCCAAAATAATATCACGACATGCTGGGCCAAGCATATTGTAAACATTCGGGTGGTATAAGCGGTTGCGTAACGGTCAAGATAACGTGAAAGACGCGCAACAACCAGGTTGACCCACGACGTCGTGCACCGACGAAAACATCGAGGAAATTCTCCAATATTTGAATATTCGAACTATCAGTTGACGAAAGTGTTCAGCGAACATATAGGAAATTCGCCAATATTGGAACTGTCAATTAACGAACGTGTTGAACAAATTTTCTCGATGTTTTCGGGGGCGGGCGTCATTGGCTACCTGGTTGTTGCGCGTCATTTACACTGTGCCGACCGTCACGGAACAGCTTGAACTACTTATTCATACACCTTTTCGATAAAGCACTGTTTCCATACCCTGGCGCGGCTTATGTGACGTTTCTTTGGACTTCACCCAGGTTTGAAGCATAATTTGACACCCGTACGTTGCTCCATTTCAACCTTACCAACATCGCTGCACCACACCTAACTTCCACAACGCGTACATACAAACTGCGCACAAGCACACGGCTACTTGAATGAGAACTCTGACATCGGGTTTTGGTAAGTTGACTGTCAAACAATAGGATCAACTACATCGCACGCCACCGACTCACGTGACTGAGGTATTTCGTCTTGGACTGGCATTAGGGAGCTCGTGGGTTCCATGTCCCGGTCAACCTCTCTGACCTATAGGTTATTTAGGGTTTTCCTGGTCACCAGGCGAATGTAGGTAAGGTTTCTTTATTACTACAAACTTCCGGTCCCTACATTTCATCTCCATTTAATACAACCGGTCTCTTTCTGGGTTTATAAGATTCAACGTGACTGCGGTGGTGGCACCTCTGCATAATGATGAATGCGCATTGGAAATACAGCTCCCGGATGCAGGGTGGCGTTAGAGTCGTCTGTAGATCTTGTAGAGTTAAGTCAAACCCAGGGCGCGAGCGCAACGTTCATCGCGTCGAGATGAACTGTATGTTAACGACCGATCACGGTGGCTCTTTACCCGCGGTCGGTTTCGGCTGCACGTGATTACTCTGTCATCCTAACCTCCTGAGGTCTGTGGTATAATAAAGCCTATGATGGAACCCACTCAGGAATTACACAACTAAACATACACACACCACACCCTCACGCACACCACACACAATGTATACCACCAGGAATTCATTCATTAGATTTATTGATCACAGGTGGTATGTTGAAGACTGTGGATTCGATCAGTATCCAGCACAATAAAATTACTCGCATGTAAAAGAACTCCTGCGGGACAAAACTGCAGAATCCCGGTGATGCTGGTAGTACTCTGAAAATAATTAAGTTATAATCTTAGAATGTTAGAATGATCGGATTAATCATACTCGCGGAAAAAAGAAACCAATCTAAGTGAAGCAGTTTTTTTAATTGAATTTGGACGTTGTGAATAATTTCTACTACTTACCGATATTGTTATTGAATTTAAGTTAACGTTTCACATCTAACCTGGTTACTATAGAAACAAAAGAAATCGCAATACTGATATGACCTCAAAAAGCACATTTTCGTTAATTAAAACAGTTGCTTTACCATTTTATCAATGCGTTGTACTCTCCTGGCTGCTTCTATATCTCTGTCCTCTACCATAACTTTCTCCACCATAAAGTTGTCGAACCGATTCTAATTAAGATACTAGAGATAAAAACGTCTACACAGCTCAATCACCTTATTTATAAAAACAATGACAACCGCTACGTATGGTTATTTTCCAATAGAAATATTTGCATTCAACCAATGTTTTAATTTATTTATTGCTATAATATTAATACTTATCGTCTAAAAATAGTATGATACACGTGTGTTAAGTGTATTGCAGTCGTAAATTGAAAATATTCAGCTCCGTTTCGTCTTTTCAAACTTTTCCTTAAGTCCGCAATGGTAATCTTCCCACACTTCTATCGCAATATGCTATATGATTCATTCCTTTCAAACGTTCAGTATAGGACCGGCAAACATTGTTATTCAGCATTTCATTCGGCCTGTTTAGTTGATTTGTAGTTCCACTTCCAGCTTCCGTTGCTGCTATTTATAGTTTGTCCAGATTCTTAGCATTGTTCCAACAGTTGCTACGGCTAAGCTCCTTACAATCTTTCAAGAACTGCTTGGACATCAAACATTTACAACCCCAAAAATAAACATTTTTGCAACACCAGCGGTACACAAGGGCCGTTGCACAATTACTGGCAACCTTGAGAAGCAAAATTTGCCTCCTCCTGTCACTCCCCAACCTCATTCTCACCCGCCATCCTACAAACCCCATATTCCCGTCAGAAAGTGGTTTAAGTTCTCTTAAAGAATAGGAACACGTCTAACCCACCATCGGGCTGCCCTCAGTCTGCGATCTGCTCGTTGCGTTGCGTTAGCATTGTTTCCCCATCCCACAGCCTGTCGCCACTTCAAATTGGGTAGCCTCCGGTTCTACCTGGCCTTTTCTTAAACCTACCTCAGAAACTTGCAAAATGCGTGATGCTATTATACTCACCGGGAAAGCAGAGTGGATGGATAAGCAAAGACTTAGTTCTTGAAAAAAAGTTTATTAAGATTTTGAACAGACAGTAGTTAGCACATTTCCGTTGTGTGTGCGCTTGGTGCCTCCAAGCCTTTGACATCATCATGCAGCAGATAAGTACACCTAGTATGTACATTCGTGCTCGCCTGAGGATTCCAATGAAGCTGATGATAGTAAATTGTAACAAGATAGGCGTTGGTATGAGAATTTGTAGCGGTGTATCTGAGCATTCCTTGAGCGTGTGGCGCGTCGCCTTTTCATTCCGAAATAAGAACAATGATTGGTTCATATTGTTCGCCATCTTTCTTTCTATCCCATTGAGGTTTCAACAAAAGCTTTTCGGATTCCACGAGTTCCACTTGTAGCATTTCTAGCTGATTAATGTATTGAAGAGGTGATGATTTAGAGAGAATGAAAACGGAATGTTTTTATCTTGTCTCCTTACCGTTACATAAAAGTAACCTCTGGTCTGCAAAGTAGGGACACCCTAGCAATTTTAACTTCGGCACATCTAAAGTCACTCGGAGATTGACAGTCTAAAAACGAAAAAAAAAAAAAAAAAAAAGGAGCGGGGTGTAAAAGTGTGTTCCATTCACATGCCTTTATCCACCTATTCTGTAACAAATTATTCTTACAAAAGCCATTATTCTATTTACTTGATATTAACCAAGATAAACATTAGCAGAAACGGTCTTATAAGTAAATGGGACATAAGGGAATACACTAAAGTCACTAAACTAATGCAGCAGCCAACTCGTTTAAAAACTGGCTGGTATGTGATTGAAATTTGGTTCTCTTTACATGGCCTGAAGTAAAACAAAAGAAACAGGAAAGAAAAGTTCCCGTATGAGGAAAGTTTAAATTAAAATTAAAACACCGCATATGGGTAACTTCGCAAAAATTACATTAGATGAAGCACTAGCCATGTTGAAAATCCATCACTACATCTTTAAGTTTTTACATGTTGAACTGTTATGATCATAAAATATGATATAAACTGTGCGATATATTTTTCTGCTTAGTTCATTAGTAATAAGAAATAGGTGGCGAGAGAGAGAGAGAGAGAAAGAGAGAGAGAGAGAGAGAGAGAGAGAGAGAGAGAGAGAGAGAGAGAGAGAGAGAGAGAGAGAGAGGGGACCTCGTATATGGGAATAGTTGACTTTTGTTTTGCCGATTGTGATTGCAACCCAGCCTACTTTTAACATTATTTGTAGTAAAAATCTGATGTGTTCCATTCATATGAATTCTATGTTCTATCTTTGGAAATAAACTATTCTTACAGAAGTTTATTCTTCTATTTACTTATTAAATTGAAGTTAAACATTAGCAGAAATAGTCTTAGTACTTATTTTCTAAAAGTAGAAACGGGAGTAGTAAAAGAATACACGAGGAAAAAACGATAGTCAAATTGTTTTACAAGCTGTTTTCTATGTGATTGAAATTCATTTCTCTTTGCATGGCCAAGAGTAAAACAAAAGAATAACAAATTCCTGTTTTATAAGAGTAAGTATTTTAAAATTGAAACCAATAACAAGGATTATCTCTTAAATGTTTAACTCAAAAATGTATATGACATAAATTGTGTACCGCAACGAGATGGACATTTCTTGTGTAGTAAGTTTTTGCTATCTTCTTACGGTTTACCAGCTATGTAAAAACTGTTCAAAATGAAGAGGTCTTCAGATGCTATTCACAAAAAAGTTCAAGATATACATGCTGTTTATTATGTAAATATTTTTAATATATGAAAAAATCCAATTTGTCAAAAATTTGTACATGTATATGGTAGTTTTGGGTGGAAAATTTTTCTTGAAAATCTTCGTGTCGCATATTTGCAATATGATAAACTTAATTATCAAATTTGATATTAAGGCACTTTTAGTTTGAGTTATGTTGTTCACACACACACACATCTGTGCTTGCTAAAAATGCTTTTTAATACAAGTGATCATGAAACGTGTATTTGCGGTGAAATCCGGTATCAAACTTTTGGGAGGAAGGAAATACCTTTTCTACCATTTTACTATGTTCTAAGTAGAGAAAGTAAAAATGTCAAAATAATGGAAAGTAAATAGTAGAATTAAGCTTTATATGAGCACAGTACACAAGGGATTATATGGAGCAATAACGGCAAAGTGACTCGTCAAAGCTT